>ML058435.1:173450-1460524 GCA_003013855.2 Liriodendron chinense | reverse complement strand
TCTTTTGCATCTCTTCCACCTCTGCCTTCGTCTTGGGACACTGCTTGTCGCTCAATTTGAAGTGACCATCTAGTGGAGTACTGACTGGCTTAGCTGCATTTATATTGAACTGTGACAACCAAAGCCTTCTGCTACTTTTGTCACGGGTTATCTCCCTTCCTAGGATCTGTCTGGTGGGCCCAAGTCTTTCATAGCAAATGACTTGCCCAACGCCTGTTTCAGCCTATCAATCTTCTTGATGTATTTTCCCATGATGAGCATGTCATCAACATATAAAAGCAAAACTAAGAAATTACCATCTAAGAACCTACAAGTGAACACATAGTGGTCCAACTCTATTCTATCATACCCATGTGTCAACATGAATGAGTCGAACTTCTTGTACCATTACCTAGGAGCTTGTTTCAGCCCATACAAGCTCTTCCTAATCCTACACACCATATGTTCTTTGCCCTTAACTTCGAACTCCTCTGGTTGGCGCATATAGATCTCTTTTTCCAGATCACCATGGAGGAAAGCAGTTTTAACATCTAACTGCTCTATTTTCAGATCCATGCTAGCCGCCAACCCAAGTAACATCTGTATGGACGTCATCTTCATCACTGGTGAGAATATCTCATCGAAGTCTATACCTTTCCTCTTACCAAAACCTTTGACCACAAGTCTGGCCTTGAACCTTGTCTGTGAATTCTTCTGTTCAATCTTCTTTCTGAACACCCACTTGTTGTTTAGAGCTTTCTTGCCCTTAGGCAATTTCACCATGTCATAGATGCGGTTCTTATGCAAGGATTCCATCTCCTCTTGCATAGCTTTCAACCACTCCCCCTTATACTCGTCGGCTAGGGCCTCAGAATAATCTTCTGGCTCTCTCCCATCAATAAGCATAATGTACTTATGTGGCGAGTACTTCTTGGACGGGTGCCTATCCCTAGATGTCCTCCTCACCTGTGGCTCAACAGGTGGATCAAGTGGGGGCTGCTCCCACTGGTCCATCTTCTATAGGAACTCCCTCGTCCTCTGCACCTTGTTGTACTCCCCCATCATCAGGCACCACGGGAGGAGTAATAAGATCTAAATCTTTCAGCTGAACTGAACTGGGTTGGGTCTTCTCTAGCTTTCTAATATCTTCTATACACTGATTTTCAATGAAAACCACACCTCTGCTCCTGACGAGCTTCTTCTTGGTCGGATCCCACAACCTGAAGCAAATTTTTCATCATCGTACCCCAAGAACACACACTACTTGATTTTCGTACCGAGCTTAGACCTCTTGTCCTTTAGTATGTGAATGGATGCCCTGCATCCAAATACCCTGAGATGACTATACGAAGGATCATGTCCAGTTCACACCTTCTCAAGTACTTCTCCATTCAAAATGATTGATGGAGACTTGTTTATCAAATACATTGCCGTGTGCATTGCTTCTCCCCAAAACATTTTGGGCAACTTCGCATGGGATAACATGCATCTAATTCTCTCCACGATGGTGCGATTCATACGCTCAGATACACTATTGTGCTTGGGCGTCTTGGGTATCGTATGTTCATGCCGTATACCTAGGGACTTACAATACTCATGGAAGTCACCAATGTATTTACCTCCATTGTCAGTGTGGATGCACTTCAATGATTTACCTGTCTTCCTCTCAACTATGACATGAAATATTTTAAACACACCAAAGACCTCATCCTTGGATTTTAAAGCATAAACTCAAAACCTCCTAGATGCATCATCTATAAATGTGACAAAATACAATACCTCACCTAAGGTTTTGTCCTCATAGGATCACAAATATCAGAATAAACCAAATCTAATGGATGCACTTTCTTAACATGAGAAACAGTTTTTATAAATGAAACTCTATTCTGTTTCCCTGATAAACAATAAATACAGGTTTTAAGAGGTGTATCTGTCAACTCTGGAAGGAGGTGCTTCTTCGCTAGTAGTTAAAGCCCTTTCTCGCTCATGTGGCCGAGCCTTCTGTGCCACATGTCTGTCACTGAATCTTCCGCTACGTTCAACTCACCCTTGCATATACTGACGCATGTCTTGTATAGGGTGCAACACATCTGCCCTCTTGTTGTAATCATCGAACCCTTTATGAGCTTCTAGTGCCCACCAACAAACCGATTCTCAAAGCTGGCTACATCCAACATTCCCGTCGACATCAAGTTGAGGCGAAGGTCTGGAATATATCTCACATCTTTTAGAACCAATGTACAGCTTACATCAGTCCTCACAAAAATATCACCAACTCCCACAATCTGAGATACTCCAGAGTTCCCCATCTTCACTGTACCATAGTTGCCTTTCTCGTAGCTTGTGAAGAAATTCCTTCGTGGAGTTGCATGAAACGATGCTCCCTAATTGATCACCCAATCAGTGCCTTGATTCGTAACCGTGAAACAAATATCATGATCTACTGAGAGAATAACCACAACATCGCCATTTGAGGTGACCGCATTAGAATCTGATTCATCATCTTTTTCCTTCCATTTTCCTTTCTGATCATTTTTCTTGTGGCATTTACTTTTATAATGGCTCTTCTTGCCACAATTCCAACATTCAACGTCTCTTCTGATATTAGACTTGCCTTTGGATTTATTTCGGGCTTTCCTGCCCTTTTCGTTCTTTCCTCTCCCTGATCCTGTGTCACAAGGGCCTCTTGTTGAGTAGACCCTCAAGACTTCCTCTTGTCTCCTCAATAAAGAGACAACCCATTACTTGTTCCATGGACATCTTTCCGTCTAACACGGAGTTACTTAGAGACACCACCAATGTCTCCTAACTATCAGGTAATGAACTAAGCAATAGCAAAGCCTGTAGTTCATCGTCCAAGACTATCTTCATAGCAGAGAGCTGGTTCACAATATTACTGACTTCATTCATGTGCTCAGCCACAAAACCATTATCTTTGAACTTGATATTTACAAGTCTTCTAATCAGGAATATCTTATTGCCTACTGTCTTCCTCTCATGCAACCCTTATAATTTCTATCACAGGCTAGCGGCTAAGGTCTCTGTAGACACATGGTGGAATACCAAATCATCCAACCATTGTCTAATGAACCTCACCGCCTCCCGATCCAACTTCTTCCAATCATCATCTAACGTATCATTTGTCTTCGCTGATACTCCTAGAATTGGAGCGTACAAGTCCTTGCAATAAAGCAAGTCCTCCATCTTAGCCTTCCATAGCCTTTCATATGGTCCAGTTGGATCCATTGAGACTAATCATCCTTGATGAGCCACCTTTATAATTCAAAATCGATCTCACTTCTTGTTCAATCAACCTGAACTCTCTGATACCACTTTTCTTGGGTGCGTTTTACAAAACCTTAGAATCTCGCCCCCCAAACTACTAGAATTATGGGTTATGATAAAGTACTAAACTAAATCAAAACAACAACAACACGACGCAGGAGATTTTTATGTGGAAAACCCTTAAAGAGGTAAAAACCATGGGACCTCATCCAGTCCAACAATTCACTATGAAGTAGAACCATTACAACCTCGATCACAGGCACACACCACTTGGATCAAACCTTCTTCACCCACGCAGGGATGGATAACAATAAAATGACTAGAAACTGAGAGATCTCACCCGAGCACGAGGACGTTGAAGAGCCGAGACGATGTTGTACTGTGAATCACCTTCGCGAGCAAAGCCACCTCTACCAACAAGCTTCCTCTCCCTCTTTCTCTTCCTCTCTTTCTCTTTTTCTCTCTATCTCACCTTGGACGTGTAGAACACTTAATTAGATCACTAAATCCCGGATTAGAGCTCCATATATATAGATTAACAATAGTCCTAACCCAATTTGAAAACTTTAGCAGTAGTCCGCGCACACCTTCGGTCGGCCGGCCAAAAGCCTCCGGTCAGCCGGATGCACCAAAAACTGTCCAGAGTGAAAACTATGTTAAAACACACAGCCTGACCTATCTGCCGACCAGTCGGCCAAGACCACCGGCTGGTCGGACGACTGGTCAGCCTTCACAAAAACAATCCAAAGATTTTTATGATTCTGGACACTTTGTCCTACCAGTCGGACATCAAATCTATCCATCTCTCTCCTCTATTACATGAGGAGGAAAACTCCAACACGTAAAATAGATCAAAATCCCATGTGGATTGAGTTCCTACCATTAAAATCTCCCTAGGCCCCACATAATATTTATTTGCCATCCAATTAGTTTTTTGTTTTTTTTTTACATAAACTTAAAAAAGGTGTGCCTCACCTATCATATGCTCCTAGAAAAACAATACCTACAAAATGAATCTTGAATGGTCCCCCGCAACAAAAAAAAAAAAAAAAGTCAATACAGCAGTTAATGAGGCTAAAAAGACTAAGAAGGCAGTCCATCCAAGAAGTTGATAAGGTTAGAAAGGCTTAGATGAATATCAAGCACAAATATCAGCTCAATTCAAAGCTTTTGTGGCCCATAGGAAGTTTTTAATTAATGGTTAATCATCATTGTTTCATGTGGTGTGGTCCACTTGAGATTTGGATCTGCTTCATTTTTGCGACCATGCCCTAAAATGAGCTGGAAAATCCATCTATGACGCGGATATAAAACACGTACATCAAGGTGGACCCGTGGTCAGGGGAAACACCAACTACGTTGTTATCCGGGTAGCACCTAATCCACCCTCATGTACAGAAATAGTACAAAGCTCACCCTCCAAACGGTATCCCTTGGTGTGGTTCACATTAATTACTCATGGGGCTGATTTTTAGGTCTTAGGAATAACTTTTAGTGTGACATTTAATGGTTGGAGTGGATTCAATATAATACTCACAATTGACACTACCGTAAAAGTTAAGGGTGGACGTCTCTCTCCCAACTGTTTTCATTGTATGGCCCACCTAAATTACAAATCATCTCCAATTTTTCAACCTAGACCTACCATGGGATTACACATCTAATGGTCAAAACAAATCTCACATACACATCATGGTGGGCCCCTTTAAAAAGCAAAGGTGGACATTCATCTCACAAATGTTCCAAGAAACACCGAATATTTCCCTAAACGTCTTCTCTTGCAAGCGAAGGGTGGGCCAGATAGAGTGGATCCTACAGTGATCTGTTTAATTTCGAAATCCGCTCCAAGTACCAAGTGCGTATGGAAATTTTAGGCATGAGACTTGAAAACCAGCCCCACATCACAGGTGGGCATGTCAAGGGAAACATCCATGAGGGGAATGCCCACCCTAGATTTTTAATGAGGTCCACTGTGATGTGTATGTGAAATTCACTTTGACATTCATGTCTCATCCCATGTTAGACCCTTGGGAAAAAAAATCAAGCTAATTATATAATTCATGTGAACCGCACTAAAGGAAATTGTTGTAAGAGAGATGTCCACCGTTGATTTTTTATAGTGTCCACGGTGATGATTATATAAAATTTACTAGAACCACTAGATCACACTCCAAAATTTTGGTTTGGGCCTAAAAATTCAGGCTCATTAGTATTCATGTGGGTTAGATCAAGGGAAATAGTGTGAAGGGTGGACATCATTGTGTACTCTGTTTCCGAAACAGTATGATACCTGAATCACCGTTAGGGTCTGTTTTCCAACACTAAGACTAAAATTTAATCATGCACTTGGTAGTTGGAGCGGATTGGAGAAACACATCAAGGTGTGGCCCACCCCATACAGGCAACCCATAGTTGCTATTGGACCATGCTATGTGGGCCCCACAATTATGTGTGTGTTTTATATATGACATCCATCCATTTTTTTATCATTATTTTAGGCCTTGAGCCCAAAAACGAGGCAGATCCAAATCTCAAGTGGACCACACTAGAGGAACAGAGTGGTGATTTATCGCCCATCATTAAAAACTTCCTATGGCCCATTGTAATATTTATTTGCCATCCAGCTTATTGATTAGGTCACCCAGGCCTGGACGAAGGGAAAACAAATTTTAGCTTAATCCAAAAACTATTTTGGCCCTCAAACAGTTTTTAACGGTGGGCATTCAATCACCACTTTTTCCTATGGTGTGGTCCACCTGAGATTTGGATCTGCTTCCTTTTAGGGCTCCATGTACTAAAATATTGAGCTCGCAGAATGGATGGATGGCGTAGATAAAATACATACATCATAGTGGGGTCCATTGAGCTCCCTCCAATACCTACTCATACAACTAATAGTATCAGCGTACAATAAATGTTTTTTGTTGGTAACATGTGGGAAACAATACATGATGTTTGTCGGTAATTGGTTCAGGACATACACCCATCAGTCAAGTCCAAATGGTTGGTCCGCAAACCCTATTTATGACTGAGGGAAGGAAAGGAGTCAAACCTACCGCGCGTGGTGTTTATTTGAAATTATCCTTTAAAAATCTCTAAGACAACCATGTGCGTCACCCCATGTTATGCGGGGACCCAAAAGTCATCCCCATCCATAATTAAGGTGGACCACACAACTAGAAGCAGTAGCGTACAAGGCAAAGCTCACTCTCCAAACAGTTTTTCTTGGTGTGGTCCACATGGATCACTATTGGGTCTGATTTTTGGGCCCAAAGACTAAGTTTTAGTGTAACATCTAATGGTTGGAGTAGATTTAATATAATCATCACAGCAAGCACTATAAAAATCAATGATATACATCACACTCCCAACAATTTTCATTGTTGTGGCCAACCTGAATTACATGTCTGTTTTTTTTTTAAACCTGGGCCTACAATGTGAATACACAACTAATGGTCTGAACGGATCTCATATACACAAAATGGTGGCCCCCTTTAAAAATCTACGGCAGGCACTGTCTGGTACCTGTTCCGAGAAACTGCTTTTCTTCCCATAAACTGTCTTCTACTGCTAACAAAGGTTCTGCTAAATGGCATGGGCTCAGAGACGTCAATTGCACCATGAATCACCTTCACCTCCCTAACCGTAAATTGGAAATGAATATTCTTGGCCGCATGAGGTACGAAATTCTCGCCCACCAACCACTACAAGAAATTAGGTTTTTACCGACGAAATAATTCATCGGTTTTGAATCATATTTCGTCGGGAAATGTTATTACCGATGAAATTTTTCGCGGCTAACATCACCGCAAAAAGGGCGTCGGTAAAGGCTTTTCCCAACGAAAAATCGTTTCGTTGGCAATAATAAAATAATTATCGATGAAAAATTTCGTCGGAAAAACATACGATTTTTTGTCAGAGAAAAATGTGATTCGTTGATAAATAAACTTTTTACCGACGAAATTTTCCGTAGCTAAAACTTTTACCTACGAAAAATTTCGTCGGTGAAAACTTTTACCTATGAAAAATTTCGTTTGTAAAAACGTTTACCTATGAAGACTTTCGTCGGTAAAAAGTTTCCCCTACGAAAAAAATTTCGTCGGTAAAAGTTTTACCTGCAAAAAAATTCGTCGGTAAAAAGTCTTACTCCGCTATTACCTACGAAATATTTCGTCGGTAATAGTTTTTACTAACGAAAATTTTCGTAGGTAAAACTTTTTCCTCCTCTATTACTTACGAAATATTTCGTCGGTAATAGTATTCCCTTTCTCGGTTCCATTTGTTTTCAAAATTCAGGAAACAATTCCTGATATACACCTGTAAATAAACCTAATACTATACATTTTTATCCTATTCACATCCACATACATACGAACAAACACAAACCACAACATCCATATACGAATAATCCATTCCACATCCACAAACAACCGATATTCATCCACGCACAAATACATATAAGTTAACATTCGTACATTAAAAAAAATCATGAAGATGAAGGTGGAGGTGGCGGGGCATTGGTGCCAAAGCGTACAGCGAGAGCCTGAAACATCTCCTACATCTATCGCTCATGCTCCACACGCAACTCCTCGATCCTCCTCTCCTGCTCCTCCCGTCGCCTCTCCTCCTTCTCCTGTCGCCTCTGCTCCTCCTCTCTCCACCTCTGCTCCTCCTCCTCCCTACACCTCTGCTTCTCCTCCGTCTGCCTCTCCAGCTGCTCTTTAATCTCATCGACGACGACCCGTAGTTGCTGAACTTCTCTCTCTGCGATATCAGCTCGGCGTAGAGCGCTCTCACCAGCTACGGATCGGCTGGAGCCAGCTTTAGTGGGTGCCATGAGCTTGGCACCATGGCCAAGCCCACGCACATATCCAGAATGGGTGCCAAGCACCTCGCTCTGGATTTCTGGCTCATTCCGCCAACTACCATCGGGAGTGGGCTGACTGCGTATGGTGTCCATCACCGCCTGTAATGAAAGCATATGAAATTTCATAACAAATGACATGAATGACATTATTATCAAGCAATGCAATTAAATTTTACAAAGTAAAGATTTTTACCCAATGCTCATTGGCTCTAGGATGAACTCAAGATCCTGTCGCCTGCAAACAGTGAGTCCCTCTGTAGAGGTCTACTGGTCCAGGCTCCTGGCCGGTGACAGAATCTTGCTGTGTAATCAAAAGAAAAGTAGACTTATAATAAATGCCAATCAAAATAATATATCAACTTAATAATCATTAATAATTTCTTACCATGTCGTAACAATGTCGTACAAATGACTTTGAACCAGCTACGTGGTTCACTTGTAACTTTTCCCTGTTCGCGGAATTTATTCTACTCTCTTCTGAACACATTATTCAAAATACATTGTTATTAATTACGAATTTAATTATTACCTTAAGATATTGTAAATATGTAAATATTACCTGAAAAGCCTCCGACGAAAATCTCTCGCAGAGTATCCGCTAGTCGTCTGTAGTCACGCGCGGCGGTGCGGACAATACGGCCTCATCGTGCGCCCTGCACCGCTTGTACCGCTGGTGCAACTCTCCGCGGTACTCCTTGAACTGCTCTCTGATCATGTCGCCGACGGCATGGGAAATGTAAGGAACATTCAAATCGAAGACAAATTTATCCTGCAGTTTCGTAAATAATAGATTAAGGTAATAAACTTATTAAGAAAATCACTTAACCGTAATTGAACTTTCACAAAAGAAAATTTCAATTTACTAAAATTTACCTGAAGGCGCTGACGGATGAGCTACCGCACATCATCCGTCACGTCAATCCAACGGGGGGTGGTGGTGGGGATCAGAGATCGGCATAGGACACCAACCTCAGACGTAAACAGTCTGGCACTGTCCCCAACAGGTCTAAGGCAGTCATGTGGGAACTCTACCGCCACCCTACCCTCACACGAAAGTCGCTCTAAAACTAACCCACGCGTGGGTCCACGTCCTCGTCGGCTGTAGAAGATGCTGTCGCGAAAAAAAATATGTAAGTAACAACATAAACAGAAATCACTAAATAAATGTCTAGACTTACATGCAGTACTCGGTGTATGCTGAACAGAACGATCAGACGCCTGTGATGCACCGTGCGCAAACGACCTGATCGCCCACCTGGTGCCATGATTGAATATGTCCAAAATACAAACTTATAAATTTAAACAATGTCAATGCAAGTTTATGAACATCAATATAATAAACACATTAAACTTTAAAGTCCAAGTAGTGTTCATGGTAGAATGAATTTGTGCTTATGCTTAGAGAGATGATAAAAATATGATTAAACCATTACATTATAATGCAAGCAGAATATAATAAAACCGTAAACAGAATATAAAAGTTGGAAATTCCATTACACATTGTCATTTTATATTAAATACATATATTTCATTGTAATACGAAATAACTTCGGATCAACTATCCAAAATACTCTCTGCGTAAGTTATCGTACGTTGCAGATGTATATGTCAAGCTATATGAAGCACTCGACATTGTTATAGCCAACATGCCAGTCATAATAGGAGAAATCTAATCTCTCGGGACTCCGTTCATATGTACAAGTGATAATGTCGCATCTTCCATACGAAGTTTCCCGCGGTTATATTCCTCCATCCGGTTCGAAATTTCTTTGAAATTGTATAATCTTTCATCTGAGTCATCGTCTTCCTCCCTACATTTATCGACCAGACCGGGCATCTCTCTGGCCCTACCAAAAGAATATAAGGTCGGAAAGTCCATCCGCAACAGCTGATGAAGTATGCTGCGTGCTTCCTCTACGCTCCGGTTTGTGGAGGACATGATCAGAAAATGACTTAACTGTAAATGTGGATTATAAACAAGTCAATTCAAGGAATAAATCATGACTTGTAAAATATATATACATGTAATAATCAAATTATTCGAATTGAAAAATGACATGTAAATCTTGTGTACATTTAATAATCGTCATCTGTATCATTATCACTTAGGACTCTTTCTTCTTCACCATCACTATCGCTGATCAGTATTTCCTCTTTATCGTCTGCACCGTCGTCATCAATGAAAGCGCTATCATCTCTAACAATGTCATTTATGATTGAGGCATCAACATGATCAGGTGGCACATTATCTCTATTTAATTGCACCACATCAATATCAACATCTGAATCATTCCCTCTATCCCAAGATGGCATGTCTTCTTGATATGCTTGTTCAATTGATAACGTTCCATTTCTCCCTTCATTGCTATCTTTAACGTCTAGTTTGGGAACGTCAAATATGTTCTTGGGCTTTATTTTCTTCACCATGTGCTATGAGCCGCCTAACTTGGTGTCAGTGAGGTAAAATACTTGTTCGATTTGGCTGGCTATGATAAATGGGTCATCTTTAAACCACTTCTGAGATAAATTTACGCTCGTGAAGTAGTTGTTAGTCTGTATTCCCAACTTTTTATTTTCAATATCCCACCAATCGCATTTAAATAAGTACACCCGCTTTCTCATACAATCACTCAGCTCAATAATATCCGTCAAAACACTATAAAAATTAATTTCTACCTCCCCATGCGTTCCCTTCACAACTACTCCACTATTTTATGTGGTCATATACTTCTCACGTTCTTCAGTGTGGAACCGAATCCCATTTACAATACAACCTGTATATCTAGATACATGTCTATCAAGGCCACACGCCAGTGAGTGGGTGCATCAGATGCATCCGTAGAGTTGCTAGCATGCAACGTCTTCATCTATCATCACGTACAGAATAGAAAAGTTTATGGATTTGAGATTAGGTGTAAATATTGTGCAATACAACAATATTGTAAATGTGGTGAGATAGAAGTTGAATTAATCTTACACGTTTTGTGAACCATTATGGGAATTGATCCTGATGCATTCGATTATAATTTGGAAGGTATTGCGACTTCATCTCCTCTATGTGTTCGCTATACATAATTGGCACATTGTTAGCAAGAAATTTTAAGATCATCGTATGTAGATATACAATTATCAATTGAAGACTTACTCTAAGTACAACTCTATTTCTTCACAATTATGCAACACATACCACCGCGCCTTTGTTTGATCCCCAAGGTCCATATCCTGAAATGTCGGCAATCCTAAAGGACGGACATTATGTGCGAATACAAATATGAGTCATTGTTCATGCTCCTGCCCTTTATCGGCATTTCGATCTTTTCGGTTGAATCTAATCTCTATGCTAAGAAGATACATGGAGCAAAATGTCAGGTACTCATTATCAATGTACGCCTCAGCAATGGATCCCTCTGGACGTTCCTTATTCCTCACATATCGTTTTAATGTGTGAAGGTATCTGTACACAAAATCACTATGCTATACATATGAAAACACGGATATATATAGTTTATGGAACGAATAAAAATTTAGGAATAGGTTATATCACCTTTCGATCGGATACATCCAACGATATTGTATTGGGCTTGCAAGCTTTGCTTCGTGCAGTAAGTGAATCGCTAGGTGTACCATGACATCGAAAAGCGCAGGTGAAAATATTCTTTCAAGTTTGCAAAGGATTACGACAATGTCCTTCTCCAATTGTTTAATAACCTCTACATTCAAAGATTTCGAACATAAATCCTTAAAGAATATTCCCAACTCAATCAGCGCAGCACTGACATCCTTGCTAAGGAATCCACGAATTGCTGTTGAGCTCTTAATTGTGCATATTCTAACCCCAATTCATCACTCATTATGTATGGATTGTATGTTTAAAGACTATTCTAATGCATGGTTTTATGATTGCAGGAATGAGAGAGAGTTCACTCGATCAATAGCTAAAAGAAGCACATTTAGGAACCTTGGATGAAGACCCAAGGTGGGCCAAAGAATCATGAAGAAAGAAGGAAAGAAAAGAAAGAAGGAAAGTATGGCCCCGACCGGTCTTGACCAGTCGGCCAGTTGATCTCCCCTCTCTTAAAGCTGCTGGAGCAAGGCCAGCCCTGTCCGACCGGTCTTGACTGATCGGCCATGCAATTTCAGGGTTTCAGATTGCAGACAGCAGCCCATTCCCATTCTGGTTTTTTGGACTGATTTTTTGGGTCCATCTTAATGATATTTGGAAATCCAACATGTCCATATCGAAGAGGAGCTCGACGCCGAACTAACCCAAGTGGTTTCGTGTCGATCGGAGCTACGGATTGACCGTGGTGGCCAAAACAATACGAATTGTCCAGAAAGTTCCAGATTCCGCCAACTCCACTCTGGGCCGGTCTAGTTGGCCCATCATTGATGATATGAAGAATATACTTTGACCATCTTCTAGACCACATTCATATATGAATAACCACAAAGTTTCAGATCAAAAGGATGTGTGGTTTGTTCGTACCGGTTGAAGAAAGATGGACCATCCAGAAAGATCCAATTGTGCAGAGTTTATAAAAGCCCTAAGTGTTCTAATTTTCGGACCACATTTTGGAATTGTTTTGGAAAATCTAATCCGTCTATCATGTAGAGGCGGAAGTTTTCTACCGATTTTCAAAATTTGGGATCAATCTGACATCTGTACACTACGAAGCGTTGAAAGCAAGATGACTGGTTCTGAAGGTACCTGAATTGCACGATTTTGAGAGGCGGTCGTTGATCTGATTAGTGAGTCCATTTAGAAGATAATCTTGAAAATCTAAATCATCTATGAGGAAGATCACATTACAAGGAAGCTACAAAACAAATTTGAAGGTAATCTGACCATTGGTTAAGCCGTACGAAGCGAAACAAAATCTGTTATGTCGCGGTACTCTTGTTGTATTATAAAAGGAGGTGCTCTCTTCTATTCCAAATCAACAAAGGATGAGGGGAGCAAGGAGTTCAAGTCATAGGAGGCTTCATAGCCTCCTCCAGCTAGTTTTTCTTCCTTTTCTTAGTTCTAGTTTTGTTTTTAATATGCTTTTCATTAGCTAATCTTTTAGCTAGAGCTAAGAGGTGAACCTTATAGTTTTCTTAGATTGTTTAATTCGTTTTATTGGTTTTAAGTTGGATTTCATGTTTAAGAACAATGGTTTGAAGTTTAATTCAAGTTCTAAGTAGTTTTTCTTAGTCTTATGATGACTCATGAATGTTTGGAAGAATTGCTTGAGTTCTTAATTGATCGTGAACTAATCTAGACCTGTATGATCCGAGGAATTGGAGTACGCTCTAGTACTATGATCTTCATGTGGGAATTTCTTACCAAAAGTCTACTTTTATGAAAATTCTGAAGAATATAGGACTGTGTATGTGATTTGAATAAGTTCAAATCATAATCTAGTTTTGTCTTGTGACAGGATTTAATGATGCTTATGATTGTGATCTTAGCCTATTGGAATTGGAATTGACCTATGCAATTGAGTATGCTCGTCCTGGCTTGCATTGAGTGAATCATATACATGGATCTTACATATAGCAGATTGTTGGTTTAACTAATTTATCATCCGATTAGATAAAACTTAATTTCGATTCTAGTTGAGAAAGTGAGAAACCATAGCGAATTATGCATCTAAGGAGAGCTATAAGTGGATCCTTGATGCTCTAGTTATCTTTTCATTATCAGATTTTCTATTTTATGTTTAAAACCAATTTCACAAACCTCTTAAGATTCTAGTTATTAGGATAATTTGAATTGTTTACTTCCTTCCTTGTGGATCGACCTCGGTTTTACCGAGATTATTACTACATCGCAACCCTGCACTTGGGGAAGCGAACAATCGCAATCGGTAGTAGACGTTACAGAAGGACGTGACAGTCATGCCTTTTCATTCTTGTTACCTTACAGTCCGTAATGTTTATGCGCCGAAAGATATTCGATGCATACCCATCAGGAAACTTCACTGATCTCAACCATTCACATAAATGTTTTTTTCTCTAGTTTTGTCAATGTGTAGTAGGCTGCTGGTATAGTATATGAATTTCCATGTGGTTGCAAGTGCAACTCTTTCCTTAAACCCATTGCTTGTAGATCCAATCGAGCCTTAAAACTGTCTTTTGTTTTCTTCTCTATGTTCATCAATGTTCCAAAGACATTGTCACATATATTCTTCTCAATATGCATGACATCCAAGTTGTGTCGTAATTTCATATCACTCCAATAGGGCAACTAAAAAAATGCTCTTCTTCCTCCAGTTATACTCCAATACTGTACGTTTTCTCTTCTTCAAGTGCGGTGCCTTACCAAATCTAACTTCTTCAATGTTACTCAGTTGTTGTAACACATCTTCTCTAGATAGTTTTTTCGGTGGTGGCCTATGATCTTGTTTGTCATCAAAGATCATCGTCTTCCTACGCCAACTATGATCCCTCTGAAGGAAGTGATGATGGCCCATATAACATGTTTTTTTACCATGCTTAATGACAATGAACAAGTCTCAGTACTACATGTAGGACAAGCCAACTTTCCCTTCGTGCTCCACCCAGACAAATTCTCATTTGCAAGGAAGTCATTTATTGTTCACAAGACCGCTACATGCAATCGAAATATCTGTTCTGCAAAAGTGTCATACGTCTAGACACCTTGACTCCACAACTCGTTTAACTCATCTACTAACGGTCGCAAATACACATCAATGTCATTCCCCGGTGACTTGGGTCTAGAAATAAGCAATGACATCATAAAAAATGACTCCTTTATACACAACCAAGGAGGTAAATTGTAGGGCATATGTATCACTGACCACATACTCTACGAGCTACTCATATTACCAAATGAATTAAAACCATCACTTGCAAGACCTAGCCGAACATTGCGAGAATCCTCTGCAAACCAGTCATATTGCTTATCAAAATTTTGCTAGGCTTCAGAGTCAGCAGGGTGCCTCAATGTATTATCATCATGAACGTATTTCTCCTTATGCCACCTGATATCTTCAGCCGTCTTGCTCGACGTAAACAATCTTTGTAATCTGGGTTTCAATGGAAAGTACCTTAACACCTTTTGTGGAATTTTCTTACGCTTGACTTCATCATATTTCCACCTAGACTCTCCACATTGTGGATACTCTTTAACATTTTCATGTTCCTTCCAATATAATACACAATCATTTATACATGCATGTATGAGGATGTAACCAAGGCCCAAGTCTCGCATTAAGGATTTTACCTCGTAATGAGACTTAGGCAATGTCTCACGTTTAAGTAATACTTCTTTCAACAAGCCAAGTAACATGTCGAACGGTTTGTTACTCCAACGATTTATTATCTTCAAATGAAGTAACCTTGTAAGGAAATTCAACTTAGAGAAGTTCCCACACCCCGGATAGAGTGGACGTTAGGTATCCCTCAACAACTTACTAAACTTTTCTAATTCGGCATCACCCATAGGAGGAATATCCTGGCTACTACTTGTCGCTGCAAAATCAGTATCCGCAATTATTCCCCTTAACACATCTCCTATGACATCTTGCATTTTGTCAACGTCTTCATCCTCGTCATTAGGCACAATTGGGTCAGCAAGGACTTCAGTAGCCTCAACTCTTTGGTGGAAGTCTTCACCATGATGAATCCACTAAGCGTAACCCAGGTCAATCCTGGTTAGGTGACATGAGTTTAGGATTAGGTTTAGGCGTAGGTTTAGGAAATCAGCTTCGGGATCAGGTTTAGGGTTAGGTTTTCGAGTTTGGGTTTAGGTTTAGGTTTAGGTTAGAGTTGTAGATTTAGTAATAGGTGTAGGTTTAGGTTAGGTGATTTGAGTTTAGGTTTAGGTTTAGGCCTAGGTTTAGTATTTCGGGTTCGGTATCAGGTTTAGCTTTAGGTTTTCGAGTTTGGGTTTAGGTTTAGGTTAGAGTTGTGGATTTAGGAATATGTGTAGGTTTAGGTTAGGTGACATGAGTTTAGGATTAGGTTTAGGCCTAGGTATAGGAAATCGGGTTCGGGATCGAGTTTAGGTTTAGGTTTTTGAGTTTGGGTCTAGGTTTAGGTTAGAGTTGTGGATTTATGAATAGTTTTAGGTTTAGGTTAGGTGACATGACTATAGGATTAGGTTTAGGCATAGGTTTAGGAAATCGGGTTCGGGATCAGGTTTAGGGTTAGGTTTTCGAGTTTGGGTTTAGGTTTAGGTTAGAGTTGTAGATTTAGGAATAGGTGTAGGTTTAAGTTAGGTGAATTGAGTTTAGGATTAGGTTTAGGCGTAGGTTCAGGAAATCGGGTTCGGGATCGGGTTTAGGTTTAGATTTTCAACTTTGGGTTTAGGTTTAGGTTAGAGTTGTGGATTTAGGAATAGGTGTAGGTTTAGGTTAGGTTATTTGATTTTAGGCTTAAGTTTAGGCCTAGGTTTAGTATTTCGGGTTCGGGATCAATTTTAGGTTTAGGTTTTTGAGTTTGGGTCTAGGTTTAGGTTAGAGTTGTGGATTTAGGAATAGGTGTAGGGTTAGGTTAGGTGACATGAGTTTAGGATTAGGTTTAGACGTAGGTTTAGAAAATTAGGTTCGGGATCAGGTTTAGGGTTAGGTTTTTGAGTTTGGGTTTGGGTTTAGGTTAGAGTTGTAGATTTAGGAATAGGTGTAGGTTTAGGTTAGGTGATTTGAGTTTAGGATTAGGTTTAGGCTTAGGTTTAGGAAATTGGGTTCGGGATCGGGTTTAGGTTTAGATTTTTGAGTTTGGGTTTAGATTTAGGTTAGAGTTGTGGATTTAGGAATAGTTGTAGGTTTAGGTTAGGTTAATTGAGTTTAGGTTTAGGTTTAGCCGTAGCTTATAGGTTTTACTTTTAGGTTTATGGTTTAGGGTGTAGGTCTTGGAGACTCAACCAACTCATGGATAGCTCCGACGCACATCTGGGTCTCCTCCACATAAAGACGGGCCTGTCCAAATGGACAAGCCACCCATATTGCTGTCCATAGGAAATGGACAACTTCATCATTGTCATAACAGCAGTTCCCACCTTCCAGGGACCCCCGCTCAACATCTGGATACCTCCGACGCACATCCGTGTCTGCTCCATCAATTTCGAGCTAATACATAAACTCATATTGTTATCCATAGGAAATGGACAGCTTCAACATGGTCACAACAGCGGTTCCCACCTTCCAGAGACCCCTGCTCAACTCCGGATAGCTCCGACGCACATCCGTGTCTACTCCATCAATTTCAAGCTAATACATAAACACGGGCCTGTCCAAATGGCCAGGCCACCCATATTATTATCCATAGGAAATGGACAGCTTCAGCATAGTCAGAATAGCGGTTCCCACCTTCCAGGGACTCCTGCTCAACACCCGGATAACTCCGACGCACATCCAGGTCTGCTCCATTAATTTCGAGCTAATACATAAACACTGGCCTGTCTAAATGGCCAGGCCGCCCATATTGCTGTCCATAGGGAATGGACAGCTTTAGCATGGTCACAACAACGGTTCCCACCTTCCAGGGACCCCCGCTCAACATCAACATCAATCAACTATTCTTAATCACAAGTATCATGTTCATCATCTAATTTGCCACTAAATGATAATATAATACAATCAGTCGCCCATCCAAGGATGGATAGATTGAAATGCTATCATTATTTCCATTTAAATGCTCAAGCCTAAATTTCGACAGCATCTCCCCCTATCTCTCAAGATATATTTATCTTACATTTCATTTCCACGTCAAGTATCTACACATTGTGTGGATTATTGACAATGAAAATAAACATAAGAAACATATCCAGAGAGAATAGGAGAGATACTGCATGAAACTAATGACAGAGCATGTAAATGACAAACAACAAGAACATTCCAATCTATCCAACCTTGGACTGTCCAACAGGAAAATTTGGCAGATTTCTATACCTCCAAAACACACTTTATCTATGCTTGGCAATATAGAAATCTCTAAATGGGCTAACTGATTCTATTATACTACCATTTGTGGACAAAAAATAACTATTAATAATAAGCCAAATACATCCACAACATACATCCACATAAATCAACCACGGGTAGCTCCGATGCACATTCGGGTTTGCTCCATCAATTTCAGATACACAAGCACATGAAAATGGTAGAATCATCAATACCATGAATCAAGTCTAATCAGATACCTAATGACTATATTGTGAACAATTAAGTATGGGGCCCACCATGGGAATCGGATTGCGTGCGGAGTAACTCCACACGCTCTTATCATGCGGAGTAAACTCAGTTGGGGCCACCTAGAATGTATGTGATTTATCTATTCCGTCCTTATGTTTTTCCAGCTCATTTTAGTGGTTAGCCCAAAATTTAAGCATATCCAAATCTCAAGTGGACCATGCCACGGGAAACAGTGGGAATAATGATTTCCACCATTGAAACCTTCCCAGGCCCTACAGTGATTTTTATTTGTCATCCAACCTGTTCATAAGATCACATGGATATGGATGAAGGGAAAACACTAATATCAGGTTGATCCAAAACTTTTGTGTCCTCCGAGAATTTTTCAATGATAAACATTCAGTTCACACTTTTCTTGTGGTGTGGTCCACTTTAGATTTAGATATATATGCTTCATTTTTTGGCATCATACCTAAAATTTCCTATTAAGATGGATGGACGGAGTGGATAAAATACGTAAATCACGATGGGTGTTCGCTCGCCTCAAGTGTAAGGCTGCGATGTAGTAATAAAACTCGGTAAGACCGAGGTCGATCCACAGGGAATTGGAAAACAGGTTCCAAACTATTCCATCAACTCAATTTTCAATAGACAGGAGATTCAATTGGAATATTTATGCTAAAACAGTAACTTAATGAAAATCAGTAGTTTAAGGTACTAAGGCATTCAAGGATCCACTTGTAGCAATCCCATGTCAATCCAATCAATCCAAGCAAGATACACAACTAGATTTGAAGTCCTATCTCTCATCTAGTTGGAAAATAAAGCATTAAACACATTCAATCCCATTCAAGTTGAACTTCCAAGTTCTAGTCCCATTCAACACATGTACACTTCAAAATCATAGCCTTCGGAGTAACAGCCATGCCTATGGACTATGGCTTGCTCAAGGGTTACCATAATTTGAATCTAAACAAACACCATATGATAATCTCAGAGAATTGCAAGGAATTCATGTCCAGAGCACATGAACTCTCATAAAACATCTCAAACTATCAACTTAAGGGACTAAAAGATAAAAACCCAAACTTGAATTGAAATTACTTGAATTAAACTGAATCAAACATGGAAATTAGCTACAAGCTTCACCTCTCAGCCTTAGCTGAGAGATTCTAGCCGAGCATTGTCATACTACAACTAGAACTCATGAAAAAAGCATAAAAACTAGAAAAATCAGAGTTTGGAGGGTTGCAGACGCTCCACGATGGCTTCCTCTCTCTAGCACCATGTCCCTTAGCTTCTATGATGCCCTAGGAAGAGCCCCTAGGTGTCCTTTTATAGTGAGGACGCTCGGTTGCGTCGGAAACATCCATAAATTGCGTAAGGTTACGCACTGTGCAGAAAATCTCGGAGCCAGAAATAGAAATTTCCTGATTTTCAGCATGGCCAACCGGTCGGACTAGCTTGGCCGACCGGTCACGACCGGTCGGACCTACCTGTTTAACGGTCCAGGGAGTACACAAAGAGGGCCGACCGGTCTTGACCGGTCGAACTGGGTTGGCCGATCGGTCACGATCGGTCGGACCTGCTTATGGTCATTGGTCCAGCAAACTTCCAGAGAGCACTGACCGGTTGGTCGACTGGTCAAGACCGGTCGGACCAACTAGTCCTTCTTCCAGTGGTGTCCAAAGGTGTGGCCGACCGGTCGGAGTGGTTATTCTTCTGCTTTTTCTTCTTTTCTTCATTCTCTTTTCTTCCTCTTTCTTCTTCCTTCTTTGGTCCACCTTGGACCTTCACTCACAGGTTCTAAATGGACCCTTTTTGGTCTCCAATTGAGTGAAGTCTGCCCTCATCCCTACAATCACAAAACATGCATTAGATGGGCCCTTTAATCATGAAAACCATGCATATAATGTGATGTAATGAGCAATGCAATGTATAAATTGGAGGTTCAACACACCCCCCAACTAGCTTTTTGCTAGTCCTGATCAAAACATGCGTGAATAAGTTCAAACCTCCAAACCCAACTCTCCTTCAGAAACCATGTTTCTATCCATTCCAAGACATACAAGTATAAAATTTGGAGAAACTAGATAGAAATTGCAAACTTAAACTCTCAAAGAATAATAAGTGTTTACATGAAATTCCCACTGATTGATTGATAAATAGAAGAACTCGAATAGATTCAACCTAGTGTGCATAGTGAAAGTTCATCTCATGAGTTTCTGGGATTATCTTCTTCATATATTAAGTAACCCAAGGATTTTAAGGTGCACAGAGCAACAATAAGCCTATGACAGGAATTTGCCTTACCGTCCTTCCGACGGCTTTCACACTACATCCCATTTCGGTTTTGGTTACGGTTCGACCATCCCTCGGTTGGTAATAGGTAGCCCTTTTCGGAATTTTCCTCCATTTTTCCTTCATTCCCGATTTCATCCTTTCTTTTCTTTTTTCTTTTATTTAGATAGGATTTTTAAAAATCCATATCTTTCGTTATTTTTCCATGGACAAGGATGGACAAAATACCCCGGCTTGGTTGCTCAACACCTTTAAATCAAAGTCTAGCTAATCCACAAATCACATAATTCTTTCAACCCATGAAAATCGTGTAATGTGAACTAGGTGTAAAAAGTGTTCAAATTTTCTATCAATCACAACAATAGGGAAACTAACATATAAAACCATTATGTTGGGCGAAATTCAAGACTTACAACATTACACACTTCGTATCTCCTCTTCTTACACTCATATCATCTCGAATGCCTGGAAATAAAGTTTTCTAAAGGAGTTTTGAAATTTTAGAAAATTCGAAAAAATTTGCGCATATGAGGCTTGAAATGTTGCAACATGCTAAATGAAGAATCTCATCTCACCCCCAACCAAATGTTGCATTGTCCTCAATGTGAAAAGATATGTAATGAGCATGAACATGAGAGCAACGGTAAAATATTAGAGAGTGAGAACAATAGTACCTGAGAGAGTCGATCATGGAAGTCTGCAACTCCAATAACTAAATCCTACTAAAACAGTAAAACTAAACAAAACTAAACCTAATCTACAGAAAGCAATAAAGATAACTAACCCGTCCCTTTTTTTTAAAAGAGGATCTCCATCAGACTAGGACATCAATTATCAGTATAGCATCCAAAAGGACAAAGTTGAGCAGGATCATCAAGCGGTGTAACAAATTTTTCAGTAGGACTGTCCACCATCCTGCTTTGGAAAGTACATTGGTGACATTGATCATTCTAACCCATTGAAAATCCGGCTGAAAAATTTCAGCGGGTTCTTCAACAAAATTGTCACATGTACTAGGAAAGGAGAATTGCATTGGTTGGAAATCATTGAATATAGATCTCCTTTCCTTCTTGTCTGGGAAAAAATTATTCAAGTATGAGTCATCCCAGAAGTGTTGTTCAATTTGAACAAACCAAAGAGATGTAGAGACTTGTATTTCTTCTTCACAAGTTGATATGATCTCCACAAAATCAGATTTCACCGGTGCTTCCACAATTGATTTTTCAGTTTGGTGTTCTGTGAAAGGAAAATTTTTGGGCACCGGAGGGGTCTCTCTCAAAGCCTGTACAATGTCCTGAATCATGGGGTCATCCCAATCCTCAAAGTATGTTAAGCACTCCTCGAGTGTATAAGAGACCTTATCGGAGGAAATTTTCAGATTTGGACCCTTTATGTCTTCCTCCTTCTCAGAATTTTGTGTAGGTTGGAGTGGGTCCTCAACCTCTACACTTTCAGAAATTAGCCTCTCTGTAGGCAAGTCAAGCACCAATTCCTCCAAATCCTGCACAACAAATTTGTGTAAATCAGAAATTGGTAACTTGTCAATTGAATTTTCAGAAATTGACACTTCCAAGGTCTTAATGAAATGAGAATTAGATTCATCCTTAGAATGTGTCAAACATGTCCCCAAACTTTCAGGTAGATCATGTTGGAACAACCCCCCATTATCCATGGATTCAATCATGTTTACCTCATGGGGGCCATCATTGTCGTCCCAATCCTCAAAGGGATCAAAGCTAACAACATCTAGAGGATAAAAATTCTGCCTTAAAGCGAACTCCTCTTCCATGATTGAATCAATCATATCAACCTCGTGGACATCATCATCATCCCTATGCCTTTTGCCCAAGTGGAACACATTCACCTCCAACGTCATGTTTCCAAAGGGCATTTGCATCACTCCATTCTGGCAATTTATGATTGCGTTTGATGTAGCAAGGAATGGGCGGCCTAGAATCACCGGTATTTGGGTGCTCGCATCCATAACCGGTTGTGTGTCCAAGACGATGAAATCTACCGAGTAGTAAAAATTTATCCACTTGGACTTGCACATCCTCAACTATCCCTCTCGGTACACGGATGGATCTATCAGCGAGTTGCAATGTGGTTTTGGTGGGTTTTAATTCACTAAGACCCAATTGCTCGTATACCGAGTATGGGATCAAGTTCACACTTGCCCCCAAATCTAGCAACGCATGCTCAATCCGGTAGTCTCCAATGATATATGAGACGGTGGGACTACCGGGATCTTTGAATTTTTGGGGGGTCTTTTGAGTGAGAATGGCACTCACTTGCTCATTTAAGAAGGCCTTTTGCTACACATTATATTTACGTTTGGTTGTGCATAAGTCCTTTAGAAACTTAGCATAGGAGGGGACTTGTTTGATGGCATCAAGCAAGGGAATGTTAATCTTGACTTGTCTGAAAACCTCTAGAATATCATGAAAGTTTGGAAGAGATTTTGGAGCAACCAATCTCGAAGGGAATGGTGCTACAGGCTTGTAAATGCGTTCCGGTTCTTGTGGGGCTAAGTTAGATCCATCCTCATCCTCAGAATTTACCGGATCATTAGGCTTGTCGGCCTTCACCGGAATAGATTTGTCAATTTGTTTACCACTTCTAAGAGTGGTGATGGATTTGGCTTGCTCCATGTGTTGGTTGGAAGGATTAAGAATGCTCACTTCATGTACTTGCTTTGGATTGGGCTGAGGTTGGGCCGGAACGGTCCCTTCCCTATCATTCAAGCGTCCCTTAATCTCATCAACCGAGACTTTAAGCTCTTGAAACATTTGCTGATTTGTTTGATTGATTTACATTTGCCCTTGTATAAATGCTTTCAAGGTATCCTTCATTGAGAATTGAGGTGGGGCCATATTTTGCATGGGTGGCCCTCCTTGTGAGTTGGTAGGATTGCCCGTGGGAGCATTCGTCTGACTAAAATTTGGGTGGTTCTTCCAATTACCCACCGGTCCATTGAAAGGCCGTTGATACCCATATGTGGCATTTGCATGTTCATGTAACACCTCTTGAAATGTAGGAATTGTGGGACAATCTTGCGTAGCGTGTAAATCGGTGTGACAAATCCCACATATGGTCTCAATAGCTTCATTGGACTTTGGAACTCCACTTTTACTAAGTTCTATAGCCTCGATCTTCCTCGTGAGGTTGGCTATCATTGCATTCACGTCGTCTTCCTCCTTGAGGATATAAATTCCTCCTTTCTCTTTCTCTTAAATATGATTGGGGTTATTGGGTTTATCCGAGGTATCCCAAGATTGGGCATTTTCAGCCAACATGTCCAAGTAACTCCAAGCCTCATCTGGATTTTTGCTCATAAACTCGCCATTGCACATCATCTCTACAAATTGGCGCATATTGAAACTTAATCCATCATTGAAAAAATTTATAATTTGCCAACTCTCATAGCTATGATGTGGGCAAGCAAGTAGGAGGTCCTTTAATCTCTCCCAACATTGGAAGAAAGATTCACCCTCTTTAGCCGAAAAATTCATTATGGCTCTTCGAAGGGTGTTCGTTTTATGAGCCGGGAAGAACTTTTTCAAGAATTCCCGGGTCATCTCATTCCATGACCCAATCGAATGTGGTCTAAGAGAGTGAAGCCAATCTTTGGCTCTTTCTTTCAATGAAAAGGGAAAGAGTTTAAGTTTAATGGTATCTTTTGAAACATTGGTGTATTGCAAGGTAGCCACCACTTCTTCGAATTCTTTCAAGTGCAGATATGGGCAGTCAGAGTCTAGCTCATGGAACTTTGGTATAAGTTGAATTACACCCGGCTTTATGTCAATGTTTCTCCCGTTTGGTGGTAGAACCACACAAGAGGGTGTAATTGCACGGGCTGGTTATAGGTAATCCCGCAGTGATCTCATTGGAGGAACGTTATGTACCTCGTTCTCTCCTACTCCCTCTTGATTTGCGTTTGTAGTTGGAGTAGGGGGGGGGGAGAATTCCTTAAAGGTGTTTGATCCATACTCCCCAAATTTTCACAATGTTCTTGGTAGTTTCAGACTCGTCTGTGGACTGACAATGGTCCAACTAGACCACCTTCTGATTGGAGACGATTAGAGTGGTTACGTTCCCAACGGGACATAAACCACTCAACTAAAAACTGACTAAACCTAAATCCTAGAAATCTGAAATTAATCTGAAAATAGAAAATCTGTAAAAAACTAAGTTAGAAAGGTATTACCCAATGCGCTTAAACTAGAGAAGAAATCTTACAAAGCAAAACAATTTGTTAGTTCTAAAAATATCAGAAAACCTATCTACTTCTACTTCTACAGCCACTAAAACAATTTGAAAACCATTATCTAAATTCCCCGGCAGCGGCGCCAAAAATTTGTTCGCTCGCCTCAAGTGTAAGGCTGCGATGTAGTAATAAAACTCGGTAAGACCGAGGTCGATCCACAGGGAATTGGAAAACAAGTTCCAAACTATTCCAGCAACTCAATTTTCAATAGACAGGAGATTCAATTGGAATATTTATACTAAAACAGTAACTTAATGAAAATCAGTAGTTTAAGGTACTCAGGCATTCAAGGATCCACTTGTAGCAATCCCATGTCAATCCAATCAATCCAAGAAAGATACACAACTAGATTTGAAGTCCTATCTCTCATCTAGCTGGAAAATAAACACATTCAATCCAATTCAAGTTGAACTTCCAAGTTCTAGTCCCATTCAACACATGTACACTTCAAAATCATAGCCTTCGGAGTAACAGCCATGCCTATGGACTATGGCTTGCTCAAAGGTTACCATAATTCGAATCTAAAAAAACACCATATGATAATCTCAGAGAATTGCAAGGAATTCATGTCCGGAGCACAAGAACTCTCATAAAACATCTCAAACTATCAACTTAAGGGACTAAAAGATTAAAAACCCAAACTTGAATTGAAATTACTTGAATTAAACTAAATCAAACATGAAAATTAGCTACAAGCTTCACCTCTCAGCCTTAGCTGAGAGATTCTAGCCGAGCATTGTCATACTACAACTAGAACTCATGAAAAAAAGCATAAAAACTAGAAAAACCGGAGTTTGGAGGGTTACAGACGCTCCATGACGGCTTCCTCTCTCTAGCACCACGTCCCTTAGCTTTATGATGCCCTAGGAACAGCCCCTAGGTGTCCTTTTATAGTGAAGACGCTCGGTTGAGTCGGAAACATCCAGAAATTGCGTAAGGTTACGCACTGCGCAGAAAATCTCGAAGCCGAAAATAGAAATTTCTTGATTTTTAGCATGGCCGACCGGTCGGACGACCGATCGGACTGGCCTGGCCGACCGGTCGGACCTACCTGTTTAACAGTCCAAGGAGTACACAGAGAGGGCAGATCGGTTGGCCTGACCGGTCACGACCGGTCGGACCTGCTTATGGTCATTGGTCCAGCAAGCTTCCAGAGAGCACCGATCGGTTGGCCGACCGGTCAAGATCGATCGAACCAACTGGTCCTTCTTCCAGTGGTGTCCAAATGTGTGGCCGACCGGTCAGACGACCGGTCGGACTGGTTATTCTTCTGCTTTTTCTTCTTTTCTTCATTCTCTTTTCTTCCTCTTTCTTCTTCCTTCTTTGGTCCACCTTGGACCTTCACTCACAGGTTCTAAATGGACCCTTTTTAGTCTCCAATTGAGTGAAGTTTGCCCTCATCCCTACAATCACAAACCATGCGTTAGATGGGCCTTTTAATCATGAAAACCATACATATAATGTGATGTAATGGGCAATGGAATGTATTAATCGGAGGTTCAACAGTGGGCCCCATAGAGTTTACTCCGCATGCTAGTGTGCGGAGTTACTCAGTACGCAATCCGCTTCCCCCATCATGATGTATTTGAAATTGTGGTTTTACCGCTTGTAGAGAAACTCGGAGATATGCTTAATGTCCTAGAGGGGGGTGAATAGGACTTTTTGAATTTCCAATTACAATTAAAAACTAATCAAGTCAATCTTATCAACCAAGATTATCACAATAACATTCAAGGCAATTATGTGATGAATTTGTAAGCAAAGACTATCATAGGCATTTCATCAAATAGTTATCATTCATGATTAACTAAACCATTTAACACATAGCAATCATTCAATCTCACAATGCACAACGATTTATAGTGGTTCGGTTTCCCTACTCCACTCCCGGTACACGATCTCAACCTATGAGACCACCAGATTTCACTATAGTCTTGGTTTTAAATCAGGTTAACCATCAACCTTGACATCCTTTGATCTAGGACCGCATTTACCATCCGCCGATGGCCCAATCCAGGGACTTGACGAGTTTGGATCTCAAACTCTCACCAATCCTAATCCAAGGCCGGTCACGTACACTCCCGCCGGAGTTTCCCAATCCAAGGAATAGTGATTCAATAAATGGACTCTCAAATACTAAACATACCTAGACGATTGAGCCCCGATTCGATGCCTTTCACTACAAGAAATATGACTTTTACCGAGGAAAATTTTTCCTGGTTAAATGTCATAATTTCCTCGGTAAAAGTTATTCCCAACGAAAATGTTCGTCGCTGTTTTCGTCGAAATATCACCCTCGGGAAAAAGATATACCGATGAAATTAAATTTTTTGTCGGTAAATAGTTGACCATTTCCAACAAAAAATTTCCTCGGTAAAAGTCAACAATATCGTAGCTATTGTTTAATTCGTCGGTAATTATGCGACTTTTACTGAGGAAAATTTTCCTTGGAAAAACTCTATGACCAAGGAAATGTTTCCTTGGAAAAGGTAGTAAAATTACCTTTTCATTGCTAACGAAATATTTCTTTGGAACATCGACTATCCCTGCCACCTGAAAGCATTCAATATTCAATATCCCTTGCCACCTGAAAGCATTCGATATTCAATATCCTAATCACCTGATAGAACATTCAATATTCAATATACCAATCAAAATGACCATTCAACCGTAATAATGCTTTAAATAAAATCGAAATGTCAATCCCACCCGTACATACAACCAATAAAAAAAAAAAAAAAACAATCAGCACGAACATCCCTGCTATCACCAACTGCAAAATAAAATAAAATACAATATTAGTAATTAATAACTTATAAATAAAACATGCAGTTAGGTGTTCATTTTTCTTTTTCAAATCACATTATGAAACTAAATACAACTTGAATTGAAGATTAAGACTATGTAGGCATGACCATATGTAATTTCAACAGTTGGGGGCCCACCATTGATACCCCATGGACGGCACACCTCTACTGCAAAGACAATTCTATTAATTCAAAGATACTTTGGAGCTAGTTCATCACAACGAACCATCATACGGTCTTATAGATCATTTACCAGTATTAATATTCTATTTTTTTTTTTTAAAGGTGACTCTGGGTGTTGTACTTATCTTTCATTCTCTGCAACCCGAGTAAATAACAGCCTAGACCATCACCTGGGACATGAGTCTACTGTTTGATGCTTGGACAATGTTCTTGGTTGACTAATAGTTCCAAAGAAATTTATTTCTCTAGACTGATTTCTTATGTGCAGAAAGCCCACTTTTTTTCTTGAAAAATACTTCTATGCTGTGCATATATATACTCTACTCAATTCGTGGCTGGGTTTCTTAGAATCCTTCACCATGCTTTGATATGTATGAATCTTGGAAATTGCCATTCTATCCTAAAATGAATCCAAATGATCATTGGTGATGTTTGGACAATTTTAGTAGTGAGCTAGCTTTTATGCTATGACTCAATTCCCATAGGGGTTTCATCCCATTTAGGAAGTGGGTCTAAAATATTAGAAGGAAAGGAGGAAAACTCACCATCCCATTTCAAGGCTCCTTCGTCAACACATTAGAATACTTTATGCAAGGACTGAATGATACACATGGATTCTCTGCATTTCAACAGCTTTAAAAGGACAGCCAAAAAGCAGGTATGGAAGATTAAAAATCAACATTACATGAGTCTCCATGCATCTCAACCAAATGATATAAGAAGAAAGATACATGTTTGCTTGTTGGAAGACATAGTGAAATAAAGGTGTTATCTGCGCATTTGGAGAACACAAAAGCAAATACCTTCTTCTGGATTTGGTTTCTTGCCTATGTTTTGAGCACAAGCCATAGCTAACCTAACAGACCTTGCCTTAAATGCCTCCAATATGATGTCAGGTTTTGACCAATTCTCAGCTGCATTAAAAAAATAAGACGAAGAAAACATCGCTCAGATGAATGGATCTTCCACAAAGATGACACTCAGCCTCATGTGAGAAAGCATGCATAGCAATTGTCCTTCAACTTTGACATTAGTAAGCTTTAAGAAACAAATTATTTGGCTACAAAAAATGCCTCTTACAAAACATGCACCCTTCTAAAGGAAAATGTTGCATGCCTATTGGTAATTCCAGATCATCCTATAAGAAGAGGATTTTAGAAACATTATACTGAAAACCATTCTTTCATTCCAATGAGCAAAATTCAAGAATCGCCGACTTATCTGCAGGTAATTGGAGACAAAACACATGAGCTAAATTCAAGCATCACTGTCTTTTCCATTTTTTCATGGAGAGAACACCAAAAGTTCATATTGTCTTCTTTTTTTTCTCCTCTAGAGGCCCAAATGTTGATAGTTTTCTTTTTGCCTAGAGAAAGAACAGAACTCATCAACTCTCAAGGACCATTCTCCTAAAGACGGACATGGAGACGTAAGCCCCGCATTGCCAAGAATTGTCACAATCAAGAAATTTCTTATTTGTTTAGATTATGCTAAATGGCATACAAGCATAAATGCAAATGAGCTTATTAAGAAAGAACGTAGAAGCTACCTTATTAGGAGTAATGTTTATCGTCCTCCCAGCCAGACGACACACATCCATTGTTTCCTGCAAACAAGGAACTTCTCAGTTTTTCAGATCGTGTTGTTTTTTACAGTCTCACTTACAGGCCATTGAATAGTGATAAATGCTATTGGTGTGCTTCCAAACTGGGATGCCACATGCCACATCTTTACTACTTTCAATTTTGTATGTTTTCTTTGAAACAGGTCCCTTTCATTCATGAAGGTTTTCAACAAACAACCTGTGATGGTAGAGAGCAGAGAACACAAATCTGAGTTTTCACTTGCCATCAAAGAGCAAACAGAATTGTGGTACACTGGTACTCTAAAGTGGTTTGGACATTTCACCAATAAGCTTTGTGTGTTTATTGTGTGAAATAGGAAAGGTGTGCTAAGGCCATCTGGTGGGTTTGGCTGCCGCTTGTGAATCACAACATGTGCAACTGGAGCATTTTCATCAACAACTATAACAGAGTCCATTAATGCAAAAATAGTATCAACAGGCATATTGCATCACTCTAGATTTGGAACTATGTACTATCCCATCCTAAGGTATACGTAAAACAACAGTTTTGGAACCAGAACACATCAGCACCCAAGTAAGCATGGTGATGCAAAAAACTTTTAGGAACTAGAATATGAAAGTACTTACTAGTTCGGGACTGAGCTCAAAGATGTTAAAATAACTACATGGGATCGTTTCACAGAAAAGCTAAGGTCTTGTTTGGTAGACACCTAAAGATGAGTATGTCTCAAATGGACATTTGGTCAAGCAGTTACTGTGCAGGTATGGGCAAATTATCAGCTATGTTCCAAATGGACATTTGATCGAGCAGTTGCTGTGCGGGTATGGGCAGATCATCAGCTATATCCTAAATGGACATTTGGTCGAGCAGTTGCTGTGCGGGTATGGAAAATCATCAGTAGAAATTTTAGGGTACCTAAATCGAGTCTAGATCCAGACTCCGGTCGGTACCGGATGCGTGGGCGTTAAAACCACCTGCCAAAAAAAAAATTTCCACAAAAAACCCAGAAATTTGATAGACAACACAATCCAAAGCCAATCCCAAGGTATAAACCACACCTCCTTGAATCGAATTATATTAGGATGGCGAAATGATCTGTGATTTATAATCTCCCTCGCCACGTTCTCGTCAATCTGCAAAAATAAAAATAAAAACTAATATTTCTCATAACAGAAAATCGATTAACAAGACAAACAAAATTACCAAATTGCGACGAGCTCTCTCGTCTCCTTATTTCTCATAAGCCGGGAGACGTTGAAATTTCCAGATCCGATGTCTCACCACCGTAGAAGCAGGACTATGTGAGGTGTAAATACAGCTCCATCCCAAACTCATGTGGACGAGGTTATCCAATCGCATTTTTAACTATATGAAAAGAATTAAAACCCCAACAACAAAGAGCTTCACAAAATGCCATTTCAAACCCTAATCTTCCACAAGATTTCACAGAAAATAATAAATAAAAGAAAAAGAAAAAGAAAAAGAAAAAGAGGAAGAGAAAAAAATACCTTGGGAGATCTGGTGATGCTCCTCGACAATCGGAGCCACGGCGAGAGGATGCTCCTCGACAATCGGAGCCACGACGAGAGAGAGAGAGAGAGAGAGAGAGAGAGAGAGAGAGATTTGGAGCGATGGCCGTGAGGGTGAGGGTGAGGGAGAGGGAGAGATCTGGCGTGAGAGGAGAGAGAATGAAAGGTTTTTGAGAGGGAGAGCGAAAGAGGGGTTTCTTTTTAGAGGGAGAACGAAAGAGGGAAAATGTGGTTTCGTTTGGGGGGGACGCGGTTTGGCTATTAACGCTGTGGGCCCCACCGTGATGTGTATGTTATATCCACACCACCGTACATCCATTCGGAGAGATCATCCACCGTGATGTGATCCACGTGTGCCACGTGTGCAATGCCTGTATGCATGTGTATAAATGGTCAATGTCTCTTATGAGGTTTGCTAATCCCACACGCGTGTCCACCACTACACATCACCCAAAGGCACGTGCAAATGTTAAACACGTGTGTGATCTGAGCCTTCCATAAGGTTGGAAATCATCCTTAGATACTCTGCTTCAAAACAGACAAAATGTACAGCTCACGAACTTACAAAGTAAATCGACGGTCAGATATCCTTTTTTTCTTGCTATTCATTTGTTTTGGTATGTTGTGGCCCACCTGAGTTGTGAAATGGCCTGATTTTAGCTCACCTGATGGAAAACTTAAATCTCTCACACGTGTCTTACTGAAGGTCTCTCACACACGTATGGAATCAGCAAACAATTACTTTTGCAATATGCGATTGAAGGAGCAAGAAAATGGGGTCCACCTCTTCTGATCTCATTTAGAAAGAGGATACACGACCCGTGGACTGTTAATTATGACAAGTGGACCACATGTTTAGGTAATTTGGACCATTGGTATGTTGCATCCTACTATCAGACCAATCTTGTGACACTTTTCAGTTGAAAGTATACAGTTGCTGTTTTTCTCAACTGTCTATATGCGGGCCCAAAACTATCACAAGATCCAAGGCTCAGCCCAAAGCAAGCCGAACTTTAGTGGACCAACACAGCATAGCCCGACTGTCACGGAGCTTGGATAACGAGCTTTTGGAGGTGGGCGTGTATGGGAACCTTCACATACACCTGTTGCAGATTGATCTGGACCGTCCATTTAGCTTGACCCATTTTTCACGGTCTGCCTTGAAAACACCATACTGATGGGATGATCCAAACCGTCCAGTCGGCAGCATCCAAAAACTGATGAACAAGATTGTTCATAGAATATAGGTTCGATTATGAATGTTCAGGACCATCCAATTACGGTGATTTAAACAGTAGCAGCAAATACCATTTCCGTTTCCGCAAAATGTAGATGGACTAGATTGCATTGGACCCCATTCCCAATTTAGGGTATATCGAAGGGTCGTTTGGATGCAGGTAATGTTTGGACCACACCTTACATCCATTCGGAGAGACCATCCACCGTGATGCGTATGTTAAAAGTAACTTCTGCTAAGGACAAATTTTCCGAGAAAGTGAGAATTATCAACCAACTTTCCTCGGTATCTGAGGGCTTTTAGTGGTGATTTATTTTCCTTAGAAAAACCAAGTCAAAACTATTGCACTTTTTGCTACGAAATAACTTTTCATTTATCGACGCAATTTAAATTTCGTCGTCATTTATAACTTTTACCAAGAAAAAGTTTCGTATGTAAAGGTTCCTGTTTTATCGAGAAAAATAATCCTTGGTAAAATTCCTACTTACCTAAGAAATGTGCATTTCATTGGTGATTTACTCTTTTACCAAGGAAGTTTCTCCTTGGAAAAAAATTTGCTTTTACCCAGGAAAACTTTCCTCGGTAAAATGGACAATTACCAACGAAATTACAAATTCTTGGGTAATTGGAGCTTTTAACTAGGAATATTGTCCTCGGTAAAAGTAAGCTAAAACCGATCTTTGTAGCCACGAAATAATTCCATCTTTACCTAGGAAATTTTAATTTCGTCGATATTTAGCCCTTTTACCAGGGAAAAGTTTCCTTGGTAAAAGCAAATGAGTATTTACCTACGAAATTTTATTTTCGTCGGTAAAAACATACTATTACCCAGGAAATTTGCTTCCTTGGTAAAAATTTCCTGGGTAAAGGTGATTTTTCTTGTAGTGTTTGATGAGTAGCTTCAGCTCCACGTGCTTTAGCTTCTCTTTGTGCTCCCAAGATCAGCTACCGATGCAAATGATGTGATTATGATTATGCCGGGTAGTTGGGAGAGAGTTGGTCGAGTTCCTCTTGCCTATTTAATGCAATGGTTATGAGAGAACTACCAAACTTCAAGCATTCAATGGCTACAAACGACCTCATAAAGATATTCCGAAGGTAGGTCAGCCATGAATGAAGATCTTGAGTTCATACTTCAAACCGAGCTTTGAATACTCAATGATAAGCCATTAATGGCTAGGTTTGAATGATGAACTCAAGGGAGTTAAGAGCAAAGAGGGTAGGAGGATGTGAGTAAAGACTCTCTCTCTTAGCTCTTGAAGAGTGTTGAATGCATGCCAAGAAAGACCACAAGATATGGCTTTATAGAACCCTAAATGATGGCCCCAACGGATAAAAAACGGTCACGTCCGACCTGTCAGAGAGAGGTCTTAACCGGTCGGACGAACCGGTCGCAATTCAAAAGCTGGGCCACATCTAGGTCTGACCGACCGGTTAAGACCGGTCGGCTAACCTTGCTGGACAGAGATTGGAATGCAGTCCGACCGGTCAAGACCGGTCGACTGCGCTTGCTGGACTGCTTGAAATATGTAGGCCGATCGGTCAAGACCGGTCGGCTGCCTTTCTGGATAATGCAACAAAGCTGCTGGACATATTCTGGCCACAGCTGAATTACTCACAGCAAGTCACTGACCACATTTGATATTCCTGGCCGACCGGTCAAGACCGGTCGGCTGCCCAGCTGATTTTATCACAGCAAGTGCTGTCATGTGTTGATGAGCCTGGCCGACCGGTCAAGACCGGTCGGCTGTCTAGACAATATTATTACAACAAGTTTGCTGGGTATTTCTTGAAGTTCTGGAAAAATATTTAATTACGATTCGCAAGCTTGCTGGACCAAATCCTTCAACACAGCAACGGATCACTTCCAAGCATGAAGTGATAAGGTGCAAGAAGTCCAATGTTTGGACAAATATTTAATTACGATTCGAACCAGCCATGGACCACAAGTCTGATCAACTTATGCTAGGGTCGAGAGGGAATGGGATAAGATAGGTGAGTTATTATGCCATTCTTTGATGTTTTGGGTTTCCTAAGGTCGATCTATATGCAACTAACCTAAGATCTTGTTTCAGCTTGAGCTTGAACAATGGAAGAAGCATAATCTTCAAGTCTTGAGCTTCAAACCTTCGACCAGGGCTCACACGACAAGACGCGACCAACCAACACGTCAATTGACAAAATAAAGTGTATTAACAATCTCCCCCTTTGTCAATTGCGTGACAAAACATCTAACCTAGATAAATCATGACTTCCTTATCATGATTGACCCTAAAGCAAAAGGAAATATACACCCAATTACATGTCTATACAGATATACAAAATGATCTTTACAAAAGGACATGTACAGACTCGATTTTCTTCAAAATCCCCCCCTCAATGCTTGCACTTACAAAGTCGTGCAAAAAGATGTAATCGGACCTTCTAGGTGGGATGATTCTCCCCCCTTTTGTTAGTAATTGACAAGGGTTAGCCAGCAAAAAGATATACCTAAGAAAGCTGCAAGGCTAGCACCAAAAATATGTCAATCACATATAACAGGGAAGAGATATAGAAATTGAAGCCCTGAGGAGATTTTAAAAAACAAATCATGCTAGATATACAAGTAATCATGAAAGCATAGAGGGCTTATAGCCCAATCAACCAACCACCCCTCCAGATGTATATCCAGACACAAACAGAACACAATGTATGAGCTAAAAAGGAAAAATATGCCCAAACCATCCAACCTCCCACAAATATTCAATAAAGGATCAAAAGCTCAATAAAAAGATCTAACTATAGAGAATAAAAATAGCATCCATACATATACCAAAATGGGCAAGCAACCCAATGTAAATATGCATCAATCCGTGCAAAATATATAGACAACCCATAAAAAGATAGTGTATGAAATCCAGACAATGTCGTTGGTCATACAAAAAGGAACTGTGACCAAGACATGAGAATAGTAATCTGTTCCATCTCCTAGATCACGGGGGTGGAACGTCCCCATGCGCCGTGCGCTCCCACATCTCTATCCGCCTCTCCAACTGTGCGAGGCGAGTCACAAGGGCCTCCTGCTGTACAAGAATGGTGGCCTGCCCCTGCAGAAGCTGTTGCTCACTCTGCTCCATCCCGTCGAGCCGCTGAAATAGGCGCTCCTGAAGCTGACGAAGCTCAGTAACATATGAAGGAGGATCCACAGAAGGGGATCGACGTCGAGAAAAAAGCTCTAGGAGGCGTAATGAATCGACCCGGAGTAGCCCGAGGATCGAGGGAGGGATCAGAGGAAGGAGCTGAAGGTGAAGTCTGGGAAGGGCCAGTGGAGGCAGGTGGAGCCTCAGGCTGGGACGGCTCTACCAGGATCCTGCAAAAGACGACTCTGGATGGCTTCTTTTGTAAGCTCCATATGAGCAATGATGGTACGGTTTATAATGACGGACTTGTGAACTTTATCAGATCCGACAATGTCAATCGCATTAGCTAATTGGCATATGAGATGCCCAAAAGGAAGATTGGAGGAGTTTTCATCATCTCGCAAGATAACCTGGTGAATGATGGGCATGATCCGGGATGGGAGGCAAAGCGGATGAGCCTAACCAACACGATAGAGCACATGAAACATGGTTTCAATGACATCCGCCTTGTTGCTCTTCCGAGGATATACATTGTGGAAGAAGAGGTTGTGAAGAAGGCGGAAATCCCATAACATGGAGGACACCCGAAGCGCACCTCCAACCCATTTGGGTGACCCATCACCACATAGGAATTTGGCAATAACGTCGTTAGGTTTGGGACCCAGGGAGGCAAAATCAAAAGGAGACTCCTTAACAATGGGAACTCCAACGAATTCAGAGATGGATTTCAAAGTAAAAACGCACAGCCGATCACCAACCTCAACTTTAAAAGAAGGGGGAGTGGCGGTGACATGGACACAGGAGGCATAGAACTTTCGAACTACGTCAAACTGGACAGGGCCCCCCATGTGGAGTAAGGGACCCCAATTTATGGCGTTCAACATGGAAAGGACATTATAGTTGGCCAAGTCATCCAATTTTACAGACTTTTCACACACCACCTCTTTTTCCTTGAAGTCATCACAATGGGTGGAATGGGATGAGACATTTTTACCCAAGGATTGAGATTTAAGAGGGGGAACGGAAGATGAGGTAGCCCCTTGCCCTTTTGAAAGGGTTTTCTTTGATTTTAAAGGGCGATGAGGAGGTTTAGCTTTTGCCTTCGACCAACCACTCCGCCTCAAGGGGAGCTCATCTTCACTCTCTTGGGAAGACATTGAAGAAACAACAAAATACCCTAAACCACTCTTAGATATGAAAGGAAGGGATTTAACAAAGAAGGATGAGAGTGAATCCCTTACCAATGGAATGAGAATGGAGAGAAGTAATGTAGAGGAGGTTAGAAACTCTAATCTTGCCAAAAATCACCTTGCAATCACCTTGGAATGCAAGAGGGGAGCTGGAGTAGTAAGTGGAGGTGAGAAAATGGAAGAATGAGTGACCTAAATGAGCTTCAACTGTTTATAAAGACCCCCCCCCCCCCCCCCCCCCCCCCCCCCCCCCACGGACGGGCTGATGCACGGGCAGACCGGTCGTGAGGAGTGAAGTGGGCGTCCAGCTGCACCTGATGACAGCTCGACCGGTCTTGACCAGTCGGATGGCGTGAAACACATGAGATAGACGGGTCTCAAGGCAGGCCGACCGGTCGTCCGTCACTGCTTCTAGCAACAAAAGAATTCTGCACTGGTTTTGCTGGATAGAAGGTTTGTCTTTTGGACAGACCATTAGCTTTTAAATCCAAGTACCCATACTAAGGATACAACACCCATGGTCATGGTGTACCACGGTGCAACCCAACACAAAATGAGAGACCCTTAAAGGTCCAGATTTAACGGTAGAAGACAGAAAATGGGACAATGATCCCGGATATACTTATAGAGCAATGAAAATAGAGGCAAAGGTCCTTAGGTATACCTATACAGAACAGATAGAGAGGCTTAATCCTCAGATATTACCTGCAAAACATACACTTGTTAGGTAAACTAGACACACCCAACACCAATGGACTTCTGGAGGTTCGCAAAGCGAACCGAGTCCAAGGGTTTCGTTAGGATGTCAGTTAGCTGATTCTCGGTAGGCACATGTTCGAGAGATATTATGTGATCTTCAACAAATTCTCGAATAAAGTGGTGCCTAATATCGATGTGCTTCATGCGCAAGTGTTGAACTGGATTTTTTCGAAATATTTATGGCACTAGTATTGTCGCAAAATAGAGTCATTGTGCCTTGGTTAATCCCATAATCGGTCAAGGTTTGTTTCATCCATAATAATTGGGCACAACAACTTCCAGCAGTAATATACTCTGCTTCGGCTGTGGATAAAGAAATGGAGTTTTGTTTCTTACTATGCCACGCCACAAGGCAATTTTCAACATAAAAACACCCACCGCTGGTTGATTTACGATCATCCATGTTACCAGCCCAGTCGGCATCTGAATACCTTGTAATATCTGTAGATGAATCAAATGGGTACCAAAGACCGTATTCGGTAGTGCATCCTACAAACTGGATGATTCGCTTAACAGCGATGAGGTGAGATTCCTTGGCATCAGCCTGAAACAGAGCACAAGCACCTACACTAAATGCAATATCTGGTCTACTAGCAGTGAGATAAAGAAGACTATCAATCATGCTTCTATAAAGATGTTGATCTACACTTTTCCCTACAAGGTCTTTTGATAGTTTAACAGTGGTGCTCATAGGTGTAGTGTAGGATCGACCAAAGTCTAAGCCAAATCTCTTAACAAGATCTTTAGCATATTTGGCTTGGGTAAAGAATATACCTGATGCAAGTTGTTTTACTTGTAGCCCTAGAAACATGTTAAGTTTTCCTACAATACTCATCTCAAATTCTGATGTCATTAATTTAGCAAAGGAGATGGACATTTTCTCACATGTGGATCCAAAAACAATGTCATCCACATAAATTTGGGCAATTAACAGAAAATTCTCGACTTCTCTTATAAAGAGAGTTTTGTCAACACTCCCCCTAGCAAAATCATGGTCTATAAGAAAGTGAGTTAAGTGTTTATACCATGCACGGGGAGCTTGCTTGAGTCCGTAAAGAGCCTTTTTCAATCGGTACACTTTGTGAGGATACTTAGGATCAATGAATCCCTTTGGTTGTTCAACATACACTTCCTCATCAAGAATACCATTCAAGAAGGCGCTTTTTACATCCATTTGAAATAGTTTGAACTTTAAAGCACAAGCAACAGCCATAAGAATTCTAATAGACTCAAGTCTAGCTACAGGGGCAAATGTTTCATCAAAATCAATACCTTCAATTTGTGAATATCCCTGAGTAACTAACCGAGCCATATTTCGTATTACATTCCCAGATTCATCGGATATATTCTTGAAAATCCATTTGGTTCCAATAATATTTTTCCTTTCAGGCCTGTCGACCAGATACCAAACCTCATTTCTAATGAATTGTTGAAGCTCTTCCTGCATTGCAAGGATCCAGAATTCATCGTTTAGAGCTTCATCAGCATTTTTTAGTTTTATTTTTGAAGCGAAACACAGGTGACTGTTGACTGCCTCTAACTGTCTCCTGGTTTTGACACCAACGCTAGGATCCCCAATGATTTGATTGAGGGGGTGATCCTTGACAATTTGTACATCACCAGGAGTAGTGGGGGCATTTGGAGATGAGGGTTGTTTATCAGATTTGCCTATCTCGCATATACCGTCATCTTCTTCTTCATCACCTGGAGACATAGATTTATCAAAGCTATCATCTACAGTCACATTGATTGACTCTTGAACTGATGAGGTTCGAAGGTTGTAGACACGAAAGGCTTTACTATTTAATGAGTACCCTAAGAAGATACCCTCATTACTCTTGGAGTCAAACTTTTCTAAATTTTCTCGGTCTCTCAGAATATAACATATACTACCAAAGACCTTAAAGTATTTCACATTTGGTGTCTTTCCACACCACAGTTCATAAGCAGACCTGCCCTTAAATAAACTCGATTTATAATATAGCAGGCAGTGTTTACTGCTTTGGCCCATAGATTTTGCGCAAGATTCTTATTATTAAGCATAGTTGTGGCCATATCCAACAATAGTCAATTTTTCCTTTCAGCAACCCCATTTTGCTGAGGTGTTTTGGGTGCTGAGAACTTATGGCGAATACCCAATTCATTGCATAATTCCTTCAAACAATGATCTTCAAATTCACCGCCGTGATCACTCCTGATTCTTGCTACCATGTATCCTTTCTCATTGTGAAGTTGCTTCACAAGTTTTTGAAATTCCTCAAAAGTGTCAGATTTTTCTCTTAGGAAGGCGACCCATGTGAATCTAGAGTAATCATCAACGACTACAAAGAAGTATCGTTTTCCACCTTGGCTAAGTACCCTGGTAGGACCAACTAGGTCCATGTGTAGCAGTTTAAATGGTTTTGATGTGATCAGGATAGAGGTTCTCTTGTGTGCAACCTTGATTTGTTTACCTTTTTGGCATGCGATGCACACAGCATTAGGTCTTTTACCCATCTTTGGTAGACCTCTCACCAAATTTTTCTGACTCTATTTAAACAGATTTCTATAATGTACATGGCCGAGTCGATGGTGCCATAGTTCTGTTTCATCCTGAACGGCCACATGACACATGGTGGAGGAGCTTGAATTGTTGTGATTTTTAATGACATAGCAGTTGTCTCCTGTGCATAGACCTTTCATGACTAATTTTCCTATGGAGTTCAGGATCTTGCACATATCTTTGGAGAAGCTTACTGAGTGCTCTTCATCACAAATCTGTGAGATACTCAGTAAGTTGTGTTTAAGACCATCAATATACAGCACATTTTCAATTTCGGGTAAACCTGGCCCCGTGATGGTTCCTTTACCAATAATTTTAGCCATGCTCTCATCACCAAATGTGATAGACCCTACCATCAAATTCGTCATATGCACAAAATTGAGATCTATCACCTGTCATGTGTCTAGAGCAACCACTATCCAAGTACCATCTAGGGGTATTCCCAGCTTTTAGGGCAGTATGAATGACCAAACACTTGTTCTTAACCACCTCATTTAGATGTTGTCCTTTTATGAGGGGTATTCTTATGATGAGATTCTCTAGTTTTCTTAGGAGAATCAGATTTTCCTTTTTCACGCAAGAGAAGAGTAGTTTTCAAATTCAGCATTTTAACTTGCTCCAACAGTTCATCCATCCTCATGTCCTTCCTAGGAAGAGTAGGATAATTCTTTCGAATGTTTCCTCTTTTTGGTGAAGTATGCATGGGAGGATTCCAATTAGTTTGCACATTTTTTTCGGTCGGTACAAATTTACCTTTCAAGTTTCTGACCGGATTTTTGAACACCATGCATTCAAACTTTAAGTGGCCAATGTCTCCACAAGCATGGCAAATAGGAGATGCTTTGGTTTTGCTCTCCGATGTACCATGATCTTTTCTTACCATAGGATGGACTGAGGTAGTTTTTGAAGTGTGACTGTCATAGCCCAAACCTCTTCTGTCTATTGGTGATCTTACAATACCTAGGAGTTTTTCAAGGTTTTCTTCTCCTTGGGCGAACCGTCTTCTAGAGTCAACGACTTGACACTTTAGACGATCAATTTCAGTGTTCGCCTCTTTGAGTTCTTTCTCAAGTCTAGCATGCTTGTCTAGAGATTCACCACTTATGAGCTTTTTCTTTTCTTGTTCAAGCTCATTATTCTTCCTTTTCAGTTCTTCTAGATCTTGACCCATCTTTTGATTCTCAATTTTCAATCCGTCAAGATTTTTGGTCAATTTGTCATTTTCAGCCTTCATTTGGCCCAACTTTTTAATGGTATTCATATTTTCAATGTATAGTTGGTTATATACCTCCTGAAGGCCTTCATCCTCATCCTCATCATCACTCAAGGAATCATTTTCAGTGTTAGAGGATTCATGAACATCAATGTCTCCGGTGATCTTTGCAATGGGCTCAATTTGAGGCACAATATCAGTGATGGAGGCCATTAAAATTTTGATTGAACCTTATTCCTCCTCACTTTGGTATATGTATGATTCTGATTCAGATTCTTTAGTATTATCCCATGTAGCCGCCATTGCCTTTTTCTTGGCCTTTTTATCGGTGCACTCGGATGCAATGTGACTAAATCCTCTACACTTGTAGCATTGAGGATCTTTTGACTTAAAAAAATTTTCTTTGTTGTTCTTGGAGTCAAAAGGTTTACCCTTCTGATAGGGTTTCCTTCTAGAAGTATTTTCCCTAGTTTTGAAGAATTTTTAAAATTTCTTGGCCATAAGTGTCATTTCTTCTATGTCTGGATCTTCCTCACTTCCATATTCAGACTCTTGTATCTTGTGAGAAGATTTCAGGGCTGTACTTTTAGATTTGGAGGGAGTTTTGAAATGTAGCTCATAGGTTTGAAGGGACCCTAGTAATTCTTCAACTTTCATGGTATCTAGGTCCCGACATTCTTCTATGGTAGTAACTTTGGAAGAGAACCGTTCTGGTAGGGATCTCAAAATTTTTCTACACAATCTATTCTCTGGAACAGGATCCCCCAAGCCCCACATTTCATTAGTGATCTTGTTCAGTTTGGTATAGAATTCTATGAATGTTTCATGCTCCTCCATAGTAATGTTTTCAAATTGTATAGTGAGGCGCTGAAGTTTTGAGCGTTTGACAACGCTTGCTCCTTCATGAGTAACTTCAAGAATATCCCATGCCTGCTTATTGGTTGTGCAATTTTGAATCCGACCAAATTCATCTTTAGACACTAAATAAAAAATGGCATTCAGACCTTTGGCATTATGAACATGTTGAGCTTTATCATAATCGATCCACATCGCCTTATCTCTTGGCCTAAGGACATCGGTTCACCTTCCTTACAAATAATGTCCATTGGGGGTTTATATCCAATATCAACCATGTCCCTAACGTCTGAATCAATACATTCCATAAAGATGCGCATTCGGGCTTTCCAATATGGATAGTTTGACCCATCAAAGAAGTGAGGCTTAGTAACGGATGTAGAGTCCTCTCTAGACATATTTTTAAGTTCTCTTAGGATCTTACTCCGGGTTTTTAAACCTGAGCGGAGGAACTCTCTCTGATACCAAATGAAATTGTTGTTTTACCACTTGTAGAGAAACTCGGAGATATGCCTAATGTCCTAGAGGGGGGTGAATAAGACTTTTTGAATTTTCAATTACAATTAAAAATTAATCAAGTCAATCTTATCAACCAAGATTATCACAATAACATTCAAGGCAATTATGTGATGAATTTGTAAGCAAAGACTATCATAGGCATTTCATCAAACAGTTATCATTCATGATTGGCTAAACCATTCAACACATAGCAATCATTCAATCTCACAATGCACAACGATTTATAGTGGTTCGGTTTCCCTACTCCACTCCCGGTACACGATCTCAACCTATGAGACCACCAGATTTCACTATAGTCTTGGTTTTAAATCAGGTTAACCATCAACCTTGACATCCTTTGATCTAGGACCGCATTTACCATCCGAAGATGGCCCAATTCAGCGACTTGACGAGTTTGGATCTCAAACTTTCACCAATCCTAATCCAAGGACGATCACGTACACTCCCACCGGAGTTTCTCGATCCAGGAAATAGTGATTCAATACATGGACTCTCAAATACTAGACATACCTAGACGATTGAGCCCCGATTCGATGCCTTTGATGAGTAGCTTCAGCTCCACGTGCTTCAGCTTCTCTTTGTGCTCCCAAGATCAGCTACCGATGCAAATGATGTGATTATGATTATGCCGGGTAGTTGGGAGAGAGTTGGTCGAGTTCCTCTTGCCTATTCAATGCAATGGTTATGAGGGAACTACCAAACTTCAAGCATTCAATGGCTACAAACGACCTCATAAAGATATTCCAAAGGTAGGTCAGCCATGAATGAAAATCTTGAGTTCATACTTCAAACCGATCTTTGAATACTCAATGACAAGCCATTAATGGCTATGTTTGAATGATGAACTCAAGGGAGTTAAGAGCAAAGAGGGTAGGAGGATGTGAGTAAAGACTCTCTCTCTTAGCTCTTGAAGGGTGTTGAATGCATGCCAAGAAAGACCACAAGATATGGCTTTATAGAACCCCAAATGATGGTCCCAACGGATAAAAAACGGTCACAGTCTGACCTGTTAGAGAGAGGTCTTAACCAGTCGGATGAACCGGTCGCAATTCAAAAAGCTGGGCCACATCTGATTTTATCACAGTAAGTGTTGATGAGCTGATTTTATCACAGTAAGTGTTGTCATGTGTTGATGAGCCTGGCCGACCGGTCAAGACCGGTCGGATATCTAGACAATATTATTACAGCAAGTTTGCTGGGTATTTCTTGAAGTTCTGGCCGACCAGTCAAGACCGGTCGGCTGTCTAGATGATCTTGTCACAGCAAGCTTGCTGGACCAAGTCCTTCAACACAGCAGCGGATCACTTCCAAGCATGAAGTGATAAGGTGCAAGAAGTCCAATGTTTGGACAAATATTCAATTACGATTCGCACCAGCCATGGACCACAAGTCTGATCAACTTGTGCTTGGGTCGAGAGGGAATGGGATAAGATAGGTGAGTCATTACGCCATTCTTTGATGTTTTGGGTTTCCTAAGGTCGATCTATATGCAACTTACCTAAGATCTTGTTTCAGCTTGAGCTTGAGCAATGGAAGAAGCATAATCTTCAACTCTTGAGCTTCAAATCTTCGACCGGGGCTCACACAACAAGACGCGACCAACCAACACGTCAATTAACAAAATAAAGTGTACTAACAGTATTTTCCTTACATCCATGTCCGTTTCAACAGCTCATTGTAGGTTATGATACAAATCTAACTCTTAGGTGGACCACCACACTATAGGAACCAGTGGTGATTGAAAACTTACCATTGAAAACTCCACATTCGTCCACAAGAATGTTGATACCTAACTGAAGGGACTACACAAATATCTGCTTGATCCAAAACGTAGGGGGCCCCACAAGAAGTGGACATCAACGGTGGGCCCCACAGGCAGTGGACAGCGATGATGGGCCCCACAATTAGGTATTTCAATTTCGATATTTAATTTGTAAATCCCAAATTTGAAATTTAGAATTTAAAATCCCTAATTAAGAAAGGAATTAGGGATTTTAATTTTGAAATCCCTAATTAGGGATTTACTAAATTAGTGGGCCCCACCAAATAGTGGACAGCTAAGGCGGATCCCACATGTAATGGACGATGGACAGCGACGGTGGGACCCACATGCAATGGACAGCAACGGTGGGACCCACATGCATTGGATTTTGGCAGTGGGCCCCACAATCAACAATGAGGAGAGAGAGAGTGAGAGAGAGAGAGAGGAAGAAGGAAGGGAGAGAGGGTTACCGGAGGTGGCGGCGGCTGTGGCGTACGGAGGCCGTTGGGGTGGTTCGTTGAGGCAGGTGGGTAGTGCCGGTAACGGTGGTAAGCTGAGGCGGGTGGGCCGCGCCGGTGACAACGGGAATGGACTGCTGAGGAGGGTGGGCCGCGCGCGCGAGGGAGAGAGAGAGAGAGAGAGAGAGAGAGAGAGAGAGAGAAATGAGGGCGTTGGGGAGTCGGGGTCACTTAAAAACATGTCATTTTTACTGACAAAAATTTTCGTCGGTAAAAGTCCTTATAAACTTATTACCGACGAAATTTTTCGTCGGTAATAGTAATTTTAAACTTATTACCGACGAAAATTTTCATCGGTGATATACATTTCTACAAATGGTGGGAACTTTACACAATATTACTGACAGACAAGAATCATCGGCAATAAATTCAAAACTGTCTTTTACCGACGAAAATTTTCGTCAGTAATTTTTGTTTTGCCGACGATCTTTTTAGTCGGTAAAAACTATTTTTCTGCTTTAATCTTTTAGCGACGGATTACTTCGTTGATAATAAACTTTTTACCGACGAAATATATTACCGACGAAATTATGATTTCGTCGGTAAAAGCGTATGGCGGGAATGAAATCTGGTGGTGGCGGGAACCTGGAACGATTTTTACCAACGATTTCTATATTTCGTCAGGAAAAATGGTTTTTTCCAATGAAAAATATTTCGTCGGTAATACTTTCGTCGGTAAAAACCCACTTTCTTGTAGTGAATACCAAACCTTCCAACTTGGGCCATAACTTTGGAAATCTAGTACACCAATATCTTACAGTCGCTTTCTATCCAATATTTTGAGAAGGCCCGGGCCACCCCCATGGACAAGCCCTCAAGAGTAGCCCTTGTTTCTGCCATAATGTTCGATCCTACCCCGAAGCCGATCGAGAAAGCGAATAAAAATTCCCCCTGCTGCCCCTTTAAACCCCACCTCCTCCAGACAAGCCCGGGTTGCCCCTTGATAAGCCGTCCACATTAACTTTCACCCACCCCAGCTCCGGTCTCTTCCATCTAGCAACAATAGCTCTGGGAGCCAGATTTGGGCTGAACGTTGAATTCGAGAGAAGGCATGAAATACGCTTTGATAACACATTGTCCTTCGGAGTAGTGAGGTCTGGAGCAATGTGGCTAATCCCTCTGACGACTCTGGCGATCACTAGATCCGTGTTCATATTCCCATCTTCGAATCTATTGAAATTTCTAACCTGCCAAATCTCCCAGAAGATTAAACTCGGAAGAAGACCCTTGAGTGTGTAAAGGCCATCTACATTTGATGCCAAACTCCACCAGTGTGAGGCCTGAGCGAAAGGGGACTGACCTGAAATGAGGGAGATGTCGAATTAGGAGCTAAAGAAACCCCAGACTTTAGAAGCAAGCTTCCCAACGGAGAACAAGTGCTCCAACGTCTCCTTATCTGGATTTCAGATAAAGATGCAACAGTTACAGCGTGACGCCAACTGCACGCCTTTGGCTTAAACTCTAATGTCTACAGGGAGAGCGTTGTGGATCATTTTCCAGACAAAGACCGCTTTCTTGGGGGAAAATTAAGCATGCCACACCCATTTCGCCCAACTACGACGCTCACCGGTTTCTCTACAAAGGCCCCAAGTAGATTTGACGCTAAAGTCACCTGAAGCTGACTTGGTCTAGATGCAACTATCTTCGGGAGGGGAGGAGCAAAAGCCCTCTTGGCGAATGAAATTGACCATAACCTACGGCAACAGGGGCAGCGCTGGTGAATCAGGCTTGATTCTCATAGGCCCCAACAAATCTGCAACTTGCAACTGTCGCAGCTCATTTGAGATCTCCCTGACACTCCAAAAATGCAAAGGACCCCAACCCAACTAGTTAGAATACCACATATTACACTTGAGAAAAATGCGATTGCTCCCTGACACTTCATAAATGCGATTGCTCAACCGGGAAAAAAACATCAAATTCGGCCATCCTAGTCGAACTCAACCATCTCGGTCGGAAAACATCAAATTTGGTCTTTTTTGTCAAGCACGACCATCTTGGCCAAAAACATGAAAGTCGGCCATTTTGATCGAACTCGTCCATCTTGGTAAAAAAACATCAAAGTCGGCCGCAATAATAAAGACTATTAGTCAATCTATTCAAGATAATGCTTATTGTAGACTAGAGTAGTAGTAGTGTAGCTAAGAACTTGGCCTGCCACTTCTTGGACCAGTTGCATGATTTGGTTGTGAACCAGACGGTGTGATTTTGCCACTAGTGATGGTTCCAGACCTATCTGATTTTGTCTTTCATGAAATGGTGGATTCCTAGGAAAAGGCTTCCCTTAGGCATTATGTGATTCCTGCCTTCAGGTACGAAATTCCTTGTTTCCCGCTTCGATCGCCTAAACTGAACAGGCATACAAACACACCATATTTCTTGGAACAGAGCCAGATAAACGTTACGCTGCTATGGTGGAGATACTGGTGGTTTTTGCGCCAAAATTTTCTTAGTGCTAAGCTCAATATTTGGAACATTCAGCTGAGGTGCCGCTTATGCCATTTACCACTTGTGCCATTTGCGCTCTTTCAGTTATGAGAGTCATCAACTGATTTATGCTCTCGGTTTGGTTAGCCATCTATTTATTGAAATTTTTACGTTCAATCCGAGCTTGCTCAACATGGGCGAATGATAGCTCGAGTTGAGTTCTCTCTTGTTTTGCAATATGCAGAATTCTAATTTGCATATCCTGTAGCCAGACCGATATGATCTTGAGAGGGTCATTATGTGATGTCGATGCCCAGTTTGAAGGATCATTTATTTAGTGTATTACAAGAATAGCAAGTGCAGGAGGTGCTTGAACTTGCAGCCCCTCATCGTAGGAGGTGCAATTGGTGTTACAGGCTCATTCATTCCAACAACTCAGTTTCCCCTATGACTCATGTTTTAAATATTTCATTACACCAGTATAAATACCTTAATAAGGAGTCCCAGTGGGCGTGCCAAAACTTATTGGCTCTTGGTTGTCCACCGGCATAATTTTTTACCACATGTATGTGTGAGTGTGTGCAGGCGTGCCAGAACCGATTGTACAACTCAATTCCAATGAACAACTTTGACCTCGAGCGCTAAGATAGGTAGATTGGCCGCCTATTCAGCCACTTGCAAGATGCTTATTTAGAATGATAAGGCGATAATTGGAGGGTGAGGTTCGTCCTCCTCAAAGGGGTCGCACCTTGTCTTCTTGAAGAAAGGACTTTGCAGATTTACTGGAAAGAACAATTCACAATTGGTAGGGAGGATTGACTATAACATTGTTCCTTCTAAAACAGAATTATTGGTATTGAAATAGTGTCATCCAGAGTATGAGCGTAGACTTGGATTTACACCTAAAATGATCTCTACTCCTAGATAACTGATTATGCTAAGGTATGCTGAGGATAAGCTAAGAGATAAGTTTGATTTGGTTTGGTTAGTGTGAGATGCCTTGTTTTGTTAATTTCTTTCTGTTATTTATAGGCTCTCCTAGAGGCAAAAAGAACCATCTAGATATCCTTCTTTACTTCATCCGGTAGTGTAACTGGTAGTGTGACTATTTAACATCTTTCGACTCTTCCTCTTCTTGTGATGATTCGGCATCCCTTGCTCAGCCACTATACCACACACTCGGCCAAAGTAGCTTGCTCAGCCACTCCACGTTGCTTGACTACCACCTCGCTTGACCATCATCTCCGTAGTGTTGTACACTTCTTGTACAATGACCTATGTCTTCTTCGGATTAGCTCTTCTAGGAAAAACAACATGGGCCAATGGGTCCCATATTGAACTTTGGATCTGCCTCATTTTTTGGCCCATGCCCTAATATGAAATGAAAAAACAGATGAACCAGTTGGATTTGTCACACCGGAAGCATCCCTCCCATTTTATTTAGACTACGTTAAGGGTATTTTTGCCTTTTTGTGAAATACGGTATACAAAATTAGTATACTACACACACACACATCCCTTGAATAGGTTGGTCCAACCATGAGGATTACCTAGTTAAAAACTCAGTCCCATCTGCTCATTGGATGGATCACAACATAGGAAACAATTTCTAGCCATTAATAAATAGCAAATTACAAGTGCCCGCCACTTGAAAAGTGGATATGGCTGATTTTCGCTGAAGGTGATCCTCATGATAGGACCAACCTATTAGACTGGTTGGATGTTGAACACACGTCAAAAGTTGAAACTTATTTGATGGGTGGACTACGAGTTATAGTCCAACTGGTTGGACTTGAGAACTACTATGTCGACCACATGGGAACTTCCCATGAAGTTGAGCTGTGTGGGCCCCACTGTGATGTGTACCGGACATCAACACTATCAGTCAGATGCAACATTCCATGGTGGGCCACGAGCTTAAAAATCAGGTCAATCCATGACTTAGGCGGGCCACACCAGATACAAAAGTTGACGGGAGTTAAAATCCTCATGATTGTTTATTGGGCCAACTGAGATGTGGTTCATAAATCCAGCCCATCCATTGTGTGTGTCCCACTTGGATGAGGGGTCAGACCAAGTTTCAGTAGAATTGAAAACTCAGGCGGGCCCCGCCAAGTGCTTTTAGATGTTTTAGGCATGTCTTGACATAGTTTCAGATGGCATGACCCTACCTGAGTTCCGTATATGGCTGATTTTTGGGATATCCCATAAACTAAAGGGGCCCCATCAAATGGACGGTGTTGATGTTTGGTACACATCACAGTGGGGCATGGGAAATGGTACTATGAGCTCGACCTCATAGTACCATTTCCTATATATATATATATATATATATATATATATATATATATATATATATATATATATATATAAATGGTACTATGCGGTCGACCTCATGGGAAGTTCCCATGAGGTCGAGCTGTGTGGGCCCTACCGTGATGTTTAATGGGCATCCACACCATTAGTCAGATGCACCATACCGTGATGAGCCATGGGCCCAAAAATCAGGCCAATCCATGAATTTTGTGAGCCACACCATAAACATACGTTAAGAGTGGATATCCACCCGTTGAAAACTTTATAATCATTTATAGGATAGAATGAGAGTGTTTGAGAAATTCAGCCCATCCATTGTCCATGTCCCACTTAATCAGAACGTCACACCAAGTTTCAACCGTATCCAAAACTCAGGTGGGCCCCAACAAGTGATTTTAGATGTTGTGGGCATGATTTTGCACTCTTTCAGTTGGTATGGCCCACTTGAATTCCGGATCCAGTTGATTTTTTGGATATCCCATAAACAGTAGGGGACCCACAAAATGCATGGTGTGGATGCCCATCACACATCACAGTGGGGCCCACACAGCTCGACCTCATGAAAACTTCCCATGAGGTCGACCGCATAGTACCATTTCCCTATATATATATATATATATATATATATATATATATATATATATATATATATATATATATATATATATATATATATATATATATATATATAGGAATGCTCACCTGGGCACTTCTCTCACGAGAAACTAGTGAACACTTTTTCATGGCTCATTGCACATGATGTGAGCCCAAAATCTGAGTCGTCCATGTGATACAGCACCGCAAAAAATCCATAAGTCCCATCTTTCAACTTGATCCAGAACTCTGGCGGGCAGCAACAGAAAGCAAAGGCAAATCAAGGGAGTAAACTATTTCCTTCTTTCATGGCCCACCAAAGTTCTGGAACAAGTTGAAAGATGGGCCCTATGGGTAATATATATATATATATATATATATATATATATATATATATATATATATATATATATATATATATATATATATATATATATATATATATATATTAGATGGTAGAGAGTTATTTGACTTATATTTAAACCTACAGGCTCTGATTTGGAAATACGTACCCAAAAGAAGGCTTTAATTTATCTGACTCAAAATATAGGCGACCCTGCAACAATGTCTCTATTACTTAGTAGAACATTGTTGGATGTCAAGCGAGACTTAATTTGGGCTTTGGTTGACCCAATGAGTTTCCTAGTAGTGTTGGGCTGGGATTAAGTAATGGGCTGAACACGGTCCTATGATTATGGGCTCTTGGTGGCTTTAGGGTGGATTTGGGTGGAGCATGGGTAATATGTTTATTACAATCCCATAGCTAGGCTCTATTTGGCGGACGCATAAAAATGAATTGATCTCGTTTTAATTAGCAGTAAATAAAGTTGTGGCTAGAGCTGCACACGAGCCAAGCTCAAGCCGAGCTTTACAAAGCTTGAGCTTGGCTTGATCAGTGGCCCACTGAACTTGAGCTTGGCTTGGCTTGAGCATCGAGCTCAAAACAGCCGCTCGAGCTTGGCTTGCTGGTCGAGCCGATCAAGCTTTGTTTGAGCTAAGTCGATCGAGCTCATCAAGCCAAGCCAAGCCGAGCCAAGCTCGAGCTGTCTTCTTCTTTTTTCTTTTTTTTCTTTTTTTATGACGGTCTGACCCAACCCTCCCCTACCCAACCAAACCCAATCCACTCAACCCAACCCTACTCGGCTACCCAATCCACTAACTCAACCCAACCCACTCGACCCAACCCTACCCGACCCACTGACTTAGCCCAACCCTACTCGACCCACTGACTCAGCCTAACCCACTCGACCCAACCCTACCCGATGGTCCCAACCCACTGACTCAACCCAACCCTACCCAACCCAACCCAACCCAACCCAAACCCTACCCAACCCAACCAGTTGACCGGACGGTCGACGGCCTGACCCAAAAAAACTCAATGGCATTCTGACATTCTCTATTTAAAAAAAAAAAAAAAAAAAAAAAAACTAAATAAGAAAAAAATAAAAAGAAGCCCTACCTGGTCTGGTCGCTCGCTGCCTCACTGGGCTGGGGCGTTCGTTGTTGGTGCTGGGTCGGGAGTCCGGACTCGTGGGTCTGGTCGCTCGCTGGCCGGCGACCGCTCACTAACTGGGCTGGGGTGTTCTCTCGCTGCCACTGGAGGGTGGAGCAAGGAAGCCGGAGAGAGAGAGAGAGAGAGAGAGAGAGAGAGGGCCGGACTCCGGAGGGGCAAGGCAACCGGGCGGGTAAGGGGGCGCAGCGGGTAGGGTTTTGTCTTTTCAAGAGAGGGGGAAATGAGGTGGGGTCGGGCGTCGGGTAGGGTTTTGTAACTTAATAACTTATAATTATATTATATATATAAATTTATATTATATATTATATAATATATATAAATATTTTTAAACGAGCTCAAGTCGAGCCGATCAAGCTTTTTTCGAGCTACAAGCTTCGAGCCAAGCCGAGCCAAGCTCACTCGTGCTCGAGCTTGGCTTGTTTTCAAACAAGCTCCAAAAATTGAGCTTGAGCTTGGTCAAACTAGCCTACGAGCCAAGCCAAGCCGAGCTTAAACGAGCCAAGCCAAGCGAGCTTTTCGAGTTAGCTTGGCTTGTGTGTGCAGCTCTAGTTGTGGCACGTCCGTTACGCATGGAGAGTGGAAGGACGAGTGAGATTTATACTCTTCTTTTTTTCGATGTATGCCAAACAGGGCCTTTGATTATTGAGGAGATCGAATCATCATCGTAAAATACATTCTTTATGTGCTTTGCTAAGCACAGAGGACACGTGTCAACATAGCATATACATGAGAGATTTAATACATCCATCAAATTGGTTCACCTTGTATACGTTCTGCCAAAAATAAACACTGATCCATTCACCACATAATCCAATATTGGAATCGCGTGGATGGGTATCCATAAAAAGTTTCTCAGAGTCATGCTTTTGTTTTGTAAACTGTGGCCTACCTAACTAGTAGATCAACCTAATTCTTAGGCAACGACATCAACGTACTGGTGCCGTTCTGATGGATGGATTGGATCCTTGACCTATCATACCGTGCTGGCACATATGCTTCATGTACAATAGCTTTACTGCACACTCCTCTTGGCTTAGATAAGCTCCATTCTTTGCATACATTTCCCAAAGGATTTCTCTCTTGGCTTAGGGATCATTTAATTACAAGGACCTTAGGACCGTCGCCAAGCTTTTAATTCATACACCGTAGGGCCAATCATCTGTTTGCATCATTAATTCATACCACCAAGGGCATACCATGGTACAGACAGCACTAATCATACGATTCTAACCTTCAATCGATAGTATAAAAAGTAAACTAAGGAATTATTTGTTAACACTAAAAATTTTTACTTAATGGGTAATCCGGAATACCTTCGGCGTTTTAGCGTTGTTTGTTAACACCGAAAGTGGAAAGCGCTTGTAACTTTTTGCCGAATTTTTTCAGCAATGGAGATGTAACTTAACGGTGAATTCAGAAAGTGCTCTGCAACCCTCTTAAAAAAATCCAAATTTGCTCATGCGCAAGAGAGATTTTCTCCTTTGTATAATACATAACCCAACTTTTAAGGTGACACTTCTTTGGGCCCACCATCATTTATGTGTTAGATCCACCGTCCATCAACTTTTCTATATTGTTCTAGAGCATGATCCCAAAAAATGAGGCACATCGAAAGCTCAAGTCAACCACACCATATAAAGAAGTGGGAATAGAACTACCGTTAAAACCTTCCTGGGTTTTGCTGTGTAGTTCATTTGCCATCTAACCTCTTCATAAGGTCACACAAACCTGGATGGAGGGAAATCATAAAAATCAATTTGATCAGAACCTTCTGTGGCCCTAAGAAATTTTCAATGGTAGGCACCCAATTTCCACTATTTCTTGTAGTGTGGACCACTTGAGCCTTAGATCTGCCTTATTTTTTGAAAAAATGGATGGATGGTGTGGATAAAACATATACATCACAATAGGCCCCACAGAGCTCTTTGATAGGACTGTCCAGCTCTAGCTAGATCCAGGTGGGGTAGTGTGCAATCCCGCCTGAATTTGGGATGCCCGATTAACTACTGTAGCGTGAGTAGCAAGATTCATTGCTGAAATGACATGACCAAGTTCTGTGGGCCCCACCATGATATATGTGTTGTATCCACACTGTCCATCCATTTGGAGAGATCATTTTAGGGCATGAGTAAAAAATAAGGCAGATACAAAGCACAAGTGGACCCCAACACAGAAAATAGTGGGGACAGTGACACACACCATTGAAACCTTCCTAGGGCCCGCCATGATGTTTTTTTGAAATCCAACCTATTCATAAGCTAACACAAATATGGAAGAAGGGAAAACACAAATATTAGCTTGATCGAAGACTTCTATTGCCCTGCCCTTAAGGAGTTTTTAATGGTAGGCATTCAATCCCCACTATTTTCTGTGATGGGTCCACTTGAGCTTTGGATCTCCCTCATTCTTTGGCTCATGCCCTGAAATGATCTCTCTGAATGGATGGCCGATGTGGATACAACACATAAATCATGACAGGGTCCACATGACATCACTTCAATAGCCAATCTGGCTACTCACTATGTCAGCAGTTAATCCGCGTCCCTGGATTTTGGGGAGCGAATCAGGTGTTAACGGGGTAGCAACTTAGTGGGTGTTACCCCTACCATGGGGCCCACCTTGATGATTTTCTATATATCCATGCTGTCCATCCATTTCTCCGGACCATTTTAGGATGGAGTACCATAATTTATGCAGATTCAGATTTCTGGTGTACCACACCACAAAAACAATGGTGATTGAGTACCTCACCATTAAAATTTTCAAAGGGCTCATCATAACGTTTTCTTATTGTTTATTTGAATCCAACCTATTGATAATGTTAAAAAGATCTGGTTGAAGGGAAATTAGAAAGATTAGATTGATCCAAAACTTTTGTGGTCCACAAAATGTTTTTAATGGTTACTCATCACTGTTTCTATTGGTGTGGTCCACCTGAGATTTGGATCTTCTTATGATTTGGGATCACAACCTGAAATGAGATGGAAAAATAGATGGACGGCTTGAATATACAAAAATACATCAAGATAGGCCCCACACGGTTAGGATAACACCTACTATCAGCTAATTCACTCCTAATTTTAGCGAGCCGATTAGGTGAGACCTTGGATTGACTAAGGTGGATGGGAACCTTGATTGTGAGGCCCACTATGATGTATGTGACTACATCCACACCGTCCATCCATATTGAAAGCTCATTTTAGTGCATGAATAAGAAAATGAAGCATCTCCAAATCCTAGATGAACCATAGTACAGGAAACACTAATGGTTGACCATATTGATGGGCCACGAAAGTTCTCGGCCAAATGAGATTTGGATCATCCTCATTTTTAGGGTCATTCCCTAAAATGATTTGGAAAAATAGATGGACGGCGTGGATAAGACACATACATTGTGATGGGGCCGCACAACACCGTCCAAGCTACAGCCTACTGACAACTTCAATACGCAATTCGGATCCATCGAGGTAGGTGGGGCCTTGATCGTAGGGCCCACCATGATGTACGTGACTACATCCACACTGTCCATCCATATTGAAAGCTCATTCTTGGGCATGATCCAAAAAAATGAAGCAGATTTGGATTCAAATGGGCCATAGTACAAGAAACAATGGTAAATGACCATTAAAAATTTCTTATGGGCTACAATCTAGGTCTTTTTGACCTTATCAACAGGTTGGATGTCAAATTAACATTTCGGTCGAATTAATGAAGTTTTTAAATATAGGGATTCAATTATGACTTATTCACAGGGGCAAATGTGTCACATTAACATATTTTAAACATTTCAAATGTTAGTTAACAAACAAGTTATTCTAGATTCAATACTATTTTTCCGACTTCAAATTCAGACTTTAGATTTAAATTTTAGGTTCAGACTTCGGACTTCAGATTTAACAAACAGGCCCTAAGAATTGAAGGGAGAAACAAAATAGGTCCAATCATTATTTTGAAACATCCACTCAATAACCTTGATGTGGATTACTTAAGGATCTAATGAATCACTTGGGTTTGGGAATGCAAGTTGTATGGAGCCTTCAATCCGTGCAGAAAATTGGGTGTTCGACCAACCAAACAACCTAGTCAACGGGTCGAGCATGCCTAGAATAACATAGACAGGTTTCTGGACAATTTTACCAGAGTTCGACCGATCGAACTTTGATGCTCGACAAGTCAAAGATATTTGAAAGTATGGTGAAACTCTCTGCATGATTTTTGGCATGCTCAACCAATCAAACACGTGTCGCCAACCAATTAACCTATGTGTTGACCCATCTGGACCAGTCAACCCGATCGGTCTACAGTGTGCGCGGTTTAGCGATTTTTAGCATTTTACTTCTATTTTCGGTTTCATGTTATATATATGGGTGTAATCGGGGTTAGGGTTTAACACTGGAGTTCTAAACGTGTTAGAGGGTTTTTTGGGAGGAGAAAAGGCTAGGGTTTTTCTCTTCGGATGATTTTGTAAGTTTTCTCCATCTTTCGTAACTTCGTTTTCATAGTGATATGTGTGCTTTGTGCCGTTGCTTTTTTCCTACAAGGGGTTTTCCACATAAAATTTGTTTGTCTTCTATGGTTGGATTTGCTTATGTGATCATATATTTTGTTTGATTCTCCTTTGAGTTGCTTCTACGGTCCCAACAAGTGATATTAGAGCTAACGTTGGGAATCAGACTGAATCTGAGACATGGTATCTATGGTCTCAAGCATGAAGTTCGACATTGAGAAGTTCAACGGAAAAAATAACTTCAAATTATGGAATGTGAAGATGATCGGGGCCTCTTAGTTCAACAAGGATTGGACGATGCACTCCTTAGAAAAGACAAGTGATCGAAAATCGTGAAGGAAGAAGAGTGGAACAAGATGGATCAAAAAGCTAATACCTCAATCTAGTTATGTCTATTAGATGAGGTCCTCTATAATGTTCATAGAGAGAAGATTGTCATTGGAACATGGATGAAGTTGGAGAGCCTTTATATGACAAAGTCTCTCTTAAGTCATTTATTCCTGAAGCGAGAATTCTACAATATGAGAATGGTGGAGGGGGCTGATGTAAATGAACACATTAATCACTTCAATAAACTTGTTTTCCAATTGATGGACGTGGAGGAAGTGTTCAAAGAACATGACCAAGCCCTTATTCTTTTGAATTCCTTACCAGATTCTTATGAGAATCTCATAGAGACTTTATGCTATGGTAGGGACACCGTTAATGTTGATACCATTATCTTAACCCTTTAGCAGAGGCAGTTGAGAAAGAAGAATGGTGACGAGGGTACCTCTATGGAAGCATTGGTTTCAAGGGGGAGAATTTCTGAAAGAAAGAATAATAGTTCTTGATCTAGGTCCAAGTCTAAGGGCAAGGGCAAGATGAAGTGTTGAAAGTGTGAGAAGACTGAACATATGAAGAAGCACTGTAAATCACAAGATAAGGAAAAATCAAATGCATCTTCAAGGGAGGCCAATATTGCGGAATCAACAAAGGACGTGAATAGTGATAATTGTGATGTATTAACTGCATCCAGATCTAGGTTTCTCAGCAATGAATGGATCTTAGATTTAGGAGCATCACATCACACGTGTCAGATTAGAGTTCATTCAACACATACAACTAGTATGGTGGTGAGATAGTGTTCTTGGGTGATGACTACGCTTGTAAGATGGTTGATATTGGTTCAGTTCTCATCAAGGTGTACGATGGGATATAACGTATTCTAATAGATGTGAGGCATGTCCCTGGACTAAAGAAGAGTTTAATATCTCTAGGAGCTCTCGAGGCACTGAAATTCAAGTTCATCGAGTTTGATCATATCCTACGAGTTTCAAAAGGGGCACTCATATCACGAAGGTACAAGGGAGCAGAAATATCTACAGGTTCATCGAAAATATCGTTTCGGATGGAGCTGTAGAAGTTGTAGTGAAGTCCACATCTGAACATTTGTGTCATACACATGAGCGAGCGCGGGATGAATGTATTTTCTGACCGGGGTCTTATTCTTGCTTTTAAAAGCATAAATTTTCATATATGTGAACAGTGTATATATGGTAACCAATCTAAATTGTCATTTACAATGGGAAAACATATAAGTAGACAGGTGCTTGACTATGTGCATTCTAATATGTGGGGGTCGTTGCCTGTTGTTTCTGGAGGAGGGTCTTCGTTTTTTGTCACCTTTATTTACAACTTCTCCAGAAGACTTTGGGTTTATTTCATGAAGAATAAATCTGATGTTTTCACCACCTTCAAGATGTGAAAGGTGATGGTGGAAACGCAGACAAGGTGAAAGTTGAAAGTGTTAAGGACAAACGATGAAAGTGAGTTCACTTCCAAGGATTTTGATCATTATCGCAAGGAATAAGGGATCGTGAGGCATAACATAGTGCGCCACACAACAAAGCAGAATGGTGTGGTTGAGCGGGTGAATTGGACTCTCTTGGAGAGAGAGCCCAAATCATGTTAAATAATGATGGGTTGGGCAAGGAAATGTGGACTAAGGCCGTGAACATAACTTGTTATTTGGTGAATCGGTCTTCGTCTATGTCAATAAGTTGTAAAATTTCAGAAGATCATGTGTAGAGTGGTCATGATGTAGAATACTTGGGGCTGTGAGTATTTAGTTGTGACGCTTACTCTTATGTACGTACCATCGTTTGAGAGAGATAAGCTAGACCAAATGATAAAAAAGTATGTATTCGTCGGTTATAGTGATAGTGTAGAGTACAAGCCATATGACTAGGTCACACAAAAGATCACGCTTATCCAGGATGTCAAATTTGATGAGGATTTCTTATTCCGCAAGAATAAACACAAGGAACAAAAAAAGTCAGTTGTCGATCATGTCATACAGTAGATCATGCTTATTCAAAAAAGTCAGTTGTCGAGGTTAAAATTCAAAAGGGTGAGGCACAGGTTGATACTGAGACACATACTGAGAGTAGGTGGAGCATCCACCTGTGAGAAGGAATCCACTGAGGGATTACAGGTTACTAATAAGATACAGGGATGACTCGAATGTTGCATTCGCTCTCATTACAGATGAGGGGGATCCATCTACTTTTTAGGAAGCTCTTGATGACGTAGATGCCGTAGAAAGCAATGATGCATGATGAGATAGACTTCTTTTACAAGAATGAGACGTGAGAGCTGATGGAGCTTCTTGTTAGGCAAAAAGTGATCGGTTGTAAGTGGATCTTAAGGAAGAAACATGATAGATACAATGCAATGTTGGTAGCGAAGGGGGATGTGCATAAGGAGGGTGTCAACTTTAACGAGATTTTCGCATCTATGGTGAAGCAAATATCCATCAGGTTCGTGTTAGTACTGGTTGTCTAATTCGACCTTGAACTGGAATAAATGGATGTGAAGACTACTTTCTTATATAAAAAATTGGAAGAGCATATTTACATGAAGAAATCAGAAGGGTTCGAGATAAAATGGACAAAGAACAAAGTTTGTAGGTTAAGGAGAACGTTATACGGCCTCAAACAATCGCCTACGCAGTAGTTCAAGAAATTTGATTCTTTAATGGTGAGTTAGCGGTTTACTAAACGTGAGTATGATGATTGTATTACTTTAAGACACTGAGTGATGGGAAGTTTATTATTCTTGTATTGTATGTTGATGACATGTTTATCGCTAGTCATAACATGTTTGAGATCGACATATTGAAGACTTAGTTATTAGGGACATTTGAGATGAAAGATCTGGGGGCTACAAATTAGAGGGTTCATTGATGTACATAGCGACATAAAAAGGAGCAGGCTTTAGTTATCTCAGGCAGAATACCTTGAGAAGGTGTTGGTGAAGTTTGGGATGGACAAGGCAAAGTCGGTCGGCGTTCCCCACATGAGTCATTTTAAACTTTCTTAAGAGCAATGTTTTCAAATAGATGGAAAAAAGTAGGTTATGTCTCGTGTGCCTTATTCGAGTACGGTTGGCAGCTTAATTTATGTTATGATTAGTACGAGACTGGATATTTCACATGTAGTGGGTGTTGTTAGCAGATTCATGTCTAGCCCCGACAAGCAACAGTAGGAGAAAGTGAAATGGCTACTCGTACGTTACATTCGAAGTATGCAAGACTACGTCTTGACGTTTGAAAAATCAAGGGACAAGTTAGTAGGCTTTGTGGATTTAGATTACACAGGTAGTGTGGACAATAGAAAGTCAACTTCAGGTTATTCACTTGTGCTAGCAGGTAAAGTGATCAGTTGGATGTTGAAGCTTCAGTATGTAGTCTCTCTCCATAACTGAAGTTGAGTACATGGTGGTGATGGAAGCATTCAAGGAAGTGGTTTCATTGAGGGGAATAATAAATTAGTTAAGGCTTCAACAGGAGGCCTTGTTGGTTAATTGTGACCGCGCAAGCACAATTAATTTCATGAAGAACTCGATTTAACATTATAGAACTAAACATATTGATGTGCATTATCATTTTATCCGAAAGGTTCTTGAGGAACGCATGTGACTCTTGGAAAGATCCATACAAGCATGAATCCGGCTAACATGCTTACGAAAGTAATCCCTATAGAGAAGTGCAAGTTATGTATGACTCCTTTGGGTCTAGTGAAGATGGAGTGAAGAAACGTGCACGAGAAGCTGTGGAGCTATGATGGAGACAAATTAGAGATGGTGGATGGAGCAAAAGGACGAATGAAATCAATTTTTGTATGGAGCCTTCCATCTGTGCAAAAAACAAGGTGTTCGATCAATTGACTAGCTTGGTCGACCGATCGAGCATGCCTGAAATAACACAGACAGGTCTTTGGACAGTTTTGGCAGAGTTTGACCAGTCGAACTCTAAGGCTCGATAGGTCGAAGATATTCAAAATTATGGTGAAACTCTTTGTACAATTTTTTGCATGTTCGACTAGTCAAACATGTGTCATTAACCGGTCGATCTATATGTCGACCCATCTCGACCAGTCGACCCGATCGATCGACAGTGTGCGCGGTGTAGTAGTTTTGCACGTGTTGTTTCTATTTTTGGTTTCATGTTATATGTATGGGTATAATCGGGATTAGGGTTTAACACTAGAGTTCTAAACATGTTAGAGGGTTTTAGGAGGAGAAAAGGCTAGGGTTTTTCTCTCTGGGTAATTTTGTAAGTGTTCTCCATCTCTTGTAACCTTGTTTTCATAGTGATTTGGTTTGTGCCATGGTTTTTTTTCTCACAAGGATTTTTCCACGTAAAATTCATTTTTCTTTTGTGGTTGGATTTGTTTTTGTAATTGCGTATACTTTGTTTAATTCTCCTTTAAGTTGCTTCCGCGGTTCCAACATGCAAAGTATCTTATCCATGGTTCATCTAAATTTAAGAAGAAGAAGAACAACAACAACAACAATAACCATGTGGTAAATGTTCAAGGGGTTAGGATTATCTGATCATATCATTGCACCTTGGCCTACTCTTGGTAGCATGAATGGGTGGTCTGGGTTGCCGATTAGGTTTCTTTATATCAATTTAAAATTTCATGGAGGCTGCTTTTGCATTTTCCTTATATGCTACTTTTGGTTGCTTCTATTTGGAGTGTCCTAAATGTGGCTAGTATAAGTAATGTTGGGAGCATTGCAAAAAACTTCAGGATCTCGCACCTTAATTACACGAATTATGTGATATGAGAATGCAATAAACACGATCAAATTATCAATCATATGAACACAAGAGATTTTAATGGAAAACCCTCAACAGAGGTAAAAACCACGGGACCTCATCCAAATCAACAATCCACTATGTAAATGAATGTTTATACAGCGATCACACGCACAACCAGCTTGGATATCCAATCTTCTTCACCTCTAGGGTGGATAATAATAAAAATAAAAACTAAAAAACTGAGAGATCTCACCGGATTCGAGGACGTTGAAGAATCTGAGATGTTGTATGCGCTTTGGATCAACCTTCACAAGTAAAAATCTCTTCTCTACAAGCTTTCTCTCTTGCTCTCTCTTTTTCTTCCCCTCTTCTTGTTTTTCTTCTCTCTCTCTCTCTCTCTCTCTCTCTCTCTCTCTCCTTGGATGTGTAGAACACCTATTTTGGTACCCTAATCTCGATTTAGAAGCCATTATATAACTTTGCATGAGAGTTGGAATCAAATTAGGAAACTGTGTATCGTATTCCGCACGTGTCACTGACCGGTCACCTAGGGTGGCCGACCGGTCGTGATCGACCCAAAAACGTCTAGCATGCATATGAGAGAACCACCAATATTCGACCGGTTGCCGACCAGCCATGGATGGCCCAAGACTGGTCGTGCGACTGGTCCTCACAGACCAAAAATAACCTAGCGTGCAGCTCTCCTGTGGGGCCAATATTCAACCGATCGCAAGACCCTATTCCTACACAATCTCTCCTCAACTCCTAAGGAGGAAAAACCCATCAAGTAATGCACAATTAGAAATGCTTGTTTCCTTTGTCTGTGTTTGTTTGCACCAAATATCATGAAATTCCAGGTTTAAATAGTCTCATTTAATGCAAATTTTATGGAGTTTAATGATATTATTTGCAACCAAACGCACCCCTAATAATTTCATGGAATCCCAATTTTAGTTTTGAGCTTGATACCTACTTTGGCACTGATACCAATTGCTGCAGCCCACTGGTAGAAATTCAGCCATCCTGCAATGATTTCGTTTAGCTTTTTCGTCTTTTGCATGCAGCCACCATATATGCGGTGGATTCACCGCGAGCGGGCCTGCATTACTGTGGGATTGATTTTTTCTTATTCTTCTTTCTTTTCTTTTCTTTCTTTGTTTGTGGAAAAAAACAAATCTTGGAGACAAGTTGTCCGATAAAATGGCCTTAATACCTAAGATCTGCTGCAATCAGGCTTGCATTACTGTGGATTGGAGTGTTTTTCTTTTTCTTTTCTTTTTTTTTAAATCCTACATATTTGTACGATAATCTGGCTCTAATACGTAAGGACGCAAGCAAAGCTTGCAACAATTTATTGAAGCAAAGAAACAGTCTAACACACAACATAGGTCTATGTTCTTCTCATATTTAAACAAAACACTAGTACGTGGCGATAATTATAAAACTAACACATTTATTTCCATCTGTCGGACGCATCTAAATCACTCATGCATGAACGGAAGGAATCCATGCCGAAGAGCTGCATCCCATACCGTTTCAACGTCTAGCATTCCTGGGCCGCACTCGTGCGTGTCCCATTCTTCCAATGCATGCACTATCCCAGCCACGCGGCATGCGCTCATCACCCGCCTTGGCAGCCAATTCTGTAACACGTCCACAAACCCCCAAAAAAATATGAATCATCCAATTGGAAACGTTTGGTTCAATTAAGAGGAAATAAGAAAAAGCTAATGATATTTCCTATTATGCTCATCCTAAACAATGACAGAGGTCGCAATGGTCCCTAGCTCGGCCCTAGTCCCTTAAGCCAGGGCCGTAATTGGGCTGGAATGGCCTTGGCACTGTAAGGCTGACTTACATGTATAGTGATCAAAGGTTTGAAATGAGTACAAGTTAACTAGTTAAGGTTTGTTGTTTTGAAATATCCTCCATCTTAATAAATACAATGCATAAACCATGGTTTTGAGACTCGTACGATGAGTTGACTCAGGACTCAGTTGGACTTGATCCAAATCGATACCACGAGTCACCCCCTAGTCAACCCTGACTTGAGCAATGCACGACTCAATTCAGGGCTGGAGAACCATGATATAAACAGTTCGGATCAAAGAAACTTCACTCAGATCCAACGTTTGTCTTTAAACTGTATATTTATGTGCAATGCTAACAATTAATGGGTATCTTTAAACCATTTTCCTTTCAGCGGTTATCTGCTCCGCACTTGGCTACCCAGCGTTTACTGTGGGCACGATAACTGGTATACTAGAGGTGCATCCTTCTCGGTCCTCTCTTAATAGGGAAAGGTCCTCTCAATGAGTATGGATCCTCTGTTGGCTTCCAAGCAGGCAATCCCTGCTTGGAGCCTTTTCATTGGTCCACATCACATTGCATGACATCCTGTGACCAGGTTGCAAAGAGGTGTGACAAGGTTGTATTGAGGATGTGACAGGGTTGCAGACCTATTTGATGAGGTGGACCAATGAAAAAGGCTCCCTCTCAATATAACAGTGGCCCACTTAATCATTGGATGGGGCCATTCATCAGTCATCAGGCCTAGATTTCAGGCTTTGCCCTAGCCCTGGGGTCAAGTTTGGGTTCCCAAGTCTCGGCCGGGCGCCTGTCCAGCTGCCACCCCTAACAATAACAAGGTTGCATGGGAAGTTGTGGACTGACCTCACAAGCATGCATGTTCTCGAGATCTGGAGGAATGACCATAGCAGGATTGGTGTGGTAAATGCAGTCCCGTCGCAGTCTCTTTGGAGGAAATTGGGAGAAGGGAATAAAACGGGTGCCCCTAGGAGCTTGTCTTTGTTCTTCATCCTTCAATCCATCTCCTACTAACCATGCCTGCTTTCACACATGCAGCTATCACGTGTTTTTCACCACACTATATTCTCACTTCTCCGTTCTCTCAAGAGGAAAGAAGTAATAAAAAGACCAAAACAAAAAAAACAAAAAAAAAAAAAAAATCTACCTCAGCTGTGTTATAATGGTTGTTGTGGAACAAGTAACACCCGTGCTTTGCTGGCAGGCGTAATTTCAGCTTCTCATATTCATCACTGCAGACTGTAATTATCTGTTCTCATGTAACCTCTAATCAGTAAAAAGAGAAATCTAGGTTGGGCCCCATCACTAGGAGCATGGACACATGGCCCGAGCCACATGGCTATGGGCTTGGACACATGGCTCTTTGAGTCATGGTCGATGGATCGTCTCGGCCAATGTACCCACATATGAAAATTCTTCTTTTCTTTTCCAACTAAAAAGCATGCCTGCTATAAGCTAAAGGGATTTTGGGTAATTTTCCTATTAAATTAAAAGAATAGAAAACAGCAACACTTGAATCATATAGGCTTAATCAATTCACTTAGGCCCTGTTTGGTAGATGCCCAAAAAATATTACGGTTAACAGCAGCAATTACCTAACATGCCATTTTAATTAATAATAATTATGTATTAGAGAACAAGAACTCGGATATACAATCATGGTTAACTAAAATGAGATTCAAAGTGTGGGTTAATCATATTTACCTTGACACCCCTTTGGCACAAGGCTAGTGCAATGGCATAACCTGTCTTGGAAAGGATTCCTCTCAGAAGGACTCGTTCTGTTCCTTTGGGAATGCTATTAAGCACGATAGCAACTGCCAATGAACTTCCGTCCACAATTCTAATGTAGAGTTTTGGGTGCTTTGCGAGATAAAGCTCTCCATTTCTGTTCAGCTCCTCCCCCTGAAATTTGGTCTCAAGTTGTAACTTTATTTATGCTTTCGGGACGTGGCAGAAATTCACAGAATAAAAAGGGAAAAGTGAAAAATCAGGCCTAAAACCTCTATATTCATTTGGTATGGCCCACCAGAGTTCCAAAATGACCTGATTTTTTGTGTGTCCATTCACCCTTGTGTGGGGGAATCTAATTATGAATGGATTGGATGGCATGTAAACAAAATAGGTCAATTTTGGGTGGGTCCCACAAAATAGTTTGGGAGGTTTAATTGTTTGGATGTCCTCGGTCAATTCTCTGTGGTGTGGCCCAACTGAGTTTTCATTTAGGATGATTTTTGGCTTCATCGCCGAACACTGAAGTGCTGCGATAAGTAAGGGTGAGGAAATGGAAAAGGGAAAATGGGAGAGAACGAATTTTTTATTCAAATAAATTCACAAAATCAAACATGGAAATGCTATTACTGTATAAATGGTGCTTCCTCAGTTGAAACTCAAACAGGTCCTAAAGTAATTCAACTTCAAGCTTAAGGATGCATATGATGATTAATGTTTGAAGGCAGCAACTTAGTAATTTCCACTAACTAGCTAGTTCTCCCAGGTCATTTGGTTAATGCATCCAAAAACAGTCCAAACTGTATAGTTACATAATTAAATTGGGCCATTTTCTCATCAGGCGAAATGGGGATTAAGGTTATAAATATGTCATTTTGAATCACACATTTTCTATTGTGTTCCGTGTGTCTGGAGGAGATGAGAGAGCCCCAATGTTTTTACCCTTTCCAAAGATGAAAACTGTCAAATTACAGGCAGATGAAAGAATGACCACATTTCAAAATGTACTTGCCTGATTTAGAAGACCTAAGCTGATGACTGTGACCCCTCCCTCTTCTGCCTCTAGTATGGCCTTCTCAATCAAGCTATTGATTTCATCTCCTTGACATGATGATAAATACTACGCATGAAGATATATAATATCATATACCTATTAGGAAAACAAGATTACTACAAATACATCCCCACCTATTGCTACAATTTTATGATGGGATTGTCGCCTTTGGATTCAGTGGATCATGTTTGCATGGTCCAAACCATATGTATGATTCATGGAAAAGAGTAAAATGATCGAAGGGTTGAAATATTCTGATCTCAGATTTTTGTAGTATCTCCATTCTCCCATCACTAGCCAAGCAGATCATATAAATGGTTTTGATCATTGAAACATTACCCAGGTGCACCATTTACAGCACCATAAAAATGGCAATAGATTGGGACGTACTGTAGCAAACCTCATTATAAAAACCATCTAAAGGAAGTCAGTCTATCTAACGAGCACAAACATATGGCATATGAGAGAAGCTCTTGGGATCCCCCACGAGGAAGATTGACGACGTGATCCATGGCATATGTGCCAGCATGATGCAGATGTGTTGGATCCCAGCCATTGCTTTGATGGGGCATGTGTGCGGCTGACCCAAAACTCAATCCATGTGGGCCACATTGAAACTGATCAATAAAGATGTGGTCACTTCTTTTCATGAACCATCCATATATCTTATGATAGATGGCTAAGATCAAACACATGTGCGCTGCCTTGGTATCTCTCATGCCGATCGAGTCACCTCTCTGATCATTCCTGATGCAAATTGCCCATGTGTCCTCTTACCCGGAAATTATATCTTGGAATTGCCCATGTTTGCATTGTTAGCTTATGCAATCTGTTCCTTTCAACCGTAAAGGTGGAACCAAAGATCCACGTCAGCAACATGGACACCAAAGAAATGGGCCACAGCATCCATGAATACCATTGGGAAGCATATGGTTTAGAAGCCAGAGAAGCAATTCCTAGCCGTAGATGGTAGAGGGAATGGAGGGTCGTTGGATGGGTGAGATGGACCGCATGTGGAGCCTCCTTCGTTCCTTTGAGTGAAGCTTCATAGAGTGCATCCGACGATTTGTCCACGGTGCCATATATGTAGTCATAGAAAGGCATGAAGAGGCAGTAGTTGGTCCGGAATTGGGTATGGTGAAGCGAATGAAACCTGTTTTAGGACAATCATTAGTTATGTTTCCCATCTCACGTAAATCTCTCTCTCTCTCTCTCTCTCCCCCATCTGTGAGCCAATCTGATCAACGGTCTAGATCACCGAACCATGTGTCCACATGCATGTGATTGTGGGCTTATCAAACCATATTATCATGTAGGGGTCTCAAATTCATGATCCAACATTAATGAATGAGAGGAGACTTACGAGGGCGAGTACATGAGGTACTTGAGAGGTGGACATATCCAGAAGAGCCACTTGGGGACCATCTCGAAGTTGCAATGGCCCATATTGTTCATGAAATCAATGTACGTGATATACCCAGCTATGGCTGAGATCGAACTGGTCCCAGTAAGTTTGAGGGCCAGTATAGGGATTGCGAAGAGCAAGAAGTACAGCATTATTTCCGCAAATGGATGAATCACAGCTGCAAGAGCAAAACGGAAAAATAAAACGGATTATGATTTAATTATGGATTTCCATAATTCTAAAGAAAGATTTGGATCAGATGATCCTAACCATTGCATCCAGAACAACGAGCGGTCATAGGAAACAAGGCCAATTATTGCCTGAATGGGGATCATCCAATTAATGTTTTTTTCTTTAAGAAAAAGCTTTATTAAAACAGGGCCATATACAACAGATCCACAGCTCATAGCTCCAAAAAACTCGCCTGGACCCGCCTATCATATGCCGCAAGGCCGCCCTACTAGAAACTAAGTCAGACCCTTACCCTCTCTAATGCAACAAAGGCTCACCCAGTCCGAAAGGAGGGCTCCCCTGATTGAAAGAGGGATGTCGGCAAAAACTTAATAGATCTTTTTTCTTGAGAATTGCTACCCAATCGGGTCCTTACTCATGCTTCGGTGGTAAACTCACAAGAGTTTCATCACAAGGTAATGGGTTTGAGTACACATTATGGTGAAACCCCACTGTGGTATGAGTGTGTGAGTGCGTGTGTGAAATACAGAGAGAGAGAGAGATCAATTGCTACCCAATCTGACTAAACCATCCGCCACACCGTTCACTTACCTCAGAACATTAGTTATGGTGATTTGAGTACCCTGCTTAGGGCCTATTTGGATACCACCAAATAAGTTACTTTTCTACTGATAGTAGTAGATAAGTGACTGGTATTCAGATAAGTAAGTTTGGTTTGTGATTAATTATAATTAACTTTTTTACTTAAAAGTACATAATCACTACAGTATTTTTCTTTTTTTAGCTTTTCTACTTTTCTTAAGTTGTTGAATAAAGAGAGATGAAGGAGAGGAAGCTCTGTGTCACAACCCATATCAAAGGATGCTGCACATGGATGTTCCACATTGAAGGTGGGGCTCACATGGCGGACAGTCCACATAAAAGGTGGGCCCCATATAATGGATGACCCTGTATTAATGTAGCCCCATGGAGTTTTCAACGTTAGGCATTCAATTACCATTGTTTTTTGAGGCAGGACCCACTTGAGCTTTTCATCTGCCTCACGTATGGGCTCCACCCACGTCCAACTCTGTGGACCGTATAAATAGATTTAGTGGCAGATCAACATCATGGTGGGACCTTGGAAGTTTTCAACGGTAAGCATTCAATCTCCACTTTTTTCAATGGTGAGGCCCACAAAGCTTTGGATCAAGTTGGTGTTGGTGTGATCCCTTCCCTCTAGGTCTACGTGACCTTTTAAGTAGGTGGGATGTCTAAAAGACTACCTGGTGGCCCCAAAGAGCTTTCAACAGTGGACAACAATCCACCGTTGTTGTTGCTATGGGGTCCACTCAAGCTTCGGATCAGCCTTATCTGTGGGCTCTGCCCCCACGTCCAAATCTGATTGATCTTGGGGACAGGTGGGATGACAAAAAAAAAAAAACCCTTGGTGGGCCCCATAGATGCTTCAACAGTGGTTGTTCCTCTCCACTGTTTCCTGTGTGCAATCCACTAGAGCCCTAGATACGCCGTGTTTGTAAGGCCCATGCCCTGAAATGAGCTGCCAATTTGGATGGACGGTTTGGTAAATTCATACATAAGGTGGGTTCCCTAGATTGGGCCCCATAGAAGTTTTTATGGTGGTCATACAATCATCACTGCTTCCTATGGTGGGGTCCACTTTTCTTTGGGTAAAAATAAATAGACGGTGTGCATCAAACGAATGCATCATAGTGGGCTCCCACCCTCTGCCTAGACCAGATGGACAATGAGGATCAAAATGCACTGCATATGTGCTCGTCCATAGTTGTAAATTGTGTAAGTATGTTGTGTACCAAACATACTTACTCCAAGATAAGTTACTAAGGGGCATAAGTAACTTAAAATCCAAACGGGCCCTTAAGGGCTTCAACCCAGGCCCTCCAATACCACATTTCCATATCAAAGGATTCTCCTTGTTAAGCATATCAACTTCTCCAAGGCTATATTGGCCAAACCTCGGCCCACACAAAACAAAAGCCCTTCCACCAATGCAAGGGCTTTAGCCTGGTTGTTAGTGCCCCAGCCGTATCCACTAGAAAAAGCAAAAGTCAACTCTTCGTTTCAATTCATGCAAACATAATCCAATTAAAATGAGCTGAAAATGAAATAAAAATGATTGTAACTCTTTAATGATACAAATGGCATAGTTTTATGGCAATCCAGACCATCTGAAAAGCTTAGTTCAAACGGTAGATGGAGCAAAATATGAAAATTACACTGAGAAGTTAATTTTAACCATCTGAATTTTTTCAGGACCTTTTCTTATTTATTATTTTCTTTTAACACTTTAAATCATGATGGATGAAACTTGCCTGTATAAAGCGGGTTCCCCATAAATCCATGTAACTCTGACCTCCATGGGCCTGCTGTGTTTGTGCTATTTCCATTCTGTCCATATATCTATCACCCCCCCACCCCCCCCCCCAAAACAGATTTTAGGGCATGAGCCATAAATATATATATATATATATATATATATTTTTTCTTTTCTTTTCTCTTTACAAAGGCACCCCACACCCACCCACGCACTCACCACTCGTGTGGAAACTCCTGGGAGTTTACCACCAAGGCAAGGATAACATGTTCTCTCACAATAGTGATTTAGACCTAATTAAACAGTTTGAAGAAAGAAATACCATGTGGTGGCCCACACACAAGCCTATGATTAATTTACCACACTCACTATTTTCATGTGGTGTGACCCATTGAGTTGGGGATAGAGTCTGGCTCCATGGCTCAGTGGTAGACATAGATCTTACCATCTAGTGCCCTTGTGGTTTGGGTGGGTGTGTGCATGCGTATGGTATGGGTGTGTTCTTAAAAAGTTGGGAATAATCTTGCCATCTATTGCCAATGTGGTTTGGGTGAGTGTGTGCATGCGTATGGTATGGATGTGTTCTTAAAAACTTGGGAATAGAGCTGATTTTCAGCCTCATTCACTTAGGTATTTGATGGGTTTAAAATACAAATATGACATGGCCCAAAGCTTCCCGTGAAAGTGAAATTCATGGGAGTGGATTAGGTGAGATCCCGGATCCACCGAGGTGGGTGTGTCCCCTGACTGTGGGGCCCACTGTGATGTATGTGACTATATCCATGCTGTCCATCTGTATTGAAAGCTCATTTTAGGACATGATCCAAAAAATGAAGCAGATCCAAACCCCAGATGGACCATATTACAAGAAGCAGTGGTGATTGACCATTAAAAACTTATTGTAGGCCACAAAAACTTTGGACCAAGATGATATTTGTGTGGACTCTTCATCTAGGTGTTTGTGACCTTATCAACAGGTTTGATGGCAAACAAACGTTCCAGTGGAATCCATGAAGTTTTTAATGATGGGAATTTAATCACAGCTGTTTCCTTGTGGTGTGGTTCACCTAACATCTGATTCAGCTTCATTTTTGGTATCATGCCCTAAAATGAGCTTTCAAAATGGTTGGATGGTGTGGATTTAAGACACATACATCACTGTGAGCCCCACAGTCAGGGTCCCACCAACTAGGTGGTATGCGGTCTCACTTAATCCGCTCCCGAAATTCACAGTACCACGTTGCAGGAAACTCGTCCCTTATTTATTTTATTTTATTTTATTTTTTAAAATCTCCCCATCAAAATATCTCCCGTTCTCTGTGTTTTGTGTAACCCGGACGACCAATTGCATCCTGCCCCTGCCCGAACCATCCGAGAAGGCAGGGGCTATGTGGTGCTCATCGTGATGTATTTGTTTTATCCACGTCATCCATCTATTTTTTCAGATCATTTTAAAGCATAAGACTAAAAATGAGGCAGATCCAAGTTTCAAGTATATCACTTAGTGGGGATTGAAGGTCCACCGTTAAAAAGTTCTTGGGAGCCTAAGAAGTTTTAATTTGTGTTTTCCCTCCATCTTGTAACCTTATGAACGGGTTGGATACGGAAATAAAAATCAGTGTGGGCCGTAGGAAGGTTTCAATGGTAAGTGTTATTATCACCACTGCTTCATGTAGTGTGGTCCACTTCATCCTTGGATCTTCCTCTTTTTTGCTCATGGCCTAAAATGATCTTTCAAAATGAATGGACGGTTTGGATAAATCACATACATCACAGTGGGTCCCACAACTCCTGCCAATCCGCGTCCCTAGCTTGGCCATAATCAAGTGTCATTTAATGACTGCACGTGGTGGTAATCAAACAGAGTAACTCCACCTGTCGAGTGATGACTGATCAAACAGTCAGTCTAGTGTCCTTCGTTGCATTTCTGCGATCCTGACCGTCCACGGTCCACATGGTGCGTTCGTTCCAATGCAGGAAAACACACCGGATTCGTAGCCTTAAAATAGGTAGTTGAAATGGAAAATTTCTAACAATATAGATGTGAAAGGTGAAAGGTCTATTTCTCATAAGCTAGATCCATGTGAACCAGCGGCTCTTGTACCGCACGCCATCCATGGTGGCCTCCCAACAGATGGACCGTTCAGATATATGGACTGTATATACTATTAGAGGGTAATCTATAGCATTATCTTCTAATAAATCCAGGATAAGGTTTGTATCATATACCATCGGTGGTAGGTCCCACCATATAAACGGCTCAGATCCATCGACCGTACATCCATGTGAACTGTTTAGTGCTAAAAGCAATGACTCGATGAGCTGGAATGCGGATTGTTCATCACGCAGAAACAACAGCATAGGAGTACCAAAATCATAAAAGGGTGCGTTGGATGTCCCAGTCGAAGGTATAATGTGGTATTTCTCGGTGGATTTTGTTTACGTGCAGTCATGTGTTATCCATTGAGTTGCGGGGCTGGCCCCACCTGTAATGTGTTATCCAAACTGTGAATATGGTGTGCCACGTCATGTTTACTGCACATCCCAAGCCGGTGTTTGGATAACAGATTTTTGAGATTTGAAATCCTATCCATTTGGAGACAATTGTGGTGGTACTTTAACACACACTATGAGTAATGTGAAATCATCACATGGTGTAGCCCACCTGAGTTTTTTAATGGATTGATTTTTGTCATCTATTCATCCTGGTGGTTCTAACCTGATGAATGGTTTGGATGGTATATAAAATAAAATAAAAAAACATGGTGGAAACCTATTACATAACAATCCCTTGATCATATAGGAACTCCACCGGACCCACATGAAGGCGTATTGTGACAAGTACACCGTCAGTTCTCCATAAAGGCAAGTTTGCAACTGCAGGTACTCCCATGTTAACCAAGTACGTAACAATGCCTCTCAAGAGTATCTGATCATCCCTGCCATGCATTCATTTCTCAAACACATAAGACAGACGCATATAGGGCTGTAAATGGGTTAGTGGACCCGATGGGATACTCGGACCCAACTCATTTAGACCCGGCCTAGACCTGACCCATTTGTTAAATGGTACGGGTCTGGGTCCAAGAATATACCCATTTGTCAAACGGGTTTGGATCGGGTTTTCTTTATATTAGGCCTGACCCGACCCGACCCGACCCAAACCCATTTAGTAAGTGGGCGGGTTTAGCCTATGTTACAAGGGACCCGCCTAGCCCAGACCCGTCCAAAGCCGGTTTTAAGTCCGGTGTGACCCACCTGAGTTTTACACCAGTCTTTATTTTTATATTTTTTTTTTCTCTTCATCCTTGTGAGCTAAACCTGATCAACGGGTTTGACGGAATACACAGTGGTGGCCCCATGGACAAGTCCATGGTTGTCATCCCATCCCCATTGTTCCTTGTGTTGTGGCCCACCTTAGCTGTCTATCTAGATGATTTTTCCCCAGGGCCTACTATTGAGGAGCGCACCTGATTGACGGAGGGGATATCAAACGGACAACATTGTGGGCCCACAGGATTTGAGTGTTTTGCACGCTGCGTAGAACAGGTGTTGCCGAGAACTCTCGTCCAGAGAGCGAGATTACTAATCCAGTTGCCTTCTCTGTCCACTTCATCAAATTCAATACTCTTTTGGAGAATCCTGTGCTTGCTTCTGGCCGTTTGGAAACGAGCCAAGCTAATCCATATCTGGTTGTGAAGCCACCTCCACACCAGTAATGGGATAATGATCATGTTCACTCGTATCGATCTCTCCTTTTCCCATGCAATACGTATACAATGCTACATCCCACAAACGGTGCCAAAATAACGTACTTCAACCACACCATAAGAAGAAATGAACATAAATAAGAGAAAAAACAAAATATAAAGAAAAGAAAAGATTATTAAAATACCACTTCTTTTAAGCCTGTCTACAAGCATTGGAGGATAATTCCATGAAAAATAGCGAGGGTTAAATAGGAATCCCTTGAAGCTTCCAAGCTTGTGCCATGGCCATTCTGTGAAGGGGCCTGGTTTTGAAGCCATATTCTTCTCTCTATTGGTTCTGGTCTTCTCCATTGGGCTGCATCTCTTTAAATAGAGGGGAGTTATTTGATACTCAGGCAGCCAATGACGTTGCTATGCGGACACCCTGAAATTGTTGACATGACATGCATTTACTCAATTTAAAAATAATCGACTAAATTGTGGAGCCCACACTTGCTAACAGCCCCAAAATTAGATTGAATGAACAATTTTAGACTCTGATTTCTCTATGCTTGTTTATTAAAATAGGTGAAGTATTGTTTCCTTTTTTGATGGTCCAATAAATGTCCGCCTATCCCGGATGGTTAAATAAGTGTAAATTTTCATTGATGACAAATCTAAATCGGAACACATAATTCAACCAGTTTAGTTTGACTAGTACACCACATAATCAATTTCTTATTTGCATGCTTCTCGTCCATCACGGACTGTGATTGGATAGTGACCCATCCAGTACTGAAATCTCGGTGGTAATGGCCGCTGCTGTGGGCCCCACCATGATGTATGTGCTTTATCCTTGTCATCCATCCTTTTTTCTGAATCATTTTAGCTAATGAGGAAAAAATGAGGTAGATGCAAATCTCATGTGGACCACACCACAGAGAAACAATTGTGATTGAACGCCCATCTTTAAAATTTTCCTAGGGCACACCATAATGTTTATCTACCATCCAGCTGTCCATTAGGTCATACAGACGTGGATGAATGGAAAACACAAATATCAACTTGATCCACAACTTTTATCAACTCGCTAAACTAGCTAATGCTGGTGCCAAATACCACTAATATTTCAGATCCCAATATTAACAAATGCAATCAGGAAGAGTCCCCAGTTACACCATGACATGGGACGAAAAGAGTAAAGCAACATATAAATTTGAGTAGAAAGTTCAGGGACTACGATGCAAAGTACTTGATTATTGAGAATACCTGCCTTGTCCTCTGCGGCCCCACAGCACATCCATCAGTATACAATTTATTGTATCCTTCTATTCACTCGTATGAATCATGAAGTACTTGTTTAGAGGGATTCTGACTATGCGGATCCCTTTTATGGTGAAATTTTATGCTTATTGTGTTGTTGAAACTATTTTTCCTGGTTGTCCCTTGATACTTTTTAAACTTTACTTTGGACAAAAATACTCTTATATATTGAGCCTTGTACCTAATAGTTATTAATGTGTGGAAGATGAATTGAGCTAGATAAAAAGAAAGTTAAAGTGGGGGTCATTGTGAGGCATGATGTTTAAATCAGGTTTCTCCCAACCAAGGTATTTTAACTCGGATCCACCCTACCGGGGAATTTACAAGTTCTTCCCAACCTACACATATACACCCCCGTGTTGGTGGCTAGAGGTGGGCAATGATCTGATCCGAGTCAAACTATGGACCAGATCGGATCATTTGACTACTTGAGTGGGGTGTGTTCGAACAATGCTCGAACAAGGTGGCTCTGTTCGAACTCAGTTTGGTCTGGCCTAACCATGTTCAAACATGTTCGAACGTATGGATTTCGAACAATTTTTACAAGTTCGAACAATTTCACTTTTTTTGCTTAAAAATATTTTTTCTACTATTGAATAGTGAATACTAATTTGTTCACAAATTACATATCACAAATGACAAATCACAAGGTTTAAAATTTTTACCTAACTAAATAAAAAACTATAACATAGATAGTTAACATCCCCACTTATTATATATATATATATATATATATATATATATATATATATATATATATATATATATATATATATATATATATATATATAAACATCCCCACTGTTTCCTGTGGTGTGGTCCGCTCGAGCCTTCGAACCATTTAATTTTTTTGATAATGCCATAAATGATCTTTAAAAAATGGACGGACGGCTTGGATAAGCAAATATATCACTTGGGCCCCACAGAGCACTAACACAATTGTCCGTCTATAGATAGGTCCTGGTGGGGGTAGACTGGTAGTACCCAATCTGCGAACGTGAGTTGGCTGGTGAAGTGAACACCATCCAGAAAGCTGGTATCAAAGCTCTATGCGTCCCACCATGATGTATTTGTTTTATCCACTCTGTTCATTTATTTGTATAACTCATTTTGAGGCATTAAACAAAAAATGAGGCAAATACAAAGCTCAAGTGGACCACACCACAAGAAACAATGAGGAGAATAATGTCCACCATTGAAACCTTTCTAGGGCCCACAGTCATGTTTATTTATCATCCAACCTCTCTCTCTCTCTCTCTTTATATATATATATATATATATATATATATATATATATATATATATATATATACTTTAACCGAGTCGAATGAACGAGTCGGTCAAAATTCAAGTCAAGTTCGAGTTCGAGTCGAATAAGGTTGTGATTGAAACCGACTAAGATTTTTTTCTAATAGACCATGTGTTTGTTCGAACACAAAAAATTTTGTTCGAACAAAGTTTTATCGAGTCAATCCGAGTCAATCCAAACGATCAAACTCGATTCGTGTCTAGCTCTATTGGTGGCTCCCCTTGGAGACTTGTTTAGACCTAACAAATGAGTCAAGGTTCTACAACTAAACCTGAATTTAGGCTTGTTCGCTCACCTCAAGTGCAAGGCTTGCGACGTAGAAATTACTTGGTAAGACCGAGGTCGATCCATAGGGAATTAGGGTAAACCAATTCAAACCATTTTAACAACTTTAAATTCAACAATTTTGAAGTTTGAATTTAAAAATTAAGTAAAATAGTAACTTTTATAAAAATCTGATAAGTAATGGAACTAAGGCCTCAACGATCCACTTGTAGTAGTCCCATGTGAATTCATGTATCCAAGCATAAACACAACTAGATTCGAAGTTCTATCTCTCATTTAGTTGGAAGATTAAGCATTCAAACACAAACAATCCCACTTAAGTCAGAAAATAAGATTCTAGTTCTAATGAAGCACATAGGATTCAAACATGTAGCATTCAAAGTAACAGCAATGCCAAGAAACTATGGCATACTCTAGGGTTACTACAATTCGAATCTAATCAATCCAAACATGGCTATCTTAGAGAATTGCAAGGAATTCATGTCCAAAGCACATGAACTCTCATAAAATATCATAAAATACCAACTTTATTTAAACTAAAATTTAAAAATCCAAACTTTAAGTAAAGTACTTGAATCAAACGAATTCTACATGAGAACTAGCTGCAAGCTTCACCTCTTAGCCTTAGCTAAGAGGTTCTAGCCGAGCATCATCATGCTATAACTAAAAGTAATGAAAAACAACTAGAAAACATGAAAAATCAGATTTGGGAGAGTTTTAGACACTCCACGACGATCCTCTTCACCTCCCACAAGTTCCCAAGCCTTCTATGATGCCTTAGGAACAAACCCTAAGTGTCTTTTTATAATGAAGAAGCCCCATCGACTCAGAAAGTTTCAGAATCCGAGTAGTACTTAAGCAGCGCATGAAATTTTGGAGCTTGAAGCACAAGCTACTGAAAAATCTCAACATTGCACATGGTCGACTGGTCTTGATTGGGCAGACTGGTCTTTGGCTTGGCCCAACGAGCTTCAACAGCTCCAGGGCTGATGTGCAAAGGCTGGCCGATCGGTCTTGACTGATCGGACCCGTCTGGGCACTCATCCAATGAGTATAAGAGGGAGGGCAGCAGGGTGGCTGACTGGTCAGGACCGGTCTAACCTATTGTGGATCACATTCTTCCTTTCTTTCTTTCTCTCTTCTATTTACTTCTTTCTTTCTTCTTTGGCCCACCTTTAGTCATCATCAAATGGCTTCTAAAAGTGATCTTTTAAACATGAATTAGATGAAGTCTCTCTTTCATTCCTACAATCACAAAACATGCATTAGATGATACTTTAAATATGAAAATCATGCATAAAATGTGATGCAATGGGGTTAGAATATGTATAAATTAAGAGCTCAACACACTCCCCAACCAACATTTTGCTAATCCAGAGTAAAACATGCGTAAAACAATCCACTTCTCTAAAAACTCAACTCTCTCCTGGAAACTATACTTCTATAAACTTTAAGACAAATATAATGATGAAAAATTCAAAAAAACTAAGTGATGAAAAATTAAAGTCCTAAGCTCTCCAAATATAATGAGTGTTCACATAGAATCCCCACTAATTTATTGACAAATAGAAGAATTCGAACATGTATGGTCTAGTGTGCATTATACATATTCATCTTATAAATTTTCAGGATTACCTTCTTCATAAATCAGCGAAACAAGAAATCTCAAAGTATACAGAATCAACCAAATGCCTATGACAAGAATTTATCTTACTGTTCCTTCGATGGCTTTCACATTACTTCCCATTTTCAGCTTTGGTTATGGGTAGACCATCCATTGGTTGATAATATTAGGTAGACCTTTTTGAAAATTTTCACAAATATTCAATGAATATCATATTCCCATTCTCTTTTCATATACATTTTATAGGACTTTTAGAAACCCATATCTTTCATTATTTTCTCTTATTTCATATGAATAAATATGGACAAAGTTCCCTGACTTGGTTCCTTAACACCTTAAATCTCAATTTAACCAATCTACAAATCTACGTAATCCTTTTAAATTATAAGAATCGTGTAATGTGAACTAGATTCAAAAGTGTTCAAATGTTTTATCGATTACATAAATAGGAAAATTCTTATAGAAAACTTATTATATTTACAAGAATTCAGAAATCTCAAAATCATATTAATTAATCTCTCATCCTTTCATACTTATAGCATTCCAAGTGCATAAAAACAAGGTTTTTCAAAAGAATTTTGATGTTTCAGAAAAATTGAAACATTTCTACAAAACTTTGCAAGAAATGTCACAAATTACTAGATTCTAGGAATCTCACCCCCCCAACCAAATATTGCATTGTCCTCAATGTAAAAGATATGCTGTAACGACCCCAAAATTTTGGTAGAAAAATTTTCTTTTAAGAACAATAATGGGTTTAAGTAAATAAATTTAAGATAATAAACAAAAGAAAAGCATGAACTAGTTGGTTAAAACCCTCTTAAGCAAGAGGGAAGACTAGGGATCAAGTCTTATCACTGACAAGATTATAATTTTCCTTTTTGCTCTAAATATAAATGAACATGTTGGATCTTGCGGCTAAATCAAGTAGGCAATCATTTTCTTTGTATTTCATTTAAGTGGGCCAGACCTAACCAATAAACGGGTTGGATCGTTCGTCCGTTCATTATACGGATCTAGAAACTCTATTTTTTTTATCTTAACCCTTGAATATAAGATCTTGATTGGTCGGGACCATTTGGGTGGGCCAGAATCGATCTGAATGAGTCATAATGACCATAAGGCCAAAATGTACATGGGCTACGAAATTCAGATCGATTAGACCTATAGATGGGCAACATCGATTGGATAAATGATAGCCTTAATTTTTTTTATTATTACTTTATTTTATTATTAAGGTAATTGTGGTGAATTTGTTATATTCCAAATTTTAGTGGGCCCACAAAGAGGTGGCCAACCCAATGGTCGGACCAGATCTCTAATAGACCCCACATGTTAGCTAAATAATAATAATAATAATAAAGGAAAGAAAAGAAAAGAAAATCCCTTGTTGGACGTCTAGCGTCAGAGACGCTGGAACGTCCAGCGTTGGAGGCAATTGACGTTAACGTGGGGGCCCCACTCGTGGAACCCACCTTGATGTATTTAGGACATCCACTCCATCTAATTGATTCTCCATCTAATTTTAGGATTGGTGCCCAAATTTGAATCCAAACAGAGGTTCGAGTGGGCCTCACTAGATGGATCAGTGACCACCATTCAAACCATTCTAGGCTGCTGAAAGCCTTTGATTTTAATCCCTTCGTAATAATAGATTTAGAGCCATGCATCCGTGAATCTATGACTGTCATTTCATTGTCCAAATGATCATCCATGTATATGAGTGATGGATGTCCATTTGAACCACGACTAGAACTACTTGTGAAGTCTAAATAATTGTCCAGAGTAGAAACTAGAATAAGAAAACCAACGCCCTGGGACGTTAAAATCATCCTAGGGCCACAAAAAGATAGAGTAGAGCCCACTAAATTACAAATCATGATCTGAACCGTCCTTTCAATCAAGTGCATTATTTTAAGATGCAGGGCAAAATATGAACTAGATAGAATACTCTGGTGGGCCACACTAATAACATTAAATGTAACTTTTAAGACGCCCTAGGATGAGAGATATGTCCTATGCCCTTTTGGTTGTTTGTATAAAATTTTGGAATACCATCATCTCACTTCATCTAAACCGTTCACTTGATGGACCATCCTATTTTAAGACATGAATTCAAAGATGAAGGAAGACCATTGAGTAAGTGGACCACACTACATAGATCAAACCGGCCATTGGAATCATTTTGGTGTCATTTATGTGGTTACCATGCATAGGGTGTTGGTTTGGAAAAGGCTTTTACACCCTTATTCTTTTTATAATACCTCTTGTATCATTTAACTTTATAACCATAATCTTCATTGTATTTACATTTATGACACTCTCCCATTAAAAGACATAAATCACATTGAATTTGTTTGTAATCGGTGAAGATTATGTATTATTTTACAACTAGGTTATGTACATAAACTGTTTGTAAGGTAGTTATGTATATGGGCTGTTTTGTAAATAGTCATGTACCTAGACTACTTTACAGATAGTTATATCTATAGTCTATTTTACAAATAGTTATATTAACGGCATGTTTTCGCGATTAATCAAACTTACTGATGGTAAATAGTCGTCATAAGGATGTTCGTAAGAAATTATGAGTGTGAATTAGTTTGAATAATCAATATGGGAACACTCCCGAACTCAACATACCTTGAACAAACAATTAAATTATAAATGATTTTTTGAAACCATTAGAAACCTTAATCCATTCTGAACTATCGTATTAGTCTAAATTGTTTCTATTTTGTGGAATCGAGACTAACCACACATGAGTCATTTTGAGCTATGGACCAACGTTTGAGTTGTCACAAACCAAACACAAAGTAATACCCATTTACAGTATCCAAATTAATTAAACATTATTTACGCACAGGGATTTGTCAGTAGGTTCGAGGTGGGATAACTTTTGGATTTCGTATCACCTAACAAAAGGTGAGTACATCCCAACACGTTTCCTAATCATTTTAAATAAGTAAGTTGTGTGATGAATGTAATATGTGATGTTGATTGATGCTTGTTTAAATATTATTTAAATAATTGTCAGTTATAATAAATGTCATGAAATGTTGCCTCTCAAAAGGAGAGATAGAATGTATGGATGTGAATTATTATACGGATGTAAGTTATTACACGCATTCATAAGTTATTGTGCCTGGAGTTCGACTCTAGAAGATTGGTAGGTACTTAAGTACCTGGTTACCCAAATACCATCCTCGAAGCTTACTAACATGTGGAAGTCCGCCTTATAAGGAAGGGAGAGCCGATTGATGGGATCCAATCGAAGCAAGTGGAAGACTAAATATATGCTCACTTGATGCATCATTTCATATTAAACTCATTCTTGTATTAATTATGTATTACATGTATTTGATAGCATGTGTTTATCCTGCTTAATTGAAATGCATGTGAACTGTATTGGGTTACTCACTGGGCTTTCCAGCTGATGTGGTGGATTAAAAATATACAGATAATGTGGATGTTGAACCTTCAAAGAATGCCCCTGATAATGAAATGAGACCACTAGAGGAACCGCAGGATTATTGGCCTAATTTAACTGAGGAAGAAGTGGCCGCCCTAAACCAAGACGTTTAGACTATTCTTGTTTTATTTTGTTATTTTCAATAATTAGTAAACATCTAATAAAGTTTCAAATGGGTGGACTTAGTTTATAGTTGAATATTTCATGAATAAATGGTAATTTAGAATTTTTATTATTTTATGCCTCTTAAAATGGTTTAACAATATAAATGCATTTAGTGCACCAGTTATACCTCGTAAACTGGGCCGGAGGGTGCACACTCTGAGTCCGGATTTCGGGGCGTGACGAAATGGTATCAGAGAGAGGCTTTTCTTAAAAACCTAGTTGACCTTGTAGGTTATAACCCTACTCTTATACATAAGTGGTAGACCCCTGAAAATTAGAAACCAAACTTAGGACATTCCCTAAATGATTGTGGTAAATGTGGAGAACTTAGAAATCAAAATTAGGAATCTATATAAAAAATGAAATGTTTATTGCTCATCTGGAGTCTAATATAGACTCAAAGTACTTTATTGTTATTGATAATTTGATTTATAGTTCATTTTATAACAATTAGGTATTTTTAGATAATTTTATAACACAAAAATCCTACTGGACAATAATGTTCAGCAGAATTATTGATACTTGTAAAATTCATATTTATTTATATACGGCTCTGATCAGTGTGATTTAAAAGCCCGATCGTAGCTAAGTAGGTTTAATTTAATATAAAATTAGTTAAAAATATGAACCCATTAGTAACTACAATAAACTAGTAAATTCCTATATACTAGTCAAAAATGTCCCAAATACCGGATAAATTGTAATGTACGAATTTTATAAAATTTTGTACTTCTTGGAACAAGTTGAAATTTTATGAAAGATAAGTAGACCTATAAGGTAATCTACAAAAAAAAAAATTATATAAAAATATATTGTATAAAGTAGTGGATTAGTATTTGAATTATCATTAACATTGTTCTGCTGGACAGCAATGGACAACAGAATTGGAATTACTTTTAAAATTTGTATCTATTAAAGTATAGCTCCGATCTAGGTGGTTCAAAATATTGATTGTAGTGGGCAATGTAGTTTAGAGGAAAAATAGTTAAAAATTCAGAAACATCATATACTGTACAGATTTAGAAAAATTGTGAAGACTGGTTGAAAGTATCTATTTTTTGACATATTACACTGTGGGAATTTTAAAAAATTCTGTAATTAGCAAAAAAATATGAAATTTTACAGTGATAAAGTGAACTTATCAAGAAAATTACATAAAAAATTTGGTGTAAAAATATAATCAATAAGATAATAAATCAATAATGAAACCGACCCTGAATGTACATCAAATAAATTTTCCAAATGTATATCCTCACTGTTCTTTCTTATTTAAGTACAATAAACCCTTAGTGTCTCATTGGCACTAAATTTCATTATTCCTCCTAGGTGATTATGGCTTCTAGAAAATTCAAAAGGCTTCGTGATATAAGCCCATCAACAAGTGTAACTGTGGCCCAAGGACCAGTAGCGAATCCTGCAATAGTGGTGAAAGAAGAGGCGTCAAATAGAGAACAAGATGAAAATGATATTGAAGAAGAAGAAAACTTTGAGGAACAACAGAATCTTGCACCACCCCCACCAATGACAAATCAAAATGAAGCAGGGCCCAGTACTCGGTTACCATTGTCTCCTAGGACAACGTAGGCGAATCCTGTAGGACCCAACATTCAACCCTTGGATGCGGCATTCGGATTACTTCACCAAATGGTGGCAATGATGAAAACATGAACAGTTTGCTACACAGTGGGCTGGCATGACTCAAGCACCACGTGAAAGTCGACAGACAGTGCCAATGAGATCGAAACAACCACGAGAAGTGGACTTGCTGGAGAAATTCACCAAACTTAGGCCTCCAGTATTTCAGGGTGCCACAAATCCAACTATAGATGAGGATTGGTTGGTCCGAGTAGAGAAGGTACTAGAAGCAATGAACTGCCCTGACAATCAAAATGTTCGATTGGTCTTATTCATCCTTCAAGGAGAATCAGATGTTTGGTGGCGTGCGGCAAAGCAGGTGGTGGAAGCTAATCATGAGTGGACATAAATAGAATTTGAGAAGAATTTCGTGAGAAGTATTTTCCTCAGACCTACAGAAATCAGAAAATGACCGAGTTCACTAAGTTAGATGTATGTGTTTTATCCATGCCATTCATCCATTTTTTGAGATCATTTTAAGGCATGAGCCTAAAAATGAGGTAGGTACAAATCTCAGGTGGGCCACACCATAGGAAATAGTGGTGATTAAATGCCCACCATTAAAATCCATAGAACTGGATGAAGAGGAAATACAAAAGATCGAAAACCTCAGTGGCTCCCAAGTAGTTTCTAATGGAGGGAGTTGAATCACCACTATTTCTTATGACGTTGTCCAACTGAGATTTGGATCTGCATCATTTTCACTCATGCCATAAGATGATCTGGAATGAATGGCTGGCATGGATAAACATATACATCATGGTGGGGCTCATAGAGCATCACATGCAAATCGCATCCAAGTTAAAATGGTCACTGAAGGTCAGAGATTTCCAAATTAAGTACGCTCGACCTCACCAAAATGGGAACCGATTGTATCCTTCCTCAATGTGGATACAAAGCATCCATGTTGATCTGTGGTGGGGCCCATCGTGATGTATTTGTTTATCCACAATGCCCATCCCTTTTCTAAAATCATTTTAAGGTATGAGACCAAGAACGAGGTAGATGCAACGCTCAGTTGGACGAGCACACTAGAGATAACTCTTGCATTTAATACTTTGTGAATTTAATTCAACCAAGCTCACTATTTGGTGTGGTCCACCTGAGGGTTGGATTTGCCTCATTCTTAGTCTCATGCCTTAAAATGATCTTATAAAAGGGATGAACGATGTGGATAAACACATCTCGGAGGGCCCCTCCACATATCAGCATGGACACTTTACGTCCATACTGAGGAAAGACGCAATCCGTGTCCACCAAAATGATGCAGACATGCACTTCCTGTGAAATAGGAAGAGCACTCAAATGCTTAGGTGCAGCCCACACAGTGATGTTTGTGAGAAATCCACTCTATCCATCTGTTTTGCATGCTTATTTTAGGGCATGCGACAAAAAAGGAAGAGGATCCAAAACTTAAGTTGCCCATGCGAGAGGAAACAATGGGAATTCAATGACTACTGTTGAAACATTCGTATGGCAACAAAAGTTTTGTATGAAGCTAAATTTTCTTTGTATTTTTACTTCATCCCTGTGGGAATTAAATGACCTTATAAATGGTTTGGATGGCATATAAACATCAAGGTGGAGCCCAAGAAGGTTTCAACCATAGCCATTTCTTTCCCCAATTTTCAATCTCGTGTGGACCATTTGATTTTTGGATCTACCTCATTTTTTGTTGCATGTCCTCGAATGAGCTCACAAAACAAATGGTCAGAGTGGATTTCCAACAAACATCAAGGTGGGTACCACCTAGCATCCGATTTCCAACAAACATCACGGTGGGTACCACCTAGCATCCCAACACATGAATTTCGTGCAAGAGCCTTTTGCTGGAAATTTGCGTCCGACATACGTGGAATCAGATTGCGTCCTTGCCCCTCTTGGATGGTTATCGGTCCAGACAGGGGCTTTAAGGGCCCACAATGATATATGGGTTTATCCATGCCATTCATCCATTTTTCAGATCATTTTAGGGTCTGATAACAAATTTGAGGCGGATCAAAGGCGCAAATGGACTGCACCATAGGAAGAAGTGGTGATAATGATGCCCAGCACCATTGAGACCTTAGTAGGGCCCACCATGTTGTTTATTTTCCATCCAACTTGTTAATGAGATCACATAGACTTGGATCAAGGCTATGCACAAATTTTAGGTTGATCCAAAACTCATGTAGCCTCCAAGAATTTTTTAATGGTGGGCATTCAATCCCCACTGTGTGGTCTACTTAAGGCATGGATCTGCCTCATTTTTTGGATCATATTCTAGTCCTCCTAAAATGATATGAAAAAATGGATGAACGGCGTGGATAAAACCGGTACACCACGGAAAATAGGATTGATTGAACATCCATCCTTCAAAACTTCTTAAGCCCACTGTAATGTTTATTTGCCATTTCCTTATTCTCTAAGAAAACTAGCCTTTTTTTTTGTTTTTGTTTTTTTGGTCCACCTGTTATTTAGATTTGCTTAATAATTATGATGGAAGTAATAGAAAAATTAACTGAAGGTACCCTTTAACAATAACTCAATTAATGAGGTATCTTAATGAAATAAATTTTTAAAAGTGTAGTAAGATGTAAATACCAAATTAATGAGGTATGATTTTGTAAAATTCTCTTTCTTAAAAAAGGAAAAAGAAAAAATCAAGATTACGCGAAAGAGAACTGATCACCTATAGCCAAGGTGCCATCACTTGGGTACTATGCAATCCTTTCCATAACAAGCCACTTGTGTACGACATCGGTACAATTAAAACAGCAGGCCCCCACCAGCAAGATCACCCCGAAAAAAAGTTAGGTGGCCCACTCTTCTGAGGACCATGCTTTTGAAATCAATGGAACAAATGGTTTGACTCAACATACAAGTGTGATCCACCTAGTCAGCAAATTGGCCTAATTTTAGACAAGGTGATTCTCACAGTGAGCCTGTCTTTTTCATGGTACTAATTTGTGAAACCGGTATCGTGTTGGTTGAAAAGATGCTACATCGGTAGCATGTTGTACCCTTTATGTTGGAAACGGATGCCTTGAATCATCATTCATAGAGACTACTGACCGGTCGGTCACGGTGGAGCCAAGGCAGCAACTCGCTGGACCATATTTTGGGCATCCGGCTGGCCGACCGGCAGTCTCCTTATTGTATTAGGATTGTTGCGTGATTTTGCGCAAATAATTTTTAATTCTGATTTTCTCCTATTTAAGGAGTGTATTACGGGATTAGAGGAATCCTAGATTGTATCCTAGACGGGAAAGGGAATTGAGAGAGGTTCTAGGTGAGAGAAAGAGCTTGAGAAGAGGGTTTTCTTCTTGGGAAAGCTTGAAATTTCTCTTGTGGGCTTGTGATCTTGGGTTTTGGGTTCCATCTCTTGTAACTTTTGATATTATAGTGGATTGGTGTCGCTTTGTGTCGTGGTTTTTTACCCGTGAGGGATTTTTCCACGTTAAATTCGGATTGTCTATGTGTGGTTGGTTGCATGCATTGTGATTGCACTGTGTTGCTTGTTTGATTCAATTTGCTTCTTGTGTTCGGCTTCGCTTCCGGTGTCGGCCCTCCTATCCTAACAATTGGTATCAGAGAGATCGTTGGGGATGTAGCAGAAATTCAGATCTGAGATAAGAGCATGGTATTAGGCATGAGGTTCGATATAGAGAAGTATTCTGAAAAAAATAATTTTGAACTTTGGAAGGTGAAGATGAAAGGCCTTTTAGTTCAGCAAGGATTGCAAGATGCGCTCCTTGGAAAGCTACCGGAGGCTACGAAAGAAGAAGAATGGAAAAAGATCGATGAAAGGCCAATGTCTCAATCCAATTGTGCCTAGCAGATAAGGTCTTGTATAATGTCATGAAAGAGAAGACTGCGGCTAAAACATAAGGGAAGTTGGAGAATATCTATGTAAAGAAATCTCTGAAAAATCGCACATATTTGAACCTTCAGTTGTATAATCTGATGATGGTAGAGAGGGTCGATGTTGAGAGCCACATTAACAATTTCAATAGACTTATTTGCATGTTGATAGATGTAGATGAACCGATGAAGGACGAGGATCAAGCGTTTATCTTATTGAATTTTCTTCCAGAATCATATGAGTCGCTTAAGGACTCGTTATGCGTAGGTAGGGAGACTATTGGCGTAGAAACTTTTATTTCAACCCTTCAGGCAAAGGCAATGAGAATGAAAAGTAGCGGCATGGGTCCCTCTACAAATGAGGCACTGGTTATGAGGGAGAGGAATTCTGAACAGGGTGGAGGATCTCCATCATCAAAATCTAAATCAAAGGGCAAGTGGAAGTACAAGGTGAGATGCTAGAATTGGGAAGAAGGGCACGTGAAGAGAGAGTATTCAAATCCTGAAAAAATGCAGGAGAAATCTAAAGATTCTTTTAGGGAAGGGACTAATACCGTAGAGGACGATGGTGATGTTTGTGATGTATTGATTGTATCTGGCACAAAGTCTCTTGGTGGAGAGTAGCTCTTAGATTCAGGTGCATCATGTCATGTATGTCCTGACCGGAGTTCATTCATATTATACAAGGACTATGATGGTGGATCGGTTGTTGTGGGTGATGGTTACACTCGCAATGTGGTGGGGATTGGTTCGGTGCGCATTAGGATGTTCGATGGAATTGAACAAATCCTTGAAAGTGTGAAGCATGTCCCTAAGATGAAGAAGAATGCGATATCTCTTGATGTACTCGAGGCGAAAGGGTGCAGGTTCATCGACTGTGATCGATATGGTAAAATGGTGAAGGGAGCACTAGTGATGATAAAGGCACAGAGGTGCGATAATCTTTACAGGGTGATCGGGAGCACAATCCATGGTGGAGTTGCGGGATCGGCAGCGAGATCCACGGTTGCTCGTATGAGCAACAAGGCTTGTAAAGATGTAAGGATATAGTTGATGAGGCATGAGAAGCTACGGGACTATGATGATGACGAAGTAGAGGTGGAGGTATGCGTGGGAAGGTGATGCATGATGATTTGAGTCGTGGAGTTTGTTGGAAATAGACGCCTTGAATCATCATTCACAGAGACCACCAACTGGTCGGCTGACCGATCGATCACGGTGGAGCCTAGGCAGCAACTCGCTGGACCATATTTTGGGCATCCGACCGGCCGAACGGCAGTCTCCTTGCTGTACTAGGATTGTTGCGCGATTTTACGCAAAGAGTTTCTAATTTTGATTTTCTCCTATTTAAGGAGTGTATTACTGGATTAGAGGGATCCTAGATTGTATCTTAGATGGGAAAGAGGATTGAGAGAGGTTCTAAGTGAGAGAAAGAGCTTGAGAAGAGGGTTTTCCTCTTGGGAAAGCTTGAAATTTCTCTTGTGGGCTTGTGATCTTGGGTTTTGGGTTCATCTCTTGTAACTTTTGATATTATAGTGGATTGGTGTCACTTTGTGCCGTGGTTTTTTACTCGTGAGGGGTTTTTCCACGTTAAATTCGGATTGTCTATGTGTGGTTGGTTGCATGCATTGTGATTGCATTGTGTTGCTTGTTTGATTCAATTTGTTGCTTGTGTTCGACTTTACTTCTGCTGTCGGCCCTCCTATCCCAACACTTTGCGTGGGTGATCAGTTTAATTTCTATGGGGAGAATAAAAGATGTAATCGATTGATTTGGACTATTCATAATACTTGCTCCACTTTTGAGAGATCAAGGATTTCTTTGATTGAATGATCCTAACCAGTCGATCAATTTCACGTCCAAATCTATTATGAGGAATGGTCCATTCATTGATCTGGATTGTTCATCTCATGGCCCCTACTTTTTAAACATCTCTGTTTTGATTATCCTAACTGTAAACTACCAAGAAAATGGACGGCCTAATCAATTATAGAGAAAAAGGTTTGATCATCAATCTTGAATGCCCATCATGTGGACCCCAGTTTTGATTATATGTGCCTTGCAAGAATCATTTTCATCATATCATCCTAACCATTCAATAAGTGGGTCTAGAAAGTCCTTCACATGGACCCTGCATTAGATTGCATGTACATCTAAACAATCAAAGTGGATGATTCTAACCATTTGATTAATTGCTGGTAAAGAAGACCTTAATTATGCTACTTTTGGAAAGAAATCAAAAGAAGAAAAAAAAAAAACAAAAAACAAAATTAAGGTATCTAATGGGACACCTTAGCTCCGCCAGATTTGGCCCACTTAGGGTCAAGCTTGCTCTAGGTGTTTAGATCAGCACATTAGACTTGGGCTTACATCTTTTGAGTCTGATTGCTGATTAGCCAGGCCTGGGCCTACTGGGTTGGGTGAGCCAGACTATTAGATTATTATTAATTTTATTACTAGAGATTTGCTAAGCCCACACAACAATAAAGCTCATGTACACAAAACATATCTGCCAGCATGGCACGATGGGTTGGAGGTCCAAACCATCAAACAAAATGTCATGACTATATTGATGCCCTTGCCCAAGAATTAGGTTGATCCACTTGTCAGGTGGGCCACAGTTTGCAAAAAAAATCTATGACTCTGAACAACTTTGGCTGAAGTTTTCTAACCCATCAACCTGATTCTATTATATATTGGGACCCACATGCTGAAGCGACTAGATTTTGTTTTTCGGAAAGACATATAAAGTCGGACCAGATTTAAAGATAATCATGATTACTTACCATATATACATTGCTTACATATATTAAAATCTACACTTTTAAATACAGGAATTAAATAACAATTAGAAAGGACTTTCATATCGGGCTCGCTCATGTAGCTTAGGTGTGTGTTCCATAAACGTGGACTCCGCTACCGACGTTGCAACTCCACCCGGTACAATATTCCCAATAAGTGTGTAAAGGTTACCGTTGCGCTGTGCTTCATCACAATGAGTGCCTTCTTAGAAAATTTTAGGGCATGATAAAAGTCGGTCAACTTGCACCTTATTGTTTCGAGAGCTCCTAAAGATATTAAATCCCTATATATATCATGAACATGTCTTACATCCGTTAAGATACATTCCATCCTATCAAACATCTTGATGTGCTCTAATCTGATACCAATCACCTTGTAGGCATAGTATTGCCCATAAACACCCGGCCTCCATTACACTCACTGTATGTGATGAACCAACTCTGATGAAGGCGCATGTGATACGATGCCATCGAATCTAAAATCCATTCATTGCTGAAGTACCTAGACTTGGATGTGGTAATATACCACAACCACCCATCCCCTCAATAGATTTCACTATGTTAGCTTCTTTCGGTGAATTATTTGACTTATCTCCCTTTTGGGCTTTGGCAGACTGACAATCTTTCTTCGTATGTTCTATCTTTTTACAATTCTAGCACTTCATCTTGCCATTTCCCTTAGGTTTGGACTTAGACCGCAAATTCCCCTTCTCTCGCTTAGAATTCTTTTCCCTAGTAACCAATGCATCTGTAGAGAGGTACCTTCCCCTTTGTTCTTCCTTCTTAATTACTTTGAATGAAGGGTTGGGATAATGGTCCTGACGTCAATGGTATCCCTACTGTGGCACAAAGTATCCATGAGATTCTTGCAGGACTCTGGAAGAGAATTTAACAAAATTAGAGATTAATCTTCTTCGTCAATCTTCACCTCTACACTCATCAATTTGTAAAGTACCTTATGAAGTGGCCGATGAGCTCATTAAGATCCGTACCTTCCGTTATCTTAAAATTATAAAATTGCTTCTTAAGAAATAAGTAATTGGAGAGTGACCTCGTCATATAGAGGCTTTCCATCTTTGCCCACGTGTTCGCAGTAGTCTTCTCGTTGAGGACATTATAGAGAATACCATTTTTCAGACAAAATTAGATCGAGTTAATCACCCTTTGATCCAGATCATCCCACTCTTCTTTGCTAAGAGATGTTAGATGTCTTGCCTTCCCAAGAGTGTTTGCTGCAGTCCTTGTTGAACTAGAAGGCCTCTCATCTTCACCTTCTATAGAGTCAAATTATTTTTTTCGTGAACTTCTCTACCTCATACTTCACGTTTGTTCCCTCTATCGCCATGTAATATATTCAAACTTTATCCCAATGTATGCTCTGATACCACTTGTTGGGAGCCGTGGAAGAAAACACTGAGTATAATCACACACGTAAACCAAACCAAGAACACACGAATCTTACGTGGAAAACCCCTTGCGAGAAAAAACCACAGCATGAAGCGATACACGATCCACTATGAAAATAAAAGTACAAGAGAAGAAAATCACTTACAGATCAGAAAACCATATTCTCCCTTATAAACCCTCGAAACATTTTAGCCCTCCTTGTGATACCCTAATCTCGCATTACACTCATATCTATAGCATTACAATCGGAATAGGAAACTCAAATAGTGCACTTACGCAAAACCACGCGAACTGTCGATTGATCAGTCGATCGATTGACACCGATCGATGATTACTCGATCGCTCGATGCCATATGTTCGATTGGCCAAACGTCCTCAAAATTGTCCAGAGAGTTTCCAACATAAACATATCATTGTTGATTGATCGATGCCTTCAAGTTCGATCGACCGAACTTGTCCAAAACTATCCAGAGACCAACTTGAATATTTGAGGTAATTTCGATCAATTGACCATAATGTTGATCAACCCATGACCCCCAAAACTACTAGATTGAAGTCTCCAATCAACAATTAGAGCATTGATACAGTAGCAGCCCTATTATTATGTAGTAGTACATTGGTGGATGTCGAACTGTGACTTAATATGGGTTGGCTCAATTAGCATACGTCGTCATGTTGGCTAGGTTAGGCAATGGGCTGAATATGGGCTCTATGATTCTTGGCTCGGGGTGGCTTTAAGATGGATTTGGGCTGAACATGGGTTAAACAAATTATATGCGTGTTAGACTCCAATAGCTAGAATCCATTTGGTAGACGCCTAAAAATGAATTGGTCTCATTTTAATTAATGGTATAAAAAGTTGTAGCACATTAGTTACACATGAAGATAGAAAGGAAGAGAGATGTTTATAAATTATGGTTAACTAAAATGACATCAACTCATTTTTATTTGTATACCAAATAGGGCTTTTGGTTGTCCATGAGATTGACCCATCATCGTAAAATACATTCTTCATGAGCTTTGCTTAGCACAAAGGCATGCACAATAAAGCTTGTGTGCACTCTACACGTGTCAACAGAGCACACACGTCTGAGATCTAATCCATCCATTGAGTTGGTCCACCTTGTGTAGGTTTCGCCAAAAATTAACTCTGATCCAAACATCGCCCAATTTCTAATATTGGGAAGGTATTGATAGGTTTTAAAAAGATCGTTAGAGTCATGCTTTTGTTTTGTAAACTGTGGCTTACCTAACTAGTGGATCAACCTAATTCTTGGTCAATGACATTAACATAGTGGTGTCATTCTGATGGATGGATTGGATCTTGGACCTATCATACCATGCTGGTACATGTGTTATATACATTTGATGTAGAGGGTGTCACTGACAATATGGAGAAAATAGAAAGGAGGCCAGGCGGAGCGACAAAACAATCGCCAAAGTGCAGAAAATTCAACCTCATCTGGCGCCCGACTAGTCTTCATCAAGTGCCCGACCATGAGACTAAATGGTCCAGAGAGTTGCTGGGCAGTTTTTCAGAATATCGGGTGCCTCACCATTAGGTCATCGGGCCAGGTACCTGACCATAATCGGACGCCTGACCATCCCTTCACCGGGCACCTTAAATTCGTCCGAATTTTAGTTCAACTCTTTGGACAGTTTTGCATGCCGTTGGGCGCCCGACAACCCATTATTGGGCGCCCGAAATTTGCTAGATTTTTAAGTTTACTCGCTGAACTATTTTTGAGTTTAGCGGGCGCCCGACCTTCCTTCACTGGGCACCCAATCATGCATGAACTAGTTGCACAGATTTTGTGCGAACTTTCTAACTTGAATGTTTTTCTTTTATAGTTTGTTTAGAACTTTTAATTTATGCATCTTAGTTTTTTTTTTTTTTTTTTTTTTTTTTTTTTTTTTTTTTTTTTTTTTTATGCAACCTAGGTTATAAATACTTGTTATAATTCATTTCTTAGAATTATTATTCATCTTTTAATAAAATCATTTGAGTTTTTACTCTTTGCTCACGTCTGTTCCTTTGTGGATTCGAAGAAGATCGGTCGAGAATTCCTAATAGTTCCGTGGATTCGGAATAGTTATCCATGAGGAGACACGGTGTTCGATCTCACACACCATTTAAGTTGTGTCAACATTAGCTTTATTGCTTGCTCCTCTGGTCTTAAATGCTCCTCTGGTCTTAGAAAAACATTATTTATATAGCTTTCCCAAAGGATCACTCTCTTGGATTAGGGATCATTTCGTCACCATCGTTAAAGCCTAACAAGGACCTTAGGAGCATCACTGAGCTTTTAATTCATACACCGTAGGGCCAATCATCTATTTGCACCATTAATTCATATTACAAAGGGCATACCATGGTACAGAGCATCAATCAGACGATTCTAACCATCCAAATCGATAGTATAAAAAATAAACAGCTAAGAATTGAAGGTGACAAAAAAGGCCCTGCGATTATTTTAAAACATCTATTCAACAGCTGCATTTTTCTTATAGGGTACTTTTTCTGCTGTTTCTACCTGCCAAGTGTCCTAAATGCGGCTAGTAACTAAGGGTGTGTTTGATTTCCATTTATATGTGTAAATGTATGCAAATGTGTAATTATTACTTACTATGTAATTTCTGTACTTGTTGACAGTGACAATTTTATTTTTTGTGCACTATAATCAAGGAAGGTATAAATTTTTTATGGGGCTCATTGTGATACATGTGGCTTGTCCACACCCTTCATCCATTTTGCTAGGTGATTTTAGGGCATGGATCCAAAATCGAGACAAATCCATAGCTGAAGTGACCACACCACATGAAATAGTGGTTTGAATATATACCATAAAAAATCCTTTATGACCATGATTTCATATGGTGTGCGCCACTTGAACTTCAGATGTACCTCATTTTTGGGCTCATTCTCTAAAATATTTTGTTAAACCAGATGGACGACATAGATATGTGACAGAAATCACAATGGGCCCCACGAATGTATGACTATCCTTTTTTGCATGTATTTACAAGGAGTAAATACTCTTTGTATCAAACAGTGGAAAATTGTAATAATTACCCACTTGCATCCATTTGCATGAATTTACACCATGTAAATGAAAATCAAACACACCCAATGCATTAGAAATCCTTCTATACTTTTAGTGTGTGTTTGTTTGCACCCAATATCATGAAATTTCATGATTAACGAATCCAATTTACTGGAAATTTTATAAAATTTAATGGTATTTTTTGCAACCAAACAAACCCTTAATAACTTCAGAATTTGAGTTTTGGATTGTCTAACATGCAAGAAATTCTCTCCTGCAATGATTTCTTTTTGCCTTTTTGTCTTCCGCGTGCAACCACCATGTATGTAGTGGATTCACCGCAAGTTGGCCTGCATCACTGTGGGATTGGATTTTTTTTAAAAAAAATAAATACTAGAGACTTGTATGATAATTTGGCTCTAACGCCTAAGGAGGCAAGCAGCCTTGAAATAATTTATTGAAGCAAAGAAACAGTCGAACACACATATATAACATATGATATAGGTCTATGTTCTTCTCATGTTTAAAAGAAACACAAGAACGCCAAGATAATTAAATAACTAAGAGGTCTATTTCCATCCTTCGGACACACATCTAAATCGCTCATTCGCTTAACGGAAGGAACCCATGCTGAAGAGCTGCATCCCATACCTTTTCAACATCGAGCATTCCGTGGCCACACTCGTGGGTGTCCCATCCTTCCAATGCATGCACTATTCCAGCCACGCGGCTTGCGCTCATCACCCGCCTCGGCAGCCAGTTCTGTCACACGCACACACACCCACAAAAATATGTATTATCCCTCTCGTAAATGAACATCGGTGCATTTGGTTGCACAAGGAATCCAATTGCAAACATTCCGTTCAATAAAGAGTAAATGAGAAAAAGCTAACTGTATTTCCTATGATGCTATAAATCAAAAGAGCATCCTAAACAATGACTAAGGGTGGCAATGGTCCCTAGCTCGGCCGCCCTAATCCCTTAAGCACTGGCCCCAATTGGGATTCAATGACCTTGGCCCAATGAGGCCGACATAAATATTGTGCGGTGATCAAAGGTTTGAAGTGGGTACAAGTTAAGATTTGTTGTTTTAAAATTTCTCATTAATCCACAATAAATACAATGCATAAATCATGGTTTCAAGGCTGGTAGGAGTCTGATGCGACTCATATGAGTTGACTCAGGATTCAGTTGAACCCGATCTGATTCGATACCACCAGTCAACCCTAGTCAACCCTGACTCAGGCTATTTAATGAATCAATTCAGAGCCAGATGGGTAGGATTGAGCTATCGAGTCTTTTAACTATGGTAAGAACAGTTTGGATAAATGAAATGTCACCCCAGATCCAACATTTGTCTTTAAACCATTATAACAGTGGCCCACTTAATCATTGGACAGGGTCATTCATCAGGCATTAGGCCTAGATTTTAGGACCTGGCCTGGCCCTCGGGCTAAGTTTGGGGGCCCAAGTCTCGGGTTGAGCCACATGTCCAGTTGCCACCCCTAACAATAACAAGGTTGCATGGGAAGTAGCGGACTAACCTCACAAGCATGCATGTTCTCGAGAGCTGGAGGAATGACCATAGCAGGATTGGTGTAGTAAACGCAGTCCCTTCGCAATCTCTTTGGAGGAAATTGGGAGAAGGGAATGAAACGAGTGCCTTTGGGAGCTATTCTTTGTTCTTCATCCTTCAATCCATCTCCTACTAACCATGCCTGCATTTCACACATACAGCTATCAAAACATGTTTTTTCACAACATAATATTCTCACTTCTAAGTTCTCGCACGAGGGAAAAAGTAATAAAAAGACAGAAAAATCTACCTCAGCTATGTTATAAACTTTGCTGTGGAGCAAGTAACACCTATTCTTTGCTGGCAGGCGTAATTTCAGCTTCTCATATTCATCAATGCAGACTGTAATTATCTGTTCTCATGCAACCTCTAATCAGTAAAAAGATAAATCCAGGTCGAGCCCATCACTAGGAACTTGGACAAATAGCTCGCCTTCTATGAATTTAAGGGATTTTGAGTCATATTTTAGAAGTTTTTTTTTTTTTTTTTTTTTTTTTTTTTTTTTTTAATTTTCCCGTTAAATTAAAGGAATAAAAAGAAGTGACAATTGACTCATGTAGGCTTAATCAATTCATTTGGGTCCTGTTTGGCAGACGCCCAAAACATATTTGTTAACAGCAACTATATATGTATTAGAGATCTTGACCTAAGATGAACTCATTTTTAAGCATCTACCAAACAAGGCCTAGAAGAGAAAACCAACATTTCCAAGTGTGAGTTAATCATATTCACCTTGACACCCCTTTGGCATAGAGCTAGAACAATGGCGTAGCCTGTCTTGGAAAGGATTCCTCTTACAAGGACTCGCTCTGTTCCTTTGGGAATGCTATTAAGCACGATTGCAACTGTCAATGAACTTCCGTCCACAATTCTAATATTGAGTTTCGGGTACTTCGTGAGATAAAGTTCCCCATTTCCGTTCAACTCCTCCCCCTGAAATTTGGTCTCAAGTAGTAACTTTAGTTATACTTATTGGACGTGACAGAAGCTAACAAAGATGAAAAATGCATGCAACGCTTGCGTAATAAATATAGTACACTTTATTTGTTTGTTTATGTGTGGGTCCCATTCCAATATAGTCGGCTTTGCCACAAGTAACGAGAGGGATGACCTCTGTGGGCATGACCGTGATGTTCTGTGGGCCATCGTGTTTGTCTCCTCAAGTTCACCTTGGAGCCCAAAATTCAGCCAGGATGGGACACATTAAACGGAAAAGTGAAAAATCCCCCCTAAAACCTCTATATTCACTTGGAATGGCCCACCTGAGTTCCAGAATGACCTATTTTTGGTGTGTCCCTTCAGCCTGGGCCTGGGGAATCTAATGAACGGCTATCTCTTAACACTACAACACTTGCTGCCTTAGATGGATTGAATATATGTGGCGAGTTGGGATTGGACAACATTATTTTTAAATCTGACTCCGGGATTGTCTCAGAAGAAATATCATCGATCGTTCCAGGATAAAGGAGCCCTGTGGGCTATTTAGTATATAGTTGGGGCTATTAAACGATGGGAATCTTGGAAGAATATCAGGGTGTCTCGTACCCTAAGAGAAGGGAACTTAGTAACAAATGGGTTGGCTAAACTAGGGAGTAGTGGAGCACCGAACCGGATTTTCAAAGCCAGGGGAGACTTGCCGATCGAAATAAGGGGCCTGGCTGTGCTAGACAATGCAGGACTGGGAGCTATTAAAAGGAATATTCACAATGATCGGCTTCAACAATGTATTGTCAGGTTATTATGCTAGGAAACACAGTGGCGCTCAGTGATTAGGCTTAGCTAAGATGGTAGGAGATGCATTGTCCTTCTATTGGGCCCTTCTGACTCTCTGATTAGCTTTTTCTGCTTGAGAAACTTAGTTTTAAGAGGAGGCAAATGCTTGTTTTCTGAGTGCCAGCCTCTTCAGCTATGTTAGAGAGGGTTGATGTATGATGAAATTTTTCTAGGCTCTAATTGGGGCCCTCTTGGAGTTGGTGACCTCAGGTGCCTCAGGTGGAGGTCTAATGCCTGGTATGCTAAGATATCGAGTTTGATGAGAGGGCAACTAGTTGGATGCCTATCCTCTAAGTGTTGAATGCTTTATTATCTAGTCGGTTGTTTTAGGATGCTACTGGACATTTTCATTCTCATTGAGGTGATTAGGTTCAGCTAGTCAGAATTTTAGTGGTAGGTGCTCCATAGGGTTGCCTAAGTAGCTGGTTTGTTGGCTTGTTGCGGGTTTTTGGGATATTGGCTAGATATGCTGGTTGGTTTTTTCTGTTGCTCTGTTTTCATAGTGTCTCAGAGAGAGAGAGAGAGAGTGGTGTGTGTGTGTGTGTGCGGGGGGGGGGGGGGGGGGGGGGAGGGTGGTTGTTTATGTCTTTCACGGTGATCCAGATTACATGCTTTAGTCGTGTTGTGTATAATCCCCTTGGCAAGGTATATGCTTCCCTTGGTGAGGTCAGTTTTATAGTGGAGTTGGATGGGCTCTCTGATGGTTATGTATTAAGCATAGAGCTTATCCAAATTCCATGCTTATGTTGGTCATCTGCCCATTTTCTAGTTAAAAAATCCGCTGGAGTGGAGTTGGAGATCTGGGCTTGTTGGTTTGAAGATTCAGACGGGATTCTTATATCCTCTCTGTATTGCCTCTTGAAGTTGTCGGATTATCCCAGGACTGTGTGGCAGAGCAATCTGCTGGATTCAGATGATCTTCTTCGGTTATTACCTTATCATGGTCGCAACAAAGAAGGTGCTTGGTTGGGGATCTCTTAGAGAAAAGGAGTCATCTTTGGGGAGAATTTGTGGTGGTCCTAGCTTCTATATAGGTTCTTGATGGTGGTTGGCTGCTGGAGGAGGATTGGCTTGTACGTGTTCTACCTGGCTTGATGACTCTGCTTGTTTCATCTGTTTATTCTTGTCTAGCCAGTTTTCCTCAGCTATTTTTTTTTTTCACTTTGTGTTGTTTGTTTCTATATGATAGGAGGGCTCTTCTATTTTTAAGTGCCCTCTCGAATGATATACAACCTTTATTTTGTAACACAGATCCTCCCACCTTTCTTTAAAAAAAAGTTATGTTTGGGATGGGATGTTTAAGCTTAATGTTATGAATAAAAATGGTGCTAGTTCTAAAGTTTATTTGATTAAAACTCTTGATATGTGACATGTTAGATTTAGACATGTGAATTCTTTTAAAAGTATGACTAATGTGGAGCTTATTTCTAGAGTTGAAAGTATTCATTAGGTATGCTCAAACTAATAAGGCTTATAGATTTTTGGTGTTGAAGTCTCGTAATCATATTGATGTCAACTCTATCGTAGAATCCTTAGATGATGATTTTTTTCAAAAATTTTCCTGGTTAGATCTAAAGCTACCTTTTCCATGGAAGTAGCAGACTCAACTATAAGGATTGATGTAAAGGATGATGCAATAATGAGCTAATGAAACCTAAAATAAATAAAAAGAGCTAGAGTAGAGAGTAGCTTTAGACCTGACTTTTATACATTTCTAGTAGAAGGTAATCCTATTACATATTTTAAAGCTATGAGCTCTACCTAATGTGGCTTTTTGGAAAGAAGCTAATGAATAATAAAATAGGCTTTATTTTGCATAACCATACTTAAAAATTGGCAGACCTACCTCCAAGTAGCAAGCTCATAGGCTGCAAAGACTAAGCTTAGACTAGATGGTTAGATTAAGAAATTCAAGGTTAGGCTTATGGCTAAGGAGGATAAACAAAATTAAAGTATTGACTTCTTTAACATATTCACCTATCATCAAAATCACGATAATATGTGTATTAATAGCCACTGCTTCCATCCAAAATCTTATGATACATCAAATGGATGTGAAAACTATATTTTTAAATGGAGAATTGGAAGAAAAGATTTACATAGAACAACTCAAGAGTTTGTGGTAAATGGTCATGAAAATAAGGTGTGCAAATTAGTTAAAAAAAATTTCTGGCGTTAAGCAAGCTTCAAAGTAATGGCATAAGAAATTTAACAAAGTGTTACTTTCAAATGATTTTTTAATTAATGAATGTAATAAATGCGTATACAATAAATTATTTAGGAATAATATGTTTATATGTAGATGATATATTGATCTTTTGTACTAACATTGATGTGGTGAATGAGACTAGATTCTTCTTGCGTTATAAATTTGACATAAAGGACTTGAGAGAGGCTGATATGATTCTTAGAATCAAAATAGTGAAAAATTATAATAGAATCACTTTATCACAATTATATTTTGTTGAGAAAATATAATCTTCTTGATTGTACACCTGTAAGCACTTCATTTGATCCTTATACGAAATTGTGTAAAAATGAGGATAATAGTGTTTCACAACTTGAGTACTCCTGAATTTTTTAGCATTTAATGTATCTAATGAATTGGATTAGACTTGATATTGCATATGCAATTGGTAAGCTAAGTAGTTACACTAGTAATCTTGAAGAAGATCATTGAAATGCTCAAAATAGAGTACTAAGATACTTGAAAAAGGCTTGCAACTATGATTCTGGTACACTGAATATTTAGTTGTGTTAGAGGGGTACAACGATGCAAATTGAATATTAGTCTCTTTTGAATCCAAATCCAAAGTGGTTGCATGTTCATTCTTAGAGGAGTTGCATTAATTACCATGGAAATTCAAGAAGGAGATTTGCATCTCTCAGTCCACGATAAAATTCGAGTTTATTACCCTTGTATTTATATGTGAAGAAGCAAAATAGTTGAAGAATCTACTTTTAGATATACACAAATGGGATAAACCCATGGCAAAAATTTCAATGCGCTGCTATAGTTAAGCCAAATAATCAGACCTACAATGAAAAATCTAGACATCTGCATCTCAAGCACAACTTAGTCAAGCAATTAATTAAGGATGAAATGATTATAATTGACATTGTGAGTTCCAAGGAGAATCTAACTTATCCACCAATTAAAATGCTAGTCTGAAAGTTAGTGATGAGTATATCGAGGGGAATGGGGTTGAATTCCACTTAAAAAATCACTAGAAATGAAAACCCAACCTATATAACTAGAGATTCTAAGAATTAGGTTAAATGTGCAACAAGAAGTTGCGTTGAGTGATTTGATATTGATACATGTATAAATTGAGAACTCCATTCTTATGATGTGGTAGTGTCATAACCAATAGCAAGGGAGGTTGGATTATGTACTCAATGAGTTTCATAGCTGTGATATAATAGGATGCCTAGCTGTAGGTACATCCTTGATAACTTACCTATATGAGTATAAAAGTGAGGTCTCTTCTTATGAGAATTGGGACATTCTCTAAGTGCTCATGAAACTAGAATAAGCACATGGTCGTTATGTGTTGGCTTAAGAAATTCAAGTTGCTCCGGAACATTGTGCATATAATGTATTTAGGTTGTTATTGTAGGAGGTTAGTTCAAAACTCTATGTTACTTCTATCCGACAAGCTAGGCATGTTTACACTATGCAAGGTTCAAATATTTAAGTAAATTTTATTGATGCACTTCATTTCATTGATTTATCCAATTGATTTTCTCCTTCGATTATTTTCATCATTTTTCTGGTTTTTAAATTGTGGGGGATGATTAGAAAAAAATGATTTAAAAATAGGAAAAATTGTTTCCCCTTATCTTGTGGTTTTGGTGTTGGGTTTAGTCTCAAGTTGAAAAGGAGATGGAAAACTAGAGCCTTTGTATTAGAGTTTTTGGCTTTATTGTTTGTATTAAGAACCAAGGGTACACTATTGGAGCAACCTCACACGCACTTGTGCGTGGGTTGTGAGTGGGTTGTGGTCGTGGCATGGAGTGGCAAGGTCAGGCATAGTGCAATGCGGTGTGTCTTTGACTTGGCCACCTATGTTTTTCTATGAAAGAGTGTCATCACGTGCATGTATGCATGGGTAGAGAGTGGCCATGCATTGAAAAATAATCAATGAGTCGGCATGCGGCACCCATATGCCTGTTGAGCCTAATGACTATCTTTTATCTCTTTATAAAGGCTTTCCATTTCTTAGTTTTCATACACTGAAAATTTATCTCTTCTTCTCCTTTCTCTCATTTTTCTTTGGATTTTCTCTTTGCATTATTTCATTGGACAGATTAGAAAAAGCAAACTTGGGTTTATGTGGCTGAGATTATGTATGTACCTGATCAACATCATTCATCTTGGAGGAGAGCTGTTGTATTCTGGGGTAAAGTTACTAGAACCTAGTGCATCGATGATCTTTTTGTAGGGGCAAATTTGTCTTTAAAACAATGACTGTAACATGCCTCAACTCTCCAAATAATATTTCTTTTATTTTTGGTTTGTGATATTTTGATTTTTTTTTTCTTTATCTTTTTATTAGAACCAATAGGTGGCATATATTCTACACATGTTACATAGTGTTACTTGAAGATAGATGGTGGAAGATGTTGCGCATGTGGCACCTTTGCACATGGTGGACATTGGTATATGTGGGGTGCTAAAGATGGATGGTGGCAAAGGTGGGGCACTTGAAGATGGCATCACATGTGACTAATATGTGGGGCAATTCGTAGAGAGATGAGTTAGTTCTCATTTCCATCAAATTCGTAGAAATTATGATGGAGAGGAGGGTGTTTAGAGATTCGAAAGACTTGCCTCCCATATTTAGAGGTCATCTCTTTCTAGACAAGGTTGGCTTGGGTAATATTCGTTTCAGGTGAATGTGTGTACTTAGTTTACATGATAAGTGAGGTGGCCTTCTCTTTTTGTTGGGATGGCTTTGCCGGAATGAGGTGTACATATGGTTTTTCTGCTATAGATTAATGACTAGTTTTTCTTTAAAAAAAAATCTTAGAAATTATTATTTTAATTTTAAATATGGGTAAGGAAATGGAAAAGCACAAATGGGAGAGATCAAAATTCATTTTAAATAAATTCACAAAATCAAACATGGAAATTCTATTTGCATATAAATGGCACTTCCTCAGTTGAAACTCAAATGGAGCCTAAAGTAATTCAACTACATGTTTGAAGGTAGCAACTTAGTCATTTCCGCTAACTAGTTCTTGAAGGTCATTTCATTAATGCATCCAAACACAACCCAGATTGAATAATTATATAATTAAATTGGGTCATTTTCTCATCAGGTGAAATGGGGATTAAGGTTATAATCATGTCATTTTGAACCACACATTTTCTGACGTGTGCACTGTGTCGGGTGGAGATGAGAGTGCCCTAATGCTTTTTTCCTTTCTCAAGATGAAAACTTTGTGTCAGATTACAGGCAGATGAAAGGATGGCCACATTTCAAAATGCAAACAGTTTGCATGAACTTGCCTGATTTAGAAGACCTAAGCTGATGACTTTAACCCCTGCCTCTTCTGCCTCTAGTATGGCCTTCTCAATCAAGCTATTGATTATATCTCTTTGACATGATAATAAATACTGCACATGAAGATAATATCGTATACCTATTAGGAAAACAAGTTTGGTACAAATACATCCTGAGTTCTTGCTACTTTTATGTTGGGATTGTAGCTATTGGATTCAGTGGATCATGTCGCATGGCCCAGAGCATATGTATGATTCGTGGATGGATGATATATATATATATATATATATATATATATATATATATATATATATAGAAAAGAAAAGAAAGAAAAGAAAAAAGAAAAAAGAAGAAGTAATGAGAAGATCCATCAGTAGCCAACTAAACAATGATTCGAGGAGACCGTCGATATTTTAAAAAGAAAAAGAGTAAATGATAAAAGGGTTGAAATATTCTGATTTCAGATTTTTGGAATATCTCCCGTCCATGGTGAAGCAGGTCATATAAATGGTTTGGATAATTAAAGCATTACCCCGATCCAACATTCATTGCGCGGTAAAAATAGCAGTACGTTGGGATGTATGGTAGCAAACCTCGTTATAAGAACTATCAAAAGGAAGGCTGTCTAACATGCACAAATATATGGTATATGAGAGAAGCTATTGGGATCCCCTGAGGAGGATTGAAGACGTGATCCACGCAAATGTGTTGAATCCAGACCATTGAATTGGTGGAGCCATCCATTTGTGGCTGGGCCAGATCTCAATCCATGCGGACCACACGGAAACTGAACAAAGATGTGGTCACATTTTTCATGAACCATCTATATGTCTCATGATAGATGGCTAAGATCAAATACATGTGAGCCGCGGTGGCATGTTTGATGCCGAGTCACCTCTCTGATCATTCCTGATGCAAAGTGCCGTGGCATGTTTGATGCCGAGTCACCTCTCTGATCATTCCTGATGCAAAGTGCCCATGTGTCCTCTTACCTGGAAATTATATCTTGGAATTGCCCATGTTTGCATTGTTAGCTTATGCAATCTGTTCCTTTCAACCGTAAAGGTGGAACCAAAGATCCACGTCAGCAACATGGACACCAACGAAATGGGCCACAGCATCCATGAATACCATTGGGAAGCATATGGTTTAGAAGCCAGAGAAGCAATTCCTAGCCGTAGATGGTAGAGGGAATGGAGGGTCGTTGGATGGGTGAGATGGACCGCATGTGGAGCCTCCTTCGTTCCTTTGAGTGAAGCTCCATAGAGTGCATCCGACGATTTGTCCACGGTGCCATATATGTAGTCATAGAAAGGCATGAAGAGGCAGTAGTTGGTCCGGAATTGGGTATGGTGAAGCGAATGAAACCTGTTTAATTTAGGACAATCATTAGTTATGTTTCCCATCTCACGTAAATCTCTCTCTCTCTCTCTCCCTCATCTGTGAGCCAATCTGATCAACGGTCTAGATCACCGAACCATGTGTCCACATGCATGTGATTGTGGGCTTATCAAACCATATTATCATGTAGGGGTCTCAAATTCATGATCCAACATTAATGAATGAGAGGAGACTTACGAGGGCGTGTACATGAGGTACTTGAGAGGTGGACATATCCAGAAGAGCCACTTGGGGACCATCTCGAAGTTGCAATGGCCCATATTGTTCATGAAATCAATGTACGTGATATACCCAGCTATGGCTGAGATCGAACTGGTCCCAGTAAGTATGAGGGCCAGTATAGGGATTGCGAAGAGCAAGAAGTACAGCATTATTTCCGCAAATGGATGAATCACAGCTGCAATAGCAAAACGGAAAAATAAAACGGATTATGATTTAATTATGGATTTCCATAATTCTAAAGAAAGATTTGGATCAGATGATCCTAACCATTGCATCCAGAACAACGAGCGGTCATAGGAAACAAGGCCAATTATTGCCTGAATGGGGATCATCCAATTAATGTTTTTTTCTTTAAGAAAAAGCTTTATTAAAACAGGGCCATATACAACAGCTCCACAGCTCATAGCTCCAAAAAAACTCGCCTGGACCCGCCTATCATATGCCGCAAGGCCGCCCTACTAGAAAAGCTAAGTCAGACCCGTACCCTCTCTAATGCAACTCAGGCTCACCCAGTCCGAAAGGAGGGCTCCCCTGATTGAAAGAGGGATGTTGGCAAAAACTTAATAGATCTTTTTGTCTTGCAAATTGCTACCCAATCGGGTCCTTGCTCATGCTTCAGTGGTAGACTCACAAGAGTTTCATCACAAGGTAATGGGTTTGAGTACCCATTATGGTGAAACCCTTGTGAGTTTCATAACAAGGTAATGGGTTTGAGTACCCATTATGGTGAAACCCCACTGTGGTATAAGTGTGTGAGTGCGTGTGTCAAATAGAGAGAGTGAAAGAGAGAGAGAGAGAGAGAGGGAGATCAATTGCTACCCAATCAGACTAAACTATCCACCACACTGTTCACTTACCTCGGAACATTAGTTATGGTGATTTGAGTACCCTGCTTAGGGCCCATTTGGATACCACCAAATAAGTTACTTTTCTACCGACAGTAGTAGATAAGTGACTGGTATTCAGATAAGTAAGTTTGGTTTCTGATTAATTATAATTAACTTTTTTACTTAAAAGTACATAATCCGTTCAGTCTTTTTCTTTTTTTAGCTTTTCTACTTTTCTTAAGTTGTTGAATAAAGAGAGATGAATGAGAGGAAGCTCTGTGTCACAGCCCATATCAAAGGATGCTGCACATGGATGGTCCACATTGAAGGTGGGGCTCACATGGTGGATGGTCCACATAAAAGGTGGGCCCCACATAATGGATGACCCTGTATTAATGTGGTCCCATAGAGTTGTCAACGTTAGGCATTCAATTACCATTGTTTTTTGAGGCAGGACCCACTTGAGCTTTTCATCTGCCTCATGTGTGGGCTCAACCCACGTCCAACTCTGTGGACCATATAAGCAGATTTAGTGGCAGATCAACATCATGATGGGACCCTGGAAGTTTGCAACGGTAAGCATTCAATGTCCACTTTTTTCAATGGTGAGGCCCACAAAGCTTTGGATCAAGTTGGTGTTGGTGTGATCCCTTCCCTCTAGGTCTACGTGACCTTTTAAGTAGGTGGGATGTCTAAAAGACTACCATGGTGGCCCCGAAGAGCTTTCAACGGTGGACAACAATCCACCGTTGTTGTTGCTATGGGGTCCACTCAAGCTTTGGATCAGCCTTATCTGTGGGCTTTGCCCCCACTTCCAAATCTGATTGATCTTAGGGACAGGTGGGATGACAAAAAAAACCCTTGGTGGGCCCCACAAATGCTTCAACAGTGGGTGTTCCTCTCCACTGTTTCCAGTGTTCAGTTCACTAGAGCCCTAGATATGCCGTGTTTGTAGGGCCCATGCCCTGAAATGAGATGGCAATTTGGATGGACGGTGTGGTAAATTCATACATAAGGTGGGCTCCCTGGAGTGGGCCCCATAGAAGTTTTTATGGTGGTCATACAATCATTATTGCTTCCTATGGTGGGGTCCACTTTTTTTTGGGTAAAAATAAATAGACGGTGTGCATGAAACGAATACATCATGGTGGGCTCCCACCCTCTGCCCAGACCAGATGGACAACAAGGATCAAAATGCATCGCATATGTGCTCGTCCATAGTTGTAAATTGTGGTACAGGGATGATAAGTATGTTGTTTACCAAACATACTTAGATAAGTTACTAAGGGGCATAAGTAACTTATCTAAGTAACTTAAAATCCAACCAGGCCCTTAAGGGCTTCAACCCGGGCCCTCCAATACCACAAGGATTCTCCTTGTTGAGCATATCAACTTCTCCAAGGCTGTATTGGCCAAACCTCAGCCTACACATAACAAAAGCCCTTCCACCGGAGGGCTTCAGCCTGGTTGTTAGTGCCCCAGCCGTATCCACTAGAAAAAGCAAAAGTTAACTCTTCTTTTCAATTTATGCAAACATAATCCAATTAAAATGAGCTGAAAATGAGATAAAAATGATTGTTACTATTTAATGATACAAATGGCATAGTTTTATGGCAATCCAGACCATCTGAAAAGCTTAGTTCAAACGGTAGATGGAGCAAAATATGAAAATTACACTGAGAAGTTAATTTTAACCATCTGAATTTTTTCAGGACCTTTTCTTATTTATTATTTTCTTTTAACACTTTAAATCATGATGGACGCAACTTGCCTGTATAAAGCGGGTTCCCCATAAATCCATGCACCTCCATGGGCCTGCCGTGATATGTTTGTGCTATTTCCACTCTGGGCATATCCCTTAGGGCATGACACCAGGGAGATCCAAAACTGAAGTGGTTCACACCACAAGAAATAGTGAGATTAAATGCCCACATTAAAACCTTCAGCTGTCATGTGCGTGTGGTGTCTAGTTTGTCCATGACGTGTGCCAAATCATGTTAGAATGTGAACCCAAAAATCTGGCGCCATTCCAAAACTCAAGTGGACCACCCTGTAGGGAACAATTTTATTTAATTAACTGAGCTTTTCAGACGGTCCGGATTGCTATAAAACCATGCCATGTGAACGGTTAAAGAATAATAATCATTTTGACATGGTTTTCAGCTCAAATATGAATCTTAGCACGTGAGAAAAAAGGGGTGGACCACACTGTAGGGAACAGTGCAAACGGTACGCCGTATGCAGATCATTTGCTTGGACATCATCATATTTGGCAAGAGCCTTTTTCAACTCAATATATAGTCTATAGAGTGGGTCCGACCTAATACAGGGCTTGGATGTCCTGCACGTGTGATTTTGACACTTGTCGCCGCATTTAAAAATGCGTCTGATGCTACTAGTGGCTCCATGTAGATATGCATGTGACAGTTAAGTTATAAACCTTAAAGTCGAGAGCTCCTAGAGCTTTCTCTCAGTATAGATTCCAAATACACTGACATTTTATTCCAACTTTGGTAACCAATTTATCTCTACTCTATATATATGGTCATGTATTTTTGGACATTTTGCCCAATTTTCACAACATTAATTAGGAGAGTGTAAATTTGATAAAATTGTAACTTTTTGGCAAGAAATTATTGAGATTATAGTATAGTAAACAGTTTAGATTCAACACTTTGTGTTTAAAATTCAATCAATTGATCATAACCATTATGTAAACCATACATAATAAGATCAGTCATGAAAATTAAAAATAAAAAACTCACATGGACATCATTGTGAATAATATAAAATTGCCTCCAAAACTGTTAAGTTCACACAACTTGCCTGGTTGAGTTTCTTCTTGGCTGATTTTTTTTTTTTTTTTCTTTCTTTACAGAGGCACCCCACACCCACCCACGCACTCACCCCTCGTATGGAAACTCTTGGGAGTTTACCACCAAGGCAAGGATAATATGTTCTCTCACACGGGTGATTTAGACCTAATTAAGCAGTTTGAAGAAAGAAAAACCATGTGGTGGCCCACACACAAGCCTATGATTAGTTTACCACACTCGCTATTTTCATGTGGTGTGACCCATTGAGTTGGGGATAGAGTCTGGCTCCATGGCACAGTGGTAGACCGATCCTGTTTCAACACAGATCTTGCCATCTAGTGCCCATGTGGTTTGGGTGGGTGTGTGCATGCGTGTGGTTTGGGTGGTGTGTGCATGCGTATGGTATGGGTGTGTTCTTAAAAAGTTGGGAATAATCTTGCCATCTAGTGCCCATGTGGTTTGGGTGGGTGTGTGCATGCGTATGGTATGGTTGTGTTCTTAAAAAGTTGGGAATAATCTTGCCATCTAGTGCCCATGTGGTTCGGGTGGGTGTGTGCATGCGTATGGTATGGGTGTGTTCTTAAAAAGTTGGGAATATAGCTGATTTTCAGCCTCATTCACTTGGGTATTTGATGGGTTTAAAATACAAATATGACATGGCCCAAAGCTTCGTGTGAAAGTGAAATTCACGGGAGTGGATTAGGTGAGATCCCGGATCCACCGAGGTGGGTGGGTCCCCTGACTGTGGGGCCCACTGTGATGTATGTGACTACATCCATGCTGTCCATCCGTATTGAAAGCTCATTTTAGGACATGATCCAAAAAATGAAGCAGTTCCAAACCCCAGATGGACCATATTACAGGAAACAGTGGTGATTGACCATTAAAAACTTATTGTAGGCCACAAAAGCTTTGGATCAGGATGTTATTTGTGTGGACTCTTCATCTAGGTGTTTGTGACCTTATCAACAGGTTGGATGGCAAACAAACGTTCCAGTGAAATCCATGAAGTTTTTAATGATGGGAATTTAATCACAACTGTTTCCTGTGGTGTGGTTCACCTAACATTTGATTCAGCTTCATTTTTGGTATCATGGCCTAAAATGAGCTTTTAAAATGGTTGGATGGTGTGGATTTAAGGAACATACATCACTGCAAGCCCCACAGTCAGGGTCCCACTACCGCGGTGGATCCGCGGTCTCACTTGATCCGCTCCCGAAATTCACAGTACCACGTTGCAGGAAACTCGTCCCTTATTTATTTTATTTTATTTTTTAAAATCTCCCCATCAAAATCTCTCCCGTTCTCTGTGTTTTGTGTAACCCGGACGACCAATTGCATCCTGCCCCTGCCGGAACCATCCGAGAAGGCAGGAGCTCTGTGGTGCTCATCGTGATGTATTTGTTTTATCCACGCCATCCATCCATTTTTTTGGGTCATTTTAGGGTATAAGCCTAAAAATGAGGCAGATCCAAGTATATCACTTAGTGGGGAATGAAGGTCTGCCGTTAAAAAGTTCTTGGGAGCCTAAGAAGTTTTAATCAAGCTGATATTTGTGTTTTCCCTTCATCTTGTAACATTATGAACGGGTTCGGATACGCAAATAAAAATCACTGTGGGCCCGTAGGAAGGTTTCAGTGGTAAGTGTTATTATCACCACTGCTTCATGTAGTATGGTCCACTTCAGCCTTGGATCTTCCTCTTTTCTGCTCATGCCCAAAATGAATGGACGGTTTGGATAAATCACATACATCACAGTGGGTCCCACAGCTCCTGCCAATCCGCGTCACTAGCTTGGCCATAATCAAGTGTCATTTAATGACTGCACGTGGTGGTAATCAAACAGAGGAACTCCAGCTGTCGAGTGATGACTGATCAACCAGTCATAGTCTGGTGTCCTTCGTTGCATTTCTGCGATCCTGACCGTCCACGGTCCACATGGTGCGTTCGCTCCAATGCAGGAAAACACACCGGATTCGTAGCCTTAAAATAGGCGGTTGAAATGGAAAATTTCTAACAATGCAGATGTGAAAGGTGAAAGGCCTATTTCTCAGAAGCTAGATCTATGTGAACCAGTGGCTCTTGGACCGCACGCCATCCATGGTGGCCCCCAACAGATGGACCGTTCAGATTTATGGACATACTATTAGAGGGTAATCTCCGTAGCATTATTTTCTAATAAATCCAGGATAAGGTTTGTATCATATACCATCGGTGGTAGGTCCCACCAGATAAACGGCTCAGATCCATCGACCGTACATCCGTGTGAACTGTTTAGTGCTAAAAGCTATGACTCGATGAGCTGGAATGCGGATTGTTCATCACGTAGGAAAAACAGCATAGAAGTACCAAAAGCATAAAAGGGTGCGTTTGGATGTCCCAGTCGAATGTGCAATTCGGTGGATTTTGTTTACATGCAGTCGAAACGCACGTCAAGCTACCATGCGATTGAGTTGTGAGGCTGGCCCCACCTCTAATGTGTTATCCAAACTATGAATATGGTGTGCCACGTCATGTTTACTGCACATCCCAAGCCGGTGTTTGGATGACAGATTTTTGAGATTTGAAATCCTATCCATTTGGAGATAATTGTGGTGCTACTTTAACACACACTATGAGTAATGTGAAATCATCGCATGGTGTAGCCCACCTGAGTTTTTTAATGGAATGATTTTTGTTATCTATTCATCCTGGTGGTTCTAACCTGATGAATGGTTTGGATGGTATATAAAAAAAACATGGTGGAAACCTATTACATATAGAAGTTTCGACGGTAGGTGTCATCCTCCCCAATTTCCTCCCTTGTTCCGCCCTTGTTCCGCTCACGGAATGAAGTTGGGAATCTTGGCCTACCATTGCTGGGCTCACCAGATACACTGTTTCGATTTCATACACACATCACGGTGGGTCACACGCAGTTCCAACGTGCATGTAAACTAAACGCTTTTGGTATTTCCATTTTCTTCACCGTCCCAATGCGAGCATTTTTCCATCTAAAGTTACATTTTTGGGGTGCATCCAAACGCACCTTAAGGAAAACCAATGGAATCTCTATAAAAAAAAAATAATAAAATAAAAAAAAAAGGAAGAAAACCAATGTTAAAAAGAAGAAGAATTTCTTACATGTGATGGGCTCGGTGACGATAGAGGAGTGGTGGTGGGAATGGTAGCGAGAGTACAGAAAATGATGGTGCAATGCTCTGTGGGCCCAATAATACAGGAACTCCACCGGACCCACATGAAGGAGTATCGTGACAAGTACACCGTCAGTTCTCCATAAAGGCAAGTTTGCAGCTCCAATAACCAAGTACAAAACAATGCCACTCAAGAGTATTTGATCATCCCTGCCATGCATTCATTTCTCAAACACATAAGACAGACGCATACGTAAAACTAAAACTAGAGGTGGGCAACGATCCGGGCCAAGCCGAGTTAGCCCTAGTTTGGTTTGGTTTGTTTTTAGACCACCGCAATTTGTGGATCGGTTTGGTTTGGGTTTCGGGCCGACCCATGCGGCCTGAGTTTGGTTTACTCCAGAAAAATCTGATTTGAGCCGGGATCGGCTTGGTTGAAAATTTCGAACCGGGCCGGGCCGAGTTCAAGTAAACATTGGCTCTTTTTTTCCTTATTCACTTAAATATAAAAGAATTTAAAAAGTTAGAAAAAACAAGTATAAACATATCTTACTAAATGATGTTTAACATCCTCCAAAAGAGTGCACCTTCAAAATAGACATGTAAGATATTTTCCAAACAAAAGTACACAAGCATAATTTTACAAGTGCAAGGAAACAGTGTGCATTCATGTATATGTATGATGTATTATCCATGTCATCATGTATATGTATTATCCATGTCATCATGTATATGTATTATGTATTATCCATGTCATCCATCCGTTTTACATATCATTTTAGGTCATGATCCCAAAATGGAATCATATCCAAAGCTCTAGTGGATCACACCACAGAAGATAGTGTGCTTGTAATCTACGAGCCGAATCAAACCAAGCTGAATCAAATCGAGCTTCAAGCCGAACCAAGCCAGAACTGCCCTAGTTTGAGTTTGATTTGTTTTTTCAAACGAGCTTGACTCGGAGGCTTGGTTTGGTTTGAACTTCCATTTGAACCAATCCAAGCCCAGCTTTTTCAAACCAATCCGAGCCAAGCTTTCGAGCTGGCTTGGTTTGTGCCCACCTGTAACTAAAACATATATAGGAAAAATGCTTTGTTGTACTGAGTGCACCGTAACCTTCCCAAGGATTGCAGTTGCATTTTGACCTGTAGTCAGTCAATATCACCCATCTCTACCTTCCATTTGGTCAATCTAACTGGCCCTGGGTCACCTCGAAAATTTCACACCAATCCGAGTATTAAAACCATCCATACATCTGTCCTTTTTACTATATGACGATCCATCTTCTGACCATAGATCAGATGGTTTGCATTATACGATTGTTCTTTAAAATCATATCCCGTCAAAATTGGGTCCCACTGATTGGATGCTCGAGATGGGTCATTGGAACTGTTCTCGTGAACGATCTTGGTCAAAGATGGGTCCCATTGATTGGATGCTCGAGATGGGTAAATGGAACTGTTCTCGTGGACGATCTTGACCATCCATATTTGCATAATAATGGAATGGATGGTCAGCGCCGTCCAGTTGGTGCAATATTTTCAAGATGTCTGCAATGTAATATGATTTGGAATCCAAATGTTCACACCTACACACACAGAGGACCGGAATCGTCCACAACACCTGTTTTACCAGTGTGGAAGATATCCAAGCTTTGTATATGTAAGATCCACTTCGTCCATCCAGTGGGAACCCTTATTTCAACTGTACATATGAAATCTCATCCCGGTAAAAGATTCAGATGGGTCAGACCAATAGGAATCTTAAAACTCTTTAAGTCCGGTGTGATCCACCTGAGTTTTACATCAGTCTTATTTTATATTTTTTTTTCTCTTCATCCTTGTGAGCTAAACCTGATCAACGGGTTTGATGAAATACACAGCAGTGGCCCCATGGACAAGCCCATGGTTGTCATCCCATCCCCATTGTTCCTTGTGTTGTGGCCCACCTTAGCTGTCTATCTAGATGATTTTTCCCCAGGGCCTACTATTGAGGAGCGCACCTGATTGACGGGGATATCAAACGGACAACATTGTGGGCCCACAGGATTTGAGTGTTTTGCACGCTGCGTAGAACAGGTCTTGCAGAGAACTCCCGTCCAGAAAGAGAGAGATTACTAACCAGTTGCCTTCTCTGTCCACTTGATCAAATTCAATACTCTTGTGGAGAATCCTGTGCTTGCTTCTGGCGGTTTGGAAACGAGCCAAGCTAATCCATATCTGGTTGTGAAGCCACCTCCACACCAGTAATGGGATAATGATCATGTTCACCGTATCCATCTCTCCTTTTCCCATGCAATACGTATACAAGCTACGTCCCACAAACGGTGCCAAAATAACGTACTTCACCCACACCATAGGAAGAAAATGAACATAAATAAGAGAAAAAACAAAATGTAAAGAAAAGAAAACATTATTAAAATACCACTTCTTTTAAGCCTGTCTACAAGCATTGGAGGATAATTCCATGAAAAATAGAGGGGTTAAATAGGAATACCTTGAAGCTTCCAAGCTTGTGCCATGGCCATTCTGTGAAGGGGCCTGGTTTTGAAGCCATATTCTTCTCTCTATTGGTTCTGGTCTTCTCCATTGGGCTGCATCCCTTTAAATAGAGGGGAGTTATTTGATACTCAGGCAGCCAATGACGTTGCTATGCGGACACCCTGAAATTGTTGACATGACATGCATTTACTCAATTTAAAAATAATCGACTAAATTGTGGAGCCCAAACTTGCTAACAGCCCAAAAATTTGATTGAATGAACAATTTTAGACTCTGATTTCTCTACGCTTGTTTGTTAAAATAGGTGAAGTAATTTTTCCATTTCTGACGGTCCAATAAATGTCCACCTATCCCGGATGGTTAAATAAGTGTAAATTTTCATTGATGACAAATCTAAATCGGAACACATAATTCAACCAGTTTAGTTTGACTAGTACACTACATAATCAATTTCTTATTTGCATGCTTCTAGTCCATCACGGACTCTGATTGGATAGTGACCCATCCAGTACTGAAATCTCGGTGGTAATGGCCGCTGCTGTGGGCCCCACCATGATGTATGTACTTTATCCATGTCGTCCATCCTTTTTTCTGAATCATTTTAGCCAATGAGGAAAAAATGAGGTAGATCCAAATCTCATGTGGACCACACCACAGAAACAATTGAGATTGAACGCCCGTCTTTAAAATTTTCCTAAGGTACACCATAATGTTTATCTACCATCCAGCTGTCCATTAGGTCATACAGACGTGGATGAATGGAAAACACAGATATCAGCTTGATCCACAACTTTTATCAACTCGCTTAACTTGCTAATGCTAGTGCCATATTTCAGATCCCAATATTAACAAATGCAATCAGATAGAGTCCTCGGTTACACCATGACATGGACTAAAAGAGTAAGCAACATATAAATTTGAGTAGAAAGTTCACGGATTACGACGCAAAGTACTTGATAATCGAGGAGATCTGCCTTGTCCTCTATGGCCCCACAACACATCCATCAGTATAAAATTGGCTATTCTATCCTTCTATTCACTCGTATGAATCCACTGAAGTATTTGTTTAGAGGGCTTTTGACTGTATCGGCCTCTTTTATGGCCAAATTTCCTGGTTATTCATGCTGAAACTATTTTTTCTAATTGGCTTCCTGACACTTTTTAAACTTTTCTTTGGATGAAAATACCCTTATGTATTGATCCTTATGCCTAACAGTTATTAATGTGTGGAAGGTCAATTGAGCTGGATAGAAAGAAAGTTAAAGTGGGGGCCATTGTGAGACATGATGTTTAAATCAGATTCCTTCCAACCTAGGTGTTTTAACTTGGATCCACCCTACCGAGGAGTTTACAAGTTCATCCCAACCTACACGTATACACCCCCATGTTAGTGGCTAGAGGTGGGCAACGATCTGATCCGAGTCAAACATGGACCAAATCGGATCATTCGGCTACTTGTGTGGGTGTGTTCGAACAATGCTCGAACAAGGTGGCTCTATTCAAAGTCAGTTTGGTCTAGCCTAACCATGTTCAAACATGTTCGAACGTATGGATTTCGGACAATTTTTACAAGTTCGAACAATTTCACTTTTTTTGCTTGAAAATATTTTTTCTACTATTGAATAGTGAATACTGATTTGTTCACAAATTACATATCACAAATGACAAATCACAAGGTTTAAAGTTTTTAACTAACTAAACAAAAAACTATAACATAGATAGTTAACATCCCCACTTATATTAAAAAAAAACATCCCCACTGTTTCCTGTGGTGTGGACCACTCGAGCCTTTGATCCATTTAATTTTTTTGATAATGCCTTAAATGATCTTTAAAAAATGGACGAATAGCTTAGATAAGCAAATATATCACTTGGGCCCCATAGAGCACTGACACGATTGTCCATCTCTAGAGAGGTCTTGGTGGGGGTAAACTAGTAGTACCCAATCTGCGAACGTGAGTTGGCTGGTGAAGTGAATGTTGAGCCTCCAATTTATACATTTGCCGACCCATTACATCACATTATATGCGTGGTTTTCATGTTTAAAGACTAATCTAATACATGTTTTTATGATTGTAGGAATGAGAGGGAGATTTCATCAATTCATGGTTAAAAGAGTCGCTTTGTATGCATTGAAGATCAATATAACGAGTGCCAAAAGGTGGAGGAAAGAAGAAGAAAGAAAGAGAAGAAAATGTGAAAAAACTGTCCCAAGACCGGTCGCAAGACAGGTCTACATAGCTAGACCGGTCGCCCGACCGGTCGCTAAACAAGTCGTCATAAGTCCAGAAAAACATAGCTTGCTGGACTGTTTTTTTATTTCTTAGACCGGTTACCAGACTGGTCGCCCGACCGGTCCCCAGACAGGTCTAAGGTGATCCAGAAACTCCGATTTTCAAGGCCAAGTTTTCAAATTGTGGAAGGACTCCGCGGATTCTTGAAGTTTCCAAGTTGGTGCGGGATTTCTCTTATAAAAAGGCCACATCCACTATCTTCCTAAGGCATCTAGCAACGTGGGGAGCAAAGAGATCAAGACCTAGGAGGCTTCCTAGCCTCCTACAACTAGTTTTCTTTTTCTTATAATTTTAGTTTCTAGTTTTAATGCTTTCTTCTAGTTAACCTCTTAACTAAGGCTAAGAGGTGAAGCTTGTAGTTAATTTCATGTTTAATTCAATTTGATTTAAGTACCTTTACTTCAAATTGGATTTTTGAATGTTCTAGTTTGAATAAAGTTGATATTTTTAGAAGTTTTATGAGAGTTCATATGCTTCGGACATGGATTCTTTGCAATTCTCTGAGATTATCATGTTTGGCTTGATTAGATTCGAATTATGGTAACCCTTGAGCATGTCATAGTCCATAGGCATGGCTGTTACTCCGAAGGCCATGATTTTGAATGCTATGCACTTGAATAGGATTGGAACTTGAATTCCTAACTTAAGTGGGATTAAATGTGCTTTATTGCTTTATCTTCCAACTAGATGAAAGATAAAACTTCGAATCTAGTTGTGTTTTAAGATTGGATTGAATGGATTGACATGAGATTGCTATGAGTGGATCCTTAAATCCTTAGTTTTCTCTCTCTCTCTCTCTCTCTCTCTCTCTCTCTTATTCTCAAATTTTCCTTTTTAAATTACTGTTTAATTTTAGTTTTCTTAATTGAAATTTCAAATTGTTCCAATCCAAGTTGCTGGAATAGTTTAGAACTATTTACCTCTTTCCATGTGGATCGACTTCAGTCTTACCGAGAATTATTACTACATCGCAGCCTTGCACTTGAGGTGAGCGAATAAGTTTTTGGCGCTGCTGCTAGGGAAAAGGTTAAACGGTTCTTATTGTTCTAGTAGCTATAGAGTAGTTTTAGTTAAGTAGGATTTTCAATTTTTATAGAAGTAGATTTCCTAATTTTTTTTTTAGATTACTAACAATTTTTTTTTTTGTAGGACATTGTTGCGACATAGTTCTCACCTTCACGGGCAACATCTCCCCATCTCCTTTTTTATTTTATTTTTCCTAAATTAAGGTAGTTTCCAATTCCTTAAAATTTCATCATGTATGATTGGACGAATGGTGCATACAATTACCTTTTGGAGGATGAGATGTCGGATTGGGGGACCCGAACTCAATGTGAACGAGATCCCTCCAAGCATGAGTGTTTTTCTGATATTCGAACAACCACTACTACCCCCCACGTAAGATGATGCGTGAGTACATTAATGAAAATATATGTTTTAGGAATGTTTAGGGGTGATTTTCATTTTAGGTTGGGTTCGTTTGAATATTTGGGAGTGATTTTCGTTTTAAGATTGTTCGTTAACCTTGGCATACAAACTGTTTGTAGAAATACCAATGTAAACTTGAAATGTTGAAATGGGAATGTTATGGCTTGATCAACCATACAAGGTGTTTGTAGAAATGCCAATGTAACCTTCAAATGTTGAAATGTGAATATTATGGCTTTATTAACCATACAAAGTGTTTGTAGAAATGTCAATGTAACCTTGGAATGTTGAAATGGGAGATCACGTTCAATTTCAACGCGATCCCGGTGAATTTCAACGAGATCGGTCACTTTCAACGAGATCGCGGTGAAATTGACCGCGATCGCGGTCAATTTCACCGCGATCTCGTTGAATTTTAAAGAGCATCTTTCAAAAAGCACAATTTAAATGTTTTTTATTTTATTTTATGAATGTTGTTTTTTTGGAATGTGAATGTTTAATACGTATACAATATGTTTGTTGTAAAGTGTATGTGGACAATGTTTTAGAATTTTAACCAACTTTCATTATATTTCGAATTTGAATACAACATGTTTGTTAAAATGTCACAACGAAGGAAAATGTTGAAAAGTTTGAGAATGTGTTTGAAAGGGTATTCTTTGAATTTTGAAAGAGTACTCGTTGAAATTGTACTCTTTGAATTTTGAAAGAAATCTCGTTGAATTAGTGTTGTGCTCTTTGAATTTTGAAAGAGATCTCGTTGAATTGTCACTGTACTCTTCAAATTTTGAAAGAAATCACATTGAATTAGCACTGTGCTCTGTGCACTTTGAATTTTGAAAGAGATCTCGTTAGCTACGGTCAAAATTCGTAGCCTTTAGTCAGAATTTAACGAGATCTCGTTGAAATTCAACGAGCACAGTGAGAATTTAACGAGATCTTGTTAAATTTTAACTAAAGGCTACGGATATTAACTATAGCCATAGAGTATAGTGAGAATTTAACGGATCTCGTTGAAATTCAACGAGCACAGTGAGAATTCAATGAGATCTCGTTGAAATTCAATGAGCACAGTGAGAATTCAATGAGATCTCATTCAAATTCAATGAGTACAGTGAGAATTTAATGAGATCTCGTTGAATTTCAACTAAAGGCTACGGATATTAACTGTAGCCATAGAGTTTTCAACGAGCAAAAATCGAACTATTGAGAATTTAACGAGATCTCGTTGAAATTCAACGAGCATAGTGAGAATTTAACGAGATCTCGTTCAAATTCAACGAGCACAGTGAGAATTTAATGAGATCTCGTTGAATTTCAACATGCACAGTGTCAATTCAATGAGATCGCGTTGAAATTGAACGAGCACAAATAAATTCAAAGAGCACGGTGTAAAATTCAAATAGCACAATGTAAAATTCAAAGAGCACACATTTCAAAATTCAAAGAGCACAGTGTAATATTCAAATAGCACAGTATAAAATTCAAAAAGCACACATGTTTGGGGGTGATTTTCATTTTAAGATTGTTCGTTTGAATATTTGGGGGTGATTTTCGTTTTAAGATTGTTCGTTAACCTTGGGACACAAAGTTTTTGTAGAAATGCCAATGTAACCTTGAAATGTTGAAATGGGAATGTTATGGCTTGATTAACCATACAAAGTGTTTGTAGAAATGCCAATGTAACATTGAAATGTTTGAAATGGGAATATTATGGCTTGATTAACCATACAAAGTGTTTGTGGAAATGCCAATGTAACCTTAAAATGTTGAAATGAGAATATTATGGCTTGATTAACCATACAAGGTATTTGTAGAAATGCCAATGTTACCTTAAAATGTTGAGGATGCAGGTGTTCTTTGAATGACAATGCAATGCGATCACGCGATCACATCATTGAGATTAAACGAGCACAGATAAATGTGAACGAGATCTCGTATAGAGCTCGTTGAAATTGAACGCGAGCACGTTGAATTTGAACGCGATCGCGTTGAATCTCTGCATGCACAGTGACATTTCAAGGAGACCGCGTTCAATTTCAACGTGATCGTGTTGAAATGCAATGAGATTACCTTGAAATTGAAGGAGATCATCTCATTGAAAGTGAAGGAGATCTCGTTGAAATTCAATGAGCACAGATATAATTCAACGAGATCGCGTTCAATTTCAACGCGATCACGGTGAATTTCAACGAGATCGCGGTGAAATTCACCGCGATCTCGTTGAATTTCAAAGAGCACAGATATAATTCAACGAGCACACTGTAAAATTCAAAGAGCACAATATAAAATTCAAAGAGCACAGCTAGCACAAACCTTCGAATGTCCTAACATTTACACTGTACTCTTTGAAAATCAATATGCTCGTTGAAATTTAACGAGATCGATTATTGCAAAAACACATTGCAATAAATAAAGATCTGACTTGATTATTAAAAAAAAAACGCATTTGTTGAGAAAAAAATTTCACATTCTTCGTTCTTACCTGATCCACACCACAACCTCGTTTCCAATGAATACGAGTTGAAGAAATAGAAAAGTAGTGCTCTGAAGTGAAAACTGATCTCAAAACTAAGGAGGTGATGCTTTTTTTGCTATAGATGAGAGAAAAAATGAGTTTTGAATATAGAAGATGAGAAAAACGAGGAGAAAATATGTCTTTTTTTTAGAAGGAATAAATCCTAACAACAGGGGTATTTCGGTCCGAAAATGTCCCATCCGTACAAGTGAAGTTTACTTTTGGAAAGAAAATTATTGGAGGTTTAGCTGGGAATAATGATCAAAAGAGAGGTTTACAGTCCAAAATTTCTCAAATAGGGAATCGGATTGCGTGCAAAGTTACTCCGCACGCTCTTATCGTGCGGAGTAAACTCAGTTGGGCCCACCTAGAATGTATGTGATTTATCTATTCCGTCCTCATTTTAGTGGTTGAGCCCAAAATTTAAGCATATCCAAATCTCAACTGGATCATGCCACGGGAAACAGTGGGAATAATGATTTCCACCGTTGAAACCTTTCCAGGCCCTACAGTGATGTTTATTTGTCATCCAACCTGTTCATAAGATCACATGGATATGGATGAAGGGAAAACACAAATATCAGCTTGATCCAAAACTTCTGTGTCCTTCCAGAATTTTTCAATGGTAGACATTCAGTTCACACTTTTCTTGTGGTGTCGTCTACTTTAGATATTGATATGCTTCATTTTTTGACACTATACCTAAAATTTTCTGTTAAGATGGATGGATGGAGTGGATAAAATACATAAATTACTGTGGACCCCACAGAGTTTACTCCCCACTCCCCACGCTAGTGTGCGGAGTTACTCAGTACGCAATCCGCTTCCCCAAAATAGACCTCCAAAAACTTACTTTCCCATTCTAAGCTTCAGTGTTTATTCAGACCTCCAAAAACGAGTATTTTTTACTTGGTTTGACTGGAGTCGATGCTTGGTGCACAGCGGGTGTACCTCGCTGGTGTACACACAACCCCCTACAAGTGGGATACACCGTGATGTCTAGTGAAATCCGTACTGTCCAAAAATCTTCAGGGGCCACATGAGGTTACTGTTCCACAGATTGGTAGATTCCATCAATCAGGTGGGCCATACACAATGATTTTGCATACGATATCGAATTTTGCTTAATCCAACGCTTGGATTGATTCCAAATTAAATTTCTACAGTTGAAAAGTCTCATGGACTTGTATGGTCCATACCATGAGGTATAGTATCAAATATAAATATTAATATTCTATTTCTTAACACAATGATATTATTATTACCATTATTATTATTGTTATTATTATTATTATTGTAAATTGGAATAGTAGGGCCTACCTCTAATCAAGACCGTTCACGAGGTCGATTAGCCCCTATGGCCGATGCACCAATTTCTTGAAATAAATTTTAACAATTAAATGGGACACACTACTAAAACTCGTACCTCTAACTATTAATTTCCACTGATCCGAAGGTCGGATCAGCTCCAAGTCTTATCACCAATCACCTAAGGATTCCTGGGGCTATCTAAGTGAAATTTAATGATAGATCTTGTGATCAGAAGATCTAATAGTGATGGTTGATTAGTGTATTAAGAAATTGAGTGTTGCTAAGCTCGATAAATTGGTCCCGATGGTCCATTCCTTGAAATTAATTGTGAACAGATGGATTGGCTTGATGTAGAATTGAGAACACCAAATGATCTTATGGTCTCTAAATTGTTCTATTTGTTTTAAGAGATCGTTTTAGGATATTAGTATGAAGACGAGGCATATTCGATTGTTCAAGTGGCCAGTGCGATATGAACTATGGGGTCCACAGTGATATTTTCATAATTCAACGATTGTTTTCTATAATCCAACAGTTGGATGGCTTTCAATTGCCAGCAATCACCAATTAACAGTCCTATGAGTTGTTAAATGTATCTGGGTGTATCTAAATGCAATGAATCGGTTGATTCCAACATTAGCTTGTTAGACTTGTATCAATCTTGAGTAAATCGACGATGGTCATGATATAAATAGAATAAATAGTATATCTATGACTTAATGCCTAAGATTGATAAGGTGTTATTCTAATTGTCTAACAAGGCAGTGTATACTAAGTTTGGTTAATGGTAACACTCTTGAGTTTGAAAGTGCGGGGTATTTTACGGTAGCTTCCCCTAGTCGTGGATTTGTTGTTGATACAACGGACCGTGCAACCATGGTAACACTCGTTTCTCGATCGAGGATTTTGTTGTAGTCCGACCATCTGTGACAATAACAATACGCCCTTCATCCGGTGGCTCTGCCGTCATTCTCCAAACATCGCACAGACTACTCCAAGAAGTCGTCTGCCTTGTGGTCAGAACAGTCAAATGGAAGGCCCACCACGTGGGGGAATTGATAAGAAGAAACGGTCATTAGTTGAATGCCCTACCAGAAAGGGATCTAACGTACATAGTTAGCTGCGCGAGGACTGCGGTTGCTGTTCGGGAGAAGACGGGAGCTGAAACCCCTATTGTTCGGCCAAGCACTCCAGTCGTCCGGCCGTACGTAAACCTAGTTACGCCTACCCTTTCAAGTGGTAATTACCCTTCTTAGGCTTCCTCTTTTCTAAAATGTCTCAGTACTTTCTAAATTGTGGACATTTCTTTGCTTCTCAATATCAGTCGCAGGGAATGAATTCAGATGACCTGGAGCCTCTTCTCAAAGGACAACAAGTTTGATTCAGCACCGTTCCTACTGCCTCACAAGTGTTGGAATTGACTCAAATCTTTGTTACAGAGGCCACCGACCGGTCGGAAATTCAGAGCCAAGATAGCGAGTTCTCTGGACGTTTCTGGGCATTGTTGACTGGTCGGCAGGGGTCCTTGACCGGTCGATGGTGTGCTCCGACCAGTCGACAGGTTTCCTTGTTGGAGTTGGTTTCTTGCACGATTTTGTGCAAGGAATTTCTAATCTCGATTTTCTCCAATTTAAGGAATGTATTACAGCATTAGTGGTATCCTAGACGGGAAAAGTGATTTAGAGAGGCTATAGGTGAAAGAAAGAGCTTGAGAAGAGGGTTTTCTTCTTGGAAAAGCTTGAGATTTCTCTTGTGGGCTTATGATCCGAGGTTTTGTGTTCCATCTCTTGTAACTTCTGATATTATAGTTGATTGGTGTCACTTTGTGCCGTGGTTTTTTTTACCCGTGAGGGGTTTTTCCACGTAAAATCGGATTGTCTCTATGTGGTTGATTGCATGTATGTGTGATTGCATTGTGTTGCTTGTTTGATTCTATTTGTTATTGTATGTTCGGCTTTGCTTCTGTTGCCAGTCTTTTCCCAACAACTGGTATCAGAGCGATCGTTGGGGTGTAGTAGAATTCAGATTTGAGACGAGAGTATGGCATCGAGTATGAGATTCCACACAGAAATATTCGAAGAAAACTAATTTTCAACTTTGGAAGGTGAAGATGAAAAAGCTTTCTAGTTCAGCAAGGATTGCAAGATGCACTCATTCGAAATTGACCAGAGGCTATGAAAGAAGAAGAGTAGAAGAGGATCGATGAAAAAACCAATGTCTCATTCCAATTGTGCCTAGCAGATTAGGTCCTGTACAACGTTATGAAAGAGAAAATTGCGGCTGAAACATGGACGAAGTTGGAGAATATCTATGCAAAGAAATCTCTGAAAAATTGCATATATCTTAAGCTTCAGTTATATAATCTGAGGATAATGGAGGGGGTCGATGTTGACAGCCATATTAGTAATTTCAATAAGCTTAATTGCAAGTTGATGGATATAGATGAACTGATGAAGGACGAGGATCAAGCGTTTATTCTATTGAATAATCTTCTAAAATCATATGAGTTGCTTAAGGACTCGTTGTGTATAGGTAGGGAGACCATTGGTATGGAAATCGTTATCTTAGCCCTTCAGGCGAAGGTGATGAGAAAGAAAAGCAGGTGGCATGAGTCCTTCTACGGACGAGGCACTGGTTATGAGGGGGAGGAATTCCGAATCTAAATCGAGATCTAAATCTAAGGGCAATTAGAAGAGCAAGATGAGATGCTAGAATTGTGGGGAAGAAGGGCACGTGAAGAAGAATTGTCCAAATCCTAGGGCGAAGCAAGAGAAGTCAGCAGATTCTTCTAAGGGGCCTAATACTGTCGAGGATAAGTGTGATGTTTATGATGTATTGACTGTATCCGGCATAGGGTCTGTTAGTGGAGAGTGGCTCTTAGATTTAGGTGCATCATGCCATGTATGTCTTGACCGGATTTCATTCATGACATACAAAGAGTATGATGGTGGATCAATGTTTTTGGGCAATGGCTACGCTCGTGAGGTGGTGGGTATTGGTTCAGTGCGCATTAGGATGTTTGATGGGATCGAACGAATCTTTGAAAGTGTGAAGCATGTCCCTGAGATGAAGAAGAATGTGATATCTATTGGTGCACTTAAGGCAAAAGGGTGCAGGTTCATCGGCTGTGATCGGTATTGTAAAGTGGTAAATTGAACACTCGTGATGATAAAGGCACAGAGGTGCGACAATCTTTATAAGGTGATTGGGAGCACAATTCATGGTGGAGCTGCGGGATCGGCAGCGGGATCCACGGTTGCTCGTATATGGCAAGAGCCAAAGGGCCACATGAGAAGAGCAACAACGAGTGTGAAGGTGCAAGGATAAAGCCGATGGGGCACGAGAAGCGACGAGACTATGATGATGACGAAGTAGAAGTGGAGGATAATGCGTAGCAAGGTGTTGCATGAAAATTTGAGTCGTGGTTGAGATTGTTGGAATCGCTCAAATATGTGCAACAAAGTCCATCGACCGGTCATGGATGGCGACCGACCGGTCAGAAATTCAGAGCTAAGACAACAAGTTCTTTGGACGTTTTTGGGCATTGTCGATCGGTCGGCAAGGGTCCTCGACCAGTCGACGGTGTGCTCGAACCGATCGACAGGTTTCCTTGTTAGAGTTGGTTTCTTGCACGGCTTTACGCAAGGAGTTTCTAATCTCGGTTTTCTCCAATTTAAGGAGTGTATTACGAGATTAGTGGTATCCTAGACGGAAAAGGGGAATGAGAAAGATTCTGGGTGAAAGAAAGAACTTGAGAAAGGGATTTTCTTCTTGGGAAAGCTTGAGATTTCTCTTGTGGGCTTGTGATTCGGGCTTTTTGGGTTACATCTCTTGTAACTTCTGATATTATAGTGGATTGGTGTCGCTTTGTGCCGTGATTTTTTACCGGTGAAGGATTTTTCTGCGTAAAATCGGATTATCTCTGAGTGGTTGATTGCATGTATGTGTGATTGCATTATGTTGCTCGTTTGATTCTATTTGTTGTTGTGTGTTCGGCTTTGCTTCTGCTGCCGGTCTTTTACCAACAACAAGCACCTCTTATTGTTGAAGAGAAGGTGGGGGAACAAGGACCTTGTAGTGAGCCAGGTCAGATGGAAGAATATAGCCACTGGGCTGCATGGTGAGCCAATGTCTCCATGATTAAGGTTTGACGGAGATTCAACAATATCTAGAACTCTCGAGTCAACTCCTAACTCAACCAGTCGAGCGGTTGTTACACTAGCTAACTTGGGGCAAGCCCCATGCTTCTACCGAGAAGATCTCTCTGTCTCATCGTGTGGGTAAGGATGGAGAATCGATGCCAGCCGAGCACATTGAAGAGAGCATTTCAACGCTTGTTAAAGAAGTTGCCCCAGCCACAACATCCCAACGCCATCTCCCCTTGCTGCAGATTATGAAGCATCGCAGTTTTCACTCAAAACAGCTTGTCTTAAAGACGCTATGTTCATAAATTAGGTATAGCGCCCGACTGTGCTGACTTCCCCTCCACGAGCCGAGCTACCGAAGAACCCTTGTCTTCAGGACAATTTTGAGGGATGATGCGTCTGTCAGCCTTTCTGACCCATTATCCCTCATCTCGGAGATATAGCCAAGGACTTATACTTGGGCCTCTAGGCCTATGAGCCTTCTACAATGCTTGTGAGTCAGTTTGGATCTCCTCACAACATATTGAATAACAGTTTAGGTGAGAACTTTATGAAGTGGGACACTCCAAAGATATTGGCCCCACAACAAACATTGTGCATCCCTCGTAATAGGTCTACTTTGATTGTTGTGAGGTTAGATCATATGCCACAAGATCAAGCCATGTGGTACTAGTGGATTAGTATAAAGTCTCTAACAAGACGTGGAGAAGTTACTTTCAGATATGGGCCGAGGGAAGTGAATGGTGTAGCTGATGCTTCGGCAAGGGTTGGCAGCGGCACTCAAGCCAACAATATATTTTTAGAATCCAGTGATCTCCCCAGACCCATCCACGGCGTAGTGTGTTTGAACCGATCAGGCCTAGTAGAGGTTAGGCAAGTTTTTTGTTAGTAGGTTGTTTTTTAAATAAAAAAAATTGTTAGTAAGTTGTTTTTAAAAAGTTATATATATAAGATACTCTTAAAAATAAAAAAAATAATAATAAAAAAAAAAACCAATTCAACAGATGGGTTTAATCTTTTGGCAAGATGATCATTGGTCCCATCGAAAACTCAACTTAAATGTTACGCTAGTGCTTGGGTTATATGTGCATCCACATGGAGAGAAATGAAAGTAATTGAATTTAAATAAGTAATGATTACTTTTCTATTTCCTTGGAAATGCAGGTTGATCCAAAAAGCCTTACATTGGATACCATACTATGTACCAAAATCATGTGGTCTCCACTATGATATATGTGTTATATCATGCCGTCCATTCATTTTGCCAAATCATTTTAGGGCGCACATAAGTTAAAAAATGAGGCAGATCTAAAGCTCAGGTGGCCCACAATAAGAATAATTACAAATACCATTGAACCTAATGTTATCTATGATGTGGTCCACTTGATCTTTAGATTTGTCTCATTTTTGGACTCATGTCCTAAAATGATATGAAAGGATGAATGACCGGTGTGGATATAATGGATACAACATAGTGGGTCCCACAGATTTTTGCTTTTAAAAGAGGTTGAAATTTGCATGTTTTCAAAGTGGAATTCCCTCTCTCTATCAAACAGGTGTAAAAATCATCATTATGCATTTACTTTCATTTACCTCCAATCAAATGGGTGTCCCTGTTTGTTTTTTTATTTGTGGGTGTGGGGTGGTGGCTAGGGGGTTGATGCCGTGGAGCTGGTGTTTCTGGTGGTATGTCAAAGCTTGATTTCTGTTGTATTTTGTTGGAAGTTTTGTCGCTTTATATTTCCAGTGATCTTGATCAGCTAGAGGAGTCACCTGCAGAAGGACCATCAAGTCATTGAGGTTGCTGCGGTGCACAAAACTGTTGCCCTATTATGGAAACTATGGTGTCTTGATGTTTTCATCTGCTGTTTCTAGAGCAGTCGTGGTTTTTGTTCCAAGTGGCCCACTGTGTTAATATGGCTAGTTTTTGTATAGGTCTTAGTCTTTGTTTTCACGTATCTTGTTTTTAGCACTGTATATGGATCCTATATGATTGGTGAGGGTACGGTTCTTTTTTAGTGCCTGCCCGAATGAATGTACAGTCAAATTTTCAATCAACAAAGTTATTAGTGGTGTGCTCCCACCTTTTAGAAGTTAAAAAAAACACTGGCGTCCCTGTTTTCGGGTAGGAAGGTGCCTACCTTGATTGCCAACGGACTCAATCTTTTGGAGTGATGATCTACACGGTAGAGATGCCTGCTACACGTGTGAGATACAACGCATTGGCACTTCTGTCAACGTGTGTAATAAACATCATGGTGGGGCCCGACCTACAAGCACGTAGGGTGGTCTCTTCAATTCTTCTAGACGAAAGCCCGTCGGAACTTCTCTTTGCATGTAATACTCCACATGGCGTGTTGGAGTAAGCAGACTACAACGAAGGATATGCGGGGCCAGTGTGATGACTGTGTACATCTGTTGTGGTGACTCATGTTTGGACATCAGCCCAAAAATAAAGTAGATCAAAAGCTTGAGTAGGTTACAACACAGGAAAATGTAAAGATAGGTTGCCCATCGTTGAAACATGAATGCCCTTATTTCCCAGTGTGTACCCCAATCTTTACTACAATTTCTCCCATCTTTGACCCTCTCTCATTTCTTCTCTCTCCCATCCTGACCCATGTGCATTCGTGGAAAATAAGCTCCTTGACTTTTAATAGTGATTGAAGGTTTTTAAAGGCCTATATTTAATGGTTGGAGTCATCACTGAAGCCTGATTATGGAAAATGGCTTATTTATGGTAGCACTAACATGAGGGACAATTCAAATCATCGGACCTTAATGGCCTACATTTAGCTGCAAAATTCAATGGTCTGTACCATCACTGAAGCGTGATTATGGAAAATGGCTTATTTATGGTAGCACTAATACTGTGGACAATTCAAATCAGACCTTAATGGCCTGCATTACTTAGCTGCACAATTCAATGGTTCATATATATCATCAGTGAGAACGTGGATTGGGTCTGACCTTGGTCAGACCTTTAAGCGTCCAACCACAACTGTTTGGGGACCCACTGTGGTGTATTGGTTTATCCAACCCGTCCATCCCTCTTATAAGATCATATTAAGGTATGAGCCCAACAATTAGTCAGATACAACGCTGTAGTTGACCGCACCAAATAGTAAGCTTGGTTGCATTAAATGTGCATTAACTGTACGGATAAAAATTCAAGTTGCATTAAATGCAAGAGTCGTCTCTAGTGTGGTCCATAACACCGTTGGATCTGCCTCAGTTTTGGGCCTATCCCTGAGCATGATATCCGAAAATTAATGGATGGCATGGATAAACTGATTCATCATGGTGGGCCCTCATATAGATCTGGTCGGACGCAATCCGCATCCCATGAAGCCTGATTATGGAAAATAACTTATTTATGGTAGCACTAATACAGCAGAGAATTCAAATTACCAGACCTTGCAGTCGCAATGGGCGTCACATGTAGGCCATTAATACGAACTCTTAAATGAGGGTTAAAGGTCCTCCCATGCGGTATGCACGTGATCATTTTGCGTTTTCCTTTCCTTTTCCCTGTCATTGACCATGCCGACGGTTCACAGATTTTAAACTGGTCGCCGCCGTCCAAATTGGTGGCCCATTTTTTGTATGAAGCATAGCCCCGCCACAAAAGGTGACAAGACCCAGTCAAGTGTTTGGACACACCTTGTGTGAACGGTTGATCTTTGGTTGTGGGGCGGTCAACAGAAGAGTTCATGAGAACTACGTTCATGTGGGACCCTGGAGAGCAACTTTAGTAAGAGTATATCAATGGCCCACAAAAACGATGATCTTAAATGGTTAGAAGGGAATGGTGTAATTGAACAGTAGGATCATGCATACTGTGGCTCCAGCCTTGGATCGCTTGTGCTTCCATTTGACTCGGATTCAATAGTCATGTGATATGTGGAACCGAACGATTCTTAACCCCAGTGCCAAGATAAACTAAGAAACAGAAATTAATGTCGATCAGTTATTTATTCAACCACTTGTCAAAGCTATTAAGTAATCTATGAGAAAGAGGGTTCATTCTTCCAATGAGTTCCTTTTGCCTTTAATCTGAAAGGACTTCTTTCACTATAATAATAATACTGGTTAATCAATCAAGAACATAGCAAGAGTAACTAAAGGAAAAGAAATAGCATTTATAAATATTTACAAAAGATAAATACTTATATGAGAGCGTGTTCCTCCTTAGGAGTAGAGAAGAGAGTGCAGCTCAGGGGATCATCAGGGTGCCTGACCAGTCTACGTCGGGGCGACCAAAAATACCCTGAATGTGGTAGTTGGTCTCTGGACTGTTTTCGATAGCTTCGGACAACCGATGGTTTGGTGATCAGGCGGCCGAAGCTCAAATTGGGCACCTGACAATGTTGGATCGGGCGACCGAAATTTCTGTTGCTTTTCCTCAGAACTCTTTGGACAGTTTTGTCCATTACCAGGTGCGCAAACTACGATATGCAGTTTCCTATTTTGGCTCTATCTCTCCCGAAGTACTATATAAGTACACGCTAATCGAGAGTAGGATATTGAATTAGAGACTCCACACGTCCAAGGTGAGAGAGAGAGAGAGAGAGAGAGAGAGAGAGAGAGAGAGAGAGATTGAGGGAAAGAGAGAAGAAGATCAAAGAGAGAATCATCCAGGCTCGTGATGTTTCATCCACAAGCGTCGGAGCGTTCTAAGCCTCTTCTACATCCTTAGAACGGTGAGATCTCTCTAGTTTCATTCTCTTTGATTGTTATCCACCCTTTGAGGCGAAGTTTGATTGGATCTGAGTCGGTTGTGCTCGTGATCGATGTGTAATTGCCTTTACACAGTGGATTTATTCGTTTGGATGAGGTCCCGTGATTTCTACCTTTGTTAGAGGGTTTTTCAGGTAAAAACTCTTGTGTGTCATGGTGGTGTTTGTTTGATCATGTTTTCTGCATTATAATATCCCATAATTCACGGTAGTTGGGATGCAAGATCCTAAACTTATGTGCATCTGCCCCAACAAAAGTGGTATCAGAGAGTCCAAGTTGAGTAGAACGGACAGTGGGATCAGTGTGAATTATGGAGGGTGGCTCATCAAGGATGATCAGTCTTAATGTGTCTAATTGGCCCATCTAAAAGGTTAAGATTGAAGACTTGTTGTAGTGCAAAGACCTGTATACACCAATCACAGGTGATAACGCAAGGCTAAATGATATGTCCGATGAAGATTGGACAAAGTTGGACTGGAAGGTGGTGGGGTTCATCAGATAGTGGCTGGATAATACAATGTTCCACCACGTGTCTACGGTGACCTCAGCTGCTAGCCTATGATAGAAACTTATAAGGTTGTATGAGAGGAAGATAGTCGTTAACAAAATCTTCTTACTTAGAAGACTCGGATACCTGAAGTATAAAGATAGTGGTTCAATTATTAAACACATGAATAATGAAGTTACTAGCATTGTGAACCAACTCTCCACTTGAAATTGGTCATAGATGATGAGCTACGGGTTTTATTACTTTTCAGTTCGTTGCTTGATAGTTGAGAGACATTGGTGGTGTCTCTGAGTAACTCCATATTAGAAGGAAAAGTTTTCATGGACCAAGTGATAGGTAGTCTTCTTAATGAGGAGACTAAAGGGAAGGCACATGGGTCGTCTCAACAAGAGGCCCTTATGATAGATGAACGGGGGAGAGAAAAGCACAGAAAGGGCGATAACAACCGCGACAAATATAGAGGCAAGTCTAAGAAAATGAAAGATGTTGAATATTGAAACTGTGGCAAGAAAGGCCACTACATAAATAAATACCGCAAGGATAATAAGGATAAGAAAGAAAAAGTGAAGGAGAAAGATCAAGAATCAGATTTTACTACAGTTGCCTCTAATGGCCTCTAATAACGACGTTATTATACTCTCTACAGATCACGATGTTTGTCTTACCGCTACGAGTCAGGACACTATTGGGTGATTAACTCAGGAGCGTCATATCATGCTACTCCACGCAACAATTCTTCACAAGCTACAAGTCAGGCGAGACTTTAGTACCGTGAAGATAAAAAATTCTTGTATATCCAAGATCGTGGGGGTTGGTGATATTCATGTAGTAAAGACCAATGTGGGGTGCACATTGGTGCTGAAAGATGAAAGGCATATTCCTGACCTTCTCCTGAACTTGATGTCGATGGGAAGGCTGGATGATGATGGCTATGAAGGTCGGTTTGTTGATGGGCACCGGAAGCTCATCAAGGGTTTGTTGATCATGGCACGAGGGAAGAAGTGTTGCACCCTATATATACAAGATAAGTGTGACCGTCTCTAAGGGTGAACTGAATACAGCGAAAGATTCATTAATGGACATGTGGCACAGGCGGCTTGGCCACATGAGAGAGAAAGGGTTTCAGCTATTCACAAAGAAGCAGCTCCTTCCAAAGATGACAAGTACTCCTCTTAAAACCTATATATATTAACTATTTATTAGGAAAACATCATAGAGTTTCATTTGTTAAAACTTCTTCTTTTGTTAATAAAGTGAATGCATTATATTTCGTTTAATCTTATGTATGTGGTCCAATGATGACAAAAACCTTGGGTGGGGCTTTGGATTTTGGTACATTCATCGATGATGCATCTAGGAGTGTTTGGATTTATGCATTGAAAACTAAAGACCAAGTCTTTAAGATGTTTAAAATGTTTCATGCTATGGTTGTGAGAAAGACAGGAAGACCATGGAAGTGCATACATCCACAGGAAGACCATGGAAGTGCATGCATCCACATTGACAATGGAAGTGAATACACTAGGGCATTTGATGAATACTGTAAGACCCTGGGTATATGGCATGAATAAACGGTGCCCTAGACCCTCAACATAATGCTATAGCTGAGCATATGAATCACACCATTGTGGAAAGAATCAGGTGCATGCTTTTTTATGCCAAGTTGCCCAAGACGTTCTAGGGAGAAGCAATGCACATAGCGGTGTATTTGATAAATAGGTCTCCATCAGCCCCTTTGAATGGAGAAGTTCCTGAGAAGATATGGACTAGACATGATGCATCGTAGAGTCATCTCAGGGTAATTGGATGTCGGGCATCCGTTCGTGTTTCCATAGACAAGAGTTTCAAGCTCAATTCGAAAATCAGGCAGTGTATTTTTCTAGGGTATGCGGACAAAAAGTTCGGTTACAGGATGTGGGATCCGATTGAAAAGAAAATAGTCAGAAGTAGAGATATGGTTTTCTTTGAAGATCATTATATTGAAGAAATTGGAAAGCCAAAGAAGACGCAGCCCAGTTTAGGTGAGCTGGAAGACACGGATTCGATCATTCCTCCCGTGGTACCTAATAACGGGGGAGTGCAGCATGGTATAGGGGACGAAGGTGTTCCTACAACAGATGAACCGGAGGAGCATCTCCCACTTGATCCACCTGTTGAGCCACGGGTGAGGAGGTCATCGAGGGACAGACATCCATCCAAGAGGTACTCACCGCATGAGTACATTATGATTACTGATGAGGAGAGACAGAGGACTATTCTGAGGCCTATTCAATATGCACATGACTAAGTAGTTGAAAGCTATGCGAGAGGAGATGAAATCATTGCATAAGAACCACACGTATCAGTTAGTGAAACTGCTTAAGGGAAAGAAAGCTCTAAGCAACAAGTGGGTGTTTAGAAAGAAGTTGGAGCAGAAGAATTCACAGATAAGGTTCAAAGCCAAACTGGTATTGAAAGAGTTTGGTATAAAAAAAAAAAGGTATTAATTTTGACAAAATATTCTCACCGGTGGTGAAGATTACATCCATACGGGCCGATGTTACTTGGTTTAGCTCCAAGTATAGACCTAGAGGTAGAACAACTAAATGTAAAAATAAAGTTTCTCCATGGTGACGTGAAAGAGTAGATATATATAAGGCAGCCAGAGGGGGTTTGAAATCAAGGGCAATGAGCACATGGTGTGTAAGCTGAAGAAGAGCTTGTATGAGCTGAAGTAAGCTCTGAGGCAATGGTACAAGAAGTTCAACTCATTCATGTTGAAGCATGGGTATAACAGAATGGAGTCGGACCACTGTGTGTTTACCCGACAGTTCTCAGATGATGATTTTCTTATTCTACTATTGTATGTTGACAACATGCTCATCATGGGAAAAGACATCAAGAAGATTGACAGGCTGAAATAGGAGTTGGGCAAGTCATTTGCGATGAAAAACTTGAGCTCGGCTAGACAGATCCTTGGAATGTAAATCACTCATGACAGAAGTAGCAAGAAGATATGGCTTTCACAAGCATGGTATGTTGAGAAAGTCCTAGAGAAGTTCAATATGAATGCAGTGAAGCCGGTTAGTTCTCCACCTGATGGTCACTTCAAATTGAGCGACAGGCAGTGTCCTAAAACCAAGGATGATGTGGAAGAGATTTAAAAGATACCCTGTGCTTTAGTGGTAGAAAGTTTGATATATGATATAGTGTGTACGCGCCCATACATAGCATATGTGGTTGGCATGGTGAGCCGATATCTTACCAATCATGACAAAGAGCACTAGGCAACAGTGAAGTGGATACTACAGTATCTAAGAGGCTCTTCGAAGTTGAGCCTAGCTTCAGTGAAGGGAAACTTATGTTAGAAGGCTACACAGATGCAGATATGGCAGGTAACATAGACTCTAAGAAGTCTATATTGAGGTTCATGTTCACATTTACAGGGGGAGTGGTCTCATGACAGAGCAAGCTACAGAAGGTCGTAGCGTTGTTTATAATCGAGGTCGAGTACATCGCAGTCACAAAAGCATACAAAAAGATACTTTAGATAAAGAGGTTCCTACAAGAACTTAGCCTAAGGCAGGATATGCACGTGGTCTATTGTGATAGCCAGAGTGCAATATACTTGAATAAGAATCCAAGCCAGCATTCGAAGTCGAAGCACATAGAGGTTCGGTATTACTGGATCAGGGATACATTGGAGAACAATGTGCTACAACTTAAGAAGATCCATAAGAATGATAATGGATTAGACATGATAACCAAGGCATTGCTCACGGGTAAGTTCGAGGCTTGTAGAATCCTGGCAGGCTTAAAGATGGTGAAGCCCTCCTCCTGAGTCAGAAGAAGGGAGATTTGATGGGGTGTTCCTCCTCAAGAGCAGAGGAGAGAGTGCAACTCGAGGATCATCGGGTGCTTGACCAGTATGGGTCAAGTGAGCGAAAATACCCCGAATGTGGCAGTTGGTCTATATACTGTTTTGGACAGTCTCGGACGACTGATGATTTGGTGATTGGCAGTCGAAGCCTAGATTTGGCGCCCGACAGTGTCGGATCGGGCGATCGAAATTTAATTATTTTTTCTCAAAACTCTCTAAACAGCTTTTTCTATTATCGGGCAATCAACAATGCCAGGTCGAGCGCTCAATGGCACGCGGACTGCAATACGCAGTTTCCTATTTCAGCTCCATCTCTCCCGAAGTGCTATATAAGCACACACTAATCGGGATTAGGGTGTCGAATTAAAGACTCCACATGTCCAAGATGAGAGAGATAAAAAGAAGAAGAGTTTTAGAGAAGGAGAGAGAGGAAGTTCGAAGAGAGAAGCATCCGGGCTCGTGACATTTCATCCACAGGCATTGGAGCGTTCTAAGCCTCTTCTACATCCTCAAATCGGTGAGATCTTTCTAGTTTCATTCTCTTTGATTGTTATATGCCCTTTGAGGTGAAGTTTGATTGGATCCGAGCGGGTTGTGCTCATGATCGCTTTGAAATTGCCTTTACATAGTGGATTTGTTCGTCTAGATGGGTCTCGTAGTTTTTACATATGTTAGAGGGTTTTCCACGTAAAAACTCTTGTGTGTCATGATAGTGTTTGTTTGATCATGTTTTTCACATTAACATATTGCATAATTCATGGTAGTTGGGGTGCAAGATCATGAACTTTTGTGCATCCGCCCCAACATTACAAACAAAAATAAGTCCCCTATAACCTTTGTTGTGGCATAGATGGAAAGATCCTAAAGCTATGGTCTTTTTTGGTCTATCAACTATAGCATAAATGAAATAAAGTGCACTAAAGCTAAACTAAAAGTAAAAGCCAGCCCAAGGTAGTAGTGAAGACGAATCAATATTATACTAAGTTAAACTAAGGTTGGTCCAGCATGATGGCATAAATGAATAGGATTACACTACTTTAACCTAATGTTAATCCAACATGGTAGCATAGACAAACAAGATGAAACTAAACTAAGATATGCAACTTTGTGCAGTGGTTTTAGTTGTATTGGTAAGGCCTAAAGTTCTTCGATCTTCCTCCTATTTATAGAATTTTTAGGTGGTTGTTGGAGAGAGATATGCATTGTCACATCCCATGTTCGTTGATGTGAAATACTTGTCTGGGCCATAAGATCATGGCTCATTGTAACTTGTGTGTATAGCACATTTGTTGCCAATTGGCCACCTATCATGCTACATGGGTTAAAGCCTCTCACACTCTATCATGTGTAGACGTTTGTTATCTTTCTTTTGCTTAGACGTATGATGTGCGCCATGAAAAGCAGCCAACTTGGCTTTCCTTACACTTGCGGCTCTCTTTGTTGATAATTTTAGCCATATAAATTCCTTTGTGAGATGTTATAAAACATCGGCCAAATTTCATCATTAACTTGACCCTACTTCAGCTATCACTACAAGAAAACGGATTTTTACCGACGAAAGTATTACTGACGAAACATTTTTCGTTGGGAAAAACCATTTTTCCCGACGAAATCGAAAAATCGTCTGTAAAAATCGTTCCAGCTTCCCGCCACTGCTAGATTTCTTCCCGCCATACACTTTTACCGACAAAATTTTGATTTTGTCGGTAAAAAGTTTATTGCCGACGAAGTAACCCGTCGCTAAAAATGAAAACAGAAAATTTCACTTTTACCGACAAAAATTTTCGTCGGTAAAAGTCAAAGTTTTTTCTGACGAAAACGTTAGTCGATAAAAGTCATTATTGCCGACGGTTGTTGGCCGTCGGTAAAAATAAGCGAAGTTCCCGCTAAGAGTCGGAAACACCTTTATCGACAAAAAATTTCGTCGACGAAAAATTTCGTCGATAAAAGTGTTTTAATTTTTTTAACAGCCCGATCGACCCTCATTTCTTTCTCTCTATCTCTCACTCTCTAGCTCTCTCTCTCTCTCTCTCTCTCTCTCTCCCGATCGGCTGTCGAGCGTCCCTCCTCACCGTCCGTCTCTCTCATTGCCGACCACCGTCGTCCGGCGTTCGGTCACCGGCGTCCCACCATCTCAGCTGACCACCCACCTCAGTCGACCACCATCACCGCCGCTAGCTGCGCGCCTTCACCGACCTCCGTACGCCGCTGCCACCTCCGGTAATCCTCTCTCCCTTCCTTCTTCCTCCATTTCCTCTCTCTCTCTCTCTCCTCGTTGTTGATTGTGGGGCTCACTGCCAAAATCCAATGCATGTGGGTCCCACTATCGTTGTCCAATGTATGTGAGTCCCACCATCGTTGTCCAATGCATGTGGGTCCCACCATTACTGTTGCATGTGGGTCCCACCGTCGCTGTCCATCGTCCATTGCATGTGGGGTCCGCCTTAGCTGTCCACTATTTGGTGGGGCCCACTGATTTAGTAAATCCCTAATTAGGGATTTCAAAATTAAAATCCCTAATTTCTTCCTAATTTTAAATTCCAAATTTGTGGGGACCACCATCGTTGTCCACTGCTTGTGGGGCCCACCGTCGCTGTTCACTAACTGTGGGGCCCATCGTCGCTGTCCACTATTTTGGATCAAGCATATATTTGTGCGGAGTAAACTCTGTGGGGCCCACAGTGATTTACGTATTTTATCCACTCCGTCCATCCATCTTAACAGGAAATTTTAGGTATGGTGCCCAAAAATGAAGCATATCAAAATCTAAAGTGGACCACACCACAAGTGTGAACTGAATGTCTATCATTGAAAAATTCTCGGAGGACACAGAAGTTTTGGATCAAGCTGATATTTGTGTTTTCCCTTCATCCATATCCATGTGATCTTATGAACAGGTTGGATGACAAATAAAGATCACTATAGGGCCTTGGAATGGTTGAAATCATTATTCCCACTGTTTCCCATGGCATGGTCCACTTGAGATTTGGATATGCTTAAATTTTGGGCTCAACCACTAAAATAAGGTGGAAAAACATAAGGACGGAATAGATAAATCACATACATTCTAGGAGGGCCCAACTGAGTTTACTCTACACAATAAGAGCGTGCGGAGTTACTCCACACACAATTAGATTCCCATGGTGGGCCCCATACTTATTTGTTCACAAAATAGTCATTAGGTATTTTATTAGACTTGATTCATGGTGTTGATGATTCTGCCATTTTCATGTGCTTTGTGTATCTGGAATTGATAGAGCAAACCCAGATGTGCGTCGGAGCTACCCATGGTTGATTTATGTGGATGTATGTTGTGGATGTATTTGGCTTATTATTAATAGTTATTTTTTGTCCACAAATGGTTGTATAATAGAATCAGTTAGCCCATTTGGAGATTTCTATATTGTCGAGCATAGATAAAGTGTGTTTTAGAGGTATAGAAATCTGCTAAATTGTCCTGTTGGACAGTCCAAGGTTGGATAGATTGGAATGTTCTCGTTGTTTGTCATTTACATGCTCTGTTATTAGTTTCGTGCGGTAACTCTTCTATTCTCTCTGGATATGTTTCTTATGTTTATTTCCATTGTCAATTTAATCCACACAATATGTGGATATTTGACCTGGAAATGAAATGTAAGATAAATATATTTGGAGAGATAGGGGGAGATGCTGTCGAAATTTAGGCTTGGGCATTTAAATGGAAATAATGATAGCATTTCAATCTATCCATCCTTAGATGGGCGACTGATTGTATTATATTATATTTTACTTGCAAATTAGATGACGAACATGATACTTGTGATTAAGAGTAGTTGATTGATATTGATGTTGAGCGGGGGTCCCTGAATGGTGGGAACCGCTGTTGTGACCATTGCTAAAGCGGTCCTGTTCCTATGGACAAGCAATATGGGTGGCCTAGCCATTTGGACAGGCCCGTGTTTATGTATTAGCTCGAAATTAATGGAGCAGATCTGGATGTGCGTCGGAGCTATCCGGGTGTTGAGCGGGGGTCCCTAGAAGGTGGGAACCGCTGTTGTGACCATGTTGAAGCTGTCCAATTCCTATGGACAACAATATGGGTGGCTTGGCCATTTGGACAGGCCCGTGTTTATGTATTAGCTCGAAATTAATGGAACAGACCCGGATGTGCGTCGGAGCTATCCGGGTGTTGAGCGGGGGTCCCTGGAAGGTGACAACTCTATCCTAAACCTAGACCCAAACCCGAAAACCTAACATTAAACGTGATCCCGAACCCGAAATTCTCAACCTACACCTATACCTAATCCTAAACTCAAATCACCTAACCTTAACCTACACCTATTCCTAAATCCATTCACCTAACCTAAACCTAAACCCAAACTCCAAAACCTAACCCAAAACCTGATTCCGAACCTGAAATCCTAAACCTACGCCTATACCTAATCCTAAACTTAAATCACCTAACCTAAAGCTACACCTATTCCTAAATCCACAACTCTAATAAAAACCTAGACCTAAACTCGAAAACCTAACCGTAAACCCGATCCCGAGCCTGAAATTCTAAACCTACGCCTATACCTAATCCTAAACTCAAATCACCTAACCTAAACATACAGCTATCCCTAAATCCACAACCCTAACCTAAACCTAGACCCAAACTCAAAAACCTAACCCTAAACCCGATCCCGAATCTGAAATCCTAAACCTACGCCTATAACTAATCCTAAACTCAAATCACCGAACCTAAAGCTACACCTATTCCTAAATCCACAATTCTAACCGAAACCTAGACCCAAAGTCGAAAACCTAACCTTAAACCTGATCCCGAACCCGAAACTCTAAACCTACGCCTATACCTAATCCTAAACTCAAATCACCTAACCTAAACCTACACCTATTCCTAAATCCACAACCCTAACCTAAACCTAGACCCAAACTCAAAAACCTAACCCTAAACCCGATCCCGAACCTGAAACTCTAAACCTATGCCTATACATAATCCTAAACTCAAATCACCTAACCTAAACCTACACCTATTCCTAAATCCACAACTCTAACCGAAACCTAGACCCAAAGTCGAAAACCTAACCTTAAACCTGATCCCGAACCCGAAACTCTAAACCTATGCCTATACCTAATCCTAAACTCAAATCACCTAACCTAAACCTATACCTATTCCTAAATCCACAACCCTAACCTAAACCTAGACCCAAACTCAAAAACCTAACCCTAAACCCGATCCCGAACCTAAAACTCTAAACCTATGCCTATTCATAATCCTAAAATCAAATCACATAACCTAAACCTACACCTATTCCTAAATCCACAACTCTAACCGAAACCTAGACCCAAACTCGAAAACCTAACCTTAAACCTGATCCCGAACCCGAAACTCTAAACCTACGCCTATACCTGACCCAAACTAAAAAACCTAACCCTAAACCCGATCCCGAACCTGAAATCCTAAACCTACGCCTATACCTAATCCTAAACTCAAATCACCTAACCTAAAGCTACACCTATTCCTAAATCCACAACTCTAACCGAAACCTAGACCCAAACTCAAAAACCTAACCTTAAACCCGATCCCGAACCCGAAACTCTAAACCTATGCCTATAACTAATCCTAAACTCAAATCACCTAACCTAAACCTACATTTATTCCTAAATCCATAACTCTAATCGAAACCTAGACCCAAACTCGAAAACCTAACCTTAAACCCGATCCCGAACCCAAACTCTAGACCTACGCCTATACCTAATCCTAAACTCAAATCACCTAACCTAAACCTACACCTATTCATAAATCCACAACCCTAACCTAAACCTAGACCCAAACTCAAAAACCTAACCCTAAACCCGATCCCGAACCTGAAATCCTAAACCTACGCCTATACCTAATCCTAAACTGAAATCACCTAACCTAAAGCTACACCTATTCCTAAATCCACAACTCTAACCTAAACCTAGACCCAAACTCAAAAACCTAACCCTAAACCCGATCCCGAACTTGAAATCCTAAACCTACACCTATACCCAATCCTAAACTCAAATCACCTAACCTAAACCTACACCTATTCATAAATCAACAACTTTAACCTAAGCCTAGACCCAAACTCGAAAACCTAACCTTAAACCCGATCCCGAACCCAAAATTCTTAACCTACGCCTAAACCTAACTAAACATAAACTCAAATCACCTAATGTAAACGTAAACTGACTCTAATCTTTGCATTGTAGATATGGATAAGAGTTGGATACGAGCTAAGAATCGGTTTGGACCAGAGTATAAACAAGGTGTTAAGGAGTTCATGGAATTTGCACAATATTGGGCAGATTCAGGTAATAGAATTAGGTGTCCATGCCGAAAATGCAAGAACATGGTTCACAAGACTTTAGACAAAGTAGAAGACGATTTGTTCATAGTTGGGATTGACCAGGGTTACACTTGGTGGATTCATCATGGTGAAGACTTCCACCAAAGAGTTGAGGCCACTGAAGTCCTTGCTAACCCAATTATGCCTAATGACGAGGATGAAGACATTGACGAAATGAAAGATATCATAGGGGATGTGTTAAGGGGAACAATTGCGGATACTGATTTTGCAGCGACAAGTAGTAGCCAGGATATTCCTCCTATGGGTGATGCCGAATCAGAAAATTTTAGTAGGTTGTTGAGAGAAGCGCAATGTCCACTCTATCCGGGGTGTCAGAACTTCTCTAAGTTGAATTTTCTTACAAGGTTACTTCATTTGAAGACAATAAATCGTTGGAGTAACAAATCATTCGACATATTACTTGGCTTGTTGAAAGAAGTATTACCTGAAGGTGAGACATTGCCTAAGTCTCATTACGAGGCAAAATCCTTAATGCAAAACTTGGGCCTTAGTTACATCCTCATACATGCATGTATAAATGATTGTGTATTGTATTAGAAAGAACATGAAAATGTTGAAGAGTGTCCACAATGTGGAGAGTCTAGGTGGAAATATGATGAAGCCAAGCGTCAGAAAATTCCACAAAAGGTGTTAAGGTACTTTCCATTGAAACCTAGATTACAAAGATTTTTTACGTCGAGCAAGACGGTTGAAGATATGAGGAGGCATAAGGAGAAACGCGTTCATGATGATAATACATTGAGGCATCCCGCTGACTCTAAAGCCTGGCAAAATTTTGATAAGCAATATGACTGGTTTGCAGAGGATTCTCGCAATGTTCGGCTAGGTCTTGCAAGTAATGGTTTTAATCCATTTGGTAATATGAGTAGCTCGTATAGTATGTGGCCAGTGATACTTATGCCCTATAATTTACCTCCTTAGTTGTGTATGAAGGAATCATTTTTCATGATGTCGTTACTTATTCCTGGACCCAAGTCACCGGGGAATGACATTGATGTGTATTTGCGACCGTTAGTAGATGAGTTAAACGAGTTGTGGAGTCAAGGTGTCCAGACGTATGACACTTTTGTAGAACAGACATTTCGATTGCATACAGCCGTCTTGTGGACAATAAATGACTTCCCTGCATATGGGAATTTGTCTGGGTGGAGCACGAAGGGAAAGTTGTCTTGTCCTTCATGTAGTACTGAGACTTGCTCATTGTCATTGAAGCATGGTAAAAAAATGTGTTATATGGGCTATCGTCGCTTCCTTCCAAGGGATCATAGTTGGCACAGGAAGACGATGATCTTTGATGGCAAACAAGATCATAGGTCACCACCGAAAGAACTATCTGGAGAAGATGTGTTACAATAACAGAGTAACATTGAAGAAGTTAGATTTGGTAAGGCACCGCACTTGAAGAAGAGAAAACGTACAGTATTGGAGTATAACTGGAGGAAGAAGAGCATTTTTTTTAGTTGCCCTATTGGAGTCATCTGAAATTGCGACACAACTTGGATGTCATGCATATTGAGAAGAATATATGTGACAATGTCTTTGGAACATTGATGAACATAGAGAAGAAAACAAAAGACAGTTTTAAGGCTCGATTGGATCTACAAGCAATAGGTTTAAGGAAAGAGTTGCACTTGCAACCACATAAAAATTCATATACTATACCAGCAGCCTGCTACACATTGACAAAACTAGAGAAAAATTGTTTATGTGAATGGTTGAGATTGGTGAAGTTTTTCGATGGGTATTCATCGAATATCTCTCGGCGCGTAAACATTACGGACTGTAAGGTAACAGGAATGAAAAGTCATAACTGTCACATCCTTCTGCAACGTCTACTACCGGTTGCGATTCGTGGATTCATTAGCAAGGATGTCAGTGCTGCGCTGATTGAGTTGGGGATATTCTTTAAGGATTTGTGTTCGAAATCTTTGAATGTAGAGGTTATTAAACTACTGGAGAAGGATATTGTCGTAATCCTTTGCAAACTTGAAAGAATATTTCCACCTGCGTTTTTCGATGTCATGGTATACCTAGCGATTCACTTACCATACGAAGCGAAGCTTGCAGGCCCAGTACAATATCGATGGATGTATCCGATCGAAAGGTGATACAACAATGATTATAAATTTGTATTCATTCCATAAACTACGTATATCCATATTTTCATGTCCTAAACATACTGATTTTGTGTACAGATACCTTCACACATTAAAACGATATGTAAGTAATAAGGCACGTCTATAGGGATCCATTGCTGAGGCGTACATTGATAATGAGTGCCTGACATTTTGCTCCATGTATCTTCATGGCATAGAGACTAGATTCAATCGAGAAAATCGAAATGCCGATGAAGGGCAGAAGCATGAACAAGGACTCATATCTGTATTCGCACATAACGTTTGTCCTTTAGGATCACCGACGTTTCAGGATATGGACCTTCGGGATCAAGCAAAGGCGCGATAGTATGTGTTGCATAACTGTGAACAAATAGAGTTGTACTTAGAGTAAGTCTTCAATCGATAATTGTATATCTACATACGATGATCTTGAAATTTCTTGCTAACAACGTGCCAATTGTGTATAGCGAACACATCGAGGAGATGAAGTCCCAATACCCTACAAATTATGATCTAATGCATCAGGATCAGTTTTCAGAATGGTTCACAAAACGTGTAAGATTGATTCACCTTCTATCTCACTACACTTATAATATTGTTGTATTGCACAATATTTACATGTAATCTCAAATCCATAAACATTATATTCTATACGTGATGATAGATGAAGACGGTACGCACTAGCAACTCTGCAGATGCGTCTGATGCACTCTACTCACTGGCTTGTGGCCCTAATAGACGTGTATCTCGATATATAGGTTGTATTATAAACGGGATTCGGTTCCACACTAGATAGCGTGAGAAGTATAGGACCACACAAAATAGTAGGGTGGTTATGAAGGGAACGCATGAGGATGTAGGAATTGATTTTTATGGCATTTTGATAGATATTATTGAGCTAAGTTATTGTATGAGAAAGCGGGTGTACTTATTTAAATGCGATTGGTTGGACATTGAAATAAGAAGTTGAGAATACAGACTGGTGACTACTTCACGAGCGTAAATTTATCTCGGAAGTGGTTTAAAGATGACCCATTTATCATAGCCGGCCAAGCTGAACAAGTATTCTACCTCGCTGACACCAAGTTAGGTAGTTCTTGGCACGTGATGCAAAAAATAAAGCCCAGGAACATATTTGACGTTCCTGAACTAGACGTTGAAGATAGCGATGAAGGGAGAAATGGAACGTCATCAGTTGAATAGACATATCAAGAAGACATGCCATCTTGGGATAGAGGGAATGATCCAAATGTTGATATTGATGTGGTGCAATTGAATAGAGATAAGTGCCACCTGATCATGTTGATACATCAATCATAAATGACATTGTTAGAGATGATAACGCTTTCATTGATGACGACGTTGCAGATGATGAAGAGGAAATACTGATCAGCGATAGTGATGGTGAAGAAGAAAGAGTCCTAAGTGATAATGATTCATACGATAATTATTAAATGTATACAAGATTTACATGTCATTTTTTAATTCGATTAATTTGATTATTACATGTATATATGTTTTACAAGTCATGATTTATTTCTTGAATTGACTTGTTTATAATCTACATTTACAGTTAAGTCACTTTCTGATCATGTCCTTCACAAACTGGAGCGTAGTGGAAGCACGCAGCATACTTCATCAGCTATTGAGGATGGACTTTCCGGCCCTATATTCTTTTGGTAGGGCCAGAGAGATACCCGGTCTGGTCGATAAATGTAGTGAGGAAGACGATGACTCAGATGAAAGATTATACAATCTCAAATACATTTCGGACTTGATGGAGGAATATAACCGTGGAAAACTTCATATGGAAGATGCGATATTATCACTTGCACATATGAACAAAGTCCCGAGAGATCAGATTTCTCCTATTGTGACTGGCATGTTGGCTGTAACAATGTCGAGTGCTTCATACAGCTTGACGTATACATCTGCAGCGTACGATAACTTACGCAGGGAGTATTTCGGATAGTTGATCCGAAGTTGATTAGTATTATAATGAAATATATGTATTTAATATAGATGACAATGTGTAATGGATTTTTCAACTTTTATATTTTGTTTACAGTTTATTATATTCTATTTGCATTATAGTGTAATGGTCTAATTATATTTTTATCATCTCTCTAAGCATAAGCACAAATTCATTCTACTATGAATACTACTTGGATTGTAAGTTTAATGTGTTTATTATATTGATGTTCATAAACTTGCATTGACATTGTTTAAATTTATAAGTTTGTATTTCAGACATATTCAGTCATGGCACCAGGTAGGAGATCAGGTCGTTCGTGCAGACAGCATCGACGTCGCACGGTGCATCACAGGCGTCTGATCCTTCGGTCCAGCATACACCGGGCACTACATGTAAGTTTAGACATTTATTTAGTGATTTCTGTTTATGTTGTTACATATATATTTCTTTTCGCGACAGCATCTTCTACCAACCGAGGAGGACGTGGACCCACACGTGGGTTAGTTTTAGAGCGACTTACGCGTGAGGGTAGGGTGGTGGTAGAGTTCCCACAGGACTGCCTTAGACCTGTTGGGGACAGTGCCAGACTGTTTACGTCTGAGGTCGGTGTCCTATGCCGATCTCTGATCCCCGCCACCACCCCCCGTTGGACTGACGTGACAGATGATGTGCAACAGTTCATCCATCAGCGCCTTCAGGTAAATTTTAGTAAATTGAAAATTTTTCTTTTGTGAAAGTTCAATTATGGTTAAGTGATTTTCTTAATAAGTTTATTGCCTTAATCTATTATTTACGAAACTGCAGGAAAAATTTGTCTTCGATTTGAATGTTCCTTACATTTCTCATGCTGTCGAAGCCATGATCAGAGAGCGGTTCAAGGAGTACCGCGGAGAGTTACACCAGTGGTACAAGCGGTGCAGGATGCATGATGAGGCCGTACTGTCCGCACCGCCGCACGTGACTACAAACAACTGGCAGATACTCTGCGAGTGATTTTCATCGGAGGCTTTTCAGGTAATATTTACAAATTTACGACATCTTAAGGTAACAATTAAATTCGCAATTAATAGCAATGTATTTTGTATAATGCGTTCAAAAGAGGAGTAGAATAAATTCTGCGAATAGGGAAAAGTTACAAGTGAACCACGTAGCTGGTTCAAAGTCATTTGTACGACATCGTTACGACATGGTAAGAACTTATTGATGATTATTAAGTTAATATATTATTTTGATTGGCATTTATTATAACTCTTATTTCCTTTCGATTGCGTAGCAAGATTCGGTCACCGGCCAGGAGCCTGGACCAGTAGACCTCTACAGAAGGACTCACTGTCGGCAAGCGACGGGATCTTGGGTTCATCTTAGAGCCAATGAGCATTGGGTAAAAATCTTTACTTTTTAAAATTTAATTGCATTGATTGATAATAATGTCCTTTATGTTATTTTTTATGAAATTTCATATGTTTTCATTACAGGCGACGATGGACACCATACACAGTCAGCCCACTCCCGATGGTAGTCAGCGGAGTGAGCCAGAAATCCTGAGCGAAGGTGCTTGGCACCCGTTCTGGATCTGTGCGTGGGCTTGGCCATGGTGCCAAGCTCATGGCACCCACTAGAGGTGGCTTCAGCCGATCCGTAGCTGGTGAGAGCGCTATACGCCGAGCTGATATCGCAGAGAGAGAGGTTCAGCAGCTACGGGTCGTCGTCGATGAAATTAGAGAGCAGCTGGAGAGGTAGAGGGAGGAGGAGCAGAGGCGTAGGCCTGAAGAAGAGAGGCGACAGGAGGAAGAGGAGAGGCGACGGGAGGAGCAGGAGAGGAGGATCGAGGAGTTGCGACTGGAGCATGAGTGATGGATGTAGGAGATGTTTCAGGCTCTCGCTGCACGCTTTGACACCGATGCCCCGCCACCTCCGCCTTCATCCTAGTGATCTTTTTTTTTAATATACGAATGTTAACTTATATGTATTTGTGCGTGGATGAATGTTGGTTGTTTGTGGATGTAAAATAGATTATTTGTGTATGGATGGTGTAGTTTGTGTTTGTTCGTATGTATGTGGATGTGAATAGGATAAAAATGTATTATAGTAGGTTTATTTATAGGTGTATATCAGGAATTGTTTTTTGAATTTTGAAAACAAATAGAACCGGGAAAGGAAATGCTATTACCGACGAAATTTTTCGTTGGTAAAAAACATCGATAAGTATTTATCGACGGAATTTTTCGTAGGTAAAAACTTGTAAAACCTTTACCGACGAACATTTTCGTTGGTAAAAAACTTATAAATACTTTACCGACGAACATTTTCGTAGGTAAAAACCTTTACCGACGAAAATTTTCATAGCTCAAAACTTTTATCGACGGATTTTTTTGTACGTAAAAACCCTTTATCGATGAAAATTTTCGTAGGTAAAGGCTTTTGGTTTTTTTCCCGACGAATCAAATTTCTCTGACCAAAAATCATATGATTTTTCGACAATTTTTTTCATCAGTAATGAATTTATTATTGCCTACGAAATGATTTTTTATCGGGAAAAGCCTTTACTGACGGCCTTTTTGCGACGATTTTAGCCGCGAAAAATTTCGTCGGGAAAAACATTTCCCAACGAAATTTGACTCAAAACCGACGAATTATTTCATCGGTAAAAACCGAATTTCTTGTAGTGTATTATGGCTAACAACCATGAAACAACTAAAGTAGGTAATTGATTCTATAACGATCTCGGTCATACTACACGTGTATCATGGTAGTTATCAACTGGACTTACCCTTTTTGGGTTGCTAATGGCATATGGAATTCTTATCAAATTTGGCTATTAGAGCAACCGAGAAGATCCTCTATTTATCATATTCTAAGATATCATTACCACATGGCATTATCTGAATCGCAGGATTTGACACAGTTAGATCAGGCATCAATAATGCCCCTACATCTCTTCGCATTTGACCAAAATATGAAGAGGCATTGCTACTTTTTTGGGGAATTCAGTACCAATGGCTTCCATGTGGCCACCCCCAATCGTTTAATGACCATTTTCTATAGCTTCTGTCTTGAGAATCCAGCTAGCATCATTATCTTCATTTAATGCAAATATGATAAAAATGACGAACGTATACTTATAAATCCAACAGAATCAAACTAATTACCATTTTCATGCCTCCTTGCTCTTTCTAACTCCACCTTCTTCTTCTTCCCAAGAGGGTTCTTGTTCTTCGTCTATTCTTCATACCTCTACCATTATTCACTTCCAACCCCATCATTCCCATGGGTCACACCAAGACTCCAATGTCAATTGCTAAGTGTGTTTCTTCTTCAGTTATCCCGTAGATTGAGCCGTCGAACTTCTATTCTAACCAAGTGTTTTTTCCTTCTAACACTTCTACATCTAGTTCAAAATTGATATTAGGTCCAGCTTTTATTCTTACACTCTCTCTAGACATTTTTTCACTCTCCTTACTTTTCATCTTATAAAGGGAAAACCTTCCTCTTGAGGTTCAAATCAACTCAATTGGTCCTTATGGAAACCAAACAAACAACTTAATTCTTGGTCTAGACTTCAAAAGGGATGGTTGAGTTAGTTCAATTATGTGGAAGTTTAATTTAGTAGTCTTTGGAGAGAGGTGGGTATTCATGAATGTCTCTGTCAATCCTGTTATGACTTACCCATGAATATCCACAGTCTTGCGTCAACCAACTGCTTATGGAGTTAGTCGACCAATTCTTTTCATTTTTAATATGGGTTTATGAGTCATATTGTCTTTGACCTCTATACTCTTACCAATCTTCTTGCATGGGGTGAGGCAGTTTAACCAGGCTTCACATTAAAGGCCCCTGATGACTTCTTTAATAACGAAAATGCCTGCATTTCATATGGCTCTTTCATGAAGAGAGAAGTCAAGACCAATGGGCTTGTCTCTAGATAAGAGTTGTGCTTTTTTGTTGATATGGATCTGTAGATATCTTTTCCGTGTTCCAACTGGCCAAGTAACTAAGGAGTATACCCTGTTTAGCTAAAGCTTTCCCTTTCGGCTGTGGGTTGGCTTTAGCTTCCTATGTTTTTTCTCACAATTATAGCACTACCAGAAAAATGACTTTTGCCGATGGCTTTTGTCCGTCGGACAGGCCGTCGGGAAAGGGGGCGTCACCGTTTCTTTCTGACGGTTATGGGCCGTCGGTCGACCGTCGAAAATTCCGACGGTTCACAACCGTCGGAAGTTCCGACAGTTTATGACCGTCGATGTTTCTTTAGCATTTAAAAAAAACCCATCAGCATTTGAGCATGGCCATAACAGCAAATATTTGGCCGCCTCTTACCGATTACCTGTTGAAATTAGAAAAATGTGCTTCGAAAAACGAGTCCCAAGCAATCATTTTTCCTCATCTCCTAATATCAACAACCGATTCATAAGAGACTGTGTGCCGTGGCCATTAATCTCAAACGCCGACGGCTCAGTTGTTGAAAACTTGCAGGAGGTGAAAATAAATGAACATCATATAAAAGTGGATTTAAAAAGAGATCAAAAGAAATTTCTAAGCAATAGAATATCCATTTTATAGGATAAACAACATATAACCACCATATTTTGCCCTCGATGACAATTAAGAAAGATTAATTTACATCCTACTTGTGACCACCACCATAAAAAAAATACAAAAACAGTTCACAATCAAGCGTACCTGTATAAGGGCATCATTTATACCAGTCATCTGAGATCCAGGAGTACTACTCTGAACCTCGGTTATTTTTTCCTATGACAAAATCCAAAAGAAATCTTAACAACTCAAAACTCACATTTATATTCCATATGATGGAAGTTAGATTCATAAGAGACTGCACGCCAGCTATTTGTTGTTGTGGCCATTAGCTCAAACGCCAACGGCTCAGTTGTTGGAAACTTGCAGGAGGATAATGAAAATAAATGAGCATGGTATGAAAGTGGATTTATAAGGAGATGAAAAGAAATTTCTAAGCAATAGATGAATCCTTCACCATATGGGGATGAAGTGAATTCAAAAGGTGAAAAATATAAATCAGCAATAATATAGATAAAGAAAATTAAATGTGAACCAAATAAATACTCAAAATGCTTAGCAAGTAAACTAGCCTTATATTGCTGATACAATATAATGCTGCTAATAGAAAAGAAAAGTATGCCTACGATGTCATGCGAAAGAAGTGCCCAGCTAATCAAATCACCACACCAGTCAGAGGCTCAATCACACTAAGGGCATTTCTTTGCAGCTAAACCTCTATGCCATTTTTTAGAACCTACATTGAAGTGGAATACATTAAGCAACTGGATGCTTGAACTCAAAAGCAGATCTGCAAACACTAGACAAATTCAAAAACAGGGATCAACAAGACAATACTAAGAACAATTTGCATAATCAACAGTTTCTACGTACAGCATGAGAAGAAAGAACTAAGAATTCAATTATGCACTTGAAATAGAAGGTAGCAATCTCTGAATTCATGAAACCTCACTTAAAAATTCAAAAAAAAAAATCTCTGAATTCAATCTTGAATTGCTGGATATATTAAAAGAAACTGTAGCAATCTATACATTCAAGCTCGAAGGGAAGAGATTTGCTAGTGAGGATATTAGAGGCATGAGGTCTATAAATATTCAGCATGCATACGTGTCATGAGTCTGAACAACAACAAATTAAAGAGAATAAAAAAGATAGCCAGAACCCGGTCCCGAAATATATATGATAATGCAAAGTGGTGGATAAATTTTTGGACCCAGTCCTGAAATATGGGATCAATGGTCACGAGATTGGGCCCTACGGTCACGGTCTGACCCAGTCAGGGGATACTGTAAACATGTAGGGTGCTCTCTCAAATTGTTGTCTTGGCAGAGTCCCTTTTGCCCAAGTTGGATCAATAGTTGGCGTACGTCTTTGGAGCACCGTATGTTTAACAATGGTATTTGGTTGTCAATTGTTCATTATCCAATCGTAAGCAATTACAATTATAATTACAATTACAGTGTTTGGTTCACAAAGAAATAGGGCATCCAACCACTGACATAGATGGTCAAAACACTGGTACTTTAAGACAAGTATTGCATCACATCCTTCCAACCATGCAACAGATAGGCACCTTATTCCAAACTCTCAAATCCTATCATCTTTCAGTTTTTCTGTGACCAATATTCTCTAGATGCAAATACCTTCCAAACTCTCAAATCCTAACATCTAACCTGAAGATCCTCCATAACATCCTGAGATGCAAATACCTCCAGCCAAGACCGACTGGATTGATGAATTTTTTACATGAGTTACAAGCACTGGAATTTCTACAAGAGAAAATATTAGTTCCAATAATGAAAGTAAAAAAATACATGCATAACTATTCAACACAATGTATTCAAGAGCTTTGCTAAGAACAAATGCTAAACTCATGTACACGCCACACGTGCCAGCATGACATATATGTACAAGATCCAATCTATCCATCAGGTTGGTCTCACCTTCTACATGTTTTCCCAAAAATAAATATAGACCACTTGGCACGTGGTCCCCAATATTGGAAACACCTGTATGGTTCAAGAAACTTCACCCAAGTCTTTCAAAGCCACACATTTGTTTTAAAAACTATGGCCCATCTGACCAGCGAACAACCTGATTCCTAGACTACATGATCATGAATATAGTGGGTCTTTTGTGATAGATAGCTTAGATCCCAGACCCATCGTGCCATGCTGCCCCATGTGTGGCATGTGCATGAGCTTTATTGCACACACATGTGCGCATAGCAACGCTCTGAACTCAATGCTACCAATCTCAGAAGTTTGATATTATTGCTCATTATTACAAGATAAGTGCCCGAACAGAAACATAACTTGTACTTGTCAACCAGAGCAACAACAATATATTTCCTGGATAGTATCAGGACAGAAATTTCTTCACCGCTGATGGACCTGCAATGTAGAACAGGGTTCATTAACCTATCACCAAAGTCTAACAAAAAACCTAATTAACGGCTTGAGATCATTTAAATAATGCCACCAGAACTAAATTTCAGATTTCTGTTACTATGTTAACTTAAATAAATTCCAAGAGCTATTAACTTACAATTTATTATCCCCATCCATACACCAAATATCACACCAAATATCATGGAGGTTCTTTTTGTCAAACAACCACTTTCTGGTGGGTGAAACTCTGCACGGGAACATATTGGGCAAGGGTGGAGGGAACCTAGGTGGAGGGGTAATCAGGGGTGGAGGGAACCCAAGTGAAAACGGCCCCCCAGTGGGAGAATATATTACCAGTGGCATATTTTTGCTACTTCCGGGATTTGAACACAGGACCTTTCGCTTTGATACCATGTCAAACAACCACTTTCTCTAAAAGCTCGAACTTTTAGAGGATGGCGTATCAATGTATATCAAGGGACTTCAACACTTTTTTTGTACAAGAATGTGACAGATGGTTAGTTGTGAAATAATCAAATGATGAAATTTCCATTAGTTAAATGTTTCCACAAAATAAGAATGCTCCATCGTCATTAGGTAAAAAAAGAAGCATGAAACCAAAACAAAGTTGGAAGATTTTATAAGTTCTATTGTCTGCATTGATAACTGGAAAGAGGCATGGCAATGGCACTACAACATATTGGTTGTCCGACCATGTGTCTTATACACTTGATACAAAGAATAACTGATAGCCAGCAGTGTCATCTTTTAAAGGTATCTGCCAGGGGGGGGGGGGGGGGGGGGGGGGGGGGGGGGGGGATGATCTTTTAGAGGCAAAGCAATTGAATTTTCAAAGCTAATGCAGCAAAAGCAGATGATGGATCTAATGCAGCACTCGATGATGAGAAAATGTTGGTGGCTGGAGCAAAGAATAATGAGATGAAGCTGCTCTAGATGGAAAAGTTACATGTAAGTCCCTGCTCTAACTTATGAGGTTCCCTTCTCAAATATCATCTCATCCATGCAAGTTCCAACGCAAAGGAAAGAAGAGAAGAAACAACGGACAACCCAAGGCTTACATATCCCATCTGTTGGGAATATAGGACGCCGATAGCGGAAGCGAAAGCCAAACAAACACCATAGCAATATATAAGATCAAACGAGAAACACAATGCAATCACACCTACACAAGCATTCAACCACAAGATAACCCAATTTTATATGGAAAAACCCCTCAATGAGTAAAAAACCACAGCACAAAGTATCCACTATGATTCCAAAAGATTTCAAAGATTGACCGCCCACAAGCAAAGAAAAACAAAGAAAACCCAAGCTCTCTCTCTCTAAAAAACACTCTCCCCTCTTCCTAACCCACTTAGGAAACCTTAGACACCTTAGGATTACCCTTAATCCCTGATTCATGCCATATATATAGCAAGCAACCCGAAATTAGAAACATGTTATGCAAAATTGCGTAACCATGGACAACACTGTCATTGCGCACAACCAATCGGCAGACTAGTCGCACATGGCACAAAATAGCCCAGAGAAAAAAACACAGAAATCGCACATCTGCCTCACCAAAAAACACAGAAATCGCAAATTTGCCTCACCTTAGACCTATCGCTCAACCGGTCTAAGCCCCCTGTAGACCTGCTGCCTAACCGGTCTAAGTCCCTTGCAGACCTATCGCCAGATAGGTCTAGGGTGAGAGAAAACAGTCCAGCAACCTTCTGTGCATCTGGGCCAAACGGCCAGATCGGTCGCCCGACCAGTCTGAGGAAGTAACCTGTGCACAATTTGACGGCTCTCCAACACCATCAAATATGGACATTTCCAACTGAGTGGAATGCACACTGAAAGAATCAAAACCTTCACAAATTATTTCAGAATTCCAAATCATGTGGGCCAAAGAGAGATCCTTCTAAACAATGTAAATTTGTTGGCATTAAGCCTGAAGAAAAACAGCAAAAGACAATATATATCTATATATATATATATATATATATATATATATATCGATTCAAAAATCAAAGATCCCCTCACATTATGACCACCAATAGAAAAGTAATCACCAGAATCACAAAAGATTCTCCTAGAACAGGGAACAATTGTCTAATTTAAGCTAAAAGACCGTGAAGAGAACAAGAATCATACAAGAAAAACTAAAAAAACTTTATCAATTTTCACCTAAAAAATCAGCATATAGGATAACACAAAAAAAAAAAATCAAATGCAAAATCTTACTACACCGAACAGAATGTCAAATTATAATGTTAAAACAACGCCAAAGAAAAGAGAAATCTGCTACATTTCATTTTTCAGCAAGAAATCATCCTACAAACTAGATAATAACACCAAAAACAGAAAAATCTAAAAATCCTAAAAAAAAATATATAACTCCGATAGTTGCTAAAATGCACAAACAGAGCCTCAAGCTCAAAACCTCACCAATAGGAGCAGCTACTGAAACATATAACAAAATCTACAACCTTTCGCAAAATCAAAACCTCATCAATATGCTTTGAAAACTCTGCTTGGAAATTATCCACCATAGACCTATTTGCAGCATTCATTTTATCTTCTCTTTCTGCATGAATACTAGAGAGCAAATATTAGAAATAACAACAAAGCTCATCAGTAATTGTATTCTGCAAAACAATGAGTCCAATTAGTTTGTGGATGAATAATCAGTGTATATATTATCATTATTTATACTTGTGGATGAATCAGAGAGAACCAAATTGACTTGTAGCCATGAATAGGCTAAGAATCAGTAGAGAAAAAAATATTACCATAGCGGGATCAATCAATTTTCTTAGAGGAGGTATGCTTGGACTCATGTGAAGTGGCACCTAGCACCCAAACATTTCACAAAATCTTAGAAAATAGTTGAAACTCAAAATTGACTGAGTCATCATGACGAATACAGTAACTGAAATGGGATTCACTACTACATGTTCTTTAGTTGTCCTTAGCTTCCTATGTTCTTTCTCATCATTATGATCGTACGTAGTCTACATTATGTTTCCTCCAAGGATTTTTAGATGATTTGGGGGACCCTTGTGGATTTCATAATTTTAGTCAGATACATATTTCTTTAACTATTTCTATCAGATGTTGGCCATCACTTTGAGTTTCTTTCATTCTGACGGCCATTATTTTTATCTACAACCCTTATCGATCATTCTTTATCTGAATGCTTATCATTCTTTCATTCCTTAAGTATTGATCAGTCAGACAATGAATTCTTCCCTTTTAGGAATAGAGAATTCAATACTGACTAGTTCACTGATCGAAACTTTGACCCCTCAAACCCTAACATGATTCAATGATAAGATCATGTCTAAGCTAGTTATCTCTTAACCCGAGACATTCTTTTTTGTAAGACTTTTGTTATTAAAGAGTTAAATGCCAAATCGGGCATTGAGATATACTCTTGAAATCTTTATGCCTCCCAATTCAGTCTCATTGTTGAGTGCCTAAATATTACATATTTTCTTTTAATTCACATTGCTTTCCATTGCAATTCACGGTTAATCCAGATTAATTAAGTTTGTTTTTGTATTATAGGTGATTTGAGATATGTTTGATGAAATTCAAGCCAATGGATATGAATTAAAGCCCAAAAGAAATAAATTTTAAAAAGTTAAGAAAAAGCCTAGAAGAAATTAAGTCAAAAGACTGGGATTGGCCAGAAAAATCACAGTCCAAAACTTCAGGGCCAAAAAGCCAGAATCCTAAAATTGCAGGAATTGACCTTAAGTAATGCAGAAATGTTGTTTTAGCCTTCGGGCGCCCAACAATCACAATTTTGGTCCGGTTGAAAATTCAGTATTCTTACTGAACAGTTTTGTGCAAGTTCGAGCGCTCGAGGCCAAAGGTCAGTCGCCCGACGCCGATGTGGAAATTTGAAGTGATTTTAACATATTTTTTGAGTTTGTTTTCTATTTTAATTGGGACTTCTTAAGGTAGTGCAAAGACGGTTTTAAGGCTTATTTAAGGGCTTCTAAACTCATTTTTTAAGAGAATCCAAGCAAAGAAAGAGAAAAGGAGTAAGGGAGAAAGCTCTCATTCGTCATTCTTCTTCTTCTTTTATTTATTTTTATTTTTATTCTTTATTTTTGAGTTAGCCATGCTAGGCTAATCTCTTGTTAGGGCTAAGAGATGAACCTTCTAGTTTGTTTATGATATTTTAATTCCTTTGATTTGAATTTTGATTTTAGTTATGAGCAATGCATTAATTAGTTTGAATAAAGTTAGTAATTTTAGAAAATTATGAGATCTCTTGTGTTATGTACATGGGATGTTTATGAGTTTTTAAGAATAATCAGAATAGGTTATGGAGTTTTGATTTATAAAAACTCTAAATTCATCATAATTATTTAATATGGTGAATGCTTCGAGTTCTCCATAAGTTGAAACGTTAAATTTCCTATTAGAACTAATTGATAAAGTTCATGTCTATTTTTTATAAATTTGATTTAGACAGAATTATTCTTTGATACTAGTTTAATTGAAGTTCTAATTTTGGTTCTACTTCCATCTAGTGATAAGATGTTTAGGAAAGCCAAAGCTATAATCTTACATGTTTTGCAAGAGATTGATCTATATAATTCATTGACTTGAATTCTCTGCGATCAGTAGCTTAGTTCTTAATAATGGAATTAGATCAATGGATTTTTTATTTAAGTTGGGTTGTTAAAATATGATTTAACCACTCTATCATCCGACTGGATAGGATAGGACTTCGATTTTAGTTGTGTTATCGAATCAAATCAAGTGACTTGGACATTATGAATAACTAGAAGTGGATCATTGGCGCTCTAGTGTTTCTTTCTATTAGTTTTCTTTTCAAGATCTGAATTTATCTATCTTCCATCTAATTTCAGTTTAGTTTAGTTAGTTCTAGATCATAGTTCGTCTTTGAGTGTTTAAACCCATATCCTTCCCATGAATCGACATTGGTCTCACTGAGATTATTACTACATCACGACCCTGCACTTGGGGTTATGAACACTCATCCAGTCAATTTCTTTGTTATCTTGTTATTTTTTAAATCGGCTTAAATATAAAATTTCTTCTAATTTATTTTAATTAAGGGATCACTTTGATTGATCAAGTGGGTCTCACATGAGATTATGAGAATCGCAAACCCTGTGTCAAGGGTTAGATCTAAAAGGATCTAATTTGATAATGTTGTGGGCCTCGATCATGACCTTGATAAATCAAAGGTGGAGCCCACCATGCAGATTAATACAAATTAATCAGATAAATGATTTTATTTATATACTGTATTTTAGGAATTCCTAAATCTTTTTAATTCGATTATTCTAAAAATCAACCTTACCAAATCCTAAGGCGAGGGATCCAAATTTATTTCTTTCTCATTTAAATCAAGATAGTATTTATTTGAAGCATAAGAAATCTAGTTTAATATTTTTTTCTTTATAGTTATTTTGATTATGCTAAATTGGAGCTATCTATTTCTTGTAAACACATTTCACATATTTAGATGCTTGATAAATTGTGGTATGTGAAATCTGGTTGTGATACATTTATGTGTTGGCAAGCTCATTGTAATTGTAAACCTATAAATAAATGGTGGAATAAACATCATGCATGGCACGTGCATAGTCATTCTTTGGTGACCTCCTCGAATGAAAAGTTATTCCTGGCATCTTTGCTTCCAAATGTAGGTTTTACCCATGCCTAACATATGGTGGATGCCTTCCCTAGCAGCGGATGCGAGTTGAAGAATTTATTACCCATGCAAGTAGATGCAATTCCTACCTAGTGCACTTATACATCTCATGCATTTAATAAAACTAATGGTTATTAAATGTGCTTTATATTTCTTGTACTATCTTTGGGTTTTATGTGAATGATCCTTGTGGAGACTTTCATTAGACCACGGCCACCTTACCATTTTTTTATGAAAAACAAATAGATGTAACTGAGGTTGAGCTACACAAGAGCATAAAGATGCAGCTAAGCCAATGAATGATCCACGGGACATGTGCCCTTATCTTACTGAAGAATTTGTTGCTCTGGATTGATTTCTATAACGCTACGAATTTCATGGCTCGAGTATGGTATTCATGCTCGGAATTTCGAGTGTTATCTAAATAACATAATAATAAAATTCATGAAATCATTTACATTCAGGTTTGTTCTATGTGTTAGGCATCATCAAAATAAAATATATTGAAGAAAAGGAAAATTGATCCAAGTATTATATATAACATGCACACGAGTCCACTCAAATGGGGACTTATTAAAATCCCATCACATGAGAGTTCAAAATTGTCAATGTTTAATAGAAAATGAGCTAGTTATAAATTTGGTTCGTAGTGTTCAATGATGTTATGGAGAGGTGCCTCCATCGATGATTCCTCACCTACATCTCTTGCTAGTACGGCTTCATCCATTTGGTGTAGTTACACATAAAGAGTGAGTAGTCATCTTAGTGAAGAATTCTCCCTAAGATTACACTTCCATAATTATAGAAAAGTATAATGTACGAAAATAATCAAAAGAATTACAACAATCATCATAAGATATAATCTTATTTAAATGCATGAATGCACATCGGCCTAAGGATACACATCCAACCAAAACTTGTGAGGAAACTCACGATGCAGGGATCTATGATATGATTTGAAAATCAACTAAAGACATACATCAACCCCATATGGGAGTTATGAAATAATAACTCGTCCAATCACAAAGATACTGTCACTACCTCGTAATTCGAATACAGAGTGTGCACCCTCATACCTGTGTTACGACCCATGACTTGTACACAAAGTGTACTAAGACCACTTATTCATAACGTTTCTAAAGTCACGTAATTATTTATATCATAAATCCACATCCACATCTATTTAACATTTCATTACACATCACACGTTATACCACAACTTATACTCTATCAAAACCATTCGATCCACTCATTTGTGACCTTATTAAACCATCCTTAATAGTACTACATATTAAGGAAATATCTAACAACAATCTGAAATATCAAACTGCAATAACTCTTAAGAAAATAAATGATTTAAAATAAAGAATAAAATAAATCAGCTAATTATCAACCCGCATCCCCATCAGGGTCGTTATATTATAAATAGTTTATAGGGATAAAAAATTCATTTTCTTTCAAAGATACATATCTCACACCAATCAAATCATGATCACTATTAAAATTATTCTGTTCCATTACACATATGTCACTAAAGCAATTTAAATATCCCAGCATAACATGCAAATCATAATCAATCGTTCATCAATTAAACAAAACAATGCATTAAATTAATCATCACAATCTACTTTAACTATAAAAGAGAGGAAACATATTCATCACTTTATGTAATATAACGACCTTGATTTTTTTATACTTATAAATTATTCATAATCACTACAAGAAATTCCATTTTTACCGACGAAATCATTCGTCGGCTTTCATCAAAATTTTGTCAGGAAATGTTTTTCCCGACGAAATTTTTCGCGGCTAACATCGTAGCAGAAAGGCCGTCGGTAAAGGTTTTTCCCGACGAAAAAAATTTTCATTGGGAATAATAAAACCATTACCGACGAAAAACTTCGTCGAAAAAACATATGAATTTTTGTCGGAAAAAATGTGATACGTCGGTAAAAAAAATTTTACCGACGAAATGTTTCGTCGGCAAAAGTATTACCGACGAAAGATTTCGTCGGTAAAGGTCTTAACAAGTTTATTACCGACGAAATTTTTCATCGGTAAAAGTTTTACAAGTTTATTACCCACGAAAAATGTTGTCGGTAAAGGTTTTTACAAGTTTATTAACGACGAAAAATTTCTTCGGTAAAAGTTTCACGAGTTTATTACCCACGAAAAATTTCGTCGGTAAAAAACTTTTTCATGTTTTTTACCTACGAACAATTTCGTCGGTAATAGTATTTCCTGTCACAGTTCCATTTGTTTTCAAAATTTAGAAAAATTCCTGATATACACCTGTAAAGAAACCTATACATTTTGCTCCTATTCACATCCACATACACACGAATAAACAGAAACTACACCATCCATACACAAATAATCCATTCCACATCCACAAACAAGAAATATTCATCCACACACAAATACATATAAGTTAAAAGTCGTATATTAAAAAAAATGATCACAAAGATGAAGGCTGAGGTGGCGGAGCATCGGCGCCAAAGCGTGCAGTGAGAGCCTGAAACATCTCCTGCATCCGTCACTCATGCTCCTGCCGCTTCTACCGCAACTCCTCGATCCTCCTCTCCTGCTCCTCCCGTCGCCTCTCCTCCTCCTCCCGTCGCCTCTGCTCCTCCTCCTCCTTATGCCTCTGCTCCTCCTCTCTCTGCCTCTCCAGCTGCTCTTTAATCTCATCGACGATGACCCGTAGCTGCTAAACCTCTCTCTCTGCGATATCAGCTCAGCGTAGAGTGCTCTCACCAGCTACGAATTGGCTGGAGCCACCTCTAGTTTATGCCATGAGCTTGGCACCATGGCCAAGCCCACACACATATCCAGAACGGGTGCCAAGCACCTCACTCAGGATTTCTGGCTCACTCCGCTGACTACCATCGGGAGTGGGCTGACTACGTATGGTGTCCATCGCCTCCTGTAATGAAAACATATGAAATTTCATAAAAAATGACATGAATGACATTATTATCAATCAATACGCAATTAAATTTTACAAAGTAAAGATTTTTACCCAATGCTCACTGGCTCTAAGATGAACCAAAGATCCCGTCGCCTGCCGACAGTGAGTCCCTCTGTAGAGGTCTACTGGTCCAGGCTCCTGGCCGGTGACGGAATCTCGCTGCGCAATGAAAAAGAAAGAAGACTTATAATAAATGCCAATCAAAATAATATATTAACTTAATAATCATCAATAATTTCTTATCATGTCGTAACGATGTCGTACAAATGACTTTGAACCAGCTACGTGGTTCACTTGTAACTTTTCCCTGTTCACAGAATTTATTCTACTCCTCTTCTGAACACATTATATAAAATACATTTATATTAATTGTGAATTTAATTGTTACCTTAAGATATCATAAATTTATAAATATTACCTGAAAAGCCTCCGACGAAAATCTCTCGCAGAGTATCCGCCAGTCGTCTGTAGTAACGTGTGGCGGTGCGGACAGTACGGCCTCATCGTGCGTCCTGCACCACTTGTACCGCTGGTGTAACTCTCCGCAGTACTCCTTGAACCGCTCTCTAATCATGTCGTCAACGACATGAGAAATGTAGGGAACATTCAAATCGAAGTCAAATTTATCCTGCAGTTTCGTAAATAATAAATTTAGGCAATAAACTTATTAACAATAGGACTTAACCGTAAATGAACTTTCACAAAAGAAAATTTCAATTTACTAAACTTTACCTGAAGGCGCTAACGGATGAGCTGTCGCACATCATCTGTCACGTCAGTCCAATGGGGGGTGGTGGCGGGGATCAGAGATCGGCATAGGACACCGACCTCAGACGTAAACAGTCTGGCACTGTCCCCAATAGGTCTAAGGCAGTCCTGTGGGAACTCTACCGCCACCCTACCCTCACGCGTAAGTCGCTCTAAAACTAACCCACATGTGGGTCCACGTCCTCGTCGGCTGGTAGAAGATGCTGTTGCGAAAAGATATATGTAAGTAACAATATAAACAGAAATCACTAAATAAATTTCTAGACTTACATGCAGTGCCCGGTGTATGCTGAACCGAAGGATCAGATGACTGTGATGCACCGTGCGACGTCGATGCTGTCTGCGTCGCATCACGGGTGGAAGGGGTAGATCCAGTGCGCGAACGACTTGATCTCCCACCTGGTGCCATGACTGAATATATCTGAAATACAAACTTATAAATTTAAATAATGTCAATGCAAGTTTATGAACATCATTATAGAGTGAATTTGTGCTTATGCTTAGAGAGATGATAAAAATATGATTAGACCATTACACTATAATGCAAGCAGAATATAATAAAACCGTAAACAGAATATAAAAGTTGAAAAATTCATTAAACATTATCATTCTATATTAACTACATATATTTCATTGTAATACAAATCAACTTCGAATCAACTATCCGAAATACTCCCTGCGTAAGTTATCGTACGCATGCAGATGTATATGTCAAGCTGTATGAAGCACTCGACATTGTTACAGCCAACATGCCAGTCATAATAGAGAAATCTGATCTCTTGGGACTCCGTTCATATGTGCAAGTGACAATGTCGCATCTTCCATACGAAGTTTCCCGCGGTTATATTCCTCCATCAGATCAGAAATTTCTTTGAGATTGTATAATCTTTCATCTGAGTCATCGTCTTCCTCCCTACATTTATCGAGCAGACCAGGTATCTCTCTAGCCCTACCAGAAGAATATAAGGCCAGAAAGTCCATCCGCAACAGCTGATGAAGTATGCTGCGTGCTTCCGCTACGCTCCAGTTTGTGGAGGACATGATCAGAAAGTGACTTAACTATAAATGTAGATTATAAACAAGTCAATTCAGGAAATAAATCATGACTTGTAAAACATATATACATGTAATAATCAAATTAATTGAATTAAAAATGACATGTAAATCTTGTATACATTTAATAATCGTCGTCTGAATCATTATCGCTTAGGACTCTTTCTTCTTCACCATCACTATCGCTGATCAGAATTTCCTCTTCATCGTCTGCAACGTTGTCATCGATGAAAGCGCTATCATCTCTAACAATGTCATTTATGATTGAGGCATCAACATGATCAGGTGGCACATCATCTCTATTCAATTGCACCACATCAATATCAACATTAGGTGTAGTTTAGGTGATTTGAGTTTAGCATTAGGTTTAGGCATAGGTTTACAGTTTCAGGTTCGGGATCGGGTTTAGGGTCACATTTTTGTGTTTGGGTCTGCGTTTAGGTTAGGTGAATGGATTTAAGAATAGGTGTAGGTTTACTTTAGGTGATTTGAGTTTAGGTTTAGGTTTAGGTATTGGTTGAGATTTTCGGGTTCGGGTTTTGAGTTAGGTTTGCGTGTTTGGGTCTAAGTTTAGGTTAGGTGAATAGATTTAGGAATAGGTGTAGGTTTAGTTTAGGTGATTTGAGTTTAGGATTAGGTTTTGGCATAGGTTGAGATTTTCGGGTTCGGGATTGGGTTTCGGGTTAGGTCTTCGTGTTTAGGTCTAAGTTTAGGTTAGGTGAATGAATTTAGGAATAGGTGTAGATTTAGTTTAAGTTATTTGAGTTTAGGATTAGGTTTAGGTTTAGGTTGAGATTTTCGGGTTTAGGATCGGGTTTCGGATTAGGTCTTCATGTTTGGGTCTAAGTTTAGGTTAGAGTTGTGGATTTAGGAATAGGTGTAGGTTTAGTTTAGGTGACATGAGTTTAGGATTAGGTTTAGTCATAGGTGTAGGATTTCGGGTTCGAGATCGGGTTTAAGGTTAGGTTTTCGAGTTTGGGTCTAGGTTTAGGTGAGAGTTGTGGATTTAGGAATAGGTGTAGGTTTAGGTTAGGTGACATAAGTTTAGGATTAGGTTTAGGCAAAGGTTAAGATTTTTGGGTACGGGATCAGGTTTCGGGTTAGGTCTTCGTGTTTGGGTCTAAGTTTAGGTTAGGTGAATGAATTTAGGAATAGGTGTAGGTTTAGTTTAGGTGACATGAGTTTAGGATTAGGTTTAGGCATAGGTGTAGTGTAGGATTTCGGGTTCGGGATCGGGTTTAAGGTTAGATTTTCGAGTTTGGGTCTAGGTTTAGGTGAGAGTTGTGGATTAAGGAATAGGTGTAGGTTTAGGTTAGGTGACATGAGTTTAGGATTAGGTTTAGGCATAGGTTGAGATTTTCGGGTTCGGGATCGGGTTTCAGGTTAGGTCTTCGTGTTTGGGTCTAAGTTTAGGTTAGGTGAATGAATTTAGGAATAGATATAGGTTTAGTTTAGGTGATTTGAGTTTAGCATTAGGTTTAGGCATAGGTTAACAGTTTCGGGTTCGGGATCGGGTTTAGGGTCGCATTTTCGTGTTTGGGTCTACGTTTAGGTTAAGTGAATGGATTTAGGAATAGGTGTAGGTTTAGTTTAGGTGATTTGAGTTTAGGTTTAGGTTTAGGCATTGGTTGAGATTTTCAGGTTCGGGATCAGGGTTTCAGGTTAGGTTTGCGTGTTTGGGTCTAAGTTTAGGTTAGGTGAATGGATTTAGGAATAGGTGTAGGTTTAGTTTAGGTGATTTGAGTTTAGGATTAGGTTTAGGCCTAGGTTGAGATTTTCGGGTTCGGAATCGGGTTTCGGGTTAGGTCTTCATGTTTGGGTCTAGGTTTAGGTGAAAGTTGTGGATTTAGGAATAGGTGTAGGTTTAGGTTAGGTGACATGAGTTTAGGATTAGGTTTAGGCATTGGTTGAGATTTTTGGGTTCTGGATAGGGTTTTGGGTTAGGTTTGCGTGTTTAGGTCTAAGTTTAGGTTAAGTGAATGGATTTAGGAATAGGTGTAGGTTTAGTTTAGGTGATTTAAGTTTAGGATTAGGTTTAGGCATTGGTTGACATTTTTGGGTTCGGGATCGGGTTTTGGGTTAGGTTTGCGTGTTTCGGGTCTAAGTTTAGGTTAGGTGAATGGATTTAGGTTTAGGTTTAGCCATAGCTTATAGGTTTTTGTTTTAGGTTTATGGTTTCGGGTTTAGGGTGTAGGTCTTGGAGACTCAACCAACTCACGGATAGCTCTGACGCACATCCGGGTCTGCTCCACACAAAGCGGGCCTGTCCAAATGGCCAGGCCACCTATATTGCTGTCCATAGGAAATGGACAGCTTCATCATGGTCATAACAGCGGTTCCCACCTTCCAGGGACCCCCGCTCAACATCCGAATAGCTCCGACGCACATCCGTATCTGCTCCATCAATTTCGAGCTAATACATAAACACGAGCCTGTCCAAATGGCCAGGCCACTCATATTGCTTGTCCATAGGAAATGGACAGCTTCATCATGGTCATAACAGCGGTTCCCACCTTCCAGAGACCCCCGCTCAACACCCGGATAGCTCCGACGCACATCCGGATCTGCTCCATTAACTTCGAGCTAATACATAAACACGGGCCTGTCCAAATGGCCAGGCCACTCATATTGCTGTCCATAGGAAATGGACAGCTTCAGCATGGTCACAACAGCGGTTCCCACCTTCCAGGGACCCCCGCTCAACACCCGGATGGCTCCGACGCACATCCGGGTCTGCTCCATTAATTTCGAGCTAATACATAAACACGAGCCTGTCCAAATGGCCAGGCCACCCATATTGCTGTCCATAGGAACAGGACAGCTTCAGCATGGTCACAACAGCTGTTCTCACCTTCCAAGGACCCCCGCTCAAGATCAACATCAATCAACTACTCTTAATCACAAGTATCATGTTCGTCATCTAATTTGCCACTAAATGATAATATAATAAAATCAGTCGCCCATCCAAGGATGGATAGATTGAAATGCTATCATTATTTCCATTTACATGCCCAAGCCTAAATTTCGACAGCATCTCCCCCTATCTCTCCAGATATATTTATCTTACATTTCATTTCCACGTCAACTATCCACACATTGTGTGGATTAAATTGACAATGGAATTAAACATAAGAAACATATCCAGAGAGAATAGGAGAGTTACCGCACGAAACTAATGACAGAGCATGTAAATGATAAACAACGATAACATTCCAATCTATCCAACCTTGGACTGTCCAACAGGACAATTTGGCAGATTTCTATACCTCCAAAACACACTTTATCTATGCTCGGCAATATAGAAATCTCCAAATGGGCTAACTGATTCTATTATACTACCATTTGTGGACAAAAAATAACTATTAATAATAAGCCAAATACATCCACAACATACATCCACATAAATCAACCACGGGTAGCTCCGACGCACATCCGGGTTTGCTCCATCAATTCCAGATACACAAGCACATGAAATGACTGAATCATCAACACCATGAATCAAGTCTAATCAAATACCTAATGACTACTATTTTCTGAACAAATAAGTATGTATGGGGCCCACCATGGGAATCGGATTGCGTGCGGAGTAACTCTGCACACTCTTATCTCTTATCATGTAGAGTAAACTCGGTTGGGCCCACCTAGAATGTATGTGATTTATCTATTCCGTCCTTATGTTTTTTCAGCTCGTTTTAGTGGTTGAGCCCAAAATTTAAGCATATCCAAATCTCAAGTGGACCATGCCATGGTAAACAGTGGGAATAATGATTTCCACCATTCCCAGGCTCCCCTATGATCTTTATTTGTCATCCAACCTGTTCATAAGATCACATGGATATGGATGAAGGGAAAACACAAATATCAGCTTGATCCAAAACTTCTGTGTCGTCCTAGAATTTTTCAATGATAGACATTCAGTTCACACTTGTGGTGTGGTCCACTTTAAGTTTTGATATGCTTCATTTTTGGGCACCATACCTAAAATTTCCTGCTAAGATGGATGGATGGAGTGGATAAAATACGTAAATCACTGTGGGCCCCACATAGTTTACTCCACACAAATATATGCTTGATCCAAAACAGTGGACAGCGACGTGGGCCCCACAGCCAGTGGACAGCGACGTGGGCCCCACAGCCAGTGGACAGAGACGATGCACCCCACAGCCAGTGGACAGCGACGGTGGTCCCCACAGCCAGTGGACATCGACGTGGGCCCCATAGACAGTGGACAGCGACGGTGGGCCCCACAGCCAGTGGACAGCGACGATGGGCCCCACAATTTCATTTTTTCTTTAATTTGTAAATCACAATTTGGATTTTAAAATTTAAAATCCCTAATTAGGGATTTTAATTTCGAAATCCCTAATTAGGGATTTACTAAATCAGTGGGCCCCACCAAATAATGGACAGCTAAGGCGGACCCCACATACAATGGACGATGGAAAGCGACGGTGGAACCAACATGCAATGGACGATGGAAAGCGACGGTGGGACCCACCCGGCCACATGCATTGGACAGCGACGGTGGAACCCACATGCATTGGATTTTGGGAGTGGGCCCCACAATGAACAACGAGGAGAGAGGGAGAGAGGGGAAATGGAGGAAGAAGGAAGGGGGAGAGGGTTATCGGAGGTGGCGGCGGCGTACGGAGGCCGGCAGAGGTTCTTGGCAAGCGGCGGTGGGACGCCGGTAAGATGGTCGGCTGAGATGGGTGGTCGGCAGAGATGGTGGGACGCCGGTGACCGAACGCCGGACGACGGTGGTCGGCGATGAGAGAGACGGCCGCGGACGGTGAGGGCCGGACGCTTAACGGCCGTTTGAGAGAGAGAGAGAGAGAGAGAGAGCGAGCGAGAGAGTTAGAGAGAGAGAGAGAGGAAGAAATGAGGGCCGGTCGCGCTGATTAAAAACTTAAAAGACTTTGACCGACGAAAAATTTCGTCGGTAAAAGTCAGTACGAAAACTTTTACCGACGAAAGTTTTCGTCGATAAAAGTCCTTCTCACTCTTGGCGGGAACTTGGCTTATCATTACCGATGACCAAGAACCGTCGGCAATAAGGACTTTTACCGACGAAACATTTCGTCGGTAAAAGTGAACTTTTCTGTTATCATTTTTAGCGACGGGTTACTTCGTCAGAAATAAGCTTTTTACCGACGAAATTTTTATTTCGTCGGTAAAAGTGTATGGCGGGAATGAATTTGGCGGTGGCGGGAGATTTTTACCGACGATTTTTCCATTTCGTCGGGAAAAATGGTTTTTCCCAACGAAAATTTCGTCAGTAATACTTTCGTCGGTAAAAATCCGTTTTCTTGTAGTGAATGTAACGACCCTGATAGAGATGTGGGTTGATGGAATCTAACCTAAGTGGACAATTTCTCTTAGACCCACTTTATGCATCATAGACATCGTCTACATTCCATTGCATGATCTGTATTAATTACATTTTGTTTCTTTATATTTTCATGGGTGTGTTATGTTAATTGTAATATGCACGAACCATGACGTGTTCACTTATTGGCCCTGGCCAGCTGACTGTATATTGATGGTAAAACTGCACAAATATCGTTGAAACTGATCCTTTGGAACAAGGACCAGATCGAGGTTGAATCAGTGGAGGATCCTCAAGGAGCATGATGCTATTTAATAGAAGATGGGATATCAACATTAGATTAGCTAATTTATTTTATTCTTTGTTTTAAATCATTAATTCTTTTGCCTAAGAGTTATTTCAGTTGATGTTTTAGATTGTTGTTCGATATTTCTTTGATATGTAGTATTGTTAAGAATTGTTTAATAAGGTCACACCTCTAGTTAGTTAGCAATAGATGTTGGAATTGCAGAGCCAAATGAACCAGCGAGTCAACTCAGTTTCAACCCGACAGGGAGTTAGAGAATGACGGACACCTTCTCTCCTCCCCTAGTTTTTCCTTCTCTTTCACTAAAGGCTCAGTAGCATGTTAGACCCATACCAGGGCTTGAATGTAACTTAAAACTAGGCCTATGCTACACCAGCAAGACTTGACAATGATCCTCTCTCTCTCTCTTTCTCTCTCATTCCCTCCGTCTTTCCCTCTCTCTTTCTCTGTGTTGTTCGAAGGGGTCTATCCGAGGGGAGTCAACCCCCTGTTTATAAACCTAAAACTCGAATGAGTTGGGTCCGATCGAGTCAGTGCGACACACAGATAGTAATCCGTGTGATGTTGGTTTTCTTAGCCTCTCTGATGATCCACAATCAGATGTTGATCACTGATGATGATCGACGATTAAAAGCCGATGACTGCTAATGATCGACGATCAAAGGCAACTAGTATGAAGATGAAAACTAGGAAGAGATTTTGTGTGATGCTAGTTGCTGGATCACCGCAGCATTTGGTTTTTATCTTCAAGTGCGGTTTTTCTCAAAAACTTCTTCTTAATTTTGTTGTGTTTTTTCGTAACGCATCGCTATGATATTTATATCCTCGTAGGATATTGCACGCCATTGAGTTTTTTCCCCATTGTCACGGAGAAGCGAGCCTCTTTTCGATAGTTCTCCTTTACGACCAGTTGTGCGGGAGACTCATTCAACTATTGTTTACTGGATAAGATAAAATGGGCCACATGGCCACACTAATGTGCACACACGTGTGACAACATCTCCCACTTGGCCACTGTGGCCATTTCATTTGTACTTTTATACTCTCATTCGCTAATCATGAGATTAATCTGTTGGTTAATTTATCTGAATGGATACAACATCTTGTCCATTTGATATTTACAACATATGATTTAGTTCTTATTCATTTGATAATAACCTATCATTTTTGTCCTACGGCATGAGGATCTTTTTTCATCATTCATAGCTATCAGTGGGTACTTTATTTATCCTACAATATGAGAATATTTTTCATCATCCATGGTTATAGTGTTGACTCATTAAATTTAGCCAATTATTTCTCAACTCTCATACTAATAGCAAATACATCTCTTCTAAAATATTCATTAATCATAGGTTTTATTAATGGGTCTACTATATCATTTCTTTAGATGGTAAGAAATTCACAATTATTTTATTCTTTTGGAGAGCATCAAATATATAATGATATTGCATTTCAATATGCTTTCATTTTGATCTTATTATCTCATTTTTTATTATAATCACTACTAGTACTAGTCACTACAGCAAAATTATCACAATAATTTTTTATTAGTTGTTCAAGAAATTTTTCTAATCTTAAATCATATATGAATCATTTTATCCACAGCCTCAGTAGTTGTTCTACTATAGGTGATGTATTCCACCTCCATAGTGTATTTAGCTACACAACTTTATTTCTTAGTACACTAAGATATAGCTCCACCTTTTAAAGTGAATATATATCCTATGATAGATTTTCTATAATCTATATCTCCACCAAAATCTACATCAGCATAGCCTTTAACTAACAAGTGATCATTCCATAACACAACTTATAATTTTTAGTTTTGTGAATGTATCACATAATGTGTTTAACTGCTATCTAATCAGCAATCCTTAGATTGCCTTAATATCTACTGACTAGTCATGTCATAAGGCTAAGGTCAGGCCTAGTACATAACATTGCATACATTATACTACCTACAACCTGTGTATAGGGTTTATCTTTCATTTCATTTATCTTTTTATCATTTGTAGGTGTCATACTTTTTTATAATTTTGTTCATTTATGTATGAAAGATTTTATAGGTCTGTAGTTATTCATTTTAAATTTTGCTTAAGGCATTTCTTAGGTATGATTCTAAAGAGAAATTTAATTTTATTTTTTCTCTAATTTTTGTTATTTGAATTCAATCAGTATAAAATAAGAAACAGTCTCTCCAATGCAGAAATGGTTTAAAGTTTTAATAGAACATGAGCCTGCATGATATCTACCCTAGGAAGGGAAGTAGATTGCATCCTTAGTAACTTAGTACACATACTCTATAGGGCCCACCATGGATATATATCTTATCCATGCCGTCCATCCATTTTTCTAAATCATTTTAGGACTTGGGCCCAAAATTGAAGCATATGCAAGGCTCAAGTGGATCACGCCACAGGAAATAGTAGAGATAATGACGCCCATAGTGATTTTTATTTGTCATCCAACCCGCTCATAAGGTCACATGGACAAAGATGAAGGGAAAACACAAATATCAGCTTGATCTAAAACTTATGTGACCCCCGGGATGTTTTAACAATTGATGTTTAATTCCTACTATTTCTTGTGGTGTGGTCCACTTGAGCCTTGGATATGTTTCAATTTTGGGCTCATGCCCTAAAATGAGCTGATAAAATGTATGGGCAGAATGGATAAGACACATCATGGTAGGGCCCAAGGAGTTTACTCACTATGTTATAGGGCATTGAGTTACTCAGTACCTAATCCGCTTCCAATAGGGAACAAACCTCCTTCCCACCATTGGATGCACAGATGATAGAGATCCATACCATTTATAAGGTAATATAAGTTCTAAGCATGTCTCGGACCCAAAAATGATACTGCCTTGGTAACCAGGTAGATCATTGCACTTGTAAGAGAAAAATGGATAATTGAAAAAAGAAATCTGATGATAAAGTAGATGTTGATGAGCTCACTATGCCTAATTTCTTTATATAACATGTTCATTATGTGGATTACCTAATGAATGGCCAAACTTGTAATGCCCCGAGATTTTCAACTCTCATGGACAACACGAAGGACCGAATTTTAAGGTATTAATTTGAGTCTGTCAGAGTATAATTACTCCACATTATCCTTTTAATCATACAAATTCTTATTTCATGGTAATCGCGATATAAATGGCGGAAAAAATAAATCTCATTCTATTAGAATTAACTACTCTAAGTTCAATTCACCATTTTTACATTGATCGTAAAATTACAGTATATGCTCAGTCTTTTCATGGAACTTATTATAATTTCAAAGTTTACATAATTACTACTAAGAAAGCAATATAAACAAAAGAAAAAAAATCTCTTCAAAGTCGTTAGGGCTTTATCATCCACTACTGTCACCATTCTAATTCTTACCTTGAAGCTTTAGCTTATTCGTTGGATCGTCACTTGTGTCAACTGGGTGGTATTTTAAATTAAAACGTCGTCCTAAGAGGGAGTGAGTTGCTCATGATTAACTCAGCGAGGAAATTCTCCCCAAAATTATCACAAATATAGCATAATCATCTCACACATAAAATTTCAAAGCAAAATATCCATGATAAATCTCGATTAATGCAATGCATGATTTACATGCTCTGGTGAAGGGATCCCTCGCTAGACGAGATAGGAACGTCTTGACACTATCCTTAATCACTAGTCACCAGAGTTTATAAGGCCACATGTGGGACAGGAATATCCTGTCACTCTCACATACGTCATATGAGACGGAAATATCATGTCACTCTCATAAACTCTAAAAATTGACTAATGAAATGGGTATATCCTGTCATTTTCATTAGATAGTGCACAATTAGATAAACAAGAGTATCTTATCGCTTTCTCTATTATTCACCCGGTTGATCTACCACGTCAGATCCGTGAATGCATGAAGTTAGTTCCATTCTTTACTTAGTGGTTTAGTATCCATCTCGTTTAACAAGCCCACACACCACAGGTTACCACCACCTTAACCCATTCCACGGTTCATTGCACCATCTAGTATAACCATCCATCGACAAGGGTCAGTCATGGAGGGACATATATATCCTAACCATGAGGCTACACATAGTTCTAATTCTAGATCATCCTTACATGGATCCATCACAAGTAAATAATTCAACCATAGGATCCTATATGATGCATCACAACCTATATTCATAGTTAATCCACACAATTTTTATGTCTTAATCTACATGCACTTCCATAACTCTATATTACGATTTTATAGTCATGGGACAAGTGACTTGTAAGGTGGCATTCTCATACATAAATCCTTCATCAACCATCTCATGTCATCATTCATCATGAGATATTCATCATGAAACGTTCATGGGTCCCACATAGTTCCATCATACACATGATTTCATACACCAATCCATGTTCCTCTTATCATACATGTAATACTCAAACATTAATCGAAAAGTGCAACAAAATTATATAAAAAATTATTCATGCCAAACACTGTTAAATCATCCATGAACATCGCAAAAGTTAGTCTAAACCAAACTACTTTGTATAGGGTCCATATAGGTCAACCTAGTGGGCACATCTCGTAGGTTTGGTAGGTTGACTCGTCTCCATGAGTTTAACTCGTTGACCTACCTAATTTCATGAAATCCAACATCATTGAACAATCATTTAGGTCCCATAATTCACATGCCTAATCTAAATATAGATTCTATCACCAACTCACTTAGTTTGGAAACCCTACACCATGTAGTTAGGGTTTACGCTCCAATAAGGTTCAATTCTCCATCAAACCTCACACAAATATGAATTCAAACACTCCACACTAAACTTACAGCCACAGAATTCCATCAAAATAGAAATTAATCAAAGGTTTGGTAAATTGAACAACAAACAATTAATCAATACACATAATTCCTAAATTTTAAGAGAAGGCTAGCTATAATTGTAAATAAGCCTAAATGAACTCTTCACCTTTGCTTAAGATAAAACCCTACCAGAAATTTGATGGAGGAGAAAGCTTCTATACAAACCACGGCATGAGAAAATCACACGATCAAAGGTGAAGAACGGCACACGTATGGGGGAAAAAGGGTGGACGTCCCTGGCTTGGGTGTTCTTTTCTCTAACATGTGGAGGGCCTAGAATAGGGGTCTTTGGGCATGTGTGGTTGTGGAGGGAATGAGAGAGGGGATGTGCACACCCTCTCTTAAAGGGGGGTGGGCGTCCGCTCCTCCTAATACTATTGGGACAACTCCAAAAGGCTGTAAGGACCGATCTTTATAGAATTACACTCCGTTCATTGCGTTCGGTACGAAGAGTAGAGCTGGAATATATAATTTTCTTAGTGATTCATAACCTAAATTGACTAATCTTTAAAAATGGCCTGATGGTGCTAAAACAAACTTGATCTCAATTAACGGTCCATGCATGATAATCGGGGTCCAAAATTGGAAAAAATACGCAATCATGGTAGAAAAATGATTGGGCAAAATTCGGTGGTTAATCGATGGTAGGAAAGGTCTAAATCTGAAATTTTACTTGTCGTGGGTAAAGGCAGTGACCGGCTCTAAAATTCGACAGTGTAGAATCATAAATCGGGGTCCAAATTTTGTATATTCTCATAATCATATGAGGCTAAGATATGTTCCAAATTTGAGTTGTGATTGGCGGTGGAAACATAGTTAGCTTGCGACTAAGTAATTTAATGTGAATTTAAGGTGGATTTAGGGATTAGCTTCCTAATTATGAAAAACCACTCTTGCATAACGAATTCTTTAAATTTGGCCAAGATTTCAGGATCTAAGACACTCATTAGATGGGGAATGAGTGACTATGGGTAATAGTCAAGTTTTCTCTCACGATGGCCACCAAAAATCAAGGGGTTAAGAGGATGATTTGCTAATTTGGGTCACTTTTACTATGATCTAAGGGTCGAAATTCAATGTGTATAGTTCATTTATGATAGATATGCATTAGATAAAATTTCATGTTGAACAGATTATGGAAACCATGTGATCTAAAAATTAAGGATTTAGATTAGTGACATTTTCGTAATTATTTCTGATTTGAGAGTTTGGAGAAATTTAATGATTCTGCATAGTTCAAGTCATGTTTCAAAGCAATTATTACCACAAAAAAAAAAAAAAAAAAACATCTAATTCATCACAGATAAGAAGTTATTCTCAAATCAAATTAAAATAAGACCGATCACACGTGTCATCCAATGGTGGGAACCAAACCCCCTGATAGATGTGATGAAGGCCCCTCATTCTTTGCTTACAACTTCAAACAATGCTTCTTTCATAAAACAGCATTCTTGGGAGCCCATGCATGTGGTTGCTTGTGCCCTCTGCGAAATGCATTAGGTAGGCAAGGTCGGCCATCTGGCTAAAAAATCCACACTTGGGAACCTGGATTTAGGGCTGTCAATAGGCCGGGTCTATTCTTTTTTTTTTTTTGTATGCCAAATATGGTTGACAACATAGGAGTGATATGGCCTATTTTTCAGCCAGGTTATCTTGAGTAGCACACGATGATGGGCCCACCATGCCGATGACCTTCATAAAAATTGAGCCGGTCCACTGATCACTGACCCCCAGTTATGGCAAGAGCGTTGCCTTGCCAAGTCTTTGCCGGCTAAACATTGAATCCAGTTTTTGAGTTTTTGAACTATGGGTTTGCAATGTGGTATGCTTGTACAATGGAGCCAATCAACGCACGTCCCATTTGCACGCAAATGTGTATGAAATCAACGCAATCCACTTACAACCAAGTTTCATGGACTCCGCTGAAATCTCATTGATGCATTTATAATCTGTATTATATTTACAACAATTTGAATTTAATTACTAAATCAACTTTAATATCTCAAATTAGCTTACGTATGCAATATTAGAGAGAATGACTGTTATAAACCCGTTGAAATATATACTTCTATAAAAATGATGAAATTTCAAACCTCGGGTGGGACACAAGCATAGGATCACAAACAAGCAACTCACCAACTTCTTTTTTCGTCAATTTACATGGCTGTGACACAGCTGATAATTTGATTGTTTTGAGATATCATCAACTTGCCATGTGTACGATGAATTAATAGCCTTCAAAACACAGGAAAACTATGTATTGTAAATACCTCCAAAACCATGCTGTGGATGCACTGAGCCCACGGCATGAATTTCAGGGCTGATAATAATTCAGTTGTGCCCAGCTGCAGCTCATCTATGACCAGCAAAGTACCAAATTTGGGGTCCCTCACAGCCCATCTATGACCATTCTATGTCAAGAACAGTACTGAATTTCAGGTCCGTCTAACAAACATGTTAATCCCCACCAGAAATTTCCACAAGTTAGAAAATGAACAATACTGTGAATGGTCATTACAGCTCAACTTTCAGGAGATCTGACAAACCTTCTCACAAGCCAATCTGATGGCTTCTGCCATTTTCATGCCTTCGAAACAAGGCAAAAACAATCTGTGATCAGAAAGCATGTTTGGATTGCAGGATTTGGTGGTGTTGAATGCATTATAGCCATCGTTGCATTAATACATTGTTTGTTTACATTAATATTTCAGTGGGTTATTTGGTGGTCGAATACAGATGTACTAGGATAAAGGAATTTGAATTTGTACAATAGATTACATTCCTGTTCAAATACCATGTTCACCAGGGAATAGGGCTTGCTTGTACACTAATCATTGCACAATTACCATGGCTATTCAAACATAGGATGTCTCAGTCAAAATTGTGCAATGATTAGTGTATTTCAAGAGGAAAAATACAATTAAATCCGTGGATGAATAGGAGATTTCTCACATATATTTGTAATGATTACAAATTCAAATTCTTTCATCCTAATACATCTATGATTGACTACTGGATAACCCACTGAAATACTCGTGAAAACAAACATTGTATTAATGCAAGGATGGCTATAATGCATTACAATACCAGTCAAATACAGCAATCCAAACACGCCCTAATTCCATTCACTGGAAACCAGCTCCAGGACATCTTGCAACATCACAGCAGGCCCGATGGATGTTGGGGACACTTAAGTGGGCCCTCCCCTGTATGAATCAGCAAACGCTACAAATATCAATTGCCATAGTGAAATAAGCCGGGGGGGGGGGGGGGGGGGGGGGGGGGGGGGGTGGCATCACATGTAAATGAAAATTTCAGCACACATGAAGAAATTGCCAATACTTTGATGTAATACATATCGTATAGAGGGTGGGATCTGCCTGATCTGAAAGACAAAAAACCGATGAAATGGGATCTGCTGATCCGAAAGCCGAAAGCCCATCTCCAATGCATATATGGTGGCCTCAAATAAACGATAACCATGGGATCTGATGAACCAAAAACTGAAAGCCCATCTAGAATCATCAGCTCAAACCCTGTTGAATTTTCATGCTGATGGGAGAGAGGTCGTGCCTGCTTCACTGGTGAGACCTTCGGTCCCAACATCCGCAGCAAGTCGCACACGCGTGTTATATATGACACAGCCCTCTAAATTCAAATCTGTGGAGGTTGGGCACATTCATCCAAACAAGCCGCTACATGCCGATGAATGGGTGTAATGCATGACATCTACATTATGGTACAGAGACAAGAATCTGAATCCTCATCGTCCTCAGAGTCGCTTGTATCACTGTGAGCAACCAACAAAAGAAAGATACAGTGGAATTAGAAATAAACTGATCCATAATGCATAACGTGCAAGGTCATGATACGAGACTTCAATGGTTACAAACAATTTAATTAAGCTTGCATGGGGAAAAAATGAATGTGATTCTAAATAGGAGAAATGAGATGAGAGATGCTGGTCAGCCATCATGTTTCAAAGGTCTATGCTGCTCACTTCCCATGGCACATATAGCAAACACATGTTGACCATGACCTTCAATCTGGTGGGCAACCATGTTAGATGGGCTATGGACTGCCAGAAAACAATGTGATTGGTTTTGCTGGTTGAAAATGGTCTGTTTTGATCTAAAAATTCCTTTAGCAAGCCACTAACCAGACAATACCCAATTGTCAATCTGAACCGGCCATTCTTTCATACAACTAGGGACAAGCCATGGTGCAAAAATCATGCCAATCAGATGATCCTAAGAATCCGATTACATGGAAAATGGACAGTCAAGATTGAGCGGATATGTCCAATCATCATCTTGAACCATCCATCCATCCATGTGTGTGCGCGTGCAAGGGAAATGGTACCATGAGGTCAAGCTCTGTGGACCCCATAGTGATCTATGTTGGGCATTCACCCATCAATCAGATGCACCCTTCCATGGTGGGTCACGGGCTTAAAAATCAGGCCAATCAATGACTTAGGTGGGCCACACCACAGACAACAGTGAGAGTTGATACCGGCCCATTGAAACCTTCATGATTGTTTACGGGGCCCACTAAGATGTGGTTCAAACATCCAGCCCATCCATTGTGTGTGTCCCACTTGGATGAGGGGTCACACTAAGTTTCGGTTGTATCAAAAACTCAGGTGGGGACCACCAAGTGGTTTAAATGTTTTAGGCATAATTTCACATGTTTTCAGATGGTATGGCCCACTTGAGTTCCAAATAAAGCTGATTTTTGGGATATCGCATAACCCAGAGAGGACCCACCAGATGCAGTGTGGATGTTCGACATAGATCATGGTGGGTCCCACAGAAAGCTCCCATGAGGTCAACCTCATAGTACCATTTTACTCTGTGTGTGTGTGTAGTACGGGCCACAACATATAAAAAAAATTTTGAAGTCATTAACAAATAGCAAAAGACAAATTTGGTCCACTCGTAGGTCTACATGGCTGTTTTTTGCATAAGGTGATCCTATGCTGGGCCAAACCTACTGAACAGGTTGGATGTCTCATACACATGAAAGATTAGAAGTTATCCACTGGGTAGACCGTAACTGTAGTCCAACTAGTAGGACTTGGGACCCTCCCTCCCTCCAAGTTATAGTGCTCTCATAGCACCATAAGTTATAATGCTCCTAGTTGCATTCAGACACTTGGACAGTCCAGTGAGTTCAGAACACATTTCATGGGCTATCATGCCAAAATTTACACTGACTGTATTATCTAATCCGTCAATAATTTGGCCTTATATTTTGTAGCCATCCTTTTTTCCAAGCCATGGATGGGATGGTTATGATTTATAACAAAAGCATTCCTTTAGAATCATAATCAATCCATGATGCTCCCTAACAAATTGATGAATCAAATTGTTTACTGGACCTATTTTTTGTGCAAATGATCACGACCATCCATTTTAAGCCATTGATCAAATGGTTAAATTTGTTAGATCAGTGTGATGTTTCAATGGTAGCCCATGAAATCTGAGTCAAACATAATGAGCAGTCCAGAACAATACATTGGATTGAATGTGTGTGTGCGCGCGCGCACCTTTTTAGTGTTCTAAAATTTGAGTTGAATCGAGTTTTCATTATTTTTTTTTCTTTTCTTTTTTAACTATTGTAAAATAAAATCAGATCAAAGAGGCAGCTATCAACCATAAAAAAATAATAATAATAATAAAAAACAGAAAAAGATGCTACGATCGAGTGTGTCCAATCACATGCCTTTTTAAGTGCTTGACCCTATTCCTATTGTTGCACCCACTAACCAAGCTCCCATGGCCTCTCCATATCAAGAACCTCAAGCAGGAAAGTATAGCTGTCATGGGCAGTTTATGTATCTATTTAATAATCTAATATATCTATATTTCAACAAGCATGTCCCTCACTTGGAAGGCACTCAATGTCGCAACCTTGAGATGCAGATTGAGCCAGGCTTACCAACCAAAAAAGGTAATGCAGAAGCACATTATTCCTTTCCATTTGGAAGTGGCTACCAACCACAAAAAGGAAGGTCCCTTTCGTGCTTGACCACATGGCCACAAAAAAGGAAATGCAGAAGCACATTATTGAAGGTACAGTCAGGTTTCCAATATCGTTTCCCCTTATTGCTTGACCACATTACTACTGTATCTTACAGTTGCATCAACCAAGGATTCATGTAATCATGGCAAATCACTATCAAGATCCTCAAGAACAAGGCAAACAGTGAAGGTACCTTAAGTGGGTAAATATCTATTTATTATTTTATTTATATTTTCTGCAGAGTTCCACCCCCCCCCCCCCCCCCCCCCCCCCCACCTGATATTTAACAATCAATCGTGTTAGAACAAACTGGTTCGCTATCAATCATGTAATTGAAGAAAAATGAAGTCTAATATCAATCTCATCCCCTTAAAGTGCATGAACCAGTTCCTACTGTTGCACTCCCAACCACAGATCAACGGCCTGTCAATGTCCAGAAGCTCAAGCAGAAAGCAAAGCCCGTAGGCAGATGATATGTTTCTCTATTATCCTCATTTTTATATTTCACCAGCATAACAATATCTTTCTGCTAAGATCAGTCTAAAAAAAATTCAGGTGTTTGATGAACTCCGGATTTAAGAAATCAAGTCCGTCATTTTGGGTGTGTTTGCACGCAACTTGATTGTAGTCTAAAGTTAAAATAACCAAATTGTAATGCCCTTCCTTGCCTAGCATCTGTAGTGAGGTTTTGGGTTCCAAACAGCAATTTCCTTTCTTTCAAGTAAACACAACTTCGATAGGAGGGCTAGACTTTTCTTTTCTTTTTTCTTTTTTTCTTTCCTTTTTTTGAAAGATGACAAACTTTTATTGAAAAACACAGCCAAACCGGCCAGAAACAGAAAGCAGCAAAAGAGACGCCAAGGCAGCGACTCAATTACACCCCCATGAAATCCAGATTACAACCCTTCAACTTGGTAGTGGGGCGTAGGCCCATTTGATAATATGAAATCTAATTCTATGAGAAGTGGCTTCCGCCGATTTACAAATATTATCAAAACATCTAGTCTTCCTTTCCTCCCACACTGCCCACCAAGCTGCAAGAAGAATCATTCTCCAAAGATCCTTGTTTGAAAGACCAGCACCAACCCCATGCCAAGCAAGCAGGCATCTATCCACCAAATCTGGGAAGCATCAAAAGACTTGAAAACGGTTTAAGATATCTGCCCATATCGATCCCATAAAGTCACAGTGCAAGAAGAGGTGATCAGCTGACTCTTCATCGTGCATGCATATTATGCAAATATTTGGCATTATCATCCCTTTTTTTCCGCAATCTGTCCACAGTAAACACCTTTTTCCTACCGACTACCCAGCCGAAAGAAGCTATCTTGGGGGAAACGGGATAGCTCCAGACTGACCGAGAACACCACTGTTCTCTATGCTGATCGGAGGAACATAATAAAGAGTAAAAAGGTCTCACCGAGAATCTACCTGTGCTACCCACCCTCCATACCATCTTATCCAATTCGGACTCCGACCGGAATGAAGAAGGTGAAGGCAATGCAGAAGGTTAGCGAATTCTTCCACTTCCTCTTCTTGAAGTAGGTGTCTTTAAGGGGGTTCCCAAACGACCGCGCCTCCTATTCTAGAAAAACAGTTTCCCACTCGAACCGATGGATCTGGCGCCAACCTGAATATGGAAGGGAATAAGATTTCAAGGGGAGGAGTCCACCCAAGAGTCGTCCCAAAATTTGATTCTATCACCGTTACCCAAAGAAAACCCCACTTCTTGCAAGAAATCCAATTGGAGGGCTAGTCTTCATCAAAACTTTTAGGAAACATCATTGTTTTTTTTAATCAGTCTTGATTACATTCTTATTGTTTCAATTCAGTTTCACATCCAAATGCAGCCTCTGTATACTAAATGCTTGATGTGAGAAGTATAGATGCATGGACTTCCGGACGCTCCTTAGAAGCCCAACTAATTGGAATGATAACATCTGTTTACCCTTGCAGTGTTAGTTTTGCTACTCGCGCTGCCAGTTGTCCTTTCTTTTTCCCCGGAGGAGATAACAAGAAACATTAAAAAAACTAAAGAACGGGGAATGATTTACCAATGCAAAGAACCAAATGACTAGCTACAGAAGCAGCTAAGCAATTTCCCTCTGCCTACTTGGGTAAACAGTATGTTTAGCCTCAAGGTGAGGACTCTACTTCTATCAAAAAACAAAGCCTAAACCCCACCGTTCGGTTCCTGCATTTTTACCCACTCCATGACAACATGAGAAATGCCTTCCACAATGACCTCCCATGAAAACTTCTGACAGAGATTCGGAGCGCCTCCCTCAAAGATATTGTTGCTGCCACAATGACATTCAGTTGCCTCTCAGAACCCCACCAATACCTGGAGGGATGGATGGCTGAACCAAAATGGCATCAAAATTCAACTTCCATACTCCTCACTAAGTAACAACTCCAGGTCACTTAGCACAGCCGAACACCACTCCCACAAATCTCTGACAAAGAAGAATCTTTGAAGGCCTTGGAATTCAGGGCCCACCTTCCAATATTACTTTTTAATTTTTTTTCTCACAGCTTCAACTCAGAAATCATTGCATCATTGAAACTAGTATGGTACGTGGAGAGAGAGAGAGAGAGAGTGGGGGGGGAGGGGGGGTCCAGAACGTTGCTGAGCACTAAAATCATCACCAGTCATGACAGGAGCAGGTAAAATCAGAGCCATACAATGATAAGTACATACAATTTTCCAATGACCTAAGTACCCTCGAACATGTTCAATACCCCTTCAAATGTACTTTTAAATCTCAAAGTTCAACACTTTCGAGACTAATTGCATGGGTAAAATTGTCCGTGGCTACTCGTATTATATACAGACTACAGTAGAGATTAGAGCAAGGACAACACTGCTAGTTTTCCTCGTCATGAGGGTAGCACTACCATATAAAATCAGCAGCAATAAAATTTTATTAAAAATCTGGAGAGAGAGAGAGAGAGAGAGAGAGAGAGAGAGAGAGAGAGAGATGCAGAGTGGGTGGGTGTGGACTACTTGCCTGAGAAAAATCAAATGACCAGAATGTCCCTGAGCACTAAAAATCATCACCAGTCAAGACAGGAGCATGTAAAATCAGAGGCGTACATTGATAAGCATGTAGAATTTGCCAATGACATAAATGCCCTCAAAAATGTTCAATATCCCCTTAGATGTCCTTTAAAATCTCAAAATTTAACTCTTTTGCAGCTAATTGCATGGGTAAAATTGTCCTTCGCTACTCGTATTACATATAGTAGAGACTACAGCAAGTACAACACTGCAAGTTGTCCTTGTCACAATGTAGCACTCCATTTTTATTGGTAGCAGTAGAACATATCATTATTTTAATGAATGAGGCTTATATCTCAACCCCATCACTATTTATACATAATTAAGAGCTCAATCTGTGCGTTTAACACAGCACTAGAAGTGAAATACAGGGAGGGGAGAGGCACAGTCATGAAGCCTCTAATTATCTTCAGAAGAAGCTTATTCTGGATTCTTCTTCTTCTACTTATATATTTTATTTTATTTTACAACAGAAACAGAGTAGCACGTGCAACATTAAAAAAGTTAAGCTAATTGTGTTACAGTATTCACAAAGGAACTATCATACAGTAGTAGTGTAGATGAAGATAGCAGTGTCAATGCAAAGCAGTGAGAATTATACTATTGATGATATACTTGAGAAGGTAAAAATAAATAAATTAAGCAAATTGCAGCCCAGTTTGTGCATTAGAGTGCAAATGGTCATCAACGTTGCATACATGGAATACAAAACTCTACTCGAACATAAATACTATAGGTTACAGAACAGTCCCAAATAGTTAAACAATTCCAACCTCAAAGTCTTAAACTAAAAAGGCAAAGGTCTTCTTTGACACAAGCTATTTTGGTAGTAGCTACTGATAACCTTATCCACTAAGGGCCCGTTTGGATACCACCAAATAAGTTACTTTTCTTGCTGACAGCAGTGATTAAGTAACTTATTTGAAATAACTTAGTTTGGTTAATAGATAGTTATCATTACTTAATTGCTGAAAATTAGTTTAGCATTTCAGCATTTTTTTTTTATTTTATTTTTTTTGCTTTTTTACTTTTTCTCCACTGGCTGAAAAGAGCCATCTTGCAAAACCGATCCCCGTCTCCATCTCTCTCTGGTTGTGTGCTCACATAGGATCTCATGTAGGATGCTACACACAATCTTATCTGGCGATTGTATACTCATCAGATGGGCCACACAAGCCAGTTTTTGGCTCTCAGATCCAGGTCTATTCAAGATCGAGTTGTGGAGTTGCTTGACAGGGAAGATGCAAGGCCTATAATGGCAGGTTTTGATCCTGTGTGGTTTTCTTCGAACGAATGGTTGCAGTAGGTTCTGGTGGGTTCGAACGGTTGGTGATGCCGCGATTGTACACGAACACGGAAGAACGATAGGCTAGGTCTCCTCTGATTGGTTGTTCGATGAAAGGAACCGGTTGGAGCGTCTTGAGTTGTTGGATGAGGAGATATTTGAAAGGAAAGGACGACTGAGATTCGAAGGAGAGATCTCGCACGGATGCCGTTTGCGGCTTTCGTTGCTGTGGAACACGGAAGAACCCTTGCGCAGATCGAATTGCGGCTGAGAGAGGACTGCTAGGTGAGGCCCATCGCTGATGATCAGATGAAATCTAAGCCTGCTCTTCGGCTTCTCCAGATTGGAGTTGGGTAGGAGACGAAAACGTTGCATGATCACAGGTTTTAGTGGACTGCAGAAAGGAATTCCAGACAAGGGACTCCTACGGTTGAGGTTTCACAAGAAAAACAGAATGGATGGACAGTGTGGATCTGAAGTTGGGTCCCACCATGAATGGGGGTCGCCATGGGTTAACGAGAAGCGGAATGAGGAAGAAGATGAGTTGGGGGTCCAGGTTTGGTCGGGTCTACGCAGTCAACAAACTCAGCAATTTGGCAGCGGTTTACAAAACATTCTTATTTACTTAATAAGTAGAAACCAACATAAGTTACTTATCTGATAAGTTGCTTATCTTAAGTAACTTACAATCCAAACGGGCCCTAAAAGTCAGCAACAAAAAGTTTGCTAAAAAGGTTGTCAATACAAGGAATTCGTTAGATCATCAATACATGGTTCTTTGAGAAGTAACCATTAAACAAAAGGTTCAGAAACCAGGACAAACTCAGGATGCAGTTAGGACCTTGGCCAGCCTTGTGCTTGACTTGGTAGTCACAACCATGCAGACTCAAATATACCCAAGAAGAACTGGAAGTAAAAAATATAAAAAAATAAAAAATAAAAAATGCATTACACAATACATATGATATACTACACTCCAGAATTATTTTTCAGATAACTAATCATGCTATGTGATTGTGGAATATAAGATGTTATATTTGTAATTATTCTAGGGCATTAAAGCATAAATATCTCACACCCCGTATTGTATGTTCTATGAGAAAAATAGGTATGTACTATATTTTAATTAAACTACATGGAAAAATGATATCTAAAATCTAACAGCATACAATGTAGCATGTACAAAGATACATTTATATGATTCTGCAATATAGTATGATTTCATCTAGGCTGTCCTTCAGACAAGATTAAGCATTGTCCTAAACACAACATAACTATTCAAGTAACAACCTTGATAAGCCTAACTCACCAACGCAAACCAACAGCTAACAATGCTTCACTGATGGTCTCCCACACCAAGTAGATTGTTCCAACCACAATTTCATCTTAAAACACTAAAGCCAACTAGAACTCACCTCTATTTTCAAAGTTGGAGGTCAGTGGTCCAAATTCAAAGGAAAAAAAAAAAAATCAGATGGCTAGTATCAACTCTCAGTGCAATTTTTCATATATATCCATCAATAGTTAGGTCAGTGATTTGGACAGACAGGAATTCTGTATAACTATGCCATGGGGACAGTTAAGGAGTTTGCACCACTTTTTAAATGGTGCAAAACTAACATAGGAATCGATCCCGCTGTTACCACCTCAACCCCTAGGCTGTGTTTGGATGCTCAAATTGAATAATGAAAATTCAGTTTAATAAAAAAGGAAATAAAAAAAAGTAATGATAATTCTTAGTATTCGTTAGGAAGCAGAGCCGTTGAATTGCAGGTACATTTCTCCAAGTCAAAAAGTACATTAGAACAACTGCAATTCAATTTCACAGAGCAATCAAGCACAGTCCTGACATTTCAAGTAGTTAAATGCATCATCTTCAAGGTGGGGACTCAACTGTACAGGTGAGGCCCACTATGCAGTGATCCAGACTGTTGGTCTGATGTAACAAACAGTGGATGGACTATTCACAGAAACGCCTCCCAGATTAGATGATCCTAGCCATCAATCTTGGGTCATTTCTCAGTTGAATGCAGGACCGTCGCTATATGTAAGGTTTCCATTGTTGAATTGAGGAGAATTTAGGTGTGGTCTATCCATGATGGGTCCCAACTCCCAACGACAAGAATCCAGATCATTGACACACAGGCCCCACTTGCACAAAGTGAAGAAATGAGTAGACTGCACATCCTCGAGGATCATACAATTCCTAATGTTCTGAGACCCTATTGAAGTTAGCTTCAGACCTCTCTTGGCAAATCAACTTCAAGATATGCATTTCCCAATCTTTATTAATTCAATACTAATCCGATCATATCTCAATTCATCTTTAAAATGAATTGAAATGTTCGAAACCAACACAACCTACAATCCAACGAAATCCCGAATTTAAATCAACTTCATGATATGCATTTTCCAATCTTTATTAATTCAACACTAATCCGATCAAAACTCAATTCATCTCTGAAATGAATTGAAATGTTCGAAACCAACACAATCTAGAATCCAACAAAAACCCGAAAAATCCTAGAAACAGTGCTCACGGCGAACGAAACTGAATTAAATTAGAATTGAAAACGAAATGCAAAGGAAATTACCTCGGCTGGAATTCCAAGACCTCCACAAGCTTGTTACCATTCCTATCATTCCACTGCACTTTCCGCCGCGACGGATTTTTCTTTATCCGCTTCGACAGCACTCGACCTGTTCGAGGCGATAGCAGAGAATTCGACTCCTCATTTTCTTCTCCTCCATCAACGCCAATCTCACCTTTCAAAGGTGCGGCATCGACAGCCGTTGGATTGATTTTGCATCGATTAGGGTCTGGAGCGTTAGTATCCATCGGTCGTCAATGAATCGGTCGAGCTGGAGCCGATCCAGTCCATCAATACGCGAGGCAGCCGGATTGATCCTCCATCGCGCGGTACATTTCCTTCCTTCGTCCAAAGCAGATCGAGATATTCGAAGCCCTACCCCTAGAAATTGCAGAGAGAGGAAGCGAGAAATATATGCCAGAGACAACGACAATGGCTTCCTGGGCTTTCTTTCCTTCTTCTTTCCTCGCAATTTCAAGGCGAGCATATCATACAATGCTCTTCGACAAGCTTGTGCAAGTGCGGCCCATTGGTAGAGCAATCCAAACCGTCAGTATTTTGGTCGCCTTCTTTGGAAGAATCCCTAACCCTCAATAGGTTGCTAGTAAATAGATGGTTGAAGAAAAAAGCGCAGCAACGGTTCAGATTTAATGAAGAAAAGGCGACGCATTGGACAGCTAGAATCTCTTCAGCTGGGAGATTTTTGGAGCTGAGTGGACCATCCACGATGAGACACGCCGTATCCACTGTTCGGATCACTAAGCCATGGGTCCCACCATTACATAAACCCCAAAGTCTACTGTACGAGCTTTCCGCCCGAGCATTGTACTGTACCTCCGAAAAATACGACTATGGTGCGCTGCGTTGCTGCGTTGCTTAACGGGGACCAGGCCGCTCTAGTCAGGGAGCGGATTAGCTGTTACCCGGGCAATTCCGTAGTGGGTGTTACCTATACCGTGTGGGGCCCACCTTTATTAATGTTTTTGTATATCCATGCCGTTCATCCTTTTTTTCAGCTTATTTGAGGAAGTTATTCTAAAAACTAAGTAAATCAAATTCTGGTGGACCACACCACTGAAAAAAGTGGTGAATGACCATTAAAAGCTCTTTTGAAGTGACAAAAGTTTTTTATCAAGCTAATATTTGTATTTTTTGCCTTCAGACAGGTCTGGTTGACATTATGAACGGGTTCGATGGGAAATAAACATTACGGATATTCTTACGGTGGGCCCTAGCGATTTTTTAACGGTGGTCATTCAATCACCACAACTCCCTAGACACCAACCAGTCTCGGGTTGAGTGGAGGTGCTACTCGGGGGAGCCGATTAGCTGTTACCCGGGTAACAGCTTAGTAGGTGTTACACTTACCGTGCAGGGCCCACCCTAATGAATGTATTTCATATCCATGCCATCCATCTGTTTTTACATCTTATTTGTATTTCATATCCATGCCATCCATCTGTTTTTACATCTTATTTAAGGTTGTTATACCAAAAATTAAGTAGATATAAATTGCAGGTGGACCACGTTACTGAAAAATAAATTAGTGAATGATCATTAACAGCTTTTTGTAGGCCACAAAAGTTTTGGATGAAGCTGATATTTTTATTTTCCCTTCATCTAATTCTAGTTGACCTTATCAATGGCTTGTAGGAAAATAAAAATTAAAGATTGGGAAGGGGATTGCGTAATGAGTAACTCCGCACGCTAGTGTGGGGAGTAAACTCTGTGGGGCCCACAGTGATTTATGTATTTTATCCACTCCGTCCATCCATATTAACATAAAAGTTTAGGTATGATGTCAAAAAATGAAGCATATCAATATCTAAAGTGGACCACACCACAAGAAAAGTGTGAACTGAATATCTACCATTGAAAAATTCTCAGGGGACACAGAAGTTTTGGAGCATGCTAATATTTGTGTTTTCCCTTCATCCATGTCCATATGATCTTATGAAAAGATTGGATGACAAATAAACATCACTGTAGGGCCTGGGAAGGTTTCAACGGTGGAAATCATTATTCCCACTGTTTCCGTGGCATGGTCCACTTGAGATTTGGATAGGCTTAAATTTTGGGCTCAACCACTAAAATGAGCTGGAAAAACATATGGACGGAATAGATAAATCACATATATTCTAGGTGGGCCCAACTGAGTTTACTCGGCACGATAAGAGCGTGCGGAGTTACTCCGCACGCAATCCGATTCCCTTACAGTATGCCTTGGGAAGTTTTTAATGGTGATTGTTCAATCATCACTTTTTGTTGTGGTGAGGTCCACCTGATATTTTGATGTGCCTAATGTTTGGGATTACGTCCTATAATGGGCTTGAAAAATGAATGGACGTAGTGGATATACAACATATAATCAAGGTGGGCCCTACAGTACTGGGTAATACCCACTAAGCTGTCACCCGGGTAACACCTAAATCCGCGCCCGTTACCCGGGTAACACCTAATTCGCTCCCTGGTAAAAGGTGGGAATCCAGCGCGTCGGACTGTGTATTTTGGGAGGAGGAATTTTTTAATCCTGCGTCATAGGAAATGTATGCTGTGATTGGGTTCTCAGTTCCTCAAGTTGGATCCACAGATTGGTGATCCAAACCGTCGAAATGATGGCCTCAGTATGTAATCCATAAGTTTTCAAAAGTTTTCCCATATAAGAGGGAGGTGAATGTAGACTGGATGTATTTGTTTTTTAGCCGTCAGGTAAGGAATCTTCAAAAGGAACTTTTGTTGGATGGTTCTTTCATCATAAAATAAGCTCGGCAGTCGGATCATCAAGATGTAGGCCATTCACCTGAGCTTCCTGTCGGACGCGGATTGTATATTAACACTGCTGAGTAGCCCGTCTGCTACTGGACGGTGCTCCGTCGGCCCCCATCTTAATGTATCTGTTTTATCCACGCGATCCATTCATTTTTTTCAGCTTATTTTAGGGCATGATTTAAAAATTATGCATATTCAAATCTCAGGTGGACCACACCATAGGAAAAACGAGTGATTGAATGCCACCATTAAAAACTTATTGAGCCACAAAAGTTTTAGAAAAGATTTATATTTGTGTTTTCCCTTCTTCAAGTGACCTAATCAACAGGTTGGATCTCTAGAAATTTTTTAATGGTAGATGTTCAATCACCAGTGTTTTCCCGTGATGTAGATATGCCTAGTGTTTTTTGGCTTATTCCCTGAAATAAGCAGGAGAAATTGATGAATAACATGGATTAAACACATACATCATGGTGGACCCACATAGCACCGTCCAGTCATCACGTAGCTACTGGCCGTCCCAGTATGTCATCTTAGTAAGTAGGAGCGGATTAGGTGAGACCCCGGATCCACCTGGGTGGGTAGACCCCTCAATGTAGTGCTCACAGTGATGTATGTGCCTTAAATCCACACCATCCAACCATTTTGAAAGCTCATTTTAAGGCATCAACCCAAAAGTGATGTATGTGCCTTAAATCCACACCATCCAACCATTTTGAAAGCTCATTTTAAGGCATCAACCCAAAAATGAAGCTGACTCAAATCTTAGGTGGACCACATCACAGGAAACGGTCATGATTGAATCCCCACCATTAAAAAATTCATGGATTACACCAGAATGTTTATTTTCCATCCAACCTGTTTATAAGGTCACAAACACTTAGATGAAGAGACCAAACAAATATCCTCCTGATCCAAAGCTTTTGTGCCCCAGAATAAGTTTATAATGGTCGATCACCGTATTTCCTGTACTATGGTCCATCTGGGATATGGAACTGCATCATTCTTTTGAATCATACCCTAAAATGAGCTTTCAATACGGATGAACGACGTTGATGTAGTCACATACATCACAGTGGGCCCCACAGTTAGGGGTCCCACCCACCTCGGTGAATCCGGGGTCTCACCTAATCCCCTCCCCTAGTAAGCTATTCCAGTGTCGAGGATCCTATAATTCGGAAGCGGATCTGCATGCCCTTGTTAGATTAACTGATCAGCTACGGACCGCTGCACTGTAACTTGTCATGCAGCCTGGTGTTTCCCACCAAAATATCACTTCTGTAGGTAATCTGCACCGTTCAAACAGTAGTAACCACCATCAAAATCATCTGAAACGAAAATTCATTCTGGTCTGATCATCCAGTGGTCCCTACTGTTGAAATCAACTTATAACGATGGTCTGACTCAAGGAAGATTCGTGGCCCATATAACTTGTGGATCTTACAGATTCTTGATCTTAATGATCTACATAGAGGGAAAAACTACTTTCACCGCACGGATGTACAAAAGAGTCATGTTGGCAGGAAATATGTGTACATTGCTATTAGGTTGTGTGATCGTTTCTACGGCACGCGCATCTCATCCAATGAACATCGAACGGCGCTAGGCCTGAATACGCGCATGCATTCAAGAGCTTGATTCCTACTAACAGCGCCGCACGTGGGAAAAAACTTCATGAGATCTAATCCGTCCATTTTGTGAGACACCTCATGTTCAGCCTGGAAACCAAAAATGAGACTGTTCCAAAACTCATGTAGACCCCACCACATGGAAGAATTGGGATGGGACGCCCACCATTAGATGAGTGTGACGCTGACTGTCGTTTATATAAGACATCAAATCCGTTCATCTGATTATAATCATTAGGAAGAAGCTATGTTCCAAAAATCATACTTTTCTGAAAGTTAAGTGGGCCAAAGATAATTTCAGACATGATTTTACACTGTTTCCTTTTTCAAGTCCCACTTTGTTCTTGGATTGGTTTGATACTCTGCTTTGAGGCCAAGCATTACGTGATGCACCCGATGAACGGTGTCGATCTCATACGCATGGAGTTGTTCGCCCAGTCAGAAGAGGTAGTCACGCGCCTGAATGCCGAGCCGCAGTCACCCAACGTTTTCCTCTCTCGTTTTGACAGCGACCCAGCATCGAACTCGGTGGGTGCGCGGGACAGGTGATAACGCATCGCCTTCCAGTCATGCAGCCCACTCCAGCCAAAATGCCACCTGTCATAAAAATCAGGCCGGTCCATTCATCACGTAAAAAACACCGTTGGAATCCATAGACAACACAATCAGACTCAATGGAACACTTATCTTCTTGGTGCCACTCTGCAAATCTAGAGAACAGTTAAAATGTAAAATGTTTCTGGTCCAAACTCAGTAGGGGCAAACTCAGATGGCTAGGGTCATTCCATTACCTAAATTCTTAGAATACCATCAACGCGTGATTTGGCCCCATGATATGAACGGTTCGGATTCCACACACATATCACAGGTGGGCCCCCACACAGCTGGATCGCAGAGTAGAACGTGCAGTTGAAGGCATGTGAACAAAACCCATCATTTAGAACAGCGGACCACTGCGGTAGAACTTGATGTTGAAGGCTGTGATCAAAACACGTCATTTAATTAGAACAGTCGGCCGGACTGCAATCCAAACTTATCTTCAACGTCATCTCAACCACTGCATAATCGCATTAGGTAAATCAAACATATGTAATACTTTAATCTCTCTCTCTCTCTTCCTAAAACCAATTATTCTTTCTTGCTCACCTACAATTTATTGTATGGTACTACTCATGCTGTTGGGGTTAGGAGCCCCGCAGCGGAAGCAATCAAAGCAGGTGAGGAACACACCACAATGGCAATCAACAAGCAAATCATCACACACAAGAAGGCAAACCGATTTTTACGTGGAAAAACCCCTCACGGGTAAAAAACCACGGCACAAAGCGACACCAATCCACTATGAATCAGAAGTTACAAGAGATTACAGAAGAAAACCATATATCACAACCCGCAAGAGAAATCCCAAGCCACCCGAAGCTAATTCTCACATGAGGAGGACAAACCCATCCCTTTCCCTCAACCCAGAGAACTCCAAGCTTCCTCCATAGCTCTTTCTCTCCCCTAGAACCCTCTCAATCCCTCGGCTCATTGGCGGCCCTTAGTGGCAACCTTAATCTCGGATTACATCTCCTTAAATAGGAGAAAAATCGAAATTAGAAACTCCTTGCGCAAAACCGCGCAAGAAACCAAGTCCAAGAAGGAAACTGCGTACAAGCAGTTCGCGCAAGGGTCGGGCGCCCGGTCACCAGACCGTCGGGCGCCCGGCCAACCAAAAAAAAAATCCAGCGAGAAACTTTTGAATTTCGGGCGCCCGGACCAACATGGTCGGGCGCCCGGCTGTCTTCATATCCAACGTGACCGACCGGCCGGCCGGCCGGTCGGTGGTCTTCATGCTTGAAGGTTTGAGGCGTCCAAGCCCAACAAACTCCACCACGACTCAAAACTTCATGCAACACCTCGCTACGCACCATCTTCATCTCTACTTCGTCATCATCATAGCTCCACCACTTCTCATGCCTCATCGACTTCAAACTTGCACCTTCATCACCCGCTCGCTCATGTGGCCCTTGTGCATGCCACACAAAAGTAATCGTGGATCCCGCTGCCAATCCCACAGCTCCACCATGAATAGTGCTCCCGATCAAGCCCGATCGCAGTCGACAAACCTGATTGAGATATTGGCGTACCGATCCATCTTCTTCAACTCTACTTCTTCCATAGATACTGATCGCTTTTCATATTTTTCTTTCACGGAATACTCCTCCACAACGAATCTCATGCCAGAAAATGTCATTGATGTCTCGCCTCAGATTCTCTCTACCTACTTCCCAACTTTTATCTCTGATACCACTTGTTGGGGTTAGGAGCCCCGCAGCGGAAGCAATCAAAGCAGGCAAGGAACACACCACAATGGCAATCAACAAACAAATCATCACACACAAGAAGGCAAACCGATTTTTACGTGGAAAAACCCCTCACGGGTAAAAAACCACGGCACAAAGCGACACCAATCCACTATGAATCAGAAGTTACAAGAGATTACAAAAGAAAACCATAGATCACAGCCCACAAGAGAAATCCCAAGCCACCCGAAGCTAATTCTCACATGAGGAGGACAAACCCATCCCTTTCCCTCAACCCAGAGAACTCCAAGCTTCCTCCATAGCTCTTTCTCTCCCCTAGAACCCTCTCAATCCCTCGGCTCATTGGCGGCCCTTAGTGGCAACCCTAATCTCGGATTACATCTCCTTAAATAGGAGAAAAACCGAAATTAGAAACTCCTTGCGCAAAACCGCGCAAGAAACCAAGTCTAAGAAGGAAACTGCGTACAAGCAGTTCGCGCAGGGTCGGGCGCCCGGTCACCAGACCGTCGGGCACCCGGCCAACCAAAAAAAAATCCAGCGAGAAACTTTTGAATTTCGGGCGCCCGGACCAACATGGTCGGGCGCCCGGCCGGGTCATGGGGCGCCCGGTCACCAAAAACCGTGGGGCGCCCGGCTGTCTTCATCTCCAACGTGATCGACCGGCCGGCCGGCCGGTCGGTGGTCTTCATGCTTGAAGGTTTGAGGCGTCCAAGCCCAACACATGCTTTATCTCTTATGAATTTTAATTTTCGTTTCAACTTTTGCCTTAAAAAAGCGTGTATTAAGAGTCAATTGCCCTATGAAATGGGATGTAGGTTAGATCTTACACCCGGTTGTAGGCAATCACTCTCACAAAAAGTATTCTGTTGGATACGTTTCACACAAACCTTCGGATCTCGCCTCCCAAGGCATTAGAATTGGGGACTACGATAATGTAATGATCAAGAATAAACATTCAACCACACGACACAAAGAGTTTTTACGTGGAAAACCCTCAAAGGAAGTAAAAACCATGGGACCTAGTCCACATCAACAATCCACTATCTCATAGAACTGTTACAACCGATCTCAAGCACACACCGCTTGAATCAAACTTTCTTCACTCACGTAGAAGTGGATAGACAATAAGAGAATAACAAAAGTAGATCGATCTCACCGATCCCGAGGACATAGAAGCGCTGAGAACGACAGTCGCGCAGAAGAACTCCTCTTCAAGCAACTTCTCCCTTCTACAAGCTTCATCTTTCTATCTTTTTTCTTTCTCTCTTCCTCTTTTACTCTCTCTCTCACCTTGGATGTGCAAACACTCTAATGGGATCACCTAATCCCGTTTTGAAATCCCTTAAGTAGGAAACCGGAAAAATTAGAACCCAATAAGAAAACTGCATACAAGCCGTCAGCACAGGGCCGGGCACCCGGTCACCAGATCGTCTAGCGCCCGCCCAGACCCAAAAATGTCCAGCAGCAAAAACTGAAGAAAAAGGCAATTTCAGGCACTCGGACCAACATGGTCGGGCGCCCAGTCACATAACCATCGGGCGCCCGCCCATTGTCAAAACAGGCCAGCAACAAGTTGCTCCTCTGAGTGAATTTCGGTCGCCCGACCACTCCTGGTCCGAGTGCCCGACCACACCCAAGCTGCACTTCTCCTCTGTGACTGAGGAGGAAAACCCCATCACATCCATCATGGTAGTTCTCACCATCAAGTCAATATTTTAATAAAAAATCTAGTTTAAGCCTCCACCAAATGAATCTTAAAATGTTAAAGTGGGGATTGGCTTAAGACCATTTCAAAGTGGAGAAAAATAATTTGCACTTTTTTCTAATTTATGCTATTAAGTGGAATTTCCCGAAATTGCAAAATGGGGCGGTTTGATATCTTCAGAAGTATCATTTCACAATCTGAAAATTCTATAAATCCCAGAAATCGAAATCGTGAATTGTTATTTTCTAATGAGCCAAATGCAACATTAATTATTCATGATTCGTGGCCTTATTTTCTTCCAAAAGTTATTGTTGACTGCTTCAAGTAAATGTGACAGTTAAATGATAAAATACTTAAAATAACTGTAGATTATGGATGAGACTGAGACTCCAATGTTAGTTTTTGCACAATTTATAAATGTTGGTAACACAATCCTTCTCACATGTGGGCACTGTTTAAACATATAGTTGTGGGTCCCATTGAGGATGGAGTATATATCTAAAATCGTCACCGATCACTCAATCCCAACCAAGGTTTAAAATTAGTATACTGGGTATTGAATGGTTCACCACCATTGTGGGCTCGTATCGCCTTGTACATGTAGGTATAAGGCAGTTACATTCTAGTTTTACATGATGCTTTTGTCCTTGATTTTAACCATTCAGTTAATGAATATTATCTTCTCATAGCAATTTTTCGGTAATGCTCCATCAATAGTTGGCTCAGCAACTTGGACGGTCTGGATTATCATACAACTATGCCACGTTTGCTTTTAATGAGTCACTACCATTTTTAGATGATACAGAATTACTAGCCTAGGAGACTAGCCCAGAGATCCGTTCAAAAAACTAATCATAAATTATATAATTTCACTATAAGGATGCATAAAATATTATAGAAGTTGGCATTTTGTGCACGGTACTGAGAAAATCTTTAATACTCCGGCGGAATGTGATGGTTGATACTCATGATTATGAAACTGCAGATATTGCATACATGCAAGTTAAACCATCCAACTCATGGTTTCCAGCTTGTGGCCCATGAACTGAAATTACCGGCTTTATCTAATAATGGGATGATGAGTGGATCAATGGACCGTCAAGAGTCATAATTCAACTCAAATGCACTATTTTGGATGCTAGCTAGGATGGATTCAGTCGACCTATTTTATGGACAGCTAGGTATCTCAAGTGGGTACTTAAATTTGGACTGTTTAATTTTAGTTAATATATTCTATATATGCCATGTTCCTTGAGTACTTGCCTGTCAACCATGAGAAAAGCTACCAACACGGCCAGAGTACCAAATAACTACCCTTCTGAGTTGTTATCCAATCCGTTGACCTGATTACAGTTCTCAAACTCGCTGGGTCAACTCAAAACTTGGTTGAGTCAACTTGACATGATTCTAACATGACCTGGTGAGGACTCAACAGGGTCTGTGGAGTCCGATAAAAAAAATCAGCCGCCTTACCATGACTCAACTGAGTAATTGATCCAGTTTTCTTTTTTACAAAAGGCATGCAACAAGGAATAAACAGCCGACATCATTGTACAATCCAACAAGATGCTACCACCACAATATATACTTTTATAATAGACTATTAGATAGTGCTAGATTATAATCAAGTTACGTCATAGTCTACTATATTGCTATTATATTGCTCTTGTGAGAGCTTTGTATTCTCATTGCCATTCGTGTATGAATAAAGGAGGGTCACATCAGGTTGGCAGCCATCATGAGCAATATGATTACTTCACTTGTTTCAGACAATTTAAATGCTATGTGATGTAATTATTAGAATGTCTAATTGATCTTTGTAGGCGCGTTTAATGTATTGAAGTGGGATTAGATAGGATAAAATTATGAAAAAGCCATCAGCATGTCAGGATTTGTCGTGGGATTACTATAAGCATGGTTGTGCACAAGCCATGTTTGAATTGCACCCATGAATTCAGTTGTGCATGAGACTTATGCAATGTGATGTTTGGATGGTCAGTGGGATGCAGTTGAAAACCAAGGTGGATTGCGTCCTACCCTGCCCAAACTATCATTCATTTGAGCATGACTGTGTGGGGCCCACTGTGATGGAAGGGTTTTATCCACACCATCCATCCATATTTTCAGGTCATTTTAGGGTATGAACCCCAAAGATGAGGGAGAACCAAGGCTTAAGTGGACCGTATAGTGGGAATTGAACGCCCACCATTAAAAACTTCTTGGGAACTGCAGAAGTTTCGCATCCAGCTGATACTTGTGTTTTCACTTCATCTAGGTCTACCTGACCTTATGAATAGATTGGATGGTAAAAACAAATCACAGTGGCCCCTAGAAAGGTTTCAACGATAGGGGTCATTATCATTGTTGCTTCCTTTTGTGTGGTCTACTTGAGCTTTGGACCTACCTCATTTTTTGGATCATGCCCTAAAACGATCTAAGAATATAGATAAACGGTGTGGATAGACACTTATACCATAGTGGACCCCACAAAGACCTGATTGCATGTATTATTGTCCAATCCGTTGTCGATTTCAAGACGGGATTTGGATTTGAGGGATCAGCGGTGTACGATAGAGATTTCAAGATGGGATTTTAGAGATTCCCTGCAAACCTTGCATCGTTTATGATGTGATGTGCGGTGGCCTTTCATCCAACCATCCAAACGTGGCTCGAGTGGATTTCTAGATTCAATCCCTCTTAAGTCATCTTAAGTACTCCATCTAATCCTTTGCACCAAACACGCTCGTAGAGTATTCAAGTTGACCCTACAATGCTTGACATTGAGTATGGTCAAGGTTTCAAAATTTTGAACTATGGATCTTATGGCCCTATCATAATGTAGGATTTCCTACTAATCTCTTAAATTAAATTCGAAGATCCTAATCCTTTGATATTTGGCTGAGTTACAAATGTGTGCAGCTGCCTTACCATTTCTCTTAACCACTAAGTGCCTAGTAGAATAAAGATCAACCAAAACTATGTTTTAAGGTGTTGGGTTGGCAAGGGGTGATTTTTTCAATCCAGTATTGAGTTTTTACATGTGGGACCAATGGCTGATTTAACTAATCCATTGATATGAAGTTCCAATCATGGTGGACTATGTTTAAAAAATCTCCTTGATTGGCCGACTTTGGCCTTCTATTTTTTAAAGAAAATACTATTGTGGTGGTGTACATGTGTGTAAGGTTTTGTATTTACTCATTGTTTTGAAAAGGTATAAATCCTAATTTTAGTAGTATTGGGATAAATTGGCTTCTCTCAAGGTCTGTTGTACTTAAAAACAAAAAATTACATGCAGAGAGACTTCACAATTTTTTTATTGGAGTTCTTTGTATATCATGATGACAGGAGTCTTTATATTGTTCAGCCTGTTTGGATGTCAAATTAAAAGCCCCCATTATCAGTGATTTTACGCAATTGAATGGCATATAATTGAATGGTTAAATGCAGCAATTATAGGTAAACGAATTTATAATCATTATAAATTTAAAATACATTAAAGTAAATTTTTTTTATTTAAACATAATAATTAATATATTTTTACTATTGATTGACATCTCAATGATGTTAAAGTACTATCATTACACTTTCATTACACTTACCCAAACATGAAAAATCTCGATTAAAGTACTTGTTGACTATGAGGCCGTTGGGAAAACCGGCAACAGAAGCGGAAGTTGAAATGCGTCGAGCAATTTGAGATCAAACGAGTAAACAAGATGCAATAAAAACACACAAAAGCATTCACCACAAGAGACTCCGAATTTACATGGAAAAACCCCTTAATGGGTAAAAAAACTACGGCACAAAGCGATCAACTATGAATAAACAGAAGATTACAGAGATGTCAGCCCATAAACAATGAATAAACAGAAAAAACTTCAAGTTCTCTCTTACATACACATCTCCCCTCTTCCTAACACGAATAGGAAACTTTAGACTCCTTAAGATTCTAGCTAAACACGGATTACAACCCTTTAAATAGGCAAAAGTCCGAAATTAGAAATATCTTACGCACTACTGCGTGCTGCGCAAGAAAGCCGCGTCGGCGCTCGACCGGTTGGCCGATCGGTCTCCCAACACGAAAAACAATCCAGGGAAAAATTTGATCTTGCAGCCTCACTGCTGACCGGTTGGAGCCCCCTGCAGACTGGTTGGCTGATCGGTCTGGGGCACATGCAGAAACTTTACAGCCAAAACTGTGCATAGGGGCCAGGTAGTCAGACCGATCGCCCGACCGATCTGAGAACCCAAAAATCATGCATATTCATTTGAAGGCTCTCCAACAGAGACAAGTGTTGTAATTTATCATATCGCACTTTTAAATTTCATTATAACTGTAATTCACTATTCAAATAGGTGCTTAAATTCTCTTAGTTAAGTGAAGAAGCTCTATATTTTAGTTCTATCCATGTAGGCAAATTGCGGGACCACATAAATCTTCTTGCCTAATGTCTCTTGTCATTATTTTACCTTTTTCAGTCATATATATCACACCAATTATATATGGGAGTTTTATCCAACAAGTAAATGGTTAAGAAAAACTGCACCAACAAGCCACATTTAGGGCATGCTTGATGCGTGGCATTAGGTGTGATTAGGTGGTGTGGAATTGCATTTGGTCCCATGCAAATTCCACGTGGTATTGGGAAACGAAGAGAAAGATTGAATTAATCATGGCATCATATAATCTAGAGCTAATAGTAATAGTAGATACGGTAGGATTTCTAGTGGATTTTGAAATCCACTATATCTATGGGCCCCACATTGATGCATGTGTTTTATCTACACCATCCATCCATTTGCACCTTTTACATGTCACATTCAAGTTGCATGATATATATACAACTGGCTAGCATCAGTTGTGAAATGTGGTCTGTTGATTACAATTCCATGGTCTACCAAACAGGCTTCACTTAATTTAGTGTATTTGCTAAAGATAGAATTTGATTTCAAACTTGGGATCGGATGGTCAAAATACCATGGTATTTCCATACATGTAATCATTGTATAATAATGGTGCTAATTCCATCTAATGCAATTCCATACCATTTAATCCTGCGATCCAAACATGCCCTTAATGGAGCTCAATGGCTAGGATCTTCTATTTTGGGATATTTGGGAGTCATGGCCTATTCATTATGGGCCCATCGGATAAGTGGCTTGAATAAACCCACCATGGGCACCAACTGTAAAACTCGGTGGACAACAGGGAGGCTGCCAGTTCCGTGCAAACAGGAAACTCTTGTCTCCCATACTAATGATCATATCAGCAATCATGCAACTAAAACCCTGCTCGGTGCAAACAGGGCAACTAAATCGCTGTAAAATGAGGAACAAATCGTAATGGCCAAATCCTTGTCACATGCGTGTGTCCACATTTGATAGGTTGCAATTGGTGGTCCCACATCAAACAACCTCCAAAGTCCGGTTTGAGTATGCATCACAGCTGTATTATCTCTATCACGTGTGAGGACCACTACTCACATGGCCCGACAATGGTATTTGTCAAGCATGGTGCGGGTTCACCGAAAGAGGTATGCCCCACATCACGGTTTGTTTGTGCCAGGGGTGAGAATGGTCTGCATTGAGGTCAGGTCAGGTCAGGATCATCGCCAGCCCAACCCATTTACTAAAACAGCCAAGAAAGTCTGGCCCAACACATTTATGAGCTGCTGTGGTGGAGAGGGTGGAAAGGAAACTTGGAAGATGGAAAACTAGATGGTTGTCCTTAAGAGGCCCATCTTGCTAATAAAAATCGTCCTATCAAGCTTGCCGATATTAGCTAAAGCCGTTATGGCATTTTGGCTTAGAGGAAGGGGCTTTTTGTAGGAAGTTTATATCATTGGAGTGCGGGTGTAGCAAAGGGGGCTGGTTTATTAAGGATTCATCTTTATATAGGGTGTCAGCGGTGTGGAAGGAATGGATATCTGTCAAAGGTCTATTCTCCCAAAGAGTTGGTTTTGCTTTAGGTGATTGTTAGAATAGCCGCTTTTGGGAAGATGCTCGGCTTCCCAACTTTGGCTCACTAGTGGAGCGTGATGTTTCAATAGCAGCATGCTTCTCGAGTAGTGTGCGGGCAGGGATTTGGACACCTCCATGCCGATTTTGAAACCGAGAATTGCCGATGCTTAATCTGATTCCGCCTTTAAACCCGATTCCAAGGGAAAAATGACAGTATGGCCTGGTGCTTGGACAAATATGGACGCTTCTCAGTTCGGCCCCTCCACAAATTGGTGTGGGGGTTGATAATCCTATAAGGTATATTTGGTCTTATGGAGCTCCATCAAAAGTAGCCACTTTCGCATGGCTTGTTGGAAGGGAAAGGGTTTTGACCGTAGATAATCTTCAGAAGCGGAGAATGGTGCTTTAAGTCATGTGCATGGCTGATTTGGAGACAGTTAATCATCTCTTTCTTCATTGCACTCTTGCAACAACCGTTTGGAATTTCTTCCCCTTTAGGTTTAACATCTCTTGGGACAACCCAAACTCTATAGGATCCCATATCACCGGGTGGCATGGTGTGGGGGTGGGTAATAAAAAGAAAAGTACTTGGAGACTTTGCTTATTGGCGGGTCTTTGGGCCATATGGGAGGAAAGAAACAGAAGGTGTTTTAGGAGTGCAAGTCATGCGGCTGGTTGGGTTCGGGCCGGGTCATGTTAAACAAAAAAAAAAAAAGTCATGCGGCGGGTTGGATTAAGAGGCGTGCTAAGGGGCTAGTCACTGAATGGGCCCCATCTTTGCTTGGGGATTTTAAGTGTAATTGTTTGTAAATTACTTGGTTTCCTATAGGGTGGACTATTCATTGTTTTGTTTTTTGGGCCTCCTTCAGGTCTTTTTGTATAGTCTGCGATTTTGTGATTTATTTATAAATTTTATGTTACCTTTCAAGTAAAAAAAAAATAAAAAATTGCGGCCATAATCCGATCCATGACCCATTACCTCATGTCCCTAACCAATGCCTCATCCAACCCAGGCCAAACCCGGCCCAACCCATTCAATTGCAATCAAATACTGTTCGGGCAACCCGACCTAACCCGGCACGACCATACTCAGGTTAGTGAATACATGCAAACATGTATACGTTGTATGCATCTAGACCTACCATTCAGTCAGTTTGATGGCAACAGCTTAGTGGGTGCTACCCCTACCGTGGGGCCACCTTGATGATTTTCTGTATATCTACGCTGTCCATCCGTTTCTCCAAACTATTTTAGAATGGGCCGGGGTAAAACTTATGGAGATCCAATCTCAGGAGGATGGGTCCACAGTAACGTTTTATTAATGTTTATTTGAAATCCTACCTGTTGATAATGTCAAGATGAAGGCAAAATACAAAGGATTTATCCAAAACTTTTATGTCCCACAAAATGTTATTAATTTTCTTTCATCAATTTTTCTAGTTGTATGGCTGAGATTTGTATATTCTTTAACGTTTGGGATCCCGTCCTAAAATGAGATGGGAAAACAGATGGACGGAGCGGATGTACAAAAAATACATTAAGATGGTTCCCACACACGGTTAGGTAACACCCACTAAGCTATTACCTGTAAGAGCATAGTGGGCGTTATACCCTACAATGGGGCTCACCTTGATGATGTATTATATATCCATGCCGTCCATCCGTTTCTACAGATCATTTTAGGGCGGGATCCCAAAAATTAAGTAGATCCAAATCTCAGGTGGACCATACCATAGGAAACAACGGTGATTGAGTGTCTCACCATTAAAAATTCCAAAGGTCCCATAGTAAGGTTTTTTGTAATGTTTATTTTCCATCCGAACTGTTGATAATGTCAAGAAGATCCGGATGAAAAGAAAATACAAATATCAGCTTATCCAAAACTTTGTGACCCATAAAAAGTTTTTAATGGTCATTCATCACTGTTTCTAGTTGGTATGGTCCACCTGAGATTTGGATCTTCTTAATGTTAGGGATGTGTCCTAAAATGAGATGGGAAAACAGATGGATGGCGTGGATGTACAAAAAATACATCAAGGTGGAACCCATACCGTTAGGGTAACACCACTAAGGTGTTCTCCGGGTAACAGCCAATCCACTCCCCAGCATAATCTTTTCTTGACCCTGCGCAATATTTAATAATTACATTAAAAATACTTTCCGTAGTAATAAAATTTGAAAATAATTCTCTCAAGGTCGCCAGTCCCTCAACCAAACAACTAACATGAAAGAAAACATATTCTGTAAAGCAACATCAGCGGATGGATGGCCTTTAGACGATCTTGATCTTCCAAGGTCAAAGATGCTGACTCATAAATGATTTCATAAAAATCCGAGCCATCAAACATTTAGATTGTGGGCCACTTAAGGATCAAAAGCACAAAAAATTGTGGCCCACATGCTACCTTCATTACCTTGGGTCTTTCTCTTCTTCAATGATGAATGTAAACCGTGTGATCCTAGCCAAAATGGCAATTAAATTACTTTCAAGCTGGACTTGAAAGAAATGTAGCTACAAATTAAAGTGAATTCCTATTTGAATATTCAAAAATCTAATTAGAACTTGGACATTTCTTCGACTTTGATCTAAGGGCTCGTTTGGCAACACCAGTTTGGGTGTATTTGATTTCCAAAAATCATTGAAAGCGTAGATTCAATAGATAAATAGAATCAAAGGTAAATGAAATACACAATTTTAGTGCATTTTGAATCTCACATTTTTATTCTGATTTGAGTGCAATTGGAGTGGAATGCCTTACGAGAGTCACACATTTAACAAAGATTTTTAGCATACTAATTCACTATACATGTATGCATTAATGATACTCTAAAACAATCCAATTATAGCTGCGCTACTAAAATCATATTATTAGAATGATCCCAACTACTTAAACCTTGGCCATGTAATTGATAATTAAAACATGTTGGCAAGTTTCTCGTTTGTGATCCTTATGCTTGTGACCTACTCAAGGTTCAAAATTTTGTCATCTTAACAAAATATATATTTCAATGAGCTTATTATAATCATTTTGTCAAATAACAAATATGTGCTCTGATTTGGAGTATTAACGTTGCTTTAATAATCAAATTCTCCATTTCAATTTTTGGATTCCAATATATTCATGGCCCGTTTGGCACCATGGATTTGAGGAGAAAGGAGGTGAAACTGGTTGCTTTATTATGTTTGGCATCGTGGATTTGAGTGGAATCCAGGAGAACTCAAAAAGGCACTTTTAGCCCTTTTTCAAATCCTCACAAAAAGGTGGGATTTGAGGAGAAATCCTTCCCAACGTGGGACCCATCGTAATGTGTCCCTAACTATGGGACCCAACATGATGTACATTTTCCACCCAACTTGTTGATAAGGTCACAAAGACTAGGATGAAGGGACCACACAAATTTCAGTTTAATCCAAGACTTTTGTGCATCATAAAGGTCTCACTCTCCATTTTTTCTTGTTTTATGGTCCACTTTAGATGTGGATTTGCTTTATTTTTTGGATCTTGGCATAAAATGATATGTAAAAATGGATTTAAAAATCGAGGCTAATACGGTGGGCATATGGTGGGATTAAATTTTACACCGTCCATTCTTTCATGTTTGATTTCTCTCAAATCTTGGCTGCCAAACAGAAAATCTAGAATTGATAAGAAGTGGAATCGATGAGAATTCATATCATGGAATCCACTTCTCCTCACTTCTCCTCAAATCCATGGTGCCAAACGGGCCATCAGGTACAAGTTGCCAAACATTACTGAGGATTTAGAATCACCTTCATTCTAGTGTAATTATAATTTGGATTCTAATGCATTTCAAATGCTCCCAAATAATCCTAATCCTTTTTCTATAACTTTAGGAATTGGCTCAGATCTTTATTTAACTTATATTTACAATTAAGTGGCTAAGAAACTCAATTTTGTGGGAGACTCAGTTTGGAATTGAGTCTTCTTCCTGACTCAGTCGACTCAACATGACTCGAACTGAGTCACTTTATTTGGAATGACATTTTTTTTTTTTCTTTTTTCCTTTTTAAGGAGCAGTTCTAAGTTTCCAACTAGCAAGAGCGGTTATAAATTTGTAACTAGAGAACTTGTTGAGTGACCGGTAAACCAGCTGCCAGCGTTCCATTCCCTGGACATGCACTTTGGCTATTTTCCATATTTTGATTTAAGTAACTTGTTTGGACGTTTATACCACATATATAAAAATATTTTTGAATACAATTATTAAATATTGGATCCACTGACTGACATAAAGACCGTCCAAGTCGTTGAATCAATCCAACCCAACTGGACACCGAGCTGAGTTGAATTTTTGGGTTTTTGAACTATGGATCTAAATCTCAAAATTTCCTATTATCTAAATCATCCATGCAATCTGAAAGAAGGGGGGAAAAATCATGCATTCTCTTTGTGAGTAGCCGTAACTGTATGTTATTATAGTCATGCCAGCTATCACAGAACATCCGGTCCAATCTGTTACACTACATTACAAAAGAAGAAGAAGAAGGAAAAAAAAAAAAAAAAATCCACAACACTACAAACACACACACACACACACACACACACACACACACACAAGAATGATACCATCAACATGATATCATGATGGACCAATCTACACCATTGCAGGTCTGATAACTTTTCCACACAATCAAATCATATTGCGACATCCATTAGCTCACACAACGTGATTTGGTCGAATGGCTCTGGAAGAGGCACCCTCGGAGCAGATAGCTCCTGTGAGACATGTTGCATGGTTGGTCTTGATTGTGGACTAGAACGCACACATACAAGTGCCAGTGCTACTGTTAAAACCACTTCCTCTGCTACTTTGACGGTGGGAGATGGGAGACGTTGGTCTAACACATTCTTCAGGAGCATGTTTTCGGTGCTCAACTGTGATAAAGCAGAGATCAAATCCCCCGGATGCCTTCCCACTGCCACTTCCAAAGCTACAACTCCAAAGCTATAAACATCGCATTTTTCAGTCACCTGCATTGTGTAAGCAAGCTCTGCGAGAAAGAAAACCAAATCATGCATGCTGTATTTTGTGGTAATTGAGAATAACATTGTATCTACGATGCTAACACGGTAGAGTTTTCCTAGTGTCATGGATCCATTAATGCTTGTTATCGCCCTTTTTCGAATATATGTTGCAAGTGCATCCGTCTCTCTCCACATATCAAGTTGCATGGTTGGCTAGGACCTTCCCATCTGGTTGATGGGCCTAACATCTGGCGCAGAAGAAGGTCACGGTCTTAGACAGGGTTGCAACTGGGCTTGGTGGCTAAAGCATGTCCCACTCGAGTACTCCATGTGGACGTTCAAATCTCACGTTTTCGGCCCACTTGAGTATTGGATCCGGTTCATTTTTGTTTCCATATCCTAAAATGAGTTCCCAAAACGGATGGACGGTGTGGATTTATCAAAAAACATCACTGTGGGCCCTCCTTGGTTCCCAGCGCAGGAAATTCCTGCTCAAGGCTTTCGCAGGAAATCCGCGCCCTGGTTTAGGACTCGTTCTAGTCTGACATGACACGCCCACTGTCTGAGTTGACGAGAGTAGGTCGGATAGGGTTGAGTCAACACTGGTTTAAACAGGGCCATAGATTGAAGACTCAGCGACTCAGACTTACTCGTTCAGTTCTGATTTTTGTATATCTACGTTGTCCATCCGTTTCTCCAAACTATTTTAGAATGGGGTAAAACTTATGGAGATCCAATCTCAGGTGGAAGGGCCCATAGTAACGTTTTATTAATGTTTATTTGAAATCCAACCTGTTGATAATGTCAAGAAGATGTGTATGAAGGTAAAATACAAAGATAAGATTTATCCAAAACTTTTATGGCCCACAAAATGTTATTAACTTTTCATTCATCAATTTTTCTAGTGGTATGGCTGAGATTTGTATATTCTTTAAGGTTTGGGGTCCCGTCCTAAAATGAGATGGGAAAACAGATGGCCTGAGTGGATATACAAAAAATACATTAAGATGGTTCCCTTACGGTTAGGTAACACCCACTAAGCTATTACCCATAAGAGCACAGTGGGTGTTATACCCTACCGTGGGGCTCGCCTTGATGATGTATTATATATCCATGCCGTCCATCTGTTTCTACAGATCATTTTAGGGTGGGGTCCCAAAAATTAAGTAGATCCAAATCTCAGGTGGACCATACCACAGGAAACAATATTGGTGATTGAGTGTCTCACCATTAAAAATTCCAAAGGGCCCATAGTAAGGTTTGGTAATGTTTATTTTCCATTTCAACTGTTGATAATGTCAAGAAGATATGGATGAAGAGAAAATACAAATATCAGCTTATCCAAAACTTTGTGGCCCATAAAAGGTTTTTAATGGTCATTCATCACTATTTCTAGTTGGTATGGTCCACGTGAGATTTGGATCTTCTTAATGTTAGCTAGGGATCATGTCCTAAAATGAGATGGGAAGACGGATGGCATGGATGTGCAAAAAATACATCAAGGTGGGACCCATATCATTAGGGTAACACCACTAAGCTGTTCTCTGGGTAACAGCCAATCCACTCCCCAGGATAATCTTTTCTTGACCCTACTCAATATTTAATAATTACATTAAAAATACTTTCCGTAGTAATAAAATTTGAAAATAATTCTCTCCAGGTCACCAGTCCCTCAACCAAGCAACTACCATGAAAGAAAACATATTCTATAAAGCAACTTCAGCTTGGATGGATGGCCTTTAGACGATCTTCCAAGGTCAAAGATGCTGACTCATATATGATTTCATAAAAATCCAGGCCATTGAACATTTAGATTGTGGGGCCATTTAAGGATCAAAAGCACAAAAAATTGTGGCCCAGGTGCTACCTTCATTACCTAATTGGGTCTTTCTCTTCTTCAATGATGAATGTAAACCGTGTGATCCTAGCCAAAATGGCAATTAAATTACTTTCAAGCTGGACTTGAAAGAAATGTAGCTACAAATTAAAGTGAATTCCTATTTGAATATTCAAAAATGTAATTAGAATTTGGACATTTCTTCGGCTTTGAACTAAGGGGACGTTTGGCAACACTGGTTTGGGTGTATTTGGTTTCCAAGAATCAGTTAATAGCGTGGATTCAATGGATATAAATGGAATCAAAGGTGAATGAATTACACAATTTTTGTGTATTTTGAATCTCATATTTTTATTCTGATTTGAGTGCAATTGGAGTGGAATGCTGACGTAGGGAGGACGTGGTAGGTCGATCACCGTCTCTCTAATCGATAGTTTCTCGAATCCACGAGAAGAAAGAAAAGATAAAAAAAAAAAAAAAGGAATTTAATTCCAAATAATTGTTTATTGAAGATTGAATGAATGAAAACGAAATTACAATGCATATAAATAGGAAACTAAACCCTATGCAAAGTATCAGACTCCAACTCCAACTTAAACTCCTAGAAAACGCAACTTACTATAAATAGTAAACTTACTATTTATAGAAGTCATTCAATCCTACTAGAACTCTTGGTTTTCGGCCAAAAATAGAAAGTTATCAAACGGCCTCAACCACGTTGTTCTACGAAATATTCTAAGCCCTTTTCATGTTGGGCACTAACTCTAAAACCCTACAGATGCAAAGTTATGATCGAATTAAAACTTACTATAAATAATAAAACTGAAAATAAACTAGCCTAATGACCGTCGATACGGTCGATTCTCGCGATTCCGGCTAAAGCAACCGGGCGTAACGAGGTTGGTTGGCTAAAGTAGCTCGAGCTACCCCAAATTGATATATTATACGTCCCGTAACTCATTCCGGATTGTGAGATATGACCGATTTACGGTCCTGACGGTCCGGATCACTTTCGACCCCGACCGGTCTTCTTTTGCTCCATCTGGGCCATGAAATAGTCAGCGACCCGTTTTACATCAAATGCCTTACTTAGCATACTAATTCACTATACATGAGCATTGACGATACTCCAAAACAATTCAATTATCAGTTGCACGGCTAAAATTATATTAATAGGATGATCCAAACTACTCAAACATTGGGCATGTAATTGATAATTAAAACACGTTGGCAAGTCGCCCGTTTGTGATCCTTATACTTGTGGCCTACCCAAGGCTCAAAATTTTGTCATTTTGATTATATATATATATATATATATATATATATATATATATATATATATATATATATATATATATATATTTTAATGGGTTTATTATAATCATTTTGTCCAATAACAAATTTGTACACTGATTTGGGATATTAATGTTGCTTTAATAATCAAATTCTCCATTTCAATTTTTGGATTCCAATGTATTCAAGTACATGCTGCTAAATACAATTGAGGATTTGGAATCACCTTTATTCTAGTGTAATTATAATTTGGATTCTAATGCATTTTAAATGCTCCCAAATATTCCTAATCCTTTTTATGTAACTTTAGGAATTGGCTCAGATCTTTATTTAACTTATATTTACAATTAAGTGGCTAGGAAACTCAATTTTGTGGGAGACTCAGTTTTGAATTGAGTCTTCTTCCTGACTCAGTCGACTCAACATGACTCGAATTGAGTCACTTGATTCGGAATGACAATTTTTTTTTTCTTTTTTTATTTTTGCCTTTTGCCTTTTTAAGTAGCAGTTCTAAGTTTCCAACTAGCAAGAGCGGTTCTAAATTTGTAACTAGAGACCTTGTTGAGGGACTGGTAAACCAGCTGCCAGCGTTCCATTCCCTGGACATGCACTTTGGCTATTTTCCATATTTTAATTTAAGTAACTCGTTTGGACGTTTATACCACATATATAAAAATATTATTCACTACAATTATTAAATATTGGATCCACTGACTGACGTAAAGACCGTCCAAGTCGTTGAAACAATCCAACCCAACTGGACACCGAGCCGAGTTGAATTTTTGGGTTTTTGAACTATGGATCTAAATCTTAAAATTTCCTATTATCTAAATCATCCATGCAATCTGAGGGGGGGGGGGGGGGGAATCATGCGTTCTCTTTGTGAGTAGCCGTAACTGTATGTTATTAGAGTCATGCCAGCTATCACAGAACACCGGATCCAATCTGTTACACTACATTACAAAAGAAGAAGAAGAAGGAAAAAAATAAAAAATCCACAACACTACAAACACACACACACACACACACACACACACAAAAGAATGATACCATATCATGATGGACCAATCTACACCATTGCAGGTCTGATAACTTTTCCACACAATCAAATCATATTGCGACATCCATTAGCTCACACAACGTGATTTGGTCGAATGGCTCTGGAAGAGGCACCCTCGGAGCAGATAGCTCCTGTGAGACATGTTGCATGGTTGGTCTTGATTGTGGACTAGAACGCACACATGCAAGTGCCAGTGCTACTGTTAAAACCACTTCCTCTGCTACTTTGACGGTGGGAGATGGGAGACGTTGGTCTAACACATTCTTCAGGAGCATGTTTTCGGTGCCCGACTGTTATAAAGCAGAGATCAAATCCCCCGGATGCCTTCCCACTACCACTTCCAAAGCTACAACTCCAAAGCTATAAACATCGCATTTTTCAGTCACCTGCATTGTGTAAGCAAGCTCTGCGAGAAAGAAAACCAAATCATGCATGCTGTATTTTATGGTAATTGAGAATAACATTGTATCTACGATGCTAACACGGTAGAATATATGTTGCAAGTGAATCCGTCTCTCTCCACATATCAAGTTGCATGGTTGGCTAGGACCTTCCCATCTGGTTGATGGGCCTAACATCTGGCGCAGAAGAAGGTCACGGTCTTAGACGGCTTCAACTGGGCTTGGTGGCTGAAGCATGTCCCACTCGAATCCATGAGCTCATGACGCAAGTCCAATTTAACCATGTTTTTAGGACTCGTTCTAGTCTGACATGACTCGCCCACTGTCTGAGTTGACGGGACCAGGTCGGATAGGGTTGAGTCAACACTGGTTTAAACAGGGCCATGGATTGAAGACTCAGCGACTCAGACTTACTCGTTCAGTTCTGAGTCCACGTGGGAAGTCCGAGGGTGACTCATCTGAGTCAACTAGTCGAGTATATTTTCAATGCTAACTTGTGGTGCCAAACTGGATCGGATTTGTTGACTCGCATCCGACTCAGATGGCCCAGCAACCATATATTCAGCTCACCGATTTTAAATAAGTCAGGTCAGAACTAAGACTATGTTGGACTTTTAGGTCGATCATGACATGGTCCAAACCAATCAGTCATGGAGCCTAAATTTTAGGTCAATCAACATATCTTGATGCTTAGAAGCATCACCATGGTTAACTTGGGCAACTTAGCTTTCACCAGGTTAATCCTGGCCAGTATTTTGATTGTGCTAGGTCCAGTCCTGGCCCATACTCTGCACTTGTTTTTCAGCGCCCATAACCACATTTCTGGTACGAAAAAGTTGAGGTACTAGGTAATTGTAAAGCATTCATGGGCATGGTTTTATAGAGGGACGAGTCGTGCGACTCGTAGGAGTCGACCCCAACTCGGTCAGATGAAGAGTTTGGACCATCCAATCCTGCAACCACATGGACCCATAATAGATGTGCAAGAAAATAGACGCCAAATCTCTATTAAACAGTTCTATCATTTTAACTGAGTCACGTGAGGTGTACTTGGCTCCATCGCAGCACAAGCTTCTGTAGTCCCATTGGGGCTCAAATTATCAGAACTGTCCATGCTCAGTTGATGCAACGTTATGCATGCAGGCCACCATAAGAAACTCTGCTCAAAGGATGATTATACCACCCACAACGTACAGATGAATCTAGAACAGTGAAAAGAAAAATTTTAACCTCTACACATTCAACTCAAAAACTAAAAGCCCACCATCGTAGATCATTTATGCCATGGTAACACTGAGTAGATGAAAGGTTCTAATCATCCCACCATCTTTATATGTGGGGCCCATATGGGGACACGGAATCATGACTGAGTAGATGGAAGGTTCTAATCATCCCACCATCTTTATATGTGGGGCCCCATATGGTGACACGGAATTATGACTGAGTAGATGGAAGGTTCTAATCATCCCACCATCTTTATATGTGGGGCCCCATATGGTGACACGGAATCATGACTGAGTAGATGGAAGGTTCTAATCATCCCACCATCTTTATATGTGGGGCCCCATATGGTGACACGGAATCATGAGAGAGAGAGAGAGAGAGAGAGAGAGAGGAGGAGGAGGAGGAGATGCATGGACGATTACCTGGAGCGATATAGCCGTAAGTGCCAGCAAGAGTGGTCCAATTAGATGAATCGGGCTGCAAAAGTCGGGCGGTGCCGAAGTCCGATACACAAGCCTCAAAATCAGAATTCAGCAAGACATTGCTACTCGATACGTCACGGTGTAGAATCGGCGGGGTGCAATCATGGTGCATGTAAGAAAAGGCATGCGCCATGGCTTTCACCACATTCACCCTTTTAACCCAGTCCAATTCCATACTGCTTTCTTCACTGCTTAGCACCGTAGCTAAGCTTCCCCTTTCCATATACTCATACACCAAAAACGTACATCGGGTGTGAGAACAAAACCCATAAAGCTTCACAATGTTGCGATGACGGATTTCGGTTAATGCTCTCGTCTCATTCATGAAGCTTCTCTGATCAGTTAGCTCGACACCATCCACACAGTGAAGCTTCTTTACGGCTACTACCTGACCCGTTGGTAGCTCCACTTTGTAAATCTTCCCATATCCTCCGACTGCAATGCAATACTTGTCGTCGAAATCCTCAGTGGCTTCAATGATGTCATTGTACACGATTCTCCCATCATAACTCCATACCGAGAAGAGATCGCTATTCATTTCTCTCACCCCATTATCAACCCTTGTCGATCTCCGGCAGCAAAGAATATAGAAAATGCAACAACATCCGAGTAGAAGAAATACTGCTACCGCAAGAGGAACCACAATGAAATTCACAACTCTGCCATCGGAGCCTTTCCCCACTGAAGATGAATTGCAGGGGGGCAAACCTTGTACTGATTCCCCACATAAGCCTTTGTTGTTGATGAAAGCTTCCGGTGCAGCTTGTCGGAAAACTTTGGTATCAGGAAGTGGGCCTTCCAAATCATTATACGATATATCCACCGTCAACAAGCTCAGCATCTCTTGAAAGGAAGACGGAATGGAACCCGACAGCTTGTTGTGGGAGAGGTTTAGGTTCTCCAGCTTTTGCAGTTTTCTGAGCTGTGACGGCACCTCTCCAGAGAGGGAGTTATGGCTAAGATCCAGCAAATCTTGTAGATCAACCAAATTACCGATTTGAAATGGAATGCTTCCATTCAGATGGTTTTTGCTCAATTTCAAATGCCGAAGTTTGGAGCAATCACCTAGTCGTTCCGGTATCGGTCCGCTCAAGTTATTCGCTGAGAGATTTAGAATTGTTAGATTGTATAGCTTCCCAATTTCAGATGGCAAAAACCCGGAAAGTCGGTTATTATCCAAATGCAGGTCGAATAGTGAAATCAACCCACCTAACTCCTTCGGAATCTCACCGCCTAGATGGTTTGAAGAAAGATCCAATACTCCAAGCTTAGTTAGCTGACCGAACTGGGGCGGTATCCTACCGGTAATCCTATTATCGGCGATTTGTAGCTTTGTTAAATTCTGGCACCGAGCCCAACTAGACGGGAGCTCGCCGAAGAATCTGTTGCTACTCAAATCGACATATCCTAGATTTGTGCATTCTTTGAACTCTTCGGATATGTCTCCAGTGAGTTGGTTTCCTTCAAGCCGAACCCTAGTCAAAGACCAGCAGTTCCTCAAGCTTTCCGGGATGGAACCCATGAAGCGGTTGTTGTATGCAGCAAATTTTTCAAGGGATCCACCTCGGCAAAGCTGGTTTGGTAGATGCCCTGAGAAGTTATTATCGCCAATGCCAAGCCCGACCAAATTTCCTAGGTTTGCCATTTCTTTAGGTATTGGACCAGATAATTGATTTTCATAGAGAAGCAATTCGGTTAGATTACTCAAATTTCCTAAAGCAAGAGGGATTGAACCAGAAATGTGATTCCTGGAGAGGGACAAGTGCGTGAGTTTTATTAAATTTCCGAGAGTGGAAGGGATGGAGCCCGTTAGATTATTAGCCGACAGTTCTAACTCGTTCAAATTCATCAAATTTCCTATTTCTAGGGGAATCAGACCGACAATTTGATTTTGTTTGAGGTGCAATTTGGTAAGCTTTGTCAAATTCTTCAACGCGGTGGGGATTGAACCGGTAAGATTGTTTTTTCGCAAGCTTAGGACAGTAAGAGATTTCAGGTTTCCTATTTCTGGTGGGATGGAGCTTGAAATTTGGTTTTCGGAGATGGACAGGATGTTTAGATTGTTCAAATTACCCAAAGATGGAGGAAGTGCACTGACGAGATTGTTTCTACTCAAACTCAGTTCAACCAGATTTTCCAAGCTACCTATCTCCGGTGGTATTGGACCACTTATCTTGTTTCCCGAGAGGTCCAGCAGACGGAGATTTTCAAGTAAGCTGATTTCGGAAGGAATTCGTCCGCTGAGTTCATTATTTTGGAGTTTGAGGGAAGTGAGTCTGGTCCAATTGGCGAAGAAAAATGGAGGAAGTTCGCCCGATACTGTATTGTTGGAAATATCAATCACCGTAATTTGAGAGAGATTAGCTATTGAAGGAGGTAAAGTGCCTGAAAAGCCATTGGTAGACAAATTGAGTGAGGCAAGATTGGTGAGAGTACCGATATGGGGCGGAACAATTCCAAGGAGTGAGTTGCCGCTGAGATCAAGACGGGTTAGAAATGGAAAGGATGAGAAACTGAAGTGATTGAGATTACCTTGCAAACCGGCATTCGGTAGGTTTATTTCGGTTACACGTCTTGCATGGTTGCATGCAATTCCTAACCACCTGCATGGGATTCTTGGGACTGTGTTCGTAGCATTTGGGATTGACCATGAATGGAGAGATTGGGTTTGGAGGGTAGATTTCCATTCGAGGAGAGCATTGGCTTCTGATTTGGATGGTGATGATGATGATGATGATAGATTGCATGAAACTAAGATAGCCCACATGATGAAGGATACGAAGGAGAAAGATGATATCTTGAATTCCATGACTACGGGTGTTGTGAGTTTTGGTGCGTTTGGACGTCCTCTTGAAATAGAAGATATAGGACGATGGCTTTCACACGAGTCAAAGTCTACTGCCGTGTTAGAATGAAGAAGGGAAGAAGGGTCAAACCTCATTGATTTGGGCCGTGTATGGATGCATCCCAAGCTTGAGTATTGATCTGATGGATGGAGGATGCTGTAATAAAGATATTGGAAGGCCTGAGGCTAGCTATCAGCCATTTTGCCCTTTTTCGAAGAACTTTACTGAGAATTATTATTGGCTGTCTATCTGAAGTCCTCAGATCAAAGGCTGGGATCTTCCGACATTGAATTCGTTTCTGAGCATCCCCCATCCACGATACACTGCATCAATTCAAGGGTTTAGATCACCAAAATAGGGCCCCACCTGTTCGGAATAGGTGCATCAGCGCACCATTCACGTCCTGACGCAATAGGATATAGAAATTGCAGAATGATACATGCGTCCGTACGTATGGTAATTATCAGACGTCCCAGCAATGTGGAGTACATGATGTTTATGTGGAATCCAAACCGTGAATCTGACCCCTTATGGTTACTATTCATCCCAAGAATAATCCCTATAAAGAAAACTCAGGTAGGAGTACACACCAAGGCAATAGATAATCATGCTTACGAACTATATTTTCACTTTTTGTGGCCCATCTAAATTTTGAAATAGCTTCAGCTTTGATGTGTCCATTAATTTTAGTGGGTCGCACCTGATCACGAACTTGGATGACATATAAAAGACACGGTGGACCCACATTCCATCAGGAAGCTTCTATGGTGAACCCTCCCAGTATTTCTTTTGGTGTGGCCCACATCATATATCGATCAGGATGGCATTTGGGATCTAGATCTAAAATTGGGGAGTGCATCTAACGGACGAATTGGATGGAACCCAGTGTCAAGATCTCGAACGTACAGTAATCATTAGAAATTTCATGTAAGGGTGAGCCTCCATCTAGAAGGACGCGGATTGCATAGGGCTCTCAATGGAGCGGCTCAGATCCTATTCGCTCTAAATTCGTATTAATCTTAAAATAGGTTTGATTATTTAAATGGACTGGATTTGGATCTTAAAATAGGTTCTATTAATTATATGGACTAGATCTGGATTCACATAAACATATCAGAGTTCGATCAGAATCGGATCGAGATCTGACTCATTGTCACCTTACTATATATGTTATAATCATACTAGCCATCCATTTTCCAGATTATTTTAGACAATATGTCTCAAAATTGAGACATGCCACTCCCAGGTCAACTATATCACAACCAATAGTAGAATTTGCATCATTTTGCTACTAAATTAAATATATTATATTATATAAATTTTTAGATTTATAATAGGGTAGAATCAGACCTACATCTGACCTGAATGCAATGGATGCATGGATTTTCGATCGAAAATCTAATTATTTATAAATGCATCAGATATAGATATCACCTTTTGAATATGAATTGAATCCAAATTCGATGTGAATCGGTTTGCAGATGTTCCGACTTGGAGCCGGATCCAACTGATCCGACCCATTGAAAGCCCTAGGATTGCGTGGTGAGCCGAACACCACGTAGCAAGGTGGTGCAAGGACCTTAAGGAGCCCACTGTTATGTATGTGTTTTATCCACCACGTTCATCCGTTTTTCCAGTTCAATTTAGGACATGAGCTCAAAATCAAATCATATCCAAAGCTAAGGTGGACCACACCAGAGTAAAGGGTGGGGATTGAAGGCATACTGCTGAAAGCTTGTTGGGCCACACAGAGTCCTTACGCCACGTGGCTACGCGGTGCTAGGTTTACCACGCAATCCGCGTACGATTTGGAAATGCACCCCTTCTCTTCGGTCTTTAGTGGCTTCATTGTCGTTAGTCAAAGGTCAATGCGTGATCGGCGGGAAGCCAAATCAAGAAAGAATCTACTAGGAAATAGAGAAGTCATCGGGGAGAACTAGAGGCTACGGGCTACAGTGCTCCTACTTCCATGGGAACATATGAAAGTCAGTGAATTCATCTGATCTGTCCATTAGGTCCACCCCAAGATCTTCATGGCCTACCATGCGAGAAATGTGCCGATGGAAATATCCTATCCATAAGTCTAACTGTTTAGAACCATGAGCCATCCAAAATGGACCCACTAAATGGATGGCTTTAATTGTTGATTGGGCCTTCTTCTTTTTCTGTATAGAATCTTGACCATTCATTTTATAAGCTGTTGATTAGATGGTTGAAATTATCCCAATGGCTGTGATTTTTCTGTTAAGTGGCCCATCAAGAGTTTGTTTGGAGAGACTGCACTACTGAAATTGATAGATTACGAACACTGTATACTTATGAAACTAGTTGCATTGGAGTCGGATTGCGTCCTTCCTCAGTATGGACGCAAAGCGTCCATACCTAGCTGTGGAGGGGCCCACTGTAATTTATCTGTTTATCCACTCCATCCATTCCGTTTCTAAGATCAGACCTATTTCATGCGACAAAGAATGAGGTAGGTACAACGGTCAGATCGATCACACCAGAAAAGACTCTGGCATTTAATGCTTGGTGCATCTAAGGCAACCCGAAGTCCAGTATTTTGTGTGGTTGATCTGACCGTTGGACCTGCCATATTCTTAGTCTCTTGTGGTCGGGCGGACCTTATAAACTGAATGGACGGAGTTGATAAACAGATACATCATAGTGGGCCCCTCCACAGCTCGGTATCTTTGCGTCATATTGAGGAAGGACGCAATCCGACTCCAGTTGCATTGAAACTTCTCCTCAGTCGTGTCATTGTCGTGCTCTTGACAGTGACAAGAGGGGAGAAAAGCGAAGCCAAACCAATCTCTTAAGAATAGTCTAAGGGCATGTGGACCACACATTCACTTCAGTGGGGTGGCATACAGCACCGGCGGGACTAGCATAGGGGATGGTTTCAATCTTCTGTGGGCCCTAACATGATGTATGTGTTTTATCCACGCCGTCCATCCATTTTTCCATCTGATTGTAAGGTATGATCCAAAAAATGAGACAGATCCAAATTTCAAGTGGACCACACCACATGAAAACAGTGGGGATTTACACTCACCGTTGAAAACTTTTGGGGGCCACAGAAGTTTGGTATCAAGCTGATATGTGTTTCACTTCATCTAGGTCTATGTGACCTTATAAACAGGTTAGATAACAAATAAACATTACAGTGGGCCCTAGGAAGACTTAATGGTGGACATTCAATTCCCACTGTTTTCCTGTAGTGTGGTCCACATGAGATTTAGATCTGTCTCATTTTTGGATTCAAGATTTAAAGTCATATGTAAAAATGGATGGACAGAGTGGATAAAATACATACATCATGGTGGGGGCCACAGAGAATTGAAACACATCCCTTATGCGGGACTCGCATATCCGCGCCCCCATCCGATGCTCTACACTACGACTGGGGCGCGACTTCGGTGAGACCCCGGAACCAGCGAAGTGGGTGGGACCTTGACGTGGCGTATTAGGATTGGTCCACTTGGGCGGGCGCGTGTGAGAGAGCCACACGTGAGGGACGGCATCAATTAACGGCAGTTTCCTGGCTCCGCCTCTCCCTCTTATTTCTCTCTCCGCTAGTTGGCCGCCTCTTCCTCTTGCTTTCCACGTACCTCTCGTGAGAGTGGAGAGATCCTGTCCGGACGCGGATTAGCTACTGACAGGTTGAGTAGCGATCTAGCTACTGAAGTGAAGTCACCAACTTCTGTGGGCCCCACCATGATGTATATGTTGTATCCACACCATCCATACATTTGGAGAGTTTATTTTAGGACATGAGATAAAGAATTAGTCAGATCCAACACTCAAGTGGACCCCACCAAAGAAAACAGTGGGGCTTGATCTCCTACCATTAAAATCTTCTTGGGGACACAGAAGTTTTCGATCAAGCTGATATTTATGTTTTCCCTTCTTCAATGTCTGTGTGAACTTTTGAACAGGTTGGATCTCAAATAAACATCATGGTGGGCCCTAGGAAGGTTTCAACGGTCGTGTACTGTCCCCACAGTTTTCTTTAGTGGGGTCCACTTGAGCTTTGGATCTGTCTCATTCTTTAGCTCATGCCCTAAAATGATCTCTCCAAATGAATGGACGATGTGGATACAACACATACATCATGGTGGGCCCCACAGTAGTTGGTTACGTCACTTCAGTAGCCGGATAGCTAATCCGCGTCCATCTTGTCCTCTCTCTCTCCAATAATGGCAGCGGGAGCACCCCAACCCAGTTTTTTTTTTTTTTTTTTTTTCCAGATTAACTGGGCCCACTGTAAATGCATGTGGTTTATCTACACCGTCCATCTGTTTTTCCAGCTCATATAAGGAGTTGAAACAAAAATTCAAGCATATCGAAATTTCAGGTGGACCATATCACAGGAAACAGTGGGTATAATGATTCCCACCGTTGAAACCTTTCGAGGGCCCGTAGTGATGTTTCTTTGTCATCCAATCTGTTCACAAGATCACGGAAACATTGATGATGGCAAAAAACAAATATCAGCTGGATCCAAAACTTCCGTGGCCCTCAAGAATTTTTCAATGGTACACATTCAATTCACACTTTTTCCTGTGGTGTGGTCCGCTTAAGAAATTTAAATGCTTCATTTTTTGTCTCAAGCCATAAAATTATCTGTTAAATGGGATGAACAGATTAGATAAAATAGATAAATCACGGTGGACCACATCTAGTTTAATGCAAGGGTATTGAGTTCGTACACAATCCGAGGAAGAGACGCATGGAGAGAGAAAACGAAGAAAACGACCGTTAAACGATGCCGTCTCTCACGTGTAAATGCCTAGCATATATGCCGCTTGGTGGACCAATGCGGCCCCGCCACGTCAGGATCCCACCGACTTCGCTGGTTCCGGGGTCTCACCTAAGTCGCGCCCCTACGACTGGTCAACTACGAAGTGTAGAGGAGACTTTCGGAGGTCGCATTTTCAACGGGAAAGTATACGCAGGAAATTCGGTGGAGTGCGGATTGGCTGCTCTCCCCACAATAACGTAGCCAGAGACAGAAGATAATTCAGTAGATTTGTGGAGCCGCCATGATTTTTTTTTTTTTTTTAAACTTTATCCACGCCGTCCATCCATTTTGACAGATCATCTTAGGGCATGAGCCAAAACAAATGGTGGATCTGAAGGCTAAAGTGGATCACACCACATGAGTAGTTAGGATTGATTTCCTACCGTTGAAAAATTACTAAAGTCCTACCGTGATGTTTATTTACCTTCTAACCCGTCCATAAGGTCACATAGACAAGCAGGAAGGGAAAACATAAATATCAAGTTGATCCAAAACTTTTGTGGCCCTCAGGAAGTTTTCAACGGTCAGGTAATTTCAATCTCCAGGGCTTCCTGAAATGGTTGGTCCACCTGAGCCTGTACTCTGCCTCCTTGGTTCATGCCCTACAACAATCCGTCCAACTAACTGCAGCACGTGGATATATATATATATATATATATATATATATATATATATATATATATATAGTACTATGAGGTCGACCTCATGGAAAGTTCCCATGAGGTCGAGTTGTATGGGATCCACCGTAATGTGTGTCGATCGTCTACCCATCAGTTAGATGCACCATTCCATGATGGGGCATGGGCGCGTAACCCCTCTCAACTGTTGCTTGTGGTGTGGCCCACCTAAGTCATTGATTGACCTGATATTCAAGCCCGTGCCCCACCATGGAATGGTGCATCTAACTGATGGGTAGATGTTCGACACACATTACGGTGGATCCCACACAACTCGACCTCATGGGAACTTTCCATGAGGTCGACCTCATAGTACCATTATATATATATATATATATATATATATATATATATATATATATATATATATATATAGAGAGAGAGAGAGAGAGAGAGAGAGAGAGAGATGCTCACAAGCAATTAGTTGTATGTCCAACTAGTTGGCATGTGCATGTGGGGTCACTATGGTGTTTGTATGATATTTTGTCCATACAGAAAGATTATCTCACTATAGAAATAGGATGCACAAAAAATCAGGACGATCCAACCATGATAATGTGATGCTCCATGTGAATGTAGAGTTTATAGGTGTTGTTTCATGGTTTCCTATGGTGTACCCCACCTAATAGTTGGATCAACCTGATTTTTGGGTCATCTCATTTTCGTGACGAGATAATCTTAATGGACGGGCAAGATATTATACAAACACCATGGTGGGCCCTAAATGCCAACTAGTTGGACGGACAACTAGTTGCGCATATATATATATATATATATATATATATATATATATATATATATATATATATATATATATATATATATATATATATATATATATATATTATGTTGGGCCCTGTGTCCATCTCTGAATAGATCTTGGCGCGGGCAGTACACAATCCACGCCTGCTCCTATGGAAGTCAGTATGCTTATGGCCTGTTTAACTTTCAATTCCTAAGGAAATACTTTGAAAATGGGTCATTATTACAGTCTCACCCTCTTTGAAAATCTAGCTGACTTTCTTCTTTGAATACCGGTCCCAAAGAATTGATTTGAATTCGTGGGACCCACTTTGGTATATATGATGTATCTGCACCGTCCATCCATTTTCCAGGAACATTTTAAGGTATATAATAAAAAAATAATACAGATAAAATACTTAACTGGCCTACACTAGAGGAAACACTGGCCCCAAGAAGTCTTTAACGATACATGTTCCATTCTCTTTTTCTTGTGATGTGGTTCACTTGAGCTTTGGTTTTTGTAATGACCCTCAGATTTGATCGAACTTGACTTGAGTACATGGATGAGTGTTAACAGTAAAGACCTGAATTAGCACGAATAAGTCCTTTTAGGATGCAAATAAATGCACCTCATTGTGGCACATGTGTGCCTAACCTTGACCGTTACAGACCTATCATATAGGCCGATGAAATCCTATTCCCAAAATAGCCTTAATGGTGACCGAAATATCCGAAAGAGATCTAGACCGTTCGTTGGTGGATCAATGATCACGAATCTAAGGGATTATGTTTGCCTTATTGGACTTGACATTTCACTTAAATCGGATGTCCAAGACCATATCCCGAACAACACAACTTCAATCAAAACCCTGTTGGGTGAGTTGTATAACTCACCTAATAAATGATCATCTGGGCCTAAAACAGGCAAACCCATCTTAAATTCATTCAAAATCTGGATTTTAGGGTTTTTCTTAGGGTTTTGGCTTAGGTTTTGCTTGGATTTATCGATTAAGTCGTTGTTCCTCTCAATTGCTTGGTACCAAGCGATAATCGCAGGTAACTATACCCTCTATTGCAGGAATTAGCAATTGATTTTGGTCTAGTTGATTTTAATTTCAATCTTTGGTTGGAATTAGGTTAGATACCGAGGTTCCTCTCATTTCCTCGTACTTTAGACGTCGTGGATATATGATTCCCCCCACACAGGTCAGGACTGTTCGCCTAAATTAGTTTTTATCAGCCCTTGATAGTGTTGGGTAATGAAATCTAGGATTTTGGGTGGAATTTCTTCAAAGTTAATCATTTGAATAGTTTGTAATTATGATTTATAGATTTGATATGTTATTGTTATAATATACCTTCTAGGATATATGAAATCCATGCCTATTTAAACTGATTTGTGAAACGTGTTCTTGATGTGTTTTGCATGCCAAGTGTTTGATGAAATGTCAAGTATTGAATTTAATGTTTATTTATCAATGTGTGTATTATAATATGTTTAAAACATTATAGAACTACTATGTGTGGAATAGGTACCGGGAAAACTACTGTTAATGAAGGGATTGCTTGCCTTGGGTTGGGCCGCCCTAGATTCGTTCAATCGATTTAGACAAATTACAGCTGACCGGTCCTAGCTAAGCCCATCCGTCATCGTTCATTCAATTCCACCGGATTAGTCTAGTCCTAAGGGAGATTATTATTATTTTGTTCATTACTAAACATACCCGAAGTCCAGGATACCACAATTCCCATTGTTATACAGTCACCATCATTAGGTGTCACATTCCTGGCGACCTACTCATTGTAGCTCATGGACCAGGCACAATATAATGGGTAACTGTGTCTGTGCCGTCTCTGACCTATATTGATTCAGATAGTCATATAGAGAGTCTTGAGTGCCGATGCTAGGTGACGAGCCTACCATCCATGACCATGGGTGACGACCCATACCTTGTATTTGTTTAGTCTTGGTGTTGGGGTCCCAAAAGTCAGGATCCTCAAACAAGGGATTACAAGTGAACAAATCATCCCCTGACTAGATCTAGGGCCAGTGCACCAGGAATCTCAACAAAATCAAGATAAACACTAGACTTGGCCAAAAATGGAAAATTGAGCCAGTGGTGGGCCCCACCATTCATCATGATCAGAACCCTCCAAATTTGGGAGGGTAACTTCAACAATGAAGAAATAGAGCCAGTGCATCAGTATTCATCACAAAGCGGGCCCTACAAACCATCATTTTTTCAAGATAATCATAAATAAGTACGTCGGCGCATCAAGAAATTTGTGGTCAGCGCGTCATGAAATTCAGTCATTTTAAAAATGATTTTCAGGACGCACTGACCCTCAAAGCATCGAGAAATTCACCCAGCGCATCATAAAATTGAGTCGTTTTAAAAGTGAAATTCATGACGCACTGACTCTCAGCGTATTGAGAAATTCACCCAGCGCATCCAAAAAATCAGGAATTTCAGGATGCACTGACAGGCAGTGCGCCCTAAAAATCAGCATTTAAACTAAGGCATTTTAAGATGCGCCGAGTGATTTTCTCGACGCGCCAACCTATTTTCTCGACGCACTACACGTGGCGGACTCCTATTGGCCGACTCTCGGTATTTTTGGGTATAAATACCCCTCTATTACGGTTCATTTGGACGGATCCACAGAGAGAGAGTTTTGTCCCTTTGGCATTTCGAGAAACCGCCGGAATCCCTCGCCGGAAACCCATTTCCGATCATCGGAACTCCCTTCCGATCGACGGAATCCCTCACCGAAAATCTCATCTCCGACCACAACAGGTCTGGTGATGAAATAACTTCGAATTGCGCAAGTATAGTAGCGTATCACGAAAATTAATCATTTTCAAAACAAAGTTATTTTCGGACGCACTGGCCCCAGCGCGTCAGAAAAATACTCTCAGCGGATCAAATAAATCAATATTCCAAAACTAATCAGTTTAAGGACGCACTGGCCTCAGCGCATCAGAAAATAGCTCGACGCATCAGTAAAATCAGTCGTTTATAAAACAAGTCATTTTTTTGATGCACTGGCCCCAGCGCATCACAAAAATAGGCCAGCGGACCAGAAAAATACATTCTTAAAACAAGTCATTTTTGGACGCACTGGCCCCAACGGATCACAAAAATAAGCCAGCGAATCAGAAAAATCAAACACTTTAACAATCATTTTTGGACGCACTGGCCCCAGCGCATCAGTAAAATCAGGCCAGCGGATCATAAAAATCAGCACTCAGAACGTCCATTTTAGCACCTTTAAATCTTTATTTTGTGATGTTTTCGGGCCCCGTTTGGGCCTATTTTGGGCATTTCAAGCGTTTCCGGACGCAATGGAGCAGTCAAATAGCTCATCCAGGCCACCCAATGAGCAGAATGCAAGCCTTCAGAGTCCAATCTGATCCAATGCGATGTGCGGAGTAGTTTCTCGAAAAGAGGCCGCCAGTGCCTAGAATCATACCAATGTATCATCATTACATGTACTATTATAATATGACCCGGATTCAGGTCTGGATTAAGAAAACGGGACTATGGTTAACACGGTAAACCATATAAAGAGAGTTCTAAACTATCACATGGAATTTGTTAAAGACTGACACTTCAAGAACAGTCGATGCCCTACCCATTCAAACGGCATCCGCTGGTTGAGCTGCTCAGGTACATACAACTACAGATCGGTCTTCCCGCGATCACTCGTCATAAATGATGGGCACAAGCCCAGAGTCGCACCCCTCGGTTAAAAACCCTAACAGTCTCAGCCCGGATCTCCGGTCAAAACATGGGACATAAACATCTGACTCGTACGAAGATGGATCAGTCCATAACAAAACTCAACAAATACAGGTCTTCACGACCATACAAATACAGGTCTCCATGACCATACAAATACAGTTCTCTATGACCACAAAAAATACAGGTCTCTACGACCATGAACTCTAAGAGCATAGTCCTCGCTGACTAGTCTTCTGCCTTTTAATTAAGGGTCATCGATCATTCGATGTAATTAAGGGCTCGTGCCAGATCATGGCCTAGAATTTACAAGATCTCAGGATCTCTGGAATAAAATTCGCCTTGCGATATCTCTTCTCTTGTGTACTTTTTGTGAATGCTTGTGATCGTCTATGAATGTTTCTATATTCAGAACCCCAGAGCAACGAAACACCAAAAAAATGCGCTTGAGCACTTTTCTAGTTCTAACACTTGGGCTATACCCGTACCGTTGGATTGTCAATCATAGACCAGAGGTGATGAACCTCGATGGAAATGAGGATCCCAGGAGACGAGCCATGGAATCCTGATCATATGACTTGTGATATAATTAAAGTATCCTGGCCTTGCTAATACTAATGGTTGAAAACAAACTAAATAAATACCTGGTAATCATGCATGCATCGCATAGGTGCTCAGGTGTCTCGTTGCCCTCCTGGTTATGCCAGCCTTGACCCTTTTCACATGCATTATATTCGTTGCTGCTGGGTGATAGGTGTAAGAGCCCCACCATTTTATTACTCCGGAACATATCATTGGCATTACATAGTTACATGCATTATTCAACTATCATAGGAATTAATTGTGAGATTATATTTCTTTATCTGTACTTGACAGTGTTAATGATAAATGTAACTTAGAGAATGGTAGGACTGAGTTGATCACTCACTCCCACCTGGGGGGTGTTTTAAAACACCAACCAAATATTCTTGACGCAGGAATAGTAAATGCGTTGGTAACAGATGAGGACTATTCTGACCCTACTTCAGCAGAGTTATTCTTCCAGTTCGCTGACGAGCAGCTCTAGGCTGTCACACCTATCTTCTTAGTTTACTCTTTTGGACCATGATTGTGAAGATATTTTTGGACACGTATAATATTTTTTTAGACATGTATATATCAGGCCCCCAGCTGAGTGGTCGATGGTTGTTTGAGTTGTATGTATATATGTTTTTCCCTTCACTTCAGAATATACTTTCACTGTTTGGTTTAAATCTTGCCTTTTGCCTATGATGCCACCTAATTTAAATTGTTGAATTATGCTTCCGCACAATACAGTCAGCCCAGAAGAGTCGGAAGCCGCGGATTACCCGACACCCGATTTTCGGGGAGTGAATGTTTTGCCTTATCTTTTGGCCTATGACATAAAGTCATCTGGCGTAATGGATGAACGATGTTGATAAGCAACATACATCACAGTGGGCCCCACAACTTTTGTAGAGTTTCTTGATTCTAGCATCTAAAAAGTACGGAGTCAAAACGAGCATAGGAAAAAATGCAGAAAATACTTGGGTAAGTAATTATTACCCATTTACAATGTATTTACCAGAGAATTAGAAAATCAAACACACCCTTCGTAAACTAGGACGCGGACTGCGTCCTTCCTCACTATGGAGGTAAAGAGTCCATACTCAACTATAGAGGGGCCCACCGTGATGTATCTGTTTATCCATGCCATCCATCCATATTCCATGATCATTTTAAGCCATGAGAGAGAGAAAGAGGTAGATCCAACACTCAGGTCAACCACAGTCCAAAGATGACCCTTGCATTTAATGCAACCCAGCTCACTATTTGGTGTGGTTGACCTGAGCGTTGGATCTGCCTCGTTCTCTCTCTCATGGCTTAAAATGATCATAGAATATGGATGGACAACATGGATAAACAGATACATCACGGTGGGCCCCTCCATAGCTCAGTATGGACACTTTGCCTTCATATTGAGAAAGGACGCAATCCGCGTCCAGTCAACTCTATGGGGGCTACTATGATTTTTGTATTTGATCCGCTTTATGTATCCATTTTACTAAATAATTTTAGGTCTTTATTACAAAAATGAATCATAACCAAATCTTAAATGAACCACACCATAGGAAATAGTGTGAATTGAACGTCTATTGTTGAAAAATTCTCAAGGGCCATGAAAGTTTTGGATCAAGCTGAAATGTTTTTTTTTTTTTTACCTTCATAAATGTCTATATGATCTTATGAACTATTGGATGACAAATAAACATCATTGTGGACCCTAGGAAGGTTTCAACGGTGGAAATCATTATTGCCACTATTTCGTGTTATTGCCACTGTTTCGTGTGTTATGGTCCACTGGAGCTTTGGAAATGCTTCAATTTTGGGCTCAACCCTTAAAATGAGCTGGAAAAAGATATGAACGGGTGTGGATAGACCACATATAGGTAGGGCTGAAAGTCGGGTAGGTTGGGTTAGGGTTTAGGGGGGGTTGGGTCGGGTTAGTGGTCGACCGTAACTCAATCCAACCCAACCTCGGGTTGGGAATTCTCAACCCGAGCCCAACCTAAGCAGGCTCGATCAGGTTAATGCATGCTAATATTTTCATTATTAAGTTAGTATATTATGTTTTAATACACATTTTATTTTTTTTACACCTATGAATTTATTTTATTATATATATATAGTTATTTATTATAAAGAACTTCATTTTTTCTAAACAAACAAGCTAAAATATAGGATAACTATTCCTTTAACACTCAAGCATATCAAATTTCAAACATTATAAGCTTACTTACTAAAGTAATATAAACTAAAAAAATTTAATTAACTAAAGTATAATAAAATTATAAGTAAATTGTATATATATTAGGTTCGGGTTGGGTCGAGAAACCGAGACCTCAACCCAAGCCCGACCCAAGCTTTATCGAGTTGGTATTTGCATAGCCCAAGCTCAAGATCGGATCTGATACTTCTTACCCAAGCCCAACCCAAAGTCAGGTCGGTCGGGTTGAACCCGCTCGACTTTTAGCCCTACATATAGGGGGGTCAATGGGCTAGGCCGAGCTCTATCAAATCTCAGTCCAAATTTTTTAAGATGTGCCCAAACCTGGCCCTAGCCTTGGTCTTGACAGGCCAAAATAGTCCAACTCGAGTCCAGCTCAGGATACATATGTAGGACTCGGCCTAAGCCCAGCCCGAGCCCTAGCTAGCCCAATCAAGCACAAAAATTATGAAACATTGTAAAAATCACATCCTTTTCTTTCCAATATGAAGCAAACCTATCATAGCCAATGCAAAAGAAAGTGAAATTTCTTAAAAATTAGAACTACCTACCTTCTCCCACCAAAAAAAAAAAAAAAAACCCTACAAAACCCACCTCAAATCAGCTCTTGAACACCCAAAATACTAATCAAAATAACAACTTTTTCAATTGTCAAACCAACCCATCTTAGAAAAACTGTTAGAAACTCAGAACAACATAACAAGCAGACTTTTTTAGATAATTATACACAGATCTACCCATTTATACACCTCAAAACTAATAAAAAAGCCAATGACAGAACAGTTGAAGATCTAAGGCCCTGTTTGGATGCATGTGAGTTTTTAAAGTTGTAAGTAACTTACTTATAGGTGAAAGAAAGTTACAAGTAATCCTAGTTGGATGTAAGTTGTAACTGAGTTACAGGTAACTTAGTTTTTGTGTTTGGCTAACCTATAAGTTAGTTACAGGTAATAAGTTATATATTCACACCAACCAAAACTTTGAGTAGAGAATTATTTAAAAATCAAATTGACACATAAAGAAGCTTAAATAAAAGTATGCCATTTTATTGAGCCCATGGCCAATTCATAGGCTAAACTAATCGATAGATGAGTGTAGACACCCCACCTTCGGCTACAATGTTGGTAGAGATAGTTGAATGAATGGAGGACCATACCCCCAAATCCCATGTCCAAACCCAACCAAACTCACCCTTGTAAGCCCCAATTCATAGCCCAGCTCAAGCCTGAACTCAGTCGACTCACCCCTAAACATCAGCCCAAAAAAACCCCCCATAAAAAACCAGTCAAAAAATACCAAAGGAGTCAAACTTGGTAAGTCAACCCGCTAAGTCAAATTATCGAGTCAACTCACTGGGTCAGTCTAGCCCTTGCACCCAGTCAACTCACCGTGTCAATCCATCTCTCAAACCCAGTCAACTCACCTGGTTCTGGGCCACAGCTTCGGAGTAGCTCCGAACCTTGAACCTCAGACTTTTCTACTTCAGGTTCGGGGGCCGTACACTCCGAAGCTGGAGCAAAGAGTCCCTACGGGCAGCTCCCTAGGGGCCGCCTAAGAATAATTATCGAAGCTGCCATCCTTCGCAGCTATAAATACCCCCGCCCCTTCTCATTCACAGCATCCACTTCCCATCTTTCCAGCCCGAGAGCTCTGAGTTCATCTCCACCCCTTTTTTTTAGTTCATTCCTTCACCAAGGAGAGCCTGAGTGAGAAGAGCCTAGCCTCGGTCCAGCCCAGCCTGACCCTGGTCTAAGTCTCCTAAGCTACATAAGTCCTGATCTAGCCACTCGAAGCAAACCCTTGCGACACCTCCGTCCATCCAGCTAGTCTTTTATTAGCATCATCTCATTCGTATCTAGTATAAGTGCAACATTTACTTTTTTTCCAACCCCCTGCTTATCATATCATTGCAAACACTTAGATTATTCAAATACACAGCATGCATCCCTCATAAAGCACCTGTCAGTTCTAGCGTATGCTCTAGGCTTGCCTATTAATGGAAACCTGCCAATCAGAAACTCTTATTGTTCAGACCTACATTCATGCATCATATCATTTATAAGAGTGTACGAGGATTAAATCAGACTTTCAATTATTAGTTCGATTCATGTGAAGTAAAAACCATACTTCGGTACAGACATAGTGGGGTGCTTAACATCTTCCCACCCTATAACCGTGATCCCTTACCTCGAATCTCTAGCCGCAGATCAAAAGGAGTCAGTTTAGAGGCAGGAATCTTCAGATTCCCTTCTCTAACATTTCTATGGGGTCTAGCCGACTGTAGATTCGAAGTAATTGGCTAGTGGCGACGCTGGTCTTATACGAACTCATCCAAACATATCCAATCTAACACGACAACCGAAAAATCCCTCAAGAACGAGGCGAGCCAGGTGGCACCACGGCGATTTGTGCACACACCCCATTTTTCGAAAGGGAGGGTCGAGTGAGCGGAGAGGCGAGCGTCCACAGAATGGCGACTCTACTGGGATATGCTAGTCCCACTAGTCGTGATCCAACTTGAAAAATAGAAATTCCTCCTGTACTTGAAAGCCATTAGTCCTCATACAATCTCATCTGCATAGCATTCCATCAAAAAAAAAAAAAAGAAAAAAAGAAAATCCCAAAACCCAACATAAAAGAGTAAAGCATATTCTTCACCATTGCGCCTCCTCGGGCTCAACGTCTTCAGAAACAATTTCCCTTCTGCAGCATAATCCGCACTCGAGCTCAGCAAGCCATGTCCGACCATGAAGAGGAAGCTCACCTCTTCCCTGCCCTCAACATGGCCAAAGGGCAACAACCAATTGAGAATACGCCAATCATGCAAGAATTGACACAAGGAATGAGAGCAATGTAAGAAATGCTCTTGCACTTCATGCAAGCACAAGCTACCGTAGCAGTCAGCAATCAAGTTGACCCTAGTTCAGCAATCTCAGCAACCATCTAAGGTCCTCCCCGCCTCCAGTTCATCCCAACCACAACCGTCAGAGATCACTCAGGACTTTCGATACCCTCCTAACAGGGGCCTTCAATCAGAACAACCCTCAACCTCAGGGTATTTCTTCTAATATCCTCTTACAAATGAGAGCCATTTTTCAGTTACAACCCACAACCAGAACTCCCAGCCAATTCCAATATCCTCTCCCTAATGGGAGTTCCAGCCAATTTCAGTATCCTCATGTGACCGAGATTTCTTTGCAGTCTCCCTTCGTAGCTCTAGTCTAACAAAGTCCCTACAATGATAGTAATTACCAGGCCCAACCTCCTTCAAGTAGGAATCATAGGAGCATCAATGACACCAATTATTATGAAAGGGAGCCATCTCAGTCCTGACAAGGGGTAAGATCTCCTTCATCTGGTCCCTCTGAAATATAGCAACTCCGAGAGCAGATGCAAGACATGAAGAGGAAGTTGCAGAAGCAACAAGGGGTGGATCTTCCATCCATTAAGTTCAAGGACCTGTGTCCATTTCCCTATGCGATGGTACCTCAAGGCTTCCAAGTACCAAAATTTAAAAGATATGATGGGACAGGGTGTCCTGTAGACCACCTATGAGCTTTTTGTGGAGAGCTTGATGCCGCGGTGGGCACTAATGGAGCACTCATCCGCCTGTTTTAAAAATCTCTGAAGGGCGATGCCCTAGACTGGTATACATCATTGGACTTGCCATCGCATCAGGACGTGGGAACAACTTTTCCAGGCTTTTGTTGACAGATTCGCTATACAATCTTAACTTAGCACCTAGAAGGGTGGATCTTACAGCCTTAAGGCAGGGGAATGATGAATCATTATCAGCTTACATTAGACGTTGGCGGGCAATGGCCGCTAGAATGAAGGCACACATCGACGATGATGAGCAAATCTCCATGATCATCAACTCGGCAAATTTGAGTATCTATGGATACCTCGTCTCATATCCGTATGCCAACTTTACCCAACTCATCCGATGCTCGGGAACAAGTCGAAGTAGGAATAAGGGCTGGGATGATCTCCCCTTGGTGGCTGTTCGCTTCCCCAAGTGTAGGGTTGCGATGTAGTAATAATCTCGGTAAGACCGAGGTCGGTCCACAGGGAAGAAAGTAAACAATTTGAACTATCCTAATAACTAGAATCTTAAGAGGTTTGTGAAATCAGTTTTGAACATGAAATAGAAAAATCTGATAATGAAAAGATAACTAGAGCATCAATGATCCACTTATAGCTCTCCTTTGATGCATAATTCGCTGTGGTTTCTCACTTATTCAATTAGAATCAAAATCAAATCCTATCTAGCCGGATTATAGAGCAGTTATATTATCAAAGCAATTTAACACATGTGTTATTCATCAACATGATTCCCTCAATTCAAGTTAGGACTTGAGCACACTCAATTGCATAGGTCAATCCTAGTTCCAATAGATTAAGATCATAACCATAATAATCATCAAACCTTGTCGCAAAGGTTAACTAATAGCATGGTTTGAACTTGATTCAAATCATATAAACACCCAACACATATTTCAGAATTTAGAACAAAAAGGTAGAACTTTGGTTTGAAGTTCCCACATGATGATCCAAGTCTAGAGCGTATTGAATCCGATTCCTCGGAGTGTATAGGTCTAGAGCCATGCAAAACGATAACTAGAGCAATTCTTTTAAACATCCATAAGCCATCATAAGATTAAGAAAAACTACTTAGAACTTTATTCAAACTTCTAAAAACCATTGTTCTTCAATAAATCCAAACTTGAAACCAATAAAGCGAATTAAAACATCTAGGTAAGCTATAAGTTTCACCTCTTAGCTCTAGCTAAGAGGTTATCTAATGAAAAGCATAAAAACAAACTAGAATTAGAACTAGAAGAAGAAGAAAACTAGTTGTAGGAGGCTAGGAAGCCTCCTAGGTCTTGAATCCTTTGCTCCCCACGTTGCTAGATGGGTTAGGAAGAGAGTGGAGGTGGCCTTTTATAAGAGAAATCCCGCACCAACTTGGAAACTTCGAGAATTCGCTAGAGTCCTTTCGCAATTTAGAAACTTGGCCTTGAAAATTGGAGTTTCTGAATCACCTTAGACCTATCTGGCGGTATGTGTGAGTTATCAATTTTCAGACAATCAACTGACTCAGATACAAAGGCAAGCAAAGATTCTAGACCATGATTTATGAATGACCGGGTCAAAAGTGAGGTGTCCACTCGCTTTGACATTCGGTTGCACGCAACCTCTGCTAAAGAGAGGCATCTGTAGACACCCCTACATTCGGCTACAATGTTGGCAGAGATAGCTGAATGAATGGAGGACCATACCCCCAAATCCCATGTCTAAACCCAGCCAAACTCACCCTTGTAAGCCCCAATTCATAGCCCAGCTCAAGCCTGAACCCAGTCGACTCACCCCTAAACATCAACCCAAAAAAAAAACCCCATAAGAAAAACCAGTCAAAAAATACCAAAAGAGTCAAACTTGGTGAGTCAACCCGCTAAGTCAAATCACCGAGTCAACTCATTGGGTCAGTCCACCCCTTGCACCCAGTCAACTCACCGTGTCAATCCATCTCTCAAACCCAATCAACTCACCTGGTTCCAGGCCACAGCTTCGAAGTAGCTCTGAACCTTGAACCTCAGACTTTTCTGCTTCAGGTTCGGGGTCGTGAGCTCCGAAGCTGGAGCAAAGAGTCCGTACAGGTGGCTCCCTGGGGCCCACCCAAGAATAATTACCGAAGCTGCCATACTTCGCAGCTATAAATACCCCCGCCCCTTCTCATTCATAGCACCCACTTCCCATCTTTCCAACCCGAGAGCTCCGAGTCCATCTCCACCCCCTTTTTTTTAGTCCATTCCTCCACCAAGGAGAGCCCGAGTGAGAAGAGCATAGCCCCAGTCCATCCCAACCTGACCTGGTCCAAGTCTCCCAAGCTACCCAAATCCTGATCTAGCCACTCGAAGAAAACCCTTGCAACACCTCCGTCCATCCAGCTATTCTTTTATTAGCATCATCTCATTCGTATCTAGCATAAGTGTAACATTTACTTTTCTTCCAACCCCCCTGCTTATCATATCACTGCAAACACTTTGATTATTCAAATACACAGCATGCATCCCTCATAAAGTACTTGTCAATTCGAGCGTATGCTCTGGGCTTGCCTATTAATAGAAACCTGCCCATCAGAAACTCTTACTATTCAGACCTACATTCATGAATCATATCATTCATGAGAGTGTACGAGGATTAAATCAGACTTTCAATTATTAGTTCGATTCTGTGAAGTAAAGACCGTACTTTAGTACGAGCAGAGTGGGGTGCTTAACATCTTCCCACCCTGTAACTGTGATCCCTTACCTCAAATTTCTGGCCACAGATCAAAATGAGTCATTTTAGAGGAAAGAATTTTCGGATTCCCTTCTTTAACGTTTCTATGGGGTCTAGCCGATTGTAGATTCAAAGTAACTGGCTAGTGGCGACTCTGGTCTTCTACGAACTCATCCAAATATATCCAATCTAATACGACAACCGAAAAGCCCTCAAGAACAAGGCGAGCCAATGGCACAACGACAATTCGCGCACACACTCCCTTTTCCGAAAGGGAGGGTCGAGAGCGCGAAAGAGGCGAGCTTCCACAATGGGCTATAAAGCTGGGCCCACGTTTCCAAAATGCTTGTAATGCTAAAAAAAAAACTTAAGATAAGCATATCCCACAAAAAAATTCATTTTCTTTCGAATATATGTTTACAATACTGCAAGAGAAAGAAAGACAAAAACAAAAATAAAAACAAATAACCATCAAACTAAAGTCATCTATCTAGGAACCACGTTCTCTAACCATATATGCCTTTGGTTAGGGGACACACTATGAAGGAATCCATGGATAAGATTCGGTCGATCCGAAAGAAACCTGTAAGCCTTATACATCATGTCTTCATCGATAGTTATCATGTTCTCCAATTCCTCACATAATCTTGTCATCATAAGTGCATTATCAGTCGATGACTTGAGGGTGATAAATTTGTCTATTGACCTATAAAGGCTATCAAATCTTTCTATGACAGCTGATCTAATTGTGGCCTTCTTTTTCTTCGATAGCCTTGGAGCTGAGGTTCCTACACTCATTTTACTGCTTCCTTCAGTTTGTTGAGTTTCAGGTTGTGTCCCATCCCAACTTGCACCATCCATGGGTGCAAATGGTGCATATGATGCAAAGTGAACTAGAGGCAATTGGATGTTATCAAAAGGGTGAGTTGCCACGACATCTTCTTCATCAGGATCACCTGAAGTTCGTGCGTAATTCCCCGTGGTAGAATCGTTTTCGTATATAGACTCAAACTACTTGAACAACAGGAATGACTTATTTCTAATATTCTTTATTTCAGGTTTTACCTGCAAAATATGAGAACTTCATAATTGAAATAATATTTGTAACGTATATTATAAGAAGTATATTAAAAATTAATTTACCTTGATTAACTCATTCCAAACCGCTGGTTCAACAGTTGCGTATTTTCTTTCCTCGTCCCAGCAGAATCCACTCTTACTTAGTGTAAGCTTGTTTAATGAATATTTGTTCTTCAATAGTCATAGTCAATACCAACAGTTCTCAATATTCATTTATACGAAAAAGACTTCTTCCACCACTTTGCATACTTTATTCGTAGTGACCTCTCTAAAAGCATTATCGGCTTTTCTTCCCAATAATGTTTTGTCAACTAGTATGTTACACATACATTCATCCATATAAAAGGTCCAGTTGACTTGTGCCTTTCGGCCGCTATTGCATGGATTTGAAGGTTGCACCATGCCTTTCAAAGATATCATATTTGTAAGTTATTTAAGATATATTAATTACAGGAAAAAAATAAATTAAAAAACATAACTTGAAATTGCATCTATAAAATATTACATTTATTATCAAAGTCTAAATCAAGCCGTGTGTATTAATATTTATCCAAAAATAATTAAAAGAGACATTTAATTATAATTATATCATGAATTATAGTTTGCCCACATATCATATACAAGTGCAAGTCTGAAAACTTTCCATCTCTTCTTCTCTTCTTACTATCGCAGATTTATTCTCAAGTCCATCTTCATCCTCATTATCTTGAGCTTCAAATTCTCTGTTTTTACCACCATCTGCGTCCACATCTTCTCTCATATCATCATCGTTGTTAATGTTATTACACTCAAAATTAGGATCTTGATCATGATTCTCATTAATAATATGATTATGCAAGATACAACATGCATGAACTATATTTACTTGCGTGCGTATAGGATAGGTTAGGACAATTTTCAATATAGGAAATCGTGTCTTTAATACTCTGAATGCACGTTCTATAATATTTTATAATGAGGAATGACGAAGATTAAACAACTCTTCATTCGTCATTGGCTCGCAACCATCCTTGAATTCTTTCAGGTGATATTGAACTCCACGAAATGGTAGCTAGGAAACCAGACATAATCGCAAAACCAGCATCAACTAAATAATATTTGCCTTACAAGAAACATAAGCCCGAAATTATTTGATCTTTAAGATAGATAGTAACTAATTAATAATTACTTATAAATTGACTTGAATTAATACCATTCGGGACAATCAATTTCATGTAACGGCTTACAGCATCTATTAACATTCGTGAATCCAAGGTTGATCCTTCCCATCCCGCTAATATATATTGAAATTTTAAATCGAAAGAATAGCTTGCTAGCACATTTTAGTAGATAAATCCTTTTAATTGCGTCTCTTAGTTTGCTCCTTTAAACTAACCATGATTGGGATATGTGTGTCGTCTATGACTCAACGTAATCCGATGGAAGAGAAATATAACTTATTGTAATTACTTTGGAATTGAATTTATAAAATGTAAAATACATACTTACTAACCTGAAAATAAGGGAAAAACCTAGTATTATTCAATATCTTAGGAGGCAACCCATTCCCGAGCGATTTTAAAAATTCTGAATGTAGCCCGACGATTGCATTAAGCATCCTATTGAAATGAAGACTAATTGTTTCTCCAGAATGGTTGAAATGATGCTGCATAATACGGTTCTTTACGTGTTGACTAATTGTATGAAGGAAAATCACCAACTCTTCTTCTAAGGATACACCAAATGTGCCTCGCATGTGACACTTTTTTGTATAATATCGCGAAGGCGAAAAAATGCACCTTTATGCATACGAATGTAATTGAAGCATGTTGGCCCCGGTCCATTAATAATCGCATCTGCAGCTTGAGCGCCCGTCCAATCCCGTGATTGTCGCCCATCATGCGATTCTTCTAGCATATTATTTTTCTCAAGCCAACAAATCATTAGCGCAGTTGTCGTGGTTATTGCAACCATGATATTCAGCTCCACGTCGAGATCTGAATCCGACATGTTTTAGGTGTGCTTGGATAGACTATCAAATTGAATTCCAATAATTAGTCCAAAGTCCATGTAATATGCAGCGAGGTTAAAAAATATATATTATTGACTTACCATATATAAAAGCAATGAAAAAAGAAAAATGAAAACTGGATAAAATGGATGTACAAACCTTCCTCCATAAATGTGTGGATTGGTTTGATCTAATTTTGATATTTGTATTAATTGAGGGGTTCTAATGTTATATCTAGATACTTGTATTTGAGGAGTTTTGTGGAGAGAGATGGAGAAGGAGACTTTGCTTTCTTGATCAATGGGGAATATATATTGTTGCTCTATTTTCTATCCTATTGCTACTGCCTTTGTTGTACTAGGCCTATTTCAATTATCCAGACCATTGTTTGGTTGGCATCACAGTGAAGGCAAAATGCCAAATGTCCAATGGACTCTTTCACATTTCAGCCGTGGGGCAACCATCACAAGGCCTGTCATATAAACAGTTTAGATAACTAAACCATGGGCTCAACTTGATCAAATTCAAACGGATAATATAATAAACATGATTTTTGAGCTATGCTCCATCCACAGCATACACGACAAACTGGGTTGTCTGAAATGGGACCCATCAAATTCAAGGAATTGGTCATTATGAGACTGTTAAAGAAATTGGTCCACATCTCCTAGACGGGACTCTAACCAGATCAAACCTATGAGATTGTACAAGAAACCATGTACCATTTTCAATATCTATTCTTTTAAAAAATTTAGCAGGTCAAAAATTAAGGATGCAACTTACAAAAAATAATTACATATTATAAGTGCACACCTGCAAATGAGAGTTGATCGACAAAGCACTAGCAGAATTGGGAGAATGTTGAATGGCCAAGATCTGCAAAATCAGATGTACTTCGTAAAAAATCATGCAATCACACATTATATCATGGTTGTTTAATGTGGTGTGGTTCACCGAAGAGTTGGATGTTCTGCTTTTTTGGGGCGGATGTCCTAAAATAACAATCCGATATAGATGGACGGCATTGATAGAACACATAAATCATGGTGGGGCACACACAACCCCCGTCACTTTTAGGCTATTTATGGTTTAGTTGTTAATGTGTTGTGTGTGCCCCACCATGATGTATGTGTTTCATCTACACCATTCATCAATTATTGCATATCATTTTAAGGCATGAGCCCCAAAACGAGGTACATCCAAATCTCAAGTGGACCACATCACTGTAAACAGTGTTATTGAACACTCACCATTAAAAAGTACCCATGGGCCTCCAAAGTTTTAGATCAAATTGATATTCGTTTTTTCCCATCATCCAGGTCTTTATGACCTAATCAACGGGTTGGATGTCAAAAAAACATTACAGTGGGTCGTAGGAGGTTTTTAATGGTGGACTTACAATAATATTACTTTCCTGTGGTGTGGTCCACCTGAGATTTAGATCTGTCTCATTTTTTTCATCAAGCACTAAAATGATCTGAAACAGTGGATGGATGGCATGGATAAAACATATACAGGATGGTGGGCCCCACAGAGCACCAACACATGGTCCATGCGTTACTAGCCAAACTGCATCCGTCACAGCATACTGAGTAAACTGTGTTGGGCCCACCGTGAAAGTATCAGGTTTATCCACGCCGTCCATCCGTTTTTCCAGCTCATTTTAGGGGTTGGTCCTAAAGTTGAAGCATATCAAAAGCTCAAGTGGACCATGCCACTGGAAACAGTGGGAATAATGATTTCACACCGTTGAAACCTTCATAGGCCCCATAGTGATGTTTATTTGCCATCCAACCTGTTCATAAGATCACATGGACATGGATGAAGGGAAAACACAAATATCCACTTGGTCCAAAACTTTTGTGTCCCTCGAGAATTTTTCAATGGTAGACATTGAGTTCACACTTTTCCTATGGTGTGGTCCACTTTAGCCTTTGATATGCTTCATTTTTGGGTTACAACCCTAAAAGTATTTGTTAAGATAGATGGGCGGAGTGGATAAAATACATAAATCATGGTGGGCCCCCACAGAGTTTACTCAGTATGCTTAGCATGCGAAGTTACTCACTACGCAATCCGCTTCCCTCAAAAAGACTAGAAAGAGAGGAAAAATATATTTAAAAAAAAGAAATAAAGAAGAAAAAGAAAGTTTTTTAGCGCACAGACTCACCTGGAGAGGGAGATGGAGACGCAGGGAGGGATCTATGAGATTCTGAGAGAGAGATATGGAGACAGAGAGAGACAGAAACTATTTTATAGCCATTGGAATCACCAACCCTCTTCAATAGAGGTAAAGAAGTGACCCACTGGCTGCTTACGAGCTTCAATGACATCCTTAAATGGCAGCCGTCAATGGCAGCTCATCCTTCAAATCGTTTACATGCACATACGTCTCTTCAATGCAATTGCGAATCTCTCCTACATTTCGAATTAAAAAAAAGGTTGCCATTGCCTGCAAGAAAGTCACCTATGACTTGAATAGCAGCTATTTTCCCTATTACTTTTCTTGCTTCTTTACTTGATACAAAGTTATAGGTTGTAACTTTGTTACCTGTAACATTTCTCCCCCAAATTGTAAAATCCCTAAAAATGTTGAAAGAGAGTGATTAGGTAAAACCCCCAATCTCTCTGTTTATTTATATTGAAACTTAATAAAATACAGCCTTGATTTTAAGGACTACAATGTACATGTAAACTAACTATAAAGAACAGATCAGGACGGTCCACTAGATCAGGGCGGATCATGTCTTCAACGGATGTGAATCAGATGTTTCTACTGCTCCTTTAACACTCCCCCTCAAGCTTGGGCTAAAAATGTTAGAAAGGCCAAGCTTGGACGAAATAATCCGATGACGATCTTTAGGTAGCGCTTTAGTAAACACATCAGCGAGTTGGTCAAATGTGCAAACATAAGGAGTAACAATTTCCTGAGACTTGATTTTTTCTCGAATAAAGTGACAGTCGACCTCGATGTGCTTTGTGCGCTCATGGAACACCGTATTACTTGAAATATGAATGGCAGCTTGGTTATCACACATCATTTTCATTGTAATAGGAGGGGGGAAACCAAGTTTAGTTAAGAAAATTTTAAGCCAAAGTAATTCGCATGTGGTATGGGCCATAGCACGATATTCGGCTTCGGCACTGAAACGAGCCACCATTGTCTGCTTTTTTCTTTTCCATGTGACAAGATTTCCTCCGACAAAGGAACAATAACCAGTTGTAGATCTTCGATCATCTTTCGAACCGGCCTAATCAACATCAGAAAAGGCAAAAATATGTATATGACCATGATTAGAATAAAAAAGACATTTGCCAGGGGAGCCTTTGAGATAACGAAGAATCTGAAATGTATTATCTAGATGTGAAGCTCGAGGTGAGTGCATAAATTGACTGAGGACACTCACTACATGAGAAATATCAGGTCGAGTAATTGTGAGATAAATAAGTTGCCCGATCAGTCGTTGATAAGGTCCAGGATCAGAAAGAACCTCACTATCATGTGAGGTAAGCTGATGGGTAACCTCCAGTGGGGTGTCAAGAGGCTTACACCCAAGCATATCGGTCTCAGTAAGTAAGTCCAGCACATATTTTCGCTGACATAAGGAAATCCCATGTCGAGAATGAGAGATTTCAATGCCCAAAAAATAACGCAAAAACCCCAAGTCTTTCACCTCAAAAGCACGGGAAAGGTGAGATTTGATGTTGACAATTGCAGAAGCATCGCCACCCATAACAATAATATCATCAACATAAACAGAGACAATTGTAATCCCACTGTCTGTGCGTTGCCAAGAAATTGAATGTTCAGAGCTACACTGTTGAAAACGAGCATGTTTCATGGCATGTGTAAATTTGTCAAACCATGCCCGTGGGGACTATTTGAGACCATATATCGATTTGCGAAGGCGGCACACTTTCTTTTCCTCCCCCTGACGATGGAAACCAGGCAGAAGACTCATATAAACTTCCTCATTGAGGTCACCATGTAAGAATGCGTTTTTTACATTAAGTTGATGAAGAGGCCAGCCCAAATTTGCAGCGAGAGATAAAAGAACCCGAATGGAGTTCATCTTTGCGACAGGAGCAAAAGGTTCAGTATAATCTAATGTAAAACGGGTCGTTGATTATTTCATAGCCCAGATGGAGCAAAAGAAGACCGGTCGGGGTCGAAAGTGATCCGGACCGTCAGGACCGTAAATCGGTCGTATCTCACAATCCGGAATGAGTTACGGGACGTATAATATATCAATTTGGGGTAGCTCGAGCTACTTTAGCCAACCAACCCTGCTATGCCGGGTTGCCCAAGCCGAAATCGCGAGAATCGACCGTATCGACGGTCATTAGGCTAGTTTATTTTCAGTTTTACTATTTATAGTAAGTTTTAAATTCGATCATAACTTTGCATCCGTATGGTTTTAGAGTTAGTGCCCAACATGAAAAGGGCTTAGAATATTTAGTAGAACAACGTGGTTGAGGCCGTTTGAAAACTTTTTATTTTTGGCCGAAAACCAAGAGTTCTAGTAGGATTGAACGACTTCTATAAATGGTAAGTTTACTATTTATAGTAAGTTGCGTTTTCTAGGAGTTTAAGTTGGAGTTGGATTCTGATACTTTACCTAGGGTTTAGTTTCCTATTTATATGCATTGTAATTTCGTTATTAGTCATTCAATCATCAATAAAGCAATTATTCGGAATTTATTTCCTCTTTTTATCTTTTATTTCTTCTCGTGGATTCGAGAAACTATCGGTTAGGGAGACGGTGATTGACTACCACGTCCTCCCTGCGTCATAATCAATGCCATAAGTCTGGGTAAATTCTTTTGCAACAAGGCGAGCTTTGTATCGATCGATTGAACCATCAGATTTATATTTAATAGTATAGACCCATTTACATCCCACTGGGTGCTTGCCCTCAGGAAGAGTAACGAGGTCCCATGTATGATTCTTTTCTAAAGCATTCATTTCTTCCATCATGGCATGTTTCCAGTTCGGTTGAGATAAGGCAACATCCACCCTGGTGGGAATGGAGGTAGAGTTGACACTGGCAATAAAAGACTTATATGTCGAGGAAAGAGAATCATAGGAAACAAAGTGATGGATATGATGAGAGGTTGAAAATGAGATATCGTTATTGCTTGTAGATGTAGATCCCACAGCAGCTGATGATGGTGATGGTAGTGAAGATGTAGTCCCCATAGAGGTAGACGCAGAGGCATGAGAACACAAATAATCCTGTAGATAAGAGGGTTTTCTAATGGGACGAGTAGAATGGCGTGAAATAGATGGAGGAGGAGGTAGTGGTGGGGGTGGTGGTGGCGGTGGGGTGGGAGGTGGAACCGGTGGAGAGGGAGTGGGGACAGGAAGAGGAAGATGAGAGATGGGGGACGGAGAATCTAAGAAAGGTGCAGGGGTGACAGGAGAAGAAGAACTTGAGGACTTTGGAGAAGAAAATTTTAGGGACTAAAAAAATGTAGCATTGAGGGTGATATAGCGTCTACCAGTGCTAGGATTAACAAATTTATAACCCTTTTGGGTAGGAGAGTAGCCAACAAACATGCATGGAATGGATCGAGAAGATAATTTTGTGCGGGAGGGAGAGAAGTCATGCACATAAGCAGTGCATCCAAAGACACGAAGATGAATAGTGGTAACATGATGTACCCTTTTGAAAAGAGAGATTGGAGTCTGAAAATTGAGCGCAGAATGTGGCAATCGATTGGCCAAGTAGCAAGTAGTGAGAATTGCATCTCCCCAATAATGTTTGGGAACATTCATCTCGGTAAGTAGACACCGAGTAATATTAAGAAGTTGTTGATTTTTTTTCTCGGCTGCCCCATTCTGCTGAGGTGTCGAGGCACAGGTAGTAGTGGATTCAATGCCATGTTGGTGAAGATAATGGAGAAAAGAAGAGGAGAGGTATTCACCACCATTATCACAATGTAACATTTTAATTTTGGCACTAAATTGATTGACCAACCAAGTATGAAAGTATTTAAAAATATCAAACACTTCGCTTTTATGTCTTAGAAGGTAAATCCAAGTCATCTTGGTGGTAGCATCCATAAAGGAAACAAAGTAACGAAAGCCCAAAGAGGAGGGAATGGGGGAAGGTCCCCACACATCAGACTGAATATAAGAAAACATGGGAACCAATTCTTTATTTAAAACCAGAGGGAAAGAAACACGTCTTTGTTTGGACAAATCACATGTACTGCACTGAAAAGTTGTATTGGCTTGCTTAGAGCATAAAGAGGGAAATAAACTACGTAAAACTAGAAAAGAAAGATGGCCATAACGGCAGTGCAATCGATAAATATCCTCATGATCAATGGAAATCTGATGAGCAGAAGACTGGAGGTGCACACTTGCATCAAAACGGTAGAGACCGCCGTCTTCACGACCACCACCAATCATCTTCCGCGTTCAAAGATCCTGAAATAAACAATGAGAAGGAAGAAAGATGGCAGCACAGTTAAGTTGTTTGGTTAGGGTGGCTATAGAAAATAAGTTTGAAGCAAGCCCAAGAATAAGAAGAGTGTTGTCAAGAGTGACATTAGAAGAAAGAGGAATGGAACCCATCCCAATGATGGGGGTAAGATTTCCATCTGCTAATTTGACAGACCCTAAGGAAGAACTGGAGGTAAAGTTGGAAAAAAAGGTGAGACATGCCAGTCATATGGTCAGTGGCCCCGGTATCAATGACCCAGGGCGGAGACGAAGAAACGGTGGTGGATGTACCTTGTATAACCGGACTGGAGACATCCGAAGATGTAGAAACAGATAAGACAGCTTTCTGAGCCGTGAGGCGTTCATATTCTTCTTGGGGAACCTGAACCATGATGGGAGAGGGGTCAGAAGGGGCTTCTTCATATCCAGTAGCAGATAAATAGGCGCCACGTCCAGTAATCGAGTGACCACGCCCACTAGAAAGACCCCCACGCATGGGAGGTCGACCATGAAGTATCCAACAAGTATCAACCATATGGTTTGTGTGCTTGCAATGAGTGCAAAAAAGTTGATGTCGACCACGGCCTCAAGTGCCACGACCACGGCCTCGATCAGAAAAAAATGAAGAAGAGGTATCAGCCTGTAAGGCAGATTGAGGGTGGGTGACGGGGGAAATCATGACCTGTTTTCGTTTTTCTTCCCGGGCTAGTGTGGCGTAAACTTGGTTTAAGGTCATAATCTCAGCATCATGAATAATTTGCTGTCGAAGTCCATCATACTCGTCTTTAAGGCCATCTAAAAATTTGAAAATACGTCGACGCTCTTGACGTTTCTTGATTAGAACCACATCCTTAGCACAGTGTCTTCCTCATCACGATAAGCTAATTCTTCCCATAGACTTCGTAGTTTAGCATAATATTCAGTGAGACTCTTGTCATCTTGTTGAAGAGATGCAATTTCCTTTTCCAATTGAAAGATGCGTGACATATTATGGGCATCACTGTATAGCTCTTTGACAGTATTCCATATTTCTTTCGATGTCTTGAGGAAGAGAAGACCACTGCGAACATTATCATCCATAGAATTCCACAACCAAGACATGACAATCATGTCATTTGATTCACATTCTGCCTTTTTCAGATCATCCTTAGGACAAGGAAGAGATCCAGTGATGCTGCCAAGTTTCCTCTTGCCACCAATAAAAATACGGACAACCTGTTGCCATTGGAGAAAATTTGGCCCTGTCAGAGGAGAAGAAGTGATCCTCAATCCAGGGTTGTCTAAATGGCGAAGTTTTATCTCAGAAGAGGCTGACGATTTAGTAGCCATGAGACAAAAAAATAATAAAGAAAAGGTAGTGACAGGCCGCCGAGATGAGAGGGTTAAACGAACCCCTCCTTTTTTTTCCTTTTTTTTTTCTTAAATCATGCGTGCGGCGAGCAGACGTCAAGATGTCCGGCGAGCAGAGGTCAGTATGCGGAGAGCAGAGGGCAGCAGCGATTGTGCGACGTCAGCACATGGGAGCCTCTCCACGGCCATGAGAGGATGACGTCAGAGGCCGCAGCACATGGGGGCGATGGATGGTGCTGGCGGTGGACAGGGGCGCAGCAGAGGGGCTGCGCACGGTGCTGGCGGTGGACGGAGCAGATGCAGAGGGGCTTGACGGTGAAGAGGGCCGGCGCACGGTGCCAGCGAAGGGAGATGCAGATGCAGAGGGGCTCTGCACGGTGGACAGAGATGGTGTTCTTGGACGGTGCCGAGGTTTTGGAGGATTGGTCGACGACGATCTCCTCCAGCTTGTTGGAGAGTGTAACGACCCGAGATTTTCGACTCTCGTGTATAACACGACGGCCGAATTCCCAAGTAAATCATGGACTAATTGATTTGTTAAATAATGAAATATAGCATTCAAGCACAATAGCGGAAACAATTATCATCTTATTCTATCAAACTTACTACGTCATCATCAATGTTTAAATAAGGGAACCAACCAATATCCATACTGATTAATTAAAATACAAAACCATGTCTTCTCTTGAAGACTTATTACAATTCCATAAATGTATCAACTACTCAAAGAAATATTTGATAAATGAAAACATCAACTAAGTTTTTCTAACATTGTCATCCGCCATGTGATTGTACGAACCATCGAACTCTTTTCCTTGAAAATCGGGTTCATTACCTGGATCTTCACCTGCATCATCTAAATTGTGTTTGGGATAGCGTTAAACGCTATCATAGTGGGGAATATTTCCTCCAAGACTATCAAGAATAACAATGTATAAAACTCAGAGTAACGCAACACAATAATATCTTTATTCAAACAAAACAATCAAGTAAAAATCTTTGTTAATGCGATGCATGGAATGCATGCTCTGGCTAAGGCACCCTGGCTAGAATCACAATACATGAAGTGAGAGACTCCCTGTTACGACTTCACGCTAGCCACTAGTCACCAGAGGTTCTTGGGACGCACAAGCCCATAGTTTTGCCCGACCACGTGAGAAACGGGACGCTCATAGCCCAAATCTACACGTGACAGTATATGGGAGAAGTAGGACGCTCTAGCCTATTCTCAATTCCGTACACCCACATGGAGCCAAGTGAATGCATGACTTTAGTTTCACCTTTATTTAAGTGTTTTCATATACAACCGATTTAAATAAAACTCAATGGTCACTATGGGGAGTCGCAAGCAACCCAGCATAGGCCGACAGCACGGGATTAGTGTCCATAGCACCAACCCCGGCTCATGAGAATTTATATACCATTAGTGTTTACTCATTGTCCCGTTTTATGATTTCATCATGTCCCAAAAAACCAAGGTTGTACATCATGACCAAATTCATTAAAATACCCATGTACTGTAAATGGATCAAATCAAGCATCATGTACATGTAAGGATCCATTAACAAACAATCACTTCATTCTCTCAGTTAAGTCAAGATATATTCTTCCATCATGGACACCTCTCACGGGTTCCATCTCTCTACATCGAATAATTTTACCAACTTAGGGACAAAGAGTATACAATAATGGGATGTCCATATGATGATCTTATACACATATTTCGTATCACAATATGAAAACCAATGTTACTTGTAAAACACAGATTAAAGAAATAAGGGCATAGATTTCACAAAGATAAATAACACAAATACACATGCTTCTTAATCAAAAATCTAAACAATGAATCACATCATTATATAATGATATTCATTACAAATCCTACATTAAACTTCATGTTATATGGATCAGCAATTCAAAACAAAACAACTTCACATGCCACAAAAGAAACTTATGATAATCATAATATTATTAATGAAAGGCTTGAAGGAAAATCCTCACCTTAGTATGGACTTAGAAGAAGATGGTTGTAGAAGATCCTAGTCGCTGGAAAAATATGAGAAAGAACTCTCTTCTTCTTCTTCTTCTTCTTCTTCTTCTTCTTCTTCTTCTTCTCTCTCTCTCTCTCTCTCTCTCTCTCTCTCTCTCTCTCTCTCTCTACGGCATGGAGGCTAGGGTTAGGAGAAGGATTTGGAGGTGCGTAGTAGAAATATGGAGAGGGATGTGCACGCGAGGTCTTGTGTAACAACCTTTTGAGGTGGGTTTCTCAAATCTCAATATTCGGATTATCTATGATCAATTCCAATCCATTCATCTTATCAAGCTCGAAGAGTAGAGTCAGAATACGTAAATTTCTTGATGATCCACATTCTAGATTGGCCGATCCTTGAAAATGGCCTAACGGGTGCTAAAATGGGCTAGATCTCAATTAACGGTCTACACTTGATGATCAGGGCCCAAATTTTGGAAAAATATGTAGTCATGATAGGCAAACGATTGTACAAAATTTAGTGGTTGATTGATGGTGAGAAATGCCTAGATCTGAAATTTCAACTTTTGGCGGAAAAGGAAGGGGTTGGCTTTGTGGTTCAACGGTGTAGGATTATAGATCGGGGTCCAAATTTTGTGTAAACTCGTAGTCATATGAGTATAATAAGTGGTCCAAATTTGAGAAGCGATTGATGGTGAGAAGTGGGTGAATCGAAAGGTTCAGTTTTAAAAAGAGTTGGTAACTCATTAATTTCTAAAACGGGATAACTTCGCGCATAAGAAAGATGCTTATCAAGGTGGGGCACTCAAATCACACTATTGGTCCATGATAAAGACGATCCAAGTCACTCACATGAAGAGAAATATTCGACTACGACTAACCATCTACTTTCCTCACTCGATGGACATGAAAATCAAGGGTTAAGGGGCTGATTTGACAATCGGACCACTTCTACTATGATTTTAAGGGCTGAAATTTGATGTGTATGGTTAACATGTGCCCAAAAGCTTAAATCCAGGGTTTTATGTGAAAGTGATCGTCAGAAACTATAATACTTAAAAATGGCATCTTAACTTAAGTTTAACTAATGGCATTTTCGTAATTATCTGAAAAATGCGTGATTTTTGAAATCTGATCTATCTACGATGTTTATGGGATCATTCTAAGCAACTTTTGTAAAGGGTCCCCTATCAGATTTCCTAGGGATGTCCCGCTATTCGCAAATCAACGGTAAATGTACGATAATTAATAAAAAAATAAATTAAAAACGAATTTTCAAAAAGTTTCAAATAAATCTCGAAAATCTGGGGCGTTACAGAGAGGCGGCGGGATTCGATTTCAGCAAGGGCAGCACGGGCGGCGGAGGTTGTCGACGGACTCGTGGACGGTGGTTCTGTTCAGCAGCGACGTGGAGTCGTGGACGAAGGTAGCGGCGACGTGGAGTTGTGGATGGAGGCAGCGGCGGTAGCAGAGGGTTTGAGAGGAGGGTTTGAGAGGCGGCAGCAGACGTCAAGCGTCTGGTGGTGGCGGTGAGATGGAGTGATGGGGGCTAGGGTTTGGAGAGTAGGGTTTTGTGAGAGTCTAGGGTTTTGGAGGCTCTGATGCCATGTTGAAAGAGAGTGATTAGGTAAAACTCCTAATCTCTCTGTTTATTTATATTGAAACTTAATTAAATACAGCCTTTGATTTTAAGGACTACAATGTACATGTAAACTAACTATAAAGAACAGATCAGGACGGTCCACTAAATCAGGGCGAATCATGTCTTCGACGGATGGGAATCAGATGTTTCTGCTGCTACTTTAACAAAAAAAAGAAGTCCACATATCCAAGAAATTGAGAGAAAGAAAGAAGACCCAAGTTGTAAAATCCCGAAAAAGTCCATATATCAGAGAGAGAGAGAGAGAGAGAGAGAGAGAGAGAGAGAACGAACGCATCCGGATGACTTTTTTTTAGAGAGAGAGAGAGAAAGAGAGAGAACGAACGCATCTGGATGACTTTTTTGAGAGATAGAGAGAGAGAGAGAGAGCGAGCGAGCATTTGATGACTGTTTTAGTGAGAGTGTACGGCCGGATGAATAATGTTAATGAAATTTTTGGGAAGGAGGGAAAGTTGGTGGTTGAATTAATATATTGAAAAAGAGGGAAAGTTTCTTTTGAAGAAAGGAACTATTTCAAAATTTGAAATTTTTAAAGAAGAGTAGCTGGGCAGGGTTGGGCTCACGGGCTTTAGGCCAGCAAAGTTAAAGTCCAACTAGCATTTTGATGTTGAACCCGGCCCTCGGGCCTGATCCCGAGCCCAAATCCAGCTCGAGGCAGGCCAGGCCCTAAAACTCATCGGGCCAGCCCGGCCCATTGACAGCCCTAAATGTATGTGGACCAGGTCCACATACATTCACGGTGGGCCCAAAATAGTTTACTCTATATGAGAAAAGCGTACTGAGTAACTCAGTACATAATCTGATTTTATTCCTATGCGGGGCGGATGCATCATACAGATCCCCATGAAGAAATGTGTCGTTGACGTTGAGTTGGTGAAGGGTCCAATGACAGATGTTGGCTAGAGGTGATAACAGGGATCATCTAAGTTCGGGATTGGGGGATGGGATTGCTCGGAAACAGGGGGTTCCGATCAGCAGAGGTGTGGATGATGCTCAGGCAAGAGCGATAGCTATGGGCCGATGATTGACAGCGGTGGTGGTGATGGTGTGGGTTCGAACAGAGAAAGGGGTGACGTGCATGAGTTTCTGGTGTCGGGATGGGTTAGTTATTAGGCAGGGGCGACGAACGTAAGTGGTGGTGCCAGTTGAAGATGTTGTCGATGGGATTGGGCGGGGGGACGGTTGTGATGGATTTATTTAGTGATGAAGAGATCAAACTACCTGGATTGTGTGATCTGATGCCATGAAAAATTATAGAGGATAAAAAACGAATTAAAGGAAATAATTTATTAATTTCTTTCTTATATATGTAAATATGAATATAATGGAATTTATAAAGGAGGGGTTGAATCAAATCCCCTAATCAAAACTCTAATTGGAAGACTAAAAGGAAAAATAATTAAAATATAATCAATAAAAAAAGAAAATAGGTAAAGAAGGCAACGAATAATAAAGAGAGGCCTGTTAGGCCCACTTGTACATACTTTGGAAGATCTGTAGCTAGCAGCTGTCTTTTTTAGGAAGTTCAGAGGCAGCATGGGGCTGCTTGGGTGGGCCCTAGCAGAAGTCCAAGTAGTGGAAGCCATCTGGGGCCACCACGATGTTCCTGAGAACTGCACTCCATTCATCAGCTTCGCAGGCTCACAATAGTACGGACGCGGCTTTCCTCCTAAAGCCTTTCGCAGAAGAATGCTAGGGGGGCCCACCTCGATGTTTGTGAGAAATCGGACACGTCCATCCGTTTGGTGAGCTCATTTTAGGAGGTGCGACCGAAAATGAGGTGGATCCAAAACTTATGTGGGCCACATGAGAGGAAACAGCGGGGATTCGGTGACTACGTTTGAAACATTGGTATGGTCATAAAAGTTTTGAATCAGCCTAAGGATTTTGTCTTTTCGCTTCATCTTAGTGGGAATGACCTTATAAACGATTTGGATGGCATATAAACATCAAGTTGGAGCTTAGGAAGGTTTCAACGGTAGGTTTTTCTTTCCCAAAATTTCCCTCTCATGTGGCCCACTTGAGTTTTGGATCCACCTCATTTCTGGTCTCACCCCCTAAAGTGAGCTCACCAAACGGATGGACGGGGGCCGATTTCTCATCCTGATCCTAAACACGTAGTCACAATGTTTTCAATGGTGGGCGTTTAACCCTCACTTTTTCATATGGAGTGGCATGCGTTCGTTTTGGAATTTTTTTTTTTTTTTTGGGGTGGGGGGGGGGGGGGGGGGGGGGACAACTCCCTATTCGGCGCACATTTCCTGGACTTGAAATCAGGCATGGGCCATGCCCTACCAACGTTTTTATATATATATATATATAGGCCTAAAAAATCTGGTTGTTTGCACCTTTGGGTGGCAATGTGTTGGATCGCCCGCCAGTCAATTAGTGCAACCCGATTCTGCGGCGAGCTTGGGTTAACTAAAGATAGGTAGCTGGTAGCGAATGGGTTAGAAAATGTGGCAAGTTTTAGTAAATGGGTCAGGCTCTGGTTGAACCCCATCCAACCGGACCTACCCATTTAGTTTATCAATCGGATGGGCCGTACGACCCGACCCAACTGGGCCAGAAATAGAAAGCAATTCACAGACAATTAAGGACAGATACAAACATATGATGGGTCTGTTCGGTTGAGGCTGACTCGACTATAATTGAATGGGATGGTTCAGGTTGGGCTTGGGCTTCACCAATTTTAAGTGGGTTAGGTTGGGCCACAGGCTAATGGATTGGATTGGGGAAACTCTTGGGCCTTTTAGTAAACCTGAACCGTTGAGACCCATATGTCCAGGCTTCAAAGAAAAGTTGTCATACTCAAGACCCAAGGTCGCCTGTGGGGTTGGAATGAGGCCTGAATCCAGCCCATGAAAACCATTAAATGAGCCTGGCCCAGATCTTGGGTGGGCTTTCATAGGAAGCAGTCAAATACAGTCGGTAAATGTGGCGACCATGTGGGTCTAGAAGTGAGGCCCAATCATGACCCATTGACCATGTAGCCTGTGGCTCGGCAGACTCATCTAGTTTCGAGTCATGTCATGACTCGCCCAAGTCGGGGGTGTACTGGCCCAACTTGGCTGTGCTGGGGGTTACGTATCTGGTGACTCAAGGGTGTCTAACTGGATAGGATCCAACTGAGTCCGAGTCATCATTGCGTGCCATCGACAGCTCCACGGACACAGAATCGTGGAGACTGATACAGACATCTGGAACACGTGTATGGCATCTTAACACCGCACGTAAACAGTTTCCTTGCCAGGTAGATAATTACAGTGGGCCCACCCTATTGTTGGGCCCTCTGGCCCAGGCAATGTATGGTTCGGGCTGTTGAAAGCTTGAGCCAGTATCTGTTCACTGAAATATTTTAACCATTGGTTCTTCAAACAGTTGGCTGTAAGGCAGCTAATAAAGATCCTTGTGGGAGTCCCTACATGACCCATGGAAGGATGATCCTACCGGTCAGATCACACCACAGGAAGCAGCAGTGATAATGATGCCCGCCGTTGAAACCTTCCTAGGGCCCATCGTGATGTCTATTTCCCATCCAACCTCTTCATAATGCCACACAAACCTAGAGAAAGGGAAAACACAAATATTAGATTGATTCAAAACTTCTGTGGCCCCCAACAAGCTTTTAATAGTGGGAGTTCAATCCCCACTGTTTGGTCCACTTGAGCCTTGGATCTGCCTCATTTTTGTGCTCAGACAGTTAAATGATCTGAAAAAATGGATGAACTGCATGGATAAATGGATAAGACCCATACATCACAGTGGGCCATAGAGCCCCTCGCAGGACGCAATCCGCTTCCTGGTTGAATCAATAATTGCAAATAAAGAGACTGTTTAAAGATTAAGCTAAGTACATGCAACACATGTAAAAGCTCCCTCTGTCCTTCTTGAATAAAGCAGCTTTTGGTCTCTTGTGGTCTTTTTATCGTTCTCTTTTCTTTAGCATCTTTCCCTTTTTATCTTTTTCTCCCTTCTTTAATATTTATGTTCAAGGCAAAACCTACTGTCGTGCAATGACACCAGTTCGATGCAATAGCCATTGACCTAATATGTCAATCAAAAGTGGGACATCCCCACCCTATCGCCAGCCAGCCCCAAAAGGTGTTCCCTAGGTGCTGTCCCTTCCACCACTACAAGCGTGATGCACGTCTCATTTTTTTGGTCATTTTTATTGCAGTGGCAAGCTATGCAGGGACTACTTTAAACAAAGAGTATTGTGGATCGCCCGTGCACAGGGAATTTTTTGTGTGTTGCTTCTAATTGGTACAAATCATTTCCAATCACACCAGCTCACAAAACAAACAGTTTTTCTCTCCCTCGCACTATTAAAAAACTTGTAACACGTGGTAACTTCTCAAAACCGCACCATAGTTAATTATATGTAAGATTCACTGTCCATCAATTTTTCTAGATCATTCTATATGTAAGCCTAAAATTGAGGCACATCCAAAATTCAAGTAGACTCTACACTATTGAGGTTGTCTTCAATCTTGGAACACCATGAGGGGCTGTCAATTTGCTTGATCATTGAATTGTGGTTTGCCTTATGTGATTCGCTGCCGGGCTTATTCCCAACAAGTGGTATCAAAAGCGAACGTTGGAAGGTAGATTGGAATCTGAGATAGGGCATCAATAGGGTTTAGCATGAGATCTGATATAGAGAAGTATTCAGGGAAAAATAACTTTGAACTTTAGAAGGTTAAGATGACGGGTCTCCTAATTCAGCAAGAATTGAAAGAAGCACTCCTTGAAAAGCGACCAGAATCTAAAAAAAAAAAGTGGAAGAAGATGGATTAGATCTCAATCCAATTGTGCCTAATGAATGAGGACTTATATAACGTCACGAGAGATAAGACTATAGTTGATATATGGGCAAAGTTAAAGAATATCTATGCAAAGAAGTCTCTTAAAAATCGTTTGTATCTGATGATGCAGTTGTTTAATCTGAAGATGGCGAAAGGGACTGATGTTGAAAGACACATTAGCAACTTCAATAGGCTCGTTTGCAAGTTGTTAGATGTAGATGAACGAATAAATGACGAATATCAAGCATGCATCCTGTTGATTCTCTTCTGATTCATATGAGTCATTCAAGGAATCATTATGCACATGTAGGGAGTCCATTAGTTGGAGACCATTATCTCAGCCTTCCAGGCGAAGGTGATTAGAAGGAAAAGCGGTGGCATGAATTCTTCTATGAAGGAGGTATCGGTTATGAGGAAAAGAAATTTGGAGCGGGATGGGGGATCGTCACAATCTAGATCTAAATCTAAAGACAAAGAAAAGAGCAAGATGAGGTGTTGGAATTGTGGGGGAGAAAGGCACGCATGTGAAGAGGAATTGTTCGAATTCAAAGAAAAGGTAAGAGAAATCTAAAGATTCTTTTAAGGGGGCTAATATCGCGAAATCCACGGAGGATAAGTCTTATATTTGTGATGTATTGACTGTGTCCGGTAAGGGGTCTCTCGGTGGAGAGTGGCTCTTGAATTTAGGCGCATCATATCACATATGTCTTGATCGGAGTTCATTCATGTTATACAGAGCATATAATGGTGGATCTGTGTTTTTAGGCAATGGTTATGCCCACAAGGTAGTGAGTATTGGTTCGGTGCACATTAGGATGTCCAATGGGATCAAACGAATCCTGAAAGGTGTGAAGCATGTCCCTAGGATGAAGAAGAATGTGATCTCTCTTAGTGTACTCGAGGCGATGGGGTAAATGTTCATCGACCGCGATCGGTACTGCAAAGTGAGCACTCGTGATGAAAGCACGTAGGTGTGGCCAACTTTACAAGTTGATTGGGAGCAGTTCTCACGGTGGAGCTGCGTGATTGGTAGAGGGATCCACGGTTGCTCATGTGTGGCGTGTGTGTATGGGCCACATGAGAGAACGGGTTGTGGATGTGCAGGAATAGAGTCGGTGGAGGCACGAGAAGCAATAGAACTATGAAAGAGACGAAGTAGAGATGAAGAATGGAGCTTTGGAGCACTTGGAGATTGAAGCCATAGTGGAGGTTGTCTTCAATCTTAATAAAACACCATGAGGGGTTGTCGGTCGCTCGATGGGTTTGGGTCGGGCACCCAAGGTCATCCGGATCGATTTCTGAAAATCTGAAAGTGCTGCTGATAAGGGGTTATCGGGCGCCCGATATTCGATTGGATTTATACTGGAACTCTTTGGACATATTTTAGTTCTATCGGGTGCCCGATGAAGTCAGGCCGGGCGCTCGACGGTGCACAGAGTATAAAGTTGGTTGTGCAAGTTTTGTGTAGGATTTGTTTCTAATCTCCATTTTTCCTTATTTAAAGGGGTATAATGCGGGATTAGAGTAACATAAGAAATCCTAGACATGTTCATGTGGGTTAAGAGTGTTATAGGGTGAGAGAATTATCTTGAGGGAAGGGCTACGTTGGTCTTTCTCTGGGAAAGCTTGGATTTCTCTGCAGGGCTTTGGGATCCGAGTAAGTTTTCTTCTGTAATCTCTTATAACTTTTGATTCATAGTGGATTGTTCTCTTTGGGCCGTGGATTTTTACCCATAAGGGGTTTTTCCACATTAAATTCGGATTGCCTTCTTTTGGATTGTTGATTTGCTTAATTGTTGCCATTGTGGTTTTCATTATGTGATTCGCTTCAGCTGTTCGGCTTATTCCCAACATATACCACAGAAAAAGCAGGGATTGAATAAACTACCATTGAAACCTTCCTAAGGCCAACCATGAGTAGGGCTGTCAATGGGCCAGGCCTAGGGTAGGTCTTGGCCCAGATTTTGAACTGTTTCGGTTTGGGCCGTTAGGCCAGCCCTATTCAAAATTCTCTTTTTTCAGGCCCGATCTCGGCCCACTGACACCCCTAACCATGAGGTTTATTTTCTTGCGTGTTGTGTGGTGTAGTGAAAGAGAAAAACCGAAATTATTAATATGTGTAATTTTGTGGGCCCATCATGATGTGTTTTTCAGATCCACACAATCCATCAAATTTTCCATATCATTTGATGAAACAAGATAAAAAAAAGAGGTAGATCTAAGCCTCAAGTGGGCCACACTACAGGAAACAATGGGAATTAGATGCTTACTATTGAAAAAAATTTGGGGCCACATAAGGTTCTAATCAAGATGATATTTGTTTTTTTTCCCTTCATCTAGGCCTCTGTGACCTTATGAAGATCGAGAGGTTAGATGGAAAATAACCTCATGGTGGACCTTAGGAAGGTTTCAACGGTAGTCATTCAATCTTCCTACTTTTTGTGGTCCACTTGAGCTTTGGATGTGCCTCATTTTTTGGCTTATGCTCTAGAATAATATGGAAATATTAATTGACGGTGTGGATCTAAAAGATAAATCATAATGGAGCCAAAGAAGTTCCACACATTAAAAGTTATTTTATGTTATTCATAATTTATTCACGAGAGAGAGAAAGTAGGCTTGTTTTGTGAGTTGGTGTCATCAGCGATGAGATGGACCAATGAGAAGTGACAGCCGACTATACACTCTCACAAATAAAAAGCAGTGTAAAATCCCATGCTATGTAACACACATGGGAGCAGAGTGTGTGGTGTGCCGACCTCTATGGTGTATTGACGTCACCAAATTCTATGGGGCCCACCATGATGATGTGTTATATCCGCACCGTCCATCTAGTTTGCGAGATCATTTTAATGTATGGGCCAAAAATTAGGTATATTCAAAGCTCAAGTTGACCACACCACAAAAAAAAAAAAGTTGGGAATGAATGCCTGCCATTGAAAACTTTTTGGAAGCCATGAAAGTTTTGGATCAAGCTGATATTTGTGTTTTCCCTTCATCCAGGTCCGTGTGACCTTACGAGCAGTTTGGATGACAAATAAACATCATGCTCGGCCTAGTAAGGTTTCAATGTCAAGCATCATTGTCCCCGTTTCTTTTGTTGTGTGGTCCACTTGAGCTTTGGATCTACCTAATCTTGCAAAATAGATAGATGATGTGGATATAACACATACACCATGGTGAGGCCCGTAGAACTTGGTGATGTCAACACACCAATGAGGTCGGCACACCATGTAATTCACGTCCCCCACACACCTGCCTACACAAGCGCGGATTGGGTACTACCCCTCACCAGGACCTAGCTAGAGACGGACAGTCCTATTAGGGGCTCTGTGGAGCCACCCTGATATATTTATTTTATTCAAGCCATCCATCCATTTTGACGGATCCTTTTAGGGCATGAGCCCAAAAGGGAGGGAGATTGAAGGCTGGAGTGGACCACACCACATGAAGCAAACAATGACCCCCACCGTTGAAACCTTCTTAGGGCCTACCATGATATTTATTTGTCATCCAACCTGTTTATAAGATCACATAGACCTAGATGAAGGGAAAACATAAATATTAACTTGATTTAAAACTTTTGGGACTCCTAGGAGGTTAGGAGGTTTTCAATGGTAGGCATTAAACCCCCTTGTTTCTTGTGGTGTAGTCTACTTAAGCATTCTATCTACCTCTTCTCTGGGCTCATGTCCTAAAAAAATATGTCAAAATCGATGGGCAATGAGGATAAAACACATACATCAAGGTGGGCCCATAGAGCCCCTGACAGGACCGTCCGTCTCTAGCTAGATCTTGGTGGGGGCAGTATTTAATCCACGCCCTACCTACATAACATACATTTCAAACTTGGAAAACATTATTAGAACTATACATAAGCCGAACTAGCCGAACTCTGCCCCAAGTTGGCTCGACTCATTCAACTAAGTAGCCTGGCTCGAGTTTGACTGAGTTGATCATTGAGCCGACATGGTAAGCTTGGCTTGGTTTAGTAATTGAATCAAGCCAAAATCGAGCCCGGTTTGAGCCGATTTTGGGGGATTTTGGGGTATTTAGAGATTTTAGGGGGAATTTTGGGGTTTTGGCTGGGTTGCGATATCATAGGCGAGTTGGGTATGCCGTGTGCAGGTCGGGTTGAGAGAGAGAGAGAGAGAGAGAGAGAGAAATAGGAGTTGGGTGTAGGTGGGTTGGGCAATGGGGTCAGCTGGTTGAGTGTAAGTAGAGAGAGGAAGATGAGATTCAAAGAATGAGAGATGAGGGCACTCGATCAGGTGTGTAGGGTAAATGGGAGGGAGAGGAGGAGAGGAGGGTGCTCGCTGCTTGGTCATGACTTATGTAGGGTTGTAAACTTAGAAGTTGAGGTTTTTTTTTTATTTTTATTTTTTATTTTATTTTTTTTCATTTATACTACATTTATACTTGATTGAGCCGAATTATGCCAAATCAAGCCAATGTTCAATCTGAACCAAATCGGGCTAGCATACAGCTCAGGCTTAGCCCAATTTTAAAACGAGTTGGGATTATTGATTCAGCCCAGTCTAAACAGGCTGTTCAAGCTGAACCAAGCCGAGCTAAATTCGACCAAACCAAGCGAGCTAAAACCAAGCTGGCTTGGTTTGTATTCAGCTCTAAACATGATGACGACTATGCCCAAAAACCAAACCAGCCTGTTCCACAACTGTGTCATGTGTGAGGAATGAATCCAGACATCTTCCAAATGTTCAGCTCCGTTCTCTTGTCTCTGAGGGGCCGATATATGATGAAAGGACCATCATGATTTTCACCAAGTAATAGCATACTGATTTTGGTGTGCCTCTTCGTTCTAGCAGTTCAAATGGGATGCACGCACCTAGATGACCCCACACAAACCTATGGTCAGGAGTTCGAGGGCGAGTTCGGCCTAGATATATTTGGCCCCACGCTTACCAATGAGGATTGAGGAGCATACAGCTGACGGAGCTTGTTGCGTACAAACATTCCAAATGCAACTAGGTGCTTAAGTGGATGGGAAGGATTGAACCTGTATGTCCATTATATGGGTCAATCGAGATTGTCCATTGTCCATGTTGGGTCCTACAGAAGATGGCACAAAGTAGGAAAGCGTGTCCAATCTGGACTGCACATGTGCTCACTTGTAGTCATGTACGCTTTCTGCAAAGGTAGTAACAACCTTTATAATTCATCTCTCTATGTACGTGAAAGTAGAATATGTTGTGCAGCATGCCAACAACGCCGGTGAAACGAGATCCAATCTCCGATCTCACCCACAAATGAGAAACAAGAAGAAATAATTACTAGAAGTAGAATTGAAACAAATCAACAATCCACAAGACATAATTTACGTGGAAAACCCCCAACAAGGGTAAAAAAACCACGGGTGCAAAGTTCAACTATGAAAAAAACAAAGTTGCAATGAATCTACTCACCTTCTCGTATGCTCTCATGCACAAAGATGGCCCGTTTTGCTAACATCTTCACCTTTTCTCACCTTGGACATATAGAAACCCTAATCACATAGCCTAATCCCGAATTACACCTCTTTATATAGCATAGTGCGAAAATATGACTCAAAATAAGAAACCCCGCGAAACAAACCGAGTCCGGTTGGGCTCCCGGTCAGGCTTGGTTGGGTGCCCGCCCAATACAAAAAAGTCCAGCGAGCCCAGTGTGAAATTGCCCAAATTTCAGGTGTTCGACCAACCATGGTCGGGCACCGAGCGCTCGGTCCACTGACTGTCGGGCGCTCGACTGCATCTGTAGCCATCTAAAGACTTTTTGTCTCCCTATGTGAATATCGAGCGTTCAGTCACAAACCGTCCGAGCGCCCAACCACCTCCTGGCTAGTGTATTGGTGTGCTAACTCCACACCTCAACGGAATAAACTTCTGTTAATTGTGCTACTTTTAAAATCTCAAGCATGTGGCGAGATTAAAGGTGTGAATGAGGCAAATGTGACGCAGGGAGGACATGGTAGGTCGATCACCGTCTCCCTAACCGATAGTTTCTCGAATCCACGAGAAGAAAGAAAAGATTAAAAAAAAAGGAATTTAATTCCAAATAATTGTTTATTGAAGATTGAATGAATGAAAACGAAATTACAATGCATATAAATAGGAAACTAAACCCTATGCAAAGTATCAGACTCCAACTCCAACTTAAAACTCCTAGAAAGCGCAACTTATTATAAATAGTAAACTTACTATTTATAGAAGTCGTTCAATCCTACTAGAACTCTTGGTTTTCGGCCAAAAATAGAAGGTTATCAAACGGCCTCAACCACGTTGTTTTACTAAATATTCTAAGCCCTTTTAATGTTGGACACTAACTCTAAAGCCCTACAGATGCAAAGTTATGATCGAATTAAAACTTACTATAAATAGTAAAACTGAAAATAAACTAGCCTAATGACCGTTGATACGGTCGAATCTCGAGATTCGGGCCTGGGCAACCCGGCGTATCGGGGTTGGTTGGCTAAAGTAGCTCGGGCTACCCCAAATTGATATATTATACGTCCCGTAACTCATTCCGGATTGTGAGATATGATCGATTTACGGTCCTGACGGTCCGGATCACTTTCGACCCCGACCGGTCTTCTTTTGCTCCATCTGGGCCATGAAATAGTCAGCGACCCATTCTACATCAGTCTCCTCCACTTCGAAAGAACTCGACCCCGAGTTCTCGTCCAGCTTTAGTTCATGATATTCGTACAGATCTGCCACGTTGAAAGTCTTTGAAATCTCCATGTCATCCGGAAGATCAACAACGTAGGCATTGTCATTGATCTTGCGAATGATCGGTACCGGTCCAATCTTCTTTTGTTTCAACTTGTTGTAGGTCCCGGTAGGAAATCGCTCTTTACGTAGGTGGACCATCACCTGATCACCTATTTCGAACACTTTGGCGCGTCGATGCTTGTCGGCCGCTTCTTTGTACTTCTCGTTCGAAGCCTGTAATTTGTTGCGCACGTCTACATGTATGTCCATGATTCGGTCTGCCATATGTTCAACTGTAACGCTCATGCCCGGAAGCTTGGGCAGGGGAACCAAATCGAGTGTGTGACGAGGCACGCACCCATAAATAATCTGGAATGGAGACTTTCCTGTCGATCGGTTTACCATGTTCTTGAACGCAAACTCTGCTTGAGCCAGGGCCATGTCCCACTGCTTCGGTTTGTCACCTGAAAGGCAACGGATGAGATTCCCCAATGTGCGGTTGACGACCTCAGTCTGCCCATCTGTTTGTGGATGATAAGCACTGCTGAAGTGAAGTCGTGTACCGAACCGATTCCACAAGGCTCGCCAAAAGTGGCTAACAAACTTTGTGTCCCGGTCTGAAGTGATCGTCTTAGGAATCCCATGTAGTCGCACAACCTCTCTGAAGAAAAGGTTCACAACGTGTATCGCATCAAAGGTCTTCTTGCACGGAATGAAGTGTGCCATCTTGGAGAATCGGTCTACCACCACGAACACTGAGTCCATGCCGCGTTGTGTTCGTGGGAGCCCTAATATAAAATCCATAGATAAATCCTCCCAATGGGCATCCGGCACGGGTAATGGCTTGTAAAGACCTGTATTTTGAGATTGTCCCTCAGCGGTTTGACAAATATGACATCGTTGTACCGCCCTGCCAACATCACGAGCAAGTTGCGGCCAGTAATACCGCTCTTCCACCATCGCTCGAGTCTTATCTCGTCCTAGATGACCGTCGAGGCCACCGCCATGCAGCTCGATAATAATTTTGTCCCGTAACGAACTCTGCGGGATGCAAAGTTGATTTCCTTTGAAGAGGAAACCATCTTGAATTAGAAGGTCACTCGGGTGCCCCTCTTGGCACTTTTTCCATGCATCTGCAAAATCCTCGTCCTCGGCATAAAGTTCCTTGAGACAGTCGAATCCGATCACCTCACTGCTCACTGTAATAAGAAGGGATGCACGTTGGCTTAGTGCATCTGCCACCTTGTTTTGATGCCCTGATTTGTGTTTCAGAACGAACGTGAATTCCTGTAAAAATGAAATCCATCTAGCATGCATACGATTCACATTAGTCTGAGTATTGATAAATTTTAAGGCTTGATGATCAGTGTACAGTATAAATTCCCTTTGAATAAGATAATGGCGCCAATGGCGCAGTGCCTGAACCACTGCATATAATTCAAGTTCATAGGTCGATCACTTCTGTTGTGCGTCGCTGAGTTTCTCACTGTAAAAGGCAACCGGCCTGCCCTCCTGAGAAAGGACTCCCCCAATGCCGATAATAGATGCATCGCATTCTACCTCAAATAGCTTATCGAAACTAGGGAGTACCAGGACCGGGGTAGTGGATAACCGATGTTTAATTTCTGCAAAGCTCTTCTCAGCCCCTTCGGTCCATTGAAACGGACCCTTCTTCATACAGTCGGTAATCGGCGCGACGATACTGCTGAAGTTCCACACAAATCGACGATAGAAGATCGCCAACCCATAAAGACTTCGTACCTCATGAATGTTGGTCGGAGTCGGCCAATCCCGAATAGCTCGAACTTTTTCTTCGTCCACTCGGATACCCGTGGACGACACAATGAAACCCAGAAATAATAATTGATCAGTTAAGAAGCTACACTTTTTCAGATTTAAGTATAGCTTGTTGTCGGCCAACACTTGTAGCACTTTTCTGATGTGGGTCATGTGCTCCGTTTCATCCTGACTGTATATTAGAATGTCGTCAAAGTAAACGACAACGAAACGGCCAATGAACGGCTTCAACACTTGGTTCATTAAACGCATGAAGGTGCTTGATGCGTTGGTCAAACCGAAGGGCATAACCAGCCACTTATATAGCCCTTCCTTGGTCTTGAAGGCCGTTTTTCACTCGTCACCTGGCCTAATACAAATTTGATGGTATCCACTCCGTAAGTCCAGTTTCGAGAACACCTTAGAGCCCTCGAGCATGTCTAGCATGTCATCCAACCGCGGTATTGGAAATTGATATTTAACTGTTATTTTATTGATCGCGCGGCTATCGATGCACATACGTCATGTTTCGTCCTTCTTTGGGGTAAGGAGTGCCGGAACGGCACACGGGCTCATACTCTCTTTAATAAGACCCTTACGGATCAATTCCTCCACCTGTCCCTGTAGAATTTCACACTCTTTCGGACTCATCCGATAGTGCGGTCGGTTGGGTAAACTGGACCCTGGGATAAGGTCGAGGTGATGTTGTATGTCTCGCATGGGAGGCAACTCATCAGGTAACTCTACAGGCCAAGTACTTCGAAATTCTTCTAGCAGCGGTTTAAGGCGTTGAGGAATATTAGAGGATCCTGGCTCCTCGCCTTTTACCATAACGGCATAAATCTCGCCCGTTTCTTTTGATTCCTTAACAAACTCGCGAATGGTAAGGAGAGAGTTCCCCTCCACTTTAGAAGCTTCAGAGTGTTTGTCTGGTGTCATAGGGGCCAAAATAATTTTTCGACCATCCTTGGTAAACATGTATATGTTTTCCCGTCCACTGTGGGTCACATCTCGTTCCGATTGCCATGGCCGCCCAAGTAACATGTGGCAGGCTTTCATGTCAACCACATCACAGAAGACCTCGTCCTTATAACTTTTACCAATGAAAAATGAGATAATGCATTGATGAGTTACCTTGGTTTCGTTCACCTTCTTGATCCAACCGATAGAGTAAGGGGTAGGGTGCTTCGTCATAGACAGATGTAACTTATCCACCATAATTCTCGAGACAATATTTTCGCTACTCCCACTGTCTATGATCACGTTACAGATTTTGCCTTGCACGGTGCACTTTGTGCGAAAAATATTATGTCGTTGTGGGTGCACTTCCTTCCTGGGAGCGTAAAGTAGTCGTCTTACTACTAGCGATTCCCCATGATCTTTAGTCAGCCAATCGACATCTTCTGTGTCCCCCTCTTCGGCCTGTTTCAATTCAGGGTTGTCTTCTGTTGACTCACCTCCCACGCCGCCTTCATTCGTAGTTAAGTGTGCTGCAGGGCGTTGAGGGCCAGCGTTCGACCAGTGACCTGGTTGGCCACAACGGAGACAATGGTCTGGTCTTGGCCGACCATATGGGTTAGGAATCCTGCTGGGACTTGCTGTAGTGGGAGCTGTACGTTGAGGTCTTGAGGAACCGCTTCCCCAGTCCCGGTTCGTGACCATAGGAGGTTGAGGACACCCTCCTATAGGCTCCTTGCCTTTGGCCAGCGTTGTATCTTGAGTGGGTCCGGTGTTGGGATTTCGTGTTGCCGGATAAGGTCGAGCAGGGGGCCGTGACAACTGTGTTTCTGCTCGAGTGGCCAATTGGTTGGCCTCACTCAACGTCCAGACTGGATGCATCTGGACTCGATCCTAGATTGCAAATCGCAACACACCAATGAATCGTGATACTTGTTGTGCCTCTGATTCCGATAAATTATTCTGTGTAGCCAATCGTTGGAATTCTTCAAGATATTCGAAAACGGTTTGATTTCTCTGACGACAATTTTGATATTGTTGGAACAAAATTTGTTCATAGTCGCTAGGGAGGAATCGAGCTCTCAGAAGCTGTCTCATCCGAGGCCATGTTCGGATGGGTGTCTTATTCTGACGGATGCGGGAAACCTGTAGGTTTTCCCACCATGCTGAAGCACCGGATTTAAATTTATATGCAATTAGCTTTACCTTCTTGTCGTCCGGCACTTCCATATAGTCGAAGTATCGTTCGACCTCTGCCAGCCAGTCGAGGAACTCCTCTATTCGAAGTAGGCCATTAAAGCTGGGAAGATCAGCTTTGCCCCGATAATCTCGTTCTGCTCGTTCCACACGCTCATTCCCTAGCGCAGGTCGTCGTACGAATATGTCTTCGACCTCGTCATCGCTTGGTTCTGAATCGTCTGGTGTAACCCTACGGTTATCCACCTGGGGTGTTCTACGGACAACAGGATTGTCCCGTATAACAACTGTTGGTGGTTGTTGGTCGCCTTGGGCTCGAAGAGGAGCTAGCAATGCTGCAATCTGGTCGAGGGTCGCCTGTATACCTTGCAGGATCAACCGGTTCTCCCGTCGTGCTGCTTCGAATGCTGCCTCGAAGGCTGTCACCGTTAGATAGTCCCTTGGAGCACCGTCCTTAGGATGAGGATCCAACCCTTCATTAGAGGTCATCGTCCTGAGGAAGAAACCTCTCTCTGATACCAATGACGCAGGGAGAACGTGGTAGGTTGATCACCATCTCCCTAACCGATAGTTTCTCGAATCCACGAGAAGAAAGAAAAGATAGAAAAAAAGGAATTTAATTCCAAATAATTGTTTATTGAAAATTGAATGAATGAAAACGAAATTACAATGCATATAAATAGGAAACTAAATCCTATGCAAAGTATCAGACTCCAACTCCAACTTAAACTCCTAGAAAACGCAACTTACTATAAATAGTAAACTTACTATTTATAGAAGTCGTTCAATCCTACTAAAACTCTTGGTTTTCGGCCAAAAATAGAAAGTTATCAAACGGCCTCAACCACGTTGTTCTACGAAATATTCTAAGCCCTTTTCATGTTGGGCACTAACTCTAAAACCCTACAGATGCAAAGTTATGATCGAATTAAAACTTACTATAAATAGTAAAACTGAAAATAAACTAGCCTAATGACCGTCGATATGGTCGATTCTCGCGATTCGGGCCTGGGCAACCTGGCGTAGCGGGGTTGGTTGGCTAAAGTAGCTCGAGCTACCCCAAATTGATATATTATACGTCCCGTAGCTCATTCCAGATTGTGAGATATGATCGATTTACAGTCCTGACGGTCCGGATCACTTTCGACTTCGACCGGTCTTCTTTTGCTCCATCTGGGCCATGAAATAGTCAGCGACCCGTTCTACATCAAAATGTCATCTTGGTACATGCAATAGTCAGCGACCCGTTCTACATCAAAATGTCATCTTGGTACATGCATGAGATCTTAGCCATGTAGCAGCTGGGGCTAAAAGTGCACATGCCCTATTGTTTCAAAATCTAAAATCTTAGACAAAATCACGGGACATTCATAGTATACTTTGTAGTGGGACATTCATAGTATACTTTGTAGTGTCACACTCAAAAGGCTAACTGTTAGGTGGAGTAACCCCAGTATGTATAAAGTTATATCGAGCCCTCCTCCCAACCGATTTAGTGTCACACCTAAAAGGTTAACCTGTCGGGGTGTACCTTTTGTACTGCCTTGTACCAGCATGTGTGCGCCTAGCAAATCTCAGCAATTCGTTCTTGCCATAGGGACTGAGCCCCTTCGGTAGCCCCATGGGATTGAGCCCCTTCGGTAGCCCCATTCTTTAATTATGTGCCCTAGCCCCATAAATCAGCCAGTGTATTAGGTGGGCCAGACGTGTCATCATCATCATGATGGAAATTATGATGAAAGTTATGACAAGTTTGATGTGGGCCAACAACCAAATGCAACCGTACTTTTATTTAGGCTTGCGATCAGAGGATAAAATTTCCACAGCTGAATATTGACTCTTACATAGGTTGATTACAATCAAGACAATCTAATATACTTCATATAGATTTATAGATTGATTGCAATCAACAAATTAGTTACAGAGATTGATTACAAAAGGTGGCCAACAGTTGACACTCAACATGCAAGTGTGATTGAGTTGATGAGCACACCTGCCAAGATCACATAAGGTAGCAGCGGCCACACAATGGCGAGTCAGAGATCTCATATTTGAGAGGCAAATCCCAGGATACATCTAATGCGTGGCAACTTGGGTTCACTTAGCTCACCTCCACACGCACCACAGGAATAGGTGGGTGGAGAAATTCCTACTGTTGAAACCTCCCTATGGTCCACCGTGATGTTTATATGCCGTCTATACCGTTCATAAGGTCATTTCTGCTTAAATGAACTGAAAACACAAACATTAGCTTGATGTAGTACTTTTGTGGCCCTTGAATTTTTTTACGGTGGAGGTTCGATCCTCACTGTTTACTTTTCGTGTGGCCCACTTGATTTTTTTGGTCTGCCTCATTTTTGGAACCCAAAATGACCTGGAAAATGGGACGGACATGGTAGATTCCTTACAAACTTCACTGTGGCCCCACCTAACTGCCCGTCCTGCAAGTCTTTTGCACGCAATCTGCGTCCACACTGTGTTAATGATCCTGCAAAAGTTCAATCAGTCGTGAAGGTCTTACTCTGACCTGTATATAAAGAATGGATGGTTAATTTATAATAAATAAATAATAAATAAAAAAAGACCAAAGGAGCAACTTCAAAATAAAGTCTCGTTTGCTTGATCTGTGGACTAGCCTTTTTTTTTTTTTTTTATCAGGACCTACACCCACTGTATGGGCGACCATAGTGCACGGTTTAGATGTCCCACACGCGTGTACATGTATAGAGTTGAAGGTACGTATGAACTGTCAAGACTCCTGTGTAATGGATTGAAGAGTTGGCAATGAAAAGAGAAGCCCGTAAATCAAAGGGGTCTACTCATCAGGAGGGCCATATCTGTTTATTAGATTCAACTGTTTTAAGAAAGATGACAATTGTATGGCAGTGGGCCCTTCGTTATCAACGCGCTTAACTGAATCCCAAAGTCCACTGCCTCTGCCATGTGTGCGTGTACCGCTGTCAGTCGTCACACACAATTTCTCTTTGATCAGTGGATGACTTCACTCAGAAATAGTTTGGGTCTGGTCCTGGTCTCGTGCGACGCGTAGTAAAAAGTAGTCTTCCCCTTTTCCACGGAGAAAAAATTTGCTACACCCACGAGTTAGCTACGCAACTACACCGGGTGTAGCAATGACCTACCATGATGTATGTATTGTATCCACACCGTTCATCCATTTGGTGAGATCATTTTTGGGGAATGACACAAAAAATGAGGCAGATCCAAAGTTCAAGTGGACCCATCACAGAAAATAGTGGGGATTGAACGACAACCATTAAAAAGTTATATGAGGACCACTTGAGCTTCAGATCTACCTCGTTTTTTGTTTTATGCCCTAAAATAATCTTGCCAAATGGATGGACGTTGTGGATACAACACATACATCAAGGTGGGGTCATTGGTACACCCGGTGTAGCTAGCGTAGCTAACTCAAGGGTGTAGCAAAACTTTTCTCCTTTCCACGTAGCTCGTGATTCACGTCCTGCCCCCCGCCTGGGGCGAGCGGATTGCCTGTGACCCCGGGCACAGAGATATCGCTGTGCCCAAAGCTGTGTGGGGCTTATAGAGATGTTCTTCACAAATTGAAACCGTCCATCTGTTTTGAAAGACCACAGTGGGTCCGTATTATAAAATTCAGGCATATAGAAAACTCATGTGGGCCACACCAACAAAACTGCGGGAACAATAACGTCCACCATTGAAACCTTTCTGGAGCTGACTATAATGTTTATATTCCATCCAAACCGTTCATAGAATTCTTACTACTCAGATAAACTGTATAAACAAATATCAGCCTAATACAAAACTTTTGTAATTGCTAGGCGTTCAATACCCACTGTTTCGTGAGCTATGGCCCACATGAGTTTTGGATCTTCATGATTTCTAGAATCATGACCTAATGTGGTCTTTCAAAACAGATTGACAGAGTGGATTTGTCACCTACATCTCTATGGGCCCCACACAGCCCGGGGCAATCCGCTCTCTCACCTGGGGACGCGGATTGCGTCCTGCCCCCCTCTTGACAAACTCGGTTCGAGCAGCGATCTGTACGGACCACTGTGATATATCTCTTTTATCCAAACCTTCCATTCATTTTTACGGATCATTTTAGGGCATGAGCCTAGAAAGGAGGCAGATCCAAGGCTCAAGTAGACAACATAATAGGAAGCAGAAGTGATGATGATGCCACCGTTGAAACTTTTCGAGGGCCCATTGTAATGTTTATTTGGCATCCAATTGTGGACACTGGATTCGTGCAAGGGTTGGCTTCCACGTGACTCTACCTTTCTTGAGGGCTTCTAGATTTATTGGTGTGTTTAAAAATAGTGAATATAAGACTGGAGTCGCTACTAGCTAATTACCCTGAATTTATAGTCGGCTAAACCATATAGAAACGCTTAAAAACAGGAATTCAAAGATTTATAATCCTAAGAATGTCTCAGTGATCGGCATTTAGATTAATGCGAAATGAAGATCGGATGTAGGTGAACCGTCTTCACCAAGTCGACTGGGTGAGATGTTATATGCATGGATGATAATATATACTAACTAGGGTTTCTGATGGGCATGATCTTGATCAAATCGACAAGCCACATAGCATACTTCCTCAAATTGGTATTAATGCGAAATGATATGAACTATGTATGGATGAGATAAGCAGGGGTTGAGAAGGAAATTAATGTTGCACTAATGTTGATGTAAGGATTGGACAAAACTGCATGAAGATCGGATGGATGGATGGAGGTATCGTAAGGATTGGCTCGAGTGGCTTGGGCTAGGACTTAGATGGCTCGGAAGGCTCAAACTTGAGGTAGGCTAGGCTAGACCAAAGGTGAACCGTCTCTTCCTCACTCTCGCTTTTCTTTTAGGAGGGGTGAATAATGCTAAGGATAAGGGTGGAGAGGCGCTCTCTCTCACTTGAAGGGATGGCTTGGAGTGTTGTGTGTATTGAAATGAGGAGGGGGTTATTTATAGCCTCCAGGTCTAATATTGTTGTAATTTTATGTAAGATTGAGGTTAAAATAGATTGCAAGAGCTGGGATTTGAGATCGTCATATAACGACATCTCATCGGTTTGGATGGCTTGGTGAAATTGTAAATAGTATGAAGGGGCAAGGGTATCGTCGAATGTGACTCTCCACACATGTTCTAGGGAAGTAGAAGAGAAGGAAACCAAGGCTCACATGGGACTGTCTCGGAGACGAGGACAGTGCCACGTGGCTAGCGTCCATCACGTGGGCGCCACCCCTCTAGCTGGCTCCTAGATTTGACAGGTTGCCCCCTCGCACATGCGGAGGGCTCCTACCTTGGTTTCTATCAGATGTTTTCTCTCCTCGTTTGTGTCTGTGCTTGGTTTTGGGCTTGACTAGGTGAGTTGACTGGGTTGTGGGGACCGAGTAGACTGACTAGGTGAGTTAACTCTGAGGGTCAGGGTTAACTCAGAGAGTTAACTCGAGGAGTCGACTCGAGGAGTTGACTCGAAAAGTTGACTCGAGGAGTCGACTCAAAGAGCTGACCCCAAAGGTTAACTCGGTGAGTTACTCGTGGTCTCTTTTTACGAGTTCTAAGGTTTCAAGGTTGGATTGGCTGACCTAGTTGGCTTGAGTTTTATCGAGTTGGGTTCTAGGATTGGGGTTTTAGGTTGAGGTCTGGATTAGGGTTTGAGACTAAGTTAGGATTTAGATTAAGGCTTGGGACTAAGTTAGGGTTTGGGATTAGGGTTTAGGATTACAGTTTGGATCAGGGTGCGGGTCACCATCTACCCTGGCCTTCCAATCTTAATCAGTTTGTCGCCCTGGGGTGGAATGTCCACACCAACCTGTTCATAAAGTCACATAAAACCTGGATGAAGGGAAAATGCAAATATCAACTTGATCAAAACTTCCGCAACTTCCAAGAAGTTTTTAATGGTGGGAAATCAATCCCCATGGAGTGGTCCACTTGAGCCTTAGATGTGACTCATTTTGGGGATCATATCATAAAATGATTTGTTAAAATGAATGAATGGTGTGGATTAAACATAGACATTACGATGGGCCCTGGATAACGCTTCTCACTATACAATCTGCGTCCATAGAGTGAGGCAACCAAGGGAGCAAACAAATATCATCCTGAACTTATACTTACGTGTAGCAAAGAAGGTCTCAATGGTGGGTCCCTATCCCCCCCCTCCCCCCCTTGTGTGTAGCCCACTTGAGTTTTTGATTTTCCTAATTTTAGTGTTAACATACTAACATGAGCTGGTGAAACTAATGGATGGAGCAGATTTCACAAAAACATTAGGGTGGGTCCAACAGGTCATTTCCCTCGAGCACTGGTTCATAGTTAGATTTTCAAGTTTCAGGCGAAGCTTATCTTCATCCCAACAAGTAAATGGGTTGGGGTGGGGCTGATACAAGAGCAGCGGCACCGGGAACCAGGAATGCACAACCTAACTTATGTTGCATGAAAGCAGCTTACGTTTTGCCCCACCTGGACGGAAATGGGTTCAGGCAGGGCTCTGTTGGGCCCACCGTGATATATGGGTTTTATTCATGTCGCTCATCCATTTTCCAACGTCAATTAGGGTATGAGCCCCAAAAAGAGGCAGATTCAAGTTTCAAGTGGACTACACAGTGAAGATTAAACACCTAGCATTAAGGGCCTGTTTGATTTCTATTTCACATGGTAAATGCAGAGTAAACAGTCATCATTACTTACCAAGCAATTCCCATCTCTTATTTCAAAGTTAACAGTGACGGGTTGAAACTTTTGGCGCAAAAAAGAGGCGGAAAAAATATGAGAGTGCAAAAATCGTGGGGCCCACTATGATGTATAGATCATATACATGCTGTCCATCCATTTCGCCAACTCATTTTAGGGCATGATACAAAAATTGAGGCAGATTTAGTGGAATAGTGCTCCACACCAGTTTAAGAAGTGAGAATTAAACCTTTACTGTTAATAATTGCTTTAGGCCACAAAATGTTTTGATCAATCTGATTTTCTCATTTTCCCTTTATCCATGTCTGTCTAATATTATGAACAAGCCAGATGACAAATAAACATTAGTGTGGGCCCTAGAAAGGTATTAACATTTAATGGTTAAGGTCCGTTGTAACCATTGTTTCATGTGTTGTGGTTCATTTTAGTTGTAAATTTGCCTCATTCTTTAGGCATACCTTACAATAAGCTTGTGGAACTGATGGACAGCATGGATATAACATATTCATCATAGTGGGCCCTATGTTTTTATGCGTGTATAAATAAATGAAATTAAATTAAAATTATTATGATTTATGAGGCGGTAATTCCCTAAAAAACAAACTAGTGTAAATGGTCATAATGACCTATTTGCATTGCATTTACCGATGTTTAGCAAAATCAAACAGACCCTAAAACCTCCTTGCGAGTGAAGTTTTGGATCAATCTGAAAATTGTTTCTCCCTTCACCTAAATATATGTGACCTTATGAACAGGTTGGATGGCAAATAAACGTGACAGTGGGCACTGAAAAGATTTCAACGATACGTGTCATTATCACCGCTACTTCCTATGGTGTTGTCCCCTTAAACATTAAATCAGCATCACTTTTTTTTTTTTTTTTTTTTTGCGTCATATTCTAGAATAACTTGAGAAAATAGATCAACGGAGTCGATTAAACCCATACATCATTGTAGGCTCCACAGAGCCGCTACCAAGACCAATTAGCGTCAGGTAGGGGCAGGATTAGGGGTGTCAATGGGCCGAGTTAGGGCCGGGCTAAGCTCTGTCCAGGCCTGGCCCTCCTCTTTCAACATATGCCCAAACTCAGCCTGGACCCGTGATGGGCCACAATAGCTAAGCTTGAGCCCGACCCTCCTCTTTCAACATATGCTCAAACTCGGCCCGGACCCATGATGGGCCACAATAGCTAAGCTCGAGCCCGGCCCAAGATACAAATGCAGGGTCTAGCCCATACCCGGCACTAGCCCGAGCTCGGCCTTTAACATAGAGAGAGAAATTATTCTTTAATCCTGTTTTAAGGAGGGAGATGGATTTTTAGGAAAAAAATTGTCTAAAATTTAAATTTTAAAAGGAGGAAAAATATTTTAATTTAAATTTTAAATTAAAATATATATATATATATATTCGGGTCGGCCGAGTTTTTCGAGCTTTTCAACAGCCTAGTCCAAGCCCGGCCCGTTTAAAAACGGGCTTATAATTTAAGCCCGAAACCGACCCGCGGGCCTGATACTCTAGTCCAAACCCGGCCCAAGGCGGGCCAAGCCCGAAAGCCCGTCGGGCTAACCCGGTCCATTGACACCCCCAGGCAGGACGCAATCCCCTTCCGTGTTGCATGCCTACCCAAGTCAAACTCCAGTCCACCGGCTGTTTCCTCGTCCCGTACCAATTCCTAAATCGTATGGAACGGCTCATGGCGGCACATGTACCCATGAATCACATGCGCGTGAGATCCTACCCGTCCATCAGGTAGGTTGTGGTGTGTACGTGTCCAAATAAAAAAACCAAGCTGCTACAATGATCAAACGAGCCATATTTTTTTAATTTAAAGTTTAGAATTTGGTGGTTTCCTAACCGTCCATTTTTTTCATCTAGTAAGACCCTCTTTATGAAAACAATCTGAATTATAATACAAATCCATACCAGATGGATGGTTCCGATCCCACAATAGTAAGAATATCTACCACATGTCCCGCGTAGCAACGCATTAATGTCACACGAGCGACTATACTGTCAATCTACATTTTCCCAAAACTGTGGGTACAGCTTTATCTACTTATACCAAGACTGCAGAATATCCAACAAACAACTGCAATGACAAACCACCTCCATCTTACGATTCTGTTCTTGCTGCTTTTCTCTTCGACTCAAGACATCAGTCGCAGCAATTGAAGCAGCAGAAGCAACAGCTCTTCTCAAATGGAAAACCAGCCTAACCTCTCCCACTCTCCTCAACTCATGGTCCCAAATCAATGCCAGCAATCCCTGCCGTTGGATTGGAATCATCTGCGATGATGCCTCCATCATCGTCGAGATAAACCTCCCAAACTATAAACTCAACGGCACTCTCGCTGGTCTCGACTTCTCATCATTCCCCAACCTCACCCGCCTCAATCTCAGCTCTAACAATATCAACGGTCCGATCCCATCAGGCGTTGGCCACCTCTCGAAGCTCACCCACTTAGATCTCAGTGGCAACAGCTTCATCAAAGCAATCCCCGCCGACATCAGGCAACTTATCGGAGCTCGTCGAACTTCGCCTAAATGACAACCACCTCGACGGCCGGATCCCGTTCCAGCTTCTTCATATCAGAAAGCTACGGCGCCTCGACGCCCAAGAGAATGTCTTGGAATCTCCAGATCCTTCAAAGGCCTCAAACATGCCATCGCTGGTGTACCTCGATCTGAAGCTTAACAAACTCTCGTCGGGGTTCCCTCCGTTCATCTTCAATTGCAGTAGCCTGGCCTACCTCAACTTGTCGGAAAACAGTCTGGGTGGGCCTATTCCTTCATCAATCGGACGGCTACGAATGCTTCAACATCTCGATCTCCATGAAACCGGCTTGAATTCTACCATTCCATCGGTGCTCGGTTCTTGTACTGACCTTGTCATCTTAGATCTTTCGATTAACAATCTCACCGGCGGATTGCCTCCATCTCTATCCAATTTGATCAAAATATCAAACCTAGGGATCTCGAGCAATTATCTCTCCGGTGAGATCCTGTCGATCTTCCTCACCAATTGGACGCTCCTGATCTCCTTGCAACTCCAGAACAATTATCTCACTGGAGCAATCCCATCCGAGATCAGCCGGCTGACAAAGCTTGAGTTCCTCTACCTCTATCAAAACCAGCTGTCCGGTCAGATCCCACCTGAGATTGGGACTTTAAACAACTTGTTAGAATTATTCCTCTCTGACAACAGAATTACAGGCTCTATTCCTCCGGCGATCGGCAATCTGACACGGCTCTACTCCTTAAATCTCCGCTCGAATAATCTCACCGGCACTCTCCCGCCTGAGATCGGAGACATGCATTCTCTCCGGACGCTACACATTAGCACCAATCACTTCCTCGGCGAATTGCCGAAAACCATCTCCCACCTTGAAAACCTTCAGTACTTCTACATTTACTCCAACAATTTCTCCGGTAGCATTCCGAACGACTTTGGGGAGTACATCTCCTTGATCAATGTCAGCTTCTCAAAAAATAAATTCTCCGGCGAACTGCCACCATCCATCTGCAGCCGCTTCAGCCTCGAGCATTTAACCGTGAATGAGAATAACTTCACAGGGCCATTGCCAGATTGCTTGCGGAGCTGCTCAGGGCTACTCAGAGTCCGGCTGGAGCGGAACCATTTCACAGGGAACATATCAAAAGCATTCGGAGTTCATCCAAACCTTTCCTTCATTGATCTATCCGTAAATCAGCTATCAGGCAAGCTCTCGCCGGAGTGGGGAAAATGCAGCAAGCTCACTTCCTTGCATATATCCGAGAACAGAATTTCAGGAAAGATTCCTAGAGAACTTTGGAATCTAACACAATTACAAGAACTGAGCTTGTCATCAAACCATCTCACCGGAGAAATCCCAGCCGAACTGGGGAACTTAAATTTGCTATCGCGGCTGAATTTGAGTAACAATCAGATATCCGGTGAGATTCCTTCGAGCATCGGCGGCTTACATGAACTCCAAGTACTCGACCTATCAGCAAATGCAATTACTGGCAGCATTCCTGAAAAGATTGGAGATTTACTCAAATTACTGCTATTAAATGTGAGCCACAACCGATTGTTTGGAGAAATACCCTATCAGCTCGGCGAATTGTATCATCTGCAATCCTTATTAGATCTCAGTGGCAATTCGCTCTCCGGCAAGATTCCACAAAATCTCGCGAAGCTGCAGTCGCTGGAGAATCTCAATCTCTCTCACAATAGCCTCTCCGGAAGAATTCCAGCAGCTCTGTCCGATATGCTCAGCCTGCAATCAGTCGACTTCTCCTACAACAAGCTGAACGGCCCGATCCCGACGGCGAAAGTCTTCCTGAAATCGCCACCGCAGGCCTTCATCGGGAATCCAGGCTTATGCGGTGATGCTCTAGGATTGGCCCCTTGCTACTCCGGTCCCACGAGGAGTGGGCCGTACATGGCCCACAAAATAATAATCTTCGGGGTCGTCGTTCCCATCACTGGTGGTTTGGTTTTGGGGATTCTCTTTGCTTGGATCATCATCACCAGCCGGAAAACGAAGCGATCGACGGATGAGATCGAGTATCCCACCGGCCAGACGAATCAACGGATGATATGGTGCAGAAATGTCAAATTCACGTTCACTGATATAGTAAATGCGACGGAACACTTCCACGAGAGGCATAGCATCGGCCGAGGAGGAAGCGGGAGCGTTTACAAAGCAGAGCTGGGAACGGATCAGATCGTCGCCGTCAAATGCATTCGCATGTCAGATTCCGGCAACGTACAGGCGGACAGCCAGAGGCGGAGCTTCGAGAACGAGATCCAAACGCTGATGGAGATCCGGCACAAGAACGTGGTGAAGCTGTACGGGTTTTGTTCGACAGAAGGGAGGATGTGGTTAGTATATGAATACTTGGAGAGGGGCAGTTTGGGAAAAGTGTTGTATGAGGAGACTGGGGCTATGGAGCTGGACTGGATGGCGAGGTTGAAGGTTATCAGAGGGGTGGCGCACGCTATCGCATACCTGCACCACGGCTGCTGCCCGGCTATCGTGCACCGGGACATATCAATAAATAACGTATTGTTGGAGGGGGATTTTGAGCCGAGGGTGTCCGACTTCGGAACTGCAAGGCTGCTGGCTGCAAATTCGTCCAACTGGACCGCGACGGTCGTGGGTTCTTATGGCTACATGGCTCCAGGTAGAAATATTTTTCCGGACGTGGATTGGGGACTGCTCTGCACGCAGCCCGTCTGACCCGAGCGTGGCTTCGGTGGATCACTGAGTGTGGGGCCCACTGTGATTTATTTACCTTACATCCATGCCGTCCATCCGTTTTTGACAACTCATTTTAGGGCATGATCCCTCAGGAAACAGTGGTTATTGAATCCACACCATTATAAACTTCTTAGGGGCCATCGCAAATGTTTATTTACCATCCAACCTTTTGATAAGGTCACAAAGACCTGGATGAATGGCCCACAAAATATCAGCTTGATCCAAAAATTTTGTGTCCCACAGGAAGTTCTTAATGGTCAATCACCACTGTTTCTTGTGGCATGGTCCAAATCGAGATTTGGATCTGCTTATTTTTTTTGATCTTGGCCTAAAATGAGCTGCCAAAACACTTGGATGGCGTGGATGTAAGGAATATATATCACTGTGAATATATATCACAGTGGACTCCACAGTCAATGATCCCACCCACTGAACCTGCGCCCCTCTCACCAGGAGCAGGATTTGATCGGAAGCTACAATTTGAGAGGTCACTCAAGTACATGCTCAACCAGACTATTTTAACACATGCTTTGCGTGGGCCATATCTGATAGCATTCTATCTTATCAAATCCTGCCACATTACATCAAACGGCTCCCAAAGCTACTTTGTGGGCTCACCATAATGTATGTGTTTTAATTATGCCTTCCATCCACTTTTTCAACCCATTTTGGAGTATGAGCCCAAAAACATGGCTGATCTAAATCTTAAGTTGACCACACGGTAAGCAAAACAGTAGTCATTTAATGCACATCATTAAAAACTTCCTAAGCCCATTGTAATGCCTATTTGCCATCCAACCTATTGATTAGGCCACAATGACCTAGATAAAGAGAAAACAAAAATATCATATTGATCCAAAACTTTGTGACTCCCAAGAAGCTTTTAATGGTAAGCATTCAATGACCACTATTTCCTATGGTGTGGTTCATCTGAGATTTAGATCTATTTCAATTTTGGGCTCATGCGCTAAAATGAGCTTGTAAAATGGATGAAAACATATATCAATGGTGAGGCTCATAGAGCACCATCTAGTGGTAACTTGTTACTAGCAGTGTGTCAGTATGCAAACCGCATCATTTATGTTTGATTACTCCTGACTAACTCTGATGGGGTATCATCTCCTTCTCGACATGGCACGGTGTACCAGATTTGATTGGATTACAGGATGCTATAAGAGACGAGGCCCACTCGAGTACTTGCTTGATTAAATAACTTTTACACGTGCTTTGCGTGGGCCCCATTTCTAGTAGTGATTTTCAGTCGAATCAATTCCTATCACGTGGCTCAGTACAGGCAGGGGCAATGCCAAATTCGAGTCGAATTACTTCCTGTCAAAGCACATACCCTGGTGACCTACCAATATTAGAGATGTCCCTGGTGCCATGACGTGCTATATGGGGCACACCATGGTGTGTGTGTGTGTTTTACATCCACACCCTCCATCTTTCTTTTTTTCGCTTTTTTTTTTTCCTTTCAGCTCACTTTAGGGCATGAGCCTCAATGAAGCATATCCAAAGCTCAAATAAACCCCACCAGGGGAAACATCATTTATCAAGGATAAATAGCAAAATACAAGTGTTGTCTGCTTCATAAGTGAACGTGATTTTTTTTTTTTTTTTTTTTTTTGGCCTAACGTGATCCTCATGATGGGGCCAAACTAGTGCACACCTTAGATTTTGCATAAACTTGAAAGACTAGAAGTTATCTACTAGGTGAACCACAGCTTATGGGCCAATTGGCCGGGCATAAGACCTTTTTCTTGCTTTCTATTCTTAGAGCTCTTGATACATGCCACCTTCATAACCCCTTATAATTTTATATTGTCGCATAATGCCTCTCTTATCCTACTTACAATTATAAAATACGTTATATTTAGTTTCTATTAAAATATTTAACCGTTGATTATGACCGATATTCATATAAAATGACGCGTGTACCCCAAAGTTGATAGAGATGATAGAAATTTTCATATGAAAATTTTCTTTCCTTTCTACATAAATAGGTGTAAAAGTGCCAGTCAAATTTAATGGTCAATGATCTCTTTAATGGTCAAATTAACTGAAGTTAACCTTAGTGTTTTATGATTGTATATGAGAAAAGGAAAGAGGGGTAATTTGTCAATACTAAAAAGAAATGGGAGGGTAGTATGTGTAAAAACTCTTATGCCATGGCATATTTGCTACTTCACTGGACCTTCCGTTTTGATACCATGTCAAATCACCACTTTCTTTAAAAGCTTTAACTATTAGAGGATGGCGTATAAACCCAACCCTTGATTCTCAGACACTTGTTGAAATAGGACGGTTGAATAATTTTCTTTTAACTATATAGCCAATCAACATTGACCAACTCAAAAATTGTATCATCAAATAATCTTAATCCATGATACATCTAAACTTGGAGTCATATTAATTTGAATTGCTTATATAACACTTATGCAATTTTTTAAGTAGCCGCATATCATCCATCACACTCTATGGGAGTATCAAGTGTTGGGAAAACCGGCAGCGGAAGCGGAACGCCGAACGCGTAAAACAATGAGAGATCAAACGAGAAACACTATGCAATTAAGCCACACACAAGCATTCACCACAAGAGAATCCGATTTTACGTGGAAAAACCCCCAAACGGGTAAAAAACCACGGCACAAAGCGATCCACTATGAATTAAACAAAATATTACAAAGATGACAACCCACAAGCAAGGAAAAAAAGAGAAAACCCCAAGTTCTCTCTCACACACACCTCTCCCCTCTTCCTAACACGATTAGGAAACCTTGGACACCTTAGGATACCATTCTAAGTCAGATTACAACTCCTTAAATAAGCAAAAATCCGAAATTAGAAACACCTTGCGCAGTACTGTGAGCTGCACAAGAAACCTGCGCGCACAGCCGATCGGTCGCCCGACCGGTCGCACCTTGCACAGACAGTCTAGGGAGAAAACACGCCGACTCTGCCTCACAGCCGACCGGTCGGAGCCCTTTATAGACCGGTTGGCCAACCGATCTGGGCACACAAATATTATCCTGCCTTCTCGTGCATTGGGCCACAAACGTCAGACCGGTCACCCGACCAGTCTGAGCACCCAAACGTGCACTAGTTTGAAGACTATCCAACAAACTCCACTTAGGCTTCAAACGTCGAATCAATACATCCTTGCAACGACATCTCATCTTCAATCATAGCTCCACTGCTGCTCGTGCCATCATCGACCCTAACTTTATAAATTTACGCCCTTTACCGCTCTTCTCATGTGGCCCTTGGGCACTTGCCACATACGAGCAACCATGGATCTCGCTGCCGTTCCCGCAGCTCCATCGTGAATTGTGCTCCCGATCAACATGTAAAGATGGCCACACCTTCGTGCCTTCATACGCACGAGTGCCCCCTTCATCACTTCACAACAACGATCGTGACTGATAAACATGCATCATTTTCGCCTCGAGTGCACCAAGAGAAATCACATTCATCTTCATCTTGGGAACGTGCTTCACATCTTCCAGGACTCGTTCGACCCCATCGAACATCCTGATGCGCATGGTACCAATACCCACAACCTTATGAGCGACTCCATAGCCCACAAACACCGATTCTCCACCATACTCCCTGTATGTCGTGAATGAACTCCGGTCAGGACAAACATGACATGAAGCCCCTAAATCAAGGATCCACTCACTACTGTGAGATCCCTTGCCAGAAACAATCAGAACTTCACAGAGATCGCCACCGTCCTTTACGGTATTGGCTCCCTCTCCGGAAGAATTTTCATACCTCTCTTGCTTCATCTTGGGATTCTGACAATCCCCTCTCATGTGGCCCTCTTGACCACAATTCCAGCACTTCACCTTAGCCTTCCCTTTGCCCTTGGCCCTAGATCCTGATTTTGAATATCCTCCATGCTCAGAACTTCTTCCCCTCATAAACAGTGTCTTTGAGGAATAACGGGAAGTCAAGTCACCACTTTTCTTTCTTATCGCCTTCGACTGGAGGGCTGAGATAACGGTCTCGACGCTTATGGTTTCCCTTCCTACGCACATAGAGTCTCTGAACGACTCATATGAATCTGAAAGAGAATTCAACAGTATGCATGCTTGATATTCATCATTCATCAGTTCATCGATCTCCACCAACTTGCAAACCAGCCTATTGAACTTGCTCAGGTGGTCCTCCACCTCAGTTCCCTCAGCCATGCATCCTCAAGGTGAATAACTGCATCAACACATACGTGCGATTCTCTAGAGATTTCTTGGCATAAACCTTCTCTAACTTCGCCATCGTTTCAGCCGCAGTCTTCTCCTTCATGACATGATAGAGAACATCATCCGTAAGGTTTAATAGGATTGAGGTTCTAGCCTTCTTGTTGAGCCTCGTCCACTCATCGTCTTTCATAACCTCGGGTCGCTTTCCAAGAACATCATCAAGCCCTTGCTAAACTAGGAAAGATTCAACATTCACCTTCCATAGCTCAAAGTTAGTTTTCCTGGAGAACTTCTCTACCTCGAACCTTGCGCCCGATCCCATTTTCTCGTCTCAAATTCAAATCTACTCCACCCCAACTTTAGCTCTGATACCACTTGTTGGGAAAATCAGCAGCGGAAGCGAAAATACTGAACGCGTGAAGCAATGCGAGATCAAACGAGAAACACTATGCAATCAAGCCACACACAAGCATTCACCACAAGAGAATCCGATTTTACATGAAAAAACCCCCAAACGGGTAAAAAACCACGGCACAAAGCGATCCACTATGAATTAAACAGAAGCTTATAAAGATGGCAGTCTACAAGCAAGGAAAAATAGAGAAAACCCCAAGTTCTCTCTCACACACACCTCTCCCATCTTCCTAACACGATTATGAAACCTTAGACACTTTAGGATATCATTCTAAGTCGGATTACAACTCCTTAAATAAGCAAAAATCCAAAATTAGAAACACCTTGCGCAGTACTGCGAGCTGCGCAAGAAACCCGCGCGCACAGCCGACCGGTCGCCCGACCGGTCGCACCTTGCACAAACAGTCCAGGGAGAAAACACGTCGACTCTGCCTCACAGCCGACCGGTCGCCCGACTGGTCGGAGCCATCTACAGACCGGTCGGCCGACCGGTCTGGGCACACAAATATTGTCCAGCCTTCTCGTGCAATGGGCCACAAACGTCAGACCGGTCACCCAACCGGTCTGAGCACCCAAACGTGCACTAGTTTGAAGACTCTCCAACATCAAGGTCTTTCTCATATTTTTATTCCATAATGCTTAGTATATACAGTTGTAAAAATGATGACTCTGGGCCTTCCATCTAAGTGACATTACTAAGGAGGGTGCAGATTACATGGTGATAGGATTTGATTCGGCCACTTGTTGATAATAGAGATGGTCCTGATGAGTGCCTACTCAACCTAACAGGTTTCAAACATACTTTGTGTAGGCTTTATCTCTCACAGCGGAATGTGATCCAATCAAATCTCTCTGCGGCCCAACACCACATAGCTACATGGTGTTGAGGTCACCATGCAATCTGTGTCATACTATGGAATATGGCTCATGGGACGTAAAGTGGTCAGTTGGTGGTCACAGATTGGACAGAAGAGATTACTTGATCGGTGTCATTTTTAAACCATGACCCATCTTTGTCACTATGCTAGGACCCGCATATGGACTACCTGTATTTATAGCCCGTGTAACCACAAAATATTTGTAATGTTTTCTACAAGCTAAATGCTAAGTCTTATGTAGAGATCCCTCTCACCACAAAATATTTGCAGTGTTTTCTAGAAGCTAAATGCTAATCTTTAGAGATCCCTCTCTGTGGGCCACGGCTTCAATGGACTGTAGGCCAAACACCACAACAACTGGATAGCTTCGATGATTCATCAACCAGTGTTTGTGAGCCTGATTGAATGCTATAGACCACTAATCAGATGGCGAACCCAGTCAATCCCCTTGCTTCTTCTTTTCTGTGATATGCCCTGTGAACATGATGGACACAAGATCAACGGTCCTGATCACCGTATTGCCACGTGTATTATGAAGACCGAGCAGCATAGGAATTCAATACTATTAATGCTAGTTATGTAGGGCATACTTTTCTTTTGCACATTCGGCAAAATGGTTCATTCATGCCTATGAAATGAACCCTCAAATACCAAATTAGCATGTGTAGGGATTATCCAAGCCAAATGCCGTAGGTGGGCCCACCATGTAGATGGACAAGATTGATTTTTGAGCCATGTTAACTACCTTGTACTGATCTAAACTTATTTGGACATTGCAGAGCTTGCTTATATGACGAGGGTTACAGAAAAATGCGACGTTTATAGCTTTGGGGTGGTGGCATTGGAGGTTATGATGGGAAGACACCCTGGAGATCTCCTCTCATCTCTGTTAGAAACAACAGCATCATCCAACGGTCCAGATATGCAGTTGAAGGATCTGTTGGACCCACGTCTACCCTGTCCCACCGGTCACTTCGCAGAGGAGGTGGTCTTTACGGTTAAGATGGCCTTGGAATGCACAAATACCAACCCTGAGATGAGGCCCACCATGAAATTTGTAGCACAAGAGATGTCTGCTCATTCTCAAGCCATTCTGTCCAAGCAGTCTGGAGCCATTACCACGACTAAGTTACGCAGTCTCAGAAATAAATCTAATTGTGATGTAGAGTGGGCCGTAGATGAATAGCACAGATGGATCAAAAGAAGCTTGAACGAGAGAAGTAGTCTATCAGAACCAGGCCCGGTCCTATGTATATATGGCATGATGCAACTAGGCCTTGGGCATGTCCGATTTGAAAAAATCCATTCCAGATACGGAGCCGTTCGAAATGTTGATCATAAAACAATAATTTAGCTTGTATGGAGATTTTGCTATTTCGGGTAGCTTTTAATTAAATTAGGATTTTGAGGGTTATTCATATACGTAATGTAATTGAGCAATTTTAAATTATTATTTAATAAAAATATTCAAATTTTTTCTTTCACATTTTGTGGACTCAAGAACTCATTCTCTGAATTCAAGTTCCTGGTTATTTGAGGAAGATGGTGATTTTTTTATTGTTATTTTATATTCTTCCCTACATAAGTTGGTATCAAAATGAGGTTTTTTCTTGACTCGATGGCATCTAATAACGGTTCGAGCAACAATTTCATAAACGGTAATTCAGGAAATAATTCTATTACATGTGTTTGAAGCTTTCAAACAACAGAATTTGTAAGCCATGCCAGGAATGCACGCGGGATTGATTGTGTGACAAAGGCCTTAGGGCAGACGGTCATGCCTCAAAATTTGGAATTTGAGTACAATGACCCTCATCACCCCACTGTTTCCTATGGTGTGGCCCACCTAAGCCTTGGATCTACCTTTTTTTTTTTTCGCCCATGCCTTAAACTGATTTTCCCGTAAACATTTCAGTGCGGTCCATAACCTCATCAGTAAAAAGAAGAGAGAAAAAACTCTACAGTGACGTGCAAAAGCACATCACTCAGGAAGCCAACCCACCTCCCCGATATTCTCTCTCCTTCTCCTTCTTCTTCTCCATTCGCCGCAAGAGCCGCACCAACTACACCCATCAACATCTTGGATCATTTTTCATAGTGGTCCATTAGCTTGATCCATGCCGTCCATCTGAAATGTACCATCGAGAAACCCAACCAATTGAAGTTCCTTGCCCATAAAATGATCACACGATCCACCTTCAGCTCTGAATCTGATCTTTACCATTCTTGAAACTCCAATGCAACCAGACCCATCGTATATGATTAGCGTCTTAGATTCTTTCTAACCATTTCAGTGGACCCCACACAACTTCGGATGCGCAAGTATAAGTACTCAAACAAGTCACGATTGTTATAGAGTTCCGCCCGAAGCGGAATCCTCTTCTTCTCATGCCAATGTATAACCACTCCCAGCCTATCCCATCCATCAGTTCCCCTCTCATCTGACACTTCTTATTCGTCCAGTGCATTTTCTCATCACCCACCAATCAGCAAGAGACGTCGGCAACCGAATGACATTTCTTCCTAACCCACCGTCTAACCATCTTCGAAACTTCGATTTCTTACTTCAGCAAGCTCCACTAGTCCAATCTACACCATCAGGAAAAAGCACCTGGTGAGATCTATATCGAATGAGAATCTGCCATTGCAGCCATCCATCTCCTCCTTCGGAAACCCATCAATCGTCGATTGTTGATCGTCACTTAATCTCCACCAGGACCAGAGCTTACAAGTTAATGATGTCCACCTATCAAACAACGTCAGAAGTTCTTGTGCATGCAAATTTCCCCGTACATAACTCAATGCCATCGGTTGCAATTCCCTTTGTACCACTATGACTTTGGAAGATGCTTTACACACCTGCAAAAATCTAAGAGATCTTGGGAAATCATTGGCAGAAATCGAAACAAGAGAGAGAGGGAGAGCGATCGTTATGGAGAAAGAAAGAATGTGATCCAGCAAAACGAGCCGTGACTCGCTGGCTACGGCTTTGGAATGTGCTGTTTAGTCAGGTTTAGTCTTCTTCTGGGAGGAATTACAGAGAGAATTTAGATGAGAGAGAAGGAGAGTTCGTTGACTTCGTAGCTGAACGATCCAACTTTTCACATGTGTTATTTGAATAGAATATCAAAACCATCCTCTATTTCACATGTGTTATTTGTTTTGATCCAGGACTATGGAATAGGAAGAAGAAATGCTTTCCTTATTTGCCATCAACAAAGCTTGTTGAAGATCAAGAGTCTACCACCAAGGCATGAATAAGGACCCTGCTGGCTAAAATACGAAAAATCAGAATAATCAACGTGTATAACCATAGCGTGATCACCTTATGCCCACCTTCCTAAAAGTTTATATTTATTAATTTTGTTGGTCATGCCCATATGGTTAATCACACAATGCACTCACCCACCAATGGAGTTAGTGTGTCTCTTAAGCACTCCAACCTAAGACCTGCTGTTGAAATGCCTAGGTGTCCTCCAGCCAGGCTAGCAGGAGAGACACTTCCTAAAAGTTTATATTATAAACTAGGTTTTTCTACATTAGTTTTGCACCGTTTAAAAAAATGACACTAGCTCGTCCTCTATACATATTTTATCGATGTATAACTATCCTGTTCATTTAAACTTTGCGTCCTATAGTGGATGGATCCTGAATATTTTAATGGTGCACGCTTATCCTCACCCCAATGTGTCACCCACTCGAGTTTTGAATCTGCCTTGTTTTGGGGACCCAGTCTTAATATGATCCGGCAAAACAGATTGACGGGTGGGATATTTTACAAACATTACGGTGGGCCTTAGCCTTTCATTCGAAAGCCTTTCGCACCAATCCGGTCCTTAGCCGTTCACTGATTCAAACTTTGAAGTAGAGTTGGCACCATTAGATCATCTCCACGTGTCATTCAAAGGAGGTCAATCTTGGACGGGGGTAGTACCCAATCTGCGTCCATCCCTCAATCATTGAGCGCGTTAGCTGTCTTAGACATACAACTTGGAAAGTTCGTTTTTAAACTTAACGTTATTTTAGTCAAATCAAACTAAGGCCATGTACCCTCAAAAGCCACCATCATCTCCTTTCCCATTGTCCTAGAATTTGATATTCATTCCTGAAATTTAAAATTCTAGGACATTAGATGGATAAACAATCATTTGTGTCTCCATGCAGAGAGATCTTGGCTAATTTACATAGAAACGCCTACTGATCACCTCAAGTATAAGTGCATTGAATTGCGTTAAACTGGAATTGAGTCAGACTTTACACATGATTTCTAGCATTAGATCAGAACTTTGCACGTCGAATCAGGTACGTGATCTCCCGATAAAAAAATTATACGTCAAGCATTTGACATTTAAATTCTTATTTGTTATTGTTGGATGTAGTGATTTGAATCCTTAATAACATGAGATATTGCCTTATGGTGTTGATGTATGATTCTAAGTTTGCTAATTGTGTTAATTGTGTTTTCATTTGATGATGGTATATGTTTTAATTGCCATTATGTTAACATGTTGATTTAAGTTATCGTATTTAATGTATCGTTATGTGGGATGATATTATTATATTATTAGTTCATCGAATTACTGAACTTTGAGAATATTATTCATTGGGTATTTTTTATTTCTGTCTTGTGTTACAAGATGAATGTAAGATTAGGTGCTCTGCCTTAGAAATGATCATTGTATAAATTGCTATGAGTGCTCTACCCGAGGTCATTCCTGAAAGGATCGGTATAATTCGGGTGCTCTGCCTGAGGTCATTCCTGAAAGGATCAGCATAGGCGCTCTACCATTGGTGATTTCCTAAAAGATATGCACACATGGGTGCTTTGCCCTGGTATTCTTTCTTAAAAGTTACTCACTAGTGCTCTTCCGAGGGTCATACCCTGAAAGAAGCAACACTAGTGCTCTGCCATACATGGGTCATAATTTCCTAAAAGGATCAACACACATGGGTATTTCTCCCAAATTCTACTTTTGTTATTCCATGAAGAGCTATTTTAGATCAAAGTGTTCACATATGTTTCGAGAGTGATGAATGATTATTTGGAATGTTAAATTTGATGTCTTATTTTAAGAATTACTTTGAACTTATACTTGGCATTACTATGAAATTCAAAGTGTGGGAATGATGTGACCCTACAAACCATCGTGCTCACACCCCTTTAGGTTGTTTTGCAGGTGTGGAGTTGGTGTTACGAGAAAAATGAACAAGATTTCTAGTCTACTTCTGTATATTTGGATTAGTTTATAATTTTGTTTATTTTGTTTACTAGGCTAGTTTGGTTCCTGAATTTCAGTGTGATAGAGAAAATTTGTATAAGTTGTTTCTGAATTAGTGAAATTTATATTAAAAAGAATTCTAATTATTTCCCTTAATTGGCTATGAATGTATTTGAATTGATCGAATCAGGTAAACTGCAAATGTAAATTAATTAAATGTATTTCACAAGTCTGAGATTCAGATTCAAGCTTGACCAACTCGGATACCGAATTTTGGGGCATGACAGATTGATATCAAAGCCTAGGCTTTCGATTCTCATGAGAACCTCAGGTATATATTACATTAGAGATTAAGACTAGGTTGTGAACCTTCATGAAGGATCTAGGTAGAACAATGAACTAGAGACTAATCTAGGATTTTTCCCTCGTTACCTTCACAACCTAAGCTTAATCATTAGAGATTAAGCCTAGGTTGTGAACCTTCATGAAGGATCTAGGTAGAACAATGAACTAGAGACTAAACTCTAAAAATTTTCCCTCATTACCTTAATCATTAATGTGTGGGAGAAGTGGAATTAGATTCCCAAACTTAAACCCCTTATTTTCGTGATGAGTGAAATTGGAAACTAAACTTAGAACCCATTTTCATTGTTTGGATATTGAACCTGAAAAAATTTAGATCCTACATCAGCATAACAACTAGATTTTGGACCCTAGGGAAATTTTAGAAATTTTTAATCCACTCATGTATGTTGCACAACAATAGTTAGCAAAATAACCCAATTTCATAAAATCATAACTATTAAAATATAACTCCATTTGAGGCGATTCAAAATCCAAGTGAAAGATTGATAAGATAGTTATAGGTAAAATAATCTAAAAATAAAAATGTAGATTTTTACTATACTTATTTTAAGTGATAAGCAGACTGGTCAGAAATTCTGCTTAACTGGACAGCGCTAAATGTCTGAATTTTAGGACTTTCTATGGGCTTCAGATTAGCTTGAAATTTTAGTTATAGTAGACTCATATATAGATCCATCATCATAATGTTTTAGATCGATTCAGAATCTCTAACTACCCAAAACATCAGTTGATACAACACCTTTCATTTCTGGAATTTTCTGCAATCAATCACATTTTATATGTCAACATCATTCCTCCTTAATCTTCATATATATCCTCTCTAGCCATCAAATCCTTTCCTTAAAACTTTATAAGCCTTTCATGTACTCAATATCCTCATCCAACCAATCGTAAATTATATCTAAGCAATACAAGTTTCGGTGCTCCATTAGGATCGCCTGAACCCAATGCCCTTGGGAGTGGATTACTTGGCGAATAAAGTAGGTAAGCCATAAATATTTTTAGGTTGCTAGGGTTGGACGTCCAGGATCACGCTTCTCGAAAGCCTGCTACGACTGAGGATTTGAAGACCTTGTTGCATGCCTATGCCGCTCGCCTCACCTCCAGGACCAACACTGGTTTCGCCTCTGCCCCCCAACAGCAGCTACATTCGTGGAATCAAGGGACACCCACGCCTCCACGTCAACAAACATATCGTTTTTGCCCTCTGCAAATCAGGGACTGCCTCAATAATTCTATAGGTCACCTCCGCAAAATGCATCATGTCGTCTACGCATAAAAAATCCCCCATCGAAAACTTCAAGCAACCGTCATTCCCAAGGTCACATTAGCAGGAAGAAACATCCCTAGGACGCTAGAGGCTACCTCAATAGGCGCATTGAAAAGTTACACACTCCAGCACCAACAAATAAGTCTAGGAAGTCTTGCACTACAACCTCAGACCTAGGAACACGTATACATTGACATCCTTAGACAAGTGATTTAGCCTTACGTGGACACGCCTCGATAATATGAAGTCTCATCTTAAGGTTACAACAATTCAGCATTACCTCAAAATGACATGATGCAAGCGTGATGTCGCTACACCACCACATGAAGACCCTGCACTGCCAGGGAATAATACTCCACATGGCATCAAGACTTAAACCTAGAGCAAGATCACAACCAACCGTCGCACCACATATCAAGTGAAGAGGTAGAGGACATCACCGACCTATGAATGAGCAGCCACAACATTTAAAGTCTCAACCACAGTATAAGGCTTCTCCACAACTATACCAAGCGTCTTAGCAAACATTGCAGCTACATCAAGGATCACTCTAACAATCTCAACAACTGCCTCAACAACATCAACAACGATCACAACAAACAAACTCGACCTCAGCAACAACAACCTAAGCTGTGAGGCCAACATCTTATTTGTTAGCTTAAGGACACGCCGACACATCACTAGAAATGAGCAAGCTTCAACACACGAGTATGCAAACCACCACTCGAATGAGTGACACAACTAGAAGAAGCACCAACGCAACACCACACCACCACAGATGCACCATGCGATTTGGTGTACACATTAGTATAGTGAATTTCAAGGACGAAATTTTTATTAAGGGGGATAGAATGTAACAACCCCATTTTTTAAAGGGTGGGCATTTCAAACCCCACTTGTTCCTATGGCGTGGCCCACCTAAGCCTTGGATCTACCACATTTTTTGCCAATGCCCTAAACTGATTTTCCCAGAACAAATGGTTAGGATAGATTTCTCATAAACATTTTGGTGGGGTCCACAGCCTCATCAATAAATATTAAAAAAAAAAAAAAACATCTACAGTGACGTGCAAAATCGCATCACTGAGGAAGCCAACTCACCTCGCTAATATTCTCTCTTTCTCCTTCTTCTTCTCCTTTCCTCGCAAAAGCAATTTCCAATGATACGGTTACATACATTATGACCGATAGTATGTAGGGACATCACCACTTGCTCTTCTAGACTGCATCACCTTGTATTAGAGAAAAGATTTTAATTATTCAACAACGAATAGAGTTCAAAGAAGTTATCCCTACACATTTTTAACTGTGCAAGACAGTCAGTGTCGCTCCTCTTAATGATTTCATTAATGAATCTATTCCTCTCAATTTGACCACCCCTTGGTGCTGCCTTCATACAGTAATGCTGATAATATTTGGAAGCTTACATTACACATGCAAATGCTGCAATTGCCGTGATTATAGTACTTATTTCATTATCACTCCAATCGCTATTCGATGTCTTTTCCCCATTATTTTCCACACAATCAAAGTCATCTTTGTAAGACAACTCTAATATCTGAATGCCAATTAATTTATTTAATGGTGATTCGTTATGATTCAGTTCAATATTTTAATTGAAATATGACCACATTGACGAAATGAGCTCCTATATGTAAGATGTATGGAAGACGTAATTCTACTAGTAATGTATAAGAGATTAGTGCAACATAATAAACAATGTTGATAAAACATCTCTAATTATATTCATAGAGTTGCAATTTAAATGGCCAATCATGTAAGAAGTAGCCTTTACAAACAATAAAAAAAAATTGCAAAAAAGAGTTGAAGTAGTTTGTTAATGTTGTCTACCGCCAAATCAACGAAAAAAAACATGGTATGATGAGATGGAACCATTCACACACCTGTAAAAGAAATGAAGTTTTGGGATAGACTTGTTTTTTTTTTTTTTTTTTTTTTCTGATTTTGTATAGTAGTGACGGGTGTCTACATCCCAGTATCATCCAAGTGCTTGTTAGGAAGGATATTGAATATGTGGATTTTGAAGTAAGATTACAAATCTAGGTTTGGGATAGCCATGTTACATATCATTCATCACTCTTCCTACATTCTTGTGTACGAAAATACACACCAATAAAGAAGAGGATATATGTCATTTTTAAGCCTCGTTATAATCAGGCTTCAGATAGCTAAAACCATTATTCACTTTCTAGCATAAAACGACAATCATTCAATCATTTTTATCTTGATTGTATGTGTTGGAAAGAGACGTCCCCGAAGTTGTAAACATTTTATCAACGTAAACGGGGTGGGGACACACATCATCCGTGGAGAGTTTACAGATAATATCCACATTAGGACTAACCCAAAAGAGCTTGGTTAGGATGATCTTCTCTGCTTCCCTAACAGGGAACTTCTTCTAACCTGGAAAAAAAAAGTGTAATAGAGGAGAAAAATCATGGGGAAATTGCAGCTCCAAGGAAATATGAAACCAACTTCATGATCACCAAAATATATTTTCTCTAAAAAAGTAGAAGTAGGTTTCTATATCTTACCCTAGAGAACTATTCCACGAGGAATGGTAGATCTTTACCACCAGAGGAGGGTATTTATAGGCATTCCTTTATTAGAAGTGAAGGGAACTCACAAGTACTTACGACGAGATAGACATGCATTGGTCATGTCTTAGAGTAGATACAGGGTTATACCTAGGGATTCACCTGATAAATAGTTGGATACACATCCTTGCGAGATGTAGACTTTTGAGGTTTGGAACAATCTAGAGGAGCACCACCCTATCGTATACACCCTCTTGGAGAAGATGGCCTAAAGTAAAACAAAAGAATGGCTTAAGGAGGATGGCCTATATAATGATCTTCTTGCCGTGAAGATATCTCCTATTGATGTGGTCATAGGGGTATTTCTACAATCAAGGACACCAAATGGACTTCTATATTGGGTAAATGGAAGTCTACCCCCAAGCCGAGACAGTGATGAAGTTGAAGAGAACAGAGAAGGGTTTTGGAGGACCTATGAGATGACAATAGGAGAAACGAGGAAAGTGAACATTCTTGATCAGATTTAGAACCAAAAGGAGAGATTTCTCTCTCTAGGTCTTAAAAAAGGGAGGGCTTGAGGAAGAAGGACCAGTGTGAACGTATAAACAAAAGCTCATCCACATACACCAAATGAAATTTCAAGAGTCTTTTCTCATACAGTGAAATGCGAGCTTTGCATTGCTCGAGACTTCTCTCACCAACTCTACTAACGTATTCAATATTTCAATTATTTAGCGACGTACTCGAGGGGCCAGTGGGCACCAGACTTGAATTCGAATTCAAAGGATTTCAATGCGCTTAATTTACAATTTTAAAACAATGCAAAACAATCATGGCCATTAATTAAGGTTTTAGATTGCCTATTTAGAAAAAGGCAAGACTACCATTAATTTTAGCAACCAAGATGTTTTATCAAGGTTAAAAGCCTCGGTAAAACTAGGGTTCTCACTCTTCCTTATAAAAATAGATGAGTGACGTGGGTATACAACACATACATTAATATGGGTCCCACAATGAGAGGACTCAATCACGCAAGGAATAGTGTGATGAAGAAGATCATTGTCTACCCCAAGTGCGCAAAACCTTGAATCTACAAGGAAAAAGAGATAAAACTCGAGTTTTTTTTATTGAATAATGTTTGTAATGTCTATGATTTCTCAATAACACCACTGATAAAGAAAAAATGAACTTTAATTCATTATTATCAAAAATAGAAAAATTTTAACGCTAATAGAAGTTATCCAAAATAGTAAAAATTATCTAAAGGCTAGTTTGCCTTAAATAGAAAGTTATTAAAATAGAAAACTCCTAATTAAACGCTATTATTAAATAGAGTTTTTCTGAAACTGGTTATTAAGTAAAAGTAGGAACTTCTAAATAAATAACACTGTAAAAATAAGAAATCAAATATGCCAAAAATCAGAATTACTAAAAGTAGTAATTTTTACTAAAATTCTAATTTTGAAGTGGAAGGAAGCGTTTTCTCGCAAAATAGATTGACACAATTCACTATGGGTCAATTGACCTCGAATGGCCCATTAAGATAAAGATTGATAGCTAGGTTGTGCGTCCCACAAAGATACCCCGATAAAAGATTATGGCCGATTTACAGCTCACATCAAACGGCAATTTCTTTCTATTCGAAAGAATTTCTTCAAAATGGACATGCCGGCGCCCAATTACGTCATGCCTTACATAAGAATAGGACTAGATTAGATGGACTACTTCTGCTTTCGTTTGGCCTCCTTTTGGTCCAAACATACTAGGAATGTATCGAGTCCTTACTCATGCTTCAATGGTAGACTCACAAGAGTTTCAACACAAGGTCATGAGTTCAAGTTCCCCTTGTGGTGTAAGTGTGTGGGTGTGTTTGCTGGTGTGAGTGCGTGGTTTAAAAACAAAAACAATGTTAGGAATGTACCTTGGCTACGTCGTACATCACTCACCATGAGGAATGGGGGGCCATAGGTCTTTTCTGCCTTTCACTACGCAATCTGAGTCAAAGATGTGAATTATCATGCACTTTTGTGATGCTTGTCGCAAATCAGTAGCATCCACCATTTTTGCCATCTCAAGGTATGAACCAAAAGTCCAGGAAAATCCAATGAATGGGTTACTGCTGTTGAAACTATGGAGGGTTATTTTCTATGTTTTTAGGCCATTGAAACAATTAAAATAGCTTTTCCAACCTCAGTAACCACAAGTTTTTCTCCTCATCTAAAATTTTTATGCCATATAACGGTTTGAAGGGCCTAAGTAATTCAATATGCACTGTAATCTGTCAAGTGGCCCACCTGAGCTTGAGCTTCAGATGTAGATAACTTACATTTTTTGCAAAGAACATGGCGAGCCCCACCCTCACAGGCGAAATCTCTTATAGTGCAGAGTAAACTCTGTTGGGCCCACCTAGAATTTATGTGCTTCATCTATTCCGTCCAAATGTTTTTCCAGTTCATTTTAGGGGTTGAGCCCAAAATTTAAGCATATCCAAATCTCAAGTAGACCATGCGACAGGAAACAGTGGGAATAATGATTTCCACCGTTGAAACCTTCCCAGGCCCCACAGTGATGTTTATTTATCATCCAACCTGTTCATAAGATCACATGGACATGGATGAAGGGAAAACACAAATATCAGCTTGATCCAAAACTTCTGTGTCCTCCGAGAATTTTTCAATGGTAGATATTCAGTTCACACTTTTCCTGTGGTGTGATCCACTTTAGATTTTGATATGCTTCATTTTTTGGCACTATACCTAAAATTATCTGTTAAGATGGATGGACGGAGTGGATAAAATAAGTAAATCACGGTGGGCCCCACAGAGTATACTCAAGCGTGCGGAGTAACTCACTACGCAATCCGCTTCCCTCACAGGCCTATCTCTGGCTGAATTTGACAAGATTGAGAGACGTGACCTAATCATTCAACCTTAATTTTCATGGTCCTGCTTTCTTGATGCTTGTCACAAATCCGGTCCGTCCACTGTTTTCAAAATCTCATTTTAGACCATGCGCCAAAAAAAAAAAAAATTAGGCAGATACAAAGCTTAAGTAGACCACACAATAGAAACAGTAGGGATTAAATAACTACCGTTGCAAACTTCTTGGGACCACAAAAGTTTTAGGTGAAGTTGATATATGTTTGTGTTTTCCCTTCATCCAAGGACCAATTCAGCATTACAGCCAGGTTGAGTTGGACCAATCAGAGAAGTGACAAGCAGGATTTCCCTACTCGGTTTTAACATAGGATCTGGACTCCAGTAAAACATGTGACATTATCACGCAACCTTAATTTTGGTGGATCCCACTATAGCGATGCTTGTTGCAAATTTGAGCCATTCATCATTTTTGACATCCCATTTTAGAGAGTGGGCACAAAATTCAAGCAGATCCCATGCAAAGGTGGGTTCCATGATATTTTTAGGTCATCCAAATTGTTGAAATGGCATTCCATCTCCAAACTATTAACGGTCCCTTTTTTTTTAGGCCATCCAAACTGCTGAAATAGCATTCCCAGCCGTTCAGAATGTTATTCCTAATTGGCTGAAAGTAACCACCGATTTTTGCCTCTGATCTAAAATTTATGTGGGCCCGTGCCGATTTGAAGGACCTGTAAGGGCCTTTCTTCAATATACACAGTTACCAATAGTCGAAATTTCATGTATGCGTGTGGCCCAGCATATGAATTGATATTCCTGAGGTTTTCTGCCAACATTTTTCTTGGTGGTCCTTGCTCTGATGAATGTGCTTCTTGGTTTTGGAAGACTGGATGGATGTGCTCCATGCTCTTATGATGCTTCTTCGGAATGTAAGGTCTTTTAGCTGAAGGTGACTGTAAATTGTTTTGATTAGGCTAACTGATAGTTGAAGGATGATTTTTTTTTTTTTTTTTTTTTTTTTTTTTTTTGGTGTTACTCACCCGAATGACCGTTTAGCTAATGTTTCAAATCAACTAAATTACAGTGGTGTGCTCCCACCTTCTTGAAGTTAAAAAAAATTAAAAATTTAAAATTTAAAAAAAAAAATCTTCATGGTGAAGGCCACCTAAATTAGGCAACAGTCACGTCCCAAAAAACGTGAAAGGTTGGCACGTGTTGCGTGTGGATTGCATGTGCTTCTCTTCTTGGCTGGCAGTGGTTCCTCTGGTCGGGGTAACACCAAGTCCAGTTAGGCTATGATAGTGGCCCCCACCTTAATGTATGTGTTGTATATCTATGCCCCCTGTTCATTTTGAGAGGTGTCATTTTAGTGCATGAGCCCAAAAAGGAAGCAAATTGAAATCTCAGGTAGACCAGACCAAATGTTTATTTTCCATTCAACTCTTGATAAGGCCACACAGACTTGGATGAAAACACAAATATCAGCTTGAATCGAAACTACGTACTATGACCCCAGTAAGTTTTCAATGGTAGACATGCATTCAATTACCACTGTTTCTTGTGGTGCAGTCCACTTGCTATTCAAATCTGCCTTTTTTTTTCAGCTCATGACCTAAAATAAATGAAAAAACAAACGAACAGCGTCCCTTATGTTGGGATTGGACGCCTCAAATATTCAAGCATGAAGACCACTGACCGGCCGGTCGGTCACGCTGGATCCCAGAAAAAGGCAGCAGGCTGCTGGACATTTTTTGCGACAGCCGGGCACCCCACGGTGTTGGTGACCGGGCGCCCCATGACCCTGCCGGGCGCCCGACCATGTTGGTCCGGGCGCCCGAAATTCAGTTAATTTCTCGCTGGACTGTTTTTTTTTTTGTTGGCCGGGCGCCCGACGGTCTGGTGACCGGGCGCCCGACCCTGCGCGAACTGCTTGTACGCAGTTTCCTTTTTAGTTTGGGTTTCTTGCGCGGTTTTGCGCAAGGAGTTTCTTATTTCGGTTTTTCTCCTATTTAAGGAGATGTAATCCGAGATTAAGGATGCCACTAAGGGCCGCCAATGAGCCGAGGGATTGAGAGGGTTCTAGGGGAGAGAAAGAGCTATGGAGGAAGCTTGGAGTTCTCTGGGTCGAGGGAAAGGGATGGGTTTGTCCTCCTCATGTGAGAATTAGCTTCGAGTGGCTTGGGATTTCTCTCGTGGGCTGTGATCTATGGTTTTCTTCTGTAATCTCTTGTAACTTTTGATTCATAGTGGATTGGTGTCGCTTTGTGCCGTGGTTTTTTACCCGTGAGGGGTTTTTCCACGTAAAAATCGGTCTGCCTTCTTGTGTGTGATTATTTGCTTGTTGATTGCCATTGTGGTGTGTTCCTCGCCTGCTTTGATTGCTTCCGCTGCGGGGCTCCTAACCCCAACAAGTGGTATCAGAGCTAAAAGTTGGGAAGGAGGCAGAGAGAATCTGAGGCGAGACATCAATGACATCTTCTGGCATGAGATTCGTTGTGGAGGAGGATTCCGTGAAAGAAAAACATGGAAAGCGATCGGTATCTATGGAAGAAGTAGAGTTGAAGAAGATGGATCGGTACGCCAATATCTCAATCAGGTTTGTCGACTGCGATCGGGCTTGATCGGGAGCACTATTCATGGTGGAGCTGTGGAATTGGCAGCGGGATCCACGATTGCTTGTGTGTGGCATGCTCAAGGGCCACATGAGCGAGCCGGTGATGAAGGTGCAAATTTGAAGTCGATGAGGCATGAGAAGTGGTGGAGCTATGATGATGACGAAGTAGAGATGAAGATGGTGCGTGTCGAGGTGTTGCATGAAGATTTGAGTCGTGGTGGAGTTTGTTGGGATTGGACGCCTCAAATACTCAAGCATGAAGACAACCGACCGGCCGGCCGGCCGGTCGGTCACGCTGGATCCCAAAAAAGGCAGCAAGCTGCTGGACATTTTTTGCAACAGCCGGGTGCCCCACGGTGTTGGTGACTGGGCGCCCCATGACCCTGCCGGGCGCCCGACCATGTTGGTCCGGGCGCCCGAAATTCAGTTAATTTCTCGCTGGACTGTTTTTTTTGTTGGCCGGGCGCCCGACGGTCTGGTGACCGGGCGCCCGACCCTGCGCGAACTGCTTGTACGCAGTTTCCTTTTTAGTTTGGGTTTCGCGTAAGGAGTTTCTAATTTCGGTTTTTCTCCTATTTAAGGAGATGTAATCCGAGATTAGGGATGCCACTAAGGGCCGCCAATGAGCCGAGGGATTGAGAGGGTTCTAGGGGAGAGAAAGAGCTATGGAGGAAGCTTGGAGTTCTCTGGGTTGAGGGAAAGGGATGGGTTTGTCCTCCTCATGTGAGAATTAGCTTCGGGTGGCTTGGGATTTCTCTTGTGGGCTGTGATCTATAGGTTTTCTTCTGTAATCTCTTGTAACTTCTGATTCATAGTGGATTGGTGTCGCTTTGTGCCGTGGTTTTTTACCCGTGAGGGGTTTTTCCACGTAAAAATCGGTTTGCCTTCTTGTGTGTGATGATTTGCTTGTTGATTGCCATTGTAGTGTGTTCCTCGCCTACTTTGATTGCTTCTGCTGCGGGGCTCCTAACCCCAACACCTTACACACATACATAAAGGTGAGCCCTTTCAAATCTCTAGGCTCATCCCCATCCAATGGAGTATTACTGTGAATACAGGGCAAATCGACTTTTCAACATGTTATAGTGGTGCATTTAGATCATCGATCATAAGAAAGTCTTTTCTTCAGTTGATTATGAGTCAAAGTCAAGAGCTTATTTTATCAGATTGGCAGACGTTAGGCGGCATTTTCAGTCAAAGAAGAAAAAAAGAGAGTGGCTAATTTTATTTTTTTTCCTTTCAGTGTTTTTATCCCTCTTTCACTATCACCTTTAAAGAAAAAGAAAAAGGGAGAAAAATCTCTTTCTCCATCAGCCAGTCTCTTTTCCTTGTTCTTACCTTATCTACCCTTTTCTTCATGGGTCCCACTCCCAACCCAAGACCAAGCCAACTCTGGTGCAATGACACGCGTTGAATGCAGTAGCCATCGATCTAATACGTTGATCTGAAGTGGTCTATCCCCTACGATCGCTAGCCCCAAAAGAGGTTCGCTGGATGCTTTCCCGTCACAACTTTAAGTGAGGTACACGTCTCATATTTATTTATTTTTTTATTATTATTATTTTGGTCATTTTCATTGTGGTGGCAAGCTCTGCAAGGAATATTTTAAGGGTCCCAAGCCCTGGTAACCACACATACATTCCTACCACGATGGGATCGTGCTCAAAAACCAAATCAGTCTATTCATCAAGTGGGCCATGTGTAAGCAATGGATCCTGGCATCTGCCAAATGTTCAGCTCTCCTCCGTTCTTTTCTCTATGAGAGTGGCCGACATGATGAGTACTGGACCATCATGATTTTCAGTAATATTCATCACCTCTATAGTAGGAGCAACCGCATACTGATTTTGGAGCGTCTCTTCGTTCCAGTGGTTCAAATGGGATACGCGCACCAAGATGGCCCCACACAAAGCTATGGACGGAAGTTTCAGGGCTGAAATATTTGGCCCACGCCTGATGAGTGAGAATACGTTGACGGCCAGACCAAGCTCTGTCCAACCCCTGCTACGTATTATTTAAACGTAAACTCGACCACGATCCATGACAGGCCAAAATAGTCCAACCCCCATAAGGCATATGCAGCGCCCGGCTCAAGCCAGGACCGAGCATGAAACCAAAAGAAAAGGACCGAGCATGAAACCAAAAGAAAAGAGAGGGAGAGATAGCGGAGAGGAAGAGGGTGCAGAGTTGCTACGTGCCTGCTGCTGCTGCAGCTATAGCTAGGGATAGCTGCCAAAAGATGGGGCAGTGGCACAGTGGTCGGTCGGCATCAAAAGGAAGAGGAAAAGATAAAGAGATGAGACACAGAGGGGCAGCAGTGCCCTAGCATGTGTGTGTATGGAAAATGGTACTATGAGCTCGAGGTCGAGCTGTGTGGGCCCCACCGTGACGTGGATCGGACATCAACACAGTACATTTGATAGGTCTGGGATATACCAAAAATCAGTTATATACTGAACTCAGGTGGGCCATACCATCTAAAACCATGTTAAGACATCTCTAAAACATTTAAAAGAACTTGGTGGAGCCTCATACAAGTGTGATACACACAATGGATGGGCTAGATTTGTGAACAACATCTCGGTGGGCACAATAAACAATCATGAAGGCTTTAATGGGTGGATCACCCCTCTCAACTGTTGTATGTGGTGTGACCCACCTAAGTCATTGGCCTAAATTTTAAGCCAGTGGCACACCATAGAATGATGCATCTGACTAATGGGATGGATATTCAATCCACATCACGATGGGGCCCACACAGCTCCTTTTCATATATATATATATATATATATATATATATATATATATATATATATATATATATGGCAAAGGTACTATGCGGTCGACCTCATGGGAAGTTCCATGAGGTCGAGCTGTGTGGGCCCCACTCTGATGTATATCAGACATCCACACCATGCATTTGATGGTCCCCTATTGGTTATGGTATATAAAAAAAAATCATCTGTATTCGGAGCTCAAGTGGGCCATACCAACTGAAACAATGTAAAATCATGCCTATAGCATCTAAAAGCACTTGTTGGAGCGCACTTGTTGGAGCACATCTAAGTTTTGGATACGGTTGAAACTTGGTGTGAACTATTGTTTAAGCCAGATAGACAATATTGTATGGGCTGGATTTCTTAACCACATCTCATTTCATTCTATAAACAGTCATCAAGGTTTCAATGGGTGGATACTCATTCTTAACTGTTGTCTATGGTGTGGCCCACAAAACTCATGGATTGGCCTGAGTTTTAGTCTCATTTCCCATGATGGAATGGTGCATCTGACTGATAGAGTGGATGCTCATCACAGATCACAGTGGGGCCCACACAGCTCGACCTTATGGGAACTTCCCATGAGGTCGACTGCACAGTATGTGTGTGTGTGTGTGTGTGTGTGTGTGTGTGTGTGTGTGTGTGTGTATAGATAGATAGAGAGAGAGAGAGAGAGAGGGAAATATATATATATATATATATATAGATAGATAGAGAGAGAGAGAGAGAGGGAAATGGTACTATGAGGTTGACCTCATAGGAACTTTCCATGAGGTCGAGCTATGTGGGCCCCACCATGATGTGTTTTGAACATCTACTCCGTGCATTTGATGGGTCCCCTTTAGGTTATAGGATACCCCAAAAATCAGCCGCATAGGAAACTCATGTGGGCCATAGCATTTAAAATAATGTGAAGACATGCCTAAAATATCTAAAATCACTTGGTGGGGCCCACCTGACTTTTTGATGTGCCTCAAACCTGGTATGACCCCTCGTACAAGTGGAACACACATAATAGATGGTCTGGATTTGTGAACCACATCTTGGTGGGTCCAATCAAAGATCATGAAGGTTTTAATGGACGAAGAACCCCTCCCAACTGTTGTCTATGGTGTGGCCCACCTAAGTCATGGATTGACTTGATTTTTAAGACCTTAGCCCACCACAGAATGGTGCATCTAACCAATGGAGTAGATGTCCGATCCACATCACGGTGGGGCCCACACAGTTCGACCTCATGGGAACTTACCATGAGGTCGACCTCATAGAACCATTTCCCATATATATATATATATATGGGAAATGGTTCTATGAGGTCGACCTCATGGGAACTTCCCATGAGGTCGAGCTATGTGGGCCCCACCATGATGTGTGTCGCACATCAACACCGTGCATTTGATTGGTCCTCTTTAGTTTATGGGATACCCAAAAAATCAGCTTAGCTGTATAGGGAACTCAGGTAGGCCATACCATCTAAAACTATGTGAAGACATGCCTAAAATATCTAAAATCACTTGGTGGGGCCCACCTGAATTTTTGATGTGCCTGAAACATGGTCTGACCCCTCTTACAAGTGGAACACACATAATGGATGGTCTGGATTTGTGAACCACATCTCAGTGGGCCCAATCAACGATCGTGAATATTTTAATGGGTGGATAACCCCTCCCAACTGTTTTCTGTGGTGTGTCCCACCTAACTCATGGATTGACCTGATTTTTTAGCCTGTGGCCCACCATTGAATGGTGCATCTAACTAATGGAGTAGATGTTCAAAACACATCACAGTGGGGCCCACACAGCTCGACCTCATGGGAAGTTCCCATGAGGTCGACCTCATAGTACCATTTCCCTATTTCCCTATATATATATATATATATATGATAGAGGCACTCTCAAGTCAACTGGTTGGACCAATTCTCATGTCTAACCGGTCTGGATGCCGTTCATTTCTAACTGCATGTTAGTATAATTAACCTCCTAATAAATATTAGAGAGAACCTATTTAATTAAGTAATACTACATTTAATGAGGAAAGGATTAGAAAAGGTTTCTCCGAAGGGTCATAGTCGCTAGTGATGCAGCTTCGATGGATACATGGCTGTGGGGACACTACGATGGATGTGCCTTATATCCACACTGTTCATCCGTTTTTAAAACTTGTTTTAGGGCGTGATCCAAAATGTGGAGCAGATCCAATTCTCATGTGGACCACACTACAGTAATGAGTGAAGATTGAATGCACACAATTAAAAGCTTCTTGGGGGCCACCAGAATGTTTCTTTGCCATCCAACCTGTTGATAAGATCACGAAGACCTGGAGGAAGGGTCCACACAAATATTATCTTGATCCAAACCTTCTGTGGCCCTCAAGAAGTTTTCATGTTAGGTGTTCAATCACTACTGTTTCCTATGGTGCGATCCACCTGAGATTTCGGTATGCTCCATTTTTTGGCACATGCCCTAAAATGAGCTAGGGAAATGGATGGATGGTGTGGATATAAGAAACATACATAATGGTGGGTCCTATAGTCAGGATCCACCCACCTCGGCTGATCTTAGCATTCCACCTAAAGATCAGTGGGATTCGATGGGGACGCCTATTGCCTCGAAAAGGCACCGGAAGATAGGTGGGGCCCATTTTGATGTTTGTGAGAAATCCTACAGGACCATTTGTTTTGGAAGATTAAGTCAGGATGTGGGCCGAAAAATGATGCCGATTGGGGGGGGGGGGGGGGGGGTTACAAAAGTTATGAATCAGGCTAATGTTTTTGTGTTTTCAATTCATCCCATTGGGAATGACCTTATGGACAGTATGTGTGGCGTATAAACATCATGGTGGACCCACGCAGGTTACAACGGTAGGCAGTTCCCTACCCACTTTGTCCTACCATGCGGCCCACTTGAGTTTTGGATCTGTCACATTCTTTGGCCCAAGTCCTGACATGATCTGGCAAAGCAGATGGATTGAGTGGATTTGTCACACATCAAAGTGGGCCCCACTTAGCTTCCTTTGACAGAAAGCTCATGTGAAAGCCAATCCACTTCCCTCGGATTGCCTAGTGTAGCACATACCTGGGTGGTGTGCTGATGTGGCAAAATTTTATGGGCCCCACCATGTTGTATATGTTATATCCACTGTCCATCCATTTTGTCAGATCATTATAAGGCATGAGTGGAGAAATAAGGTGGGTCCAAAGCACAAGTGGATTGCACCACAAAGAATAGCCGGGATCAAACACCTATCCTATAAAACTTATTAGGTGTGTGTGTATATATATATATATATATATATATATATATATATATATATATATATATATATGCCTCTTCATCTACACCTGTGTGACCTAATGAACAGGTTGGATGACAATTAGACATAATAGTGGGCCAAGGAGAGTTTCAATGGTGTGCGTCATTGCCCCCAGTGGTTTTCTATGGTGTGGTCCGATTGATCGCTGGTTTTGCATCACTTTTGGGTTCATGACCTAAAGTGATCTGGCAAACAAGATGGACTGTATGGATATAAGCACACATCACAGTTGTGCCTTAGAACCTTGCCGTGTCAACACCCCAACCTTTAAAAAAAAAGAAAAAAGAGACGAAATATTTGGTCGTTAGTTTTCAACTCAACATATATCATTGTGCCATAATAAATGCATTCATGCATATGTTATCTTGAAATAACTCTTGTTTGTCTTATATTCATTGACAGTTACTCCAAATGATAAAATCCAAACTGGTTGGACCTGAGGGATGGTTCAACCGTTTGGACTTGAACTCTCTCCCTCTCTCTTTCTCTCTCTATATGTATATATATATATATGAGGCACTCTCAAGTCCAACCAGTTGACCACAATTTGCAGTCCACCCTGTGAATTGCTTCCAACCTATTATGTGTTTGTGAAATCCAATCCTCCTAATAAGTTGGCCCACCACAAGGAACAATTCATACAAAAGTCACCTGTATCCACTGACCCAACATACCACACTTATATTTTGCTATTAATAAATGGCTGTACATTGTTTTCTATATTGTAGCTCACTTAATGATTGGATAGGGCTGATTTTTGCACTAGGGGATCCTCATGGTGGGGCCAACCTAATAGGAGGATTGGATTTCACAAGTACTTAACAGGTTGGAAAAAATTCATTGGGTGGACTGCAAATTGTGGTCCAACCGGTTGGACTTGAGAGTAACATATATATATATATATATATATATATATATACATATATATATATATATATATACATATATATATATATATATATATATATATATGAGTCACTCTCAAGTCCAACCGGTTGGACCACAATTTGCAGTCCACCCAATGAATTTATATAATATATATATATATATATATATATATATATATATATATATATATATATATATATTATATATATATATGTTACTCTCAAGTCCAACCGGTTGGACCACAATTTGCAGTCCACCCAATGAATTTTTTCCAACCTGTTAAGTGCTTGTGAAATCCAATCCTCCTATTAGGTTGGCCCCACCATGAGGATCCCCTAGTGCAAATATCAGCCCGATCCAATCGTTAAGTGAGCTACAATATAGAAAACAGTGTACAGCCATTGATTAATAGCAAAATACAAGTGTGGTATGCTGGGTCAGTGGATGGAGCTGATTTTCGTATGAATTGTTCCTTGTGGTGGGGCCAACTTATTAGGAGGATTGGATTTCACGAGCCCTTAACAAGTTCAAAGCAATCCACTGGGTGGACTGCAAATTGTGGTCCAACCGGTTGGACTTGAGAGTGCCTCTATATATATATATATATATTATATATATATATATATTATATATATATATATATATATTATGAGAAGTTCCCATGCACTCGGCCTCATGGGAACTTCACATAAGGTCGAGCTATGTGGGGCCCACTGTGATATGTAATGGGCATCTACCCCATCAGTAAGATGCACCATTTCGTGGTGGGCCATGGGCCTAAATCTAAGGTTAGTCCATGACTTGGGTGGGCCACACCATGGACAATAGTCAAGAGTGAATATTCACCCATAGAAACCTTTATGGTCGTTTATAGGATTGACTGAGGTGTGGTTGAGAAATCCAGCTCATCTATTGTGCGTGTCCCACTTAAACAAGAGGTCATACCAAGTTTTAACCATATCCAAAACTCAAGTGGGCCCCAAAAGGTGCTTTTAAATGTTGTAGGCATGATTTTATAATGTTTCAATTGCTATAGGCCCACTTGAGTTCCGAATATAGCTGATTTTTGGGATATCACGTAACCAATATAGGACCCACCAAATGCACGGTGTGGATGCCCATCACACATCATGGTATGGCCCTAGCGTGATGTGTATTAGACATTCAGCTCGCCCTTCGAATGCACCATTCCATGGCTGGGTAAGAGCCAAAAAAATTAGGTTAATCCATGACATATGTGGACCACACCACAAACAGCAATTTAGAGTGGTTATCCGTCCATTGAAACCATCATGATTGTTTATAAGGCCCACTAAGGTGTGGTTCTGAAATCCAAACAATTCATTGTGTATGTCCCACTTGAATGAGGGGTTGCACCAAGTTTCAGATGCTTCCAAAACTTAGGTAGGCCCCAACAAGTGCTTCTAGATGTTTTAGGCATTATTTCACACTTATTCAAATGGTATGGCCCACTTGAATTCTGGATATGGCTGATTTTTTAGATATCCCATAACATAGAGGGGACTCACCAAATGCACCGTGTGGATGTCTGATATGCATCATGGTGGGGCCCACACAACTTGACACACACACACACACATACACACACACACACACACACACAAATGAAATTATGTCGGCAGTTTAACATGACACTTACACATATACGTGTAGAAGCTAAGAGTGGAGCAACTAGAATTATGGCTAAGTCCTAGAGGTAGATGATTAGGACTTTTTAAAAATCTTTTCGCCTACTTATCAGCTTTAACAATTTAAATTAAGTAAGCAATAACACTTCGACTTCCAAACCTAAGTGGGTCCAATCACAAGACTAGCATATAGATAAGTGATAAGCCACCTAGTCTAAGCATGCATAGATTAACATATGATTAAACTAATCAAGCACCTAATCTATACAACTTAAGTAGACTATATGAGAATAGATCATATAAACTCAAATCTACTCAAGAAATGAAAGTACATCTTGTGTGTGTAAATATGCATATTTAATGCTTAGCATACATTCTAATTAAGCATTCATAATTAAACAATTAAACATAATGCATAACAAGAAATGTGCTCAAATACAATCATAAAAGCAACGATGTATAGTAGTTCAACTTTAAGTCTATTCCACTCCAGATTCAAGTTCTCAGCCACTTTGAGCACACCGGCATTCACTAGGGAGTTTAAATCTAGTTCCTCCGAACCAAAGTGTTTTAACTCGGATCTACCCAACTAGGGAGTTTACAGGTTCCTCTCAACCTACGCGTTTACACTCGTGTTAGTGGCTCCTCTTGAAGACTTGTTTAAGCCCGAAAAAATGTGTCAAGGAACGGCAAATGTCCCTAGACTTTTAAGCTCAACTAACAAGCCAAGGATCGGCAAACAACCCTAAATTTGAGTTTAACAAACAAACTCTACACTCAATTCCCACCGGAAAAGAGTGGATGGACTCTAACAAATGACAACCTTACTTGTCGGATTTAAGCTCCGTTGTTGCACCGCTTCGAGTTGCTTCTTCTTGCTTTCCCATGCTTGAATTAGCTCTCCTTGTGCTCCCCTGATATTGATGTTGATTTCATTGCGTCGCTAATACTCTAACTCCAACGATCAATCCCATTACATTTGATTTTCTTAAGATGTCTAAGGTGGATAAAAGGTAGGTTTGAAATCTTTACAACTAATGGGAATGGATTTCTTAGAGTATTTCACCTACAAGGATCTCATCATAGGGTTTTGGATAGGAATTTCACTATCAAGATCAATCCAAACTCTAGAGATCAAAGAGAGACAATTATATCTTTAACATGAGCTTAGAATGCTCTAATCTTATGATGAATCACAAGAAAAATGACTTGCTAGAGTTAGAAATAGAGTTCCTAATGATATGCAATGGTTGTAACTTCTATCTCCTCAAAATCCCTCACTTTTATCCAAAAATGAATCCCCCTCTTTTTATAGATTTTCTTCCAATGATTAAAAAAAATGGACAGATTTACTCATCTTCAATTGATCGAAAAAATGTTTGATTGTTCGAATGTCATATCCGATTGATTGGAGACCTGTTCAATTGATCGAAAATTTGTCCAATGAATTTTATAAATTCTCTTGAACAAATTTCGATTGATCAGAGGTTCTGTCTGATTAATTGGAAATTTGTCCAAAGAGTTTTGAAAATGCTCTGGACCATATTCTGATTGATCGGAGTCCCATTGGAACCGATGTCCGATTGATCAGAGATCAATCGGAAACTTCTATTTAGGCTGGTTTTAATACAACAGTTTCCACCTCTTTAATTAACCTAAATTATTATATTTTTCTATATGATCTAAGGCTCATAAGGATGACTAAGGGTATTCTTAGTTGGTCCAAGTCATCTAAGAGGTTTTGGGTATTTTGATTCAAAGGGTTAAGGTCACCAAAGCATCTCATTTACTTGTTCTTTTTCCTTGATGCTTTTGGTCCACTTGAATCTTCGGTTTTCAGCTTGTCAAGGTTCAACCGACATTACAATACCAGGACCCATGTGATTGACAAATAAGGTGCACTAGTATGCCACGAAAAAGTGCACTAACAATATATATATATATATATATATATATATATATATATATATATATATATATATATATATATATATATGAGGAAAAGGTACTATGCCCTCGACCTAATGGGAAGTTCCCATAAGGTAGAGCTTTATGGGCCCCACTATGATGTGTGATGGGCATCCAAACCATCAATTAGATGCACCACTCTATAGTGAGCCATAGCCTAAAACTCAGACTAATCCATAACTTGGGTAGGCTACACCGTAGACAACAATTTATGATTGTTTCTAAGATCGACTGAGAAGTGGTCAAGAAATCTAGCCCATCCATTATACATGTGTCCCCCTTAAACAAGAGGTCACACCAAGCTTCAATCGTATCCAAAACCCAAGTGGCCCCAACAAGTTCTTTTAGATGTTGTAGGCATGATTTTACACTCTTTCAATTGGTATGGCCCACTTGAGTTCCGATACAGCTATTTTTTGGGATATCCCATAATCAATAGGGGACTCACCAAATGTATGGTGTGGATACCCATCACATATCATGTGGGGCCCACATAGCTCGATGCATACAACCTTTTAATATATATATATATATAGAGAGAGAGAGAGAGGGAGAGAGAGAGAGAGAGAGAGAGAGAGAGGAATGCTCACCTACGCACCAGTTCTCATGAGAACTCGTGAGCACTTTTACAGGGCTCATCACACGTGATGTGAGCACAAAATCTGAGATGTCCACGTGATGTAGCACCCCAGAAAACCTCAGGGCCTAACTTTCAATCCGGTCTAGGAATTTGGTGGGCCATGGTAAAAGGAAACAGTTTCCTCTCTTGATTTGCCTCTCTCTCTGTTAAGGCCCACCAGAGTTTTGTATCGGGTTGAAAGTTGGGCCCTAAGGAGTTTTTGGTATGCTGCATCACATGAACAGCTCAAATTTTAGGCTCACATCATGTGTGATGAGTCATGGAAAAGTGCTCATGAGTTCTCAGAATTGGTGCACCGGTGAACATTCCTATATATATATATATATATATATATATATATATATATATATATATATATATATATATATATATATAAAGAGAGAGAGAGAGAGAGAGAGAGAGAGAGAGAGGTGCCTTTTGCAAAATTGAGGGCCAGTTTGGTTAGCATCTGGAAACTTGTTTCCAACTTAAAATCTAAATTCCAGTGAAATCCAATTTTAACTGGTGTGTTTGGCGGCAAATTGGTTAGAATCAGGATTAGTGGAAATGGTGGGGGGGGGGGGGGGGGGTTGTTTCTACAAAAGGGAAAAGAGGCAAAAGTGAGTGTCATTCAATATTGACAATAATACCCCTTGAGCGGTGCTCACCTCAATTTATTATTTGTAATTCTATGATGTATGTGTTTTATATCCACGCGGTCCATCTGTTTTGAGAGCTTAATTAAGGGCATTAGACCAAAAATGAGGTAGATTTAAATCTCAAGTTGACCACACCATAAGAAAACAGTGTTGATTGAACGTCCACCATTAAAAACTTCATAAGGCCCACTATAATGTTTATTTGTCATCCAACCGGGCCATCTGTCTTGCGGGACAATTATAGGCCAGGGTTCAAGTTCTCAGGCGGATCTGAAGCTCAAGTGGGCCATGCTGCAAGCAACGATTGGATTACACAATTTTCAACCAAATAGAATCTGTATTACATAGTTCTCAACCAAATATCAAGTTTTAGATGGAATTTGGGTTTCCAATTCAGTTTCTGCAATTTTGGATTCCAACACTGGTGTTGTGGGAGTATTCCAAGCTGAGTTACATCTCGGCTGGCAAACGACCTCTACATATAGCTGAATAAGAATGGTGTAGAGGGGGTGAATAGGAAAATCAATGACGTTAAAGAATCTCGGGCAAGGTAGTTCTACCAGATAAAGCTCAGCACAAGTATATAGCTCAGATCGGGTGGCAAGCTCGAGGATGAGGTTTGTAGATCCCAAACTACACAAGACAAAGTGCTCGAAAATCAGCTCGTAACCACAGCTCTTCCGGCAGGACGATCTGACCCCCACTCACGCTGGTGGCGCACGATGGTCTACGATAATTCAAGGATGTGCCCGACAAAGCCAGGCATGTTCACAATAATTATGGGTGTGACCCACGCGCCACACCGACAGTCTCGGACGTGATCTATGAAACAGCAAATTGCATCAGGTTTCACGAGAATTACACCCACGATCGCAGCCTCTAACGCATCTCCAATTGCTTATAAATAGTGGGTTTCCCCCACTAGCCAAGGTATGTAAAATCTTGCTAAGGAACTGCCTCTACTCAGAAGCAATTCCCCATCCTTTGGTGGAGTTCTAACCACCATCTCAGTTGTCCATTTTTCAAGAACAACAGTTGGCACCTTCTATGGGAACCAACAGTCAAGTCATGTTCTCACCTTTCTTATCATCTGCGCTTTTCCCTCCTAACAACGTTGGATATTTTGCTTAATGTGGATGGGCAGAAACATAAAGGAAAGTGCCCATGGAGGCTGGGCCATCTCGACTCAGCCAAAATGACAAGCAGGGTGTCCTCGAGACACTTGTTCAACACCTTGGATCACCCCAGCATTCCGCCCACATGAGCGGACATCAGAGGTCCCGAATTCTTGGGGTCAGGATCTCTGCCCTTGAAGATCAGCAGGGAGGAGAGAATCAACATCTTGAAGGGGTGACCCAACAACTGAACAAGATAAGACCCTTCCTGGCCAAACTCGCCCAGGCTTAGCGCAACCCTAAGGAAACTGGGAAGCCTTATCGTGTGGATCGACCACAGCCATCTCAGTCTCATCATGAGCAAGATCCCGATGACGATGACCACTACCATTAAGCCACGACTGTCCGGGCTCGACCTACCGGGAATCTTCCTGCTTCTAACTTGCGTCACACGTTGGAAGAGCGGTGGCAAGCTCGACAAAGCCAAGCTTCAGAGAAAGTCACAGAGAATGAAGCCAATTTGTTTTATCAAGAGCAAGTTGCGTCACACGTTTTGTCATTCGAGCATGTTGAGGGCTAGTCTACTGAATAGGCCACACTATCGCTTGAGCCCAAAGGAGAGTGAGATCCTCCAAGGGAAAGTTGAAGAATTGTTAAGGAACTGATTGTTGAGAAGAGCATGAGCCCGTGCGTCGTACCGGCTCTTTTGTTGCCAAAGAAGGATGGAAGTTGGCGTATATGTATAGACAGTCGGGCGATCAATAAAATCACCATCAAGTATCGATTTCCTATACCCCGACTAGATGACAAGTTAGACTTGCTTGAGGGGTATAAAGTGTTTTCCAAATTAGATTTGAGGAGTGGGTACCATCAGATTCGTATCCATTCAAGCTATGAGTGGAAAACTACTTTTAAGACCAATGAATGGCTGTATGAATGGCTTGTGATGCCCTTTAGCCTGTCGAATGCTCCGAGCACCTTCATGTGACTTCATGAATCAGGCCTTGAAACCATTCGCGGGTAAATTCGTCATGGTTTATTTCGACGACATATTGATCTACAGCCAAGGCAAGAATGATCATATCTAGCATCTCAAACAGGTTCTCCAGGTCCTCCAAGAGAACAAGTTATATATGAATCTCAAGAAATGTACTTTTATGACAAACCATCTATTATTTTCGGATTTTGTGGTATCTTACATCAGCATTCAGGTAGACGAAAATAAGGTGAAGACTATCCATGAATGGCCTACACCGAGAAACATCCATGAGGTTCACAGTTTTCATGGGTTGGTCACATTCTACCATCAGTTCGTTCGGAACTTCAACTCTATAGTGGCACTGATAATAGATTGTATAAAGAAAGGACCGTTCTAGTGGATTAAAAAAACTGACAGAATTTTTACAGAGATGAAGTAATGATTGTCTTCCATACCATGTTTGGTCCTTCCAAACTTTAAGAATGTATTTGAAGTGGACTACGATACATCTTATGTGGGGATTGGGACAGTTTTATCACAAGAGGGCAAGCTAGTGGCCTTTTACAGCGAGAAACTGAGTGATGCAAGAAAGAAGTGGCCTACCTATGAGATTGAACTCTATGCCGTGGTGCAAGCACTACGATATTGGTGACATTACTTCATCCAGAGGAAATTTATTATGTACACGGATCATCAAGCCCTTAAATTTATCGACAGCTAAACTAACATTAGCCGTGTGCATGCCAGGTGGATCTCTTTTTATAGGAATTCACAATCGTTCTGAGGCACAAGTCAGGCCAGCAAAACAAGGTTGTTGATGCTTTGAGTCGCCAACCTTCCCTCCTTGTCACTTTAGCGAATGAAGTGATTGGGTTTGAATGCCTTAAGGAGTAATATGCTAAAGATGAAGATTTCAAGGATGAATGATACGTTGTAAAGAAGGTCGCCGGTGTGATTTCCACATCCAGGATGATTACCTATTTTACGGGAATCGCTTGTGTATCCCGCAAAGTTCACTATGAGACAAGATCATCTTAAAGCTCCATGGTGGTGGTCTTAGAGGCCATTTAGGTCGAGACAAGACAAAGGCTCTTGTAGAGCAGCAGTATTATTGGCCTCATCTAAGCCAGGATGTTGGAAGAATGGTTCGGCGATGTCACATATGACAAACCTCTAAAGGACAGTCAGAAAATACCGAGCTTTACACTCCATTACCCGTTCTTGAAGGCCCTTGGGATGATCTTTCTAAGGACTTCATCCTAAGGTCTCCTACGAACTTAGCGCGGTGCTGATTCCGTGTTCGTGGTGGTAGATCGATTTTCGAAGATAGTACACTTCATACTATGAAAGAAAACATACGATGCAACAAGTGTAACCAACTTATTCTTTAGGAAAGTAGTGAGATTGCATTGGATTCCCAAGATGATTACTTATGACCGTGATACAAAGTTCGTTAGTCATTTTGATACCCAGCTTCAATTCACGGTGCATATCTTCCCCAGATAGATGTCCAAACTAAAGTTGTGAATAGAACGTTAGGTAATCTCATCCGGTGCATCTCAGGAGACAAGCCGAAGCAATGGGACTTAGCCCTATTTCAAGTTGAGCTCCCCTTCAACAACATGATGAACCGATCAACAGGAAATTCGTCATTCCAGATTGTCTATGAACAAACTCCTCGCCACATACTCGACTTGGTTCCTCTGCCCAAGGTACCTGGGACAAAGGGTGGCTGCAGAAAACATGGCGAAAAGGATTGCTGAAGTTTATTACAAAGTTCAAAAGAAACAAAAAGTACAAGGAAGATACACGTACAACAAACTCAAGCACAAGAAGATTGAGCCCGTGCCGATCCTCAGAAAGATCAACAATAATGCTTATGTTGTTGATTTTCCGAAGGAGCTCAAGATCTCCTATACGTTCAATGTCACCGACTTATACGAGTACCATAAGCTAGAAGCTAATGAGAACTCAAAGTTAACTTGTTTTCAAGGAAGGGAGAGAGATGTAGATACATTAAATACATTAAATACATCATTATGATCTCACCAAATGGACGGATGGTGAGGATACATTAAATACATCATTATGGGGCCCATAGAATCTTGATCTTCTTTGGATTGTTCATACATTCCCAATGCTAAGGGAAAGTGCGGATTAGGTATTACCCAAGCAGTGTAGAGCTCAAGGCATGCTGGTACGTGGCACTTGCATGTTGGTGGAGAGCAGACATGAGAGGCTTGTGTCAGGCTTACCGATGTGGCAGGTCTCTTCAGACAACATGCTCTCCACCAATACAAATGTGACACGGAGAGTGCCACTTTGATCATGTTCAGACAACATGCTCTCCACCAATACAAATGTGACACGGAGAGTGCCACTTTGATCATGTCCCAAGCTTTACACAGGCATGGAAGTACCTAATCTGCGCTTGCTAGATGACTTACACGTTCATCTACCCATGCCAACTACCCACACCAGGGAGGTCACTGGTATAGAGTACACCAGCAAATCCGCTTCCAGAGGTCATGCCTCCAACAGCGGGGTGAGAGAGACGGATTTTCAAGTCAAGTGCCCATCTTCCACCCACAAACAAATGGGCTCGGTTTGGGCCTGATCGTAGCCGAGCCCAAAACAGGCACTCTGACGGCCCAACCTGCACGTGCGTTGCCTAGCTGCCCCACAAAGGGAGTCCACACAAGTCAAACTCTAATCCATAACCTGCTTTACTCCTTCCGCACCTAATCCTCACTTGGATGGACGGGTCTTCGCGGCACATAGACCCATGAATTACATGCACGTGAGATCCTACCCATCCATCAGATAGCTTGTAATTTGTAAATGTCCATAGAAAAAAATCAGGCTTCTACAGTGATCACATGGGCCAATTGTTTTTAGTTAAAAGTGTAAAAGTTGGTACTTTTCTAACCATCCATTCTTTCATCTAGTACGACACTCTTTATGGAAAACAATCTGAATTATGGTCCCGATCCAACAATAGTATCACATCTAGCACGTGTACTCCGTAGCAACACATCCATCTGACACGAGCGACTACATTTTCAATCTCCATATTATAAACGTGTGGGTGGAGCTTTGTCTGCTTATATGATCCAATCCAAGACCGCAGAAAAGCAGAGTAATGGCTGCAATGAGAAACCTCCTCCTCCTTAGGATTCTGTTTTTGCTGTTTTCTCCTCCACTCAAGACATCAGAAGCAGCAACGCAAGTAGAAGCAGCAGCTCTTCTCAAATGGAAAACCAGCCTAACCTCTCCCACCCTCCTCAACTCATGGTCCCAAATCAATTCCAGCAATCCCTGCCGTTGGATTGGCATCATCTGCAACGATGCCTCCATCATCGTCGAGATAAACCTCCCAAACTCTAACCTCATCGGCACCCTCGCCAACCTCGACTTCTCATCTTTCCCCAACCTCACCCACCTCAATCTCAGCTCCAACAATTTCAACGGTCCAATCCCATCCGACGTGGGCCACCTCTCGAAGCTTACCCACTTAGATTTCAGCGGCAACAACTTCTCCAAAGCGATCCCCGCCGACATCGGCAACTTGTCGGAGCTCGTCGACCTTCGCCTCCAAAACAACAACCTCGACGGCCGGATTCCGTTCCAGCTTCTTCATCTCAGAAAGCTACGGCGTCTCGACGCCCGATCGAACTTCTTACAATCACCTGATCCTTCGAAGGCCTCGAACATGCCATCGCTGGCGTACCTCGATCTCTATCTCAACGAAATCTCATCAGGGTTCCCACCGTTCATCGTCAATTGCAGTTACCTGACCTACCTTGACTTGTCGGAAAATAGTCTGTGCGGGCCTATTCCTTCGGCAATCGGACGGCTACGAATGCTTCAACATCTCGATCTTCACAAAACCGGCTTGAATTCTACCATTCCGTCGGAGCTCGGTTCTTGTACTAACCTTGTCTTCTTAGACCTTTCGATGAACAATCTCACCGGCGGATTGCCTCCATCTCTATCCAATTTTATCAAAATATCAGAACTAGGGATCTCGAGCAATTTTCTCTCCGGCGAGATCCTGCCGATCTTCTTCACCAGTTGGACTCTCCTGATCTCCTTACAACTCCATTGCAATTCCCTCACCGGAGCGATCCCGTCGGAGATCAGCCAGCTCACGAAGCTTGAGATTCTTTTCCTCTTTGAAAACCAGCTGTCGGGTCGGATCCCACCGGAGATCGGGACTTTAAAGAACTTGTCACAATTAGCCCTCTCTGAAAACAGAATTACAGGTTCTATCCCTCCGGCGATCGGCGATCTTACACTGCTCCAGTACTTAAAATCTCCGCTCTAATTATCTCACCGGCACTCTCCCGCCTGAGATTGGACAGATGCGTTCTCTCTCGATACTAGACATTAGCACCAACCAATTCCACGGCCAATTGCCGGAAACCATCTCCCGCCTTGAAAACCTTCAGTACCTCATCATCTACTCCAACAATTTCTCCGGCAGCATTCCGAACGACTTTGGGCAGCACAGCTCTTTGATCAATGTCAGCTTCACAGAAAACAGATTCTCCGGCGAACTGCCACCATCCATATGCAGCCGCTTCAGTCTCAAGCATTTATCCGCGAATGACAATAACTTCACTGGGCCATTGCCTGATTGCTTGCGGAACTGCTCAGGACTACTCAGAGTCCGGCTGGAGCAGAACCATTTCACAGGGAACATATCGAAAGCATTTGGAATCCATCCAAACCTTTCGTACATTGATCTATCAGTAAATCAGCTATCAGGCGAGCTCTGGCCGGAGTTGGAAAAATGCAGCAAACTCACTTCCTTGCATATATCCCAAAACAGAATTTCAGGAAAGATTCCTACAGAGCTTGGGAATCTAATACAATTACAAGAACTGAGCTTGTCGTCCAACAATCTCACCGGAAAAATCCCAGCTGAACTGGGGAACTTGGATTTGCTATCGAGGCTGAATTTGAGTAATAATCAGATATCCGGTGAGATTCCTTCGAGTATCGGCGGCTTATATGAACTCCAAGAACTCGACTTATCGGCGAATGCAATTACCGGCGGCATACCAGACAAGATCGGAGATCTGCTCAGGTTGCTGAAATTGAATCTTAGCCACAACCGATTGTTGGGAGAAATACCGTATCAGCTCGGCAATTTGTATTCTCTGCAATCCTCATTGGATCTCAGCAGCAATTCGCTCTCCGGCACGATCCCACAGAATCTCGGGAAGCTGCATTCGCTGGAGAATCTCAATCTCTCTCACAACAGCCTCTCCGGTGGAATTCCGGCGAGTTTCTCTGATATGTTCAGCCTGCAATCCGTCGACTTCTCCAACAACAATCTGAACGGTCCGATCCCGACGGCGAAAGTCTTCCTGAAATCCCCACCGCAGGCCTTCGTCGGGAATCCGGGCTTATGCGGTGATGCGCCAGGATTGGCCCTTTGTTACTCCGTTCCCACCAGGAGTGGGGCCCGCAAGATAACCATCGTTGCGTTCGTCATTGCCATCACCGGCAGTTTGGTTTTGGGGATTCTCTTGACTTGGATGGTCGTCGCCAGCCGGAAAACGAAGCGAACGACGGACGAGATCGAGTATCCCACCGGCCAGACGTGTGAATGGTTGATTTGGGACATAAGGGTCAAATTCACGTTCGATGATATTGTGAATGCGACGGATCATTTCCACGAGAAGCATTGCATCGGCCGAGGAGGATGCGGGAGTGTTTACAAAGCAGAGCTGGCAACGGGTCAGATCGTCGCCGTCAAATGCATCTGCACGTCAGATTCCGGCGACGTGCTGGCGGAGAGCCAGAGGCGGAGCTTCGAGAACGAGATCCGAACGCTGACGGGGATCCGGCACAGGAACATCGTGAAGCTGTACGGGTTCTGTTCGACGGAAGGGAGGATGTATTTGGTGTATGAATACGTGGAGAGGGGCAGTTTGGGAAAAGTGTTGTATGAGAAGACCGGAGCTGTGGAGCTGGACTGGAGAGCGAGGTTGAAGGTTATACGAGGGGTGGCGCACGCTATCGCCTACCTGCACCACGGCTGCGGTCAGGCTATCGTGCACCGGGACATTTCGGTAAATAACGTGCTGTTGGAGGGGGATTTTGAGCCGAGGGTGTCCGACTTCGGAACTGCAAAGCTGCTGAAGGCAAATTCGACCAACTGGACCGCAACGGTCGTGGGGTCCTATGGCTATATGGCGCCAGGTAGAAAGATTACTCCCTTTTGACGGATTCCTTGTGACCCTGCCACCAGGGATATCCCTGGTGGCAGACGCTGTGGTGCATTTGTTTTATATCCACCCTTTCCATCCGTTTTTCCAAGCTCACTTTTGGGCATGAGACAAAAAAAAAATAAGCAGACCCAAAGCTCAAGTGAACCACACGACAGGAAAAAATATTTAGACATTGATAAATAGCAAAAAAAACGTGTGGTCCACTTGACAAGTGGACATGATAGTTTTTTTTTCATAAGGTGATCCTCATAATTAGGTTAAACGATTGAAGGGATTAGATTTCATAGGATACTTTAGTTATTACCCAATAACACGATAACTTCGTGTTCCATACATTACATGACCTGACTTGTCAAAGGTAGACTACTAACTTTCACAGGTCCAGTACACACTCGACCCTTATTTGACACGTGATCTATGTGCCAATGAAATAGTGCCACGTGAATTGTTATCGGGTAACACATGAAAGGCTGAAAGTTATCCATGAGATGCACTATAACCTATGGACATGAATTGACTGCGCCCGAGCACCGAAAGTTCTTTGTAATTGAAATCTATTTTAATGTGCCACAGAAATTCCCATAACAAATCCACTCATCCATCAATTTCCCAAGAGAAAAGTAAGAGACTAGAGCAAAAATCAAGCACATCCAAAACTCAGTAAGCCCAACTACATGAAGAAGCGAGAACAGAAACATCCACCAATGATACCTGCCTGGAGCCAACCATGATGTTTTTTTATTACCACTCAAATAAATTGTAGGTACAGATATCATTCGGACAAAAAAACTTCTATGGGCCCTACAGTTTTCAGTGGCATGGCTCACCCAAGTTATCTATCTACCTTATTTTTGGACTCCTATCTTATTTTGATCTTGAGAAATTTATGGACGGAGTAGATGTTTCATGTCTATGTGGATCACACATGGATTCCAACCATTTAACATAACCTATGAGCGACCTGAGACCTTTTTCTTTCTTTCTACTTTTACATGATCAAGTATGAGACCATCCTTTTTGCTATTTTCATATTATTAAATGATCCTTCTCTTTTTTCATATACAATTATAAAAGACAGTACAGTGAATTTTATTAAATTTGACTCGTACCAATGTGAAATGGCACTTTTGCCCTAAATTTTGTAGAGGAAGAAAATTATCGTTTTGTTCCCATGCAAATACAAAATGAATATTTATTTTCAGATCAAACGCTATAAATGGCCCCCTATTGGATAGTCAACACTATTTCCTATGATATGGCTCTCATTATAAGTGGTTGAGATCTCATGCATCTTTTGCTATAAAGCTATTCCCAAATTCCTTTAGTGGGTGTGCTCTCTCTCTCATGTGCGTGTGCATCAACGTATATAGACACTCATGCACGCACACCACAATGGGTACCGGAACCCATGACCTCTATGTTAAAACTTTTGCAGGTCTACCACTGAGTCATGAGTGGAGACCCAGGTGTGTGTCTTACATATATAGACATATACATACATATACATTGATGGATTATCATTTATTAACATAATAGTCAAGTATAGAACAAGAGTAGATGCATAAAATTATTTGAAAAAGTTCTTTTAAGGCACCTTTTTAATATTTAGATAGGGGCAAAAAGGAAATTTCCTTTCAACAGTCAAATCTCCAAAGTTAACCTATGACTATATATGAAAATAGTGAAAGGTTATTTGACATTACTGAAGAGGAAGAGGGTTAGTTAGCATAGAGCCATCCACATACACTCTCACAGCCACATGTATAAATATGGAACATGTGTAAAATCTAAGCTATTCATAAGGTTAAGAGAGTTTTTTTTTTTTTTTTTTTTTTTTTCTCATGTGGTTAGAGATCATTCTTAAATCTTCTACATAAAAAATAAGATAATTTGAAAGTAATTTGGTGCTTCAATACGCTATGGGCCGCCACCTGCTGTGTGAATGACCTTATTTTACAGTTAGTCGCACCTGATGGAAAGCTCAAATACTCTGTTGGTTGTGACTCTCGTGCCTGCATGAGGATGTGTAGGGCTCCCACACAAGCATGTTATTAACAAACCTCATGGGTCTGACGTCCAAATATTTTAGGGTAGTTATTTGATACTGTTACAATGTATGACACTCCGTACACAGCACCCAGAAATTATACATGTGGATTCCATTAACTGAAATTAAACCAGCAAAATTATGAAACCCACTATCTGTAATTCACAGTCCCAAAAATCAGATTTGCAGAATAAACCCAGCTTTTGATTCTTAGACACATGTTTGTTGAAACAGAACCATTGAATGTTTTTCTTTTAACTATCTAGTCAACATTCACCAATTCAGAAGTGGTATCATCAGATATTCATGATACATCTGAACTTAGGACTCATGGACAGTTTAATTTGAATTGCTTATATGCCACTAATGCAATTTTTAAGTGCCCACTGTGAGGGTATCAAGGTCTTTTTTATATTTTTATTCCCTAATGCTCATGTGGACCTAAGTATAGATAGTTGTAAAAATGATGACTTTCCCTCTAGTGGCATTCCTACCGAGGACATGAATTGCATGGTGACCGAGGACATGGTAGGATTTGACTGGACCACTTGCCACACTCAGATAAGGGCCCACTCATAATAGATATACTTTGTGTGGTCCCATCTCAAACAGCAACACATGGCTCAATCTAATCCCGCCACATCTCAACGCCACTAAGCTAGGTGGTGTTAGGATCACCACGCAATCTGCATCATACTATCGGATGGCTCATGGTACCAAATGTGGTCAATTGATGGTCACAGATTGGACGTAAGAGATTGCTTGTTAGGTCATTTTTATACCATGGCCCATCTTTAAGACAATGCTAGGACCTATCATATATAGAGTCAATCATGCTCGCCTGCACACCTTCTTACATGCACACCTTTAAACATGTGTCATGGAAACAAAATTTGAACTGTCCATGTGATGGTTCACACCGTGAAACCTTTGGGGCCCAACTTTCAGCGTGATTAAAAAAAAAACTCTAATGGGCCATAGAAAAGAGAGATGCAAATCAAGGGAGATAATTGTTTCCTCTTTCCATGGCCCACCATAATTTTGAATTGGCTTAAAGTACTTAGGCGCTAGGGGTTTCATGAGGGTGCCTCATCACATGGACCGTTCAAATTTTGTGCTCACATCACATATCAAAAGCTTCTCACTGAGTTCTTGTGAGAACCAATGCACAGCTATAACCTTTGCACTATATATATTGGTGGCCACAAGATTAATAGACCTGATCACCTTATTGCCACGTGTATTATGAAGAGGGAGCAGAAAAGGAATTCAATACTTCTGCTAGTATTGGAGTGCATGATTTTTTTATTATTTTTTTTTTTCACATTCAGCGCAGCAGTGTTACATTCATGCCCATCAGGCACACCATGAGCACTTAAACCCATCAACTCTATTGAAACGCAACCTGTCTACCGCTGAGGTATGGGTTGATCCCATCAAATTAACCCTCGCTCACATACCAAAGTGGCACCTATAGGGATTATCAAAGCCAATTGTCATAGGTGGGCCCACCATGTAGATGGACCAGATTGATTTTTGAGCCATGTTAATTACCTTGCGCTGATCTAAAATTATTTGGAAATTGCAGAGCTTGCTTACATGACGAAGGTTACAGAAAAATGCGACGTCTATAGCTTTGGGGTGGTAGCATTGGAGGTTATGATGGGAAGCCACCCAGGAGATCTTCTCTCATCTATGTTAGAAACAACAACATCATCAGACGGTCCAGATACGCTGTTGAAGGATATGTTGGACCCACGTCTCCCCTGTCCCACCGGTCAATTAGCAGAAGAGGTGATTTTTACGGTTAAGATGGCCTTGGAATGCACACGTACCGACCCTGAGATGAGGCCCACCATGGATTTTGTAGCACAAGAGATGTCAGCTCGCTCTCAAGCCTTTCCGTCCAATCAGTCTTGCACCATTACCATGACCCAACTAAAGAGTTTCAGATGTAATTCTAATTGACTGCCAAACACGTCTTTGTTGAGTTCCTTCAAAAATCTGTGTGTTGGCACCTTCCTCACGATTTGTAGCGTAAGACTTCCTAACCGAGATAAAGTTAGTGTTTTTTTCCTGTGGGAAATGCTTAGGCCATTGATTGCAGGGTCATCCGAGTCAACTTGGACTCACTCAGATCGATGCAGGTTGGTGCTACGAGTCACCCTCGTGATGATCGCGGCTTGTGCAAGTCGGGCAGATGTACCCCCGACTTGCGTGAGTGATATGATCGTTGCAACTCGGCTAGAAGCATAGTGAGTCGACACGAGTTGCCGAGTCAGAGAGAGAGACCATGGTTTTGGCTCTAAAAGGCAGGCAATTTCATATTATTCTAACATTCTTTGATACCTCAACAGCCGGCCAAGTTGAGCGAGATGAGTTCTAAGGTGCAGTTGTGCGTAGTAAATTTAATTACACAAGAAAATAAAGGATTCTTCTTCCCATGGAACTTCTCATGCGACCTACAGTGGTGGAACTGATCTTCAAGTAAATAGGATCTCAATCCTCTTGTATCAAAGACAATGAGGCAAACACAGGTATAAACAAATCTTGACCATTGAGCGTCTCAACTGTAGGCCATACCACAATCAGGAGTTTATGAAATTTTGGCCCCAGTGCAGCTGGTATGGTGAATGGCCCGGATCTTGTTGGGATTTCCTTCCGCATGTGTAGGTGAGTCCCAACTGCGAGACCAAATGATGGCATTTTGGTCATTTTGCCTTAGCACTCCTTTGCTTAAGATAAAAAGCAAAAGAAAGAGTTTTTGTTTTTTTTTTTTTTCCTTAAGAGAATTACAGGGCAACTACTTTGAGGTTTTTACTCTATGGGAGAAAAGAGGTTTTCCAAAGAAGAAGAAGAAGAAGAAGAAGAAGAAGAAGGTTTTCTCTGCAAAGCCTTGATTTAAGCCTCTTATCGATTTTAAAATAAGGTTTCCATCCACAATCTTCAAATTCATTGATAATCTTTTCCAAGGGTGGTTTATAGTTTTTTCTCTACAATCTCTTTTATTAGAAACCTATTTCTTTCCTTCTTTATTAATGCTTGCAATTCACTTATTATGTGGTGTATTTGTTTTGTTATCTAAGAGAGGGTGCTCTCTTGAAACTTGTTGCGTAAGGTTGTTATGTGGTGCAGTTGAGGATCCAAGAGATGGTGTTCGCTTGATATATGATTGTACTTTCATTATCATTATAGTGCCATAGTACTCTCTTTAGGGTTGTTATGTGGTGTAGTTGAAGATTTAAAAGATGGCGTTCTCTTGATGATTGTACTAATCATTATAATAGATTTGTTGTTAGACTAGAGGTTGTAATTTTCCCTCTCATTTTTTAGGGTTTTCCACATTAAAAATTTTGGTGCCTTCTTTTGTATTCTACACGTTCGATGATATGCTTGCTAGGGTTTGAATAGCTTATCTTTCATTATATCTATCCATTTAGTCAATCTCATTGATTTATATAGTTGGGAAAGTGTTGTTTCCCTACAAATCTCACAACTACTCCTTAATCTCTCCACCGAATTGCCTTGTGACTGACACAGTTTATTTTAGCTGACTACAAATCAAATAAAAAGATGATTATGGATCGCCTATCTTCAGTTGCAAAATAGCCAAACATAGTGTGTGGAGAATTTGAACTGTCCATTGGATTTGCATTAGATTTGGATTTAGCAAATCTCAAAGTTCCTTCTTTGGTAACCAATCTGCAAATTCATAGATTTAGGGAGCAATAATCACAATGAATGAGCACACCCACACCTTTGGGACAGTGCCTTTGGGACAGTGGTAGACTGAGTGAAGATAACCCCATTTCAACACGGAGGTATTGGTATCGATTCCTAATCGTGGGGGTGGTAATTAACATTGCAGTGTAACTAACGGAGTGTGTGTGCGCGCTAACCCAATAAAAAAAAATTTTAATAATGAATGAGCATTCATTTCAAAAGCATAGCTTCTATATTACTTTTTAGAGAGACTTTCATTTTGTGTTTTTGCCAATGGTCAGGTTTTAGGGTATGAGAAAGATTTTAAATCCATAGATTTCACAAATCCCAAAAGAGAGAACAGCTGATTTAAGACAGCAAGATAGGCAAAAAAAGTTCTCATTTTCACACAATTTAATAACAAAATTTCAGCTCAAGAACACACAGATCTGACACCACTTTCATTGCTTACACCACTTTCATTGCAACTGCATACACACACTACAACCACTCATAGACAGAAATAGTAGAATTTCTAACATTCCACTCCACATTGTTTAAGAGCCGGTCCTTTTGCCTTTGGCAAGAACGGGTCAATCCGGACCCAAACCAAAGAGAAAATTGAAGCAAGTAGTATAGACCATAGCACCACAATGGTGGGTGTCCTGTTTTGCCTCCCCATCAACCCCTTGAGGAATGGATACAGGTGCACAATCACCCAAAAGGCGAAAAACAGCTTCCCAAACAGTGGGCCCCATGATCCATAGCCATTGTTGATGGCGTCAGATACTCCGGCCACGACGCCGACCATGTTCAATATGATCAATGTGGTTGGTGGGATGAGGAGTGTGGTCCACTTAAATAGGTAGAGATCGCCGAACTCAGGTGTCGTCGGCTGTCTTGGACGTGACGGTGAAGTTGGTGTCGACTCCCGCGAGGACCTTGAGTAGGCCCTGGAAGACAGCGAACAGGTGGGCCGATACACCTCCAATCACCCAGAACTGCTCATTGCGCCACCAATCCTGGATGCTGACGCCACTCCACCGAAGCTCGAGCACACCAGTGGCTATGATGGAGATGAAGAGGGCCATGAACCATATGCTAGCTAGGTTGGTCAGCTGTGACAAATGAAACTCTTTTGGTGAGAAGAATGCAAAACAAACTACCCTAGTTCTTCCATTTTTCAACCAACACTCTCATTGCAACCTAGTGATGGTGATGAGTGAGGCCTAACTCCTGCTTGATCTTGCTGATGGGCCCCACTTATCACCACCATCTGCTTCCATCAAATGATGGTGGATAGGATATAACCGAGTCATGCTGAGTTGACCGAGTAGTCAATCCAACTCGAAGAGTCATAACGAGTCGGAACTGAGTCGAACTTTCCTGACTCGGCCTGATTTCTAGCTGAATCAAGTTGTATTAGCCAATTTTCGAGTCGAGTTACCGAGTTTTAGAACTATGCACCATCTGCTTCCCTAAAATGATGGTGGATAGAATACAGCAGGCAGTTCATCAACAAAACTACTACTTACCGTTGGGATAATGAATTTTCCTGTGAGGAGACAAACGGCTGGGATCGTGCAGTAGGCGAGCAAAGGGATGGAAGTGAATGGGTAGACGATGGTGTTGGTGTAAGCCAATCTCTCGAGCCATTTGAGGTTCCCACCATAGCCATACCAGAGAGGGCAATGCCGGCTGAGGAAAATCTCGACTGACCCAAGAGCCCACCGTAGAACCTGGTGCAGCCGATCTGAAAGATTGATTGGAGCTGAACCCTTGAAGGCCGGCAGATCGGGCATGCAGTATACTGATTTCCACCCTCTACAGTGCATCTTGAATCCAGTCAATATGTCCTCCGTCACTGAACCGTAAATCCATCCAATCTGTGTAGAAGAAAGGACAGAAGTTGAAGAACGATTCATGATAATCAGAATGGAACAAAACATATGGGCCTTATGGCAACATTAAGTGGGGTCCACACATCGAAGTTGCATATGTGATCACAAATGGATGGACCCCACCGTACGAAGCTGATCGAACGGTGTCGATCAAAAGAAGATGAAAATCAAATTACCTCTTTGCCCCACTCTGTCTTCTCTTCATAGCCGCAGCTGATGACATGAATGGCCTCCTTGATCAGCGATGCCGGGTTTGTCCCCTGAGGAAGGCCGCCTTCCTCCATGAGCGTTGATGTAATGAAGACGGGCGACTGGCCGAACCGCTTCTCGAAGTTCTTTTGGGACATGAGTGATGACTTCTCCAGCTCCTCGTACCCTTCAAGGCCTTCTTCAATCTCTTCAAGGTCGAACACTGGCGATGATCCCTTCTTGGAGTAGTTCGTCATCTTCTTCTTCTTGCTGTAGAGTCCGCCGAAACCTCTTTCTTCCTTCTTCGACTTGTGCTTCCTCGACCGGCCGTGGCAGCAGCAACAGCACCAGGATGGCCAGCAATCACATGTCATCTTGGGCCGCTTCTGACTTGCCGGTGGGTCATAGCCATACAGGGCTTGACGATTGAAAACGCACCCGGTCCCCACATAAACTGGGCCTTGGATCCCATCTAGGCCTTTCATGTTGATCTACACCATGAAGAAAATGGGGGTTTCTATGGTTAGTTGAGGGAGGTGGTGTATGGCCCACCATACAAAACTCACATCGATTAATGGATTTTTCCTTCTTGAATCTGAACCATTGGCAATTTTTATTTTCACTGTCAATTTTATGGCCATAGATGGGACTAAGTCTTCATGATCTGTATGATTTTTATAACATGGACATTACACTGCAGGCCCACCAGATGGACGGTCTGGATTCACCCAAACATACTGCCATATGTATAGCAATGAGTTGCAATGAACCAGCGCTTGTCTACCGCGAAGATGAACTGGTGTGGGCCTTTTTTTCTTCTAAATAAGCCATTATGGGTGGGTAATCTGGTCACATTAGTTCAACCACAAGCACTTGATTGCCCACTCGTCCGAGTCGAGAGTGAGTTGAGTCTGATCCGCTTCAGCACTATGAGTCGAAACTACGACCAACTCGGATGAGTCATCTCCCAACTCAACTCAGGAATGGACGAGTCAGTCTGAGTTACCAAGTCTTCAATCCATGAGAGAGATTATTTTTTTTAATAAATGAAAATTAGTGAAAAAAGGAGAAACAAAGATCTTGAGGCTTACATCGAAGAAGACGATGTTGCGATTAGCATACCGATCATGAAGATCAATGCCAGTCGAACCTCTGAGGGAACTGTACATAGCAGAGCTTCTTCCCCAACTGAGGATCCATCAGAAAACACATAGCTTCCCTAACAGCCCTGCTGTTGTTGACGTAGTGATCACAATCAAGATTCAACATGAAGGGTGCATTTGTGAGAACCGCCGAAACTCGGATCTGTAATCACAGATCAAAATGAATAACAGCCCTCCATCAACACCGATTATTCATGCCAATCCATGCTAATTTTCAACATCAAGAGAGCTACTCACCAGAGCATTCATAGCACCAGCTTTCTTATGGTGCTGGTAACCCGGCCGCTTCTCACGGGAGACGTAAACGAGCCGAGGCAGCTCTTTCCCTTCCACATCAAGCGCGCCAGCACTTCCTAGGTAAACCTGTATAGCGATCAACGAACGGCAATTATCAGATGTCCTGATTAACCATGGTCACACCCCAAAGACCCCACTGATTGATCTCACCGTCGCACCAATTGACATGTTTGTTGAATGTTGCAAGTAATTTATATACAATATCCAAAACAAAGCTATTGATCTGATGGTTGTGACCATATGATCAAAGCAGCTGTTAGCCCATCCAAATAGATTACCCCATGGAATGAACAGTCCGAGTGTACACTGATGATCTAGATGGTGGAGGTAATTCTACAGTGGACCTTAGTAGTGGATTGAACGGTACAGATTAATACTGAGAAAGCTTAGGGGTAGTTCAGCCATACCTGAATCATGCCGGGATGATCACGAGTGTTGTTTCCAGGCCATGGAGTGCCATCTTGCATCACCCAACCTTCCTCTGGTTTCTTTTGAGCCTTTGCCACTAGTGCATTAATCCTCACCTTGAACTCCTCATATTCTCTCTACAATTCAGACCATGCACAAAATCACATGAGAAGACAACTCAGAATTGAATGATCAATGGAAAATCAGGTCCATTGATCAGTGTCCAAAAGATGAGGAGTGAAGTGTCGTGAGATTGGAAATTGAAGTTTGTTCTTCTTGACCATAGGATTTTCTTGGGTTTTTCTCATCATTTTCTTATATTTTTCTTGTGTTTTCTCCATTTTATTGCGATGGGTTTCTGACCACCTTCTATAGACTCCAATCCACCGTCCTTTTAGTTGGATCTTTGATCATGTTTTGACCAACATTGACCCATTTACTGATTTTAAAAATAAATATTATTTTAATATAAACAGTATTAAAACAGTTTTAAACATCTTAAATGGCAAGACATTGATGGTCAGATCAAGAGGGCCTTGTGGCCATGAATCCAACATCCCTTACCATTCTAGCAACCAAAACCCTAAATTCGGACCCACATTAGTCATTTTTTGAAGGATTTCTCTAACATTAGCGGCATTTGTACCTTAATAGCTGAATCCAACTTGCACATGGTGAGAATGAGATGGACTTATGGTGTGTGCCCCATATGTTACAACGGTCATTTGGGTGGGTGGGAACACGATAAGTCTTCTCCCCCCATGTGCACGTTAGCATAATCCTCCTATAGAAAATGATCAACTTACTTTCATGGCTCTCCTCTCCTTCACAAAGCTTGGCTGCACCTTATCCTTCAGATAATCAATCTTCTGTGAAAAATAGAACTCCGGCGCCCTCGGCTCGATGCTATACTTCTTGCAGAACGGCACCCACCTCCTTGCAAACTCGGCTGTCTCCGACATCGTGTCGAACAAGAGCATCGACGCTCCATCATCTGACACGTAGCAGCTCAACTTCTCGACCGGGTAATCGACGGCCAGGATCGAGAGGACTGTGTTCGCAGTGATGATCGGTGGTTCCTTAAGAGGGTCGACCGTACTCACAAAGAAGTCGACTGGCAACAGGCGGTTGGGCTCGCCCTCGCGCTCGAACCGCAGAGATAGACGGTCCAGATACGTCTGGCGGGTGATGGGGAACCATTTGGGGAACTGATCGAGGATCCATGAGAGGGCGAACCAGATCTCACAAATGACGGAGATGAGCCAGAGAGGGTAGGCATCCATGGCTGGAGTCAAGACACGGAACCGTAAGAAGAAGCCGAGGACGACAAGGCGGAGGACGATGACGATGCGGTATGGATTGATCTTGCTGGAAGGGATCGGGACCTTTCTCCACAGGGGTTGCCGAGCTTCGGCCATCCTGTAAAAATGGTGAAGGGAAGGGTAAAATGGTCATTTCCGGAAAATGTAGGGACTTGCATGGGAGGAGATTGTTACGTTGAGGCATAACCCGCATTGAGTAACTAGATTGTAGGGCTGTCAACCGGACTCGGACTCCGACTCGGTAGTGACACCTACAGCACCGAGATCTCGGTACTGGTCGGTTCTGTGGGCTCCGCCATGATGTATCTGTTTTATCCACTCTGTCCATCCATTTTAACAGATAATTTTAGGTAAAGAGCCCAAAAAATGAGGCAGATCCAAATCTTATGTGGACCACACCAGGAAACAATGGTGATTGAACACCCACCATAAAATAAAAATAAAAAAAAACATTCTATGGCCCACTGTAATATTTATTTTTCATCAACACAAACGTCAGCTTGATGCAAAGCTTTTGTGGTCGCCAAGAAGTTTTAATGGTGGGCATTCAATCAGCACCGTTTCCTGTGGTGTGGTTCACCTTAGATTTAGATGTGCTTAGACTCATGATAAAAAAACGATATGCGAAACCTGGGTACTGGAGGGGTCACTATACCGATTCCGAATCCCTGTCAGCCAGTCCAAGCCCACAAAGTAAAACCCAGGGCCGATCTGGGTCTGTAAAATCATACATGCCCGAGCCCGACCAACCAGTTTTGTGCAATATATGGCTCTTCATTAAGGTGTGCCCCACCATGCATGACATATGACAAAGATGCCCTTGAAACCCTAAACTGGCTAGGCCAGGCCTAGCTCGGGCTGGACCAATGGGCTCTTAAGAATGGGCCTATTTTTCATGGAAGCCCAATAGAAAACAGGCGAGGACCCAGAAGCATACGGGCCAGCCTAGCCCATTGGCAGCCCTGTAGGAGGTAGGTAGGTTGATGGAGCAAGGTTAGGCGGGGAGCGGTTATTCTCTAACTACCGGTTGTTTGTAAGGCCCTTTCCAACTATGAAGTGGGGTGTTCTTGAAGGTAGCGGATTAGGTGCTCCCCGGCCTCACTTAACACGGTACAGCCCTAACGTGGGGCCCATATTGATGTATGTATTGTATATCCAAGCCGTCTATCCTTTTCTGCGGTTCATTTTAGGTCATGAGACCAAAAATGAAACGGATCTAAATATCAGATATACCAGGTAGACCACACCATAGGAAACAGTGGTGACTGATCGCCAACCATTAAAAACTTCCTAAGCCCAACCGTAATGTTTATTTGCCATCCAACCTGTTGATAAGGTCACACCAAACTGGATGAAGGGAAAAAAAAAAACAAAAACCAAAACAAAAACCAAAATGTTATGGCCCACAAGAAGGTTTTATCGTCAATTACCACTGTTCCATGTGGTGTGGTCCACCTGAGATTTGGATCTCCTCCATTTTTGGGTTCATGCACTAAAATGAGCTAGAAAAACGTATGGACGGCAAGGATATACAATAAATACATCAAGGTAGGCCCCATGGTTAGTGCTGCACAGTGATAGCGGAGGCAGGGGCCTCACCTAATACCCTCCCGTTCTTGACATCCACCAAGGTGAGCTGTAAAGACACGTCCCATTAAACAAGGGACGTTCGTGGCTCACTGATAGGCACGTGCGCAGGTGATCTCTGGATACAGATCGGCCATGTATCAGGATGCTTGCCATGAATGGCTCCCTGTCCATGTGGAAGTTCAAGTGGATTCAAATGAGAAACTGTTGACTGAATCACCTTCCGTTGAGATTCCATAGTACAGTACCAACCAGATGGACGGATCAGATCCACCTCCTGAACTGCCTTGTCAGTAGGAAATGGTCTGGGCTGGTCAACACATGTCCTAGTCCAGTCCATCATTCAAGGACCTGAGTTCAGGCCCACTCCAACCCATGAAGAAAAATCCTCAGCCCTCCCAATGTTAAATAAGTTGGGCAGGGGATGGGTCCACTTGCTGGCCTTGTGATAGATGGATCACATAACCAGCTCAATCAGTTCTTCCATAGTAGACCGGAATGAGATGGACTCGGGCTGAGAGCCCAGCCCAGCCCAGTCCATTTCCCATCCATATGTCTGTTATTGTGGGACCTCCTATACATGGGCCCCACACGAGCAGGTCACATCAGATTGGTGAAATGAACGGTCCACACACAAAATGTCGTTTTACCATACACCGGACAGTTAATTCAGAGAGAGAGAGCATACAAGATATCATCTTCCTCTTCATGTTCGTTTCCTCCTCCATCTTCCTTACTCACCAACCCTTTCTTCTCTTGCCGGGCTTTCCATTTCTCCACTCTCTCCTTCCACTCCACATTCCCATAACCATCCTTGTCAGCGTCCAAATCCTTACCAGCAACTGCAATAACCCAAAAAGGAAAAATGAAAATCCAGGGCTAAAATGATGAGGAATTCAGTTTCCAAATACTAAAGATTCCGATATATCTCGTATTACCACTTCCGGCAAATGATGAGAAAGCCGGGCCGTTGGGGTGCCGGTTGTGGATTTCATCGCCATTCTCCTGTCAAAATCACAACCTTAGGATGACGCTCGATCTACATAGAAAAACTGAAGTCTAATTGTTTGATTTATGCAGCAGCGGTACAGGTAGACCGTGCTTTCAGTATCATGAGCAATTCATCATGTGGGCTCCAATGGCCATGCCCCATTATCTCCCCTATCAGATGATCCTAGCCACCCAAATAAGACCATGGTCCACCTTTAGAAGGTGAACAATGTGACCAACCACCAGTTGTTGAAGGTTTTTCGGTTGTCTCCTATACACCACCGAGGCCCACTATATGAACGGTTTAGATCAGCAAAATGTGGACCCAAAAGTGCAGATTGTAGGCCAGATCAAATGCTCGATTGAACATTGTGGATCCTAGTTCATCGGAAAAAATAGAGCCATTTAAGTGCGATTACCGAGTGATTAGTGACATTATTATATTCATTGGTTTCTCGATGGATCTTAGTCTGGAATTCGTCTTCAAAATCGTCGACTATCCCCTGATTCTTCTTCATCTCCTGCTACCCTCGGACAACCTGGAAACATAATCTGGTGAGCTACTACATGAAAAGATCGGTTATAATGCATTGATCGTATCAATGTGATCACATCGACAAGTGCTAGGATTGGCCATGGTGGCCTATTAATCGGACCATCCAAATGAACTCCGACATTTTTATAATATAAATTCAGGTCTTCAAGAAGACGGCCTCATCGAACTCAAAAGATAGATACAATGATTTTGAGTTGAGGAACTGCTTAGAATGGGGAATTATAAACCAAGTTCGCAGTTACCACTAATAAGATAATTATGATTATGTTTCCTCATATTAAGCTGATTAATTATAATTAAGGGTGTGTTTGGTTGCACAAAATTTCATAAATATTGCACTATATTAGAATAATTAATCATGAAATTTCATGATATTTGGTGCAACCAAACGCACCCTAATTAAGCTAGAGAGAGAGAGAGAGAGAGAGAGAGAGAGAGAGAGAGAGAGGATGGAACCTTTGTGACGCTTGTAACGGGTGTTGCATTGAGGGCAGCATTGGTGCCCTTCACTTCTTTCATATTCATAACAAGGCTGGCAGACTGGGAAGCCACACTCGTAGCAAGCTACGAACAGATTGCCATTTTCTTTCAGGCCAATCTCGTCGCCGCAAACACCACAGATCTTTGCCGGATGGCGGGCCTGCGGCTTAGGCTGCCAATTATTCATGTATAACAATTCACATAAGTCCATTGCTGAGGAGTGCAACATTAGTACGTGGTTTTGATTGTCATGTTGGTGATGATGGTTATGACCAAATGCAGAAGTGGCTGGGACCACATATGTGAAGCTCACCATAAACATTCCCTGGACCAAAAATCAGGCTGGTCCACCCATCAGGTGGGCCTGAGACGCACGCACGCGGGGAAATGAACACTTAAAAATGATCCATATTCAACATATACACGTGACCCACTTGATGAGTGGACATTTTTAGTTCGGACCAGGGCAGGTTTACGGTGAACTACCTGACGGATGGCCCAGATTTCATACATATGTACCACGAATCAATACCACGCCTTGAGTGGATTGTTCCAGCATGTCTCCGATGCTAAGGGTGTGTTTGGTTGCACCAAATTTCATGAAATTGTGCTCCCAAATAGACTGACTAATCAAGAAATTTGTTGATATTTGGTGCAACCAAACGCACCATTGAAAAGAAGAATGAATCAATGAACCTACCTCTTCATGAGCAGGCAAGACATGCAGCTCGTTCCGCCGATGAGAACCGGCGACCAAGCCGGAGTTCGCGACCGACATGGCCGGCCAGTAGAGGAAGGAGTAGGAGAAGGTGGTGGTGGTGGTGGTGGTGGTGGTGGGGATTCTTAGAAAGATAGAGATGTGGAGTATTAGCTTTTATCAATGGTGAGATGAGAGAGAGAGAGGGGAGAGAGAAAGACATGGCTTCTTCACCTACTTGGGAGGTGAGGGGTCGCGTGTTTGAGTCGAACAGACGTCAATGAAATGGACGGTTGGATCTGATCCGCCACCAACATAAGCTCTAGCTTCTCTGTGAGTCGTGAGTGTGGCATAGCTTAGAAACTAAGGCGTCGGAGATAACATCACATGCACGCTTCCATTCGACCAAACGCTTTGCATGTGCCCATGACACGCAGTAACCTCCATGTACCACATACCTGGTGGTTGAGAAACTCGCGATATGAGATGGGATTACGATATGTGCAATTTCTCGTGATTATCTCAGTATATCTTAATTTGTTAGCTTTGTGTAATGTGTACCCTACATGTGGTACATTTGCATGATGATCTGAACCTGGCAACATGAGGACTCCGCTTTTGATGAGAGGTGGGCAACGATCCAGGTTGGGCCGAGTTAGCCCTAGTTTGGTTTCGCTTATTCTTGTGCGCCTTAGTTTGTGGATAGCCTGATTTGGGCTTCGGGCTGACCCATGCGCCCGAGTTTGATTTGCTCCAAAAAAATCTAATTCGAGTCAGGGATCAGTTTGGTCAAAAACTTCTAGTCATGGTAAGGTCGAGTTCAAACAGGCGGCAACTCAATTTTTTGTCGTTTGTTTAAATAGAAAAGAATTTAAAAAGTTAGAAAAAGAAAAATATATATATACCTTACCTACATTATATTTAACATCCTCTAAAAAAATATATGCAACTTCGAGACAAACATGTAAGAGCCTTTTCCAAACAAGTACACAAGCATAATTTTAAAAGTGCAAGGGATCAGCATGCATCCATATATATGTATTATCCACATCATCATGTATTATCAATGTTGTCCATCCATTTTTACGAATCATTTTAAGACATAATCCCAAAATGGAATCATATCTAAAGCTCAAGTAGATCACACCACAGAAACAATGTGCTTACAATCTATAAGCTGAATCAAGCTGAATCAAACTAGCTTCGAGCCGAGCCGAGCCAAGCTGTTACCACCCTAGTTTGAGCTTGGTTTGTTTTTTCAAACGAGCTTGACTCCGAGCTTGGTTTGGTTTAAATTTCTATTGGAACCAATCCAAGCCGAGCTTTTTCAAACCGATCCGAGCTGAGCTTTCGAGCTGGCTTGGTTTGTGCCCTGGCTCTACTTTTGATTAGCACATGTCCAAAAAAAATCGAATGGACCATCTTAACCATCTAAAAAGAACTTTTTCTCGGATGCCACCAATTGAAAAGCTAGGATGGTCCAAACATTTTGATTTTTGGATCAATGCCCATTCGCTGCAGAGTATACTAAATGAACGGTTTGGATCTTGGCCATGTCACATGGAGGAAATGAAAACTCGATGAATCCATTAGTAGGAACATCTCATCAATAAGAAAATCCTTGATATTCTTCCCAAGCAAGCACTTAAAATTGCAGACGTGGCATAGTTAAACTGTCCAAATTATGGGTCCAGTTTAGATGTGTCATGGACAAAAAAAAATACGATTATTTGATCATCTGACCGTTGGATAGGTGGACATTCATTAGATGGTTGAAATTATAAATATCCAGCACTTTGTGATTTCGAAAAACAAGTGTCCATGAATCAGAGTTAGGATTGTTCAACTACTGTGATTTTGGTTTGTGAATTAACTACAATGGCTTACACAATTTAGTGGGTTTAATTTAATCTAATGTAGGCCACGTGTACGATTCCTGCGTGCCTGCGTATCATGCACTGCAAGAGTATCAAATAACTTTCCAATTTCCATCATCAATATCATTATGCTTTTTCGTGTAATGAAAGCTATGGCCATATAAACTACTTTGAGAAAAATAATGCTTTGATTAACGACTTTTTCCACATTTCTACAAAGGATTGATGAAACCTTCCCGTGCACACAGTTGCATTTAGATTTGTTGGCATTCACATCACCTATCTCAACTGTCCATTAAGTACAATCTCGTCTTCTTCTCCAACTAGGCAAAAATCACAGCAATCAGATCATGCTAAGCATTCGACTAAGCCTATCTTCTCCAAACAAGCTTATACTTCCATTTTTTTCATGACACTATCTGGATGTTTTGGATTATGCATTCAGTACATTTTTTTTATGGAAGCCTACAAGGAGTGTCTGGACGTAATGGACGGTCCAGATAGGTGATATGGTTGCCACTAAACACAAATGAAACTATGCGCATGGAAAGGTTCCTACTGCACGTAGCCCACCAGATCAATTACTTAAATATAAGGAAAAAATTCGATCACTAGGCCCACGCACGTGTGCATGGTAAACGCCACCAGATGTGTCTTCAAAGCACGTGGGAGTGAGATCCAAGCCACCCATCTGATGAGTCCAATCGTTCTAATACTACAGAAGAAAAATTAGGTTGGTCAGATCATCAGATGGGCCACAATTGTCGGAAGAAATGAACATATGAAGAAAGTGTGGTAAGGTTTTTGGCCTTTTCTAATATTCTGATCTGTTTGAAAGGCAAACCGTCCTGATTTCTGAGCCAAGGGATCGATAGGTGGGAGCCACATGCTAGATGGTCTGGATCTCGTACCTGTGTTCGATGCGTGTACATGTGATGGCATTTACATGAACTACATCGTACACGCGTGTGGGCCTTAAAAACCTCGTCGGGTAACAACTTTGGCCGGGTTCAAACCGATCCAACCCGAGCGAAACCTTGATTTTAACCGTTCGTTGAGCACTTGTACGCAGAATCTGCAATTGAACAATTTCTCCTAACCGTTCATTCCCTTTGAAAACGTGCAACCCAGTTGATCAGAGCACTTGATTTTTTAGACAAGGTACAAGGCATGTTGGGACCAGACAAGTAGGCCCACCGACTCTAATGCAATTTTCTCGAGGGGAGCCCTGTCCATCCACACGCAGGCACACGTGTCAATGTACAACAAGTGTGCGAGATCAGATCTTTCCATCAGGTAGCTACATTGTTTAGATCATCTGGTCTAAAAATCAGGTCATTTAACAGCATATGCAGGCCACAGCATGCATAACAAATGGACGTTTAAAAAATTCAACCGTCACTTTTCTTTGTATATTGTGGCCCAACTGAGTGAAACTGCCGGATTTTTTTAGGGAGTAGATCTTAAGCATTATTTCCAACTAAAAGGAAAGTTCAGATCTCGCTTAACTGTTCCATGTTGGCACTTGTGCCTGCGTGTGGTGGACAGTGCTCCATGCCACACGTGTCGAATTAGCCTTTTCTAAGCTGGCCGATCCCCCACCCACCAATGTTGGACACTTGGAAAGCAACCCTACTGATGTTGATCATGTGGAAAGTTGCCTTGAAAGGCTTTTTTCTCCGTGGTTTTTGGACCGTTGATCTAGTAGGCCACCATGTGGTGGCTACATCCCGAAATTTGTAACCGTCCGATGATCTGAAATGTATATTTCTTCCAAATGTTTTAACCACTCAGATGGACAATCGATAGCTGTGATTTCTTGGCTATGGCCCACACGGTGATGGCTCGCTAAAACAAAGGTCCCACACCCAAGTCCATAGCTCAAGTGGCAGACTGACTGAAGATAGCCTCGTTTCAACAATGATGTCATGACATCAATTCCCTCACTGGGGTGGCTAACATTGTGATGTGACTGACATGGGTGGGTGGGAGTACTAACAATGGGGTTTGTGAACTAACCCATAAAAAATAAGAATAATAAATAAAATAAAATAAAAACAAAGGTCCCCAATAATATACAAGCATGCCAAATACAAGCATACCAAATGTGAAGCAGAGATGGTGGGACATTGAGTTGACTCTCCACGGTTTGGGACGGTCAATCCAAGAATTTATAGTACACAATGTACCACACTATAAATGAAGTACATTGATGATTTAGTTGTTTGCATCTAAGCCTAACGTGGTTCATATCTGTTGAGAAGCCACCACGTGCAGACACACACATAAAAGGTGGGAGAAAAATACATTCACGATGTGAGAGACTACGAGTGCATGTTTATAAGAACATGTATCTTGTCAAAAGAGTCGGATGCCCATAATCGTATGCACACTAAGACCTTAAAAGGCGTCATCTCTTGCATAACACGTGACGTATGCACAATCCTCAACATGTGCAAAACGTTTTTCCGAAGGCTTGCAGTTGCCAAATTCTTTACAACCAGCATACGCAAAGCATGGCCGTCCCAAATTAACTCAAAATGAAAATTTTCCTTGAAAATGTCTGAGATATTCTCAAAGTCATAAAAAAATAAATCAGGGTGACCAAAATATCAATGTGAGAGAGAACCTTGACCCTTAAATAACAGAGGGGTACTCTCACACAACAAAGGATTTGAAAATTAACACTAAAATTAATACTCATACCGATTGACACTTTTAAGGTATGTTTGTTTTGAAGCCATTATTATCATTTCTGTGTTTGTTTAAATAAGTAATACTATATGACCAGACAAATAAATCAACTTGTAATCATTATTTATCTTCTTTACTCTCTTTTTTATTCACACACACATCACATGGGCACTCAATCCCATAATCTCAGTATTGAAATAAAGTATCTCCACCACTAAGTTGGAGCTAAATTCATCTATATTTTCTTTACTTTACTAATGTAATTGGTGAAATAAAGGGGACATAACACCATTGCCTGACTATGAACTTCAAACTACCAAGTTCACCAATCACCACCACATCTCTTGAAATAAATATATATCCTAATTTAGTAATAAATTCATTTCTAAATTACAGTAGGAAAGACTGATTTGAACGCTACAACAATTCTTTTGTTTCTCACCAAAACAAAGTCGCTATCGAAGCTACTCCTATCTTGTTTTGAGTCTAAATTCTACCTTAGAAAGTGTTTATCCATTTTGTTGTAAATCTTCCCAAAACCCGAAATCATCCAGGATTGAAACAGTCCAAAACAATCGATTGATACACGCTATTTACGATCTCAAGAGATCTCTCCAATGGAACAATCCTAACCTTTTGATTGGTGGCCTGCAAATAGACAATTAGAAAAGAAAGTCAGCAATGGACAAGGACCAAAAACTGAATGGCTAGGATTCTCCAATCTATGGGAGATACTTGGGGCATGGTCCATCCTCGATGACTCAGTAGTCTGCAACCATGGGCCCTACTTGTACAGATGATACTGAAAAATCATATGCATTCGCATGCATCATAACTAACGTACATTTGTCTGGGGCCCACATGGACGTATCAATGCCATCCAATCCGTTCATTACATGGGCCTCCAATGTTAACCCCAGATCCCAGAAGTAAAGACTAATCTATAACTCCTGTGGGCCACAGAAAGAAAACAATTGGGCATATTCAGGAGGGAGACGCTCAGCATGGAAGATTTCAGATGAATTGTGGGGTCCACAATGTTTTCTATGTCATCTAACCCGTTAATCTAGTGATCCCCACTAGGATGAAAGGACGCAAGGAATCGCAACCCATTAAAAGATTTAGGTGGGCCACAAAAGTGAATAGATAGACTTTAGGCATGATTATTCATTTGTTCCTGTTGCGTGTCCCACCTGAGCTTTTGATAGAGATTATTTTTACGATGTACGGTGAAAATGTGGAGTCTCACCAGATGCGTGGTTTGGATTCCACATACAATTCACAGTTGGGCCCCACACAGATCGAACGGAAGCATGTGATGGCTCCTCCCCCCTTTGAATATTGATGTTAATTTCCAAGCAGCGCTTATTCAATTTATCCGAAATCACAGGCAGCCAATGAACGCCTAGGAATCGCTGATGTGAGCCATGGGCTTTTCTGCTATTAAGCAAAGATACGAAGGGTAGTTACGTATTTGCAGTCAGGAATCTCTCCAGTATCCACGTGGCAGTTTTGCATGGCGATCTGGTCTCAGCGCTTTAGTGGGCCTTTTATCAGACAAGCTGTGGGCCCAAGACAAAGGTGATTGGACCATCCAAGCCATCTGATCAGTGGTATGTAAGGTGGACAAGTAGCTTAGAACAAAAAAATGAACAATGGTCCACGTTCAGCGGAATTCACAACGAATGGATGGTTAGCATATCATCAAGCCATTGCGATTATTGGCTATGAAACATCCACGTGGAAGCCTGCTGGATCAAAGGTCCCGATCAGCCTACATTTTATCACGTTTACGATGTGACCACTGTGAAGGATGAACCATTTTCGCGACGGACAATATTCCACGTCGATCGTAGAAGCCTCTAGAAACCCGCGACCGTCCACGGACCACGCAGTTACGACACATCACAAATAGAAAAGCTTTGATACTCTGGAGAATGTGATAGATCATACACTCGCACCCAAAACTTGCAAACAAGCGAATATTCAACTTAACTTGAACCGTCCCAATCGTGAGACCTAAATTATAAACCATAATTTATTCAGAATAATCAAAAATAAAATCCTACATATGGATATCCAATAGAAGATTAGAAATGAAAAGATTCGAGGGTCTAAATTGAACAAACGAATATCCATTAATCAGATACTAGAACAACTCAATCAACATGACTTGAAAACCATGGCCTATCTACATAAGTTCAAATTATATGTACGGTATAAACCAGTTGAATGTATGCCACGTCATCACAAATCTGCCAGAGTATCAAATAACTACCGTACAGATATATCCGAACCAAAATCCAGGGGAGCGGATTGCCTGTGACCTCGGACCTGTGTGGGGTCCATAGAGATGTTCGTGAAAAATCCACTCCGTCCATCTGTTTTAAAAGACCACAATAGGACAGAATTATAAAAATTAGGCAGATCCAAAACTCAGGTGGGCCACACCAACAAAACAGTGGAAACAGCAAAGTCCACTGTTGAAACCTTCCTATATTCCATCCAAACCGTTCATAGAATTATTACCACTCAGATAAACTGTAGGAACAAATATCACCCTGATACAAAACTTCCGTCACTGCCAAGTGTTCAATCCCCACTGTTTCGTGTAGTATGGCCCACATGAGTTTTTTATCTGCATGATTTTTAGAATCCTGGACTATTTTGGTCTTTCAAAACAGATGGACGGAGTGGATTTGTCACGGACATCTCTGTGGACCCCCACAGAGCCCCGGGCACAGAGATATACAAGCAATCCGCTCTCAAAATCCAGTCGTCGTATATGTGGCCTCAGTCTCCTCTCTTTCCCTCCTCAAACCATAGGCTCCACAACAGACTCTAGCATTAGATCCAGAGAGAGAAGGATTGCATTAGTAGAGGGCCGTTTTCTCCATGGCTATTTCAATCACAGCCACAGGATTCAAAGGCCTATCTTCTTCGTTCCATGGAGGGTGGGGGACCTCCTTGGCTGGGGAAGACCGAGCCATGCTGGTAAGGTCGGTGCCGACATGGGGTCGAGCCGGTAAGGCCACGAGGTCGAACCCCATGATGAAGAACGTGAACGAAGGGAAGGGGCTCTTCGCGCCGTTGGTCGTTCTCACCCGGAATATCATTGGAAAGAAGCGATTCAATCAGCTGCGGGGCAAAGCTATCGCCCTACACTCGCAGGTACGGTTTCTTTTCCCGGCAATGATCCCATGCGTCGCCGCACGTATCTGAGTTCCCATACGTTCGGGCGTGTGGGGCCCACCATGATTTGTATTATGCCATCCAAATCGTCCATCAGATTCATCTCCCATGTTAGGCCCAGGCTACAAAACTCAGGTGGCCGACATCACAGGGACCAACAAGCAGCAATTGGGGGAGGGTTTTCCCACCGTAGAAACTTCCTAATTCTGTGTGGGTCCCTACGTGGTTTGTATATTACGTCCAATACATTTATCGGAACCGATCCACCAGGATGAAGGAAAATCAGGCTATTTCATACTCTGGTGGGACACATCACGTGAACTTCTATAGGCGCGATTTTACATTTTTCTTTTCCCGTGGTGTGGGGTACCAGAGTTTTGGATCAGCCCGATTCTTTTGTGTGCACGGTGAAAATGAGTTGGACCACCCATTGCATGGTTTGGATTCTATCGTAATATGAAGGTTGGCCCATTTAACCTCGAGTTCATGGAATTAGCACTTCCACTCAAAAAAATGGAAGAAGGAAGAAATTTGAATTTTCATTGATAATTAAACTATTTGAGTATTTGGTGAGATACATACAAATTGAGAGGAATAATTGCGTTCAGCCAAAGAAGAGAAGTGGAGAGGTTGTGTCTAACACAACTATTAGAGAGAGAGAGAGAGAGAGAGAGGGAGGAGTCCTCAAATAATTCAACCACAAAAATACAGAGGAGAATCTTAATCAACGTTCAACAATAACTCTTAAATAGGAGCCAAGATATCGACCACATCCAACTTTACACACGATGAGTTTTTCAACAACTTTTGTGAAACAATCAACTAGTTGGTCCTCAATTTATACAAATAGAGTAGAAATTTCCTTAGCCTGAACATTCTCCCTGATGGCAAAATTTCACACGACGTGTTAACCCGCACGAAAAAATTAGTGTTCGGGTCCAGCCTTATCGTGTCGGGTCACTAACGGGTTGACCTGTTAAGACCCGTTAGCATAACGGGTCGAGTCAGTGTTTCACCCACGAACCCGTTGACATAATATTCTAGATCACAAAACCATGACCCACCTATGAACCTTGGCACTCCATGATCATACGTAATATTGCAATGTATAGGTGATTCCTCCTTATCTCACTAGTGAATCCTATTGTTTCCGATGATAGAATGGGCCCACTAGGTGGACCATAGCTGTATGTTGGGTCACACTGTCAGTTGTCCTCATCAACGGTGTGGCCATCAGATGAGTAGACCGACCTAACGGGTTAAACGGGTCAGGTTACGGGTAACCCGTTAAATTAATGAATGGGTTTGGGTTTCTAGATTTTGACCCGTTAGTTAATAGGCCGGGTTTGTGTGAGCAAATTTTGGACACGATACGAACACGACACACGAACACGGTTCAACACGACCCATTGCCTGACCTCTCCCTGACAATGTGGCAATCTATTTCAGCATTTTTTGTTCTTTTATGAAACAACATGTAATATGAATAGCCCTATGATTGTCACAAAACAAACCAATAGGATTTTCACCATGAAGTCCCATGTTTCTAAGTAAAGTCTTTATCTAGATTAGTTCACACGTATTTGAGGTTAGTGGGGGTGTGTGTGCTAACTCAAAAAAAAAAAAAAAAAAAAAAACATATTTGAGGTCATTGTTGCGTGCTTTGCTTTTGCTTTTCCATGTAACTAAGTTACCACCAACATAAGTGCACTTATCGATTATAGACCTTTTTTCAAGGGGACAACATGCCCAATTAGCATCTAAGTAGCTTATGATCTTTAAATTCCTATTACACTTCATTAACACTTATTTTTAGGAAAATTCTTTAGATACTGAAAAATTCAATTTACAACTTCCATGTGAATGGAGGATGGGTTATGTATGAATTGACTGACCAAAGAAACGGCTTGAGCGATGTTTAGACATGTAATAGTGAGATATATAAGATGTCCATTTAGTCGTTGATACCGCCTAATATTTTCAATAGACTTTTTCATTTTCTCAGTAAGGCGAACTCTAGTTGGTTAGAACATCGACAAGCTTTATAGCTAATTTCTTATCTCGTTAAGCAGGCCTAAGGCATATATCTCCTTTGTAATAGAATTTTTTTTTAAGAGGTATTTTAATTTGTCAAGGTCTTTTACATGAAATCGTGTCTTAAGATTGCTTTAATTATAAGATTACTTGATCATCATTACCGGTAACTAGGGCTGTCAACGGCACGGATCATGATCCGTATCCGATCCAAATCCGCTCTGATTTAATCGGATTCAGATCAATAATCGGATCCTCGGGTCGAATACGGATACCCAAAGATGATCCGTTTAATATTCGGGTCGGATTCGGATCAACCTTGATCCGGCCCGTTAATGACCCGATTATAAATATTAAAAAAAAAACAGCCGTCTTCTTTGACTCTACTCTCCACGCATGAGCATCTCTCTCTCTCTCTCTCTCTCTCTCTCTCTCTCTCTCTCGGATATCGGGTCGGATCATAATCGGATCGGAAACGGATTTCAAAATATTTAAACGGGTCGGGTTCGGATCATATACTTGTGATCCGAATCGGATTCGGGTCGGATTCAGGTCGGATCCGGATTTGATCCGGCCCGTATCCAACCCGTTAACAGCCCTACCGGTAACTATAGCATCATCAACGTACTAAAATAATCACCTTTTTTAAAGCTCTTTGATTAATACATATCATGTAATCGACTATAATTTATTTATATTTAAAAGCAATTAGGGTTAGCTTTAATTTTTTTGAACCAAGCATTTAGCGACTGTTTAAGCCGATAAATTATCTTCTTTAACTTGCATACTATATGTGCTCTCTCTTAGGAATGTTCCAGTGGTAATTTCATGTACAATTTCTTGTAAAGATCTCCATGTAAAAAGACATTTTTCACAAGTAATTGATATAGAGGTAGCAACAGATAGTAACATATGTAGGGTACTCATGACTTGGTGGTAGACTCACAAGAGTTTCAACACGAGGTTATGGGTTCGAATATCCATTGTGGTGTGAGTGCGTGACTCTGTGTGTGTGTGCGTGACTCTGTGTGTGTGCGCGTGTGTGCGTGCGTTTGGGGGGGGGGGGGGGGGGGGGGGGGGTGTGTATTAGCTATAGGTGCAACAGTTTCTTAATAATTAATATGATCAGTCTAAATAAAACATTTTACAACTAATCTAGTCTTATACATTTCTATAGTGCCATTACTTTTGTATTTAATTTTATAAACCCATTTACAGGTAACTAATTTTTTTTCTTTGAGCAAGCACACTATTTTTCAGGTATTTATTTAAGCAAAAGTTGTCAATTCCTCGTTCATAGCCTTCCTCCATTCAACTTGTGATCGCACCTCTACAAAATTGTCACGTTCGATGTTGGTGGAGATGGAGCTTAAGAATGCTACATGTTACTTAGAGTAGTTTTCATTGAGAGTGACACAATTAGATTGGATAAGTAACTTAACATGAAAAATCAGCTAAATGAGTAGAAGAACATATAACTCTTTTTTCTTTTCGTAAGACAATATGTTCATGAGAGGAAGATATACCTGACATTAGAGAACTTGTAGTAAAGAAAAGAGATTGATGAGACGAGCTTAATGTCATAAGATCCATGCTTATAGATTCGAACATATCATATGATGAGAAAGTTATTCTCTATTTAATTTTCATTAGGTTGTATAACCACAGAAAGACTGGACAACCAATTGTTATCTCTCTTCCTCTCAGTCAAGACTTTTGTTAGTATGAGGTCATTGGATCTTGAGTAGTATGGAACATCTTCAACTAACTACGCATTTCTGTGTGTGTGTGTGTGTGTGTTGGGGGGGGGGGGGGGGGGGGGGGGGTACACTTTACAACCTTTTTTTCAATTTGTTCCTACTAAATTATACTATGTGAATATAGCATACGCATCCAAAAATATTAAGTGTGAGAGGTTCGGAAGTTTTTCAGTCAAAACTATCTATTAATAACATAACTAGTTAATAGGAGCGTATCTAGTAAAAAAAAAAAAAAAATCGGACATTCATTTTAAACATAAATGACCTAGCGACTTCAAGTAAGCGATGATTCTTGCATTCACCCACTCTATTTTATTATGGAGTGTCTGGACAAATAGTCTAATGAATTATTTCATTATTTTCAAGATATTCAACAAACATTTTACTTGTATATTTTCCTCCATTATCGGATCTTAAAATTCCAACCTTAGCATTATACTAAGTATCAACTATCTTATAAAAATCCTTAAAACTATTAAATACTCCTTTAAATTTTGATAAATAAAGATTTTCATATCATCGACAAAACTCATAAAATACTTAAATAATGAGTTTACTAGGGCAAGGTCTCCAACGTATGAATAAATCAAACTGAAAGGCTTGTTACTTAAGTTTTTATTGCACTTAAAAGGTGCCTTGGTTTATTTAATATAACAAGAAGTCTCACATCTATTAGAAGAAGAGCTAATGTCAGTCTCCAATTGCACATCTCCAAAGGGCATAGACGATATAATACTCTTTGCTATGGATGTCTCAGTCTCCAATGTCATATCTGTTCAATGTCAATTTTGCTTTCATTGCTTAAGAGAGATTTTGTGTTCTGGTCTAACAAGTAGAGCCCCAAGCTTCTTGTCTTTTACCAATCTCCTTCCTTGTAATTAGGTCCTGTGAAACACCGGCATTTGAAAAAAAAATGACAAAACAATTAGGGGTAGTAATTTATTGACAGATAACAAGTTGGATAGAAAGGTGGGAACCCAAGGCATTCCTAACAAATTAATACCAAAACATAGATCGGTTTTGCTAATGCCATAAATTAAGGTTGACAATCCGTCAGCAAAAGAAACTATCTTATTTCCTTCAATGTATACTATAGAAGATAGGCAATTCGATATCTCAGTCAGGTAGCTGAGCATTAGTTGAATGGTTGTAGTAGGAGTAACCTTACACTTGTTTAGCTAGCCAAGTAATTTAAGTCTTCTAAGGAAAATAGTGAAGTTGGCTAAGCGCTAGTTATAGCATCTTCCAATATACCATAGAAAATCCAACGCTTATCTTTAGCATGACCAATTTTATCGTAGTAAGAACATCGGGGTCTTTTACTAGAGCGTGGACCGTCTCTTCTTCTTCTTCGTCCTCTGCTACAGCCACAACCTCTATCTCCTTCTCCATGTTAGGCAATTGAGCATCAAAGGATAAAGTTGAATATGTTAGGCAATTGAGCATCAAAGGATAAAGTTGAATGTTCCAATGAGTTTTTGATATTAGAATCGCTTGTAACTTTGTTCTCTTTGTATTTGCGCACACATTGTTAAGAGAAAAAGAAGCTCAATGACCATTGCAATTTGACTACAAATATCTTTACAGTTATTAGTTAACCCAGCTAGCGTTTGAAATATTTTGTCTTACTATATTATTTTCTTCAGCTTTATTGGATCATTAATATTGGAATTTGGATGGGAGAGTTCCTCCCACATGCCATGAACATATCTAAGATACTTACAGATTTTTTTATTCCCCACATACTAAATTTCAAAATACCTTATTAGGATTTGTAGATTCAAGTATGATTTTTTTTCTTTTTTCCACAAATTTCATGTAATGAGGATCACACATTATGGGCTTTTGGAACAAAGAAAATATCTTCAGATATATGAGGTTCCATGGAATTGAAAGGCTATGACATAGCAAGGTGGTTGGTTGATATATTCTCACTCGAGGTAGCTAGGATTTCCTTTTTCTTAAGCTCAAATTTTACCATTGACATACCCAAGTTTATCCTTACCACTAAAAAGAATTTGGCCAAGTGGGACCAAGAGAGAATTGTTTTCGTTGAATTTAAAAGGGATTATCTAGAAGGCGCAAATACATTCTTAACACAATTGGACCAAATGGAAGTGGAAGTAGTCCATTAGATCCACGCTCAATTCTACGTAGGGCATAATGTAATTGGGCCCCAGGTGTGTCCAATTTGAAGAAATTTATTTTGAATAAGGAGAAATTGTCATTCGAAGTTTGGACCGTAATTCAGCCGTAACTTTTGATCCGAGCATCGTCATGAAACGCACGACCTATCAATCTTTATATAGTGAGCCATTGAGGGCCGCAGTCTGTCCATTTCACAAGAAAACACACCCTTCTTATTCAAAATTGTAATTTTAGAAAAAAATTATTATTTTTAAAAATTTCTATTTCCATCGTTATCTTCCTTATGTTTAGAGGATTAGGTTTATCTCTCTTTTTAGAAATTGCTTGTAATAATGATAGGAATCTTCCAAGTAACTTCTCAGCTAATTAGGGTTTTGCTTTTTTATAAGTGATGTAAGTAGTCTTAGAATCATCTCTCAATACAATTTCAAATTTCCTCTTCTTTTTATCTCATGGATTCGAGAAATACCTTGTGGATTCAAGGTTTTGCCTACTTGAAGAAGACGGTGATCTTCTTCTCCTTATTTCACACCCTTCCCTGCTAGAGGTGGTTGACTGTGCATGTGCCTGTGCCGCTGCTATTACCAAAGAAGATGGAGCCAAGGGTTGCCACCGTGGGAGTTGATCGGAACAGCTATGCTGCACGAACAACTGGATGAGGAGTGGCTGAAGATGATACTCTGAAACTTGGTGTATGCTCTAATACTATATGAAAAAGATAGGAGGGGGAAGAAATTTCCTTAAATACAGTGTGAGATATATACTCATTGAGAAAAATGATCGTGTGTAACACTACTTAATAAAATTTGTGTCTAACGCAACTATTTATAAGAGAGAAAAAGAGTTCTGAACTAATTCAACCACAAGCATCGAGAAGAGAATCCCGAACAATCTTCAACAAGACCAACCAACCAGCGTATGCATGGATTACCAAACAATGGGCCCCACTTGTTTGAATTAAAATCAATAAACTTATTAAGAAAAATGATAAAGCAATTGCCGAAACAAATACGGAATATTCTACATCCTTTATGCATGGCCCACCCAGAGTGAGGGCCATCACGTCAGTTTTTTTTATCATGAGCCATGGGCCCACTTGTACAAACTGAAAACAGCATAATACCTCTCTTTTCACTACCATTTAATCACAGCCACTCATCATTATGCTTTATTTATTTTGCATCAGTATATTTGAAACCTTTCACTATATTTCTCAGGTAATTACAGAATTCTGTAAATCAATTGGCGCGGACGGGAAACAACGGCAAGGATTGATTCGCTTGGCAAAAAAGAATGGAGAAAGGCTAGGATTCCTCGCATGATGAAACAGTTTACTGTAATTTAACGAGGGTATTAATTTTAGAAATTATTTTATATTTTATATTTTCTTTCTAGTTTGATTAGTCCTTTAAACGCCTATTGTATAGATAGAGACGAATGTAAGCTAGCAACTGCAATGCATAAACCCATCATCACTTGATTCAGTGGCCCACAGATCTTATGATTCAATATAGGCCATCGAAGCTAGGAGCACTAGGTGAAGTGTTCGGATGAAAAAAAAAAAAAAAACTTTGGAAATGCTCACCAGTCACCACCAGCATACATGTGGCATACGGCATACATACCTGTACGTCTAAGCAAACCTGCAGACCGTTGGACGATTTAAATCGTGAGCAATCTGACCGTTGACAAGAGAGTATCATCCGTAATATTTGCATTATGCTCCATCCAGAAGTGGGGCCCACTAATAGAACAGTCGCTGGTAATGCATGCAACCAAATGGTACAACCTTGCAGAGGAATTATCATATCCCAGCTCATGGCAAGTGACCCATGCTTTGGTGATATAGGCCTTTGATATAATGAGCCACTGGTGCATGGATATCGTCCCAAGATTCTTCCTGATAGGATCACCTATTATCAGCAGCTTCAAACAGATGGTTGGGAAGAAAACACCACAGCTATCGATCCACACTCAATGAAGATAAAAAGGCCAAAGATCGGATTCCGAGGACAGGAGACCCCTTGCTGTGACTTTTAAACTTCGAGCCACCACAGCAGTTAGTTCGGATTGCCATTAGTCCACCCATGTGGAACCTCTCTAGCATAAACACACGGATTTTTTGAACTCTACACCTGCTTGCCCCGCCGCATGAACCCTTGTTGTTGGAAAATAAAGCTCTTGCCAATTTTCAACTTTGATTTGCTTTTAGGTATGTTTTGGAGCTTTGAGAAAAAATTTGAAGAGAACTGTGTTTTCTTTGATATACAATGTTAGGAAATGGACATCGAAAATGGGATTTTCCAGAGAATTTCCAGTACACCCGTGAAATCTGATACTCTATGGGAAGACCCAAGCATCTGCTAATAGGGATGACAATGCACCTGACCCAAGCAGAGCCAAACGCCAATTTTGAAATGAATAACCAACCCTTTAAATTTCTTGGCATTTGATTCAGCCACAGATAGAAATTGAACAAAGGATGCACAATCCAATTGAATTGCAAACATTCAGCTCAATCCAGAGGAAGCAACAAAAACTAATAATTCCAAGCATTCATAGCAAGTAGACTCCGATTCACAAGTCATGTTTCTTTCTCGCAATCCAGAGCCCAGACCATAGCTTGATTACTATGGAAACTACATTGTGGTCAGTTGTAGTTTATTATTTGATGGCGCAACACTAAGGGGGCACACAGATGAACTACCACATTGAATTACAAATGATACTTTCAAGCACAACTGCAATTTCCTTAGCAGCTGCAAATTGCAAATGTGTTTACCTTTAAGTTGGATTTGAAAGGAAAGGAAACACAATTTGAGGGTGGTTTCCTCGTTATGAATGAATGCTAGGAAACATCATTAGTTTCTGACATTTACTCTTCATCAAAATGAGAATTTGCAATTAAATGTAACCAAATAACCAAACAATTAATGGCTTGACAAGATCTGAAAAATAAAACCTCAATGAACATCCAACCATTTCACCTGCAAAATGCACTCCAGCTTGTATAACATTTCTGGAGCACTTAAATGTCTCGATTACAAAGAAAACAAGTACAAAAACAAGCTGATAATTCCTATAATAGTGTGTGACTATGGAAATACTTGCATTGCATGAGGACATGCTAGAACAAAAACAAACCAAATGATACTGCTCAATCCTCCAGTTTTTGTTATTATATAGGCCGAAATGTTGTGATCAGCAGATCGCTCAGACGCTGTATCGACCACCCCTGGCTGATTTTTCCCTTCTTGAATCATCCTGCATTAGAACATAGAACTTAAGATGGGAAGGGAGAACTCGAGCAGAACAGATGCAAAACCTGTTGACAACTTACATGGAAGCTGTAAGTAATCCTATCAGCGACATCAATGATCTCCTTCCACTTCCTCCCAATGCTCATCTACAAAATGCATTTTGGGAAACTTTTTAATGAACTGGTATGATGATTTACAGGCAAAGATTGTAACTGAAGTTTGATAAAAAACAAGCTAGCAGATAGCATTTAATTAAAAACAGCATGCACTCCCCAAAGCTAGGATAGTTACTAACAAAGCATCTATAGCATGTTGTCCTTACGTTCCACCACATACTTCTTCAACTTTTGTGGAGATTTTCTACGTTGATCTTCATTGCAGTGTGAGAACCCAAGTAATGTGTGTCAGAGCAGAAATAGCGAAAAAAAATTATCTTCTCTTTTTTCACCATGCAAAAGCAAACTGCCTGCCTACTTGCAACTTATGTATGAAAAGAAATTCTATAGTCATTTCTCCCAAGGATGAAAAGGAATTCTATAGGTCATTTCTCCCAAGGACTGCGTTGTCATCAGATTCATCGCTTATCGGATAGGATTTACATTAAGTTACCTATGCGAAGAAAAAACTCAAGGAGTCCTACTCATTTCTCGTCAAGGGAACTATTCTATAATGTTTGCCAAGGAGGTTTCCCGTTACCCAAGACAGCATTCAAACCTCTTTCCCACAATCCCGAAACAACCTGATGTTCTCATAGTATACCAGGAATTTGTATTCAAAAGGACCATTCTTGCTAGCAATCAACTTGGGCCGTATTTGGATGCACGGGTAAATAGAATTTGCAAACATTCATTTGTCAAGAAAAAATGAAAAAAAGTTGACAAGAATTTGACATATAGCCCCCATACCCCCCTCTTACAGTATCCTAAATAACAAACTCCCCTTTTTCTGCCATTAGACGGAAAACATCCAACTGTTATGTTTTTAGTCTGCGGACAGAAACTGATGTTTTAACCCTACTTATACACTACGTCCGAAAACCCTAACTCATTACAACCAACGCACTCATCGCCTGGGGGGGCACTATGGACATGCCCCGATCCAAGAATCAGACATCCACCCACAAGATGGACTGCGCATGTGTGATATAAATGGATGGATCAAAAGAAAATAACCAACAATCTATATTCAACGAACACATGTGGCCCACCTAATGAGCAAACCTTCTCAATCTTTTAGTCCAGGCATGTTCACACTGGTCCCCACATAATGGATATCTTTTTCCTGAAGGGTATAAGTGTCTTTTCTTTCTTTAGTTCATCATGTATAAGGGCAATAATAATTTTCTGTTGTTTGCAATGTGTAAGGTTAAAGCGTCTTTCTTCATGCTTAAACCTTTAAAGTTAAGGGAATTTATACATTCCATCATAGCACCATGAAGGAACTTAACTTCTGGGACCATTTTGACTGTAAATAGAAAAGGACACAAATTCCTAAAGTTGATAGTGTTTTCCAGCATTCATTAACAAGGAAGAAGCCTTCAAATTGCAGTTATCTTTTCTTCCAAGTCTAACTTGAAAGTAACATCATAGCAATTCAGAGCCTAATGTCATGGACCAAAAAATCGGAAGAGGCTACTATTCCAATGAGTCAGCCAACTTGACTCTTCTTGTACACTAGAGGATATGTACAGAGAGTGTAGAGTTGTGTCAAGAATTCTAGAGAATGGCAGAAGCACATAGAGGAACATAGAGAACTTTATATTAGTTTCTAGAGCTCACTAGTGGGGTCTTGTAGAGAAAGTTGTGTAGAGTATCTAGAAGGTTTTTAGAGTGTTGTTGGCTATTGGATGCCTGCCACATGACTTCATCCTAGCTATTGATGTAACGTAGTTGGAAGGTTCTTGGATCTATATAAGAAAGATAGCTTCCTCATTTGTAACCAACTTCAGAAGTTGTTAGCTCTTTCTTAGTGCAATACAAGTTCTCTTGCCATCAAGTCTCTCTTATGAGCTCTCTCTTATCTTCCAAGTAGCTTGGCCACTCTTTTCACAGTAGGGTGACTCAAAGGGGTTGTGTACAACTACGGCACAGTCTACACTCAGGGAAGCACCAAGGTGTCCCATAGCGGTATCGGTGGGCGTAACAGTGCCCACTGTTACCAATACAGATACGGGATGTATCGGCCGATACGGCCCCCGTTTTTTACCCCGTATCGCATAACGGGCCGGGCCGTTTCCGATACGTATCGGCCGATACATATCCGTTTTGGGATACCTTGGGAAGCACTTACATTGTGACACTAAGCCTTGAACATGGCTTCTAAGGAAATTATGATTTAGTTATTTCCACTTCCATCAGCATCATCATCATCAAAGCATTGTCCATGTATTAGGGTTCAGCTATACAAATCCTATTTCACCCTATCCCTCGTAATTGAAGCCTTCATATCCCTTCGCGCCACCTCAATTCAAGCCCCTATTTAAGTCCTTATCTTCCTCTTTTCAATTCCTTCCAACTCTAATAAGTGTTCCCCTCCTTACAATAGTCATTTATGGTCTCCATTGAACATGAACAAACTTCCTCAATCTGCTATCATCATTTTATCTTTACTGTGACTGCTCTAAGGTTCCTTTGGATGGCCTCATTTTTATTTCTATCATCTCCCATCTTCCCATCCATCTCAACCTCACACTAAACTGCAACACTCAAATCTCAGATCATGTTGTCTTTTAACTGCTAATCACCCTGCCACATATTGTATAGCCAGTTGAGTAGCAATCTTACAATTCCTTATGGTTGACAAGCATGTGGTAGTGACACAAAAATTCAAAGGCACATATCCACTTCATCAACTCAGCTTAATTTTATTAAAAACATTTGTCAATCTCCCCATCCTTTTGAGTAATAGAGCGAAGGTCACGAAACAGTGCTTTGAGAAATCCCACAACTAATCTAGTTAATCAAGGACCCACACTACAACTAATCTTTATTCCTAGTTTACTGCTGGGTTAAAATATGACATGAGCAACAAGGAGCCATGGCCACCATCAATCCACTTGCAACACAGGACACATGGCAGGGTGATGTATAGATCAGGCCACCCATATACTTGCACCAGGGTGGATGGCTCAAGTTTTAAAAATAAAACCCATGAGACAATCTTATCTGTTACTTTTTCTTACAATTTATCCCACGACTCACTTGACCTTTAGCTTTTCTTGTTTTACACCTTTACTTTAATGGCCGCAGATCAGATGGATAAAATTTTCTAATAGGTATGACTTTTCAAACATAAAAAAAACATGCTGGGGCCCCACGTGTGGATCCAATTTGCATATCTCCCAGCCACATCTATTTTAGAGAGAGGCTCCATGACACCAGCTCCATCGCATATTGATCTTAACCAAAAGGTGGGGAAAGGTAGGATCGGAATCCTCTCCAACACAAGTTCTGCGCACGTAAAAAAACTCAAGTTCTGCAGGGCCCAGCAGTTGTATATGTAAAATCCGCTCCATCCATCAGGTTCTATTCTCGATTGTAGGCCATGGGTATAAAAATAAACCAGATCCACAACTCAGGTGGGCCACACTAATTGGAACAATATGCGATACAACGCCAACCGTAGTTTTTCTTGCGGGTTCAGCATGCTGTGCATCTTTCATCAGACCCGTTAATCATGTGTAGCTCACTAGGATACAGTGAAGATACAAAAATCAGCCTGATCCAAAATTTAGGTGGCCCACACCATGTGAACTTAAGAGGTTCTAGTAGCTACATTGTTAGTCCATAGGAGTTTTTTATCAGATAGATCCTTTGTGTGTACATTCAAATAAGGATTCCCACCTAATGAGCGGAGTGGATTGACATATACAACATGGTGGACCCCACAGAGCTTGGGTGCTTTACGCAGCCGCATAAAACAAGTGTTGCAGACAATTCCAGTAGGACCAGTACAGAAAGCCATGAATCCGTCATATCATCTCCAATGGAGAAAAACTTTGATACTCCGGCTAGAGTATGATGGATAATACGCAGGTACTTAGTCACTGCGTACTTGGAATAACAATTTATTCAAATTAAACTGTCCAAATTATGGGTTCCCATTTAGGTGTGTCATGCAAAGCATGCAAAAATGTAACGTAAAAGTGGCCACCGTTACACGTTACCGGGTTTTAGCAGCCATATATATATATATATATGGGAAAAGGTACTATGCTGCTCGACCTCATGGGAAGTTCCCATGAGGTCGCTTGTGTGGGCCCCACTGTGATGTGTGATGGGCATCCACACCATGCATTTGGTGGGTCCCCAATTGGTTATGGTATATCCCATAAATCAGCTATATTCGGAACTCAAGTGGGCCATACAAACTGAATGGGTGTAAAACCATGCCTACGACATCTAAAAGCACTTGTTGGGCCCACCTAACTTTTGGATATGGTTGAAACTTGGTGTGACTTCTTGTTTAAGTGGGACACGCACAATGGATGGGTTGGATTTCTCAACCACATCTCAGTCGATCCTATAAACGATCATAAACGTTTCAATGGGTGGATATCCACTCTTAACTGTTGTCTATGGTGTGGCCCACCCAAGTCATAGGTTGGCTTGAGTTTAAGGCCCATGAACCACCATGGAATGGTGCATCTGACTGATGTGTGGCTGCCCATCACACATCACAGTGGGGTCCACACAGCTCGACCTCATGCCCCGTGCCACAAGCTAAGAAGACCCGGAATTGAATTTAGCACCACCCACTGAGTACTAAACATGCCCAAAAATCGATCTCATAGATCCCTTGAGAACTAGCAATGAAGGAAAAGATGATCAACCGATTCCTCATCCACCATACAAGATACGCAAACATTAACAATCATCATTTTCCTCCTCTAAAGGTTGTCCACCATTAGCACCTTGTTTCTACCCACCAACCATGCGAGAGCCATGAACTTCGGGGGTGCCCCACAAAACCAGATGAGAGATGTGTGCCCTTTTTCACCACTAGGCTGAGGCCTGTGAAGCATGCTATAGGAGTGAACTGCAAAATCCCAGATTTATCTTTAGTCTGCTTCATCGCATCACTAGCCGACGGATAGGGGTAGACACCACTAAGCTTCCTTAACAAATAGATGAAGTTGATCTCTTCCTCTTCCAGCAGGTTTATGTGACATGGAGGGATCCAAGCCACTCCAAATTCCAACGCCGGGTAACAAAGGTCGACTGTAACATTTGCATTTGTAGCCAAGGCTGCCAGCTTCAGAAACCCCTCCCGGAGGGGTCTCTCCCCTAACCACACATCCCCCCAAAACCTTGTTCTTTTTTCATCCCATAGGGAGAAGCTTACCCCCACCATCATTCGCTGTCTCAACCTGGCAATTGTTCTCTAGGTCGATCAGGCCCTATACAATGAAAATCCCCTCATCCACCACCCCCCTTCCCTCACGCTATATTTTCTGGTGATCACCTGCCAAATCTGCATACCCATTTCCCAAAAGTGCCTTGTTCATAGGGTGTAGCTTTCCGGTGCTGCTCCCCCCTCCTCATATGACTTACAAACCTCCTCCTACTTCATCAAATAGAACTTCCTCTTCTCCTCCGCCCTTTGCCATAAGAATTCTTACCCTAACCTATCCGCCTAGCAACAACATCACAAGGGCATTTGAAGGGGCATAAGAAGTAGAGAGGTAGATTCGAAAGTGCTGATTTGATTAGTGTTAATCTTCCGCCCGTGGAATCGATCTACCTGATAATATTATTAACCTGAGACTCTGACTTCAAAACTCCCATATTTAATATTCCAAATATTGATTATCACTGATTTAATAAAACTCCTATATTTAATATTCCAAATATTGAATACCAATGATTCGATATAAATTTGAGCAAAAATTTAAAAATTATATTCGGATGAATTGTATGGGGGCAATTTGGGTACACTAGAATGCCCCCAAAACGGCCCAAAATTCATGCAATCTGTTGACCTCATCCCACTAATGCATATTGCTAATCATTTAACACCATTTCCCTAAAACAAATTTAGGAAAAGTTAAAAATTAAATTCAGATGAATTGTGTCGGGACCATTCGGGACCCCACTTGAATACACCCCTAAAAAGGCTCTTTTTTTTTTTTTTTGACAACAGGATGTTCCCGCCCTTTTTTTAGGCAAGACTAATCCCTACAGATGCATGCCATCACCTACAAACCACGTGCATTGGGACGCTGCTAGCCATTCGCCCAAACCCCAAAATGGGCTGAAATTCATGCAATCTGTGGAATTCATTCCAGCTAATGCATAGCCTTAAGCATTTGACACCATTCCCATCAAGAAATTTGAGCGGGGGAAATATCACTATTCATCCTTACAATGACCAAAAAATTAAAAAAGAGATTGAAAAACAAAACATAATTTATTGCATCCATGTACCTCCATACATGTACTTGAACAATTTATGCTACAAATATTTTACAAAAAAAAAAATGAAAACTGCTAGAAATTATATAAAATATTTTAAAAAATTATACAAACATGACCAAATTGAACATAAATCTACAAGATTTGGTTGATTCGGTAATGTTGAATCAATACATTTTGCAACAAGAAAAAACAAACTTTTACTTCTTTTTTTCTCCAAATTCGGCCACATCTTCAATTATTCAAAAAATGGCTTAAATCGTGTGTTTTAATCTTCAAATTTTGCATAAAGCTAGTCCAAAATGGGTTAGAAATAGTCTTAAAAAGAAAAAATATATATATTAAAAAAGGAAGGGAAATGGAGGAAATAATGAAAAACAACCCTCAAGGGGAGACATTCACTTAAGGTGTCATAACAGAGCGTACAAACCCATCATAGTCCGAAATTTTTGACACGGGCTGTTCCGACTCCGTATCATATAATGACCCATGTCGTTACCCCGACCGTTACATAACCCCTTTTTGTATACCTTGGCTGTAAAGTACAAAAATTGCCTTTGGGGAATCGCACAAGCGGATACGAATGTGGCAGTATCCGTATCGAACCCGTTTAAAAGTTGGATAATCAGGTAATCCAGACAATGGGGTAGAATTTTTCAAATGGGTAACAACTCACGTATCCGAGCCCAATTTTCTCTAGTCAAATTCATTTGGTAATTGGGCAAATGGATATCCATTGCAAGCCCTACCAATAGCTACCTAGCAACAAGAAATGTATGAATGTAGCTTGGTTCATTGGAGCCTTTATTCAATAAAGATTTTGAGGGATTTTGTTACAAGTCCCTCTTTAGTCGCCTTCAGAAATAGTTTCACAGTGCAAGGAATTCTAATGTGTCATGAAGTCATTAATAATTTTCTATTTTGGGATGTTTGTATCTAGAGGGATCTCTAATAGATTATAGGGCACTAAATAACAAAGAGATTAAAAAAAGAAAATAAAATAAAATAAAAGGAATTGAGAGATTTAGGTCAACATGTAAGGTATTTTGGGATTTTTGAGTCCACGTGTGTGCGATGTCGTGTGGCCATGATAGATTGTACAAAACAATTATAATATTTTTTTCCTAGAGAATTTATTCTCATGTGGAGGGTGAAATCCCTAATGCCAAGCTCCAAACGTGAGTGTGCAAATGTGAACAAAAAAATCCCAATCCACGTCAGATTTTGACTCTTAAAAAAGCAATGGGTATTATGTACCAAGAATAACATCATTCGAAATGCTCAACCTGAGAACGGAATGTCCCAACTATTGCATTTCATAATCAACCAACTTCTGCCTCTCGAAAACAACAGCAACAACAATAATAATAATAATCAACCAACTTCCCTTGAATCTGTTGTTCCTACGTTGCTAAGGAGAACATTAAATAGATTTTCCCTTTTTCGTTGATGCAGTTTCTAGTTCAACCTGTTCTAAGTCAGCATCCACAATGGATGTCTGCTGAGTACCAAAAATAAGTCTCTAACGAGTCAAAGACAAAATACTTTTTAAGGGTAACTAATCAAAAGTTAATGTTTACATAAAAATATCACCATTTTCTAAGCCTTATCCCAACTAATTGGAGTCGGCTACATGAATCCTTTTCCGCCATTTCACTCTATCAAAGGCTAATGTGCACTTAAAAATGTTAGACAAATAAAATATTATAAAAATAAAGAAGCAATTTATCATAACCAGAATCAAATAACTTCCATTCTTGTTTCACATAGAAGTCTGACATGTTGGCTTCTATAGCTAGAATTTGGAATGATATTGGAATGCACTCTTTGCTTCTTATGGAAATTTTATATGATAACAAATTAGCCATTAAGTATTGAAATCTTGTACATGAAACACACAATTCGCATCATACGATTGTTCATAACCCAAGTCATATTTTGATTTACACTGTATTAATTAAAGAATATAAGAACCTGAGCAGCTTCATTCGTCGCTGTCTTAGTCCACAGCGCAATCTTGTCCTGCCTTTGACGCACACTCGCAACAACACCGCAGATCTCGTCACTCTCATCAAACTGCTCTCCAATCAGTGCCATCAACTACGTGAAGCCATTACAAATAAAGCATAAGTACGACAACTTATACAGAATGTAAGGGCTTTTTTAATCCATAAGTGAAATTGGATGGCAAACATTCGGTTTAATGAAGAGGAAACGACAATTAATGATGTTTCCCAGTATTCATGATGAGGAAGTGGCTCCCAAATTGCAGTTACCTCCCTTTCCAGTCCAACTTGAAAGTAACATTAGCCCATACAGATGCTAGTGAAGGAAATTCCAATTAGGCCATGTTGGGAAACGACAGGTTCCATGCCAAACAGCAGAAAGAAAAAAAAAAAGCAGTTTTCCTTTGATGTGAAGATTTATGTTGTTTGCGTAGCAAAGAAAAGGGTGGATTCCACCACACAATCATTAAAATTTTCTAATAATTTGTATTCTTGGAACAAGAAACTAAGTGATTATTGTGACAGAAATATGACATGTCCACTTGCTACACAAACAAGAACACAAAATTGGAATCCACGTTTCAATTGTCCTCTTGGAAATCATCATTGAAATAATTATTGTTTTTTTTCCTTGGGAGTCTGTGTGCTCAAACATGTCCTTAGGTTTCCACTTTATTGGACTGACAATTGCAATTCTATTACCTGGTGCATCCAAACTCACCCAAACCTAATCAACGTGAAGAGATTCATATTTAGGGGAAGAGAATGTCCTTAGGTTTCCACTTTATTGAACTGACAATTGCAATTCTATTACGTGGTGCATCCAAACTCACCTAAACCTAATCAAAGTGAAGTGGGGGGGGGGCTGAATTTACCGTTTCAAGCCACATGGCATCAAGGTTTGCCTTTCTGCTACTCGTGACGGTCCACTTGCCCCCATTCGCACATTCTGGATCTTCCCATTTGGGTTCGATTCCAGCTTTGAAGCAGTGGAAGTCAGCATTTGCCACCAACTTGCTAGGTCGAAATATTTGGTCATACAAACTGTGAAAACAAAAGATAACTCAGAAATAAAGAACAAAGTACAACACAGGTTTTAACAACGTTGAGAAGAGAATTCATAATCCTAACCAGCTATTTGAATTAAACATAAATATCACAATTCCGTCACAACTATACATGCTTTCCTTAAATCGGCCATAATTCACTCAAATGATATGAAAACCACATGGGCTTGTTTGAAAGCTATTTCAATAGCCTTTCAAGCAAGACCGAATTTTGCGTCATTTAGACAATGTTTGATATGTAAAAAGTGGCCCACCAAATAAATGACAAAAATATTAGAGTGCCATTTGGCAACCTAGAATCTATTAATTACTTTTCAAGCCGAGGATAAAATTCCTGGGATCTTGATTCTGACCAGTGTTATCATTATCGTACAATTCACGATACGAATCGTATCGTACAATCATATGATACGAATCGTATCATACAGTCGTACGATTCAAATCGCATGTACGAATCGCAAACCCAGATGAATCGTACAATTCTGATCTGAACATACAATCAAATTGTGAATCGTACGATTCAATAATCCCCAGTCAAAACCGGCAGCACCTAGTCAAAAACTTGATTTTTTTGCCCTTTTTTTTTGCAAAAAAAGCAATTTTTTGGGGGGATTTCTATTTTAAAGTTTATTTAGGCCCCACCCCTATTACAGAAACATATCTTTTCTAACTTTTGAGAGATTTGGGGGACTTTTGGAGCTTGTAGGCCATAAGAAACCTAGAGAAAGAAATCAAGATATCTTTTTCGTCACTCAACGGAATCGAATGCCACTTGTTGCATTCGATTTATACGTTGAAATAGGTAAGAATACATGAAAAATATTCAGTTATTACATTCTATTTCATTTCTTTCATATATTGGTAAAAATATTGGTCTTTCAGAAAAGAAAAATAGAATATTCCGATTTTTTCAGTTTTTTGAGTTTTTTCAGTTTTTTAGAGCTTTTGTGTTTATAAGTTATTTATGCCCCCACATACATGATAATATCACTTCTTTTCTTTGATTTATGTCTTTTTCATTTTGTTTCAAAAAAATTTAGGGCTTTGATTTTTAAAAGTTATTTAGGTTCCACCCTCATTAGAATAAGCATTCATTTGCTTTTAAATACTAAATAGTTTTTTTTTTAGGTAGGCTCTGCTTGCCAGTTGGGTGTTAATTCAACTTCAAGTGTTAGAGATGGGAAAGAAGTCGAAGACAAAAGACAATGACACGACATGGGATTATTGTTCGAAGATAGATGAGAACAATAATCTCCATTTAAAATGTATTTTTTTGTGGAGAGTCTTATTGGGGAGGTGTGTTTCGAATGAAACATCACCTTGCTCGAACCAAGAAGAACGTTGCATTGTATTCTCAAGTGGGCGATGATGTTGCGGAAAAATTTAAGAAGTTGTTGGAAGATAATGTTAATGAAAAGAAGCAACAAGAAGAACAAGAATACGATGTTGGAAGAGTTCCTATTATCGAAGATGTGAATAAAATAGGTAGAGGGAAAAGGAAAAGGATCGTGGATGAATTTATTGGAAAACGAGTGGGCCGAAAGAAAAGCAACAAGCCACTCTTACTACAATTTAGAAGAAGGAAAATAGAGAAAGCGTATATCTTTCCATTTCTAGATTTTTATATGCGAATGCTTTACCATTTAATCTTGTGAAGAGTCCCTTCTTCGCACCTATGATGGAAGCAGTTGCTGCATTTGGGCCCGGGTTAAAGCTTCCATCATTTCATGAAGGAACAAATTTTTAAAGCTTGAAGTTGAATCCATATAGAAGTCAATTGAGGTTTATAAGAAGAAATGGGCCAAGACTGGATGCACGGTAAATGGTAATGTTAAATGGGTGGACCGATGGAGTGAATCGATCTATTACAATTTTTTTGGTAAATAGTCCAAGTGGTACAGTTTTTTTAAGATCCATAGATATGTCTGCTATTTCAAAAAATGCGGACAATTTGTTTGGTTTACTTGAGTCGATTATAGATGGGGTGGATGAAGAAAATGTAGTTCAAGTTGTTACGAATAGCGCATCCACTTATGTCAAAGCGGGTCAAATGTTAATGGAGAAGAGAAAGGCGTTGTTTTGGTCTCCATGTGCAGCCCACTGTATAGATCTTATGCTTGCAGACATTGCAAAGTTGCAAGTTCATTCTAAGACCGTGGCGAAGGCAAGGACTATAATGGTCTACATTTATAAGCATTGTTGGGTCTTAAGCTTAATGAGGAATCATACAAAAGGAGAGTTAACAAGACCGGCAATAACACGATTTGCTAAGTATTACTTGACATTGAAAAGCATCCACGAGAATAGGATTGGCTTGAGGTCGATGTTTACCTCAAAGGAACGAGAAGATAGTAGTTTCTCGCAGACCGCAAAGGAAAAGCATATTGAAACTATAGTGTTGGCCAATGCAGATTTTTTGCCATCGATCAAGTTGTGCTTGAAGACCACTCACCCATTGGTTAAGGTTTTATGGCTAATTGATTCAGATGAGAGGCCGGCCATGGGATATATTTATGAAGCGATGGATCGAGCGAAAGAAGCAATCGCAAAGAACTTGGGAGAGGTGAAGAAGCGGTATTCAGGTATATGGGAAATCATAGACAGGCGGTGGAATCTTCAACTACATAGGCCCTTACATGCGGCGGCTTACTTTCTAAATCCGAGATTTCGGTACGACGAGAGTTTCCATCCAAATTTAGAAATCAAAACCAGCCTATATGACTACATTGAAAGAATGATTTCAGATTCAAGGCAACGGGTAATCATTGATGAACAAATGGACAAGTTCAAAAAGGCATATGGTTTATTTGGATGAGAGACTGCAAAATTAACAAGAACGACGAAGCAACCAAGTAATTTTTCAATTATTTAGCTTGTTTAACTTCTTTAAGTAGTTTTAGGTTATTTAGTTTATTTATATTATTAATTAATTATATATGATTGATTAATAGGTTTGTGGTGGGAGAGTTACGGAGATGAGTGTCCAGAATTGCAAAAGCTTGCTATCAGTATTTTAAGTTTGACATGTAGTGTTACAGGTTGTGAGCACAACTAGAGTACTTTTGAGCAGGTGAATAATTTTAGAATTCATTCCTTATCTTTATAATTCACATGTAGACGTAGTGCTATTGGTCCTTATGGAATTATGTGTTCATTGAATCATTGCAAATACATTCAAAAAAAAGAAAGAAATAGACTTGAGCAACAAAGATTGAATGCTCTGGTTTTCGTAAAATACAATATCCAACTTAAAGTCCGTTAAACAAAGAGAGAGAAAGACCAAGGGCTTCATCCTATCTGCTTATCAGATATGGAATCCGATGACGAGTGGATCACAGAGGAGGAGAATCCTGCCCTTCCTACAGATAACACCTGGATGGACATGGGTGACTGCTTTGCCGAGGGATTGGAGCATGTGCAAGGTGTAGGCAAGTCTACCCCACGACCAAATGGGCGACATGGTATGATTACATGTTGTAGTCTATAGACTAATTGTTTAGTCTTGTACTCTTTTAAATTATTACTTTCTTCATTTAGTTATGCTAAATTGCTAATTACCAAACTAATAAGTAATAAGCATAATGCATGAACTATTTTGTAAGTCCCAGAAAACTTGCAATAAGAAGTAAAGCGAAGGGGAAAGCTAAAGTGGTCGAAGAGGAGGAAGAAGAGTTTATTTCAACATCAAATTCTAAAGATGATGTTGATGTTAATGTTGATGTTGATGTTGATGTTGATGGGGTATGGGATGATGGTGATGATGATGCCGTGGTCGAGGCCGACGAAGAATTGATTTATTTGGAGTTTGGACGTTTTTTTTCTTTTTTATTTATACAAACAATTGAATGCGAATGCAATACACATAAATGGGGATGGGGAAAAGGTCATTTTTTGAATGGGATAGGCAAAGGGTTATTTTTTGAATGATTACAACATAATGGTACATTTATACATAGATACATCATACATTATCATTTATACATACAGTTTATCACTAGATTAATGTCCTGGTTAAATTGTGTTTTTAGCATATTCATGAGAAAATGGATGATTGATATTTTTTTTAATTTTTCTTATATATGTATAATTGTTTTGTATTTTTTTATGAATTTTTATGAAAATCTAAAAAATTCTTACGATTTACGATACGATACGATTCGGACAAGAAAACAATTTACAATTTGATAACATTGATTCTGACAATCATGTTAGGCAACCTGAATCCAAGCCAAAGTGGATTCAGAATATATATATATATATATATATATATATATATATATATATATATATAGAGAGAGAGAGAGAGAGAGAGAGAGAGAGAGAGAGATTGGGGAGGAGTGTGCATCTCTCTCTTATATATATGACGAAATTTGCAAACCACTCTCCCAAGAAGAATTCAATAATGGCCTTTCTGTTGGAATTGAAATGCAACTAGAATTCAATTCTCAACTCTTTCGCCTGCCAAATACAAGAATTTGCCCCTGGAATTAGAATCTACTGCAGCCTTATGAATATCAATTCCAGGTATAGACTTTTCCGGGCTGCCAAATGCTAGTAAATGGGCCAAGTTGTAAATCATTTACGGTGTGTGTTTGGATGGCCTTTTTTGCCTGTAAATCATTTACAAGCTGTAAAATGATTTGCAGCATTTACCCCCATCTCATTTAAAAGCAAAAATTTCGGATTTCATTTACAGGTTCTCCATTTACAGCCTTCCAGGACAAACAATTTACAGGCTATCCAAACACAGACAATTATTTACCTGTAAATCATTTACAGCTTAAAGCCAAACAATACAGGCTGTGTAAATCATTTACAACTTAAACCATTTACAGGCATCCAAACGACCCCTAAAAGAGAAACTGGTTCAAATAACCAAACAACTGCTAAACCTAGCCCAGGATGTCAGAACATCCGATCTTGCATCAGATCAAGCTTCAAAGTATCATCAGAAACTGGTAAACATTGCCCAAAACATATCAGTATCACCAATGAACAATAAGGCTGTATCGGTCTGTCTTGGCCCGAAACAGCCTGATGAAGGGGCGATAAGGGATGATCATGAGCCATTTCGGTGGTGAACAATATGATACCCGATAAACAAATTTAAACCCGCGCATCAGATCAATCCCAACCAGCAAAGCAGTCCAGATCTTCAAATCAACGGTTGGATAGCCCAGATCCTTGATCAGGACCATTGGATGTGCCTAATCTTGGATCTGGCCACCTCGTGTGGCATGGATGCATCGATGCGCGGTTGTACGGAAAGGACGCATGGCGAAACTCAAACTATTCATGTTATGATGCATCAAGACTCTGTAATTCTAAAAGAAAGAAGGAAATAGAGTTGAAAGATAACGAAGATATTCGAGAGAGAGAGAGAGAGAGAGAGAGAGAGAGAGAGAGAGAGAGACGGACCACCAGAACTGTTCGACGGTGTCGAAGGTGTAGACCTTGCGAAGAGTAGAACCCCAGGCGGCGCCTTGCTTTGGCTTGGACTGGTTATCAAACCAGAACGTCCATTTCCTCTCCAGCCTATGCGGTTGCTTCTGCTCTACCGTCTCTGCCGCCTCTGCCGTCGATTCCAGCCCTACCTCTGCCATTTTTCTATCCCCCAAATCCCTCTCTCGCAAGAAGAAGGATCTTGAGCCAGAAAATGAGATGGCTTTCAACAAGAGGGGGAGTTACTTTATACTCGGGCAGGGCACGATGGTTGATACGCATGGTGGACCGGGATTCCGGGCTAAGCTCTTTGCGGCCCACCGGTTGTAATTCTAAAATCCACTCCGTCCATCAGGTCCAATCATCGGTTCTAGTTCCCGGGAATAAAACTTAGCCAAATTCACAAGTAAGGTGGGCCACACAAAAAGGCACAATGGGGATAAGATGACACCACCCATAATTTTGTGCGTGGGATCATCATGGTGGTATCTTTCATCTAACCGATTAATCAGGTATAGTTCACCAGGGTAAGATAATATACAAAAATCAGCTTAATCCAAAACTCAAGTGAGCCACACGTATGAATTTTGAGGTTTTAGTAGCAATTTTATATCGTTTTGATTGGTGTGACCCATCAGAATATTTGTATCCAACTGATCCTTTGTATTTACAGTTTAAATGAGAATTCTCACCTGTTGAATGGAGTGGATTTGTATATATAACATGGTGGGCCATGCATAACTTGGGTGTTTAATGAAGCGACTGTAAAAGAGGTGTTTACATTCTTATACCTCACAAACTGTACCGCATGTCATGGATGTAGTTCATGAACGGAACAAAATCCTATACAACATATGTTTTACACATAATGGAATTGTCCACAATGCTTATTTCTGGCATCTTCTAAAACATTCATACCTTGTTGTACATGTAAATCAATTCTACCCGGATCCATAGTTCAAGTGGTAGACTGAGTGAAGATAGCCTCGTTTCAACATTGAGGTCATGGTATCGAATCCCGAAGTGGCGTGGCTAACATTGCATGTGACTAACAGATAGGGGTGTAAATGAACAGAACTGAACCGAATACCACCATGTTTGGTTTGAGTTTGATAACTAAAACTAAAGTTTTGAGTTTGGGTTTGATTTGTTTACTAATCAAACGAACTCAAACGAGCTTTAATCGAACTGAACTCAAACGGTTCACGAATAGTTATAGTTTGGTTCATTAACCACCTCTATATGCAACATTTTAAATGCCTGTGTAAATGAGATTTTGCATCTTTAGAATTCATTATAGGTTGGACTGCGTGGTATGGTCCACTTGAGCTTTGTATATGCTTATTGTGGGGCCCACCTTGCAACATATATTCCATATCCAAAAAAGTCAAGACGGTGAAGCTCTTACTGTGGAGCCCACCTTGATGCATATACTCCATATCCACTCCGTTCATACATTTCATCGAATCATTTCATAGCAAGAGCTAAAAAATGAAGCAGATTCAAATCTCAGGTGGACCATATCATAGGAAACAATGATTTTTTAGTTATAAATAAACCCTATCGAACCTAACCAAACCGAACTCATGCCTGTTTGAGTTTGGTTTGATTACTATTCGAACCTAAAAACAAGGTTTGAGTTTGGTTTATTTACTAATCAAATGAACTCAAACGAGCTTTAATCAAACCGAACTCAAACTATTCACGAGTAGTTTGGCTCATTAACCACCCCTACTAACAGGGGTGGATGGGTGTACTAACAATTGGGTGTGTGTGCCAACAAAAAAATGTAAATCAATCCTTTCATCAAGTGAAAACCCTTGCTTAAATTATGCATCCACAATATCATAATCAAAGGATTTTAATTGGCTACACATAATAACGTAGAATTGCTCCTAAAGCCTTTAAGTTCAAGTGGTGTGCCCTTCTAGAATATTGGATCATGCTAAAAAATTTCTTCACTTCATCCTAATTGAATTACACCTGATTGTGTGCTCTTTTTCATTTGTTTGATGCGTGTTCTTTTTTCATTTATTCAATATGTGTTTTTTGTTCATTGGTCTTTCATCTCTACACCCAGTACAAGTTGGGTGCTTGTACTTGGTGCATCACTTAAAAAGAGTAGCTTCATGGCATCTTAATCAATCCATCATACTCATCTTGCTATTGTGATTCAGTCATTAGTTCATTTACAAAAACGGCTTCTGGGATACCCTAGTATCCATAATACCATCTTAATGCTTTTCCAACAGTTTTGGTCAACCAAACTAACCATGCGCAGTGCACACCTGAGTAACTTGAGACCCCGAAACCTACGTCATAGTGACTGCCCCATCACCCCGATCGTAAAGGTACCACACGTGCATCCGTGCGGTGCTTCATTAGGGCGATTGTCACGAAGAGCATCACGTGTGCATGTGTACAAATACCTTAATGGGGTGTTCCTCCTCAAGAGCAGCAAAGGAGAGAAGTGTAGGTTCTGAGGTCATCGGCCAACTGAATTAGCCTGCAAAGGACCCTTACACGTTGGACTGTCACGGACAGTTGCGACCGGTTGATAGGTGAGTGTCAGCCGGCCGATGGCTATTAACAGCCGACCGACAAAGGTAAGCGGCCAGCCTATTTACGGGGTTTCTCCCAGTGTTGCTTGTTGGACTGGTTTGGGCCATTTGCGGCCAACCGACAGTTGGGCAATAGTCAGTCGACAACGCATACGAACTACATTACATAGTTTCTTATTTTGGCTCTAACTCTTACAAAGTGTTATATAAACACTTGCTAATCAGAATTAGGGTATGGAATAAAGATTATCACTTCCAAAAAGAGATGGAGAGAGAAAAAGAAGAAGAGATTGAGAGAGAGAGAGAGAGAGAGAAAGATCAAAGGGAGAGTGTTCCAAGTTCGAGAAGTTACATATACAACTCCGACTCGTTCTCAGCTACTTCTAAATCCTCTGATCGGTGCAATCTCTCTTGTTTCAGTTCTCTTTGGTTGTTATATGCCCTTGGAGTGAAGATTGGTTGGATCTGAGTGTATGTTGCTCGTGATTACTGTGTAAACGCTTATTATATAGTGGATTTGTTTATCTAGACGAGGTCTCATGGTTTTTACCTCTATTAGAGGGTTTTCCTCGTAAAAAAAATTTGTGTCATGGTGATTGATTATTGATTGTGTTTTTCGCATTATCATATCCTGTAATTCACAATAGTTAGGGTGAGAGATCATAAACTTTTGTGCATCCACCCCAAACAAAAGTAGCATCAAATCATCCAGATTGTGTAGAATGACAGTGGGATCGATGTGAATTATGGAGGGCGGCTCATCAAGGATGATCAGCCTCAATGGGTCTAACTGGCTCATCTGAAAGGGTAAGATAGAAGATCTGCTATATTGTAAAGACCTGTAGACACCGATCACAGGTGAAAAGGCTAAACTAGCAAATATGTCCAATGAAGATTGGAAGAAGTCGGACCGAAAGGCGGTGGGGTTTATTAGACAGTGGCTGGATGATACGGTGCTCCGCCACATGTCTACAGAGACCTCAGTTGCTAGCCTATGGCAGAAACTAGAAGTTGTATGAGAGGAAGACAGCCGATAATAAAATCTTCTTAATAAGAAGACTTGTGAACCTGAAGTTCAAGGAAAACGATTCCGTAGCTAAACATATGAATGAAGTCAGTAGTATTGTGAACCAACTCTCTACTATGAAGATGGCCTTGAACAATAAGCTACAGGCCTTACTATTACTTAGCTCGTTGCCTAATAGCTGGGAAACATTGGTTGTGTCTCTGAGTAACTCCTCACCTGAGGGAAAGGTGTCCATGGACCAAGTCACGAGTTCTCTCTTTAACGAGGAGACAAGAAGAAAGTTCCAGGAGTTGTCTCAGCAAGAGGCACTGGTGACAGAAGATCGGGGGAGAAGAAAATAAAGGAAGGGAGATAATAACCGCGACAAATCTAGAGGTAAGGTCTAAGTCGAGAAAAGAAGTTGAGTGTTAGAACTGTAGCAAGAAGGGCCATTATAAAAATGAATGTCGTAAGGAGAAGAGGGACAAGAAAGGAAAAGGGAAGGAGAAGAATGAAGGATCAGATTCAATTGCAGCCGCTTTCGATGGCAAAGTGGTGGTTATACTCTCGACATACCACGATGTTTGTCTCACTGCTACAAGTCAAGAAACGGACTAGGTGATAAACTCGGGAGCATCGTATCACGCTACTCCACACAAACAGTTCTTCACAAGCTATAAGTTAGGCGACTTTAGTACAATGAAGATGAAGAATTCTGGTATATCCAAGATAGTGGGGGTTGGCAATATATATACATATAAAGATCGATGTAGGATGCACATTGGTGATGAAGTGAGGTATATTCCTGACCCTCGCCTCAACTTAATGTCGATGAAAGGTTCAACGATGATAGCTATGAAAGCCAGTTTGTTAATGTGCGTCGGAAGCTCATTAAGGGCTCGTTGGTCGTAGCAAGAGGAAAGAAGTATTGCACCTTGTACAAGACAAGTGTGAGTGTCTCTAAGGGTGAACTAAACGTAGCAAAAGATTCAGCGATGGACATGTGGCATAAGCAGCTAGGTCACATGAGCAAGAAAGGGCTTCAGATGTGTTTCACCTGCTAGCCCAGCTGGAAGACGCCCAAGCATTTTAATAGCAGGTTTTAGGTTCGAGTGTTAAGGAGACACACTAACCCCATCGATGGGTGGGTATATCGTGTGACTAACCGTGTGGGTGTGTTACCCAGATAACAGGGTGGGTGCGTTGCATGACTAATAAAAAAAAAAAGAAAGGGTTTCAGATGTTGGCAAATAAGTAGCTCCTCCCAAACCTTACAGGTATACCTCTTAAAACTTGTATTGACTGTTTATCAGGGAAATAACATAGGGTTGCATTTATTAAAATTGTTTCTCATATTAATAAAGATAATGCATTAGATTTGGTTTATTCTAATGTGTGTGGTCCTATGAGGACAAAAACCTTTGGTGAGACTTTGTATTTTGTTACATGTATAGATGATGCATCTAGAAGGGTATGTGTATATGTATTGAAAACTAAAGATTAGGTATTTGATGTATTTAAAATGCTTCATGCTATGATCAAGAGTGAGATAGGAAGATCATTGAAGTGCATCCGCACTAACAATGGAGGTGAATACACCAGGGTGTTTCATAAATATTGTAAGACCGTGGATATATGACATGAACAGACGGTGCCCAAGACCCCTTAGCACGATGGTGGTTGAGCGTATGAATCGCACTATTGTAAAAAGAATTAGGTGCATGTTTTCCCATGCCAATCTACCCAAGACGTTTTAAAGAGAAGCAATGCACACGGCAATGCATTTAATAAACAGGTGTCCATCAACCCCTTGGAATGGAGAAGTTTCTGAGAAGATATGGACTGGACATGATGTATAGTACAGTCATCTCAAGGTGTTTGGATGCCAGGCATCCGCATATACCCAGAGATGAGAGGTACAAGTTAGATACGAAGATCAGGCATTGTGTATAGTAACGAGAAGTTCGGTTACAGGTTGTGGGATCCAATCAAGAAGAAGCTCGTCAGGAACAGAGATGTGATCTTTTTCGAAAAATGGTGTATTGAAGATATTGAAAAAGCCCAGAAGACCCAGCCCAGTTCAAGTGAGCTAGTGGATACAGTCCAATCACTCCTCCCGTAGTGCCTGGCAGGCTTGAAGACGGTGAAGGCCTCCTCCTGAGTTAAAGGGGACTATACATAAGCCTTTACTCCCATGTCTTCTCTTAACCATGGTGAGAGAACTAACCTTGGTTAGTTCCCTACAACTAACCTTATTTAGTTCTCTAACTCTTAATCATTAACCTAATCTAGCCATAACTTAGATTATCAACACTGAACATAAGATTAATCCAAACACTCTACTCTCATCTAAGATGGACCTCACGGATGTAGGCCCACACAAGTTTTAAATTCAAAAAGATTTTTTTATTACAAAAATGGATTCGGGCCATTCTTGGGTACGATTTGTGATCACGTGGGGTCCACATTTGGAGATGAAATACCACTCCCTGATAGTCTCATATGAGGGCTTCTAAACCCCAAGGTGGGGCCTGCTAAATGTCCATATATGAATTACGGTATAAGGCCCAATATGGGCAACAAAATTTTCTGCACAACTTGAGCTGGACCCATTTTGGGGGCTGATTTTTTATCACATGGGGCCCACTTTGGCCAAGGTAAAAGAAAATTTTTGTAGCCATACATATAGGGCAAAATTTTCAAGTGGTGGTCCCCATATATCTCATACATGAGGCTCACCACATATGTCCAAAGTTAGCCTAAAAAAAAAAAAAATCAGACATGCAGTTTCAAAACATGGTTCTATCCCAACTTCGAGCCCACTTCCCAAACACTTGGGCCCAATTCCACTGAAGTCGTGGGACATCACAGCCCTCTGATGTATGGAATAAATATCCCCATTGTGGGACCCTTAGCTACAGAGCATGGGGCCCACCATGAGGTGTTAAAGAGGCCTACTTGGAGGACTGTCTGGTACTAAAAACAATTTAGAAAACTGAAAACACGAAGGAAGGAAAGGGAAAAGTATGACCCACCTCTTGGACTTCAAATTGATGGTTGAGCTTAGAAGGCTTTGAATGATCCTAGGTTGATGGTGAGATAGTCTACTTGCTTCTAAGATTGATGATGGGCCACACCTTGGCCCCACTCCCTCCTCCTCCTCCTCCTCCTCTCTCTCTCTCTCCCCCTCTCCCTCTTTGAAAAATCCAAAAGTCTTGGCTAAGTCTTGTGAAAGAGAAGGGAGAGAGAACCTAAGGTGGAATCCATGTGGCAAGAGAATGGGATCCTATTGGTGACAAGGGGAGTATTGTGTGGTATATAAGATGGGTAGTGGAGGATAAGGTGGATGATGTGCATGTCATGCATTGGCCATGGTGGATGAAATGGAGGCATGCATTGGCTAGTGGTTGGATAAGGATTGTGGATCATAGGTGATATATGGTGGATGATGAAGTGGAGTGTTTCTAATGGTTGTTTAAAGTGAGGTGTCACAATAAAAGACATGCATTGGATCCATGTGTTAGGTGATGTGGCCGCATGTAATGATTTATTTCTAAGGCGTGGGAGATAACAAATGATGGGTTTTATGGTAGAACCCTTTTTTGTCTCCTAGTGTATTATCCCATATATGTTAGATCTCTAGTTTGTCATGTAGTGTTTGTCTTGGATGGTGATAATTTATATGTTATAGAAAGTGGATCTTATGCCCATATAGGCTCTAGCCCAACAAGGGTTGCTTGTACTACAAGTACCATTGACGTAGGAATGAGTTCTTTGCTCTCTAACTCCCTAATCATGTATTACATTGACACACGGGGTATACCACTATGATTGGGACAACGACGCGGTCATCTTGTTGTAGGTCTTAGGTGCAACGGGCTCTAGCCATCCTGACGCTTGTCTAAGTGCTTGGATACTGTTGTCTACACCTATTGAATATGTTGGTCAAACACATGTGTGACTGTGAGTTGGTACGAAGGACTAGGGTCTTATAAAGTGCCCACCCATCAGGTCAGAAATGAGGAATGCTCAAACCTTTGATTTTTGAAGGGTAAATAAATGATAATGGTTATAATATTTAGTTAGTCTAATTTGAGTTAATATATGCCACATATTACTTCTATGTGCCTATGCATCAAGCGTCATAATCAGTTAAGTATCAAACAAAACCCTTTTCCTTTCAACATGCTAAGAGAAAAGACTCTTCAACTCTTTCCATGCTTTTTTCTCGGTTCACATCAATGATTCGATGCTAGTGCAAAAAATAGGAGAGAAAATAAATGGTAGTTTGGCAGCTTGTATTTGATATGAATTGAAATTAAATCACAATTACTATGGAATTCATATGAATTGGAATCCTCAATTGTTTTTGGCACTGGGTAGATGAAATCCAGTAAAACTAAAATTTTTCATTCACACGTGGCCCATTGTGATGTTTATGTGAAATCTGCCCTGATCACCAAGTGCATTACTCCATTTTAGCATTAGGCCCCAAAAATCAGCTTGGTCCATGATTCAGGTGGACCACACAATTGAAAATAACGTATGGGGCAACGCTCACCCTTCAAATTGTTTTCCTTTGTCATGGCTCACTTGAATCACGGATGGGCCTAATTTTGATCTCAAGGCCTAAATTTTAGCTTGGCGTCTAATGATTGAAGTGGATTTCATATAATCATCATGATGGACCTTAAAAAAATAAGGATGGGCACCCCTCTCCTAACTGTCTCTTAATATGGCTATGTAGGCACCCCACCCTAAATGAGATCAGAACTACTCTCAACTTTAGTACTATGCTCGATCAAAGGTGCAGCACGGCTCGACGCTCGCAAATACGATTGTACATATTGAACAAGGTGTGGCCTAGAAAGGGCCAGATTAACTGATTGGGTGGCCCATTAATCTATTCCCTTGCACAAATCATCTAGGCTTTGGGACAACTAAACATGTAACATCCTGATAAAGTTACTCCTAGGCTAACCATAACATCCCAAAAGGCCCAAAAGGGAAGCTTGGGATGGTCATCAACGAGGCCCGGAAATGACTAATAGCATGGATCGACGGAACCATAGCTTGCATGGCTCGATCTCGACCATTAGTTTAAGATAGCAGTAATCTGTAAACCAATCGAACCAAGTTTCTCTAACTCCAACAACACTAATATCTCATGAAAATCCAGATGAGGGATCCCTGGGATATTTCAGAGATAACCACCAGATCCGATTGGTCGTGGCTCCCACCATAATCTCTAACTGAAATCCACCTCAATCACTAAGTGCATCACCCCATGTTAGCTGTGGGGCTCAAAAATCAGTCCGATCAGTGATTTAGATGGGCTATACCAAGGGAAATAGTTGGAAGAGGAACGCTCAGCCTTTTTTTTTTTAAAGGCACTCTGTGATTATTATATGAAATCCGCTCCAACCACTAGATGCAAAGCTAAAATTTAAGCATCAATTCTAATCAGGATCTTTCGTGATTCAGGTGTGCCACACAAAGGGAAACAGTTTGGAGGGTGAGCATTGCCCCATAAACTATTTCCAAATGTGTGGCCTAAATCATAGACTTGACTGATTTTTGGGCTCTAAGACTAAAATAGAGCGATGCTCTTGGAGATCGAGGTGGATTTCACATAAACATTATGGTGGGCCATGTGTATGATCTTTTAGTTGTGCATTTGATTCACCCTTGGTCACTTACTTCTGCATGAAAATTGCCTAAAATCCACTTCAAGAATGAGTTGGCATAATGTTTAAGTGAAACCCACCCCGACACTAGTTGCATCACCCCATTTTAGTCGTAGGGCCCACAAATCAACTCAGTTCATGATTCAAGTGGACCATACTAAAGGAAACAATAGGGAAATGTACACCCATCCTTGATTTTTTTCAGGCTCAGCTTGATTATTATATGAAATCCGTTCTAACCACAAGATGCTAAGATAAAATTTAGGCTTCATAAAAAAAATCAAGCCCATTCATGATTTAGGTGGGCCACAAGAAGGGTAATAGTTTAAAGTGTGAGCATTGCCCTGTTTACTGTTTCTAATCATGTGATCCACCTAAATAATGACCAAGTTTATTTTTGGGGCTCTACAGGTGAAATGGAGTGCACCTCATAATTAGGGTGGATTTCACATAAATATTGCGATGGTTCACATCAGTCACTTCGACATGAAACTCGCACGAAGTCCACTTCAATAATTAGTGGCCCCCATTGTGATGTGTAAGTGAATCCCACCTTGATTACCAGGTGTGTCTCCCCATTATAGCCATAGGGCTTAAAAATCAGCTTGATTCATGATTCAGTGAGCTTGTTGATGTAGGGGAAGAACCCCATGATCGAGGGCGTGGATCACGCACCTTCCTGCGGGAGATGGACAGGAAGAAAAACAAGAGAAAACTAAGGAATTTCATATTTTGGAGTTTCAACTCAAACAGGAAATTGTTATTCCCGTTTTTAGACTTCGGACCAACTTGATCATTTATGATGATCCATTCCATCCATTTTGTAGAGCTGCTCGATGTCGAGAAAACCCAACAAGTTTCACGTCGATCCGAGTTACGGATTGATCGTGGCGTCCAAAATGGTACGAACTGTCCAGAAAGTTCCGAATTCCGCCCACTGAAACTGGAGATGGTCCAGGTGGCCCATTACTACTGGTATGGAGAATCTGAGCCAACCATCTTGAAGGGTACGTCGATATTAGTAAAACCACAAAGTTTCGTGGCAATCAGATATGTGGATTGCTCGTATCAGCGGAAGGAAGACAGTGCTGGCGTTATACAATTGCGCAGATTTTTCTATTTCTTTTCTAATTGTATTAGGATCCTTTTCTTCCTTTGCAAGTTAGTATTAAGTACGAATTTAGGATTTAGTTTATTATTTAAAGCAAGTTAATTATGTTTATTTGAATTATTCATTCAATTATAAAAAAAAACAATTATTTGGAATTAATTTCCTCTTTTTATTTTTATTTCTTCTCGTGGATTCGAGAAATACTCGGTTAGGGAGACGGTGATCGACCTACCACGTATCCCCCTGCGTCATTGGTATCAAAGCGAGGTTTCTTCCTCAGGATGATGGCCTCTAATAAAGGGTTGGATCTTCATCCTAAGGACGGTGCTCCAAGGGATTATGTCACGGCGGCAGCTTTCGATGAAGCACAACAGGAAAATCGGTTGATCCTGCAAGGTATACAGGCAACCCTCAACCGCATTGCAGCGGCATTAAATCTGCCCCAAGCCCAAGGCAACAGTCAACAACCACCTGTGCTTGCTGTACGGAAGAACCCCATGATCCGTAGAGCACCCCAGGTGGCCTATTACAGGGCTACCCCAAACGATTCAAAACTCAACGATAAAGAGGTCGAAGACATCATCGTACGACGGCCTGCGTGTGGGAATGATCGTGGGGATTATGTTGAAAGAGCTTTTCGAGGTAATGTAACTTCGAATCAGGTCGTTGAAGTACAACCCACCACCATCTCAGAGGATGTTCAAAATTTTGAGGGGGTAGAGGAAATCAATACTTCAGTCTTAAAGGATAGGGAAGGAGAGTCTAAAGTTATTTCTGATATTATGGAGTCAGTTTTGACGGAATCCATGAGCATCTCAGAAAGTGTCACGCCAGCAATGCAGGAAATTAAGGCGATCGGAGTTGCCGAACTTCCTGATAAATTGTTCATTGTGAAAGAAATTGTCCTTTCTCAGAAAAAGTCAACTTTTGATGTGCCAGAGAAGATTGCAATTATTCATGTTGGCGTGGAGAAGAAGTCGGAGAAAATTTTTCCTGCATTCCAGGATAGGGCCCGCAAGCATCGACTTCCGAAGTTAAAAGCAAATCATGGCCCTAAGCCAAAGCGAAACTCGAGGACGAGTTTTTTTCAAGTGGGGAAGAATGATGTAGGGGAAGAACCCCATGATCGAGGGCGTGGATCACGCACCTTCCTGCGGGAGATGGACAGGAAGAAAAACAAGAGAAAACTAAGGAATTTCATATTTTGGAGTTTCAACTCAAACAGGAAATTGTTATTCCCGTTTTTAGACTTCGGACCAACTTGTGGGGCCCATCTTGATCATTTATGATGATCCATTCCATCCATTTTGTAGAGCTGCTCGATGTCGAGAAAACCCAACAAGTTTCACGTCGATCCGAGTTACGGATTGATCGTGGCGTCCAAAATGGTACGAACTGTCCAGAAAGTTCCGAATTCCGCCCACTGAAACTGGAGATGGTCCAGGTGGCCCATTACTACTGGTATGGAGAATCTGAGCCAACCATCTTGAAGGGTACGTCGATATTAGTAAAACCACAAAGTTTCGTGGCAATCAGATATGTGGATTGCTCGTATCAGCGGAAGGAAGACAGTGCTGGCGTTATACAATTGCGCAGATTTTTCTATTTCTTTTCTAATTGTATTAGGATCATTTTCTTCCTTTGCAAGTTAGTATTAAGTACGAATTTAGGATTTAGTTTATTATTTAAAGCAAGTTAATTATGTTTATTTGAATTATTCATTCAATTATAAAAAAAAAACAATTATTTGGAATTAATTTCCTCTTTTTATTTTTATTTCTTCTCGTGGATTCGAGAAATACTCGGTTAGGGAGACGGTGATCGACCTACCACGTATCCCCCTGCGTCACTTGTGAATGCCTTCCCTCGTGCGGACGCGTGGGCATGACCCTCACTTGTTGGGCGATACTTGTTAGGTTTTAGAATACATATGGGGTTGGCCCTAGTGCGAAGGTTTTTTTTTTTTTTTGGTTGACTTGGAGTTGCCACTAGTCAAAATATATATGGCTTCAAAATCCACAATCGGCTAGAACCCGTAGAATCGCTTTGACGCAGGGAGGACGTGGTAGGTCGATCACCGTCTCCCTAACCGAGTGTTCTCGAATCCACGAGAAGAAAATAAAAGAAAAAATAAAAGGAAATAACTTCCGAATAATTGATTTATTGATAATTGAATGAATAATTCAAATAAACATAATTAACTTGCTTTAAATAATAAACTAAATCCTAAATTCGTACTTAATACTAACTTGCAAAGGAAGAAAATGATCCTAATACAATTAGAAAAGAAATAGAAAAATCTGCGCAATTGTATAACGCCAGCACTGTCTTCCTTCCGCTGATACGAGCAATCCACATATCTGATTGCCACGAAACTTTGTGGTTTTACTAATATCGACGTACCCTTCAAGATGGTTGGCTCAGATTCTCCATACCAGTAGTAATGGGCCACCTGGACCATCTCCAGTTTCAGTGGGCGGAATTCGGAACTTTCTGGACAGTTCGTACCATTTTGGACGCCACGATCAATCCGTAACTCGGATCGACGTGAAACTTGTTGGGTTTTCTCGACATCGAACAGCTCTACAAAATGGATGGAATGGATCATCATAAATGATCAAGATGGGCCCCACAAGTTGGTCCGAAGTCTCAAAACGGGAATAACAATTTCCTGTTTGAGTTGAAACTCCAAAATATGAAATTCCTTAGTTTTCTCTTGTTTTTCTTCATGTCCATCTCCCGCAGGAAGGTGCGTGATCCACGCTAGATGACAAGAAATTACAAGATTTCTTAACTTAATGACTCCTGGGATTGTCTGCACCATAGATTCTAAGTAAGGACCACGGTTACAGAAAATGAAAGGGTTAGGCACCATTTTCTTTCTCATGTGTTGCACGATCTCCACTTTATGCTGGGTTCCAGGACCCTAGGTAAGTGAAATAAAAAAATATATAAAAAATGCAATAGAAGAGTATATCGAAGATATCGTTTGCACTATAGATTCTAGGTAAGGGTCTCAGTTATGAAAAAAGAAGGGGTTAAACACCATTTTTCGCCTGTGGTTATACGGTCTTTACTTTACACTAAGTTCCAGGACCCTGGGTAAGTAAAATAAAGAAAAAAATAGAAGTGCATAACAAAGATATGCTTGTGTGTAGAAGTTATCGATAGTTTTGGAATGTGTAGAGTGGAATATGGTTTAATCCGAGATGTGAGAAGTAAAAGGGGAAACCATACACCCTTTTTTGTCAAAAGGGATGGTTGGATGTCCTAAATTTCAATCCCACTTGTTGACTTCAATATCTTCTTTGGCTTTAAATGATTCTTACCTTGGTCGAACAGAGTGACCTTACAGAGGAAACTTTTTTAAGATGATAAAGGATAAGGCCAAAATTTGATCGAAATCTAATATATATAAACACCTATAGGTACATAAAATTGTATCAAATTGATTTTTTTTAAATTCAAAGGGATAAAATAAAAAATGAGTGGGTCAATCAAGTGACTGAACTCTAAAGAAAAATCATTATTGATGGTCAAAGAACATAAACATTGATAAATAGAATTGCCATTGATTTGCTTAATAGATAAATCGGCCAAAAAAACTATAACCATAACAATGAAACACTAGGAAAATCTCACACATGATGAAGATTTTTTGTTGCAGTCAGAAGAAGCAAAAGTCGGGTTTAAGCACATATAGCTTTAAATAAGCGATGACACACCGCGAATGCAACTAAACTCGAGAATCGACTCCCGATGAACTCTTTAGCAAATATTAAATCTTCACATAGTCTTTGCCTCATGCAATCTGTTCCATAGCCCATTTGCAACTCCGGCACTTAAATAGGCTGAGGATGCCTAATAACGGTCCTTCATGGGCCATTTTTAGGTGCTCTTTTTTTCTTTACATGTGAATTATAGTGCATTTGTAAAAGGGGTTGCAACTCTAGGACTTTTCCTAAAAAAGTCCCATAAAGGATCGTTTTTGTGAAAAGCCCTTTTTAAAGCTTTATAAATTCAACACATGTGTGGTGTTTTGCCAATGTTTCAAAGTTACGATACTCCCCCTTTTGTTCTACCACCTACCTTCTCTAGCGACGTGTGCATAACGCTTTAGCATAGAAAATTTGCATTCTCCCTGCCCTTGGAATACATATAGCATTGTTGGGTTGCACTCTTCAAGTGGAATTTTGGTGATTTTCATGCCCGAATTAACGTCACCATGTGAAATCCATGGTAGTTCATGTTGAAATCACGACTTCTTTCAGTGATTTCAAAATAGATTAACAATTGATACACCTTGCTATAACACGATCACTTTTTGCTATGATCACCTATTGCTATCGAATCCTTGTTGCCAAACGACCCCCAAGATGGGCGTGACAACTAGTACATGTGCATGTAGCGCAGAAGTGACTGAAAAGCAAACTAGTGGTTAAGGTGTCAGATGGGCGGCTTTAAGACACACAGAAGTGACTAAAATCAAACCATTCGTGTCAAAGATTAAGATTATTCAATGAATCTAATTTTTGGTATACGTTTAATATACTATTGATATTCTAATTTGGATGGTTTACTTTTAGTCAACATCCATAGCAGGGATACAATTTCTAAGCACCTGATCGTCAACCACCTTATTTCGCTTGAGTATAAAATAAATCCAATAGAAGGGATGTAATGGTTGTCATTTCCCATTGACTCAGTTTCGATAGTGATCCTGATCCCTCTGGTATCGTACTACTAATGCTTTACAAGTTATGTGGGCCCACCATGACGTATGTATTTTGTCAGTATCATCCATCCATTTTGCTAGCTCATTTTATGGCATGAGCCCCAAAATGAGGCAGATTCAAATCATAGGTGGACCACACCACAGGAAACAGTGGTGATTTAACTCCCGGTACTACTAAAACTTCCTATGCCCACTGTAATGCTTGTTTGCCATCCAACCTTAATGCAGCCGGGGCGGGGGTGAGATCGAGCACCGTTTCTCTAACAGGCTAAGTAGATCTATGGATTTAGAAAATTTCAGCTCTGAAATGCTATTTCGCTTGAGTACAATTTCTCTAACAGGAAAACGAATCCGAATCCATGGATCTATTGATACTCCTCAATCGATCTTCTTTGATTTCTCGAGGGGTACTTGAAAACAAATGAGGAAAATAGAGTATAAACTCAATAATTTTTTATTTATCGTAGATAGAATGTTAACAACGAAATAAAAATCAATATTTATAATAAAACTAAGTCCTAGAAAAGCTTAGGAAACCCTAATCATGTATTTAAATGAACCCTAAACACAATAGGAAAGTATCAGAAAAAAATCTACATAAATTGTATAACACCTGTCGGGCGCCATCAATGTCCATCTTCCTTCCACTGTACAACTAATCCACACATCCGATTGACATGAAACTTTGTAGTTTTGCAGACATCGATGTACTCTACAAGATGATTGCTTAAATTCTTCATATCAATAGTGGTGGACCACCTGGACCATTTCCAAGTTAAGTCGGCGGAATTCAGAACTTTTTAAATAGTTCGTACTATTTCGAACGCCATAGTCAATCTATACGTTGAATTGATGTGAAACTTGTTGGGTTTTCTTAGCGTCGAGCAGCTCTACAAGATTAATAGAACAGATCACCATAAATAATCAAGATAGGCCCCACAATTTGGGTTGAAAATTCAAAAATGGGAACATTGGTTTCCTATTCTGGTTTAAACTCCAAAACCAGAAACTCCTTAGTTTCCTCTTCTCTTTGAAACTCCAAACCGAAACTTGCTAGATATAGTCTCACGCACGTGCACAATGGACAACTGTACACATGTGACAAGTGGCTTGAAGACGTGTGATTGTCCCTCATAGCAAATGGACGTCCGAGATGTGTGGGCTGTGGTCCACTGCACGTCTGGATGCTGGATGGTAGATGTAGGCTGTTGATAAAGGAGTATGGATGTGTGCTAGAGAGGACATCAAAAAATTTGTGCAAATTTGTGCAAGTCCACAGAGTAGTGCCGACTGGTCGTTGGATCATCCAGATAGTCCAGCATGCCTAGGCTGTTCTCCAGCTATTATTTGACCGACAAGGGGACCGATCGGACGATCGGTCCTGGAACTTGCACGACCAATCGTTAGGTGACGAAAGTCTGTGTTTTCTCTTATTTTTCTTCCGGTCTATCTCCTCCACGAAGATTGTTGATCCTCGCCCTTGTCCATAGAATTCTCTCCCTACATCAGACTCCACTTGAAGAAAACTCGACCTTGAGTTTTGCCTCAAGTCATGATGGAGATTCACTTTCATCTTCTTCTACGGCCTCGGCTTGTGCTTCGTGTCCAGATTCTCCAACGGATTTGATTGGCGGATCATGTCCTCGGCCAATCCTTGGCATAGCACAGGAAACATCGCCATCTTCTTCTCGGTGGGAACAAGGAAAATCACAAATGGATCCGTTACACTAAATGTGCTACCGAAGATTGGCTCTATCTGAGGAAAACTAGCATCTGACACAGTCATGAATTCCTGCAAATCCATATCTATAATTCCTAGAGTGGCAACATGATCCTCTTCCTTGTTCACCACATCTGGGATATCGTCTTCCTCCATCTTATCAGAACTTCGAATATTTTCTGAGACGATAGTGGGTGGTACCTCCTCCTCCCCCTCCATAGCTTCTACCCCTACTGATTCAACAGGTCCTTCGAGAGGGTTCCTGTGTCTGGATGAATGACATCTACTTCAAAAGCTTTGAGAGGGATTTTTGTGCCTGCATGAACGTCACATATGTGTGACTGATGACCTTTTATTTTCGTTAGCAAAACATGTATGCTTCTGATGGGGCTGGGATCGGCTGCAATCCCATCTTAAAATAATAATAAGATTTATGTTGCAGATTATGGGATTATAGGGTTATGGAGTTAATACCTGATTTGCATAATCATAGCACTTGAACTTTTCCAGCAGCCACCGCTTCATCCGCGGCCATGAGCATATTGGGGCCTTCATCGCATGCTTCCAATCACGCTGGAGATATTCGCACCAAACTGACATAGTGCTCTTCAACTTGAGGGCAACGTATGAGACCTTCTTCTCCTTGGGCATTTGCGTGAATTCGAAGAGGCGCTCAACTTCACATAGTGAGTTGTCGACGTGACCCCAGCCATCGAAGTTAGGAAGATCAACCTCTATGTAGACTCAACCTATCTAATCTACCAAATCTCTGCGATAAACAATCATACTTCTATGATATTCTTCTTTGTGATCGAATCTAGCCTGCAATCCTTGCATAACTTAATGATTCTTCTGCTAAAGTGTCTAAACTGTTTCCCCGAAAGCCGCCACTTTGAGAGGATGGATCCCTGGATCACCGTTAACATGATTTTTTGTCGTAGACAATGCTAAAAGCTATCTTCCTGAGGTCGTTCCTCGCAATCAGAGTGAGGGTGAGATCGAGCACCGTCTCTCTCACAGGATAACTAATCCGAATTCATGGACCTATCAGGACTCCTCAACCGATCTTACTTGATTTCTCAAAGGGCACTCGAAAAAACACGAGTAAAACGAAGTATAAACTCAACAAATTTTCATTAATCCCAGATAGAATGTTAACGACGAAATAAAAACCAATATTTATAATAAAACTAAGTCCTAGAAAAGCTTAGGAAACCATAATCATATATCTAGATGAACCTTAAGCACAATAGAAAATTATCAGCAAAAATCTGCACAAACTATATAATGCTTGTCCGGAGCCGTCGATATCCATCTTCTTCCACTAGTACGAGCAATCCACACATCCGATTGACATGAAACTTTGTAATTTTGCAGACATCGATATACTTTGCAAGATGGTCGGCTTAGATTCTTCACATTAGTAGTGGTGGACCACCTGGACCATTTTAAAGTTAAATTGGCGGAATTTAGAACTTTCTGCACAGTTTGTACTGTTTCGAACACTAAGATCAATCCGTAGCACAGATCGACATGAAACTTATTAGATTTTCTCGGCATCAAACAACTCTACAAGATGGACGAAATGGATCACCACAAATAATTAAGATGGGCCCTACGAATTGGGTCAAAAATTAAAAAACGAGAACAACAATTTCATGTTCATGTTGAAACTCCAAAACTGGAAACTCCTTGGTTTCCTCTTCTCTTTGAAACTCCAAACCGAAAACTTGCTGGATATAGCCCCGTGCATATGCACAATGGATAGTTGTACATGTGGCAAATGGCTTGAAGATGTGTGATTGTCCCTCATAGCAAATGGACATCTGAGATGTGTGGGCCGTGGTCTACTACACGTTTGGATGTGGATGGTAGATCTGGGCTGTTGATAAAGGAGTATCGACGTATGCTGGAAAGGACATCAAAATTTTTGCGCAAATCTGTGTAGGTCCACCGAGTAGTGTTGACTGATCACCAGGGGGCGTCGACCAATCGTTGGATCGTCCAGATAGTCCAGCATGCCTGGGCTGTTCTCCAGCCATTATTTGACCGACCAGGAGACTGGTCGGACGACCGAGCCTGGAACTTGCATGATCGGTAGTCAGGTGACGAAAGTCCGTATTTTCTCTTGTTTTTCTCGCAGTCCATCTTCTTCATGAAAATCGTCGATCCTCACCCTTGTCCATAGAATTCTCTCCCTACATACCTGCTGATGATCAGGTCACACGGACATGGACGAAGGAAAACACAAATATTAGCTTGATCCAAAACCTTTGTGGCCCTGAGCAGCTTAAAGTGGTAGGCATTCATTTATTACTATTTCTTGTGGTATAGTTCATCTGAACTTTGGATTTGCCTCATTTTTGGGCTCATGCCCTAAAATCCAGCTGATGGAAATATGGATGGACGGCATGGATAAAGCGTATACATCATAGTGGGCCCACAGAACTTTTCCAGCAGCACTGACAGCGACTCCAGCAAATGGCATATGAGGCCCATCAAATGAATAGGCATGGCCAAATCATGATCAGATATAGATTGCTGAATGGATAGCTATGTCCAAATCATGTCAATGGCCTGGATCCTTGATAGGATAAATTGGCTATCCGTTCCATGAAACATAACTGATCAGCCGAGTCATTTTTGCATGGACGGTGAGAATGAAAAGGTGCATCTGATGGGACGCGACTTAGCTGCGACCATAAATCCAGTGATGTGGGGCGCGGATTTCCTGCAAAGCCTTGCGCAGGAATTTCCTGCGCTGGAACCAAGGTGGGACCACAGTGATGTTTCTTGATAAATCCACACCGTCCATCTGTTTTGGGAGCTCATTTTAAGATATAAACACAAAAATGAACCGAATCCAAACTCAAGTAGGCCGAAAACGTGATGTTTGAACGTCCAAGTTGAAATATTTGAATCAGGATAATGTTTGTTTTTCTAGTGGGCGCGGATTTCCTGCGAAAGCCTTGCGCAGGAATTTCCTGCGCTGGGAACCACGGTGGGGCTCACAATGATGTTTTATGATAAATCCACACCGTTCATTCGTTTTGGGAGATCATTTTAGGCTATGAAAACAAAAATTAACCGGATCCAATACTCAAGTGGGCCTTACTAAAGGAAAAGGTGGGTAGGTAAATTACTACCGTTGAAACCTCCCTGGGGTCCACAGTGATGTTTATATGACATCCATACCGTTCATAACGTCACTACTACTGGGATGAACTGGAAAAACAAATATTATCCTGATTCGAAACTTCTGTGGCTCCACAAATATTTCAACTGTGGACGTTCAAATCTCACGTTTTCGGCCCACTTGAGTATTGGATCCGGTTAATTTTTGTTTTCATAACCTAAAATAATCTCCCAAAACGGATGGACGGTGTGGATTTATCATAAAACATCACTGTGGGCCCACCTTGGTTCCCAGCGCAGGAATTCGTGCGCAAGGCTTTCGCAGGAAATCCGCGCCCTTTTCCAGTTCATCCCAGTAGTAGTGACGTTATGAACGGTATGGATGTCATATAAGCAATACTGTGGACCCCAGGGAGGTTTCAAGGGTAGTAATTTACCTACCCACCTTTTCCTTTAGTGAGGTCCACTTGAGTCTTTGGATCCGGTTCATTTTTATTTCCATGTCCTAAAATGATCTCCCAAAACGGATGGACAGGGTGGAATTATCAAAAAACATCACTGTGGGCCCTACCGTGGTTCCCAGCGCAGCAAATTCCTACGCAAGGCTTTCGCAGGAAATCCGCGCCCAGTGATGTGTGTGAGACCCTAACTGTAGGCCCATCTTTCGACGTCTCACCTGTCCCACCTTTAAACCACCCTCATCTCTCACAAGCACGAGCCAGTGGCACGTGGGAGGAGCGTGTCTCCGGCGCTTGGAGATCGGTTCCGCGAGTGAGTTATTAGGCGACTGCAACGCGTCGTAAAGTGGCGAAGCAGAGAAGTGGTGTGGCAGGGGTGTCACGATCCTCACGCCACGAACAGACAAGATTAACATGCAAGGCTCCACGTGTAAATAAAGCTCGCTTACGAGAGCCACGCTTTAACGGCTCTCTTACAAGCCGGAGATATATATATATATATATATATATATATATATATATATATATAAAGCGGGTGGAAGCGGAGGAGAAATCCATTTTTTGAAGGATGGAAGTAGAGAAGGCAATGGCGGAAACGAAGGAGGTGACTCACCCAAACGACGCGATGGAGACGGTGGCCCCACAGGCTCCCGTCACCAAGGAGAGAAAGGTCCGAGCAGACTTGGAAGCTACTCTTCCCAAACCCTGTAAGACCGCTCCTTTTTTCTTGTTTTTTTGCTAGTTTTATATGAGCGCGAAAGATCCCTGCGGTCCATCATGTGGGCCCACTTGTTGTGTGCCTCGCATGCATGTATCGCAGCCGTCATTTTACGTGGACCACCTGATGCTGATGACTTCATCCGATTGCTTGTTGGATCTGGAACCCGAGAGAGTAAGGTTCGGGTGGCTGTTCGTGCATTTCATGTTAAAATTTAGAAAATAAAAAATAAAACGATTTGCATGTTGAAATTTAGAAAATAAGATACTATGTGACCGTTCGTATTCAAAGCAAAAAGAGCCAAGGAAGCTGATTGCGTCGGATCCCACTCGGACCTAGCAAGGTCCCGCCAAATCTGTGTGGGGGCCACTTATCCACGCCGTCCATCCCTTTTCTCTTCAGATCATGTTAAGGTATGGGCCCAAAAAATGAGGCAGATAGGACCACACCAGACTCTCTTGCATTTAATGCAACCCAAGCTTACTATTTGGTGTGGTCCACTAGAGTGTTGGATCTTCCTCCTTTTTTGATCCATACCTTAACATGATCTGAGAAAACGGATGGACGGTGTGGATAAACAGACATCACGGTGGTCCCCACATAGATCTGGTCGGACCTTGCTACCTCCGAGCCAGGTTGTACACAATCCGCTTCCAATTATCAATAGGCTGAAAATGTCTAATTAAGAACTTTTATTTGTTTTCTTTCCCAATATAGAGTAAGAGAATTTTCATATAAGCGGTTTGGATTATTTAGATTACTGAAAGATGGTCCACATTCAAAAGCTAAAGCCTTTGATGGAAGTTCCTTCAACAAGTGCTGTAAAAAGCACATGCAACAGAAAACTTTGAAGCGCCTTAATGGCGGTTAAATATCTATTCCGTCCATCGGTTGTGCCGTTGAGTTGAAAAACTAGGTGATTAAAAACTCAAAAAGGGACCACACCCCACAAAACAGTGGGGATGGGGAAGCCTGCCAATGAAGAATCGGCTGCCAAACAGGAAAACCCTGGTTGAAGCCTTTTAATTGGTCCTTGGCAGCCAACAGATGATCTGCCTGCCAATGAAGAATCGGCTGCCAAACAGGAAGACCCTGGTTGGAGCCTTTTCATTGGTCCTTGGCAGCCAACAGATGATTTGGACATTCCTATGTCCACCTTAATAAGGTGATTCCCCACGGTATGGAGGGAAAGCACAAATATCAGTATCAATTCATCAAAAACTCCGACAAGGTTTGGATCGGGGGAGCAGATTGTGGTGTGCAAGGTAGGTGGTGTGTTGACATCACCAAGTTCTGTGGGCCCCACCATGATTTCTGTGTTATATCCATGCCATCCATCCCTTTTGAGAACTCAATTCTAAGGGAATGGGCTAAAAAATGAGGCAAATCCAAAGCTCAAGTGGACCACCCCACAGGAGCCAGTTTTCAAAGTGATGCTACAGTTGAAACCTTAGTAGGGCCCATCATAATGTTTATTTGCCATCCAACCCTTTCATAAGGGAAGCGGATTGGCTGGTTAACCTTACACCAGCGACTTTGCTGGTGTAGGTACGTGGCTCACGCAGGAGAGTACGTCAGTCCTTGAGCACCGTGAATGTACGAACAATTTAGAGAAGATCAAGGTTTTGTGGGGCCCACAATGATGCATTTAATATATCCATATTGTCCATCCCTTTGGCGAGATCATTTTAGGGCATGATCCAAAAAATGAGTCATATCAAAAGCTCAAGTGGACCACACCACAATAGGCAGTGGGGACAATGATTCTCACTCTTAAAACATTCCTATGGCCTACCATGATGTTTATTTTCCATCCAGACTATTCATAAGGTCACAGTGGACCTGGACGAAGGGTAAAAACAAATATCAGATTTATCCAAAACTTATGTGAACCCCATGAAGGTTTCAGTGGTATACATTCAATCTCCACAGATTTCTAGAATGTGGTCTACTTGAGATTTGGATCCATCTCTCTCTCTTTTTTTTAGAAAGCAGAAAAAAACACGACCCTCCCAAAATGAACAGACGGTTTAAATATAACACATACCTATTGGTGGGGCCCACAAAACTTGCTGACATCAATACACCAGCAAGGTTGCTGGTATATATAGGGTACACCACGCAATCCGCTTCCTTCAACTTATGAGTCTGGATCCTCTGCTCAGAGAGATCATTGGTCCATGCCATCACTGATGTTGCTATATGCAGCAGTGTTGACAACGTTAGTGCTAACTTGGACCAATGGGCTCAAGAGGAGCGTGATTTTCTTGCTTTTTTTCAAGTGAAAGAAGATTGGCTGGTGAACCACACACCAGCCACCTCACAGGTGTGCCTATGTGTCGAGCCCCAGAAAGTAAGTAAAGGCTTCAAAAGCCACCAGCCGAGTAGTCCTCAGCTGCATATCATCATTAACGGGCCGAGCAGTCCAGGGTTCGAGGACTAACAATGTCCTCTGAGTGTGACATGCGCACACACAAGGTTCACTAGCCGATCCGCTTCCTTCCGGAGCAGAGGATCTAGATTATGAACTTGGAAGAGGTTTGCATGGTGTGTCACACACCAGCGACTTTGCTAGTGCATTGACGTCAGTAAGTTTTGTGGGCCCACAAAGAGGTATGGTTATATTCAAACCATCTGTTCATTTTGTGAGATTGTTGTAAGCCTTTAGACCAAAAACGAGTTGGATCTAAAGCTTCATGTGGACCACATTGCAGAAAGCAGCGGAGATTGAATGTCAACCATTGAAACCTTCTTGGGGATTACAGAAGTTTTGGATCAATCTAATATTTGTTTTTACCCTTCATCCAGGTCCATGTCCTTATGAATAGTTTGGATGGCAAATAAACATCATTGTGGGCCCTAGGAATGTTTTAACGGTGAGAATCATTGTCCCCACCGCCTTTGGTCCACTTAAGCTTTGGATATGATCCATTTTTGGGATCATGCCCTAATATGATCTTGCCAAATGGATGGATGGATGGATGGATATATTAAATACATCATTGTGGGGCCCACATAACCTTGATATTCTTTGAATCCATCATACATTCACGGAGCTCGAGGACTGACATGCTTGTCTGTGTGCGCCACGTACCCACACCAGCAAGGTCGCTGTTGTAGGGTACACCAGCCAATCCACTTCCTCTGAACTTATTGGGAAATTTGCCTTGTTGTACACCTGGCAAGCTTATGAGGCATCACGATTCAGAGCCGATTACAAGTGGAGGACATGAATCCATGTGGGACCAGTGACACCCACTGGTCCGCCAGATTCACCAGCTCATGAGTCCAACGATAGGAAGATCCAAGAGTCTTGAGTGGAAACAATGGGAATTGAATGCCTACCCTTAAAGACCTTCGCTGGTTTTGATCAGGATAATATTCTTATTTCCCATTCATCCCAATGGGAATAGCCGTATCAATAGTTAGGATGGTATATAAACATCACAGGAGGGGATTGACTGTTTCTGGATGAGGTGCCTTTGTGCTACCAGGAAGTAAAGGATTTTCAAGGAAAGGGTAGAGGATGATAGAATCACAAAAGGGAATTTTACCCCAAGAAAACTACTTACTACTTAATTAATACCCCAATACACCGAAAACCTTTTTAAATAAGGTTTTCAAAAAGCTATTTCATTATTTGATATAATTATCATTCCACTACTGGAGTATACATTTCTTCAAGGGGCTATGGGTGGGCGTGCGAGCAAATAGGGATGGCCCCCACTGTGATGGTTATGTAAAATCCACCCCAACCATTAGGTGCATCATCTCATGTCAGGCCAAGGGCACAAAAATTAACCCCATCCGCTATTCAAGTGGATCACATGATTGGAAAAAGTGTACAGGACAAGGATCATCTTCCAAACTATCTCTCTTCGTATGGCCTACCTAATTACTGATGGGCCTAAGTTTTAGACCGTCCCTAAATTTTGGTGTGGCATCTAATGATTATGTAGGATTTCATATAATCACCATAAGTCAAGGGTATGCGTCTTTTTCCCAACTACTTTCTTTGGTGTAGCTCACCTAAATCACAAGTCAGCCCCTTTTTATTGTTTTTGCTCTGGGCCTAATCTGGAATTACACATCTAATGGTCCGAGTAGATTTCACATATACATCATGGGCTATGCTAAAAATCAAGTGGGGCCATCCATCTCTAATTGTAGAGAGATGCATGGGACACCACTTGATTTTGACAAGGCCCACTGTGACATTTCTATAAGATCTATAAGATCCAACTGACCATTAAATAGTTAGTCGACCAAAGATGAAAAGAAAAAAAAAAAGCTTACATGTGATTCTGGTGGGCCACACAAGAGGAAATAGTTAGGAGAAAGGATGTCCACCCTTGATTTTTACAAGGCCCACCGTTATACAAAGATGAAATCCACTCCAACCATTACATTGTAGTAAAAAAAAATTAGGCCTTGGCTAAGAAATTATGCCCATCCCTAATTTGCATGGGCCGTACTAATGGAAATAGTTTGGAGGGTGAGCATTGCCCTACACACACTTTCCAATCATGTGGTCCACCTAAATCACAAATGATTTTTGGGCCCCTAGCCTAACATTGGTGATGCACCTAATGGTCAAGTATAAATATCATGGTAGGGCCCACCTAAGTCATCGACCCATTTACTCACACAAGGACTGCGACAGAAGGTGGTGGAATGATAATTGTATTGATTAATGAGGTAGCTTTTTGAAAACTTTTATGAAAAAGGTACCACGGTGTAAATTCCTTAAATTGGAAGTCCATTAATTGGTATCTTCATGAAATTGGATTATCAAATTTGTTGTTCAATTTTCTTTTTAATAGGCTAAATGATCCTAATAATCCAATTAATAGTTAAGAATGGATGATAAATCGTCCATCATATGGGACCTTTTAGATCACTTCTATACCTGATTTGGATGCTCATTGCTTTTACACATGATCTAGATCGCCCATTATGTGGGCCCACCATTGATTCTTCATCCATTTGGCAATCAATTTGATCAGATGATTCTAATTAACCATTGATCAATGGCAAGGAAAGTAGACGGTCTATATCAATTATAGTAAGGAAGAGCTTATAATCGATCGGGACTGCTATCATATTAACCCACTTTTGATTGCCCAACTCTCTTATAAGTCACTTCAATAGCTCACTTTGATAGGATGATCCTACTCATCTGATCAGTGGTTAGGGAGACCTGATCAATAGTTAGGGAGACCAACACTCCAGATGGATTATAATATAGGATTCCAGTTACTGATTTGGACCATCCTTGAAATGGATACACCTTCAAGTGGGCCATCTCTTAGGACATTAGTCTGATATTATGATCTAACCACCTGACCAATTGATAAAAGGTCAATACTTATTATGCTGTGAAAATTTCATGATATCTATTTTCATATTATTATACTACAAAATCTCATATCCCATGATTTGGACCCTCCATCGATCATGTGGAGCCTACCTTGTAGTGTCAATCACTCCCAAAAATCACTTATATGGAATAATCCTAGCCACTTATTAATGACTAGAAAATGAACAATCCATATATATTATACAAAAAAGGTTTGATTATATTCATAACATGCAGTCCATCTCTAATTGCCGATCCCTTTACAAAAACTTGATGCTCCATAGTAATTATAATTGAAAGGGTCATGAAGATTGGACAGTCCATTGCATTGAGTCTCCTTTTGATTGTTCATTACTCTGGCATATCCCTTAAATTGAAGGATCATTACTATCAGACTGATGTTTAAAAAGTGACACTTTGAGGAAGGTAGGGAACAATCCTCAAGCTTAACCCTAAAGGCTTGTTTGATAGTCAGCAAATACTAGTAATCAATGGTAAAAGCACAATGATAGCTTTTGCCAATGTTTGGAAGGGGCAAAATTTTCACCTAGGTGAAAATTTCAACCTCCTTTCAAGCAATGGGCTCACCATGATATATATATATGTCATATCAACATTGCTTATTCATTTTTTATTTTTATCAAATCATTTTAGTGCATGAGCCAAAAAATGAGGCGTATCCAATGCTCTAGTGAACTATACCATGGAAAATAATGGGTTCAATGGTGATGTCATTATTCCCATTGTGGGCCACTTGAGCTTTGGATTTGCCTCATTTTTTAGCTCATGCCCTAAAATGTTCAGTTTGAATGAAACATATACATCACAGTAGGGTCCATAAAGTTTTGTCACGTTGTACAGAAAATGCAAATGTAAATAGTTATTACTTATTTACAATTAACTATATGTAATTAGGACCAATCAAATAGGCCCTAACAAACCATTGATTGGTTGTAATTAAGGTTGTCAAACGTAAAAATAGTAATAATGGTTTATCATGGCATTTTCTATACGAGTACAACATCCCATAGATAGTTTTGGATATTTTGCCCTGTGTACTTTGCTATGCGGCAAACTCCGTGGGTAACACCATGATTTTTGTGTTTCATCCGCGACTTCCCTTCATTTTGCCAAAACAATTTGGCTCATGAGCCCAACAAATGAGGTAAGCTCAAGTGGCCCACAATGGGAGCAATGACGTCCACCATTAACCTACAATACAATGGTGTGGTCCACTTGATCTTTATATTTGCCTCATTTTTGGGCTGGTGCCCTAAAGTGATTTCAAAGTATGAATAAACATAGTGGATATAATGCATACATCATGGCGATATTGTCCGATGTGGTCGCAATGGACAACTTAAATGCATTGACTTCAACACTATATATCTTCTTGAATACATCTCTGATTGAGGTAATTTGAAAGCCAAAATGAGACTTGATGAGTCTAGATTTTTTTTGGGGGGGGGACCATTTGATATAATAGATTAGAGATTAGATATTAGAAAACAATTGGTGATTTCTGAGAAAACTGGAAGATGCAAAACTTTAGGCCACATCACAGGAATTGTGTACAATCATGCCCTCAAACTCCATATCCAAGCTTTATGACCCACCTTAATTGGGGGTGGTTTTTTTTTTTCACACACACACCCACACTAACCCCACTCACACTCACACACCCACTCACATCACATGGGCACTCGATCTCATTATCTCAGTATTGAAACTGAGTCTTGTCTACCACTGAGCCACCTTAGTTTTTTAGTGTGATTTTTTTTTTGTGCTACTTTCACTATAGGTTGAGACGCATCAGATGAATGATGGTACATAAGCCCCACTGTAGTGAGTGTCCCCATCCCAACCATCCTATGTTGTGGCCTACTGGAATTTTTAATTCCCTGATTTTTGGGTTTTCTGTGTTAGTGGACCTGATGGATCACATGCTTGTTCCCCCACGCAGACCTTGTTAGCCGTAGTGCCATTGTAACTACGCCCAGTGTTAGGATGGTTCTCTCAAACTGAAAAGAAAAGAGATGAGAAATCCATATGCAATGTGCTCCATACAATCGAATTTTCATTAGATATTCTGATGTCCTTGTGTTCTTACTCAGACATGGCTAGAGCTCTAGTTGCTCCCGACACCGAACATGTTTATGGCACGTTGGGTCATGAACACCACCATCTTAGTGTTCTTCAACAACATGCTGCCTTTTTCGACCAGGATGATAACGGCATCATCTACCCTTGGGAGACTTACACAGGTAAGGTTTTTAGGTTCATTGCATGGCACAGGCTTACCTCCATTGGTCATCCCAAGGGACCCACATGGAGATATCGATTCCGTGGAGTGTAGATGGCCCACCATCCTATGATCACACTGGACATTATATTAGCGTGGGTGGTCGAATGATTATCTTGTCAATGGTCCATATTCATCTATAAACATCAATAGTACTCTGAATTGTTACTCAGTGATGGATTGTTCTGATCACCCATCCATCGTCGGACCAACGCATGCCGGTTGAGCCGGAACAGGGGCATAGGTGCATTTTCTGTATGTGGCAATAATATAGTGTGTGTTATCTAAGTGTTCATGTGATGTTCCAGGTCTAAGGGCAATTGGGTTCAATTTCTTTGCATCTGCAATCATGGCCGTTGTCATAAATGGGGCACTGAGTTACACTACTCTCCCAGTAAGATCATGCCTTCTTCTAACATGCGCTGTGGTTTGCCTTGTTCCCCAGGCTGATGTTTTTTTTTATTTTGGAGTGGTGGTTTCAGAGTTGGATACCTTCCCCATTCTTGCCAATATACGTCCATAACATCCATAGATCTAAGCACGGAAGTGACACTGGAACCTACGATATGGAAGGAAGGTGAGGTGTTTCAGATCTGAATTGTATGGTCCACGCTGGCTGACAGTGATGTGGCCCACTCCCCAGCGTTGGATGGTTATGAATACCATGTAGTGTTGCTGATGAGTGGACCGTATGGGCTTGAGTATGTACCCTTGGAAGGCCCACCCATGTCGTCCATGAGTTGCATGAGCTCGTCCATTGCCATCCACCACCGTTTTATCATGATCAATTGGTGGCCCAGTGTATGGACTGATCTTGCATGTACTCTCCACATTGGACGACCCATGCGAAGAAGGCTAAATATTCGTCCATCTAAAGCCAACCATTTCATTTCATTGGTGGAATTCAGGTTTGTTCCAGTGAACTTCGAGAACATATTCAGTAAGTACGCACTCACTGTACCGGATAAGCTTACCCTACAGGAGATCTGGCAAATGACTGAAGGCAACCGTAATGCAGTGGACTTCTTCGGCTGGTGAGCTCTTTCGACCCTTGATCTTCATCTGCATTGGGCCCCACAGATACTGTGTGGTCCTGCCTGCAGACATTGCCATTCGTGTAAGACATCCGTACCATGAGAAGGGGTGGCCCACTTTCTAGATGGGTCATCTTGATTTTCAAGAAGTATCATCTCGATGATGGGACCTAGTGTTTTCATCGTACTGATTGCCTGGAAGTGGGCAGTTCTACCTTGATTGTTCGAATTACAGCCAATTCAATGAAGAGGTGTGCTCCAATGGTACCGGGCCCGCGTGGTGCATATATCGTACATCCAAACCATCCATCGGATGCAAGGGAAGGGACTGAACATCAGTTCCAGTCCAAAACTCAGGTGGGCTGCTGCACAGGAAACAAGTTGGGTGGGAATGCGCTCCCTTTATTCTGGTTGAGGACCCACCTGAGTTGCACACCAGTGACTTTTTTCCTGACCCTTCAACATGGCAAAATGAAGGGTCTGGACGGCCTGGATTCCCTACATGCAATATTATACGTGTGCCCTTGTGCTTGTGTTTCTGTGTGTGGCCCACCCTTGAATTTATAGAAATTGGACTTTTCCGTTTGGAAGCGTTTGCATTGAGGAGGTTGTAAATGGGTTGTAGGATTGCGAGTAAGCTGGAGTGGGGACTACTGTACGTATTGGCACGAGATGAAGAAGGGTTCCTATCGAAAGAGGCTGCAAGGCGTGTTTTCGACGGTAGTCTCTTCGAGCATGTTGCTAAGCGGCAATTGGCCCCTGACAAGATGGGTTAAAGGGCATCTCTCTCCATCTATATCAATCTTATGTGATAACTAAGTTATGGAGGCTGGCTTTCTATGTAGGTGTCTGTATATTTTCAGTACTACTATATGAGTATCTTGGACGATTGATATTGGATCATTCTCTCTCTCTATTCATCCTTTTAATTTCTCTAAAGCAACAAAATTCACACTTGAAAATTGAAACTCCACTTTGAATTTAAAAGTAAAATAACTATTATTTTAATTCTAGTTCTACACAGATCTAGAAGTCTACTCACACCCACACCTTAGGGACTGGTAGACCGAGTACAGATAACCTCAGTCTCAACACTGAAGTGTGACTAGCAGTGAAGGTGTGAGTGTACTAACAGGGACGTGTGTACTAACCCAAAAAAAAAAAAAAAAAAAAGATAGCCTACTCAACTTCGATTGCCTCTCTTAAACTCATCGATTTTTCTCATTCCCGTTGAAGAAGATAGTCTACTCAACTTCGATTGCCTCTCTTAAAACTCAAATCGGTTTTTCTCATTCCCATTGTATTCTACTAACCTGAGATTTTTTTATTATCTTTTTTAATTTTTTTGCCTTTATATATTTTTTTTTCCTTTAATACCTTTATAAAAGACTTATAATCTGATCTTCGAATGTCCTTTTTTTCTTTCACAACATAGTGTATATAGTGACAATTTTTGTGTCAATGTCTTTGCTTTTGTAATGAAATATGAGATTGTTCATGATGTATTTGCTTTTGTAATGAAATATAAGATTGTTCATGTTCTTGGGACCTTTGGTGGAGACTTCAAACTGTGTAGAAACAGGGTCCATCAATCGCTTGCCCCCTATGGGACAGGATTGCACAGCAAGTCTCTGGACAGTTTTCGAGGGTTTCAGGCCAACCTCAAATTTGAGGTAGAATAGGTCGTTTTTCAGTAGAACTCTTTTGACGGTTGTTACACTGTGTCTGATCAATCGGCCATGGATTGCGATTGATCAGCAGGCACGACAGTGTTGTGCATAATTATGTAGTTTTGTGTAACATGTTTTTATTTCTTGTTGGAGACTTATATAAACACTTACTAATTGTGTTTAGAAGTATTCTAAGACATACCAATGAATTCTAATTCGAGTTTAAGGTTTGGAGAGAAGATTATAAGGTTAGAGAAAGCTTTTATTTATCTTTTGAGCTTTGTTTGCGGGTAGAGTAGCTTTGTAATTTTTTTATTTATAATGCAGGTGTTGTTTTGTGTCGTGGTTTTTTCCCGTAAGAGTTTTCCATGTAAAATTCGGATTGTCTTTGTGTTAATTGCATGTGTGTCATGTGGTGATTGTTTGATTCTCTTCAGTGCTTCTGCTAACCCATTTACTAACACCTATAGTTATTAGTGATTTTTTTTTTCTTCTAAATTTAAGATGAATGAATCAAATTCTCTGTGTCCAAACATCTGGACTCGTTGTATTCTTAAACCACTGGCAAGTATTTTTTTTCTTCTCTTTCCAAATCAATCCTAATAGTACATTCTTTAGTATCTCAATCTTGTTTTGATGAATAGCTTTCCAAATGACGCGCACTTTTTGGTTCTTCAAGTTGTGTTGTTAGTTAGTATTAGCTTCTCCATCGTCATGATGGTGTTAAATGGATCAACACTTCCAAAAGGAATAATCTCCAAATATCTCTATTGATCTATTCAAAGAACCACCACTACTAAATTTAAACCTTTCTAGTTACTATTCTACATGTCTAAGATGCATACCAATAACTATAAAAAGATTTTTAAGTTAAATTGTCTTTGCCGTGTAGCATAACCACCGCATACAAAAAGTCAAATCCTAGCAACTTTTTTCCTTCTAACACCACATGCACACAATGAAAACCCCGCTTACATGCATAAGAATGAAGAAAATAATAAAATTAAAAAATACCATATTACTTTCTAATATTATTTCTTTTTCTCATGTTTCTACCTCTCTCTATTTGCAATTTCTCTAAAGCAATACAATTTTGTAATTGAAAATAAAAAGCCAATTTGAACCCAAACTTAAAAATAAAAACTCGATATAATTGTATTAAGACATCAAAATCAAATTTATCTGATGCCGATGAAATTATCAGATAGGTAACATGTGAATGGGTTACATGTGATTTTGGATGTTTTTGGATAGGTTACATATGAACTTGGATATTTTATTGTCGTGTAATATTGCTTTTTTTTATGGTGTGGCTCACCTAATAACTCCATCCATTAGAATTTTCTATTTATCTGATTTTTATGGTGGGGGTGCATTTATTGGGTGGGTTGGATGTCCTACAAGTGCCAATCGCGACCCATGCTCCTTGACCTCACCCTTTCTAAAGAAAAACAAATAAATAAATAAACTTCTGAATTAAGAAAATTGCAACAAAAATCCTTAATTTAAAGAAAAAATTGCAACTTCAACCTATTAAATCTGTCACATGCACATGTGACATGCACGAGTTTTATGTCTTTGCTATTTATATTAGACTTCTAACAGTTTGAAATAGTAACAACAATACAAAGCAATATATATATATATATATATATATATATATATATATATATATATATATAGAGTAACCATATAGCAACCGCCCTTTATTTCAACGGCTGAGATGCTTTGTTTCAAGAATCATAGTACAAGGAGTTGGGAAGCTTGAAGGTTCTCTTGGCATTGGGAAGGCCAAGCAAGCTGCTCCATTGGTCCCCAACGATTCCCCAGATGCGGTATCCATTGTCTATCAACATCTTCCTTTGCTCCGTTTTGTATTTTTGCACCCCTTTGTTACTGTCCTCGGCCCCCCTGTACACGTGTCTCAAAACGTTAAGATCAGATTAGTTGAAACAATCCTAACCTCTGATTCCATTCGTGGTCACTTGATCATGGAAATAGGACCGTAAGATGCTTTTCATTTTTAATAGTCCAATAGTGTCCACCAATCCAATGGTCAGATAGTCAAACGAATTTAATTATCAGTTCATGATACATCGATCTACATTGGTTATACATAATCTGGATGGTTTATTTTTTACTAATTATATGCCATTTGTGCAATTTCTAAGTGCCTGAGTATCATCCATCACACTCTAGCAGAGTATCAAATATTTCTCAATGCTAACTTAGGGTGTGTTTGGTAATAAATTAGACTTTAATCATGAAACTTGGTGACATTTTAGTGCAACCAAACGCACCCTTCAGCATGTGAAATGATCCAGTGCTCTTAGAGCACTATAAGGCATAGTGCTCCTGGTTGCATCTGGAAACTTGGACAGGCTAATTGACCATCAGGATCATTCTTAGGTCTACGATGTGAAAGTAACACCAATTGACCATCCTAACCATCTGATTAATAGCCTATGAAATGAAAGGTTAAGATCATTCCTATAAAAATAGGTCAAATCAACTTGAGTTATCTATTTATTGGAGCCCATCATGGATCGCCTATGGTTCTGAAGAACCACTCGTACCCGGGCAATCATAGGATATGGAATAAGAAAAAGAGGGCCAATTATAGATGGATTGGATCATCTTATCAGTTTGAAATTTGGAAGGTATCCCATGAAATATATGCGGGATCTGCACGTCAGTCCAACGGACAGTGCTGTGTGGACCCCACAATGATGTATGTGTTTTATCTACGCCGTCCATCCATTTTGGTTCATTATTTTTAGCACATGAGTTCAAAAATGAGGCCTATCCAAATCTCAGGTGGACCACACCACAGGAAAACAGTGGTGATTGAACGCCCACCATTAAAAACTTCCTAAGGTCCACTGTAATGTTTATTTGCCATCCAACCTTTCGATTAGGTTACAAAGACCTGGATAAAGGGAAAAAAAAACTTCCCTGGCCCCCTAAAAGTTTATAATGGTGGGCATTCAATCACCATTGTTTCCTATGGTGTGGTCCACTTGAGATTTTGATCTGCCTCATTTTCAGGCTAATGCCTTCAAATGAGCTGGCAAAACGGATGTACAACATGGATAAAACGCTTACACCATGAGAGTGGATTAGGTGCAGCACGACATCACCCAAGACACCATTCTACATCCACGCTGTCCATCCATTTTGCCCTATCATTTTTTAGGGCGTAAGCCTAAAAATGAAGTGAGTCCAGATCCTCTGTTGGCTCCAAGCAGAAGGCATGCAACCATGTCACATCCTAGTGCAACCTTGTCACACTGACATCATGCAGTGTGTGACGTGGTCCAATGAAAAGGCTCCTAGCAAGGTTTCCCAACTTGGAGGCCAACAAAGGATCTGGATTCGAATGAAGCAGTTCCAATTTGCAGGTGGACCATGCCATAGGAAACAATAGTGATTGACCATTAATGGGCCACAAAAGTTTTGGATCAAGCTGATATTTGTTTTTTCCCTTCATCCAGGTTTATGTGACATTATCAACGGGTTGGATGGCAAATAAACATCACCCGAAAATTACAGTCGGCCCAAGGAATGTTTTATTAGCAGGGCATTAATCAACACCGTTTCCTATAATATGGCACACCTGAGAATTGGATCTTCTTCACTTTTTGAGCTCATCGTTGGTCCATGTCCCATTATCCATCTCCCTAATCATATATAAGCCTGCCTATCCAATGAATATGAACAACTACAACGGTCCAGATTTAATGGGAATCCTATCAGATTAGTTAGGGAGAATATCTGTCCACAGTGGGGCCAACCGTAGTTAATGGTACGGGTTACCAAATGTGGCCCCATTTAGGAATGCCCAGTATGCTACTTTTGTAGTTTTAAGAAGAGAATGGAAAAGGAAAAAAGAAAAAGAAAAGAATGGAAAATGAAATGGGACCCACAAAAGAAGGAAGGAGGAACACGAACCGTAAGATGAGACTGGTACAACCGTAATATTCTTCTTTGACGAGGTTGTTGATAGTGGCATCTCTCAAGTGTTCCCCACGAGATGAGATTAAGAAGATTTTGAGACCTCTCCTTTTGATTTCGTTGTAGAGGCGGAGTGTATGGTCAAGACCTGGTGCTTTCCCTTTTCTCATCCATTCTTCCAACGATGTTTTATTCAGTGTCTCTCCCTCTACATATAAACACATATATAGTAGACATGTATAAGTCAAAAAGAAAAAGAAAACAAACAAAATTATATAAATGTTTATGGCTAATTAAAATGGGAAATAATCAAAATACATGTGTATTGTAATTATTGTAAGTTCGCGTTGCTTGGTGCCGGTGTGAATGCTTGAGTACCATTGATTGCTACCAAAATCCCAAAATCTAGCGTAATCAAATAACTCAATTGAACTACACCGAAGAGAACAATGGGGAACACTAGGAAGCAGATGCTTATATGGTCCTTCAACAGTTTGGATACAACCAAATAAGTTACTTTTCTACTTACAATAGTAGATAAGTAAGTTTGGTTTATGATTAATTATAAGTAACTTTTTTACTTAAAAGTACATAATCACTTCAGTGTTTTTTTTTTTCTTTCTGTAAGTTACTAAAGAGAGGAATCAAGAGAGAATAAAAGGAGGAGCTCATAAATATGTTGTGTACTATTCATTTCAACAGTGATTACTTGAGAAGGTTTCAACTGTGAGAGTCATTATCTCCATTGATTCCTAGAGTAGGGGTCCACCTGCTGGACCCCAAGAGGTGTACAACGATGAGTCCCACTAGAGATCTAGTTCCGCTCTATTTTTCAACTCATACTTTAATAGGGTTGGCAAAATAGATGGACAAGTGGATAGAACACATACGACCCATTGGATGAACGGCACTGGATGCGAGATATATACATCACAGTGGGTCTCAGCCCACTGGACTGGACATGGGTCTAAAATAGACATCATCGTGAGTCCCAGAGAGGTTTCCAAAGTAGGCATGTCCTCACTGTTTCTGGTGGTAGGGGCCCAGCATCATTTAGGACCAGGCTAATCTTTTTTAATTCTCTATATCCAAGTCTTATATGCCTAATCAACAGGGTGGAGGTAATTAAACATCATGATGGGCCACCTGATCTAGTTCAACGTCCACTGTCCAGACAGTGGGGTCGACAACTGATTGGATCAATCTGATATTTGCATTTTACTTTCATCCTAGTCAACGCTGACTACATGAACATGTTGTATGACATGTAAACATCAAGGCAGGCCCCACATGAATTGACATTGTGGGTGTGCATGGTAGGTCCATATGATGGGTAGTGTATATTGAAGGTAGGCCCCAGATGATGGATAATAACTTTGACAGGTGGGCCCTACTTGATAGATGACCAATATCAAAGGGCAAGCCCTATATAATGAATGGTGCACATTAAAGTCAGGCTATAATGATGAATTACCCACATCCAAGGTGGGCCCTGCATGATGGAGGGTCCACATCAAAGGTTGGCTCCACAATGAAGGTGGGGCCCACATGATGGTCAGTTTACATCAAAGGTGAACTCCTACATGATGGGCAATTAATAATGGTGGGCTCCACATGATGGATGGTCCACATCAATGTGGGCCTCACATGATGGACGGTCCACATCAAACGTTGGGCTAATGAGAATGACCCCTATCCAAGGTGGGCCTGCATGATGGACAACCCACATGGGAGGTGGGTCCACATTAAAGGCAAGGCACCGCATGATGGGAAGGTGGATATTGAATATGAGCCCCACATAATGGACAATGACATTGATAGTAGGCCCCACATGATGGATGACCAACATCAAAGGTGGGCCCTACCTAATGAATGGTGCACATTAAAGATCAGACCCTAATGCTAAATGGCCGCCACATTCAAGGTGGGCCCACATGATGGATGACCCATATTAGTGGGGCCACACAATGAATGATCCACATCAAAGGTTGGGCCCACATGATGGATAGTGGATGTGGGGGAGACCAAATAGACTTGAGGGATGATTATTTATGATGTTGGAAACCAAACATGCTTTTCTACTTTTTGGATGATAAGTATGTTGTTTACTAAGCATGCTTATCCGTTGATTAAGTAGAAGCCAAAATAAGTTACTTATTTGATAAGTAAGCTTAAGTAACTTACAATCCAAATGGGCCCAAATGGCAACATTGATTTGGTGGTAATCGATGATAGTAGCAAAAGGTGATCGAGTTTGGTAGGGTGTACTACATTTTTTTGTGTATGTCAGAAGGAATGGAAGTTCCAAATTTTTTGGTATATATATGTCATCCATTCCAATGATTAAGTGTGTGTGAACAAGATGAAAGGAGACTGAAACTAAGCCCAATCCAAAATTTGGGTAGGCCAGAATAAGTGTATTTTAGGTTTTAGGTGTCTCCATGCGGTGTCCCACCCAGTGGTTGTACTATCGGTATTGTTACATGTATCATTGGCTAGGGATACAAAAACATGTATTGATATTGCTAATATTTTCGTTGATACTCATAAATGCATAGTTGACTAAGGAAAACACCAAGGAAACACGAAAAAATGGTGAAAATTTTCAATTAAACTTCAAAAGATGCTAAAATAAATATATTTACATATTTAGGAATTAAATAATTGCAAATATATATATATATATATATATATATATATATATATATATATATATATACACACACAAAAAAAGTTGTTCTTTAATGGAAGTTGAAAAGCATGTAATGCAAAGTCAGTAAAAACATTAAAAAATTAGAAAAATTATAGAATTTTTCAATGATAATCAAAAGATGCTACAATACACATATTTACATATTTAAGAATCAAATAATAGTGAAAGACATATATTTATACATTTAAGAATCAAATAATAAACTTTCTTTTAATGGAGCCTAAAACATATTGTACCATTGACTTGAGGAAACATTGAGGAAGCATGGGAAAAATAGTGAATTTATTTATCCATCCATGCATGCATGCACATACATACATGCTAACCCACATACATGAATCATTCATGGATGCAAGTGAGCACGCACACACATACATGCATCCATCCATCCATCCAACCAACTAACCATTCAATTATCCATCCAACCATGCATGCATACATACATCCATCCATTCATCTATACATGCATACCTATATACATATACAAACATGCATTTTCTTATATGCACCCATGAAAAAGGTTGAAGTAAATTTTTTTTACGAAACAATTTTTTGCAACATGGATGCATTGACAATAATATTTAAATATCGTCGATATATTAATCATATAAGCAACACCTAAAATTTATATAGTAAAAAGTATTAATGACATCGATACATTAGATACTTAGCGATGTATTGCCCATACATGCAACTTTTAACACTACTAGCATTATCGATGTCATTGAGCTGGAGATACAGATAATATTGGGATACTTCGAACAATTAGGTTTTGGATTAGGATAGTCATTGTGAGATGTGCGGCGAACATGAAGTGGCACTTTAGATGCACAATTTGATTTGACACCAACTTCTCAGCTGGGCCTTACAAAACTTGTACGTTTGGTTATTATTGTACAGTCCAACATCTAAGGTCGTTCCCCAATTAAAATAGCAGAAAATCTTACAATCACTAATTACAATGAATTTACAAATGCATAAACCATCTATATATGAGGTCCGTTTCTTGCATTCAATATTCTGGTTGAGGATCCATGAGTCTAGATTGGTCTACATGTATGCCACATTTGTGGTAGCTAATTGTCAGTTCATTCAAGGATGGGAAACGCACACCAATGGTGCCCTAGAGTGAAACAAGCACTGTTCACTCACGAGCTTCACTAAGGGTACTCAGTCTAGAGTAGCAGTCAAGCATGCCTATAGGGCTGTAAATGGGTCAGTGGACCCGATGGGGTACCCATAAGCAATTAATTTAGACCCAACCCATTTGTTAAATGGTACGGGTCTAGATCCAAGAACAGACCCATTTGCTAAACTGGTCTTGGTCTAGTTTCCTTTATATTAGGCCTGATCTGACCCCCCGACCCGAGGTGACCCAAACCCATTTAGTAAGCGGGCGGGTTTGGTCTATGTTTCGAGGGACCCATCTAGCTCAGACTCGTCCAAACCCGATTTTAAGCTTTGTTAAAATGCTTGCATACTAGATACAAACCCAGACCCATTTATAAATGGATTTGATGGGTTGACTCGGACCCGACCCAAACTACCCATTTAATAAAAGGGCCTGGGTCTAAAATTTGGACCCAAACCCATTTAGTAAATGAGCGGGCCTAGTTTTGGTTAAACCCACCCCAAACCCGACCATTTACAGCCCTACATGCCTATGTGGCAGATGGGGTGTAGGATCCGAGTCAGGGGTGTCAATGGGCTTGGCTTGGGCCTGAAAAATCAGAAATTTGAATAGGGCCAGCCCGACGGCCCGGCCTGAAACAATGCAAAATCTAGGCCAAGACCTACCCCAGGCCCAGCCCATTGACAGCCCTAATCGGAGCCATGCCCGCTCATTAGGTGGGCTTCACACGGCTACCCAGTATGGGCCTCTATTTGTTTTACAAGGGTTATCGTCCCTTGTACTGTTAGGGACGTCAATTGTTTCCGGCAAACACTTTATACTGCAATGTCTCCATCTAACATCCACTTCATACATCTGTTTCTTCAGCACATGTTAGGATGTGACTTGAAAAATGAGGCAGATCTAAAACTCAAATGGGCGATGCCACAAGAAACGGCAGGCATTGAACACTCAAGGTCCCAAGAATCTTGGATCAGGTTGACACTTGTGTTTTCCCTTTATATATCCTTGTGAGGATCACCTTATGAACATGTTGGATGGCTTATTAGCATCACAGTGGGATCCAATAACATTTTAATAGTAGTGGGCATTCAATCCCAATATTTCACATGGTGTGCTCGATCCAAGTCTCAGATCTGCCTTATATTTGTAAGCAAACCCTAACATAAGCTGGAAAGACTGATATGCAAATTGGATGTCAAATGGACATTGTGGCAGGCCCCACAGAGTTTTATACCTGTCATGCAGGTCACCAGACGCAGATAAGTTATATATGTACGGACGCGGTTTGCGTCCTCCCTCAGTTCATACTGAATCTGTGGAGGGCCTGTTTATTCATGCCATCCATCCCTTTTCCAAGATCATTTTAAAGAGTGAAATAAAAAATGAGGTAGATTAAATGCTCAAGTGGAACACACTAAATAGTAATCTAGGGTTGTGAGCCCCTCCACGGATCTCCCATCCATACTGAGGAAGGACGCAAACAGCGTCCCTCATATAGGTATAGATCCATCCAGATCCACCTCTTTTTTTTTACATGCTTGTCATTCTCAATTAAATAAACATAGTACAATTTGGACAGTATACTCTTTTAAAGGAGAAATGTGATATCTGAAAACCAGGTTTTTATCCATTCCTCCCTTTACTCTAACATAGTGCTACCTGATTTTCAGCTCGCGGCTTGTCCACAATGGGACCACATCATGAAAGGCAGTGGAATCCAATTATTTGGTCCCCTCAACCACCATTGGTTGACCATCCTGTAGTACTACTCAGCTGGGACCCACAAAATACAGAGGTGGATCCCATCATCCACCGATGAGACGTAACATCAACGAATTTGGTTGTACAGAACATCTATCTATTCTCATGGCCCGCAGATCAATGGGCCCCACATCCAACAACATAAACATAGATTGATCTACAGAGTACAGAGATGAATTACCCATAATTATGGTTCTTGTAGTATGGTCTGGTCGACAACAGCGTATCGTCGATGTCGAAAATCCATGCATCTTTGCCGTCTCCTGTCAACCGGAAGGTGTTGCTGAGGTAGATGCTGCACTCCTCCAGCGCTCGCTCGCTGTCCACCTTGTACTGTGTCGACGTCATGTACTTTCCGATGTAGTCGACGCATTCACCGGGCACTACATCAAAGTCTCTAATGTTGTTTAGCTCAACATTAATCCTCCAACTCTCACAGTAATTTTTCAAGCTGATTCCAACACCATTTTTCCACTTTGGACTCAAGATGTTCCAGTCTCCTACAACCACTGCAAAAATGACACTGATGGTCCCAAGCAAAAGCAATGTGCTTGTGCCCATCTTGTTCTTGCTTGGCAGGAAAGGTGTGGGGAATGTGTGTACTGTGAGAGAGAGAGAGGGAGGTGAATTTGAGGTTGGAGTCTTCTAGGATTTTGGGGTTTTGGTGGGGTGCTTGATTGATGGGGATGACAGATGGGCACATGGGTGGTGGACCAGGTTGCAATATCGTGCCATGAGCAATCACATGGTTTTACTATTTGTGTTGGAAAAGTTCAAAATCCAACCGGTAGGACCATACTTTACAGTCCACCCAGCAAATAACTTCCAATGTATCATGCATGTGTGACATCCAGCTCTTCCAAGAGTTTGGCCTCACCATGAGAATCACCTTATGCAAAAATCAGACCCTTTCACATATTAAGTGGGCCACAGCTTAAGAAACAATTTCTATCCATTGATATATAACAAAACACAATTGTGGTGCACTCAACATGTGGATCTGGCTGATTATTGTATAAGGTGATCTTCATGATGAGGACAAGCTATTGGACGGGTTACATGTCACCCAAACTTAAAAGTTGGGTTGTATCCACTGGGTGGACAGTAACTGACGGTCCAACCGATTGGACTTGAGAACTTTTCTTTTAAAATTATTGGACTTGGCTCTTGAGAACTTTTCCTTCAAAACGGACGCGGATCAGGCGGTGTTGCCCACACCGCCCCCAGCAGTGGTGTGTAGATGTGTTGGGCGCTGTGGGGCCAATGATATATATGTGATTTATATCCACACCGTCCATATGTTTTGGCCCCTCATTTTATATTACGAAGCAAAAAATTAAGCAGATCCGAAGCTCAATAGGGCCACACCACAAGAAAGTAGTGAATGAATGCCCACCATTAAAAAATTCTTAGGGGCCACAAAAGTTTTGGATCAGGATGATATTTGTGTTGTACCTTCATCCAGATCTGAGTGACCTTATCAAAAGGATGGATGGCAAATAAACGCAGAAGATAGAAAGGTTTCAACGGTGGGTGTTGTTATCTCCAATTTTTCTTGTGGTGTGGTCCACTTAAGCTTCTTCTCTCCTTCAGTTTTTGTCTAATGATCGAAAATGAGATGGAAAAGCGGATGGACGGAATGGATATAAAACACATACATCAAGTTGGGCCCCACAGCGCGCAACACATTGACACACCACCGCCGGAGGTGGCGTTGGCAACGCCAGCTAATCCGCGTCCAATGTCGCTGCATCCTATGTGCGTCTAATACCATTTAGTGAACAATATCCACTCACCCAATAATAGATGAGTAATTAGCACGACACCGATCCAAACCGATCAGCTAATTTTCTATCTCAGTATGAGTCAAAGATATAAATTTCGTGGGAATTCGGTTGTTTCTGGCCATTTGATCTGTGGACATTTTCGTGACTGATTGGTCTAGACTTAAGCAACGAGTGTTAGACAGAAGGTGATAGATCTGATGGTTGTAGACTTCCAGTGGGTGTGATTTTTAAGATGTAGCCGATCTGATAGGCGTCCCGCTAATTGGATGGTCCGGATCCATCTCCAAAGTGCGCCGATCAACGATTCCTACGATTGGTATCATTTACTAAATGGTGGAGGAAGCCAATCAGATATCCTAATCTTAAGTAATTTACAATCATAATTGCTGTCTAGCGCTTTATAGAAAAGAGGGACCTACACGGAAACCAAGGTCTTTTGTTTGACAATGGCATTTCTGTCTCATCTCCACCGTTGGAAATGGGCCGTATTGGGGCTGGGTCCGGGCCTAGTTGAATCGAGAGTCCACGATGAAAATGAACGGTAAGAAAAGAGTGACCAACAATCTATTCAACATGCATGTGCATAACGCTTGATGAGTGGACCATCTCCAAATTCCGGCCAGGTCATGTTCATGGGTCGGTCTACCTGATGAACGGCGTAGATCTCACACAAGTGTGGCACGTGGGCCGCTACTAACATCTTAAGACACGTTTTATTTGAGGTCCCCACGCGCACCGGCACAGGCATGGCAACCAACTTCATGCATGCTTAAGTCATACGATGATCCGAGCCATACATCAGGTGGGACTCATCATCTAAATCACATCTGACAGAAGACCCAGGTTGTTTAGTGACGCAGGGAGGACGTGGTAGGTCGATCACCATCTCCCTAACCGATAGTTCTCGAATCCACGAGAAGAAATAAAAGAGAAAATAAATTCCAAATAATTGATTTATTGATAATTGAATGAATAATTAAAAAACATAATTACTTTGCTTTAAATAATAAACTAAATTCTAATTCGTACTTAACTCTAACTTGCAAAGGAAAAAAAAAGAATTCTAATACAATTAGGAAATAAATAGAAAAATCTGCGCAAACTGTATAATGCCCGTCGGGTGCTGTCTTCCTTCTACTGATACGAGCAATCCACATGTCCGATTACCACAAAACTTTGTGCTTTTACTAACATCAACGTACTCTTCAAGATGGTCGGCTCAGATTCTCCATACCAGTAGTAATGGGCCACCTGGACCATCTCCAGTTTCAGTGGGCGGAATTCAGAACTTTCTGGACAGTTTGTACCATTTTGGACGCCACGATCAATCCGTAACTCGGATTGACGTGAAACTTGTTGGGTTTTCTCGGCATCGAGTAGCTCTACAAAATGGATGGAATAGATCATCATAAATGATCAATATGGGCCCCACAAGTTGGTCCGAAGTCCAAAAACGGGAATAACAATTTCTTGTTTGAGTTGAAACTCCAAAATATGAAATTCCTTAGTTTTCTCTTGTTTTTCTTCCTGTCCATCTCCGGCAGGAAGGTGCGTGATCCACGCCCTCGATCATGGGGTTCTTCCTCTACATCATTCTTCCCCACTTGAAAAAAACTCGTCCTCGAGTTTCGCTTTAGGTTAGGGCCATAATTTGCTTTTAACTTCGGAAGTCGATGCTTGCAGGCCCTATCCTGGAATGCAGCAAAAAATTTCTCCGACTTCTTCTCCACGCCAACATGAATAATTGCAATCTTCTCTGGCACATCAAAAGTTGGCTTTTTCTGAGAAAGGACAATTTCCTTCACAATGAACAATTCATCAGGAAGTTCGGCAATTACGATCGCCTCGATTTCCTGCATTGCTGGCGTGATACTTTCTGAGATGCTCATGGATTCCGTCAAAACTGACTCCATAATGTCAGGAATAACTTTAGACTCTCCTTCCTTATCCTTTAAGACTGAGGTATTGATTTCCTCCACCTACTCAGAATTTTGAAAATCTTCTGAGATGGTGGTAGGTTGCACTTCAACTACCTGATCTGAAGTTGCATTACCTCGAAAATCTCTTTCAACATAATCCCCACGATCGTTTCCACAAGCAGGCCGTCGTACGATGATGTCTTCGACCTCTTTATTGCTGGATTTTGAATCGTCTGGGGTATCCCTGCGATAGGCCACCTGGGGTGCTCTACAGAACATGGGGTTATTCCGTACAGCGAGCACAGGTGGTTGTTGATTGTTGCCTTGGGCTTGGGGCAGATTTAATGCCGCTACAATACGGTTGAGGGTTGCCTGTATACCTTGCAAGATCAACCGGTTCTCCCATTGTGCAGTTTCTAATGTTGCCTCGAAAGCTGTCGCTGTTAGATAGTCCCTTGGAGCATCGTCCTTAGGATGAGGATCCAACCCTTCATTAGAGGTTATCGTCCTGAGGAAGAAACCTCGCTCTGATACCAATGACGCAGGGAGGACGTGGTAGGTCGATCACCGTCTCCCTAACCGATAGTTCTCGAATCCACGAGAAGAAATAAAAGAGGAAATAAATTCCAAATAATTGATTTATTGATAATTGAATGAATAATTAAAAAACATAATTACTTTGCTTTAAATAATAAACTAAATCCTAAATTCGTACTTAACTCTAACTTGCAAAGGAAAAAAAGAATTCTAATACAATTAGGAAATAAATAGAAAAATCTGCACAAACTGTATAACGCCCGTCGGGCGCTGTCTTCCTTCCACTGATACGAGCAATCCACATGTCAGATTGCCACAAAACTTTGTACTTTTACTAACATCAACGTACTCTTCAAGATGGTCGGCTCAGATTCTCCATACCAGTAGTAATGGGCCACCTGGACCATCTCCAGTTTCAGTGGGCGGAATTCGAAACTTTCTGGACAGTTCGTACCATTTTGGACGCCACGATCAATCCGTAACTTGGATCGATGTGAAACTTGTTGGGTTTTCTCGGCATCGAGCAGCTCTACAAAATGGATGGAATGGATCATCATAAATGATCAAGATGGGCCCCACAAGTTGGTCCGAAGTCCAAAAACTGGAATAACGATTCCCTGTTTGAGTTGAAACTCCAAAATATGAAATTCCTTAGTTTTCTCTTGTTTTTCTTCCTGTCCATCTCCCGCAGGAAGGTGCCTGATCCACGCCCTCGATCATGGGGTTCTTCCCCTACATCATTTAGCTATTAGATCGCCTCTATCTAGAAAAGCTTACACGTTCTTTCTTACATGTATGGTCTGATAGTTAAACAGAGACACTGGGTCCGACTTGATACACGGCTCGGATTTCCTGCACATGTGTCAGATGGCTGCGTGTGGAGATGCGTGTGTAGGGTGCATATGGGGCTACCAAAACAACTACAATAAATGTACGTCCGGTGTAGTGGGTTGCATGATGTTATCCTACAGCTGGGTCTCAATTGATGAATGGGCGTAGGAAGAGTATATAATACTGATGATGACTAGTTAGTCTTATATCTTGCTATTTGATGGTGGGAGCTGTTTCGTGCCTGCATATTATCTGTATCGTACACGTGGCACATGCATCTGATGATCCAGACCAAGCATCCTGCAGGCTCCCTAGCTGATTTTCCACTAATAAAAATTTGTGTTTATGGGACCATCCTAACCATCTAAAAAATGGAGCTTGTATCACTGGATGTAAGCCTTTCCTGACTTTTTCCTTTCAGTGTCCCAACAATTAAAGGGTCAGGATTGTCCAAAGAGCGTGATTGGAGTATGGCTGACTCACTTCAAGTGGAGGGCTCTCTAAGCCATGGGTGCAGCAATGAGATGGAGACAATGTGCTTCCTAATGAACTGGATCTGATTCTATAAATGCTCTGCGCTAGAGCTGAGCACGAGCCGAGCTTTGCCCCTGTTCGAGGTAGGCTCGCTGAATGACCACCTGGGATTGTGTTTGGCTCGTCCTTCGAGCTGGACTGACATGTTCGAGCTGGCTCGACCAGGCTTTCAAGCCAAATTCAAGTCCAATTTAAACTAAGTTTGGGCTGGAAAAAACAAAATTTTAAATAAGCCTATTCTAAAACCTAGCCTAAAATAATTAAAAATTGAACTCAAAGGCAACTCAAGGCCCATTTACATCCCTCTATTTACTTTAATAGAGAGTTTCATTGTTGGGCTTGGACGCCTCAAACCTTCAAGCATGAAGACCACCGAACGGCTGGCCAGCCGGTCGGTCACGTTGGAGTAAGACAACGGGATCGCTGGACCTTTTCTGGGCCATCCGGCCGGTGGGGGGGTCCGACCGGTCAGCAATTTCCTTTTTGGTCTAGGTTTCTTGCACGGTTTTGTGCAAGGAGTTTCTAATTCCGGTTTTTCCTATTTAAGGAGATGTAATCCGAGATTAGGGTTGCTGCCAATGGGGCCAAAGGATTGAGAGTTTTCTAGGGTGAGAGAAAGAGCTAGGGAGGAAGCTTGGAGTTCTTTGGGTTGAGAGAAATGGATGGGTTTGTCCTCCTCATGTGAGAATTAGCTTCGGGTATCTTGGGATTTCTCTTATGGACTGTGATCCAGGGTATACTTATGTAATCTCTTGTAACTTATGATTCATATTGGATTGGTGTAGCTGTGTGACGTGGTTTTTTACCCTTGAGGGGTTTTTCCACGTAAAAATCGGATTGACTTCTTGCGTGTGATGATTTGCTTGTTGATTGCCATTGTGGTGTGTTCCTCGCCTGCTTTGATTACTTCCGTTGTGGGTCTCCTAACCCCAACAAGTGGTATCAGAGCTAAAAGTTGGTAATGAGGCAGAGAAAATCTGAGGCAAGACATCAATGGCGTCTTCTAGCATGAGATTCGTTGTGGAAGAGGATTCCGTAAAAGAAAAACATGGAAAGCGATCGGTATTTATGAAACAAGTAGAGTTGAAGAAGGTGGATCGGTACGCCAATATCTCAATCAGGTTTGTTAACTGCGGTCAGGTTTGATCGGGATCACTATTCATGGTAGAGCTGCGGGATCGGTCGCAGAATCCATGGTGTGGCATGTGCAAGGGCCACATGAGCGAGCGAGTGATGAAGGTGCAAGGATGAAGTCGATGAGGCATGAGAAGTAGTTGAGCTATGATGACGACAAAGTAGAGATGAAGATGGTGTGTGGCAAGGTATTGCATGAAGATTTGAGTCGTGGTGGAGTTTGTTGGGCTTGGACGCCTCAAACCTTCAAGCATGAAGACCACTGACCGGTCGGCCTGCCGGCTGGTCACGTTGGAGCAAGACAGCAGGATCACTAGACCTTTTCTAGGCCATCCGGCCGGCCGGCCAATTGGCCAGTGGGGGGGGGGGGGTCCGACCGATCAGCAGTTTCCTTTTTGGTCTAGGTTTCTTGCGCGGTTTTGTGCAAGGAGTTTCTAATTCCGGTTTTTCCTATTTGAGGAGATGTAATCCGATATTAAGGTTGCCGCCAATGGGCCAAGGGATTTAGAGGGTTCTAGGGTGTGAGAAAGAGCTAGGGAGGAAGCTTGGAGTTCTCTAGGTTGAGGGAAATTGATGGGTTTGTCCTCCTCATGTAAGAATTAGCTTCGGGTAGCTTGGGATTTCTCTTATGGGCTATGATCCAAGATATTCTTCTGTAATCTCTTGTAACTTCTGATTTATAGTGGATTGGTGTCGCTTTGTGCCATGGTTTTTTACCCTTGAGGGGTTTTTCTACGTAAAAATCGGATTGCCTTCTTATGTGTGATGATTTGCTTATTGTTTGCCATTATGGTGTGTTCCTCGCCTGCTTTGATTGCTTCCGTTGCAGGGTTCTTAACCCCAACATTCACCTCTCATTTCCTTGCTCACTTCCGATGCGGACTAAAAACCATACTTTTTCAGCTGAGTCAGCCAAGTCGAGTTGAATCGAGCTTCGATCGAGCCGAATTAAGCTTGGGTTAGCTTGAGCTTGGCTTGAAAATCATTTTGAGCTTGGAAAAATGACTTGGGTCGTTGGTTCGACCTCAACCTTCAAACCGAGAATTGAGATGGTTCGTGCTGAGTCAAGCGAGCTAACCGAGCTAGCTTGGCTCGTGAACAGCAGCGCTACATATAAATAATAAACGACCATGCATAAACCAGCTGATTTTGTTAGTGCACTTTTCTATGGTATACTAGTTGTGGACCCTCGCCGATTTTCCCGCGCTCCCACACGACGTTCTTCTCCCTTCCCCTTTCCTTTCGGAAAAGAAGGAGATGAGGATGCGTGAGTGCGAAATCGCAGTTTGTGCCACTGGCTTGCCTCGTTCTCGAGGGCTTTGTTCGGTTGTCGTGTTAAGCTGGATATGTTTAAGTGTGTTTATATAAGACCAGAGTCGCCACTAGCCCGTTACTTCGAATCTACAGTCGGCTAGACCCTGTAGAAACGTTAGAGAAGGGAATCTGAAGATTCCTTCCTCTAAAATGACTCCTGTTGATCTGCGGTCAGAGATTCAAGGTAAGGGATCACGGTTACAGGGTGGGAAGAGGTTAAGCACCCCACACACTGCCCGTACCGAAGTACGGTCTCTACTTCACAGAATCGATCGAATACTTGAAAGTCTAGTTTAATCCTCGTATATTCTCATGGATGACATGATGCATGAATGCGGGTCTGAACAGTAAGAGTTTCTGATGGTAGGTTCCAACAATGGGCAAGCCCAGAGCATACGCTCGAACTGACAGGTGCTTAATATAAAGACATATGCATGTGTGTTTGAGTAATCAAGGTGCTTGTAGTGAAGCAGGGGGGTTGGAAGAAAAGTAAATGTTGCACTTATGCTAGATGCAAATGAGATGATGCTGAAAAAGAGTAGCTGGGTGGACGGAGGTGTCGCAAGGGTTGGCTTCGAGTGGTTGGATCAAGACTTGGATGGCTAGGGAGGCTTGGACCAGTGGTCAGGCTGGGCTGGACCAGGGTTAGACTCTCCTCACTCGGGCTCTCCTTGGTGGAAAAATGGGCTAAAGGGTGGAGAGATGGACTCAGAGCTCTCGGGCTGAAATGGACTCGAATGGCCTGTTGAAATGAGAAGGGGAGGGGGGTATTTATAGCAGCAGAGAGGGGCACTCTCGTAATTTTTTTCGGGCGGCCTGCCATGGGCCGCCCGTACGGCCGCTCCTCGGTTTCCAGCGAGTACGGTCGCTCCCTCGGGGCTGCTGTTGGACTCGCTGGTCGACTCAGTGAGTTGACTCAACGGGTCGACTCGGTGGTTTGACTCGACGGGTTGACTCGACGGGTTGACTCGACGGGTTGACTCAGCGGGTTAACTCAGCGAGTTGACTCAGTGAGTTTGACTTTTTTGGGATTTTTTGACTGGCCTTTTTTATGGGGGGTTTTTCAGGGTGGTTTTTAGGACTGGGTTGACTGGGTTCAGGCTTGAACTGGGCTATGGAATGGGGCTTACAAGGGTAAGTTTGGCTGAGTTTGGACTTGGGATTTGGGGCCGTTCAACCAGCTATCTCTACCAACAGTGTAGCCGAAGGTGGGGTGTCTACAGATGCCCCTCTTTGGGAGAGGTTGCGTGCAACCGAATGCCAAAGCGAGTGGACACCCCACTTCTGACCCGGTCATTCATAGATCATGTTCTGAAATCTTTGCTTGCCTTTGCATCTATGCCAGTTGATCGTCTGGAAATCGATCACTCGCACATACCGCGGAAGTTTGGAGAAAACGTTGCGATTGTCCCTGCAGTTTGCTGCAACCTAGGTACCCAATCGCAACCCTTCCATTCCCGACCGGTACTAACATCGGAAAGGTACAGCAGAACCTCTGCGTCGACAGTCTTACGAGGATGCTGACCCTGAGACTGATTGTGTGATGTTTGATGTTTGATGTTTTCCCAGATCACTCCAGGAGTACTTGTTTCGCTTGACTGTCAAAGTGGTTAGACGCCCTGCGTCAGATAGTCTTACGGGATTCTACTACGCCGACCTGGACTCAGTCAAGGTACTTCAGGCATCCACGCCTAGGTATGTGCGGGTGGGCTTTTTCCACCTGATCTGCTGGTTTCGATGCTTGGTTTGCAATTCATTCTTTCCTTAATTGTGGTCTGGAGTCTTTGTTGTCCTTTGTATCTAAGTCAATTGATTGTCTGAAAATTGATAACTCGCACATACCGCGAGAGTTTGGAGAAAACATTGCGATTGTCCCTGCAGTTTGCTGCAACCTGGGTACCCAATCGCAACCCTTCCATTCCCGATCGGTACTAACATCGGAAAGGTACAGCAGAGCCTCTGCGTCCGTTAGTCTTACGAGGATACTGACCCTGAGACTGATTGTGTGATGTTTGATGTTTGATGTTTTCCCAGATCACTCCAGGAGTACTTGTTTCGCTTGACTGTCAAAGTGGTTAGACGCCCTGCGTCAGATAGTCTTACGGGATTCTACTACGCCGACTTGGACTCAGTCAAGGTACTTCAGGCATCCACGCCTAGGCATGTGCGGGTGAACTCTTTCCACCCAATCTGCTGATTTTGATACTTGGGTTACAATTCATCGTTTCCACCTGTTCAAATGGTTTCTGTGACCGAGCCTTTTGGCTTTCATCTTTTTTGTATCTTGGCATGTGGTACGACCGCACTGACACTGGAGTTCAGTTCGATCGTACTTTGAGTGCATTGGATCCAATGATCTCCGGGGAAACCGCGAGACATCAGATCTTATTTGATTTTTGCGTCGGCTCCTACCCAGGGATATGGAAGATCTCCCAGCGTGTTGGAGGCAGAACGCTCTACTGGAAAACATTTTTGAATTTTTGAAAAGGCACCCACTCTGGGGAGTGATACTCCGTGGGGTTTTTATTTGCAAATAGAAACATTTTTTTGTCTTTTTGAAATGGAAATCTGGTTTGCACGTGCCTCCACTAGGGATGCCTGTGGGGTCTTTGGCTAACCGGCTTTTATTTTGAAAGCAGGTAAACATGATGATTGATGCGATGGATGCTGATGCATGGAGATGCATGATGAATGCATGGCTTGGCTCATTCTCTTCTCGTTTGATGATTTTGCTTTTGCTGTGGGTGCAGAGAACTTTGAGCTTATTGCTTGCGGGGTTGTGCTCCCCTGGGGATTTTCCTTTTTGATATGGATGTTTGGTCAGCGGGTTGGTCAAGATCCCGACCCGTGATCGATCAGGTCCATCGTCCCAAGATGCTGTTTCTTTGCTAATGAGAATGTACGAGGATATCATTCGACTTCAAGATGTTCTTCTGAGCATACATGTGATTGAGATGGTGTTTAGTAGCCCGTTTTGGTCAAGATTCCAATTTGCAGGCGATTGGATCCGTCATCTCATACTGTGAAGTGAGCAGAGTTCAAGACTCCTGAATTGTAGTGCTGGGGATGCTAATTTTTGTGATTTTTGCAGATATTTGGATCCGAATCTTTACCTGAGCGGTCAGAGTAGAGATCAGTTTATTGAAAACACAGGAAATATTTTTTTGTGATTTTCGAAAATATTTGATTTGAAAGCAAGGGAAATATTTTCTTGTGATTTTTTGACAATATTTTAATTGAAAGCAAGGAAAATATTTTTTGTGATTTTTGAAGAGGTGATTTTGCAATGTTTTTTTGTATTTTGTGATTTTTCTGAAATGCAGGGAAAAGTGTGGAATTTTCATCCACTTCCAGCTTCTACTGCTGGTAAGGCACCCGATCCATTTTACGTCAGCGAGCAAGACGAGTCTCACACAGTTAAGTGCCGTAGTTTTACATCTTCGGATGAGGAGATTTTGAGGGTTTTCAGTCAACACACCCACAAAGTTGCCTGTTCCTCATGTGCAATGCACATAGACCACGTATCGTCCGACGGACTCCTTCGGCCACAAAATGAGCCACATCCTCACATTTCCCTTAGTCAATCCAGTTTGGGGTCTTACGTTGCTCACAATTCCGTGAGGGTGAGCTCCACCTCCCAACAGCCTTAATCCCCTTCATGAGTTCTAGGAACAGGGAACATCCGTCAGCTTCAACAGCGACTTCCAAATCAAGGTTGTCTATCACGGTGCGTTCAACACGAACAGGATTGCGGAGTTCTGCCCGCCACAGCCCTTACCTGTTTAAGAGATTCCAGACACCCGTACGATCAAGTGTCAGCCATGCCTGGAACAGGTTAGGAAAGAAAGCCCCCGAGAAGTTAATCCCAGTGTAGTTTAAGGTCTTCGGACCGCTGGGGATAAATTGGTGCGTTTGAAACTAGTGGTGAATTTTTTTTTTGTTTTATATTGTATCTATATATATTTTTTTTATTTTGAAAAGGTTCCAGATTTCAACTCAGGTGATCAAGATTGATACTGGTTTTTATGGAAAGCTTTAAAATATTTTTGGTATTTTTGAAATGATCCGGGTTATCGAACCATGATCCCAACGGTCGAGGCCGATGCCGGTTTTTAGTTGAAAGCGAGAAAGGTCCCCCGAGAAATTAATCCCAGTGTAGTTTAAGGTCTTCGGACCATGAAACTATACAAAAGAGGGGCAAACATGTTTTTTTGTTTTTGGAAAAATGTCCGGTGTCAGCGGATGGACAATCCAGACTGATGCCGGTTTTTATTGAAAATCTCTCGGGATGTCGATCCCGACGTAGTTTAAGGTCTTCGGACCAAAAACTTTAAAAGAGGCAGATATATTTTTTTATTTTTCTGAAAATGCCCGAGATCGTTAGGTCTTGATTCGATCCAACCGATGTTGGCTTTTATTGAAAATCCCTCGGGATTTTGATCCCGACGTAGTTTAAGGTCTTCGGACCACTGAATTTTAAAAGAGGGGCTGGTAGTATATATATATATATATATATATATATATATATATATATATATATATATATATATTTTTGGAAAAATGTCCGGTGTCAGCGGATCTTGATTCAATCCAGACTGATGCCGGTTTTTATTAAAAGGTCCCTCGGGATCTTGATCCCGACGTAGTTTAAGGTCTTCGGACCATGAAACTGTACAGGTAAGTGTTGGAAATGCATAAATATATTTTTTGTGGTTTCCGAAAGTACCCGGTGTCGTCGGATCTTGATTCGAGCAATCAAGACCAATACCGGCTTTTATTGAAAATCTCTCAGGATGTGAATCCCGACGTAGTTTACGGTCTTCGGACCCAATTTTATGTACAAAAGAGCAGCAATCCAGATTGGAGACTACGGGAATTCTCTTTGGAATGGTTCGGATCATCAGGTCATACCTTTTGAATGGTTGAGATCTTTGTTTGACCAAGTCAAATTTCCCTTTCTTTTCTTGAAAATTCCATGGAACTTTTCCATATCATCATCCCAATTTTTCACCAATTTCTCATGAGATGAGATTTTGGTGAGATTTCTTCCTTTTTCTCACCATTCTCTTCCATTACTTCAATCTTACATGGAGGTACAAGATTCACTTGCAACCACCCTTCCCAAGGAGGAGTTCTTCCCAAGGAGAGGAGGTGAGAAGTCACCTCACTTAGGTGGAGGCTAGGACGGCCTCCCATGGGCCGCCCGACCGGTCTGTGCCTCCTGGTCTCTTCAGGGGGCTGGGTAAAAGGGTTCCCTCCCCTTTTCTATATAACATGGGGTACCCTCCCCCCCTCAAACGTGCAACTCTCTCTTCTTTCTCTCATACTCTTTCTTTCTTCAAGTTTTCTCTCTCTTTCTTTGGTGGTCCTTTGCTCTTTTCAAGTGGTGGGCCTTAGAGAAGTCTTGGGACAGCAAGGTGGTCCTTCTTTGGTGGGTGGTAAAGGTATGGATCATTTCCTTTCTCTTTCTTGTCCTTTTCCATCTTCATTGTCTCTTCTCATGGTCCTTTTTCTTTTTCATGTAGCTATTCAAAGGGGTGTGAAGGTGGGCCCAAGCATTCTTGATCTTTTCTTAGATCTCAAGTCTTTCAAAGGTGGTGCTTGGAGAAAGATATTGCAAGCTCTCTACTTTTTTCATCCATTTTTTTTTTTCACTCCCTTCATGTGCATGTAAAGAGTGATTTTGCCATGTCATCAAGTGTGCATGGCAAAATACTTTATCTTTTTCATGGGAGTTGGGCCTCTTTTCATGTGTATCAAATGGGCTCAAAGTGAAGTCATGGCCCTTGGTGTATTTGATGGGCCCAATGCTTCATTTTGGGCTCCCTCTTACTTTCTTTCTTTCGTCATTTCCCTTGGAACTCTCCTTTCTTTTCCATCTTCTTTTCAAGATTTGGGCCCATGGGCATGGTAGGGCCCATCTCAAGTTTTGGGCTCATGGGGCTTACTTTGGGTGACCCCATCTTTCTTCACATGTGTATGGACCAAGGTGGCTAGCCCATTCTTCATTTTGGATCTCAAGTGGGCTAGTTTTCCTAGTTGGGCCTACATGGACAAGTGGCTCAAGTCTTCCACTATCTCTTGATTATGATGTACATCCTTGTACAAGGTGTAGTGGGCTCCTTGGAGTTTTTCATGTGGATGGGCTTTTGGGCCTTCTTTGGAATTTGGACACTTTTTTGGACCATGTGTGCCCCACTACACTTTGTCCATGTGGATTTTTTCTTTTCATGCTTTTTCTTTGATGGATGGAGGACTTGAGCTACTTGACCATCTACAAGTCCCATGAGTGAGTTGTTCCCACAATCTCACTAGGTTCAAATGGTTTTCCTTGTGGTAGGAATGTGGTTCTCAAGAGCTTCATTAGATGTTATCACTCTCAAATGGATGATCCTCAAGTGAGCTATCCATACAACCATAGCTCCTTGATCCTTCCTTTGGGGGCTCGGTGGGTCATCCACCATCCTTCTCAAGCATGAGTGATTTTCCTTTCAATTTGTGGGAAAGAATGATACCCATAGGTTGCCCATTTTTGTCCCATGCCTTGGGACATTTTGGATTTTGATCTTCAAGTGGGCTATGTGTATCATTCTTAGCCATTTTTATGATGGTTGGGTGACTCATCAAGCCATACTCTTTTGTGCTCAAATGGTCTCCCTTTTTGGTGAACAAGTTGGTGCACATAAGTTGCCCAAACTTGCCTTTTCATGGGTATTTTCAACTTTGATTCTTCATGTGGGCTATGTGCATCAACTTTCTACCCTTAGCTTCTTTGATTCATATGTTTGTGGGTAGACCTCCTTGTTGTATTCTCATGGTCAAAGTTTTCATCAAGATGAGGCACATAAAGTTGCCCATGGCTAACCCATGAAGGGGTCCTCATATTCTTCAAAGTGGGCTATGTGCTCTCTCCAATCCATTGAGATGAGGCATTTGGGTTGCTCTTGAGGGCCCACTTCCTTTCTACCCCCCACTTGTTCATGTACATGTGTAAAAAGATGGGAACATCTTAGGTGAGAATCATGGCCTTAGCATGAAAGTGGATCAATCCTTGGCCACATATGGACTTTGACGAGGGACTTCATGTGAATTAAAATCCTTTGATGATCTCATGGCACTTGAGTGTATGTGTTGTCCAAAATGTGTCCTTAGATGATGGACTTTTCCTTGCCTAAGGCATGCCATGCAACCTTCTTTAAGGTGGGCCTTACTTTTTCCAATGGGCCCAACACATATCCTAAGTGACACATGGAGTTGGACTTTAGATTTTGCATTGGAATGTGAGTCCAATCCCATGGGTTTCTTAGATGATAATTTGGATTTTAACGGGTAAAGGATAGGGACTTACCTTGCCAAGCTTGTAGGATTCCATGGCGGATGGTACCAGAGGTCACCGAGTGGTTGACGAGGATGATCCTGCTTTCATTGTAAGCCGAGGGGACCACATGTGTTCCCTAGCTATGGAGCATCAACCTCTTCCTGCTATCAAGGGTCGAGGTACCAGGGATCGCTGGGACAATTGGATGAAAGAGCCACAACCCTTGCTTGAGCGAGTATTAGATGGTACTCCTTTTGCTGGCCTCCTCACCCTACGCTTCCATAATAACGACGCCAACCGCATGATGCTTGCGGCCCTTTGTGAGAGGTGGCGGGATGAGACCCACACCTTTCAGCTCCCTTGTGGGGAGTGGGGAATAACCCCCTTGGATATTTATATGCAGATAGGTTTCCCTTTTCATGGGGCAATTGTCCCTCAAGTTAGCTCTCTAGCTCCCCTCTCTTCCACCGATTGGTTGCGGCTTGTCGGTGACGTCCCTCCTGAGGGTGAATTCCAAGGCCATCAAGTGAAGATGCGATGGTTTTACAATAATTTTGCTTCCGTCGTCCCTACCACCGAGCGAGAGGCCCTCTTCAAGGCGCAGGCCATGATCACTTATGCTTTTGGATCCTTTCTTTTTTGCCATGCGAATGAGAGAGTTGATCCTAAATTTCTTCGTTTAGTCGAGGACCTTCATCATCCCTATAACTGGAATGGGGCTATCTTGACCCATCTCTTTCAAGGTCTGGACAAGACCTGTCGGCATAGCCGGTCCTTCACAGGTTTCTGGCCTGTTGTTGAGGTATTTCTTCTTTCATCTTCCTCGGGGCCATCTGCCTTCTTTCTCTCTCTGATCACTAGATGTGCTTTTGTCCAGACCTGCTTTTATGACCATTTCCCCCATCTTGCACCGAGGATGCGGGATGATGTTGAGCCTTCTCAGTATCGCCACATGTACTGGCACCAACAGAACCGTCAGCGGAACTCCCGAGTTCCCGGGGACAATTGGCGTGCTGACATAGACGGGCTGACCGTTGAGGACGTAAGTATCTTGCTTGTCTTTGTCCTTGTGCTGTACTTGTAACTGATCGTGGTAACTTCTTCTGCTGTAGCTCGCTCAGATGCCGTACGCTAGTTTCCCTCTTTACTACACACCCCAGCGCGTGGAGGCATACGATGCTTCATGTCTTCGTATTATGCTTTCTGACGCTGAGTCCTTCCAATGGTACTTGGGGGAGAGATTGCTTCGGCAAGTCACTGGGGTGGCACGGGTCCCCTGTTCTGCTCCTCCTCCAGCTGCTCGGATGCCAGTTGATGAGAGAGTTGAGGCTCTGGTAGGCCAGCCCGGCTTTCGTTTCACGATCCCGGATCGTGATTATGACGAGTGGTATCTGCTATTTGGCCAGGGGCCTCTGCTTCCTTCGCTTTATGTTCCAGGTGGCCGGCGCAGGTATGCTGGAGGTTCGGTGACTGCTCCTTTGATGGATCTTTATCGTCGGGAGCGGGACGCGAGGAGGGATGATGATGATTATGTTGGTGACTTGTAGCTGTCTCTGCTTTGTATGGCCTTGTACTTTTGTTTTTGTCCCCTTTTGTATCAAGCTCTTTTGGATGAATATACAGGCTTTGATTTCTCCCAAATTCCTTGATGATGTCTGGATGCTTTGACTTTTGACTCATTCCTTCATGATTTGAGACTACTTAGCTGCATGGGGATGACTTGAACGGTTCAAATTGCTTGATTAGGCCTTGTGGGCCCACTTGATGTTTAGATCTTGGATTCTGGCCCTTCTTTTGATGATTGGACTTTTGATCTTGCCACTCCATGACTTGTGTAAGCTTTCCAATGGTTTGGATCTTGATGATTTGGCCCTTGAATGGTTCAGATTGATGGATTTGGCCCTGTGGGCCCACTTGAGACCTTAGCTTTACTTTGGGGCACCTCTTTTGATGATTTGTGAGACTAAGAAGGCTTCTCATGGTGTGGATGATACTTGAACATCTCAGATCACTTGACTTGGCTTTGTAGGCCCACTTGATGATTAGATCTTGGATTCTGGCCCTTCTTTTGATGATCCGCCCTTTGATCTTATTGTTTAATGGCTCATGTAGGTCCTTCAATGGTTTAGATCATGATGATCTGATCTTTAAATGGCTTGGATTGCTTGTGGCCCCCACTTGATCAACTTTCCTTCTCTTTGACTTGATCAGCCATGTTCTGGCCACATTGCTTCGTGATTGGACCGGTGGGGCGCCTTTCATGTGATCTTGATCAACTTCAGTCGAAATCTGGAGTGGACCGGAGTCTTGGGCGGCCCACGGAGCGCCATCTGCTGACGTGGACTGTCAGCCTCACCTACCAAAAGCCCCGGAGCCAATCCCGCGGAGAGAGGGGATCTGCGTCCGTACGGGCGGCCCAGGGCAGGCCGCCCAGAGCTCGCCTCTTGAGCGGCCTGGGCTGGCTCTGGTTCGGACATCCTCTGCTGTCTGTTGCTGCTGTCCCCACATTCTCTGTACTGGACCGTTCGATTCCAGCCATGAATCTTCTTGTCCCCTTGTCTTTTCTCTTCATCTTGTCTTCTTCTCATTTTGTCCTTTCTTGGGCAGCTTTGGATGATGACTTGTGGGCCATAGTGGGAGAGGTCGGTGGGTCCCACACTCCAGCACTTGGTGAGGGCTTTAATGATGGAGGGATTCCTCTAATGGAGGGTGTAGATGGTGCATTGAATGGAAGCATTGATGAGGGGTTAGGGAATGGAGTTGGTGGAGCTTTGAATAGCTCCATTAATGGTGGGATGGCTGGATTTTCATATTTGAATGGGCCCCTCATTATGGGAGGAACGGATGAGATGGGAGGATGGGATATAGGTGAAGCTATGCATCCCTTGAATGTGGGCCCCATGGATGATGTGATGGATGGTGATGATGGGACCATGAGGGACATAGATGGGCTGATCTCATGTCTGGATGGGATAGATGGTTCAGATGGTATTTTTGACGGTTTGGATGCTCTGGATGAGGGCCAAGATGTGCGGCACACTTGTTTGGGTGGACTTGATGTGGTCATTGATGATGTCCCCCTGATGATGGACGGTGTGGATGCCTCGATGATCCCTTTGATCGGCCAGGATGGTGATTGGATTCATGATTTCCTGTTGGAGGGGGCCGCAGGTCCAGATCTGACCGCTGATTCTTTTATCGGGGTTGCCGGGACCCTTCTGGATGGTTCAGATGTATTCTTTGACGGTCAGATTGGTCAGGATGCCACGATGTGCGGTGTGATCTTCACTGATAGCTCTTTTGGTTGGGAGCATTGTCCTTCTTTTGGTCATCGGCCCTTTGCGCACTCTGTTCATGAGGTGGGCGAGTCTTCTCATGCGGCTGAGATTATGACAGTTTCGGATGGCGATGTGACTATATCAGACATAGCCGTCACTGAGGGCCAATCAGGGGTTGTCGAGTCGGCAGAGGTTCCAGCTTTTCCTTCTCCTTCGCCCGTTGACCTTCCGATCCTTGATGAGTCATCATTGGTTTCTGGGCCTTTTGTGCTGGAGGGGGTACCAGTGAGGACTTGTCAGCTGCTTCCTCGTCCTTCTTGCTCGCCACGACTGCTTGCTTGGCTTGATAGCTTGTCAGCTTATGAGATTCGAGATTTGGAGTCTTATGGCTTTGGCAGTCTGATTCATATGGCTAGAGTTGACATTGACTGGAGGATGCTCGGAGCTGCCTTGATTGACTGGGTCCCTTTGTTGAACTTATTTGCGTTCAATGATATGGAGATGGGACCCTCTTTGGAGGAGCTTGCACGCTTGACGGGCCTACCCTGGGATTATGCTCAGTATTTTTCGCCGAAGACATCGCTGAAGACTGCTACACCGCAGAACTGGTTTGGGATCCCTTATCTTGTTCGGCCTGCAGCTGGTGGCCAGGATGCTGTAGTGTTCTCTTTGGACTTGCTGTATGATCTTTTTTCGGGTCCTCGGAGTGTGGCCGGTTCTACCTTTGCTCGGAACGCACTGATGTTCTGCTTGATTGCTGAGGTGCTGTTCTCGGGATGGCGCAGGTCCCAGACTCCTTTGCTTTTCGAGGTGATGAGCCGAGCTGTCCGTCGGCAGGGGATCATTTCTCTTATCTTGGCCGAGCTATTCGATGGGCTGACCGACTGCGCCCTGGGCCGCACTCATGTCCTTCGCGGCTGCTGTGCATTTCTTCAGGTATCTCTCCTACACCTTTTCCTTTTGCTTTGTCAGGACTTGTTTTGCTCTAGCTGAACTTCTTTTGTGATCAGGTCTGGTTATGGGAGCGTCTTTCTCTGACCGTTCCTGTACCTCTTCCTGGCATCCCGGGCTCTGACATCATGCGTTATATCATGGAGTTCCTTCCGCATACGGCTAGGATGAGCGAGCCCTTGTATCGCAGGATGTTCGCTGATCTGCGTGACTGGAACGTTCGTTGGGAGTCATCTTGGCTTTCACTTCCTCCAGTGCTTTGCGATGCACACCACCTTCCTCTGATGTTGGTAGGCTTTCGATCTTACTTCTCTTATCACCCCATCCGGTTCCTGCGGCAGTTTGGGTATGAGCAGGATGTTCCTCATTTAGCTTTCACGGGTATCGGGCGTCGAGTGCTTCCATCTAGGTCCTCTGACTTCAGGACCCGGATTGATTGTTCCTGGGCGAGCTACCTGACTGCTGATTTACTGGGTTTTGAGCTGAGGACTTTTCCGATGGCGACCGCCCCATATCAGTACTGGGTTGCTGAGCAGTCTTTGTATCGACGTATCCCTTGTTGGCACCGGACTGTTGATGAGGATGAGCAGGATATCCTTGGAGATGCTGGCTCTTCATCTGGTTCATATGAACCTTTTGAGGAGCGCCCTTTTATCGATCCTGGCTTCCTTTTGGCCACTCATGGCCATCTGTTGTCTGAGATCTCCGCACTTCGGTATCATTGTGAGATGATGTCGAGGAGATTGGCTGCCGATCGGAGGTTGTCTGATGAGGAGACAGCGATCCGTATCCTTGAGCGCGATGAGGTGCATTACCTGCGTATGGAGGTGAGCAGGTTGAGAGCGAGATTACTTCATTATGAGTCAGAGGACTCACCTGATGTGGCCGAGGAGGATGGTAGAGATTGATTGTGTTGGCCACCTGCACATTCTTTTTGCATATATGATTGATGATGATGCATTTTTTTGTATTTTTGAAAAAAATGATATGATATGTGTAAAAGAAATATGATGCATTTAATTAAAAAAGAGAAAACTGTTTGAAAATCTATTGTGCCATGAGTTGTCTTGTGAGTTTTTCTAGACTTTGTGTCGGGATATAGGAATCAGAACTGGGGCTCGGCCAATGCTTTGACCGATGTCTCGAGATTTGACTTGCTTGATCCTTTGGTTCCATAGAAATGTAGGCAATGAAAACTCTTGCTTCCTGAGATTGTCAGAATTTGTAGAGTTCTTCGCTCCTGACTGTACTTCTTCTTGTTCTTGAACTGTAACTGCTCGAACCGATCTGGATCGTCTGATTTCTTGGTACCTGCACTTTTTCTTTTCTTTTTTTTTTCGAGCCATTTTTGCCTGCAGTGCTCTTTCGAGTTTTCACCACAGCCGGCCTTTTCCCGTCATTTTTGCCCGTGGTGCCCTTTCGGGTTTTCACCACGTCCCGGGTGTTTGATCTTGCCTGCCCCTTGGCAGCTATGCTGTTTTTACCCTCGGCGCCCTTTCGGGTTTTCACCGAGTCCGCTGTATGCCCACTGTTTTTACTCGGAGCGCCCTTTCGGGTTTTCACTCCGCCCTCTTTGTTTAGGCACACATTTTCTTTTTCTTTTTTTTTCTCTTTTTTTTTTTCTGGGTCTCTGGATAACTGCGGCGGCTAGAGGTCGGGAATCCGTCGTTGCCGGCCGATGGCAGTCTTTCAGCCCTTATCCTGAGTTACGATAATAGAGCTGTCGGTCTTTGCTAAAGACCCCTCTGAGATGAATGGATGGATGACTGTGTTTCTTGGATTGATTTTTTTCTTGAGTGCCTTTCTTTGGCTTCCCTTTTTCTTTCTTTTTTTCTCTCTTTTTTTTTCTTTTGTATTCTTTTTCTCTTCTTCTTTTTTGTCTTTTCCTTTTGAATCCCCTTTTTTTTTGTATTTTTCTCTTTTTGAATCCCCTTATTTGAAACACTTATTGGTGGACGGAAATGATTTCTCAGAGGTCTTAGCTTCAACCTCTTGACTTCAGCTTTATTAAAGTAACTTTTGATAAGGTCAGAATGGCTTACCCGTGAAAGATCTTCACGTTGTCGGCGTTGGTTGGCTCAGGAAGATCCACCCCTCTCATGCTGGTGAGTCGGAGGGCGCCTCCGGGAAGTACTTCTCTGACGATCAGTGGCCCGTCCCACGAGGGTTTGAACTTTCCTCTGTGGTCCGGAAGGTGCGACGGTAGAATCTTCTTCATGACCATGTCGCCTACCTTGAAACTTCTTTTTCGGACTCTCTTGTTATAAGCCCGAGCGATCCTTTTCTGATAGCACTGTGAATGACTTAGTGCACGCATGCGTTTTTCATCTGCTAGCTGCAACTGATCGAATCTGGCCCGTTGCCATTCTCCTTCTTCAATTCCGCTTTCTAATAACACCCGAAGTGATGGTATTTCCACTTCGACTGGTAGAACTGCTTCCATTCCATAAGTAAGCTCGAAAGGAGTAACGCCCGTAGCAGACCGTACAGACGTTCGATAGGCCCAAAGTGCATATGGGAGCATATCTGACCAATCTCGATAGGTCACGACCATCTTCTCAAGTATCCTGACGATTGTCTTGTTTGCGGCTTCTACCCCACCGTTCATCTGCGGACGGTAGGGGCTTGATCGATGACGTTGGATCTTGAATTTGCTGAGGAAGTCATCCATCTTCTTGTTGACGAACGGGGTCCCATTATCTGTGATGATGGCATTGGGGATTCCATACCGGCATATGATGTTGTTCTTCATGAATTTGATCACTTGAGATGCTGCAATCGTGGTGTAGGAGGCTGCCTCTACCCACTTGGTGAAGTAGTCGACTGCCACAAGTATGTACTCGTGACCGTTTGATGCTTTGGGACTGATTTTGCCGATGATGTCGAGTCCCCACATGGAGAAGGGCCAGGGGGTGGTCAGGTTGTATAACTCTGATGATGGGGCATGGATTTGATTTGCATGCTCCTGACACTTGAAGCATTTTCTGACGTGCTGGCAACAGTCTGTCTCCATGGTGAGCCAATAATAGCCGAGTCGCAGAATCTTCTTTGCCATCATGTGCCCATTCATGTGTGGGCCACAGATTCCTTCGTGTATTTCTTTCATGATCTTTGCAGCTTCTGTTTCATCGACGCATCGGAGGAGGATGTGATTATAGGATCGCTTGTAGAGAACTTCGCCACTGATGGTGAACTGGCCGGCCAAACGTTGGATGGTTCGGCGATCTGTTGCTGTTGCTGATTCTGGATACTCCTGGGTTTCGAGATATTGCTTGATGTCGGCATACCAGGGTTTGTCAGGGACAGTTTCGGCTTCTTCTATTTGTAGGCAAAAAGCAGGTTCTTCTTGAATTTCGACTGTGAGCTCCCATTCTGAAGCTCCTTTTGGGATCTCGAGCATTGATGCGAGCGTGGCGAGAGCATCTGCAAACTGGTTCTTGGCTCTGGGCATGTATGAGAAGGTGATTTCCTTGAATTCTTCGATCAGATTGTCAAGATACACATGATATGGTATCAACTTCTCGTCTTTGGTCTTCCATTCGCCATTGGTCTGATTGATGATAAGCTGTGAGTCTCCAAACACTCGTAGCTTCTTGACGCCCAAGATTATGGCTTCCCTTAAGCCAGCGATGCATGCTTCATACTCTGCCATGTTGTTGGTGCACTCGAATGCGATGCGCCTCGAGATAGGAATAGGGACATCGTCTGGAGAGTAGAGGATTGCTCCAATACCACTCCCTTTAGAGTTTGTTGCGCCGTCGAAGAATAATGTCCATTCATCTTTCTTCTTCTTTTCATCCTCTTCAATGAGCAAGAGATCTTCATCAGGAAAGAACGTCTTGAGCGGCTGATAGTCCAGGAGAGAGTGAGCCGCAAGATGGTCGGCGAGGGCCTGTCCCTTGATTGCCTTTTGAGTGACATAGGTGATGTCAAACTCAGACAAGAGTAGCTACCATTTAGCTATCCTTCCAGTGAGTGCCGGCTTCTCGAACAGGTACTTGAGCGGATCCATGTGAGCGAGGAGGAGAATAGGGAATGCAATCATGTATTGACGGAGTCGCTGAGTTGCCCAAACTAGGGCGAGGCAAGTCTTCTCGATCGGGGAATACCTGGTCTCATAGTCGGTGAACTTTCGACTCAAATAGTATATTGCTTGTTCCTTCTTCCCGGTCTCGTCGTGCTGACCGAGGACACAGCCTATGGCTTCTGCTGCTACCGAGATGTATAACAATAGTGGTCGTCCAGGAGTGGGCGGCACTAGGACTGGAGGATTCATGAGATACTTCTTGATGCGGTCGAAGGCGACTTGGCAATCATCATTCCATTCTTTTGGGACGTTCTTCGAAGGAGCTTGAATATGGGCTCACAGATAGGTGTGAGCTGTGCGATGAAGCGACTGATGTATTGAATTCTGCCGAGGAAGCCACGAATTTCTTTCTCTGTTCTAGGAGGGGGCATCTCGATGATTGCTCTGGTTTTGGATCTCGTCGACCCTGATGCCATCCTCGCTCACCATAAAGCCGAGGAGCTTACCTCCCATTGCACCGAAGACACATTTCTGAGGGTTGAGACGGAGCTTGTACTTTTCTAATCTGTTGAATAACTTCTTCAGATCTTCAAAGTGTCCTTCAATTGTGCGAGATTTGACGATCATGTCGTCCACATATACTTCGAGCTCCTTGTTCATCATGTCGTGGAATAGTGCTGTCATTGCTCGCTGATATGTTGCTCCTGCGTTCTTCAGACCGAACGGCATTACCCTGTAACAGAAGGTTCCCCAGGGAGTGATAAATGCTGTCTTCTCACGATCTTCGACGGCCATCTTAATCTGATTGTAACCTGAGAACCCGTCCATGAATGAGAAGATCTTGTATCCAGCAGTGTTGTCGACCAGAGTGTCGATATGTGGCAAAGGGAAGTCATCTTTTGGACTAGCTTTGTTGAGATCTCGGAAGTCGATGCACATTCAAACCTTGCCGTCCTTCTTTGGTACTGGCACGATGTTGGCGAGCCATTCAGGGTAGTTGGAGACTACCAAGAATCCCGCGTTGTACTGCTTGATGACTTCATCTCGGACTTTCAGAGCCCATTCTGGCTTCATTCTTCGAAGTTTCTGCTTTACTGGCCTCATATCTGCCTTGGTTGGCAGATGGTGTACAACGAGCTCTTCATCGAGCCCCGGCATGTCTTCATATGAGAACGCAAAGTTGGACAATCTTGGAGCTAGGAACTCTATCATTTTCTGTTTCATCTCAGGTGGCAACAATTTTCCAATGCGTACTTTCCTAGGGATCTCAGGCGTCCCCAAGTTTACTATCTCGAAATCATCGGCTACAACATTGGCTTTAGATTCGAACTTTTTGAGGAGATCCTCTAGTTCGGGAGCCGGATCATCATCTTCCTCATTCCGAGCTTCGTCCAGACCCATGAGCTCGAAGTCTAATTCGATGTCGAAATCATATGATTCGACTTCAAACTCATGCGACTCTTTAGACGAACTTGGCACACTATTGAATGCAGGGAAAGAAATATTTTTTGGTTTTTGAGATTTTTCTGAAATGGAAATACTAGATGTTTTTGGTTTTTGAAAGTTTTTGGTTTTTTTGGATTTTCGAAATTCATGGGACTTTGAACAAGCGGGCATTGCAGACCATAATTGAGCCCAACTTGTTCCAAAGTTCCGGTCGCTGCTTAAACAGGCGTTTTTTTTTTGGAAGCCAGAGCCCTCAGATGGCTCTTTGGCTGATTCAAAAGTGAGGGGAACAGATGACCATTCAGGACCCCACACTTCCTCCCCTGAAGAGGTGGGGGTTGATGATTTGGGCAAAGAATCACGGTCTGGACCAATGACCATGATTTCTTGCTGGTCGGGTTCGAGATCTGAGCCGTACTCAGTCCCTCCCGGGTCACTTACCTCGCATTGCAGTTCGTCTGGTTCCACAGCTAGACACAAGTTTGGAATCTGGACATCAGACCAATCTAGGGCTGGCCACTTCCCTTTCTTGGTCCAATGGATGGGCTGCTTCTGCCCCTGGCTGATGATTGATGATGTTGACTTTGCAGAGATGGGCAAGTCGTGCCCCTTGCTAATTGGTGCTGAGATGGGCGAGTTGTGTCCCTTGCTGATTGAAGTGGGCAGGTTGTGTCCCTGGCTGATTGAAGCTGAAGTGGGCAGGTTGTGCCCCTGGTTGAGAGCAGGTGTCAGAGTAACCTGGTCTTGAAGGTGCTGTATTTGACTTCCTTTTTCGTCTTCATCCTTTTCTTCTTCTTCTGGAGGCTTAGATGGTTCGAGAATCTGATCCCATCGAATGGGGGGCCACGTGGCCCAAACTAGGCTCATCGGGAGGCCTTTGTGTAGTGCAGTCGGTTGATTCCCTCCTGGATCTTTGTAAGGTTCTCCTGGCTTGACGAATCGGATGGGCGAGCATCGAAATTTCTTCCTCCTTTTGTCCATGAAGGTTGCCCTATATCCGAGTCCCCACTTGCGTTGGTTATATACCAGCGGTACCTTTCTGGATTTGAAGTGATTCTTCATTCGGTATTTGAGGCTCAGACGCTCTGCCGGTGAAAAGACACGTTCCACCCTTATCGGTTCTGGATTGGCGATAGAGTTCACAGTCTCGAATTCGAAACTATGAAACGGGATGTCTTCTTCAGAGTGCTGGATATCGATGACCGGGATATCTGGTTCAGTGGCAGCAGCATTGGAAGGAATGATGAGCTCCTTCTCTGCATGGATAGAGATCACTTGATTTCCACAGATATACTTCACTCGTTGATGCAGGGTTGATGGCACAGCTCCAACCTTGTGCAGCCACGGTCGTCCGAGCAACATGTTGAAAGAGGCTGATATATCCAAGATTTGGAATGTGATGGTGGAGACTTCCGGACCTATCTGTACCTCTATGTCGACCTCCCCTTCCACTGATCGGCGGGTGTTGTCGAATGCTCTGACGCATATGGTGCTGGGTCGGAATGAAGAAGGACTGATTCCCAGACGTTCTGCAGTCTTGAGTGGGCAGACATTTAAGCTTGAGCCATTATCGATAAGGACCAGCGGAACACAGAGGTCTTTGTATCGTAAGGCTATGTTGAGGGATCGCCCATGATCACGTCCCTCTGGTGGCAACTCATTATCTGTGAAGGTGATGGCGCGCGGAGCCAGGAGTTGTCCAATCATCAAAGCTATCATTTCTGGTGCCGTATCGGAGGAGACATGAGCATCGTTCAAGGTTTTGGCAAACATTTCTCGGTGTATGCGAGATGTGCAGAGTAGCTCCCATACTGAGATTTGTGCAGGGATTGACTTGAGCTGAGTCGCTACATCGTATGCGGCTTCATTTTTGTTGCCGAGGCCTAAGAGAGCGCCTTTGGTATCTCCTCTGTTCTGATTATCTCTTCGGATGCAACGCCCATTGGGATTCATGTTCCCCACTTCCGCACACTCTGGATAGTGCCATGGAACCTCTTTGTAGTTTTCCTCCCTCTTGCCTTCTAGGACCACCGGTTCTTGCAACGGTGCTGTTGTGGGTACCAGATCTTCCTCGTATGGAGCTTTTGCCTTGAGGACTACATTGTTGCCTGTGCTGAAGGGGTAATATCGAGGCTTGTCTTCATAGACCACATAAGGTCGTGGTCCTGGCTTGACTGTTCCTGGGGCAGGAGGTTCCCATGGAATGAATACTGGTCCTCTTGATATAGCAGGAGGTTTCTCTGTTCGTCCGAGCTGCCGTAGCGTGATTGATACGCCTCCAGGACTTGCCCCTTGCAATATGACTGGCTCAAATGGAGGAGACTCCTTCCAAGATAACGGGCTCTTGCTGTTGATGAGTATAATCCTTCCATTGCGGATTGGATTGTTCTGGAGTTGCCCCTTGCAAGATGACAGGTTCGTATGTGGGCTCAATGTATGATTGTGCTCCTTCCAGGACGACTGGTTCCCAGCTTGAATGGTTGTAAGGTGCCCCTTGAACAACTGGTATATCATATGGAGGTGCTCCTTCAAGCACTACTGGCTCGGAGATTGAAGGAAGAAAGGGACTGGCCCCTTGCAAGACTGGAGGAGGATTTGTTGGCTCATAAGTGTAGGCGTGAATGGATTGGATGGGGGAGAAGAAGCGATCAAGATGATCCCCTTCTTCTATACTATTGACTGCAGGGCCACGAGACGAACTGGGGTCCGTTGGATGCTGAGGCAGAGGATTCTGAAGGATGTTGGTGGAAGCTGCTGGAGAAGTTCCAGGGACCGAGATAACGATCTTGCGGTTATCGATCAGGTCTTGTATGGCATTCTTCAAAGTATAGCATCGATCAGTGGCGTGGCCACGTCCTTGATGGTAGGCACAATACTCATTTTCTCGGTAGTTTGGAGGCAGAGGATGAGGCGGAGGCCTAGGTGTCATCAGAGTGAGTAACTGCTTTTGTACCAGCGTAGTCATGATTTGACTAAGTGGTTGACTGAGTGGAGTGAACGTCCTGAACTCCCTGTAATTCTGCCTGTTCTGGTATGAGTATTGGCCATTTCCCCTGAACTGCTGCTGTTGTCGAGGTGGTTGTGGCTGAGGATTTGGTTGTGGTTGATACCGCTGAGGCTGATGCTGAACTTGGTTCTGCTGATACTGTTGACGTCCCTGTGGGGGAGCATGTTGATTTCCTTGAGCAGTGGTATTGATGTTGTTTACCTCTGTTGGGCGGGGAGGAGAACCGCTGTGGTTTCCATTCCCGTGCCCGATAGGTCTTCCTTCCACTCTGTTCCTCTTGACTGGAGTGGCTTGGTGAGGCCATGGGGAAATCGTTCCGGCACGGATTCCTGCTTCGACTTGCTCTCCAGCACGGATTAGCTGCGAGAAGTTCGCATATGGATGCGAGATGAGATACCCGGATATGCCTGGATATGTTGAATGAACAATCATGGAGATTTGTTCTTCATCGTCGATGGGTGTCCGCATTCTGGCTGCCATAGCTCGCCAACGTCCCACATAAGCTGATAGTGTTTCATCACTCCTCTGCCTGAGTGCTGCGAGGTCGGCTCTTCTGGGTGCCATGTTGAGATTGTATGCGAATCTGTCGACGAAAGCCTGGGAAAGCTGTTCCCATGTTCTGATGCGGTGGCAGTCCAATGAAGTGTACCAATCTAGGGCATCGCCCTTCAGAGATTTTTGGAACAAACGAATAAGGGCCCCTTCATTTCCTGCGATTGCACTCAGCTCCCCGCAGAAAGCCTTGAGATGTGCTGTGGGACAACCGCTGCCATCGTATCTCTTGAATTTTGGTACCTCAAAGTTTTGAGGTACTTGAGCATCTGGGAAAGAACACAAGTCTCTGAACTTGGTCGAAGGTAAGTCGATTCCTTGCTGTCGCTGAAGCTGATTTTGCAAGATCTGGAACTGCTCCCGCAACTCGTCCAGTCCTGAGTGATCTGTTCGAGCAACTGGTGCCTCCTGGAGTAAGGCACGTTCTTCTTCGGCATAATGGTCGATGTCTTCGACCCTATGGGCTTGCTGAAAAGCAACCGCGGGTTGCTGAAGTTGATTTGATGACTGAACTGGATTCTGATGAACTTGTGCTTGAAATGATGGTAACTAAACTGGAGACTGTACTGAAGGTTGAACTGGAACTTGCTGGAAATTGACTGGATTTTGCTGAATTGAAGATTGCTGAAAATTAACTGGATTTTGCTGAATTGAAGATTGTTGGAAATTAACTGGAATCCCATCGGCGGGGATGTGCTGGAATTGAAAAGTGCTCCTGTTTGCAGGAGGCTGAGATGTTGGGAAGTGACCCCCTTGTTGGGTATTCGCCACTGTCCGCTGATTGACGTGGGCTTGACACTGACCCCCATTGTGGGCATTCGCCAGTGTTGTCCCTGTTGCTGGAAATTGAATTGAAATCCCATCGGCGGGGATGTGCTGAAATTGAAAAGGTGTCCCATCGGCGGGGACATGCTGAGATCTATTGAGATTGTTGTTTGCAAGATTGACTGGATGCTGACTGGATGTTCCTGCAACGGAAGTGTTCTGAGATGGCCTTGTCGTTGCAGGAAGATATTGAGAAGGATGCCCCATAGCGAAGGGCTGAGATGGCTGCTGTCGGTAGTCTTAGGCAGACTCCGATGGTTGTGCTTGATTTGAACTGGAGGCCGGAGGGATCCGGCATGGTTGTTGAGATTGCTGAATTGGGCCAACCTGATTGTTGGCTGCTGCGGTGGCTTGTGTTTGCATGAATTGCAAGAGCATTTCTTGCATTGCTCTCATTCCTTGTGCCAATTCTTGTATGATTGGCGTATTGTCAACGGGCTGTTGCGCTGGAGGTTGCGCTTCAATCATTTCAAGAGCAGGGAAGTGATGAGTTTCTTCTTCGTGGTCGGACATGGCTTGCTGAGCCCGAGTGCGGATTATACTGCGGTAGGGAAGTTGTCTCCGCGTACGTTGAGCCCGAGGAGGCGCAATGGTGAGGACTATATTTTTTTTTTGGGTTTTGGGATTTTCTATTTTTTTTTCTTGGTTTTGGGCTTTTCTATTTTTTTTTATTTGGTTTTGGGTAGAATGCTATGCAGATGAGATTGTATGAGGATTAATGACTTTCAAATACGGGAAGGATTCTGTTTTCAAGTCGAATCACGACTAGTGGGACTAGCTTATCCCCAGTGGAGTCGTCATTCTGTGGACCCTCGCCGATTTTCCCGCGCTCCCACACGACGTTCTTCTCCCTTCCCCTTTCCTTTCGGAAAAGAAGGAGATGAGGATGCGTGAGTGCGAAATCGCCGTTTGTGCCACTGGCTTGCCTCGTTCTCGAGGGCTTTGTTCGGTTGTCGTGTTAATCTGGATATGTTTAAGTGTGTTTATATAAGACCAGAGTCGCCACTAGCCCGTTACTTCGAATCTACAGTCGGCTAGACCCTGTAGAAACGTTAGAGAAGGGAATCCGAAGATTCCTTCCTCTAAAATGACTTCTGTTGATCTGCGGTCAGAGATTCAAGGTAAGGGATCACGGTTACAGGGTGGGAAGAGGTTAAGCACCCCACACACTGCCCGTACCGAAGTACGGTCTCTACTTCACAGAATCGATCGAATACTTGAAAGTTTAGTTTAATCCTCGTATATTCTCATGGATGACATGATGCATGAATGCGGGTCTGAACAGTAAGAGTTTCTGATGGGCAGGTTCCAACAACGGGCAAGCCCAGAGCATACGCTCGAATTGACAGGTGCTTAATATAAAGACATATGCATGTGTGTTTGAGTAATCAAGGTGCTTGTAGTGAAGCAGGGGGGTTGGAAGAAAAGTAAATGTTGCACTTATGCTAGATGCAAATGAGATGATGCTGAAAAAGAGTAGCTGGGTGGACGGAGGTGTCGCAAGGGTTGGCTTCGAGTGGTTGGATCAAGACTTGGATGGCTAGGGAGGCTTGGACCAGTGGTCAGGCTGGGCTGGACCAGGGTTAGACTCTCCTCACTCGGGCTCTCCTTGGTGGAAAAATGGGCTAAAGGGTGGAGAGATGGACTCAGAGCTCTCGGGCTGAAATGGACTCGAATGGCCTGTTGAAATGAGAAGGGGAGGGGGGTATTTATAGCAGCAGAGAGGGGCACTCTCGTAATTTTTTCCGGGTGGCCTGCCATGGGCCGCCCGTACGGCTGCTCCTCGGTTTCCAGCGAGTACGGTCGCTCCCTTGGGGCTGCTGTTGGACTCGCTGGTCGACTCAGTGAGTTGACTCAGCGGGTCGACTCGGTGGTTTGACTCGACGGGTTGACTCGGTGTTTTGACTCGACGGGTTGACTCGACGGGTTGACTCAGCGGGTTAACTCAGCGAGTTGACTCAGTGAGTTTGACTTTTTTGGGATTTTTTGACTGGCCTTTTTTATGGGGGGTTTTTCAAGGTGATTTTTAGGACTGGGTTGACTGGGTTCAGGCTTGAACTGGGCTATGGAATGGGGCTTACAAGGGTGAGTTTGGCTGAGTTTGGACTTGGGATTTGGGGGTATGGTCCTCCGTTCAACCAGCTATCTCTACCAACAGTGTAGCCGAAGGTAGGGTGTCTACACTAGTGCACCTTGTTTGTCAATTACTTAGGTCAATAGGTCTAGTGTCGGTTGAGCTTAATGAAGAATGAAGACCGAAGACTCAAGTGGTCCTGCTGCATCAAGGAAGAAGAAACAGGTAAAAGTGATGCCTTGGTGTGCCTTGCCTTGACGAAAACCTAATCCATAACCTCTTAGATGACTTGCACCACGTAGGTATACCTTTAGTCATCATCATTAGTCTTAGAACTCCATGAAAAACATGATAAATTAGACTAATTAAAGAGGTGGAAGCTGCTGCAATAAAAAAAGGCTCAAACAGCAGTTTCTGATAGGACTCCAATCAATCGGACAGGTGCTCCGATAGGACTCCAATCGATCGGACAAAAATTCCGATCAATCGGAAATTGTCCCAGAAAAAATTAAAAACTCACTGGACATATTTCCGATTAATCGGACAGTCTTCCGATCCATCGGAAGGGGCCGTCCGATCAATCGGACAGTGTTCCGATCAATCGGAATTTCTTCCAGAGACTTCTCTGGATAGATTTCCGATCAATCGGACTTGTCTCCGATCAATCGGACACTTTTTTCGATCAATCGGAGATGCACGAATCTGCCCGTTTTTTAACCGTTGGAAGAAAATCTATTTAAAAGGGGGATTCGTTTTTTGAGCTAAGAGAGGGGATTTTAAGGAGACAGAAGCCACCATTGCTAGAGATCATTAGAGGCTCTATCCCAAACCTAAAGCAAGTCATTCTCCTTGTGTTTTCATCACAAGCTTGGGCCATACAATGGCATCTTGAGAATGGACTTGTTCCCTCTTGATTCCTAGGGTTTAGACACCTTGATAATAGTTAAATCCTTTGTCTAAACACTACCTAGGAGTCCATTTAGGTGCATTCCTCTAGGAAACCCATTTCCTACCATTTGTAGGGGTTTCACCATTCCCTAGCACCTTGGGCATCTCCAATGGAGCATCACATGCAAGGTAGCTGATCTTGGAGCTGAAGCCTTGGCAAAGCAACGGCTTCAACGATCGGGGAAGCACAAGGCGAGCTGATTCAAGCACGGGAGAGCGAGAAGAAGCAACCCAAGACGGCGCAACAAGGGGCTCAATCCGACAAGTAAGGTTGTCTTGTTAAGAGTCCAACCACTCAATTCCCTGTGGGAGTTGAGTGTAGAGTTTGTTTGACAAACTCGACCTAGGGTCGTTAGCCGATCCTTGGCCTATTAGTTGGGCCTAAAATCTAGGGACATCAGCCGTTCCTTGGCACGTTAGTCGGGCCTAAAACAAAGTCTCCAAGGGGGAGCCACCAACACGGGTGCAAACGTGTAGGTTGGGAGGAACCTGTAAACTCCCCGGTTGGGTGGATCCGATTTAAAACACCTTGGTTGGGAGGAACCAGATTTAAACTCCCCAGTGAATGCCGGTGTGCTCAAAGGGGTTGAGTACTTGAACCGGGAGTGGAGTAGACAAGTAGTCGAACCACTATACATCCTCGTGTTTGTGATTGATCTTGAGCACATTTCTTTTTATGCATTGTGTTTAATTGTTAATTATGTATGCTTAGTTAGGAATGTATGCTTAGCACTTGATAGGCACATCCATACTCATAAGATGTACTTTCACTACCTCAAGTAGACTTGAACTTATTGATCCATCCTCATTCAAGTCTATTTGAGTAGCATAGATTAGGTTCTTCATTAGCTTAATCATTTAATTAATCTATGCTTGTTTAGACTAGGTTGTTTATAGCTTTTATCATATGCTAGTCTTTTGATTGGATCCACTTAGGCTTGGAAGCCAAAGTGTTATCGCTTACGTAGTTCAATTTGTTAAATTTGTTAAGTAGGCGAAAAGATTTTTAAAAGGTCCTAATCACCCCCTCCTATAGGTTTAGCCATAATTCTAGTTGCTCCTCAAGCTTCCGCACGCGTATGCGTAGGGTGTCGTGTTAGGCTACCCGACGCAATTTCAGATTTAAGCTGATGATGGGTTTAAATACATTACCATAACTAAGGGTGCAGAACTCCTGCTGGTTGGTCCGTTGGTTGGTAGAGACAGTGCACTTGTGTGAGTTATCCCGGGTTCAATCCCTGTTCTTCTTAATTCATAAACATTACTTGGTAGTGTGCTCTCTCACTACAAGAAAAATGACCTTTACCTAGGAAATTTGTACCAAGGAGATGAATTTCGTAGGTAAAAATACACTTTTCCCGACGAAATTCAAATTTCTTGGGTAAATACTTACTTTGCTTTTACCAAGGAAAATTTTCCTTGCGAAAAGTGACAAATACCAACAAAATTCCAATTTCATGGGTAATGAAGGGTTATTTCGTGGCTTATAATATAATGTTTTTAGCTTAACTTTACCGAGGAAACAATTTCTCAGTAAAAGCCCACAATTGGGAATTTGGCTGGTAATTTTGATTAATCGTTCTTAATGGTCTTTCTTTACTTTCCAATGGTGAGATCCACCTGAGATTTAGATCTACTTGATTTTGGAGTCAGGTTCCATAATGATATGAAAAAACAGATGGACGGTGGATATAAGAAAAAATGATCAAGGTGGGCCCCACACGGTAAGGGTAACACCCACAAATGTTAGCCGGTTAACACCTAACCCATTCCAGTTCACTTTCCAGATCGAGGGAGGGAACTTGAAAACCTAAAACGCCAATCCCTCTCTCTCTCTCTCTCATCTTCTAGAAACCCATGCCCCACATCCCTCAGCTTCTCTCTATCTTCCAGCAACCCACTCTCATCTCTCTTTTTATCAATCTTTTCCGATTATCACCACCAACGATTTGGCTGGATTTCCGCCTGATCTGCCTTGAATCCAGCAAGCCTTAACAATCTCTCTCTCTCTCTCTCTCTCTCTCTCTCTCTCTCTCTCTCTCCTGAGATTAGGGTTTCGGGGTTTGTTCTTCTGTAGAGCATTCAAGTATTAGGGTTTATAAGTTTTTCTTCTTTTTACCGTTCTTAGATTTTAGGGTTTTTTTCTTTTCTTTTCTTTTTTAGGTGATTTTGTTGAGAGATTGGGAACTGCAAAGATGAGGCCCATATTCGTTGACAATTTCGACTACAAGACTCGCCAATCTGATCTGGAGCGCGCTCCCGATTGTGGACGTGGATTTTTCTTCCCTGCCAGATTATGTTGATGTGAGGCTCAATACTCAATCCAGAGCCTTTCCGGTGTGCCAGTGATTGGAGCGTTTGGGTCTTCATCCCTTATCTATTAGCGGATGAATCAGTTTTCTGGTGTATTTTTCGTCTCCCTTAACTTGAATCAGTTTTCTGTTTCATTCTTTATGACAGTAAGCTTTTTGGGTCTTCATCCCCTGTCTATTTGCGGATTGCTTAGTTGGATGGGCTTTTGACTAAGCACATTGATGGTTGGTTACCTGAGCTACATTGGGTGTTTCAACGACTTTGATTCAGATTCACTAATCCCATGATTACTCTTGTATGCATCATTTGCTACATGCTTATTTATCTCTGAACTGGCTAACAATTTTTTTATGACTTAAATAGGACAGTGCACATCTAATCATCTACAGTCCAGATCAGCCCCACATTGTCCAAGTCGTTCAAATGTTGTCCACAATCTTCCAGACAAAATTCTCATATAATATTAAAGGTATATTTTCTTATATTCGCATGCGAATTTGTAAACAGTGAGAAATGAATAACGGACAACGGAATTTTGGTAAAACATCCAAGGCCAGAGATTATTGCAGATTCTCCATTTCTCTCGTCAGATTGTAGAATTTAATGATTTTTCAAGTAATTGGTTTTGATAAACAAGTCTACAAGCCAGATTAATCGGTTTTATGTGGAGTCTAAGCCTCCAATGGGGTTGTTATCTCTACAAGTAGGGAATTGGTGGGATAGCACACCATGGATTTCAGTCCATAAGAGTCCAGTCCTCAGATTTGACTCGATTACATCTTATTAACATATGTATTCTTTCTAAGCTGCTGATTGATAGGTTCTTTCTTTCTTTGATTGGGGACAGTTTCAACTGATGTGTATGTTTGGAGTTTATATGTATTTTTAGTTTTGAAAAAACAGGAGAAAAACAGAGAAATTGAAAGAAAGAAAAAAAAAAAGAAAAGATAATGCCTTTGCTAATTGGAGAACAGAAATATTAGAGGCTTTGTCACTTGAACTCTATTTATAACCGCTTTCCATTTATTTTAGAAATATTTACGCCTGCGATTTGCTTACTTTTTGTGCTGATTTTGAATAAAAGGCTTTATCAGCCTTGGCCATCTTCTTGTGTTAATTACAGCAGGAAGTGTGTTCGCTTGGTGGTGTTCTTCTATGTCATACTGTAAGATTCAAGCTTTTCCGGTAAGACCAACCTCTCAATAAGTAGAAACTGAGCATTGTAGCTTCACAACCAACAATAGTCATGCCCAATAAGAAATGTAGATATTACGAAAAGCAACTAACCATTCTAATGTTTTCTAGTAAGATGCATCCGTTGTTATTTGGCTCCAATAGTTCAAAATGCACTTTCATATAAAGGAGCTCGTCCACGGTCAATGTCTTTGCAAGAGCCTGTTGCTATTGGGAATGAAATAAAATCTAAATATGTAACATAATCAGTGACCTAAGACAAAAAAGTTTGTTTGTAGTTATAAGATTTTGTATGAGTGTGTAACAAAAAGAAATAGAAGGTGGTGATGCAGTAATGCAAACTTGAAGAACTAGAACAGGGCAAGGCCTCAAATTTGAAAAAAAAGGAATATGCTTCAAAAGAACCTAATTATAATTTTACGTACACCCTCAGAGTTTCAGCCACACGCTCTGAAAACCGTGATTTCTGTAAGAAATCTTACAACATCCCACACACCTTACTGCTATTCACTGCAACTCTTTTTTTTTTTTCTTATTTCTTTTTCTTTTTTTTCTAATATATGTTTATATAAAAAAGCTCTAAGGTGTTGATCTCCCTTAAACATGCTGGTGTTACTTTTACATACAGGGTGAAATTCAGCATGGATGCCATTGATGAAACCGATCTAGAAGAGCTTCTACATACCAGGTGATCATAGGTTTCCTGACTGATCAAATAGTGGTTGGAAAGTGGAAACTTCATTATTTTCCTTGCTCATTTTTATCTATGAATTGGTTTAGGACAGTTTATGGCAAATTGATTCCATGACTTTTCTTGTATGATAGTTGATTAATGTTTCCTAACAAAAGTTAAATCTTATGAACCTTTCATGAGTGCTGAGCACTACTATAATAGAAGATTTGGTGTCACACTCTGTGCTCACACTCTCTATAAGATAAACCATCGGTTGCTCAGAATATCACGGTTCCCTTGTGAAACACATTGCGGATGGACCATGTGCCAATCTGATTTCACCTATTTGATTTGATCTGCTGAGAACTTCCTTCCACCATTCATTTGATGCCATCAATTGGATCAATGGCCAAGCTCATTCACAATGGTCATGGTAACTTGAATCTCGAAAACAGCTGCGAGTGTGTGCCTGCCCAAACCAGTTTGAAATTTGGACCGATGCCGACGATGGCCCATCAGGACTTCAGGACAAGCTCACCACATGATGTGCCTGGGTTTAGCTACTGGCCCCTTGGCAGTTTTTAATGACTTTTTTCTATCCAAGGACATGATAAAGCCTGCATCAAGGCCAACTTAATCTACATGAGCCAGCCCATTAGCTTTAGGCCACTGATCGACATCTAGCCCAAAATTTAAATGGGTACTGAGTCTTGAACTGATCTCAGTCTAGTTCATGCCTGGCTCGACATTCCCATTACTGCTGTTGTTGAAGTCCACTTCTTACTGGTAGTATCTTTCATGAAATGTAACCTGAGTTTTTGTTAATGTAGGCTCGGGGCTTTCTCTTCCAGCCCATTTTTCGCCAATTTTCTTTCCAATGGGAAATGCGGCCACTGGATTCTTTGTAACGTTTGCATTGATCGCTGGAGTGGTGGGGCCGGCTCGGCCATCTCTGGAATCAACCACATCCGATCATGGAACTCCGATAGGTTGCCATCAGCAGCATCAGCTGCTATAATTGCATGGACTCTAACTCTCCTCGCAATGGGGTTCTTTTTTTAAATAAACTTGCTCAGAAGCTATAGTGGCAAAACATTCCATAAACATTCTCATTCTTTTAAATCCACATGCAGTTTGGCGTGCAAGGAAATTGATTTGCGCATTAGGAATGCACTTCTGGTAAGTGGCACCGGCCTTTTTAGTTTTCTTTTCCTATATATATAAGACTGGTAATTTGAAAAAGAAATGGATTTGGTAGAGGACGATGGAGGCGTTCTTGATTATTCTCTCAGCGACGCAGTTCATATACATTCTGGCTATTCATGGGGTAGCGTCCCAACGGTGAAGATGAGATAAATTGGAATGGTATTTTGCAAAGTGGGAGGTGTTCATGTGCGTTTGGATTGTCAGTCTGTTGTGGATTTATGAATGCATGGATTGGTTCTTGTGTAGCATTAGGAACCATGATATTCTGAGCAACCTCTCTCTCTCTCTCTCTCTCTCTCTCTCTCTCTCTCTCTCTCTCTCTCACTACTTCAATTCAGTCATGGATATGTTTTGTGCATTTGAAGATTTGAAGATTTGGATGTTTATCAATGCTGGATGTTTTCAAATAGTCTCTCTTTTTGTTAATTTCTAGGTATGAGTGTTGACTTGTCTTCTGCATTTTGTATATTGGACTCAATGGACAATTCACATGATTGATTGAACTGTCCAAGTGAATAGATGCCATGTTTTGATGAGATTATTGTCTCAGAAATAACTCTGTGATTCACTCTTGATTATTCCTCAACCATGGTCTGAATAGGACTGATTTTGGGTATATTTGGCCTGGTTTCAGGGACTATTGCTTGAGAAGTTTCTACCCGCCACCTGTTTGTGTAAATGCATCTTTAAGGTAGTTTTTTTTTTCTACAAAAATATCCAAAATCATGCATGAGAAGTTTCTGCTCACCACCTGTTTGTGTAAATACATCTTTAAGGTAGTTTTTTTTTATACAAAAACATCCAAGGGCTGCAAATGGATATGTGCTAGCAGATGTTCATGCATCCAGATGTCAGTGCACATTCTAGTGTGTGAATGGCAAACATGCATGCAACCAAACAGCCTCATTTATAGAAGTTGATGTGCATACAGTTGGCAAAGATATTTCAGGAAAGAAAAAGAACTCTTTTAGTGAAAGAAATAAATTTTGAAGGGAAGAGATTAACCTACAAGATGCTATGTGTGGCCACTGTGATGCATGCATGACATCTGATTTTTTTATTTTTTTTTTGTACTTTGTGATTTAACATTGATAGCTACATATTGCTGCAATTATCCTTCATATAAATTTTAGTCAGTAATGATAAAAGTTTGATTGAAACCAAAATAAAATACAGATGTGGGTGACACGCTCATCTAATGGTGCTGTAAAGAACCATGGTAGGTTTTGACTCTCTCTCTATTTTAATGTTTATGCAAATCTTGGCTCTTTCTTGTGAATGTTATTGGGCTTATGGTGTATAAGACTTGATAATCCTTTTATGACACTATTTATCTATGTTGGTTGAGTAGAGCACTAAGTCAAAAGTTTTAAGATTTTTGCTAGGGATTTGGCTCAAGTGCAACTGAGGGCATGGTTCAAGAGGTTTGTTTTCTTCTCATTTGAAATCCGATTGGAGTGAATGACTAATCAAATCAAAGAACTTGATGAGTAGAGTAGAGTGACTTGATCAAATTTCCACATTGAGCCAATTGTTTTAGGTCAAAATTACGCTGCAACTTACTGACCTCATGAAAACCCAAGAAATATTATGAGATTAATGGACTCCAAACTCTAATTCAACCGTTGAGATTTGGATCTTCTTAAGGTTTGGTATTGCATACTAAAATGATATTAGGTGGTAGGGATATTGAATGTTCCAAAGAAATATTGAATATTGAATGCTTTCATGTGGTAGGGATATTGAATGATCCATAGAAATATTGAATGGTAGGGATATTGGATGTTCACATAAATATTTCAGTGGCAATGAAATGGTAATTCTACTACCTTTTCCAAGGAAACATTTCCTTGGTCATATCTTTTTCCAAGGAAACTTTTCCTCGGTAATAGTCGCATAATTACCAACAAATCAAGCAATAGACACAAAATTGTTGACTATTACCAAGGAAATTTTTTGTTGGAAATGGTCAACTGACAAAAAAATAAATTTCGTAGGTATATCTTTTTCCCGAGGGTGATGTTTCAACGAAAATTGAGACGAATATTTTCGTTGGTAATAACTTTTACCCAGGAAAAATTTCCTTGGTAAAAGTCATATTTCTTGTAGAACATAACATCTCATATTGATTGATATAATCAGCTTGGTACCTAGTTAGATCAAGCAAGTATGCATGCTATAATAGAAATAGATCATCAAATGGACATGATGAGATGATTGCATCGATGATGGATATGATGAATTGCATCGATAATATTTGGTGTGAGACCAATTATCTACAAGTAATATTGGATTGATTTTAATTCGGTCATTGGATAAATATATTGGCCTTATATGTGACTTGTGTACTTATCTTGTGATAAGGTGATACTACTTTGGGGTACATTCTCATGGCCATGTGTATATATTCAGCTAGGTCAAAAGCCTATTAGAAAAGTAGCCAAGTCAAGAGCACATTTACTGAGATGGGTAAGAGAAAGTATATAATTGCACAACCAAGATGATGTACATGATAATTACTTAAGGCGCTTGATCACATAGACAGCTGAATTTTATTATGAATGATTTTTTTTAATTATATATCATTATATTAATATTTTTAACAGATTTTAATCAATAATTTTTGTAAATATAAAATCCATTTGATCTCAAAAATAGATAAATACACCTTGATCAAGCCACTAGAATTTATGCACATGCATAGACAGAATAAAATGGGATTGATTAAATGTCATCGTATTAACGGTCTGTGACAAGAAGCTGGAGATTGAGATAAGTCGTTTATGATCTACTCATGGATTTGGTGCTACGTTATCCTTTATGAAAAATTATAGCTCAGAAGTCTCACACTTCATATGCTTGATTGAAAGGTGCAAGATTATTATTTTTAATTAGAGTGCATGTAGTAATTCAATACACCTTAATACCATTATAATTTAAGAGACAATGGACTTAAGGTTGGCCTGCCCCAGGCCGTACTTGGGCTAGAGTATGAGTTTTGAGGGCTTAGGCCTCAAATTCAAGTATGTTTTTCAATTGGACCCCCCCTGCTTAGCCCATTAGGTTTTGCAAAAGTAATTTTGTAATATAAAAATAAAAAAAAAAATTCTCTCTCCATTTGGCTCAAGCTTAGCCCAAACATTTCAGGCTACCTTATAGGTTGGATTGTTTTGACCCATTGCATGCCTAGACTGGATTTGGACTTGTGTTGAACAATGCAGGCTATGCTTGGACAGAAGTTGGCCCGACCTTAACTTGACCCGTTGACACCTCTAACTAAAATTAGTCTTTAATTGAGATTTCTCTATGATGGAGGTCTATAAATAAGAAGTGTAAGGCTTTGATTTGTGATACTTTTCTTTCTATTCTCAATACTTAGCCTTAAAGAAATCCACTCCCTCATAAAAATTCTAGTATATCAAATTTAGAGATCACAATGTGTATAACTATTTCTTCTTTTCGTGGTTAAAAATCAATACCTTTGGCACGCTTTCCTTCATCTCCATATGTGTTTCCTTACAACAAAGAAGATAATCGTGATTACACATTTAAGGTAATTTCGCTCCTAGAATTTTTAAAATTAATATATTCTTTTATGTTTCCACTTATATCCATTTAATAAAAGAAAATTTTTATACTCTGGCACAGTGTGATGGATGATACTCAAGCACTAAGAAATTGCTTACAATTGCATTCATTACATGTATATAAATAATCAAATTAACCATCCAAATTATGGGGTCCTAGTTTAAATGTATCGTGAACCAAAACTTAGGTTTATTTTATTATCTTATTATTAGATTAGTGGTCATTTATTGAAGGGTTAAAAATGAAAAATATATGATGGTCCTACATCTCCATACTTGTTTCCATGTAACGAAGCCGATGATTGTGATTATACATTCAAAAATATATGATTGTGTTTCTATTTATATCCTTTTGTTTAAAAAAAATTTTGATATTTTAACAAAGTTTGATGAATGACACTCAAGCAATAAGAAATTACTTACAATTGTATTAGTTGTATTAAGTAATTCAAATTAACAGGCCAAATTATGAGGTCCTAGTTTAAATGTACTATGAACCAAAACTTAGGTTTATTTTATTATCTTATTATTGGTTTGGTGGACATTTATTAAAGGGTTAAAACTGAAAAATATATAATGGCCCTATATACTAAACAAGCATCCACAAATAAAAGAATAGGATTGTTCCATCAATCTAATCTTTTGACTGTGACTCAGCTAAAGTGGTAAGGAGACACACTAACCCCACTGGTGGGTGGGTGCATCATGTGACTAACCGTGTGGGTGCATTGTGCAGTTGATCGACGATCGGTGCCATGACTAAAAAAAAAAAAAAAAAGACTCGGCTAAAGTGGTTTCCACGGTTCAAAATACAGGCCTAAGAAAAAACCTAAGCCCGGCCGTTGACAGCCCATTGAAAGTGTTATGGGTAATGAGCTGAGCGGATGGGAAGCGCTTTCTGCCGACCCGATAAGGACGAGCCGACCCATCTCAGGCCCCGGGTACGAATCGGGTCATGTTTGCCCGACGGAAACTGGTCGGCTCAGTCCGATGTAATGAAGATTATCTTAAGCGAGCTGAGCTGTAAACTACAGTCTTGGGCTTACACCAAGATATCAGGAGAAAAGATCGACATCCCCAGCTTTAAGGGATAAGGATCTTTTATTGTTATACACAGATCCTAAGATCCCGGGAACCCAACTGGCAGTCTGCTAGAATCACGACTCTCCAAAGGGCAAGCAATCTCGCAACCTAAGTCTATAAATAATGGTATTCTCACCATTATGGAGGTACGCAAGCTAATATCGATTTACACTAAAAATATTCGATTACTCAAGATCACTGACTTAGGCATCGGAGGGTCTTTGGCTGGACCCCAGCCACCCCCCTTATCCTCTGTGCTCTTTTGCAGGATCAAAGGATTCCGTCATCTCATATTGAGGGATCAATTTCGTTCAACCGTCCAGATCATAGATTTACATCTTTGTCTGTTAACCATTTTTGGGTAACAACAGATTGGCGCCGTCTGTGGGAAACGCCTTCTTCCTTTAGGAAGCCCGTGTTCTCACCCAATCGTCTAAGACGATCTTAACATCTTCCTTCTCTTCCGCAATGGCTGGAAAGAGAAAATACAAAGGGAAAGCTCCTGCGATCACTGGACCTTCAGATAATCAAATCTCCGAGAATGAGGATTCATTCTCTGACAACCCCGCCATCCAGTTCGACAGGAATCCTCCTATTTTTTCTCAGCAGGGGGGACAAGAGAGATCTCCCAACCAGGGGGTCAGGTTGTCCCTTCTCGAAGAGCAGGTAGGAGGTGTCAACCACAAACTGGGGGGAGTCGACGAACGATTGGGCTACGTGGATCAGAGGTTAGACGAAATCAAAGCTCTGTTAACCGGTCTGGTCCATCCAACCATGGTGAATGGCAGAGACCGTGAGGAGCCGCGGCATACTCACTCTCAACCTCAACAATCCCAACACTCTCACCAGACTCGGCCGTCACAACGCCCCCGGCAGCCCATTCCGGTCGAAGAAAGCGAGACCACCAGCAAACCTACCGAGGCAAGGTCTCAGCCAGCAACGGATTTGCCAGCCAGCGACCTGCGGCACCGACTCGAAAGACGAAGAACAGCTCGTCTCGCGCATGAGCGAACTGATCAAGAAGCCAGCGATCGGGTCGATAACAACTTGGGCCCACTGGAGGCCGAGCTGAGGGTACTACGGGAACAAATGGGCGACATTCAGAGAGCACAGCGAAGTCGAGCTCCAATCGCAGTGGACGCGTTGGTCGACTCATTTGAGTCACCTTTCACCGACGAGATTCGTGAAGAACCCCTCCCCAAAGGGTTCAAGGTCCCCCAGTTGAAGCAGTACTCTGGCATAGGAGACCCGGCGGAGCACTTAGAAAACTTCAAAGTCCGCATGGATCTCCTCGGGGCCAACGGACACATCATGTGCAAGGCCTTTCCGTTATCCTTGACAAGCTCGGCATGGACTTGGTTTCGTAACCTAAAGCCCCGCACAATCAGCTCATTCTCTCAACTGAGCCGAGCCTTCACCACTCAGTTCATCGGAAGCACCGACCCGAGAAAGCATTCAACACACCTCGCGGCAATCAAGCAAAAGGAAGACGAGTCCCTGAAAGATTATTTCGCACGCTTCAATTCCGAAGCAGTGCAAATTGAGAATCTCTCACAAGATGTGTTACTACACACCATGATCGGTGGATTACGAGACCGAAGGTTTCTCTGGTCTATAGGGGAAGAACCGCCCCAGTCAGTAGCAGAGTTGTTAGATCGAGCCGCTAAACATATCAATGCCGAAGAACTGGTTAACGCTCACCGACCAACGACCAGGAACAAAGATCGTCAGGATAGCAGCAGCTCGAAGAAACATAGGTCGGAGCGGAAGTCGGAATGGAGGTCACCGGCTCGGGGCGGAACTAGCCACGGAGCGAAACCACCTGCTCCGCGGTTTGAAAAATATACGCCACTCAATAAAACCATCGAGCAAGTGTATCTGGTAGAAAAAGGCAGATTCAACTTCGAACGACCTGCAAAAATAAAAACCGACCCCAACAGACGGTCGAAATCAAGGTATTGTCTGTACCACAAAGATCACGGTCACAACACCGTGGATTGCTTCGATTTAAAGCGACAGATAGAGATCTTTATCCAACAAGGGTTTCTGAAAGACTACATCGCTCAGCGTCAGGACGACCGGAGGAACGAAGATCAGTCAGCCGACCCAAACGAAGGACTGAACAACAATCCTGTGGAAGAAATTCACGTGATCTTCGGCGGACCGACAACTGGAGATTCTGGAAATTCGCGCAAAAATTATGTGCGACAAGTAAGAACATCCCAGCCAGAACCAGGACCCTCCGGGTTGTCTGTGAACATTGCCAGCCGACCCTCAAAGGTCGCAAAGATTACATCTCAGGCTATAACGTTCACTGAAGAAGATGCCCGAGGAATTGTGCATCCTCATGACGACTCTCTGGTCGTCTCGATGGTAGTGGCGAACAAAAGGCTCTACCGTATGATGGTCGATACAGGAAGTTCGTCAGACATTTTGTACGCATCAGCTTTCGAAAGAATGAAGATTGATCGTTCCCGATTAAGACCAGTTAAAATAGCATTAACTGGATTTACAGGAGATAGCGTCATGCCGGAAGGAGAAATAACTTTACCGGTCACTGTTGGGGAAGAACCTAATCAAAAAATGATTATGGTTGATTTCCTCGTTGTGAACACCCCTTCTGCCTACAATGCCATTATCGACCGACCTATCTTGCGAGCCCTGAAAGCTGCTGTTTCGATCTATCACCTGACTATGAAGTTCGAAGCTGATGAAGGAGTCGGCGTAGTCAGGGGAGACCAGCAAGAAGCTCGGCGTTGCTACGAACTTTCTCTGAGGGGAAAAAATAAAAACACCGTATCAACTGTCTCTCACGCATCCTCCTTGGACCCAAGAGAAGACGAGCAGGGGCGCGGAACACCAGCAGAGGAGTTAGTTGATGTTTGCTTGACGGAAGCCGATCCGACCAGAGTCATCCAGATCGGGTCACGCTTGACAGACGAGGTACGCAATGGTTTGGTAAAATTTTTAAAAGAGCATGTAGATGTCTTTGCGTGGTCCCATGAAGACATGCCCGGCATCTCTCCGGAAGTAATGGTCCACCGGCTCAATGTCGATCCAACCGTAAAACCGATCCGTCAAAAGAGGCGCACCTTCAACACGGAAAGGTACGCAATAATTGAAGAAGAAGTACGGAAGCTACGCAAGGCGGGATTTGTCCAAGAAATACGTTACCCAGATTGGTTGGCGAACGTGGTCCTCGTCAAAAAGCCGAACGAAAAATGGAGGGTCTGTGTGGACTACACCGACCTGAACAAAGCCTGTCCTAAGGACAGTTTTCCACTACCGCGAATAGATCAGCTCGTCGACGCAACCGCCGGACATGGGCTTCTCAGCTTTATGGACGCCTTTTCCGGGTATAATCAAATCCAGATGCATGCTCCTGATCGACAAAAAACCGCATTCATCACGGACCGGGGGCTCTACTGCTACAAAGTTATGCCCTTCGGGCTCAAAAACGCCGGGGCAACCTACCAAAGGCTGGTAAACAAGATGTTTGCAGATCAACTAGGCAAAACTATGGAGGTATATGTCGATGACATGCTCGTCAAAAGCAAGCGCATAGAAGATCACGTCGGCGATCTACGCGCCACATTCGAAATACTGAGGAAGTATCGTATGAAGCTCAACCCTAGCAAATGCGCTTTTGGAGTGGGCTCGGGAAAATTCATTGGCTTCATGGTTAATCAGCGAGGAATTGAAGCCAACCCGGAAAAAATTCGGGCCCTCCTCGATATGAGCTCACCTCGCACAATAAAAGATGTTCAGCGGCTCACAGCAAGGATCGCAGCACTCAACAGGTTCGTCTCAAGGGCTACTGACCGATGTCTTCCCTTCTTCAAACAGTTACGCAAATGCAAAGAAATGACATGGACTCCCGAATGCGAGCAAGCTTTCGTAGAGCTGAAAGCCTACCTCGGCTCCCCACCGCTGTTGTCCAAGCCAGTGCATAAAGAAGAATTGCTCCTATACTTGGCAGTTTCAGCAGCAGCGGTCAGCTCGGCTCTAGTCCGGGACGATGAGGGGATACAGAGGCCTGTTTATTACACTAGCAAGGCCTTGGTTGATTCGGAAACACGATACCCTCAAATCGAAAAACTCGCCCTGACTTTAATCACTTCGGCACGCAAGTTAAGGCCATATTTCCAAGCGCATCCAATAGCCGTATTGACCGATCAGCCATTACGGCAAGTACTGCAAAATCCCGAAACATCAGGTCGCCTCGTCAAATGGGCTGTCGAGTTAGGCGAATTCGATATACGGTACCGACCTCGTATAGCAATCAAAGGACAAGCTATAGCAGACTTCATCGTCGAATTAACCGACCCGCACGAGGCTGAGTGCGATCGTGAACTTGTCAAACATCCAGAGGCAACAAATATCACACCTTCTTGGACATTGCACGTCGACGGCTCTTCCAATTCACAGGGCAGCGGAGCTGGTCTCGTTCTATCCTCAGCCGATGGGATCAAGATTCAGTACGCACTTCGGTTCGGATTTCGAGCTTCCAATAATGAAGCAGAATATGAAGCCCTCCTAGCCGGTCTTCGCCTCGCCTCGAAAATAGGAATCAGATCGGTACGGGTATTCAGCGACTCGCAACTTGTGGTCGGGCAGGTAACCGCTGAATATCAGGCAAAAGGAGGGAGAATGGCCACATATCTAAACAAAGCTCGAGAGCTACTGTTGCAATTCGACCATTATGAAATTGTTCGAATCCCACGAGATGGGAACATAAACGCAGACGCTCTCGCAAAGCTTGCATCATCAGCAGACGACAAGCTTGGTAGAATGATACCCATCGAATTCCTCCCTCAGCGCAGCATATCATCAATTGAGCCCGTGAGAATCTTTCCGATATCGAAAAATCCTGATTGGAGAGATCCTTTCATTCGATTCTTACGATCGGGGGAGTTGCCTGATGACCAGAAGGAAGCTCGGCGCGTCCGCTATAGATCAGCTCGGTATACGCTGATAGAAGGTGTCCTCTATAAGAAAGGTATTTCCAGCCCGTGTCTGCGGTGTTTAGGACCTGAGGAGGCTGATTATGTATTACGTGAAATCCACTACGGATGTTGCGGGAACCATTCCGGGGCGCGAGCACTTGCACAGAAATCAATCCGACAGGGATATTATTGGCCCACTATCCAGTAAGATGCTCGAGAAACCGTCAAAAGATGCGATAAGTGTCAACGATTCGCCCCGATACCTCATTTGCTACCTGAAGAGCTCACACCCATGGCTGGACCTTGGCCATTTGCTCAGTGGGGGGTCGACATCATCGGTCCACTCCCAACGGGAAAAGGACAAGTTAAATATGCAATTGTCGCCGTCGACTACTTTACAAAGTGGGCTGAAGCAGAACCACTGGCCACCATCACAGAAAAGAAGACTACGGACTTCATCTGGAGAGCGATTGTGTGTCGTTTCGGAATCCCAAATACCATAATTACTGACAACGGGCGACAGTTCGACAATCAAGGGTTTCGTACATTTTGCACCGGACTGGGCATTAAAAATGTATACTCGTCTCCTCACCACCCTCAAGCCAACGGTCAGGTCGAAGCAGTCAACAAGATTATCAAGAATCATCTCAAAACAAAGCTCGGAGAAAGAAAGGGGGCTTGGGCGGAAGAACTTCCCGAAGTGCTGTGGGCTTACCGAACCACGGCTCGGTCTACTACTGGAGAAACCCCTTTCTTTCTGGCATTTGGAGCCGAAGTTGTTGTGCCTGTGGAAATCGGACTCCCCACGAGCAGGACGAGCCATCATAGACCCGATCAAAATGAAGAGCAACTGCGAATAAGCTTAGACCTACTTGAAGAAGCCAGAGAAGCTTCTCAAGTACGTATAGCAGCATATCAGCAGAGGGTCCGACGGTACTACAACTCCAAAGTACGGGAAAGACGATTCCGAGCTGGTGACCTCGTCCTAAAAAAGGTACATACGAACGACAAGGCCGGTGTTTTCGGCCCTAATTGGGAAGGACCATATAAGGACATTAGCTCACGACGTCTCGGCACTTATTGGCTCGAAAACATGGAGGGAAAACCACTTCCTCATCCGTGGAATGCCGAACATCTCAAAATCTATTTTTCATGAACGGTGAATTGTGCTCAGCACAAAATATGTTCTTTGGAACGATTATTTGAATAAAATTCTTTCCTAAGAGTTGTTCTACGATGATTTTTTCAACACGACTTAATATCAGTACAGCACCTTTAACTTTACTGACAGGCGGGCATATAGGCGGCCGACCTGGCTAGCCAGCCTCAAATCTCTTCGACCATGCAAATTCATTACATTGACGACAATACGAAAGAAAAATTTGCAACAGAATTATCAAAATTTGCCTCAAGGGCTTGTATTCAAAATTTTGTTGTTGTGTACATTCTGACAAAAAAAAAGGTCTAATCCTTACCAGACGGGCCAGCACCGTCACCTCCGACCCGCGCCTCCTCCTCCTCTTCCTCCTCGTCTTCATCCACTGGCGTGAGATCAAGGGTTGGGAAGTGCTTAAGAACGAGGCGTCTGTACTCCTGAAGTCCGTTATTGTACAAATCTTCAGAAATAGCAGACAAGTTTTCGTACTCAGCCTTCGCCCCATTAATCTCCGCTAGGTGCTTTAGCTGGACCTCTTTCAGAAGCTCGGCCAGGTGCACTTTCTCTTCTTCAGCCGTCTTTAAAGCTACAAGAAGTTTTCAATTATCGGCGTTCAATCTCCTCAAGTTTACGTGGTGTGGTCTGCTCGAGCTTTGGGTCTGCCACATTTTTTGGCTCATGATCTAAATTAATATAAAAAAAAAAAATGTTTAAATAGCTTGGATCTAACATCATAGTGGAGCCCATGTAACTTTGTCACATCACCACGGTACCCACAAGGTGACGTGTTATGTTAGGCAAATCCCATCTGGATGTGGATGCGGATTTCATGCGAGAGCCTGAGTTACTACACATGATGTTTGTGAGAAATCTAGGTGGGCCACCATGATGTTTGTGAGAAATCCACTCAATCTATCTATTTTACTAAATCATTTTAGGATATGAGATAAAAAATGGGGCATATCCAAAACTCAAGTGGGCCTCACGACAGGAAAGCAATGGGCAGCAACATGCCTACCATTGAAACCTCCTTAGGGTCTAGTGCAATGTTTATACGTCACCCATATCGTTCATAAGGTCCATTTCTATTTGGATGAACTGGAAACACAAAAGTAATAGCCTGATTTAAAACTTATACTGACACTACAAATGTTTCAGCAGCCTATGTTCAATCCTCACTTTTTCATTGTCATGCAGCGCACTTGAGTTTTGGATCAGCCTCATTTTAGTCCCATGTCCTAAAATGACATGGAAAAACATATGGACGGGGTGGATTTCTCACAAATATCATGGTGGGCCCCACCCAACTCCCAATCTAAGACTTCATGCAAGAGGCTTTTGCACACATCATCCTTCCCCTTTGAACATGAGGGGATTAGGGGTCACGTGTAACAGGACTAGTGGGTGTTTCCGTGACCGTGGGACCAACCTTGATACATATAATTTATATCCATGCTTTCCATCAAATTTTCTATCTTATTCGAGGACATAGGCCCAAAATAAAACCAATTCAAATCTCAAGTGGAACACACCACAGGAAACAATTGTTACTGATTGCCTACCATTAGAAACATCTTAGGGACCACCATAATGTTTATTTGCCATCCGACCTATTTATAAGGTCACATAGACCTAGACGAAGAGAAAAGACAAATATTAGCATGACTCAAATTTAACTTTTGTTGCCCCAAAAAAGTTTTTATTGATAGGAATTAAATACCTATGGTGTGGTCCACTTGAGATCAAGATCTTCTTAATTTTTGTGACCATATCCTAAATGATAAAAAGAACGAATGGACCGTGTGGACCACATACATCAAGGCGGCCCCACAGTCATATTTGCCCCAATAACACCTAATCCAACCCAACTTTGGATGGACGCCCGACTAGGTGAGACCCACTGTGATGTTTGTGAGAAATCCACCCCGACCATCAATTTTTTCAAATCATATTAAGATATGGGCCAAAAAATGAAGCAGATTAAAAGATCTAGCAGGCCACATGATAGGAAAAAATGATAATTGATGTACAAATTTAAACATTCTGGAGACTAGTGTGAAGTTTTGGATCCACTAATATTTATGTGTTTTTAGTTCATACTGTTAGGAATGACCTTGTGAACAATACGGCTGACATATAGGCATCCCAGTGGACCCCTAGGAGGTTTCAATGGCAGGGCATTTCCTTACCCACTTTTTTGTCATGCGGCCCACTCGAGTTCTGAATATACCTCACTTTTGGGCCCATTTCCTAAAACGATGTGGCAAAATGGGAGGGCAAGGTGGATTTCACAATGGGCCTTGACTAGCTTCCCATTGCAGGAAATTCCTGTAAAGGATTTTGGAGGCAATTGACACTTTAGAAAGGTTGTCCGATGGAGTATCCAAATTGCATAGTATTTAATACAACACTGAAATAGTTGTGTGGCAATGCGGCAAAGTTGTGTCAGCTCATAAGTTTTCGCTTCTACTCCACAAAAGATAGAATTGAGATAATAGAGGCAAATATGACAAATTGCTAATTTTCAGACATTGTTTATTTGTATTTAACAAACAAGTATTTATGAAAAAAAGTACTTATTTTCAGTTACAATACTTTTTTCAGATAAATTATCAAACTAATTTTTCAGTACTTATCTGTATTAAAATTCAGTACTTTAAGTTTTCAGTATTTACATTAATTTTCAGACTTAATTTTTCAGTTTACCAAATAGCACCTTAGTACTTAATTTTAGCACCTACAACCAGAGAGTGAGAGACTCATTAAGAAACTTTAATAATTACATGTGTTCTTGAGTTGCATACCTTATTGTATGCTTACTAATCTTGTTCTCAGTACTTTCTCAACTTGAAAGTTTCACAAGAGAAATTTCAAATTTTGAAGTATTTCTTGGGATATTATGAGGAAAATCTTGCTGAAAAAATAAAGATTATTTAATTATAAATTCAAAACTTAAATATAAATAATTAATAAATTCGAGTTAAAATCATGATAAAAACACAAGTTTTTGAAAATCTGCTGATAATATCATCTAGTGCAATTGCAATATTATCATGAAAATTTCAAAACCCCGGATAAATTCATCACACTGATATATGGTTCTGTACGCTTTTTTATTTTTATTTATTTTTTTTGTTAGGCTTGAAAAGCACCCACCCTATTGGTTGGGCAACACATGCACCCACCCACCGGTGGGGTTAGTGTGTCTCCTTAGCACTTGAACCTGAGTACCTGCTGTTGAAACGCCTAGGCATCTACCACCTGGGCTAGCAGGATGGGAACCAAGGAAAAGGAAGCATTCGCAATTGAGAAAGATGTTTTCACCCTAAGTATCATTAGCCTTTTCAATACTTGCATTTCTCTGGCACTATTTCCCTGATAACCCATATGATGCCCCCACACCCCACACAAACAGTCATGGTCAGTGTGACCCATCCATTTGATGGCCCATGAGATAAACAGTCACAATTTGTTCAACATGATATCTCAATCTGTCCCACCCATTTCTTGGATTTTAGGAAATTCCAGTCCTGTGACCACTTCACTTGTTTACGTTATAAAACCACTTCCAAGGATCATATACATACTGAAGATATGATCTTGAAGATGAAGCATCGTAAAAGCTGTTATAACGGTAATGGTCGCTCTGTCTTGTTATGTAGCAGATAAAAGGCCATTAAATGAGGCTGTCGTTGTTAATTTTTTCCATTATATAAAACAATCAGGGCTGTGATACATGGAGTAGTTTCTTAAACCACAGGTGTTACATTATAGGACTAAAAAATAGCCATTATTTCCAATGGGCATGATATTTCTTATTGTTTTCCACTTTTTTACATCTTATTACAATTATATATTTATTGCATATAAAACAAAAGGCATTATAAGACAAATGTTTGGTAATTGAAGAACAATATATTTATAAGATAAGTGTAGTTAAAATGAGGAATGATGAGATGGATGAGCGGCAAGACGGAACAAATAAATTAGAAATGAATACATTCAAGGGAACTTAAGAGTAGCACCAAGACGGTAAGATAAGAAAAAGTAGACTTTGATGGTTTAGTTATGTGCAAAAGAGACCAAGAATCGCACCAGGTTAGTAGTGAATTGATACAAGTTGAAGGCTTTAAGAGGATGTAGAAGGCTCACAAGGGCATGGATGAAGGGCCTCTGGTCTAATTGAGGGTCTCACCCTTGACAAGGTAGCAGAACCGGATAGTAGCCAATGCCAATTAATTGGAATAATGCTTAGATGATGATGATGTAACAAGCGCAAAAAAATTCATATAAAATGGCTAAAACCTCACGTCAATAAAAAGCATGAGAAGTGTTTTACACTAAAACAAAAGGTTCTATTTAAGTAATTAAGTGAAGCCGTCCAGCTAGCGTATAGCGCTCTCCTACTTTTCAAAGTGAGACAACTTTAGTACTCTGGCAAATTATAATGATTGATATGTAGGCACTAAGACTTTGCACATGTGGCATGTTAAACTCTAACTAAATGTGTAAATTGTAAGCCTAGATTTAGATGGCTGTTAAATCTGAAATTACATTAATTTATTTCCCTAACTCACATACTGGTTGATGCTTGGCAGAAAGATCAACATGCAAATGGTCAACATTCCGAAATCAACAAACAAATGCTTATTAATTAGAGGTTAAGAACATAAATCAATTTGAATTTTAGATACAACTTATTTAAAGTGTGTTTCACAAATTTAGTTTAATTGAGTTAGCGGACGCCACATGTAGAGTTAGAAAGTGCCTGAATTTATCAACTATTACACTTAAACAGTTTAATCAGGTGTATAATTTCAACATGCCTGAGTATCAGGCATAACACTGTCTAGCAATCAAACAAAACTCCCCTTTTTCAACTGCTTCTCTATCGCCTCTTCAGATCTTTGAAATCACTTCCTCTCTCCCTCATGCTTTCCACAGCTACTAGCAATAATAAACCCAGTGTGCTGTTACAGAATGGCACAATTGTTTTTTTGAACCTTAAAGATGGCTTATGTGCCCATTTTTGCAGCTCATTAATTAAGCTAGTATGCAATCATTAAGCAAAATCCAATGAGATTGGCGTTGAATGGGAACCCTAAAATTTCCACCCACAAAAAAAAAAGGAATTATATGATCTGTGGCTCACCTACAGTTCGGTTATCCAGACCATTGGTACATTGTGTTGAGTCCCACTGTAGTGGAGCAAGAACACACCCCAAAATGTCCCAGATGGGGAGATCCCAGCAACCAATATTAGGGCATTTTTCAATTCAACATGGACCATTCTCATCCCTCTCTTCTTGATCATCTATTTGTGGGCTAGCAATTGAATGGTTAAAAGATTGTTAGGAGAGATCCAAGGCATAATCCATCCACGAAGTGACGCAATCCAACAATTTCCCAGATCACAGAACCACTGGTGGTGGTGGCCCATATCAGACCTTTGTATAGCATGCAAAGACGCTGGCCAGATACCTTATAATAGGCAATTGGCTCACTCCCACCAAAACAAGAAGGGGAAATACTTGCTTAAAAGAAAATCATCACCAATGTCAATTCCAAATAAATAAATAAAAATAGTCATTTTGAAAACAAAAATCACACCTCATGTACAGAGAACTGCAATTCATGAATGAAAATTCACCCCCTGATGGATTAATGGTGCAGTGGACCACAGAACTCCACACCATGGTCTATGATATTACACCCATCTGGCCACTAGCCCAAACAGTGGTTTGGAAGATAACCAGAACATTTTGATCACCAAAAACCAATACCAATTTCAGTCTATCTCAAGCAAAAATGCATCTTGCCATCATCTAAAATCTCCATCGACATCCGACCCGTCGACGACATCCCAACATCATGTATAATCTTCGCGACTCTGATGCCTTCAAATGTTCCACATACCTTAACAATACAAGTGAATGGCCCATCACACTGCCGAGAAAAGCTCGCGATAATTAGAAAGAAGTACACGGCTGGCTATGATCTGGGACGACGCCATCATCGAAGTTTTGAGAATAGCTATGAGGATCATAGCTGAATCTCATCCGATCCCGCTGCGATCTAACGGCTTGCCTCCATTGCGACCTGAACCTCCACACCAATTGCCTGAAAACCGTCGGTCCGCGCCACCAATCGATCACAACCCTCCGTTGAACACTAATGAGTGTAACCCCACTCTCTTTAGCTGTAAGTCTCCTTGCCCAATTCATGGTATGCACTCTCTTCACTCTCACCAGACTAGAAATTCTCATCTTTACTTCTTCACTTAGTATCATTTCCAAGAGATGACTGTTTATATGGTCTTACAGGATGATAAGAGCCACGGAAAATTCACGTCATCATCCATATTTTCCACGTCTGTAATACTTAGCTGTCAGCCACTCATCACTGTGGAACGTGGACCGAACAAACTGCATGGCCCACCAGTCTGTTCACTCTCCATCATGCAGGTTGGTGAGAGGGTGGAAGAGGACTCCCACTAGATGAAGTGACATCACTGATGGTAAGAGAGCATCTTTTGAGGTAGAAGAACATGGGCTGATTTTCAACAATTGGTAATGGACGGTGGACCAGGGGACCACGAAATTTCTTCTGATTCATGCATGTGTATATAAGATTACGACCGTTCAGAAGGTAGGCCCCACCATTAGTAAGCATTGAGCAAAATACCTCTCGTTACAAATAATAATAACCGATAAAAAGGTCAGCCGTTTACATCCAAGTCTATCATTTGAATGGTTAGGATCATTCTTGGAGAGTAAGTAGTTGGCCCATCACTGATCATAGTGGTTCCCACCTCTCGAACAGTTTCGATCACACATAAACATGCCCCAATTGCAGGACTACGCTTGATTCGGTGTTCCCGCGGCATACCTTATCCGTCCACTTACTTAGATCTAGGGCTGAAAGTTGGGCGGGTTCAACCTGACCGACCCGTGACCAACCTGACATTGGGTTGGGCTTGGGCAAGAAGTATCGAACCCGATCTCGAGCTTGGGCTTTGAAAACATCAACCCGATGAAGTTTGGGTCGGGCTTGGGTTGAGGTCTCTTGTTGCCTAACCCAACCCGAACCCGATCTATATACAAGTTACTTATACTTTTATTATACTTTAGTGAAGTAAACTTATAATGTTTACTTGTATTTTAACTTATTTGTTTAGGAAAAGTGAAGTTCTTTACATAACTAAGTACATATATAATTAATAAAGCCATAGATACAAAAAATAAGGTATGTATTGAAACATAATAGACTAATGTAATAATGAAAATATTAGCATGTATCAACCCGATCAACCCGACCGAGCCCGCTTGGTTTGGGCTTGAGTTGAGAATTCCCAACCCGAGGTTGGGTTGGGTTGGGTTAGGGTTGAGGTATAGGGACCTTGGGTTGGGTTAGGGTTTAGCACCAACTCGACCCAACCCGCCTGACTTTCAGCCCTACTTAGATCAATGTGGGGGCGCGGATTGCCTACGAAAGCCCTGCACAAATACTTCCTGGAAGCTAGGTGGGACCTACTGTGATGTTTGCTAGAAATCCACACGGTCCATCCGTTTTCTCAGATCATGTTAAGACATGGGCCCACAGAAGAGGCAGATCCAAAACTCAAGTGAGCCGCACAATTGGAAACAGTGAGGATTGAACGTCCACCGTTGAAACATTCTGCGGCCACAAAAGTTGTGGATCAGGCTAATATTTTTGTATTTTCAGTTCATCCCACTAGGAATGACCTTATGAAATGTATGGACGGCATGAGAGTTTTCAAGAGTAGCCATTTCCCTACATTCTTTTTCCTTGTCGTGCGGCCCACTTGAGTTTCGGATCTGTCTCATTTTTGTAACCATGTTAGTACATGATTGAGAAAAATGGATGGAAGGTGTGGACTTCTACCCAACACCCAACATTACGTTGGCCCCACCTAGTTGCGCTTGCCTACTGACACTTTTCAGTAGCCACTCGCTCTTGGACGGTGCTCGGTGGGCCCCACAATGATGTATATGTTTTATCCATGCTGTCCATCCATTTTTTCAGATCATTTTAGGACATGAGCCCAAAAATTATGGAGATCAAAATCTCAGATGGACTACACCACAGAAAACAGTGGTGATTGAACGCCCACCATCAAAAACTTATTGGGGGCCACAAAAGTTTTGGATCAAGCTGAAATTTTTATTTTCTCTTTATACTGGTCTTTGTGACCTAATCAACAGGTTGGATAGAAAATAAACATTACATTAGGACCTAGGAAAATTTTAATGGTGAGCGTTTCAATCACCACTGTTTTCCTGTGGTGTGGTCCACCTGAGATATGGATCTGCCTCATTTTTTGGTTCATACCATAAAATAATGATAAAAAATTAATGGTCAACGTGGATGAAATACATACATCATTTTGGCCCACAGAGAACCGTCTAGTAGCCTCGTAGCTGCTGACAGTGTCAGTGCGTAATCCGCGTCACAGGTACGAAGAATACTATCTCCTTTTATTCCCTGGAGAAATTTAGAAACATTTAACCTCTCCAAAAGCAACTAAAGTGGGAGAAATTTGGACGGCTATTGGCCTCTCTTAAAGTTTAAACCTTTTGGGACTAGCGTTGGTGGGCCATCATGATCTAATACCCTCATCATCGACTTTCTTACTTTTCTTAGCTTTTTCCTCCCTTGAGATAAGGATGGGAAGAAGATATAAGCATCTCACCTTTATATATGCTGATGGGCCCACCCCCACTAAAAGTATGACAAAAAATCATCCGCTGCTTTGAACCTTTGAACCTGCGTCGCATGCAATCATTCTTGCGTACATATGTTCACAACTGGTCAAAATTAGTATGCGGCTTCGGTGGATGATACCTGACTGTGGGACCCACCGTGATGTTTACATCTATGCCGTTCATCTGTTTCGACAGCTCATTTTACGGCATGATCTAAAAAATGAAGCAGACCCAAGTCTCAGGTGGACCACAGCACAGGTAACAGTGGTGACCGACCATTAAAACTTCTTGTGGGCCACGAGTTTTGGATCGAGATGATATTTGTGGTGCCTTCATCCAGGTTTTTGTGACCTTATCAACAGGTTTGATGGTAAATAAACATCCCATTGGCCCCCAAGAAGTTTTTAATGGTGGGTATTCAATCACCTCTGTTTCCTGTGGCGTGGTCCACCTGAGATTTGGATCTGCTTCATTTTTTGATATGATACCCTAAAACGAGGTGTCAAAACGGATGGGCGGCGTGGATTTAAGGTACCCCACAGTCAAGGATCCAACGCGCCGCCCTAAAGCCTGGATGCAGGCTAACTAAGCGTGCAGCCCCATCTTTCTCTCCAACGTGTAACTTCGGTAGGACATATAGTCTTGCAAATGGTGAGCCCCACCATTGAAATAACCTGGCACAAAATCAGGGCGGCCTACTCATTCAGGCAAGCCAAAAGCCATCCGGCGTAAGGTCAGACGACAAGTTTAAGGGACAGTTGATCTTCATGGTGGGCCCAACTTTTGTACGTATCAGATGCCATAACACGTGATTCGGTGGCGAGATAAACAGGTGATTCATTGACTACAAACACACACATGCAACACGTTTGTGGGAGCAGATTACCTGTGACCCCGGGCACAGAGAAGATACCCGTGTCCCGGGATGCGTGGGGGATCACAGAGATGTACGTGACAAATCCACACTGTCCATCTGTTTTAAAAGACCACATATCCCACTGTTTTGTGTACTTTGGCCCACCTAAGTTTTGGATCTGCCTAATTTCTATAGTTTAAAACATATGGACGGAGTGGATTTGTCACTAACATCTCTGTGGACCCACAGAGCCCCGGGCACAGGTATATCTATGTTACCCGGGTTAGAGACACGGTGGAATTATCTGTAATAAGGTAGAGCACCAATTAACGAAAGCCACTTGGCATGCTAAAACCACATTTCACGCTGCTGATCTACTGTCTTTTCTGCCAGGCACACATACGGCTGAAAAGGCTTTCTAAGCCGCTGACTAGTTCTAAAGCTGCCCACCACACGAGGGCACAAGATGATTTTTGCGCGAGAGCAACTAAAGTGCTAGATCCACCCGATGAACGGCTTGGATCTCTCAACCGTGCTCCATGCCGGCCCCTGGGGGTGGCGTGTAGGTGGTTTGCCTTACACGCGCGTGCGGGACTTGCAAAATCTGTTCAAAAATGGAGCAGGAAATCCACTTCACATGGCTCGTGTTTAGGGCTATCAATAGACCGGGCTGGCCCACTTCAAGCCAGAATTGGAGGGCCTGGCTGGGGCTTAAAATTCAAGGCTGAGATTAGACCATGTGCAACAGCTTGTCAGCCAATCCCATTCCCTCCCATCTTTCTCAACAGAAACCCACGCGTCTCTCTCAGGCTCCCATCATGGGCCCAGGCCAGATTGGAGCCTACATTGAATAATGCAGGTTGGCATTGACAAAGCTTGGCCCAGCCCTAACTCAGCTCCTTGACACCCCTACTAGTGTTACAGAATCAAAAAGATCGACGAGGCAGTTGCTTAATCTATCGCAGACTGAAAAAATAAATAAATAAAAATAAAAATAAATAAATAAATAAAAGGGAAAGGGCCATGAACAATAGGATCATCCAATTGGGTGCAGTTTCAGCAACAGTGCCAATCAGACCCGGCACATGGACAGCCTGGATTGACCAAGTAGGTGAGGAGAGGAAATTACATCTTCTTCCTCTATGATAAACCTTGTTACAAGGCAAGCAAAAAAAAAAAAATCTATATGAAAAAATATTGTTGAGAATAATGATAAAGTCTGAATAAAGCCTGTTCACAAAGTAATTATTATGGCATATATAAGCCCATAAACTTTAAATTTATAACTTTCCTGTAGACTTGTCTGAAATAGTAAGTTTATTAAAATTAATAAACAAATTTTAAAGTATCTCAAACTTTCTCATAAATGGACTTCTTCAAACCCTAAAATAGCAAAACCATAATTAAAAAAATAATAAAAAAAGAGAGTAAATTTTAACTTAAAACTCAGATTTGACCCTTAAAACAATTGAATTTTTAAAAATCATTCAAGGCCTATCCCTTTTTAAATTGGCTTGGATATAGAGTCGTTGATAGCTTTCAAATGACATATTATAAGCATGAAATGAAAAACTAGTCATAGAAAGTTGTGGTTGTTGGACGCTAAAGTGCATATTATACTCTCTGTCGAACTTTTTGGCCCAATTTCCTTCTATCCGGGCCATCTTGAGATGATCCTTAACCTTCTCCTACATCATGATCCACCAACCATACAGCCACATGGGCAGTGGTAAGGGGTGATAAGGCATCAATGCCAGTCGATAGAGATGAAAGAGGTTCTCATTCTTATCATACAATCATGGTCGTCAAAATTCGTCCCACCTGCATGTGGGTTCTAAACTCCCTATTGATTACTGATACTTTCTGTAAAGGTCTGTTTGGATGCAGCCTCCCATAGGCACATTTGAGGCGTAAACCCCCTTTTGAGTCAAATAAGTGATTCTGATGCGTTAAAGGATGCACTTAGCAAACACCCGTTTCACCATCCCCCTCAACTAAAAAGACACTAAGGCCCGTTTGGATACCACCAAATAAGTTGCCTTTCTTGCTTATGGCAGCAGTTAACTTATTTGAGGTAAGTTAGTTTGGTTAATAAATAATGATCATTACTTATTTGCATAAAATCAGTTAAGTATTTCAGCGTTTTTATTTTGTTTTTTTACCTTTTACCACTGACTAAAACAAGAGGTGTTCATCAATAGCCGTAAACAGTGCTGATTTTCATGGCAACCGCCCAGCCCACGTAGGGTTGTAAATGGTCGGGTTCAGAGCAGGTTTAGCCAAAACCAGACCCGCCCATTTACTGAATGGATCTGGGTCCAAATTTTAGACCCAGACCCTTTTATTAAATGGGCGGGTCCGGGTCGGGTCCGGGTCAACCCATCAGACCCATTTATTAATGGGTCCGGGTCTGGTAGTGGGAGATCCACCCAGACCCATTTATAAATGGGTCGGGTCTAATGGGTTCGGGTCTAGATCAAGTATGCAAGCATTTTACAAGGCTTAAAATCGGGTCTGGACGGGTCTAGGTTGGACGGGTCCCTTAAAACATAGACCAAACCCGCCCACTTACTAAATGGGTTCGGATCGGGTCGGGCCGGGCCTAATATATAAAGGAAACCAGACCCAAACCCGTTTAGCAACTGGGTCTATTCTTGGACCCAGACCCGTACCATTTAACAAATGGGTCGGGTCTAAATGGGTTGGGTCCGGGTACCCCATCGGGCCGGCTGACCCATTTACAGCCCTAAGCCCACGTTGACCATCCAGCTTGCTGAGCCCACTACGATATATTTGATCCACGCCGTTCATCTGGTTTGGACGTGAGTGGGACTAGCATGTGAGATAGATCTAAACCTTAAGTGGACCCACATCAGGAAGCAACAGTGATAATGATGATGCCGGTGAAACCTCCATGGGCCCAGCATGATGAGTTTTACTCATGCCATTCATCTGTTTTTCCAACTAGTTTTGAGTAGCCCACTAGGTAGTGGGGCCACATGATGTGCACATGAAATCCACACCGTCCACCCTTGTTGGTCCATCCCAAAAATGAAACAGAATCCAATCTCAAATAGACTACACCTCAAGAAACAATGGACATAAAGGCCCACCATTGGTATGCCCTAATGATGAGTGGCCCATATCCAAGGCGGGCCCTGCACGATGGACGACCCACATTAGAGGTGGGCCCCATATTTTGGGACGATCCACATTAAAAGTGGCTCCACATGATGGGCAGTGGATATTGATGGTAGGCCCACTTGATGGATGACCAACATCAAAGGTGGGACCTACATAAAGAATGGTGCAAATGGCCCACATCCAAGGTGTGCCCCACATGATGTACTGCCCACATCAAAGGCGGGGCTCACACAATGAACAATCCACACCAAAGGTTGGCCCCAAATGATGGATGGTGGATGTGCAAGGACCAAACAGACTTGAGGAATGGCGTTGGATACAAACATGCTTTTCTACTTTTTAGTTGATAAGCATGATATTCACCAAACTTACTTATTTGCTAATTACATATAAACCAAGATAAGTTACTTATCTAAAAGTAGCTTATCTTAAGTAACTAACAATCCAAACAGGCCCTAAGAGCCCATTTGGATACCTCCAAATAAGTTACCTTATCTACTTATAGAAGTAGATAAGGTAACTTATTTGAGATAAGTTTGGTTTATGATCAATTGTAAGTAGCTTTTTTTTTATTTAAAGTTACTTAATCACTTCAGTTTAATAAGTAGAAATCAAGGTAAGCTACTTAAGGCATAAACTTAAGGCATAAGTAGCTTACGTAACTTACGATCCAAACGCCCCCTAAATGCCAACTCAACAAAAACCAATCGGATTGGTTTTCATCCAATAGATTGAAAAAGCAAGCTTCAAACACCTTTTGTGCAAATGTGTCCAAACCGGCCCCTTAAGGCATCTCTCACTTAAAATTGGGGTTCTATTCCATGGAATATTGATGTGGCCAGTCCAATCAACGATCTGAACCGTACAACCAGTGGGATCCAGCTGTAATGGTCTAGAGTCCAGACTGCGAATAACCACACCAATCAGATGAGTGACATGTCTAAAAGTTAGCATGCAAGGAGACAGCTTATTAAGGGCCTCTTTCGATGCACTTACACAAAAGAGGTTTTGGCAAATGGGTTTTCATGCTTGCTTAACAAACAAAAAAGTCAGCTTTTTAGAAAAATGGAAAAGTGTGAATTCCAACCATAATTTTGTTGTTTGGTACAGAGTAGTTTTCCACGAAAATACGGTCAAACAAAGAGATTTGTCTCTTGTGACCTTGGAAATCTAATTCTAACATGACATCAATATCCACAATTTTTTAGTAAAACTTCAGAAATGGAAATAGATTTCCGAACCTGCTTTTTTTTTACAAAGGGGAAACAAGGTTTCCATGGAAAACCTTTTTCATTTCCAAGACAATCTCTGAAGTTACTAACCATTTAGGGGGAACCTTTAATATGGAAGGAATAGAGGCACCAAATCCTTTCAGCAATTTCACCTGGAAACACACCAACCATAGACATATTATATGCTGTACAGCCTTAAAATAGGATTCGATGGGTCCAACGCATCAAAAGAGAAAACAATGACCTATATGACTACAACGTAATATTAAATTAAAAGCCTTAGTTTCCATCTGGATAGGAGCTTAATCCTGATTTTGGCGGGCCCCATGCCCTCCACATCGGATTCCTCATGCCGAAGCAGCCTTTCCCTGCTTAGTCACAATTATGTGAAGTAAAAAAGAAGAGAAATGCTCCAATGCTCTAAGAGCACTATAAGTTATAGTGCTCCGAGCTGCATCAGTTCACTCGGACAGTTCATTCGTCCAATCTGAACTCTTCGGTAAATACAGAAAACATTTCAAACATTCTCATGTAAAAATTGCACTGATCAGATGATCCAATCCACCCTTGGTTTGGCCTTTGTCCTACAGCCATCCTTTTTCCAAGCCATGGACGGCATAGTTATAATTGCCTAGAAATGGTGATTCTTTAGAATCATAAGCAATCCATGATGGGCCCTGAACAATGCATCAAATTTCTGATTGGACTTAGTTTTATGTAAATAATCTCGCCCGTCCATATTGAAAGCCATAGATGAAATGGTTAATATTTGTCAAATCAGTGTTATGTTTGCATGGAGTCCATGAAATGTGCCTTGGAACTAATGAACAGTCTAGATCAAGGGATTGGACTGAGGGCATGGGGTCAGCTAATCCCGAACCCAATTTCGCAGAATCCATAACCCAAACAGGCCCTTAGATACTTGAATGTGATAGTGTAATATGTAGATATATACATGTGTGTGTTAGCCAATCCCAATTAGTTGAGATGAGGCTTTTGATGATGATGATGATGATGATGATGTGTATCTGTGTGCCATCCGTGCGCACCACGTTCCACCAAGGTATTTTACAATGTTTGGTCAAGAATATCTACAGTATGCTCCGCTTTTCAATCTGTGGGCCCATTGCGTCATGAACCAAACTGTTGCATATATGATGCATCCAATTCTGGATGGCCCATGCATAAATAATCTCCCAGATGAGATCCTAACCCTTCCATTGGCAGCCAGAAAATAAGCGGTTAAGAAATAAAATACAGCAATGGTCCAAACTCGACCAAAAAAAGTGAAAAAATCAATGGCTAGGATCTTCCAATCCGGGAAGTGTTCAGTTCACAGGGCATCTATGGTAGAAACCATGATTGCAATATTTTGAATTACTGAATCATAGGCCTCAAGCATATTGTACATGTACTCAGATTGAGCATCCTATAGTGTCCTGCGTCTGAAAAAACCACTCCAATGAACTCGAGTGCCCTTTCACATGATCAAAAGATCGTGTTGGGAGACCAAAGAACTTTTAGATGCACTACCCAACGAAAGGTGTTTGACTGCAGATTGTTTATTACCACCATATGATCAGTGGTTGACCACAATGAATTTTTTCTTTTTTCTTTTTTCTTTTTCAAATGGTTACTTTTTCCTCTGATAAAAGTGTCAACGTTGGTCACTTCTAGCTCATTGTGACAAAGAATAATTTAGCAAACCAATGTATTTTAATGTAAGACTTAAAGACATATCTAAGTTTTATTTTAACTTTATAAATGTCTAATACCTTCTTGAATAAGAAAAAATTAATCAGATATCAAGAGTGTCTATTCAAATCAAGTTTGTAAACTTCTCTAGAACCATGGTAATTTGTGCATGGGTGTAAAACAAGCTCATGAACACGAATTTATTATAGCTCCATACATGACTATATGCATGTTTTCTCGTTCATTTAGGTGGTTAAGGTCACAATTTCAGAACAAGCTCTGGTTGCTTGGTTGACTGATATGGAGTGACCAGAGAAAGATACCGATCATTCTTCAGTAATTAAGGATGTGTTAGGCGACACCATGTCTCATGAAATTTCAAGATATTTTCCACTGAATTAGATGATTAATCATGAAATTTCATGATATTTGGAGCAACCAAAAGCAGCCTGAACTAAACTTCTAATGTTTTGCTTATTGTTTTTCTACTTACAGTTGTTGTGCTCCTTTCCATCTTGGATACAAGTGCAGCATCTATATAAGAAGGAACATGTAGAACTATAAGTATGGAGGTAGAGATACTATCCAGGAGCACATACATGGAAGAGGTATTATGCAATGCTTGGCCCAAGAATTTCTACAGTACCATGGGTTCTCAGTTTGTAGAAGTGCCCATGGTTCAGTGATCTAAACCATCCATATGATGGGCTCCACCATGGATGGACCATGCACCAAAATCTCCTAAATTTGGAAATCCTATCCCTTCAATTCACGGACAGTAAACAGACGTTTATGAGTGAAAGACCAACAGTGATTGACTCAGTGGCTGTGATCTTCCAATCTCAGGGACTTCTGGTGCATGGTCCATCCTTGGTGAGGCACATCATTCCCTCTGTTTGGATCACTAAAGCACGGATCCCACCTGAACAAATTCAAAAACCAAGTGCACTGAAAACTCTGGGGCCAATAATAATTAACACGTTTACATAGAATAACTGCCAAAAAGATAAGATGCTTTAACCTGACAGTGGAAGAATCTCCTTTAACCTGCTTCCCTATCTCATTCAAATACAGTCGGAACAAGGTTGACCTGCAAACCACTCATAACCATCTTCAACCATTACACAAATGCTTGAAGTATTTAGTGACAACTTAGAAATTTTTCTTTCTATCTACAAGATAAAGTGAGATCCATTGATAATGATTTTCTTTTCTTTTGAATGCAAGGGAAGATATAGCTGAGGTTGTGTTTGGATGCACTAATGAATTGAATTGCGATAACTACTTCAATAATGTGAAAAGGGCCATATTGCAGTTGTCTTCAATAACATTTCAAATTTTGAGATTAAGATCCAAAAGAACGGAACATCAGTTTGAGGGCTACTTCCACATTATGAATGTAAACGAAGGTCAGCATAGCTCGGCTATCTCCTCTTTATTGAACTTTATTGCAATTGAATTCAATTGTGCATCCAAACGCGGCATGCGGAAACAGAAACATATCTGCCATAACAATTAAAGACCAGGACATACTTGCACAACAGTCAACCGGCTTTCTCTAAAACAAATGGGTTGGCAAGTATGGATCAGGAACGATGAAAGAGTGTGAAAAACAATTATTGGTGAGATGCCGATAATCAAATTAGGAGATTCCGAGGACTTATCAAGTACTTCAGAGGACCACCTTAACCTAAATTACTGGCAATTGTGATGTCAGCTGGAGGATTTATGATCAGATCAACGCTATATATTCATTCTAAAACATACATGTCTTTTCCGCAGGTGACTGAAGTTTAAGAAAACCAAAATCTAGATGGTCTTCTGGTTGAGAATAATCAAATCGATGAGCAGGGCATGCTGGCAAAACTGTTCGCCCACTTTTACCAGGTCAATTGTCCACACAAAAATCATTAATTGCATAGAAGGGCTTGATCATAACCATTAAAAACAAATTGTATGAGCTTCCAGCAATTCCAATGAATGGAGCGGAAAAATATGCCCCTGGATGCACGCCATTTTGATGCCTCAATGTCATTTACATGGAACACATGGATGGGACTGAAATAGGGCTGAAAGTTGGACGAGTTCAACCCGACAGACCCGTGACCGACCCGACATTGGGTTGGGCTTGGGCAAGAAGTATCGAACCCGATCTCGAGCTCGGGCTATGAAAACATCAACCCGATGAAGTTTGGGTCGGGCTTGGGTTGAGGTCTCGGGTTGCCCGACCCAACCCGAACCCGATCTATATACAAGTTACTTATACTTTTATTATACTTTAGTGAAGTAAACTTATAATGTTTACTTGTATTTTAACTTATTTGTTTAGGAAAAGTGAAGTTCTTTACATAAATAAGTACATATATAATTAATAAAGTCATAGGTACCAAAAATAAGGCGTGTATTGAAACATAATAGACTAATGTAATAACGAAAATATTAGCATGTATCAACCCAACCAACCCGATCAACCCGACCGAGCCCGCTTGGGTTGGGCTTGGGTTGAGAATTCCCAACCCGAGGTTGGGTTGGGTTGGGTTAGGGTTGAGGTATAGGAACCTTGGGTTGGGTTAGGGTTCAGCACCGACCCGACCCGACCCGACCCGCCCGACTTTCAGCCCTAGACTGAAACCACTCGTGTGGTATTTCCATTAGTGTGGTCCAAATATGATAATGTTCAGACAATCCTAGACCTGTAGTTGGGACGTACAAATGAACAGTAAAAAACAAAACAAAAAATCAGTAACGGCTCCAATTCAGCAAGACAAGTTTCATTTATTTGATGGTTGACATAGTCCAGTCAAAAGCAATTTTTGGTTAGTGACCAATCAACATTGGAGCACATGGGATGCCTGTTTCGGATCATCATATGCATGTGCCACATGTTTTGGCCCCTCCCATGAAGACATATTACTAAAGAAGTTACAAAAAAATAGAATGTAAGAAATAATAGAATTAAATAAATTACATTGGACCACATAAAACATGAAGAAAGCAAAACCTAATATGCAGCTAGTGCTGATGTCTAACAGAAATTTCCTGTAAAAACCACTGATAATAAGCAGAATACAAAACCACCAAGTCTCTAGAATGATTTCAAGTTTGGAAGCATAACATTCTACTAACATGTCTGTTTTCTTGAACGAGTGATGTTATTTAGATGAACTGTAATGCTCAGAAGAAGCCATCATCCTCCATTGGAAGCCATATGAATTGATAAACCATCAAAACAATGTCAAGTAAGCACTTTGTGCATTAGCAATGCCCAAAGTGTATTACACTCTAGCGGTCATCAATCAGATGACTGTAAATTCCCCATATGCATATTATCAGGAGAGAAAACTAAATTACCCTGAGGGAATTGCTGCCGCTGCAAGGATTGGAGTTAATTTCCATAACTGGTGAGGTTGAGCAACCAACATTGTAGTCACATACTCAAGAATGTCATGTTCCTATCCAAAAGCCAAATGCAAACCACTAAAACCATTACGTGGAAAAAAATGAGTACAATAGGTGAAAAACTAAAGGGTCTAGAATGCAAAAAAAAAAAGTTAACAGCATTAAGGTTCTAGAATATAGCAAAATATAAGTTAATAGTGCAATGTGATAATAGAGTTGCATGTTGGCATCAGATTCTCCAGGCATGCAATTCGTCTCACTCTGAAAAATCCATGAAATATGGGATTTAACAATAGTCTAGTGGCATGTTTGTGATTTGTCCACAAAAGCAAGGACCAATCACTTTTGCACATAGCCAAAACATCTTTATAAGCATTCCCACAACACCGCCATATTTAATAACATAGACCGGGCACTCAAGAAAATGTTTTCAAAGAGGCATTTTGTTTGAAAAGTGCCTCAAATGCATGGTGGCTGAAAGTATAAGTACGAGTGATGGGGACATCGGGTCATCACGTTCTTTTGCTTGAGTGTACCAGCGTAGGAGACGTATCGCGCCCATTTCGTTGTGATTTGATGATACCTGAAAGGGGCACATGAGAGGAGTACAGTAGCAAGTCGACGCCCAGGTTTATTTGTTTTAGACATCGTTTTGTCTTTTTTTATTATTATTATAGGCACTTTAATGCACTTTTCTTGAATAAGGACTATAAAAACATTGTTAGAACCCTATTTTCATTATTACGTTTATGAATATTGAGAAAAAATTCACTTTTGCTTGAGATGAGCTTAAACCTCTAATGACAAGAGCCCCCTTTTGGTGTGAGGCCAACGATGTGATGCCAGCTATCCATTCTATCTCTCTATTCTTCTTCTTCTCCACGAGATCCAGGTATTTTGATTGTTTTCTTCCATCCGATTGATAGATCTCTTATTATTTCTTGAAACCTTAGCCCAAATTCTCCAAATCTTGAATCCATTTTCGTTCGGAATAGGCCCACAACCCATTTTTCTTAATTTTTCCCCAAAACCCTAGCCTTTCCCCATCCGAATCCTTCCCATATAACCTAATCCCACCCCGTTTTCAAATCCAAACATCCCCTCTTCACCCAAATCCGAATTTCACCCTTTCCATAGCCTTAAATGCCTAAACCCCCAATTCCCTCATCACCCAAATCATAACCCTAACACTAATTCTCATTGATCCCAATTCTACCCATACCCTAAGAACCCTAAAGCCCCATCCTTGGATTTTAGAATTAACCATATGCTTGGACAGGGAAGTTCCACCTTCCTTGAATCCTGGCCCTTGAGATTTTATAGTTCCGTCATTTCGTGCTTGTGATCTTTGATATGGAACATGGATCACCTAATTGAATGCTTTCGCTTGTGATTTGAGTAGATTTAATTTGATTATTCATTGTTTTACATATCCGCTTTAGTTTCATTCCACATCATCCCTTGTAGGCCCATTGTCCTGCGTCAACGAGCATTTGATATATTGGCTCTAGAGATATCACTCAGAGGATCAAATGCACAAGTTAATAGTGGGTTACCAAGATATCAATCAACAACTGAACTCTTAAGATTTCTATTTTTTTCATATAATCTTAACTATAAGATTATATGCATACTATGAGTCTTGTATCCCAGTAAGGCTAGTATCATACATACATGCCTAGGGAAAATTTTGGGGCTAGAAATCAGTGTGTTTGCCAAAAAGAGTTTAAGGCAATTCACACATGCTAGACGCGGAACTAATAACTTGTGGGTGGAACTTCTATTCAAAATTAAACTGATCAAATGACCTTAACCATCTATTTCGCACATTAAATTTGGATGGTTGATCTTACTCCTTTTAGTTCACTATTGGATGGCCACCGTTCAGACAATATGATCAACTGTTTAGTGTGATTTTCAGGCTATGCTCATCCACAATGGGGTCCATGATTCAAAAGGTCTAGATTGGCATGCATGTATGCCACGTGTACCATGGATGACTCGCCACAAAATCATAATTATTGGAAAATGCATATTATAGGAGTCTTAGCCCAAAATTTTGCCAATGTGTCAACAAATTAATCAGGAGTCACAAAGCATGTATGCATGGCAACAAAGAGTGCTTGCTATGTCTACTGAGTCAATAGTTATGTCCACAGATAAAGTATCCCATCAAGATAAAAAAAATAATTATTATTATTATTATTATTCACATTTGTGCTCGGAAATTTCATGAGCTAATCATGCATACAAATTAGAACAAAAGATAATCAGAGTAAAACAAATGCATTTTGATGAATATCTAGTGCAACCCAGTTATCGAGTCAATGAGATATTGATACCCAAATTGCAAAAAAATTTGAAAAAAAAAAGTTATAATTGCAAGAATAATGGAGTAGAGAGGATAAGAACTCTATTAATATCAATCTTCTTCTCTTACAAAAACTTTAAGAAAACTCACAATTTGTAAAAAAAAAAAAAATTGAATCTTGGATTGTTTATTTACAAATTTGGGGGCCTAAAGGATTATAACTTATTGTTTTTGGGATATATGAAGCATTGATTTAAAGATGTGATTAAAGATATGAAAGAGATGTAATTGATATGATTGGAGATCTAAACTGGTCTTAGAGATATAATTACTTTTTATGTTTGCTTTTTATTATTAGGCTTTTACCATATTAAGGAAGATTAGATTAGTTTGAAATAAATTGTAATTGATTTGATATCAATCTCTTACTTGGGAATTCATTTAGAATCTATAAAAGGGGTGGTGGTGGTGTAGGGCCTACAGTGGACTATGGGCCTACGTCTTGTGAGCCATACAGTGGCCTTATATGGGCCTAAGTGAGTTGGGCCCTACAATGGCTCAAATGGGCCATGGTCCTAGGTGGATGATGGCCTGCATCAATTCTCTCCAGCTTTGAAAGAACTCGTCCTCAAGTTGGAAACCAATCTTAACATTTGGGCCAATACTACCTCTACGACAAATCTTATTCTTCTTTGATAGAAGCTAGCACAACCCAAAGTGTCAGCTCAACACAACCTTTGTTAGAGCCCATTGTAGATAATGTATCTTTCGCTTGCGCTTTTGTGGGTGCCAACTTGTTTGTTATAACTTTAAAGTTCTTTGTGTATCCATCCTGCAACATTTGCCTCGTTTTTTGTGCAACTGTCATATTCACAAAGGTGTGTCAATTTGAGGGTTGAAACCTATCAGCATGTCTATCAATGTAGGCCACTATCGTGGATCTATCAATTGATTCATTGATAAATTCAAGTGTCGGTCCAATGTTAATGCATTGATCACTTCATATGTCAACTTTTCCTTTGACTCCATGAATATCTTCATCCTTTCTAGAATTTCTACTTCAATTCTGGGCTCTATGTCATGTTCCAAAACTGAAAGGATCCGATCATTGGTGCCTTCATAAGTCGAGGCCACCCGTTGTTGGTTAGGACTTTGGGAAAGACCTTCCCTCACATGTCCACATGCTCCAACTTCGGTCTCCGGATTCCTTCCACACCAGAGCTCCCCCACTGATTAGTGAGGTTGCCTACCGTATGCATGAGTTGATCTACCTACTCTGTGAGCGCGTGGATCAATTGAGCTACTTGCACGAACTCTTCCTATGGCATCCCTTCCGATTCAAAAATCCCACAAGAACTATGAAGTAGAGAGGGTGAGAACTTTATTGATATAAACCTTCTTCTCCTACAAAAAACTATAAGAAAACTCACATTTACAAAAATATTTGAATCACGAACTCCTATACCATCACCCCCTTTTATAGATTCTAAATGAATCTTTAATTAAAATCCTCCCAACTAAGAGAATGATTTCAAATCAATCACAATTTATTTCAAACCAATCTAATCTTCCTTAATATGGTAAAAGCTTAATAATAAAAAGCAAACATAGAAAGTAATTATATATCTAAAACCAGCTCATTTCTTCAATCATATCAATTTCATCCCCTTCATATCTTCAATCACATCTTTAAATCAGCCCCCGTATATCCCATAAATAGTAAATTATAATCCTTAATTTAGACCCAAAATCTATAAATAAACATTCCAAAAATCAGCACATGTGGCCTTCAGTGGGCTATGGGCTTATGTCTTGTGGGCCATACAATGGGCCTCTACGTGCATAAGTGGGTCAGGCCCTGCAGTGGGCCAAGGTGGACGGTGGTCCTAGCTGGGTCGTAGCCTGCATCAATATCCCCTTGTATTGAGCAATGAAGATGATAGTCGAGACCAATGTTTTAAAACCTAGACCAGACCGAGCGGCTAGACAATAACTAAACAAAGTAATGGGGGTCACTAGATAACCCGTTTTAGGCAAAGAACCGTTGAACAGGATGTGTATGGCAAGAAATCCTTGTACTGTCATATTTTCTTTTAAAATGAAGAAGGTTAAAATGCAAACGGCACGGATCAAACCTATAAACTAATCTTAGGAGAGACAATTTTCTGCTCTTCCGCAATGTTGTGTCACATCATATCATACTATTAATTTATACGTTTAATAGACATTCTCAGGTCGGACCGCCTGGACTAGCAACTGGGCCGATTTGGAATTGGAAGGACCTACTGATGAAAATAGTATGGGGTCTTGTTTGAGTCTTGAAAGTTAAAACATTGGTTTAGACTGGTTAGGCTACACTCCTAAGTCTACATGATGAATTTATCCCTAGTTTGAATGAGAAGGTAGACCTTAGATGCAACGATGGTTTATTATTCATAAAAATAAAAAAAAAAAATAAATAAACTAAAACATGGTTCATTGAGAGATTGTTGGTGAAGGGAATATGCTCACCGCACTCAACATGATGTGACATCGTAAATTTTCCAGTTTTATAGTAGGCAAATCCGTTTCAAGCAATGGCGTAAGCCCAAGAACATATTGATTGAATTAGGACCAAGAAAGCATACGCAATCAACGACAAAAAAGTGAAGGTGGGTCTAATCATGTAGCAACTAGTAAGTGCAGGCCAACCAATTATATGAGAGCATCAAAATAAAAAATAAAAAGAAAAATAAAGACATGGGAATTAGTTTGTTCTTTCTAATTAATGCAGCAAAAATGCCTATTTAATAAAATTTAGGAAATTGGAAGTACCTTGGAATTCAGTGTTTGCTCATTAGAATGAAGAAGCTCAGATCTATCCTCAAGCAAGTGGTGCACATCATAATATTGTTTAGAGACAGGGAGGAGATCATATGAAACAGACATGAAGTGTTCAACTACACCACTCCATCTACTTGAAATGAAACCTAATAATGAGAGCTCCTGTTATAACACATGCATCAAGAAATTACCAAGTGCATATAGGAAAAAACTATCATCAAACCTAAAAAGAGAGATTGCATACTAAATTGGATTTCTCAAGAAGCATGTTCAAGTTTAAAAAATAATAATTAAAAACTTCTTCTTTTCTCGGTAAATGAGTTGTATGGTACCACTAACAAGGACAATTGTAGCAATATTGGTCACTATGAGGAGATGGATAATTAAATCGGGGATTGACCCTTTCAAGTTGCATTTTGGGATCTATTTACACCCATGGAAGCTAAGATATCACTTCAAGTCAGTAAATTCAACGGCATTATTGGATAAGAAACTTAATAACCAACTCATCAATATCTATTCGAAGCCATCCATTATAAATATAACATGTAAATTAAAAGAGTAAAAAATATAAAGTAGCTAAGTCAATCAACTCAAATCTCAACAATACCCATGCCACATGTAAGTGTGCAAATTGGTCGGGACGACCTAACAGGGCATTGGACCTGACCAAACAATTAGTGGGCTGGATAAAAAAAAAAAATGGCTCTAGGTCCAAAAGTTTGAGCAGACAATCAGTGGGCCTAAAGAAAAGGGTCTAGATCCAAAAGTCTGACCCAAATTACCCGATGGGTTGGGGCTAGGTCCTCTAAGAAACAACCCAACTTGACCTGGACACAATTTTTAAATGGGGTCATACCAAAATGGACCTGACCTGGACCTGGACCCAATCCAGACCCAAGAAAAGCAATTATTAAGCATGTGGGTTTTTCTTTTTCTTTTGGCTAGACTACAACAATGGTTTGCCACTTGTTTCTACAATGTGGTTACCCATTGTCAATGGAGAATATACCAGATATCACACTAATTGGACTACCCCAACCATCTAATTTTACCTGTTGAATTTGGACTTTGGCCATTTTATTTTTTACCATCAAAATTAATAGCCACCGCCAATTAGATGGTTTGGAACATTATTTATGTGAAAACTCGGTTACAATTTCAATATCCAACCCAAACCCGACCCATGTGCTAAATAGGTCAAGTTTGAATCCTCCTCTACCCAGATCTGACCTGTTAAAAAATTCGTCTGCTATTTTTTACTTTGACCCATTCTGAACCCAAGCCAATTCTTAATGGGTTGGGTCTGAGTCCAAAATTCTGACCCAATTCTTAAATAGGTCAGGTCCAGGGGCCCCTTGACCTATTTACACCCCTAGTCACATGGAAATTTAAAGTGAGAAGATTTGCTTTTTCATCAGTTGGAAATAATAATGACAACTAAAAAATAATGTAACCAAGTTAAGTGTTTCTGTTTCATAATAAATGATACAATCTACGCATCAAGATACGAACATCATCATCATCAAAGCCTTTCTCCGAACAATATGGGGTTGGCTTTTAAACGGTAGATTGGCAAAAAGTCTAACAATCCCATGCCCAATAGACATCAACCTTCCTCTTTTACCCAGGCTCTTGGAACTGGCCTCGCAGAGGTTGAGCTATTCATCTTAATGTTTTTGTTTTTCAAAATTTTTATGGGTTCTTATTTGTCAGGTTGAGCAAATTTTCATGCATAAAGCATACATCAATCTTTTTGTCAATTGTCAACTACAGATGCTTGGCTAGATGGAGTAGAAGCAAAAGTGCAAACAAGGAACAGCTTCTTTTTTCTTTTCTTTATTCCCCCCCTGCTAGGCAAACAAGGAAGATTTTCATTTTATAGTAAAACAGAAGAAAGTGTCTAGGAGGTCGAATAAATGTGATTATGTTTGAATCCAATACTTATTTGTGATTATTAAAAATTGAATACAAGGGTGGATTTGGTAGAGCCACTGATAGGAGGAAAATGGTGAGAACAAAAATTCTACAGGGAAGAGATAAAGGTAGTTTTGCTGGGTGTAGCACTCTAGGAACCGAGCTTTCATCCAGCAACATCCCACAGCTTTTCAGTTTGGGATCTGGTGCCAATCTTCAACACTTAATACATTATTTTATGAATCAGGATTCCCAAGCAAAATTCAATAGTTAGCTGATGAGGGTCAACAGAATCAACTTGAAACTCGAACTCAAAACTCAGTTACACCAGGTACTAAACATTTTGCTCCATGATATTAAAGAGCACTATGTTCGTTACTTTTGTATTTTATTCATGAGGATATATGCAATTTTCAATTAAGCATTTTCTCAACCTGATAAAAACATACATGTGGGACCACCCTTTAGTGATAGAAATCATTACTTGATGGGGCCCACCAGATGAACGTCTTGTGTTAAGAAAAGTTGGACCCGACTCATACCCTTGTTAGGTCCAACAACAAAAGCATCACTTTCTTTCATCAATCGTCATATATTCATCATGTGTCACCAACTAATGCAATTTTATTTCCATTGTTGGCACTTTGATATATCTTTCTTTATTTAAGTGTTACGGACTTACAGAACCTGTTAGGATTAGCTACTGCTAGAAATGGAAAATTATGAAAACTCAAAGATACTCTTGCCTCGAAGATTTAATAAACATACAAAGGAAAATCAATTCATCTCAAGAATAAATTCAACTTACGATTATTTCAAGCAAATCATCATTATGAGCTTCATTTGACACTTTCAATGACTCAAACACTTGAAGCCATTCAACTTTGGGGGCAGAAAAGATCAACTTGGCACCCGAGACCAATCTAATAGTTCTCTTGTCAAGCAAATATGAGAGATTCCTTGTTCTCCACTCGTTCCAGAGAACAAATCCCATCAACTTCTCTTTTTTCCTGATTGGCAGCACCAATTTATATTTAGTTTGCCACAAGCTTACTTGAAAGGATAAAGAATACATGTTTTCTGAGCAAGGCCTATAACATAGAGACTTAAGACTTCCTCAATCATTGACATGTTTGGGAAATCACCGAGACTTAGACTTCCTCAATCATTGATATTTTTGGGAAATCTAGCCAAGCTACATTTGATTTATGAAAGCTAGCAACAAATAGAAGTGAATTGTGCCCAATACAAAAAATAAGAAGAAGAAGAAGAAGAAAGTAAACTAGAGGAAAAGGTAGTATGAAAGCTCATTTTTGGCAAACTGACTTTTTCAGTCTACGTGTTTGTTCTGCAGTTGATAACACTCAGTTAAACGTTACCTAGTGTTTCCATGTAAAATTCTGAAGAGAAACATTAAAGATACCTTATTTTATGGCATGAGATGCAGATAGTATTTATTGCTATTAAAATGTTCCATCTATTTCATTTATTTGTAAATGACATCATCCATTTAAAATTCAGATTCCCTTAACAGAATAAAAGGCCCACACCGTCCATGAAAAATCATCCAAAAGAACCTAATTGAAAGATAGTAGAAATGATTGAAACAAAACATAACCACAGGAGACAGTGGACTTCTCATCCACAAATAAATAAATAAAATAAAGGTGCAGAAAGGATGGTGCAGGATTTATTGATAACTAGTGTCCAATGAGTTACTGTCTATGGCATGTTGTCATCATCAATGCATGGAAAGGATAGACAGGACATGGTCGACATGGACATCTCATGAACCATGCATATAGTCGTTAGTTATTAACTTGTAGGTTCTACATATTTACATCTCACAACAAGTCAAGTGTCAGTTGCCCATTCTAGAAATTCATGAAAAATTTAGAAGCTTACCGTTCATGAGAAAGGCTAGAAAGCTATCATGTTAAACTTCTCTTCTGAGTAATGTAGAATGTCTCTTGTTATCCATTTTCAGCTCCACTAGTTTCAATGAAATTGAACTCCATAGAACTAGTTTGGTACTTCATAACAGGATGAAAGATTGTCACCAATAAAATTCTAGACTTGCAGCTCAGAAAGTTAAAGAGCCACTTCCTTAGTACAACTCAACCAGCATTGGTAACATGAACATTATACAGAAGGGCAACATACAGATTATGGGAGTAGGCTTGACTAGGAATAAGTAAACTAGACTCAACCAATGAGGTTACCATCGTTACATCATAATCCTAAGGCGCCATTGCCCTCGTTTAACCTCTGTAAGATTACCATAGTCTAAAGCACACTGTAGATACAAAATTCATTTCCAGTACAAAAAGCACTGATCACTTTGATAGAAAATGCATATTGATTTGATACCATACAACTAGGGCTGCAACTTGGGTTTGGGTTGACTAACCCAACCTGAGTTCAGGTTAGGTTGGGTTGGGCTGGGTTGTCAAGGTAAGGTTGGGTTCAGGTTGAAAAATGTCAACCTGATTTGAATTCGAGTTGGGTTCAGGTTGAGCAAATTCAGGTCAGGTTAGGTCAATTGGGCATAATCATATGTATTTGGTTCAGTTTGGGTTGGGTTGGGACATATTGGGCACCTCAGGTTGGAATTCCAGCAGGGTCAGGTTGTGGGTTGGGTCCTCTTGAGGTCAGGTTGACCCTCGACCCAACCCAACCCACCCAAGTTGCACCCCTACATACAACCAACATGGCCAAAAAGAATCACAGTTTGAATGGATTTCCACGTGATATTTCCTATAAAATGAAATGCAAACAGTTCCACAAAACAAATAGTCCACATGTAGAAAATAGTGCTTCGCTTCTACCGGGTTACTGTCAGGAGAATTCTTACACTACTGCAGAGCACAATTGCTCTTCTGATGAGTTATCGTCATAGCGCACCCAAGTTTTCCTGGTGAGAATCTCTGCGAGAACATCCAAACATTTCTCAGCTGAAGATACATGTGACATTGCAGTCTGCCTCTGCAAAAGCTCTTGAATCATGAAGCTCGAATGATCCCCTATGCCTTCATTGGTCTTAACATTTGAAACAACACACGGAACTCTTAGATCCATAACACCATCATTTTGGCCATTAGGATTATTAACAGTATCATGAACAGCTTGATCTTCAGATATGAAATCAACCATCAGATCTGAAGTCATAGAATCCTTTACTAAATTCATCTTTCCTGGAATAAGATTTAGTGATCTTATCTGCCGCATCAACTTGTCAATATATACATTGAGGCAATCATGTCCCGTTTTACTGAGTTCGTCGAGATCCATCTCAATGGCTGCTATCAGAAGATCACTGAGATGTGCATCTCTAAATTTTAGGGGTTGGAGCAGATGTCTTAAAACAAAATCTCTTGCTCTAGTAAGAGTTGCAGAAGACAGATGCGCAAGGCCCTGCAGTTTTAGAGCAACAAATAAACCAGTCATGTTGCTGCAACTGAATGATTAAGAACAAAAATATCATGAATAATCATACAGTTCCCCAATTTTGGCAACGGCATGCAATGGAACCTTTACCACCTGAGGGAAATAAGGGTTGGCCTTCAGTTCGAGTAGAGCTGTGTCGAAGTCCTTCAAAGAGTCTTGGTAATCATCTGAGCTGCATAAACGCCCAAACACCTGCCCAATAATGACCAGAAGTATTTATTCTGTTGCAGAAGGACGAAAACATTAAATAATTGAAAGCAAACCTTTGCCAAAAGGACATTACCAAGTGAAGAATTTTAATGAAATTTATGCATGTGAACTAACCAAGGCAGTGTCATCCAAGAATATTGCCGTTTTTTTTTTTTGTCCCATCTATGATGGGTGATGCTCTCTTTAGAAGCATGAAGACCTCAACAACATTCTAGGTTGTCTCTTATACAGTTTCCTCTCCATTAAAACATTCACATAAAGTTTTCATGGAGGGACACGACTCAAGTTGAACTTGCACCGTTTCTTAACTAATAAGCATCGACTTCGAATGGAAAGGAATTCCAACAGGTCGCTACTGCGACATCGGAGAATTGCTTAGAAATTGAAGGAAATTTTTTAGAGGTGGTAGTCAGCATTTCCTTTCAGACCAAGTCATATCCTTTCAGAGGCAATTTTTACTTCATATGTGGCTCCAGTCACAATTGCTGAACATGATCAGGGAGTCTATTTACTTCTAGTTCTTCCCATACACCAATAGTGTATACATCTCCTTTTACTTTATCAAGAAAATTGTATAGGTGGGTTACAGTTCTAGACTATAACTTCATAACCTGGGTGATCATAAAGAAAAAAGAAAAAATGGAGATGTTCATAACTCAAAACCTGATATGGATTTCCAAAAATAAAAAGAAAAAAACAATAATTGAATAATCAAACAAGTATTATGTCCACGCTTGTTCCTGATATTTTAGCAATCCAAAAGGAACAATAAGATTGTAAATATCAGAATTCTACAATCATATGATAAGAGATCCGCAGAAACATTTCATGGTATGAATTTAAGCTCAACCTACGTATCTTAATGAGGAAATTGGTGAATTTATGGCAAACGAGAGAATAATAACTGGGATTGGATCAAAATAACAGACCCCTCCCAAGAATATGATATTAGCAAGATTTCTCAGACTTGAACAAAAATAATTTAAAAAAACAAAAAATGGCACCAACCCGTATCATTATATCAAGTAAAATCCAACCACCAAATAATATATAGATTAAAGAGTCATTATACAATGCTCAGCACAAACTGCCGCCATTTTTCATTTGGACCAGTGATCCAGACCATTCATCTGGTGCACCCCACCGTGGATGGACAATGGACTGGAAACCTCCTCCATCCAACAATATCATCCACCAAATCATTCAACTACTACTGCAGCATGTGGACTATCAGCTATATTCATTTTTAAACCGTACATACGGAGGACGAGAATCGAATCTGTAGGATTGTTTGATACTTGAGTAATCACAGCATTTTCCATCCACAAGATGAACGGCCTGAAGAAAACCAGCCCAAACAAAAACTCCTGTAATCCATGCCAAGCATTTCATATCTTCTCCAGATTAAAAATAACAAAATCAGGAAAGCAGTCCATCCAATAGAAATGCGCCAAATGTGCGAATTTCCGCCAGAGAGGGACCATGTTACCCACTCATGAAATTAAAAACCACAGCATTCAACAAAACAATTTCAAGAAAAATCAGAAGGAAGGAGCTTACGTCTTCGAAGAAGAGACCCCATCGGATCGCTTTCTTGATATTTTCTACATCCCAAACAGCAGGAAGACCGGAAGATTGGTAACCAGAAGCAAGAATTATGATATCTACAAAGCCTTTTACAAGACCCAAGAGATCTTCCAGTGAAATGTCTGGATATGACCAACCCATCTTGTTCAGTAATTCAAACAGGAAGTGAATGGCTCAACCCGTCTTGTTCAGTGATTCAAACACGAGGTGAATGGCTTAAAATAGAGAACGATTCTTTCAATCTCGTCTTCTAATTGGGGTTTTTGAGAAAATTCGAGATTCTTTTAGTCGTTTGGGTGATTGGACTCTGGAAAGGTAAGAGTGGAAGAGAGTGAGAGGGAAGGCGGGAGAGTGGAAGGAGCCCTTTGCGTTGTTTTCCCTCCTTTTTGAAAGGGAGAAAACTAAAACGCGCCTGGCCAGTGATGCGCACTCGATAAGAGTTGTGGTACTAACTTGTGTTAGGGGATTGTGAAAGAACACTGGTTGCAATGATTCGGATCTTCAAAGCCTGGGCCGAAAAGGCAACTAACTCATTTAGGGGCGTTTGGATCTTAAGTTATTTAACTGCTTATGCCTCAAGTCGCTTATCTTGGTTTCCACTGATTAAGCTGAAGTGATTAAGTAACTTTAAATAACAATAAAACTACTTATAATTAATCATAAACTAAACTTATTTATCCCAAATAAGTTACTCATCTACTTCTGTAAGTAGAAAAAATAACTTATTTGGTGGTATCCAAAGGGGCCCTAAGTGATTTGGGCTTCGATTTAGGCCAACCCTACCTGATTCGACCCAAAAACCTGAATAAGACTAACAGTGAGAGATTATCGTTTGCATGTGGGTTGGGTTGGGTTGGGTTGGGTTGGGTTGGGCAAGCTTGACTCAACTACAACTAACCAAGTTCGATCAAGCTCAATGTTCTATAAATTTTGGTCAGATCATTAAATGGGTTAGGCTTGATCTGACCCCAACTTGTACTGAACCTGAGTCGTTGCTAGGCCTACCTGTAAAGAGTTCGGCGACTAAACTATTCACATTGTCATTGTCGTGTTTGGATTTAAAGCACTTACATGAAAATCCATGTGAAAGTAGATATTCATACCACATAGAAATTGAAACAATAAATGGCACCAAAATCTTCAATTACATAAAAGGGCTCTCTTTTTTAACATCAAGGGATGCAAATGATGGATAGATTAGATGTACTGCACCCATCACAAGGGATGCATGTGATGGATTAGATTGGATGGATTGTACCGATCATGTTAGGCGCCACAAACATAGCATATGCGTTAAGCCATCACATTCATCATCCATAGTAACCCTTGCATATGTTATCCCTAAGGCTGTCAATGGGCAAGGCTGACTTGTCAGGCCTTTTGGGCTGGGCTTGGGCTGGAGTATCTAACTTGAGGTTTGGGCAAAGCCATCGGGTTCATTGATTGATTAAGATGGAAAAGAGTGGTTGGAGCTGAGACCTTTGGGTCCAGGCAATCGTAGGAGTTTTCCCCCTCTGGCCAAATCTCCTATATTGTAATTGAGACTTGATTTCCATTTCAGGTATGCAACTCATTAATCCCTCCCATATGTCATTTGGTAGGTCTTCCACCACCCCGAAGAGGAAAAAGTGAATTTTTGAGGCTGGTTATGATAAATTTCCCGTTAACTCTAGCCCATTTTATAAACATATCGGGCTTGGGCGTACAACAGCTTGTCAATCGAACCCAACTCGAGTAAAATTGGAATTTTTTATCTCGAGCAAGATGAGAAAGATGGCAATTCAGTTCTGTGTCTACCCAAAATATTCGGGCCATTTAAAAACTCTTTAATAATAGAAAACATGATTAAATAATTTAATTTATCACTAATAAACAAAAATAAATAAGTTGAGTGAGTTAAGCTCTCTTGGTGGAGAGGGAAGATGAGAGATCAAGTCTCGTCTCTGGCAGAAATACAATTGATGAGAATTATCTGATCTCTTGCTAACCAACTCCGAAAAAAATGAGGAGAAAGCTTGGTAGTATATTAATAAAAATTAATTAATTAATTACAAAAAGCAGAAGGAAAAAATATATAAAAGGTTGCTGACGTCCTTAAGGGGCTGACATGGGGTTCTCACTATTTGACCACTTTACGGACCCCACCACAAGGTATTTGTGAAATCTAGCTAACCCATCTTCCTTATTACATCATTAGGGAATATGTGACAAAAAATTGGATAGATCCATAACTCAAGTAGGCCGCATTGTCAAGAAAAGTGTAAAAACGGCCACTTTTTAAGGAATTATGGGCCACGCATGGATATTCAGGATAATCCACCCCACAAATCTAATCCGTCAGAATATTTTGGGGTCTGATATGAAAGATTAGCCCAATCCAACAATCAGATGGGCCATACAATAGTAAACCATGTGTAATTTGGGCAAAAAAATGCCACAATGGGAGCATTTTTGGGCCCCATCTTTTGTTCTTACAATATTATTAGGTCAAATAAGTAAGATAGATCCAACCCCATATGAATCATACCACTTATATTAGTAGTAATAACTACTCTTATAATATTTTGTACATTGAATGAACTTTTGGTTGTAGATTATAACTTAAACCTGTGAAATGATCAAGGGGGATTTTCATCATTAGTAACAGGTGAATAACCCCACCATAATTTCTATGTGTTGAAATTAAAATAGTTGTGTGATGATGAAATGCTTACCTCTGAAATATGTAATTGGAATTTATCATATCCGTACATAAAATACTTTGCATCAGTAAGTTGTTACAATGTGTTACCTCTCACATGTTAAAATGGGCGATGAATTGTGTATTATCTTTAATATAAAGATACAAGATGTGGATGGTATATGGGCGTTACATACACCAATCTTGCATGCATTATTGTGTATACCGGGATGATCTCTTTTGATGACCAATAGGTACTTAAGTACTCGGTGTCCCAGGGACTCATCCTGGATACCCACACAATAGTGGAAGCCTACTAACTTGGTTAGGTAGATGCTGAACGTAGGAGGGTTGATGGGGGTTGATGGAGTCCAGCTCAAGCAAGTGGACGGACTTCCCACTTGATCCATGCATCATGCATGCATATTATGTTGCATACATTTTGCATTGATATAATTTGTATGGCATTTCTATTTTAATTGTGATACATTTAAATTAAATGGGTTTCACTTACTGGGCATCCCAGCTGACGGGTGCAAATTAAACATATACATATGGTATGGATAGGGTATATGAACAGGAACCTGAACCAGTGGAAGAATCACCAAATATGTGGCATTATTTGGCAGAGGAGGAAGCCGCCGCTATTAACCAAGATGCTTAGCCATTTACTTGTTTTATTTATGTTTATGACATTTAATAAAGTCTCAAATGGGTGGACCGTAGGAGTAAATCTCAGTAGTATTAACTGATTAGTTAACGGTTGAATAATATTCTTTGGAACTTAGTATATTTTCATTTTTTCATGTTCTATATCAGTTTGACTCTTGAATAAAGTGCACTTGTACATAAGTCATACCCCATAACCTGGGCCTGAGGGTGCACACTCTGTGTCCAGATTTCAGGGCGTGACAGGTTCCACAGCAGTAGATTCAGTAGAAGTGAACCACCATTTCATCAGCACAACCTACCTATGCACCAGCACTGCAAATGGAAGAGCCTATAGTAGATTGTGATGAAAAAGAGCCAGGCTCGGGCCAAGCATAAAATGCTCAAGGCAGGCTCAAGTTAAATCTTTGGCACATCACAGCCCGACCAGGTTCAAGCCTACATTGGATATTTTCGGGCCAAGCATAAAATGCTCAAGGCAGGCTCAAGTTAAATCTTTGGCACATCACAGCCCGACCAGGTTCAAGCCTACATTGGATATTTTCGGGCCAAGCTTGGACAGAGGTTAGCCTAGCCCTAGCCCAGCCAGTTGACACCACTAGTTATCCCTTATAATCAAAGATAAGTAGGTGTTTACCTCTAATGTTTAGAGCTTGTAAACATCATACACTTTAGATTTGTTTTCATCCAAACACTATTTGTAAACCTTTTCCCATAAAAACATTTCATATGCACCCAAAAATTCACTTGAAAAGGAATAACTTCAGCAATGCCACTAAGAATACTAGAAATAAAAAAATAAAAAACCATTTAATTTCAGATTTAAAGTATTAACAAGAACCAAATCTCATGTAATTAGAGATCTAAGTCACCCAACGGCTTTTTTTAGTTGAACATTGGGCGGTCCACCCATTTTAGGCGAAAACCGGCAATGAGCTGAGTCTGGACCAGGTGTGAGCCTCGCATGGGAGCTTTAAAAAAAGGTGGCTTGAACCCAACCTAGCAGAGCTCAAAAATTGATTAAACTCATTTATCTGAGGGCTAGTGTTCTTAATCCCTTGGTCGATCAGTTGGGCCGTACACCAATAAATAAACAATCAGAAAGATGAAAACAAGGTATAAACATGCGAGATGTATATGAGACGTGGATTGCCTGTAGTACCAAGTTGCAGGGCATTCCTCTGTTATGCATGTGTTATATCCATGTTGTCCATCTGTTTCATCAGCTCATTTTATGTTATCAGCCCAACCATGAGGCCGATCCAAAGCTAAAACACTACAGGAAACTGTGTGAATAATGGTGCCCACCGTTGAAGCCTTCCTGGGCCCATTGTGATGTTTATCTGCCATCCAACTTGTTCATGAGGCTACTCTGACGTGGATGAAGGGAAAGCACAAATATCAGCCGCCCCATGCTTGGACTCTTGTGTGAAAATGAGCTGGCGAAGCAGATGAACGAAGTGGATAATATCAAATATTAGTCACGATGGGCTCCACAGAGCTTACTGATGCAATAATCCTGTGCAGCCGGCGCTGCAAGCAATCCGCCACCAACTAAATTACTCCAGCCAAATTCCGGTCCGAACCATACATGACAGGCCAGGCCGGCTCACGAACCAAGCTAATAGGTCTAAGCCCAGTCCAAGGTTAGACCGGCTCACTGGGCCAGAAAGGGTGCCGCCTGTTGACGTCGCTTACTGCAGGGCCTAGCAATTGAAAGATTCGTAGCCATTGCCGCGTTTGACCATGAATCATATGCCGCGGAGCGTTGCGCGCTACTCATCACCACGTGGATGGAACCAACGTGATCATCAAGTGGGGCGTGCTGGGTGAAAGGGATCCAGACGACCAGCACGGCATTCAACCGAATTCCAAATGGTGCACGAGGAGAGATCAAGGCACATGCCGACAAGGTGCATGTGCGAAAGATCTGGAGCCATCCATCAGGAGGGCAAATTGTGTGCTTGGCAAGTCCATTGATAAATGAGCCCCAAACCTTGCTGGGAAAATGAATGGTTTTAAAAGAATTTCCCTCGATGCGAATTGCATACTGAGTAACCTCTGTAGGGCCCGCCATGCTGTATTTTTCTTATCCACGAGGTTTATCTGGTTCTTCCAGCATATCCAAAGTTCAAGTGGACCACACCACAAGAAACAGTGGGAATTGAACGCCTGCATTGAAAACTTCTTGAGGGCCACAAAAGTTTTAGATCAAGCTACTGTTTGTGTTTTCCCTTCATCCATGTTCGTGTGGTCACGAACAGGTTGAATGAAAAATAAACATTTATGACCGGAAGAAGGTATTTACAATAGATGTCATTATTGTTGTCTCTTGGTTTCAAATTCAGTCACATGATGTGTGGACATGTCATAACTGATTGTATAGCTTGATTCAAACCAAACAACTACGACCTAATCATCAAGATAGGCAAATTTGTCAAACAAAATCTTTCTATATATTTCTTACTTTTACCTTTCTTATTATAATCTAGCATAGTTGTAGTTTAGATCACTATTGTACAATGTTATTGCTACAGTACCCTAGGAGTAAAGTAAATGTTCACGACCTTCCGTTATTGGATTCTGATCAACTAGGTTACTTAGAATATCAAACATCTTGGTCACATCTATCGACCATTTGCCTAGATCCTTTGTTCATATAGGCAAGTTGGGTACTTATCTTTCGTTTGTTTTATTCTCTAGCTTATTGGACACTCTGTCAATTATAATGATATTATCTATGAATCAATAAAATCAATATTATTTGAGCCTCTTTTTGTCTATCTTTACTAATTTGAGAAATATATTAGGTGTAGTTGCTGGTGAAAAGAAAAAGTCCTGGAGAATCCATTAGAGAGGATTACCCCCCACCCTCCCACAAATCGCCTTATCGCTGTTACAACCGATGCCTAATAAGGGTGGCTAAATCCTAGACTCTAATCTTAATCGGTCCATCTCACCACAGTGGTACTAGTGTTCAATCAAACATTGAGTTGAGTATGACTCTAATACGCTGGCAATTCCTAATCACACATGTAAACCAACACATGCCCTCCTTCACAAGTGTAGCCCGTGATTATTTGAATTTCACGAACAAATAGGTCACATCACTGAACTAATGATCCTAACTGTCATTGGTGGGTCGAATGCTCACTGGACATGCATGATTTTTCAGATCATCTACACATCGGGACCCACCTGATGAAATACTCTGATATTCGACACACGTGTAACTTATCATGCATGGCCGCGTGTGCAAGGGCAAAGATGCATCCAGGCTATTCATCGCACCAATTCCAAGGGTATTTATGTCTATTCAAGAGAAGAGCGACTATGTGACTAGGGTTGTAAATGGTCAGATTTAGGACAAATTTAGCCAAAACCAAACCCGCCCATTACTAAATGAGCCTGAGTCCAAATTTTAAACTCAGACCCTTTTATTAAATGGGCGAGTTTGGGTCAGGTCTAAATTAACCCCATTACACCCATTTATAAAATGGGTCTAGGTCTGGTAGAGGAAGATCCACCCAAACCCATCTATAAATGGGTCAGGGTCCAACGAGTCTAGTTAAGGGATATCCAATAGGGCCGTAAATGGATCATGGGGTACCTAGACCCAACCATTTAGACCCGACCCATTTGTTAAATGGTATAGGTCTAGGTCTAAGAATAAACCCAGTTACTAAACGGGTTTGGATATGGTTTCCTTTATATTAGGCCCTACCCGATTCGACCCAAACCCATTTAGTAAGTGAGCGGATTTGGTCTATGTTGCAAGGGACCTGTCTAGACCTGGTTTTAAACCTAGTAAAAATGCTTGCATACCAAATCCAGATCCAGACCCATTTATAAATGGCTCTAGGTGGATGTCCCTTTACCAGGCCTATATCCATTTATAAATGGGGTCTGATGTTGATTCAGACTCAACCTAAATCCGCCCATTTAGTAAAAGGGCTTGGATCTAAAATTTGGACTCAAACCCATTTAATAAATGGGCGGGTCTGGTTTTGGCTAAACCTGCCCCAAACCTGACCATGTACAGCCCTAATATCAAGACCTTGAAATAGACCTACTTATAAACATGACTAATGAGTCTAGTCGATTTAACGAATTTAGGTCACCTTAATTTTATATCAAAATTAATCAATGCCAATTAATAATAAAAATTAAATTCAGCAACTTCTAACAATAACCTACCATCTTCAGTGCGTCCATTTAGATTTCGTGATGCTCTCTATTATTAGTGGGGTGGGTGGATTTCTCATTTTCCCACGTTACTTGTTAAGGCATGCAAACATTTTTACCGAGTTTAGTCAAGTGTGAATGGGTCCTTGTAATATAGACCAAACCTGCCCATTTACTAAATGGATTCTTGTCGGGCCTAATATAAAGAAAACTAGATCTAGACCCGTTTACCAACTGAGTTTATTCTTACACCTAAGCTCATGGAGAGCAGATTAGGTGAGTCGACCTCACCGAAGACAGTGCAGCCCTTATTGTGGGGCCCACCTTGATGTATGTATTATATAACTATGCCGTCCATCCATTTTTGGGGATCAATTTAGGGGATTATACCAAAAAGGAAGCAGATCCAATCATCAGGTGGACTATAACATAGGAAACAGTGGTGACTGACCATTAGTGGGCCACAAGTTTTGGATGAAGCTGATATTTGTTTTTTCCCTTCATCCATTTGGATGGTAAATAAACACTATGGAAATACGAAGGTGCGCCCTAAGAAGTTTTTAATGGTAGGATGGTCAATCACCACTGTTTCTTATGCTATGGAAGCAGATCCAATCATCAGGTGGACCATAAAATAGGAAACAGTGGTGATTAACCATTAGTGGGCCACAAGTTTTGGATGAAGCTGATATTTGTTTTTTCCCTTCATCCAGTTGGATGGTAAATAAACACTACGGAAATATGAAGGTGTGCCCTAAGAATTTTTTAATGGTAGGATGGTCAATCACCACTGTTTCTTATCGTATGGTCCACCTGATAATTGTCTCTGCTTCATTTTTGAGATAATACCCTAAGATGATCTGGAAAAACGGATGGACGGAGTGGATACATAATACACATATCAAGGTGGGCCCCACGGTAACCCCACGGTAAGGGCCGCACCGTCTTAGGTGAGCCCGCGGTCTCACCTAATCCGCTCTCAAGCCCATGCCATTTGTAGTCGCGTCCGGTAACCCACAGGGTCCGCTGATACACTGTAGGGCCTGCCCGTGAGAGTGTGAGTGTGCACGAGGAGAAACGCCAAGGACTTTTTGGTCATTTGGCAACAGACGAAACCCTAGCTCTACTGATATATAAAACCGCAAAACCCTCTTCCAAAACCTCTCAGTCGCGCGAGCGAGCGAAATCCAAAACAGTCAAGATGTCGAAGCGAGGTAAGCCTCCTTTCTCTTCCCATTTCTAGGCCTAGGGTTTGGTTTCCATCTTCAAATATCCCCAATCGACTCTCCATCCACGTCGAATTTAGGGTTCCGAATATCATCTATAGAAAAAACCCTTGTATCTCTCACATATCTGCATTTTGTCGTAGAAAAATCAAAGAACTAGCATTAATCCAAAAATTTCTGAATTTTCCCATTTTTTTTTCCTTTAAATTTCTGAAGGTCGCGGAGGATCTGCCGGAAACAAGTTCCGGATGTCGCTGGGTCTTCCGGTGGCGGCGACCGTGAACTGCGCCGACAACACCGGCGCTAAGAATCTCTACATAATCTCCGTGAAGGGCATTAAGGGCCGGCTCAATCGCCTGCCGTCGGCTTGCGTCGGGGATATGGTCATGGCCACCGTGAAGAAAGGGAAGCCCGATCTCAGGAAGAAGGTCATGCCTGCCGTGATCGTCAGGCAGCGCAAGCCGTGGCGCCGAAAGGATGGTGTATACATGTACTTCGAAGGTAATTCTCTATTCCGTTTGTCCATGTTTTGTTATTTGTTCGATCTGCCTGAGTTCTCGTTGAGTGGATCTGTCTTGATTTCAAAATCCTTTGATGCACACTGAGTCATCCCTGTTGTGCATCCGGTACTGGTTTGAGGTGATCAGAACCATTGATTTTGTTTTATGCCCGGTAGATGGGCCATATGCCAGAAGTCATGCAGATTGGACCACCGATCATCTGATATTCAGCAGGTGAAGCCCATGGCAGCTGGATGGTTGTTAAGTCTTTTTTTTTCCCCTATGAGTTTTGGCTTACAGCCCATGTAAGCCGTATAGGACTTCTTGGATCAGCTTTTTTATTTTTATTTTTTTTATTACTATTATTATCGAGAAATGCTCACATCCAACCGGTTGGACATTAATAAGTTTCTGTTCACCTGGTAGATAATTTCCATCATGTCACGCGCGTTGAACATCCAACCTGTTATCTCATAGGTTTGCCCCACCATGAGAATCTCCTTGTGTAAAAATCAGCCCCATCCATTCGTCAGGCAGACTAAACTTATATATTGTTATTTATCAATGGTATACATTATTCTATATGGCGTGGCGTGGCCCACCTGATGAATGGATCATTCTGATTTTTTTGCACAAGGTGCTCCTCATGGTGGGCCACCGTATCGGACAGAGCGGATGTTGCACTTGCATCCACATGATAGGTTGGAAGAAATCCGCTGAGTGGATGGCAACTTACAGTCCAAATTGTTGGATGTAAGCACGATTTTTTATTATACTGATATTTCACTTTTCATTAAACTCAATACCAATAACATTGAATTTTGGTGAATTTGTTATTCCCTGTATGGTTACTTGATTACTTATGTTCTGAGGAATTAAATGACATGGCACTTGCACAAGTCATTCTATGTTGTTGCCTTAGCTATAACCGTACACTGATATGGCTGGATAATTCATATGGTTCGCTTGTACAGATTGTACTATGCTTATTGTGCAATTTCCTGTGTCATACAATGAATCATTCTCTGGGTGTCATACTTACTCTAATGCTTGTGCCCTAAAATACTGGGTTTTGCATTGTGAGCTTTCTGTTATGGATCAATCATTTCATTCTTCCATGCCATAAACTTAGCCATTGTGACTCCCTTGTACACAGGTTTTTCTGTATACAGCATTCTAGAGAAGATAAGAGACTAGTGGAGACCTCTCTTACATTCTGTATTTCTCTAGTCCTTTTTGTAGCTTGGGTAGTGTATAGAATTCTGGGAACTTTCTAGACTATTCTCAGTCATTCATATACGGTCATGTACGGAAGACTAGAAGCTCCTAGCTTGCCTCTATATAAGGAGGTGAATGACCATCCAAGAAATCTGGAAGCTCAATTGAGTACTTCGTGAAATATGAAATACAAGTTCTCTTGCCTTCCATTTCTTCAAGTAGTTAGGCTAGGACTTGGGCGGCTGGCTGACTCACTCATGACAGGACTGTGAGATGAGTGTTGTATGGTCTACACTTGGGGAACCATTTGGGCCGTGACATTTGGACATGTCTCCTTGCATCAATAGCCGATGTTACTATTTGAGAATTTCAAGTCTAACTGTCATGATCATGTTGGATTCTTAAATAATCCATTCATTATAAGCCATCACCTAAAAAGAAACAAGAACATTGACCAGAGAGGACCAATAGACTCCAACCTTGAATGACCAGATCTGAGAAATGCTGGAAATATGCCTGTCTTGCATTATTGACTGTTTTGCAAGCTGCTCATTGCTTCCATTGTCACCTTTATGACTTGAAAGTTCAAACTCTAGAGACTTTTCAATTTTCAACCTTGCAGAATGTATGAGAAGCTTTGTAATTGCTGGTAATTTTTCAGCACCTAGTGAGTTCCAAAGTATTGTTCTTTGGAGGTGGAATTTCCACTGTAAACCTGCTGTGTATACAGGTTACCTGAACTGGACGAGTCGGGCAGTTTGATAAAATGGAGTAATGCACATTGAATGTGAACTGTTGCCTGTTTTCTTTAAAGTGGCTGTTTGGGGCCACACAGTGGATGAATCACTGAGCAAGTGCAGATTTTTGGCTCATGGCGCATATACATGGTGTTTTAACACTAACTGGTGTAGACAAACATGTGCCATGAGCATGGTGATAATGAGGATTAGAATTTTGGGTTTTCTAACAGTTACTAAACACGTCCTCCTATTCTAAGACATAGGTTGGCTTCTTTCCTAAGGTAGTGCATACATGAATGGTTTATTTTTTGTATGATTTTTTTTAATTTTTTTTGGTTGACGAATGGATATGAATTGTATGTTCAATAAAAGCTTAGTAGTATCTGGATGATTTGCTTCAAAGAGCAACCTCATTTTGTAGCTGGGAGAGGCCTCTTTGTACTTTCTTCTTGACCCGTCATCTTCTTTTAAGTTGCTTCTTACTGAATGAGTGGCCCAGTTTTCTATCTGTTCATTTGCAGTGGGAAGCATATATGAAATGCCAGTATTAAACAACGTGATGCTCCTATTGCATCTTGTTACCTGTCTCCTGGTAAACTAACTAAGAAGGACACCATCTTTAAAAAAAGGAAAAAGAAAAGAAAAGAAAGAAAGAACAAAGAAAAAATTGGCTTGTCAGACATAAAAAAGCTGTTGGTATTTTTTTTTTGTATTATATGCATGTTATTTATATAGTTCTATTTTTTATTAGATACAATGTTCAAATCATACATGAGGGGTTTATTTTTCGTATGATTTTTATTTTTTTATTGTTTTTGGTTGACGAATGGATATGAATTGTATGTTCAATAAAAGCTTAGTAGTATCTGGATGATTTGCTTCAAAGAGCAACCTCATTTTGTAGCTGGGAGAGGCCTCCTTGTACTTTCTTCTTGACCCGTCATCTTCTTTTAAGTTGCTTCTTACTGAATGAGTGGCCCAGTTTTCTATCTGTTCATTTGCAGTGGGAAGCATATATGAAATGCCAGTATTAAACAACATGATGCTCCTATTGCATCTTGTTACCTGTCTCCTGGTAAACTAACTAAGAAGGACACCATCTTTAAAAAAAAGGAAAAAGAAAAGAAAAGAAAGAAAGAACAAAGAAAAAATTGGCTTGTCAGACATAAAAAAGCTGTTGGTATATATATATATTTTTGTATTATATGCATGTTATTTATATAGTTCTATTTTTTAATTAGATACAATGTTCAAATCATACATGAGTGGTTTATTTTTCGTATGATTTTATTTTTTATTTTTTTTGGTTGACGAATGGATATGAATTGTATGTTCAATAAAAGCTTAGTAGTATCTGGATGATTTGCTTCAAAGAGCAACCTCATTTTGTAGCTGGGAGAGGCCTCCTTGTACTTTCTTCTTGACCCATCATCTTCTTTTAAGTTGCTTCTTACTGAATGAGTGGCCCAGTTTTCTATCTGTTCATTTGCAGTGGGAAGCATATATGAAATGCCAGTATTAAACAACATGATGCTCCTATTGCATCTTGTTACCTGTCTCCTGGTAAACTAACTAAGAAGGACACCATCTTTAAAAAAAAAAGAAAAAGAAAAGAAAAGAAAAGAAAGAAAGAACAAAGAAAAAGTTGGCTTGTCAGACATAAAAAAGCTGTTGGTATTTTTTTTTTGTATTATATGCATGTTATTTATATAGTTCTATTTTTTATTAGATAGTGTTCAAAAAAAAAAAAGAAGATACAATTTTCATATACGAAAATTCATGTGAACACACTTTTTAATATTTTATCAGATAATTGTACAGCCATGTTGGCGTATTGTGTTTGATGGAGGCATTCTTTCATAGACTTGTCTTTGGCATCCAAGACACGTCCTTGTTTAAAATCAAGTTGTGCATAGAGAAATGATGATGTGTAGTTTTCCTCTTGAACCATTTTGTGATCAAGGGGTTTTGCCTCTCATTTCTTATATTTTCAAGATACTATCCATGACCCTCAGGGTAGAGTTACTTCCTAAGAGTTGGTTTTTTTTTTCTTCTTTTTCTTCCCATTATTTTTCTGATAAAGGCTGATTTCTCCTATGAAGGAATGCTCATTACTCTTATATTCTATTTTTGAAAGTCTTTTGGGGTTCAGTTACAACAATCTCAGTATTTCCTTGCTGCTCAGTGGCAATAATGCCAAGTTCCCAGTCCTAACTGTTTGACTTGTTTATTGTACCTGCAGATAATGCTGGCGTGATAGTGAATCCAAAGGGGGAAATGAAAGGTATGTAAAAAAAGATATATATCATTGAGGGAATTACAACGGCATTCTTGACTTAACCCCTGAATTTTTTAAAACACCCTGACCGAACAAGAAAAACGGTAATCAGTCGGTGGTAATGAAATGATTGGTGTGTAGCATGCAGCGTAAGCGCGCAGTGAAAATGCAGGTTTGGCAATGAGTGGGCCTGCTACATGGTTGGATGGCTTCAGAGTCTACTGAAGCAGGGGACAATGCCTTGGCCATGGGTGGGTCCCACTCCTTGCCAAATGATTAGACTGGTAAAATACTGTGTATTAAATGTTGTCTGGGCATGACTCATGACACTAACGTTATGCATTGCTTCAAAGAAATAAACTAATTTTGCATACTTTAATATAGTACTGATCTGGTGGTTGGTCTCAGGTTCGGCAATTACAGGGCCAATTGGAAAGGAATGCGCAGATTTGTGGCCAAGAATTGCCAGTGCAGCAAACGCCATTGTTTAAGAGATTATATCTGATGTTAGGATTTTTTGCTTTGTTGAGTTTGAGCATTTATTTGTTATGGAAGAGAAACTTAGCAAAAGATGTTTTGTTGGTAGATCGGTAAAAGCCTGAGTGTTTTTAGAGAATGCATAAGCTACAGTGGATTTTCTTTTTGTTCAATTCTTGATACATCTTCTGCGTCTGTTGATCTCTTAATTTTTGATACATCTGCTGCGTCTGTTGATATCCAGGCTGGTTGCATGGATGATTTGATCATTTGAAGATGATATTACATCTCTACTACAATGGTTCTCATTAACTGCACCGGGCAAAAACTGCTGCCCACACAGGAATTGGTTCTCATTATAATTTGTGAGAACTCATGTTGATGGGTCCACCTCATCCACCTCCATGGTGAAGTAGGAGGGAATTCCTAATGCTTGGTCCACTTGATTGGAAAATTTGATTATTTGCCCAATCTTTATCCCAAGTTAAGATGAAGGGCCTGGATGGCCTAGATTGCATATCCACTTTATGTGAAAGGACTCCTGCCGTACAATCTCATCAGATGGCTGGTGCTTTGAGACAAGTTGGTGCTCAAAAGCCTGATAAAGCTTATCCGCGGTCATCATTCCTGTCTGGATGGGGAAGAAGTCTATGCATGGGTTGGGCTTTCCAGTTGGAACTCTTTGGCCCGGCCTGATTAGGGAATGTCCTGGGATTGCTTATGATTTAAAAATTCAAGAAAAAGCAAGCTCATGTGGCAGGGCCTGGCTCGGCCTCTTCACAGAAACCTCAAGTCTTCATCATTACCCATTCTTCGTTGGTTGCTACCTTCTGTGGATGGACCATCCCCAAATCCTCCATCGTCCGATTTGAAACGTTAGATTGGAGGGTGTTCTGGCAGGTGGGATGCAATAGACCCCAGTTGCCGTGATTGGAGACCGGCAAAACCTTCGGCAGAGAATGCTCAAATCCATGATATGCTTGAGGAATACCAAGGGGTCCACAGGAGTTTTAAATCAATGTTGAAACTGTGTTTGGATCATACTTACTTGGAAGTGAGTCCTCTTGATGATGAGAAATCCAGTAGCAAATATTCAAGTGCTGACCTGTGTAACATGTACCAACGTCACATTTGGGCAATGGGATATAAGTAGGTTCTTGAAAATTGAAATTATCAGATACTGCAGCTGTATCAGAATTTCTGATCCTGCCATTTTTTCCTGCTAACATGTCGCATATGTAGAATATCCAATCCATACGAAAGGTGGACATCATCAGGGTGATCACCGACATGAAAAATAATGCCAATCCACTAGCTGGGTGGGCCACAGGTATAGTGAATTACATAACTGGCTTTCTATATTTATTTGGATGATCTCTTGCTTGATGAGTGGGTTGGACTTATTTCCATATTTTTCCCTGATTAGATACTATGCACATGACATGTTTGCAGGAAAAAAAACATGGTTGCATCAGAACTTTTCAGTTTTCATGTACACCTGCCGCGTATGACGTCTACACACAAAATTCAATGTTTAAGTTGTATGTGCTGGAACATGGTTGTCCATCAGCAGCTGGGAATGTTTGGATGGCGCCCCAAATTCCACATGGCAAGTTCCAGAATGTATGGGATTTCAAATCACCAGTCTAGGGATGCACTAGAATTCAAAGAAATTTGAATTTGATTACTAAATCAACCATAATCTCTAATTAATGTATATATGTGATATTTGATAGAAAAATTATAATAAACAAAATATCCTAATTTATGTATATATATTATATTTGATAGAACTGATTATAATAAATGCATTGAAATATATACTTTAGCAAAAAAATAATGAAATTATGAGACTTGAGTGAACAAACAAGTAGCACGGCAATGTTTTATAGCTGTGGATTTGCATGGCTGATGTTTGGACTATTTGGATCACTCTATTGGTGAAATTTAGTGATACACTCCATAATTTGATTGTTTTGGGTTATTATCAGCATGCCATGTATATACTTAAATGACACCTGACTCTCCCACCTTAAAAAAGGAGCCATATCATGCATTTTAAATACCTCTAAATCCATGCAGGTACAACTTTTGGATTCTGAATGCACTCAAATACACTCAAGTCCACACTACCAAATGACCTCTTAGTGTGGCACCAAAAACCTCAATAATTTTTAAGGAATTTTTTGGACAATATAAGTCTCAAAATGATCACCTCATATCTTATACTTGAGTAATCACTTTTTAAATTGAAAAAACTAAAGAGGAATCTACAATGTCCTTTCCATTGCATTTATTATGGTTAGAAAATCATGATTATATATTTTTTTTTCACAAAATGATTACTTTCCACCATTTGGATGGTAAGAAACGAGGAATCCTCAATTTTATTTTACCATATTTATTGTGATTTCCATAAAATTATTATCATGTCAAACAACCGAGCTTTTAGAGAAAGTGGTGATTTGACATGGTATTAGAGCGAAAGGTCCTACGTTTAAATCCCACCCCACACGTGCGAGAGAGTATTGAAGTCCCTCAATATACATTGATGCACCATCTCCTAACAGTTCGAACTTTAAGATCAAGTGGTTGCCCAATATGTTCCCGTGCGGAGTTCCACCCCGCATGTGCAGGGAGTGTTGAAGTCCCTTGATATACATTGATACACCATTCTCTAATAGCTCGAGCTTTTCGTTTTTTCTTTTTTAATACAAAAAATACCATACATCTTCAAGCGCTCCACAAGCATCAAAAAGCCACATGTGGAACATGTACCACCATCTTCAGCCACTCCACAAGCATCAATATACCACACGCACAACATGTACCGCCATCTTCAAGCACTGCCTTTGGCCAATGTGCCACAATACATCTTCAATGCTACACAGTGCCAACTACAATCTCCGGGGTAAATAAAAAAAGAAAAGAAAAAAAGAACATGTTGACAAACAGTCAGTGACAACTGATTTTCTTTTCCCACTGTTTCATGAAAACAATGTTTCAGGAAAGTTGTCTCCTCTTCTTTCCACAAATCTAATTGGGTGCCACCAACTCCAACCCTTTACGTGAAGGTGAGAGAAGTCATTCGGGGCGGCTCACCTAACTCAACCTGGCTCAGATTTGGACCTATTTGTTTGGACCGTAGACTAAGCCTTCTCCTGGCATTTAAAGCCTGGTTAATCTTCAGGCCAGGCTCGGATTTGGCCATTTTAGCACTTTGGCCCGACTTCACGCGTACATATCTTCTGTTCTACAGATATGCTGTTTCAATAATGGATTGGGTAAGACATGCATCTTGCATTTCTTTATTTGTGCATGTGTAACCATTTGATCGAAGAGAAGGATTATGAACGGTTACATTAGAAATTGGGATTTATTCAATTTTTGGACCGGATGATGTTGAGTGCCTACCCAAACAAGTTTTTGGCCTCACTCTCAGGCTTGCTAGACTAGACCCATGCCAAGCTCAATAATTTGGCCTTATAGGGGACGTTTGGATTGTAAGTTACTCTCGATAGGTTACTTATGCCTGAAGTTGCTTATCTAAGTTGCTTATAAGTATGGCCTGTTTGGTAAACAACATACCTGCCAGCCAAAAAGTAGAAAAGCATGTTTTGTTTCCAACATCACATGAGGAATTATCCCTCAACTTTGTTTGGTCCACCCTCATTTTCGTTGTCCATCATATGGGGCCAATCTTTGACTTGGCCCGTTCATTGTGTGGGCCCTACCTTTGATGTGGGACCTTCCATCGTGCAGGGCCCACCTTGGATGTGAGTCATTCATCATTAGGGGCCAACTTTAAATGTCCACCGTCCATTTTGTAGGGCTCACCATCAATGTTATTGTCCATTATGTGGGTTTTATCTTCAATATCCACCTCCCATCCCCTGGACTATCCCTCATTTGGGCCCACTCTGTTTTGGGTCGTCCATCACAAAAGGCCTGGTTAGGATGTGGACCACTCGTCATTAGGGATGACCTTTGATGTGGATTGTCCATTCTGTGGGCCCCACCTTCAATGTGGGTCGTGCATCATGTGGGGCTTGCCTTGGATGTAGGCCATTCATCATTAAGGGCCAACCGTTCAAGCTAGACCATCCATCATGTGGGGCCTTGCTTCAATGTCCACTGGCCATCATGTGGAACCCACCTTGAAGTGGGTTGTCCATTATACCGGTTTGCTCTGGATGTAAGCTATTTATCATTATGTGTCAACCTTTACCGTGGACCATCCATTATGCAAGAACACATTAATATAGGGTCATCCATCATGTGGGCCCCACCTAAAATGGGGACAATCCATCATGTGAGTCCTCCTTTAGCATGGACAAGGAGAAAAGTAACAAGTCAAAAACTTATTAAAATAAGTAGCTTTTACCACTAAGTTACTTTTATAATAATGCTTACCTAACTAACTTGTATGCAAGGGGTTTAGGGTTTGGATGGTTAGTTACTTTCAATAAGCTACTTGTGCCACAAATAACTTATCTTAATTTCTACTTATTTAGCTGATAAATACGTTTAGCATGTAATATACTTGTCAATCAAAAAGCTAGAAAAGCAGGATTGGTTTCCAACAACACAAGTAATTATCCCTCAAGTTTGTTTGGTCCCCCTCACATCCACCATCCATCACGTGGGGCCAGCTTGATGTGGACCATTCATTGTGTCGGCCCCACCTTAGATATGGGCCATTCATTGTCATGTCTCGACCTTTAATGTGCACCATTCATTATTTAGGGCCCTCTTATGTTGGTCATCCCTTGAGTGGGGCTCACCATCAATGTTATTGTCCATCATGTGGGGCTCACCTTCAAACATCCATCACCCATCATGTGAAGCCCACCTTTGATGTGGACTGCCATCAAGTGTGCCCCAACTTTGTTGTCGGTTGTCCATCATGCAGGGCCCACCTTGGATATGGGCCACTCGTCATTAGAGCTGGCCTTTGATGTGAACTGACCATCATATGAGGCCTACCTTGATGTGGATCATCCATCATGTGGGGCCCATCATTATTAATTGCCCATCATGTGGAGACCATCCTTTGATGTAGACTGTCCATCATGTGGGCCCCCACCTTCAATGCAGGCTGTCCATCATGCAGGGCTCACCTTGGATGTGGGTCATTCATCATTAGGGGTTGACCTTTGACGTGGACCAGTCCATCATGTGGGGCCACCTCAATATGAGCCATCCATCATGTGAGGCTCAGCTTCAATGTCCATTATCCATCATGTGAAGCACACCTTTGATGTAGAATGTCCATCATGTAGGCCTAGAGTTGTACACGAGCCGAGCCGAGCCGAACCGAGTTTGACCTAAGTTTGGTTTGTATTGTTTATGTGGTACCCTGTTCAAGCTTTACATGAGCCGAGCCTTGAGCCTATGCCCACTGTTTGAGCTTGGTTTGGTCTAGATTATACAAGCTTGAGCTTGAGCTTGATCCAAATATCCAAGCCGATCCAAGCCGAGCCAAGCTGAACAAAGCCAAGTTCAAACAGGGTCAGCTCATTGGACAACCACCTTGTCACTTTCCTAAGGTCTACCTAATGCTTATTTATCATCCAAACTGCTGATAATGTTACACAGATGTGGATAAAGGTGATTGACCATGAAACACTGTGTGGACCACAAAAGTCTTGGATCAAGCTGATATTGACACTGATGATTTCAATGGCGGGTGTTCAATTATCAATATTCCATGGGGTATGGCCCACCTGATATTTGGATCTACTTCATTTTTTGGCCTATGCCATAAAATGAGCTGGATAAATGGATGGGCGGCATGGATATGCATCACATACATTAAGGTGGACCCCACCACAGGAAAACAAAATTGATCCAAAACCTTGTGTCCCCAACAAGTTTGGCTCCCGTGTTGTGGTCTACTTGAGGTTTGGATCATCCTTATCTTGTCTAATACCGTAAATGAGCTGAGATTTTTAATGGATAGCTGGATAAAACACATATATCATGGTCGGGGCCCACAAAGCTTTGACACTAACTATGTGGCGGGTGTTGAGGTCACCAGCCAATTCAAATCATATCCAAAGCTCAAGTGGACCAAACCACAAGAAACAATGTCCATTCATGTATATGTATTATGTATTATCCACGCTGTCCATCCATTTTCTCATATCATTTTAGGACATGATCCCAAAATTGAAACATATCCAAAGCTCAAGTGAATCTCATCGCAGAAACAGTGTGCATACAATCTATGAACTGAATCAAGCCGAACTTTGAGCCAAGCCCGTACTGCCCTAGTTTGAGCTTGGTTTGGCTTGAGCTAGTACTGCCCTGTTTGAGCTTGGTTTGGTATTTTAAACGACCTTTAATTCAAGGCTTGGTTTGGTTTGAACTTCCTATTCGAACCGGTCCAAGACGAGCTTTCGAGCTCGCATGTAGGCCCCACCTTTTGAAGTGGGTGGTCCATCGTACCAACCTTTGTCGAATGTGGGCTTTTCATTATTATCAGCTAACCTTTGATGAGACCATCCATAGGTGGGCCCATATTAACATGGGTCATCCATCATGTAGGGCCTATCTTTTCTGTGGACCGTCCACCATGTAAGCCCCACCTTCAATGTGGACAGTCCATCATGGGGCCTCCTTTGATATGAACCGTGAGAGAGATAAGATAAAATGCTAAAAGTAAGTACTTACTAAGACAAGTAACTTCTAGCACAGAAGTTACTTTTACGATGATGCTTAACAAACTAATTGAAAAAAAGTAAATTACTTAAACATAAGTTAAAAAGTAACTTGTATGGTGGTATCCAAACCTTGCCCATTGCTACCCCTGGAATAAGGTGTACCATGAAAAGACATCTCAACGATTGGATCAATAGTCAGTCCATTTTCTTAGTCATTGATAGGATGATTAGAATCATACAGTAAAAGTGATCTTTTGAGATGTAAATGAAATCAAAGGCAGGCCCACATGATGGACGGTTGATATCAATAATCAGCCTTCCCTATTAGAATCAATAAGACAGTCCATTTTCTTAACCATTCATAAGATGGAGAAGATCATCAGATCAAAGTGTGATCTTTAAAGACAGCAATCAAAGGGGGCTCTACATGGAAGGTTGGAATCCATCATTGACCCTAATTACAGTCAACATGGGCAATTCATTCTCCTATCCTTTGGTTATCTGGTAGGATCTTCGTATTAAAGTGATTTTGGGATAACATGCAACAAAGGTGAGACCAACATAATGGACATCCTGAATCACCAATTCAACTCATCAGATGATTAGGATCGTTAAAAAGTTAGCTTTAGGAATGAACTATAATCAAAGGCGATCCACATGGAGCTTGGATTGCATGGGAAAGCCTATTGTAGGAAGTAGATGAGGCCCACTGTGATGTTTGTGAGAAATCCAACCATCCATCCGTTTTGCCATATTATGTTAGCCCAAAAATGAAGTAGATTCAAAATTCAAGTGGGTCATACAATAGGAAAAAGTGGATAGGGAAATGCCTACTATTGAAACCTCCTTGGGTCCACCACATATGCCATCTATACTATTCATAAGCAGTGTTGTCAAAATCTTACCATTTACAATTTACAATATATGATTTTAGTTGAATCTTAAGCAAAATGATTCGAATCCATTTTTATATGAATCTTACAATTCTAAGATTCAAATTTGATTAAAATTACGATTCAAATTATACTTGTTCTCTTCTATTTTAAGCTTTACTTGGCTTTCATTTTATGTTTTTTAAATTAGTAAAGGCTTTAAGAATCATTCAGAGAAAAGTAAATTATTTTATTTATTCTTATAAGAGATTAAGTGATACATATTCTCCTCAACGTTAAATCGTGTAACTCTTTTTATGATTTTTTACTTCTTAACTGGTCAAAATGTCAAATTGATATATGACTTACCTATAATGTTTTTATGAATGGTTATGATTATGCTAACTTATATGTATTGTAAAATTATGTTTAAAAATCAAAATACCTTTTTTTGTCGATCTACAAAATCAAAGGCCACTTTTCCATTATGTTTATACATTCAAGAAACGTAACAAGAACATAAATTATCAAAGGACCCTTGTATATTTTTTTTTTCAGGGAAATTTCTTGAAAGATAAAAAAAAATGAAGGAATAAAAATATTTTAACACTATCATGACATGGTATTACTTGGTTCACATTGATAGCATAGGGAAGATTGATGAGTTTCTAAAAAAAGATTTGTGATTTATTTATATTTTTCAATTTTCAAAATTTTAGGAAATTATATAAAAAAATCTTACAATTTACTATATGATTTGCGATTCGATACGATTCAACCCCTCCTATGATTTGTGATACAATGGTGATTTTGACAACATCGTTCATCAGGTCATTGCTACTGGGATGAACTGAAAACACAAATATTATCCAGATCCAAAACTTCTATGGCACCACGAATGTTTCAACAGTGGACATTTGATCCTCACTGTTTCCTATCGTGTGGCCCACTCGATTTTTGGATCTGCTTCATTTTTTGGCCCATGTCCTAATATGATCCGGAAAAATGGATGGATTGGGTGGATTTCTCACAAGAATCACGGTGGGCCCCACCTAGCTTCCTGTCACAAGTTCCTGCTAAAGGCCTTCGAAGGCAATCAACGTCCACCCAAGTGATGAATGATTTAATAAATAATTGGGCTTTTTTAACATAATAAATATAGTTTATCTATCATTGGATGGTCCATATCATCATCATTATCATCTAAGCTGTGTCCCAAATAATTAGAGTCGACTGCAAAATGGATAGTAAGATCAATAATAAAAACATCTTTATTATACTCCAATTATTTTTCTAGCCACTGATCAGATGTTTAGGATCATATGATCAAAGTAACTTTGAGAGGGTCGACATTTAGGAGTAGTTATCACCTAATAGACCATCAAGATCATTGATCAAGCCTTCCTTGTAATAAGCATGGTTTATTTTCAACCAATTGTGTGGGTGGTTAGGATCATCAGAACATAGCGATGTTTCCAAATATGGACAATTGAAGGGACCAACTTTTTGGTCTCTTCTTGTTGTATCTTTTTTGTTCTCTTGAGAACATGGAAATTGTTGGAGAATTCGGGTATTTTTGTTGCTTGTATCGTAAAAAGTAGTTGTAAAAATTAACATCAAAATCATAATTTTTTCTTTAAAAAAGGAATAAATTAATTTCTCAAAAAACTAAACTATTGGCATTTCCACAATATTGTAAGACACCTCTTGCTCTTGAGCATAGATGTTTCAACACTTTTTTATGGAAAATAACCTAATAAATGAACCTAAAAAATTAACCATTGACCTTTTAACATTTTCGCTACTTTCTACGTTACTGATTTTCTGCAAAGTTTTTAATATCCATGTTAAGGATTCTTCCTATAAAAAATCAATTTCTTTTCAAAAGGCTAATCCATGGGTATTTCTATAATATTATGAAAAACCTCTTATTCTTGACTATAAACCTTTCAACATTTTCATGGAAATCAACCTGAAAAACAAACAATTTAAATTAACCGTTGACATTTCATCCTACTATTTTTCATATTGATCAGATTCCATGGGAGTTTCCATATCCATGTTAAGGATTCTTCCAACCCAAAAACTTAATAAATTTGAGCATTAATTTTTATAACCATTAACTAGTTGGTTAGGATCATTTGTGGAAATTAACGTCATAATCATTATTTTTACTTCAAAAAAAAGGAGTAAATTAATTTCTCAAAAAACCAATCCATAGGCATTTCCACAATCTTTAAAAAAAAAAAATAATAATAAAATAAATTTTGAGAGATGGGCGATCAAAGGTGGAGACATGTAATGGGTAGTGCAAATCAATGATTGACCTTATTGTAATCAATATGTGCTGTTCAGTCTCCTAGCCATTAACCAAATGGTTAGAATCATCCAATGAAGGTGGAGATGACCAATCAAAGATGCATGCTAGACATCTCATATCCATGATAGGACCTTTCTTATATTATAGTTGATATGGACCATCAATTTTGATGACCATTGATTGGATGGTTTAGATTGTCCAATCTCAAGTGAATCCAAGGGACTTGAAAAATTAATGTTAACCTCTCCAATAATATTAAATTTATTTGCTTAACCAAACAAAAGAGCTGGAAAATTCTGGAGTCGACAAGAGAAACCAAACATGAATTCAGCCAATTCATTAACCTCTAATTTCATGAAGATACCAACTAACGAACTACCAAATTCATAAATGATTAATTTTATATCCAAACGCACCCTCAGTTTTTGAGGGACCTGTCTTAAGCGAGCAACAGCCAAATGCTGGAAAGCTCCTGGACATGGACATGCTTACGTGGAGCTTTCCATGCATCCAAACGACCTCTAAACATAATCTCCTCACACATAAAATGAGGGGCCTCATGTTGACATCAGAACGCAGTCATCAGGCCTGGGAATGTAGATGCCATATCTAAAAAAAGAGACAAATATGATCATCAAGTGGACCACACCTATACAGAATAAATTAGCAGTTAGTGAAATGGCCAATGGTTCAAACAGTGTACATGATGGGCAAACCTAATGGTCATATTGTAGGCCACCTAGTAAGGCCTTTGGGGTGGAAAGATTGTAAGATAGAAAAAGGTGTAAAATCAAAGAGAAAAAATTGAACTTTAATTCAAAACTTACCTTGATTAGTTGAAACATGTTTGGATACGTGGAATCCAAGGCAAAAGAAAGGAAAATTTCAATAATTATCCAATGATGATTTCCATGAGAATTATTGAAACATAGATTCCAATTTTGAGTTCTTGTTTGGTAGTTGGAAATCTCATATTCCTCTCACAATACCCACCTAGTTTCTTGTGCCAAGAATCCAGATTTTAAAAAGTGTAATGATTGTTTGGCGAAGTCGACCCTCTTCTTTGATGTCCAAATAACACAAATCATAACGTCAAAGGATTTTCCAAATAACACAAATCATCACGTCAAAGGAAAATCCTTTTCCGTTTCCACTGTTTGACATGGAATCAATGGTTTATATTAAGGCCTTAGGGTTGTAATTAAGCTACATTCTTTGCAATCAAAAGCTCTAGCTCCAACCGCCTCTCTCTCTCTCTTTCTCTCTCTCAAGATGAGATGAGAGGTGGTGGGCTTGTATAAGCAAGCACCCAGTTTGGCACCTTGGATTTCGTGGTAAATGGGGGTATTTCAAATCCAAATGGCTTCCTTTTGCATTTGGCAGTCTTGGATTTGGAGGTAAATGGAATCGGACATATTTCAAATCTACTTTTTTGGTGGGTTTTGAAATCTAAGCCGAATGCTGAGATTCCTATGTAATTCAGAGTAGGCCTGGCAACACCCAAACCCGACTAGTTAACTAACAGGTCAAAATCTAGAAACCCAAACCCATTCATTAATTTATAAACGGGCCGTGCTTTTGTTGGCAGAGAGATGGGAAAGAGGCTTGATTCGATAGAGATTTTGGAGCGTGGCTGTGTGGGGCCGTGGGCAGATAGATGGAGAAAACTCGTGTGTGTGTGTGTGTGTGTGTGTGTGTGAGAGAGAGAGAGAGAGAGAGAAGAGAGAGAGAGTTTAATTAGTTGTCTTAGCTTGTTAGGGATTTTTCACCACACAAAATAATTACCAAAATACCCTCACTAACGGGTTTCGCAGGTAAAACACTAACCCGACCCGTTATCTTAACAGGTCTTAATGGGCCAACCCGTTAGTAACCTGACACGATAAGGCCGGACCTGAACACTGAATTTTTCGTGCGGGTTGGCGGATCATGTGGAATTTTGTCAGGCCTAATTCAGAGGAAATGCCTTTTGCCTCAGAGAGTCGCACATGTCACAAAGGTATCTCTAGGCTACTAATCCACCTGGACACATGCCATGACACCCCAAAACAATCCAATTATCAGTTGCAACACTAAAATCACATCAATAGAATGATTTGAACCATTCAAATGTTGGACATCTAAATGGACGATTAAAAAATGTTGATGAGTTACTTGTTTGTGATCATTGCATTTGTGGCCCACCCAAGGCTCGAAATTTCCTCTTTTTAAATTTTTTTTTTTATATTTTAATGGGCTTATTTCAATCATTCTATCATATTTTTGTGACACACGCACGCACGGGTGCGCGTGTGCACACTAATTTGGGATATGAAAGTTGATTTAGTTAATTAAATCTAAGTCTGTAAATATAACAAAGAATTCCAATGTCCTCCAAATACAAGCTCCCAAATGGAAGTTTGGATTCCAATGCATTTCATCCAAACACAGATGAAGATTCGGAATCTCCTTTGATTCCAATGTAATTGTGATTTGGATTCCAATGCATTCCAAATCCAAGCTCCCAAACGAACCCTAAGGAAATACCATTTTCATGGAAACAACATTTGATTGTTTGTTTTTGTAAATTTCCTGGAAGATCCATTTCCATTTTTGTTAGTTCTTGAAAAATGCTCCTTCATTCATTCATTCATTTATTTATTATTATTTATTTTTAACATTGAGAGATGCTCCTTCATTTCCTTGCCCGTAGTAAAGAAACGTAATTTCCAAGAAATTGAAGAAAAAGAGAGGAACAACCCATCTCCTCCATAAAGTTTCTCGGTGTTCCCACTTGTGCCATCGGCCCATCTTTACGAGCCCAACATGTGACAATGTACCACATGTGGTACTGTACTTCAAGCACCCGCCATTATCCATCTTCAAGTGCTCCACATGGCACATGTGCCACATGCATCATGTGCCATAAACCATCTTCAAGGGCCATGTACGTGCCAATATGCCACCATTCATCTTCAAACACACCATGCCCCATGCGCAACATGCAACGGTGTACATCTTCAAGAGCCCCACATGTGCCAAATGCCTCACATGTGTGGCAATATGCCGTATGTGACAATGACACATGCCTCAATCCATCTTCAATGTCACACATGTGCCACCTTCCATGTTCAAGTAAAATTTCCATGAATTAATTGGTCCTGGCAAACAAAAAATTTGGAAATGGAGGAAACGTATTGGATAGGTGGAATTTGTGGGAAAATATTCTTTTTTTTTTTAATTTAAAAGAACTCTCTTTTTTTTAGAAAACTCTCGTTTTTTCTTAAAAATTATAAGTTTTAACAAACCGAACATTTTTTTTTTCTTAAGAAAGGCATTGTATTTTATCAAAAACCTCAGTTTTCAAAGAAACTATAACTTTTTTACAATACTCCCATTTTTCATAGAAACTTTTTTTTTTATAAAAAACTCTCGTTTTTTCAGAGAAATTTTAAAATTTCACAAATCTCACGTTTGTCTTGACAGAAGCTCTATATTTTTAAAAATTCGTCATTGTTCACACAAAACTTTCTATTTGTTTTTGCTCTAACAATATTTTTCGAAAACTCACATTTTTTTCCGAACAAAGGCATTATTCTTCCAAAAATCGTCGTTTTTGACGGAAACTCAAACTTTTTAACAATACTTGTTTTTTTACCAGAAACTATATTTCGTTTAGAAAACTCACATTTTCCTTAACAAAACCTTTATACTTTCAAAAAACCGACATTTTGCAAAATAACCCAATTTTCTTTTTTTTTTTACAAAACTATCATTTTTTGAAAAAACTTTTTTTTTTTTAAAAGAACTCTCTTTTTTTTAGAAAACTCTCGTTTTCTCATAAAAATTATAAGTTTTAACAAACCGCGCATTTTTTTTTCTTAAGAAAGGATTTGTATTTAAAGAAAAACTTCGGTTTTCACAGAAACTATAACTTTTTTACAATGCTCCCATTTTTCGAAGATTTTAAAAAAAAAAAAAAAAACTCTCGAAGAAGAAGGGGGCAGATGGACAAAAGCTTCTTCTTTGTATAGGGCCTCATTATGGAAATCAGTGAATTTACTGGAAAAAAAGGTTTGAGAAAATGTGGGATTCTCTCTTGGAAATGGCAAGAAGATCCGCTTTTGGGAAGACGTGTGGGTTGGGAATAAAAAATCGAGTGACTTATTTCCTCAATTAGCAGGGATTGCCATAAAGCCAAATATTTTGGTAGAGGGGTGTTTTTCCATTCAAGGCGAGGAAGTTATTTGGACTCCTTGCAGAAGAAATCTTAATAAGGAAGAGGTGGAGTTGATGAGGCTTCTAGAATTCTTGTCAGGTCGGCATCCATTATCCTCAAAGGAAGATGCTTTGGCATGGCTCATAAAAAAATGGGAAAAGTTTATGTCATGTAGGCCAAATGTCACATACTTCACACATTTGGCATTATGGAACACCATCTGAGGTGGCGGCATTTGCTTGTTTGGTGGGTAAAAAGAAGGTTCTTAAAATTGACAATCTATGAAGTAGAGACATGATAAAAGGGGGTTGATGTGAGGTAGCTTGGCCGTGCAGTAATATTGAGAAACACTCAAAATGGTTTAAGATCTAACTGCACTGTTTGTACAGTCATCCAGTCCCATGACAACCTGAAAAATGGATTGTCAAGATCCCAATGTCCATCATTGAACAACAATGATATGTACAAAGTACAGCACTTCAATATGCTAACAAAGCAATAAAAGCATTTTGTGAAGACATGGCACAAACACTACTAAAAAAAAAGAAAAAGAACGAAAGAAAAAAAGATCTAATTTGAACTAGCCAGTCCCTGCCCATGATAAAAGGGGGTTGATGTGAGGTAGCTTGATCATCAAAATTTTGCCAAGGTAACATGAGATACAGTCCCAAAGAGTTAGAGCAAGGATAAGATGATGATGGAGATGTAGAGCTGATGTTAGTTAGGCAGCCGTTTGTCAAAATTTTGCCAAGCTAGCATGAGACCCGACCCCAAAGAATGTTACGATGATGTTGTTCTTGTTGTTAGTCAAAGAGGGTTGATTTGAGGCAAGCAGCCCGCTGTCCAAATTACGCCAAAGTAATATGATAGAAGACCCCAAAGAGTTGAAGCCAAGGCTGTAGTGGTGATGGCAATGATGATGAGAAGGAGGTTACACACAACGTCCAATCCTTTAGCTGAGTGGGAAAGAAGTCTAGGCTTACCCTCAAGCAGAGGTAGCCTCATCACAGGAAAGCCTGTAAATGGGCTGGGCTGGACCAGGAAAATTCAAATTTTTGAGCAGGCTTAAGCCTGATCAGTTTAATCACCCAGCCTGTCAGTAGCCTAATTTAGCAAAGCCAGTTTGCAGCGATATGCTTATGCTACCAACTGAATACAAACGACTAGACCTGACCCTTTATACTAACAAGCAGGCGGATTTAGGAGGACAGCAAAAGCTGACTCCAGTTAGTTGGGTCAAGGTTTAGATGATGATGATGATTTAAGAGAACCACCAAACCAAGTTTTGGTGGAAGCCCATGCTTAAGTATGGTCTTCACTCTCTTCATCCATAAAGATTTACAGAAATTTCGAATGGCAAACATTTTGGATGTTTTGGGTGTAAAGAGCAAAAAGGTGACGATATTGAAGTCCTCATATGAAATAATTGTAAGGCCACTAGTGTCATTACCAAAGTACAAAGAAGGGAGGTCGTGAATCTCCATTTGTTAGTAAACTTGGGAATCCATAAGTCCTATAAGCAACATTCACACTAAAATGGCACAAGACAGTTGACAACTTAAAGCTAATCGGCACCTATAAATCCCCTACAGCTCTATACTAAATCCCCACAATGACTGCAGCGACTTTAAGTGCAAAACCCAACTGCCCCTCAAATATCTACAAGTAGTGTCAAACACGATTAGCTCTGTAGCAAACATCAGGATACCAGAAACGAGAACTAAACTGTTCTACCTGTCTCCTTCCTTTTCCAGCATAAAAAACTTCAAAAAGAAAAAAGAAAAAGAAATATCTTAGAGAACTTACAGTTGTGGTCACTGGACTGATCCAGTAGCTGGTCTGATGCATGCAGTTCATCTCAAAATTAAAGCCCTCTGCTTAGTTCCTGAGCCAAGATATAATGCTTGTTACCACGAGTGCTTAAGGTAAAACAAAAACTGAAAGCTATTATTAATAGTTAAGGGTCTGATGGCTCCTGGTCCTGCCCCAGTTTGGACAATAGCTATATTCCTTGCATTCCTAAAATGGCATATTTGTCCCATTGATATCTGTTGGTTTTCAGAGGACCTATGTCATCTTTTAGAAACAAGGACACATTTGCTATTGCCTGAAACAATGCCACACCGGTCTTTGTCCATCATGGTTTAGTAAGACGAGACGTATTGTATATTACTGCTTGAGCGCTTCATGTCTCGGCAGAATTTGCTTCCACAGCAGCACCGAAATGCCTTCACCGGATGATTATGGTCATCAAAATCAATCCCATAATCCTGCAGCAGTTAATTGCCACACATAAGAATCAGCAACTAACGATGGAATCTGTAAATTTCTTCAAACAAACTGAAAATTATTTTGGAAGGGTTGTATGGTCAGACCCATGGTTTTTATACTGGCTTTGTAAGGAACCTCAGTATGATATGGGGGGTGCTATATCAGCCTACAAGATATTGGAGATCGTGGCGGCCGAAATCTCAGCTGAAATATCACTTCATAGCAGCTGGTATATCAGTTTAAGAAACAAAGCTGTTAAATTGTTTAAATATTTTAGTTTAATTTGAATAATTATTACATTTGATCCTAGTATAACTTTCTTTTAATTTTTCCTGAAATATTGGTCGATAATGACCATAACAGCCGAGTATTATCCAAGATTTTTGTTCCTAATGCCCCATAGACATATAAAAATATATATCGTTAAAAAAATGCTGATATATATCAGCCATAATGGAGAATATCTCGGACCATCTTGTAATTGACCTCTTGCTGTTAGGATCCAAAATACAGGAACTTCAAACCTTCAGCAAAACAGCCAACATAAATCATAAATGCATTTATCATGCAGATATAAAAAATAAACAACTATCAGAGAGGCCATTGTCTGAACTCATTTATGCAAAATGCATTTCCATTGGTTGTCAGTTAAAAATTATAAAGATATTTTATAGTTATATACAAGGATCTTTTTTCCTTGAAATGATATATAACATCCACCAATGACAATGATATATTTAATAGGAGAGAAACTTATCTCAATTGCCAAATGGCCAAGACATTTTAAAAGAGAACTAGAATTAAAGAATATTGGCAGCTGCTCAGGCCACTCACCCAAGTTAGCTCTTCCAATTCTTCTACCTTTCTTGTTGTGAAAAAGGCAAGCTGTGTAAAAGAACAAGCAGTTCTGTTAGATTCAGTCAAGCACGAGATTCAGAAGCATAAGAATAAGAAAGTTCTTTAAGGAAAATTTAGGAGCACAAGGAAAGATTGGATACGTGATAGTAGTGATGATCTGGGGTTTCCACTTCAACCGGGATCCCAACCAAGTTTGCATCAATGCATCTACAGCAGTCATAAGGGCAGCACACCACAAAAGATGAAAGAAAATGAGACGATGCTTTCTTTTTCCAGTGATAAGAAAACGAATTCATTCCCCAACTTAAAACAAAATGACGAAAAGAATCATATGACAAACAAAAGATGATCGGAAAGAACAAAATGTAACGAATTTCATCCAATTCCAGTGAACCAACCAAGAAACGAAGAGGAGAAAAAAAGAAATAGCAAAAAGAGCAAAAAAAGAAAAAGAAAAGAAAAAAAGAGAAGCAGATACATAACTGAATGTCTCCTTATGGTCATCAGAGGCCCCGAAAAAAAAATATATTAAACCCACACGAGTCCCAAGAATGATAACATAGTAATATCCCATTAAAAAAGTAGACCCTTGGTTGGCCCAACTAATTACATTTTGACCACCCCACCCAATTTGATGAGAAGACAACAATCAATATTCGAATAAATCAAAGCATCTAATTTTTCAAATCATTCACTCCTGCCTGAGTAGCATCAAAGTTCTACAATACCCAAAACACTAGTCCAACAAAACAGGATAACATGCCTTGAATTATAGAAACCCTACCACAATGACCAGTTTAGGGTTTCCACATTGGCAAAAAATTTAGCCTCTAATAGATGCTTCGAAGAGCACCATGGTCAGACATTTGAAGCCACAATGCAGGTCAACAGCTTGTGGAAAATCCGGCTGGTTAACATGTTACCAGTTGGCTAATAAATCACCATAAAACATGCAAGCCACACACATTCAGCCACTTTAGTGAAATCCTGGAAACCAGGTCACTACTTTCTATGACAGTAGCTATAGCATTCATCCAAAAAATTAAAAAATAAAAGAAGGCATGTCATCATATGGGTAAGTTCATTTGCTTCCTTCCAAATCCTCCACATACTAGTCTAAAAAGCAGCTGGTCATTAGAGCTAAAAGATTCTTATTTCTGATAACTAAAACATTCTCATTCTGTATGGCCTATTGGCTGTGAACAATCCAAAAGAAACAGCCCACGTTGAAGTGGCCACTTCCATGAGAAAAGAGTTGCCACAAGATGGGGCAAAGGGTGACAATCTATCTGGAGGCTCCAGAAAGAATACAAAGCCTCCATCAAGAGGCCCTGATTTTATGAGAAACCCACATACAACCCTATTATGTAAGGACGGCAGTGCATACAGCATTATATGGTTAAGCAAATTTGCTCATTTCTTTCCAAATCCTCCACATGAAAATCAAGAAAGTAGTGTTAACAAAGCAAATTATTCGCATTTCATATGGCCCTCCAGGCATGAAAGATCCAAGAAGCAAACAGGAGTTCAAGTCCAGAAGAACAAAAGAGAAGGCAAGAGTGGATCTCTCTCTTGAGATTTCAGAAAGGAAACAGCGGCCACCATCAGAAGTAGGGGTGTCAATGGGCCGGGCCTGGGGTAGCTCTCGGCCCTGATTTTACACTATTTCGGGCCAGGCCATAGGGCCGGCCCTATTCAAAATTCTGATTTTTCAGGCCCAGGCCCGACCCATTGACACCCCTAATCAAAAGGCCCCAATTTTCTAAATCCCGCCTCATGACATTATTGGTGAAAAGGGTGGAGATCTTGTTTTTAAGAAGAGCAGACACATGAGACAAAGATACAACAAAAATACAGTGTTGATGTCACATGAATGTGGGCCTTTACACTTAATTCTGTAGTAGGGAGAGCCACTGCATCTCTACATTACCACCGAAGTATCTGGATATCACAGTTGATGAATGCAAACAATATTTGTATTTGACAATAAAAGCAAAATGGACTATATGCACGTGCGTGTGCTTGTGGGGGGGAGTGCATGCAATGTAAGTTGGGTCTGATCATGATGACAACGATGTACATGTGAGTTCTGAAGCTTCTACACACACAATGTTAGCCAAGAGCCACCATACATATCTCTCCATCCATTTAATAATGGTGGGCAGGAATCTCTCAATGCATTTTAAATGGGCATTTGAGCTTCAAAGTAGTGTGCACATTGAACCCTCCCTTTAATATGCACTGAGAGTCAGTGTGCACATTGGTCCACCATCTGATAATAACAGGTTGGAATCTCAACATGCATTATGGGTATTTGAATTTGATATTTTAGTGGTATTATAGCCTTATAGGTGACTCTACTATAGCTGATGCAGCAACACTCCTACAGACAGTTAAGATAGCAGTACCTTCAAGCTGTGGTAAAGGGGACTCCTCATCTCCTGGACCAAATCAAGAACCTATGCATGGAAAGTGGCTGATGAGTGGAGGAAGTATTTGATCTCAGTGACAGTCACGCCATCTGGTGCAGTTAGTATGCTGTTCGAGATTATGAACAGAAGAAATTGAGATGGACCTGACTGATTGTCACTTTGGGGCCCTGATTTTGATTTTTTTTCTCCTCCTGTAGTGAGGCCGTGGCTGCCTTTCTTGCACTATATTTTTTTTTCCTCATGAATAAAATTTAATATTACAGGTAAGAAAAAAGTGGTGTGATATAATGTGCACATTGAACACTTTTACTGCACATGGAGAGTTGGAGAGCAGGTATCTCCCACCATCCAATAATGATGTGTGAGAATCTCAATACATAACATGCATATTGAACCCTTTTTACTGCCCACTAAGAGTCAGTAAGCATTTATCTTGTGCCATCCAATGGGTGGGAATCTCAACACATTTAAAAAAATGCTCATTCAAATTTGAAATTTTAGTGGTGATACGACCCCCTTTACTGTGCACAAAGAGTCGACGAGCACATAGCTTCCACCATAGAATAATGATGGGTGAGAATCCCAACACACATAATGTGCATATTAAAACCTCTGTAGTCTTTACTCCGCATTGAGAGTTGGTGAACACTTGTCTTCCACCATCCAATGGTTGGGAATCACAACACGCATTTAAAAAACGTGCATTTGAATTTGAAATTTTAGTGGTGAGATATAATTATGTTTTATAAAATGCATGTGGAACCCTCCCTCCCTCTCCACCATCCAATAATGATGGGTGGGAATCAGTGTTTGCGTTATCGATATTATTGGTATCACTACTCAGCGATACAAAACCCATATGGAATACTGCTGGAATTGCAAAATTCTTGAGCATCGACGATAATTTCGCTATGCATCGAAATGTATCGGCGACACAAGATATCGTCAAATTTTTCTTAAGGCTTTTACTAGGATTGATGATACCAGTCGATATCCACAGATATCGTCAATAATTCCAGGAACCGCACACTGCCCTCCCAAAAAATCGGAAATTTGATTTTTTTGCTCATTTTTCTTCAGGGTTCTCTCTTCTAAGCTGTTAGTGGATGGATTTCAGTTCATTCTTTGCTTGGATTTGAGAGAAACCCCAAATTTGAAATCAGAATCAAGATTTGCTTGCATTTGGGGCCATTTCTCATTTGGTAAGTTATTATGTTTTGATACTTTTTTTTTTTTTTTCAAATCATATAAAATCAGTGTCAAATCATAAGAAATCCTTGATTCTTCATGTTTTGCATGAAAAATCAAGGATTTCAACCTACACTTTTGAGATTTGAGTGTAGGTGGCCCAATTTGAGGGAAACTGGGGAAAATTCAAAATTTTATCAATTTCTCACAAATTGCTTGCAATTTTGCACTCCAAACATGGAATCAAACATGTATGAGGCCTGATCTATTGATTTGTTAAGTTCTTGTCAAATTTCGGAGAAAAAATATTTTTTAATTAAAAATTTATTTATTATTATTATTTTGAAATTTCACTTCTAGCAATGCTAATTGAGTCCAATTTCAAAGTATTTAGCAGTCTTTGATGAATTGATCTCTAATTTCAAGATTTGATTTTAGGTGGCTCGATTGGGAGAAATTGGGGAAATTCAAAATTTCTCAATTTCTCCCAAATTGTTTGCAATCTTGCACTCTAAACATGAAACCAAACATGTATGAGGCATGATCCATTGATTTATTATGTTCTTCTCAATTTTTGAAAATAAATATTTTTCATTTAAAAAATTATTAAAATATAATTTTTTTTTCGAAATTTAATTCAGATGTAGTTCCCTGCCTTTGCTAACACAATATTCTTTTGCAGGTAAAACATGTCAGGAGGAGGAGGGAGATAGCCTAATGTTGGATGGAGATATGGCCAGCATATTCTCGATAATCGATTCAAAAGTATATGTAATTTATGATGGCCACGTGTTGAAGAATAGGGGTAACCCACTTGAAGGAGAATTTAGCGGAAGGGTATCGCAATGTTGTAGATTGCCCTAAGTGCCCACAAGATGTGAGAGTAGAAATGAGGGTTGTGCTGAGAGAAAAATTGTAAAGATAACAGATGATCGAATTGCGCAGGAGAGGGAGATTAGGGAGGAATTGGGGCAGGCCACCATATGTAGGTGAGCATGTGGTGGATCTTGATGACGATGATAATCCTAAATACAATTGCGCAATTCAGGAATCCATACGAGATAAGTGGAAAAGGGATCAGAAGAGGTGATGAGAAGCGAGTAAGCTTAGATTTGAGGGGTCTACCCATGACCGTGGTGAGGGGAGTTGGGCAAGGCCGAGCGGGGCAGGGGTAGTGGAGCAAGGGGAGTTCTAGGGGTGATGGAGAGGAGGGCAGTAGCTAGGAAGGATTATGGGGTGTGGGCCATAGTATTAGCATGCGGGTGCTAGATCTACCTTTAGATCCAAGGATGTATAAGAAATTGAGATGTTTGGTGGAGAGGATATGAGGACAAGGATGGGGAAGTTTATAGCTAAGTTTTCATTATCTGTGATCAAATTCCCTCAAATGTCGTAGGGAATCCACACTTCAAGAATATGATAAGCGAAGTGCAGCATGTGGGTGGGGGTTTGTTGCCGCCCACGCCCCGTGAGATCACGGGGAAGTATTTGGATGATAAGTGTGTGGAAATAAAAACTTACGTGGATTCATATAGAAAGTCGTGAGAGATGTACGGATGCGCCATCATGTGAGGCGGTCGGACCAAACTGACGAGGATGTTGGTCATAAATTCTATGTTCTACCGCAAGGGGCGGGCGGTGTTCCTAAAGTCCATAGATGTCAGTAATAAGATTAAAAATGCATATTACATTTACAAACTAATGCACAATATCATGTAAGATATTGGGAGGAAAAACATTGTGCAGTTTGTTTAGTTGAGGGGATATGAAGAAGAAGGTGGGGAAGTTTATGGCTAAGTTTTCTTTATCTATGATCAAACCCATGCAAATGCCGTAAGTCCGCACTCCAAGAATATGATAAGTGAAGTGCAGCGTGGGGTTGGGGGTGTGTCACCGCCCACGCCCCATGAGATCATGGGGAAGTACTTAGATAATGAATACGCAGAGATGATGACTTATGTGAATTCACACAAGCAATCATGAGAGATGTATGACTGTACTGTCATGTGTGATGATTGGACCGGACCAACGAGGATGTTGGTCATCAATTTTATATTCTATTGTAAGCAGGCGGTGTTCAAAAAGTCAATAGGTTTTTTTTTAAAAGTCATAAAGTCTGTAGATGCCAATAATAAGATTAAAAACACAGATTACATTTACAAACTAATGCACAATGTCATGCAAGATATTAGAAGGAAGAACATTGTGCAGTTTGTTACGGACAGTGGGAGCACATTTGTCAAGGCAGGGGGAAGATATAATGAACAAGTAACATATGTACTAGACCCCCCACACAACCCATTGCATCGATCTCATGTTGGAGGTGATCAGAGATAGGCCATCAGTGAAGGTTGTTATTACCTAACGCATGACTGGTCACAGCATTTATATTCAACCACATATGGTTATTATCCGCGTTGTGCGAGCGGTGTGGTGGGCATATAGTGTGCCCCAGGGTGTCGCAGTTCGCCACAAATTATATCACCTTAAATAGCCTCCTTAGACACAAGCAAGGGCTAAGAGAGCCTTTCAGCTCTTAGGAATACTCAAAGTGGAATAAAAGTGGGAAAAGAGTAGCCTGGAGAATCAAGAAGCTTGTGTCGAGCAACGCGTTCTGGGAGTGCGTGCGCAAGGTGGTGGTTATTCTAAAGCCCATCTATGTTGTGTTGAGGATGATCGACAATGAAACAGATCCGTCGATGGTTATTCTAAAGCCCATTTATGTTGTGTTGAGGATGATCGACAATGAAACAGATCAGTCGATGGGGTCGTTGTATGCGTCCATATAGCTGATGAAAGACGCCATTCAGGCTAAAGCCCACAAGGCATATAAGTGGGTGCATACAATAATCAACAACCATTGGGAAATGACACTTTCTCACCCACTTCATCGGGCTAGTAAGTAGTTGTATGATTATCTTTTTATTTATTTATTTTGCCTATATGCTTCAGTCTTTTACTAGTTCTTCGCATATCACATATCCCTATTTTATTATGCTGATGTATAAATATTTGAATCGTGTTGGGTTTCAACGTACTTCTTGAATCCCAAATACCACTAGCCGGAGACTCTACGAAGATAATTCATTGAAGAGGAACGTGAGGTGTACGATAAGTTATTCCCCCACTGTCTTGGAAAAGGTACCATGAGGTGTACTTCTTTTTTCATCTCTTTCCTTCTCCCCCGAATCTTCCCCTTTTGATATGAACGGTAGAAGAGGGATGACTACTCATGAGAATTTGATTCAAACGTCAATGTGGACTGGTTTATGCTAGATTTGGGGATATCCTTGTATCCCTAAGTCATTTTTTTTTACTGTTTATGTGATTTTATACTAAGGGGTATGATCCTAACAGATTGATCTCATCTCATTGTTGAGGTTTGCTTAATCCATTTGATTGAAAGTAGTTAGTTAAAAATTTTTATTGCTTGAATCTCTTCAATCTGATCATACATGTATTTAGAGTTAAGTCATCACATGCCCCTGCATCACCCGTCGAGATGGTGTACAATGATTACGAGCTACCACCTAGCTCTATGTGGGTCTAGGCCACAGCTAGCCACATCATTCATAGGTATATTTCTCAATTTCTACTTCTTTTGCTTTTGAATGAATTGGTTGTGTTTCCATACATGTCTTTCTACATTTATAAGTGTTATGAATTCAATTTAAATATAGTTGCATTAGTTCAGTCATACAACGCATAGCTTAAGACCCTACACAAAGGAAACCTATTATATGCACTTTGTTTTGAAATTTATGATTTAAAAGTGTGTATTAAGGTCTTTTTTAACAATTCCTAAAGTTTTATTGGAAAATTCAACCAATTTCCCCATGTTTCCTAAAAAGTGTGATACATCACCCAATACAAACGATATATCTCGTGCGATAACCGATACGTATCTGTAATTCTGTATCCCAAGGGTGCGATACAAAACGTGATACCGATAATGCAAACATTGGTGGGAATCCCATTCTGCATAATATGCACGTTGGACCCTCTTTACTGTGCATCAAGAGTTGGCGAACACTTATCTAAAGATTCTCAATGAACATTTCAAAATGCGCATTTGAATTTGAAATCTCTCTCTCTCTCTCTCTCTCTCTCTCTCTCTCTCTCAAATATGCATGCGTGCTTATGAGACTCAACAAATTATAAGAAATAAACATTCTACAGACAATAAAATGGCAGAAATAAAGTCAATTGCAACGTACTTCAATGTGATAACTAAAAAAGCTAAAAACGCCCTTTTGCTGCTCATGGCAGCACGTTCCTATCAATTACTATAAAATAATCGATGTAATATCTTATGAGCTTTTCAACAACAAGGATTCTCCTCATTGACAACCAAATCTCCTAGATTGGTTTCAAAATTCCAGAATTAACTAAATATGCATAAATACTGTTAACACTAAATTTCAGCATCACTTTTGAAAGAGGAAGCAATTAAATAATTACATAATGACACAGGAAACAAAATACTGAAAAACTAGTTAGGTGAAATTACCTATGATTAATGAATCTTGCTACATTTCCGTAGAAAGTTGCATCTAAACAAAGGGCATCTTCATCTTTCAAGACTCCTTCTGATCCCCAGTCAGCATCTAATAACACCGGATAAGTATGTTTTTCATTACCGGTGATTTGTATAGTTCGATCGTATAACTCCATATTGGTTAGTACTTCTCCAACATATTCACATACAAAAGTGCCTCTTGGCAATTCCTCCAGGGTTCGAAGACCCCACCCTTTTCCTTCAGATGTTACAAACACCTGTAACACACAAGATGCTGAGAACTTTGCAAGCCACAGAAAGAAGACTGAAGCAGAACCTTATATTCATTGTTTCAAACATATGACTGAATATTTACTAGGATTCAGAACAAGGGAAAGCCTGACCTGCAAATTGCATGTTATGCCTCGCTGCACTACTCGATTTCCACATTGTTTGTTGCATCCACATTTACTCCAGCATTCTTTGATAAATTTCTTCACTAAATGGCCCTTGCATGGGTCAGGCTGGACCTCATTCTTTGACCTTTCTAGGGGACATTCTTTGCAGTAAAAGAAATGGTGCTTTTGTGGGTCCCGAATCATAAACATACATTCATCCAAAAATTCTTTCTTTACACGACCATCTAGCGTATAGGCATACTCACCCCCAGTTTCACGTGCACATGCACAAGGTATGGATGATGACAAACAATCTCCAAAACAGTCTGAACAGCAATTCTCATCCCCAATTCGTGCAAGTGAGAAATTGAGATACGCATTTTGATAAACTATGTTTTGTGGTATGTAGTAAAAGGAAGGTGGATACAGCTCACTATTAACTTCATTTACCGATGAAATTCTGACTCTTTCTTCACCTTTAGATATATCATTGACATCATGGAGTGGCCTTACATCATCAATGGACAACCAGCACGATGGAACAATATCTAAACTATAAGAATTTACCTTTTTGGGTTCAGAACCTTTCAGTCCCTTCTTCTTATGCCTGTCACTATTAGAACTCACAGAAACTTTCTGATTGGGTTGGGTACGGCGGAAAAGACCATCCATGCCATTCAGAGTTGGAGTCCTTGGTACTTGGGGTACAACCACCCCAGAAGAGTGACAGAAGTCAGCTGAACCATTTGATAAGCTTGCTGGCAAGTCGAAGTTGCTTCTAATGGTATTGCTTTCAGCACCCAAGGCATTTTTCAGATTCAATTTTCTCAATGAATCAAAGGCAGTATTGATATTTACATCTCTTTCCATTTCACCATCATTAGAATCAGTGCCTAGTTCTACAAAGCACTGGCATAATTCCTTCATCAGCTTCATGACTGAGAAGGTGGGTTCAACAAATTTATATGATTTGAGACAGTGATCCTCCACCATCTTTAGAACTGTGTCTAGATTTGGGATTTGGAAATTTGAGCGATCAAGTGCAGAGTTACAGGTCAGAGAAAGTTTCACCTCTCCAGAGGTTGATGATGCAATCTCAATATTTTCAGATGTCTCTGGAATGCTTCCAGGTTCAGGACTTGTTCCATTGTTACATGTCACCTCTGGTACATCTTTTTTCCCATCAGCCCCATCCACATATCGTGATGCCAAGGTTTCCACAGAATCCATTCTCTCGGTATAATCACTCTCAATTGAAGAACCTACTTTATTTACCAGATCTGGACAAGCTAAACAAGACAGAGGTAGTCAATTAGTATTGTATCAACTAAATTAATTAATCAAGCAAAAGCTACATAACCAAATATAAGGGGAATAAATTTCCAATTTACACCACTAAACCAATCATTTTGTTATAGGTCTTTGGTAAGGAGTGTTTTCGAATTCCTAGTTACCATCCAAAAATGCAACAAAAAAAAAAAGAAGGAACAGCTTAGCATCTCTTCTGCTGAAAACCAAAATCCCCATCTTATGGATAATTGAAGTTATATCATTCCATTCAACAGCCTTCTTTTGAGTATAAGGCTTTTCATGTGCCATTTGTCATTGAATGACTAACATCAAGCTGTGGCACACAAATTCTGGTTGGTGAGCAAACAGAACCCACAATAGAAATGTTAGCAGTGCATTTGCTTTCTTTTAAGGCCTTTCTCATTTTCATTGTGTTTTATAATGAACGGAGCCAAGATGCACTGCCCAAGTAGCGGTTGAGGAAATAATAAAACCCAAAATATAACACGAAATTTTTACTCTCAGGTATGCTTGGCTTTCCAATGCGCTTCCAGCTGGCAGCAAGCCAGTATCTGCTGAAAAACATGGGACCAACAACTAAGTGACCTACATAGAACTGTTTAGACTTCTATGGCACCTGCAGTCTAAATATGGAACTGGCGAGAACACATCAGGAGAAATACACGTACCTTTTTTTCTAGCAGAAGCCCAGGAGGGAGGATGAATAACAGCAATAGGAGCCTCGAACTGTGGAATGTTGCTGGTAAATGGCTCACTTCTGGGCTTAATTAAAGTATTATAGTGATGATAACTGGGCACATCTTTCGGCAAAATATCAGTGCCAGGTTCAATCTTTGGCTCTTTAAAGCAGTTATTGTTAGACATTCTCTCTGACACAAATCTTTTCTCTCTAGGAGCAATTTGGGGCAAAACAGGTTCAGTCCTTTTCTCTCTAGTAGGATATGTCTGAGGTGAAACAGGCTCTGCCCTTTTCTCTCTATCATGAGCCTGAGTTGAAGCAGGCTCCATTCTTCTCTCTCCAACAAATGTCTGCGCCTGAGGTGGAACTGGCTCTGTGTTTTGCTGTCCAAGGGAAGTTTCAGGCGAAATGGTCTCATCTAATTTTCTCCTTTTCGACGAAGATTCACCTCCGGAGTTAAACCGAGAATGTGAAGGCTGATAATCTTCTTGTTGCAATCGTGGTCTTGTCATTGGAGTTTCAGAGGCACCATTTATTCTAGCTTCTTCATTCTGGTCTTCCGTGCCCTAGGAGGTCAAAGCGTGGCATCCGTTAGCAAAAATATGGAAGGAATGGAACTGGAAGTCAAGCCACTGAAGCAAATACAAAGAATGCAGTTACATACATCGAAATTCTCTACTTTCTTCTTCCTTGCTTCTTCTTCCTGATAATAAGGAGAAATATGATGAAAATGACAAAAGAAAACCAGCTAAAAGAGTTCAAAGTAATCAAGCATGTACCTGAAAGTCAAATATAGCATCTGCAAGAGCTCGATAATTTTCTTCTTCAATAAGTTCCCAGTTGTTATCATAAACTTTCAGGAGGTTCTTCAGCACTGGTTTCACTTTTTGTGGAGTAATACCTATGGCCTTCATTGCCTGCATGGCCAGCACAACTCTTGGAGGGGCCATCACAGAGTAGAAACTTCCACAAAACACGTATCGGCTCTACTTATGTTTTCCTTTCAATACATTACCACTCGCCAGACCGATACCTACATTTTCTCAAACCAGTAAGAAAACAAGAAGATTAATTTCCCACATAAGCAGTCTGATGCAAGACATGATTTAATGCTAGCATGCAACGTGGATATTATGAAAGAGTCCATAAAGTAATTCAATTAACAAAAGATGTTACCCCACTACGTAATTAAGAGTAAATAATAGGAAATAAAATTTGATTTAACCTAAGTCACGTGCCCGTATGCTAAGAAATCACATAAATCAATTAAAACTAAACCCAATGGAAGGATAAAACTTCCAATTGTAGGTTCTAGGATTAGGGTTAGGAAGGGAAAAATCTGAAATTTGGGAAATTAGGGTTTATGGGAATTAGGGTTTTTAGAAATTTGGGAAAATAGGAAATTGAGGATCTAGGGTTTAGGGTAAGGTTAAGGATGGGGAATCAAGGGATTGAGGGGTCGACCATACGGTCAGCCTAGGGATTCACACACGTGGGTCATTGGCTAGGGTTTTGAGGTCTTCAATGGTTGAGTTCGGTTGGAGTTGAAGTTGGGTGATGAAAAGTTGAAGAAAAAGATGATTTGGATGGGAAGGGAAAAAGAAAGATGAAGTTTTTGAAAGAAAAAAAACCTCTTTTTGGATAGAAAGCAAGGTATCCCAAAACGATTACGTATCAGCCATATCGGCCGATACGTAAAGGAAACTAGTGGTGACCGTTACGCGTTACGGGGTCGTAACGACCGTTACGGTCCCATAACGGCCTGCTAACAGACCATTACGGCCCCGTAACAGTCATGTAATTGTTTTTTTTTTCAGAAAATAAAAAAGGGCCGTATCGGCCGATACTAGGTCCGGCCCATATCGTAACGGTAACGATGGTGGCCGTTACGGCCATCGTTACCGTTATGGAACACCTTGATAGAAAGGAAGATGATAGATGGAAGCCCCGTACCTTCGTTGAATAGGAATGGAATCACACCAAACCTAACTCCAAATCACATGGAGGAATCTTCAAATTGCATGAAAAAGAAGAAATTTTGAAGTTTTTCTTATAAACAATAGCATAGCGAGGTTCACACGCCGCCCTTTCAGACTCTTTGGCATTAACTATAGGAAGAGACTCAAGCTAGAGTTTCATCACATCTTCAGGACCACGTTTCTTGACGTCCTTCTTTTTCGGGGTGCTTTTGAACATGAGAGGATTCAACTTTATCTTCTTACCCTCATGCATAAATGAACACATATTCAAGCAACCGAATAGTGTCACATCGTGATCATACAACCAGGGTCTGTCCAAAATGATGTGACCAACATCCATAGGCACCACATCACATCACATCACATCACATCACAGTGTGTCTTTATAAGATCCAAATTGAATAAGAATAAAACACTGTTGGGACACTGGAATGGAGGATGCGTCAACCTAGGCAACACGATGTGGTTGAGGATGGGGAACGGACTCCAGACCTAGTCGAGCCACGATGCTCGCTAAGACCACATTGGTGCAATTGCCATTATTGATAATCACTTTGCAGCTCGTCTCCACACTTACTGTAAGTATGGAAAATGACAGTTCTACACCAATTGTCGTTCTCCTTAGCTTGTGCTAAGGCACATCGGACGACTGTAAGAGGAGCAGTCTCAAGCACTTTAACATCCTCATCACTAGGACTCGCCTCAGCACTAGGACTCACCTCAGGTTCATAGACCTCTTCATCTTCAAATTCACCCTTCTCATCCTCAGTCATCTCGCACATGTAACATCGTGTGGACTCATCGGCCCACACACTAGTACTAGCCATGTAGAAAGTGGGAGCGTCAAATCCCACCAAAATCTTCAAATAATATAAGAAGAGTTTGATCTTGTTGGGGCCCTAAGAAAGCATCAACGAACGCACACGATAAACGAATTGATATCTTGCAGCCATCACAACTGGCGCCACATACAATTTGGAAGGTTTTTAGGCATCCCATCCCAATTGTTCCCTATCATGTTCCCCGCCTGATGAATCAAACCTTAATTATAGGAGATCGTCAAGGGACGCACATGATAAACAAATTGGATGTATTGTATACATCACAGTGGGCTCCACAAATAGTGGGTATGTGTCAACCATTGCTCTCTGCTACGTATAATGTCTTTGTAAGTGTATCCCTTTACATGTGACTTGAAACATGGGTGTATTCTTGTTTTAAAAAAAAAAAAAAGATATTCACATGTAAAGTGTTTACAACTTGTAAACTCTTTACACACAAATATTCCCATCCAAAAACTACTTTTAAACCCTCCATCTGTAAACCCATTATAACTAGAGGATTTTATAAGCACCCAAGACAAACCCTTATCTCAACTAATTGTGGTTGGCTCACGAATAACGTTCTTCCATGCCACTCCATTAAGGGCCATAAGTTCAATTAAACTGTAAGTTATCAAGTCTCTTTTTACTACCTCCACCCATGCCCTTTTGGGCTTCCACTTGCCCTTTTAGAGCCTTTAACTTGACCACCTCCTTTATAATCAGCCCAATTCTTAGTCTTTGTTGCACATATGAACAAAGCATCTTAAGTCTACTTTCCCTCGTATTACCGAAAATCAACACACTTGCAAACTAGACTTATTTTCTATCATTCGGACATTATTTGATACTAGAAAAGCGGCCCACCAATCAGTGACTAATACTATGGGAAACGATTAATAACTCATAACTCTAACAACTAATAAAATGACTATTTGGTTTGTCCCAAAATGCACATTAGGATCTTCCATCAGATCAATCTACCTCTCAAAGTGGTCCAAATCTTCAATATGGGCGGTTAGATGGTCCAAATACTTGATCAAGACTTTTTGAAGGGCTTGATCTTCAACCGACCAGCTTGTGATGATGCAAGCAGGATCTTACACATTAGAACTTGTAAGGGAAAAGAGTTCCGAATCCAATGCTGTTAGTTGGCCTCCACATTGACCATCATTTCTTTATGCCATCCATCTAATGGCCACTATTTGGATGGTTATGATTGACCAATCCATATAATTTTCATCCTACATTCCATCCATAGTGAGGTCCAGTAACGAGTTGTTTTAATGCCTTTAAAGTTTTAAGTTGTAAACACTTGTCTGTGTTTGGCCCATAATGGGCTATCCACACTAGACAGAGCTTAGAGCGCCTAATCCCTATAAAATCTTCAAATGGCATATAAGGGGGGCTTCATTAAATATGGACCAATCGGTGGAGCATATCTCAATAAGACTTAAGGCCAATTCTTGCGCTAAACCAAGCATTAAGTAGACCACAAAAGTAAGCCCACTAAGTCAGTGCCACATGTAATAAGGATAAGTCTCCATGTTGTGAGCCCGCCATGTTGTACACTTGAAACCCATTCCATCCATTAGTTGAAAACCACTATTTAAGGCATTCATACAGAAGATGAACCTGATAAAAACTCACATAAACCAAATAATGTAAAAGTACTCCAAAATAAGTTTACATACTGTGGCCCACTTAAGTTTTTTAATGGGTCCACTAAATTTTGTATATTTTTTTTTCATTTTGGTCAATTAGACATGGTTAACAAGTTTTATGAAAACAAGACTGCATGGTGATCCCACACAATTATGGCCAACATCCCATTCCCATTGTATCATATAGCGTGGCCCATCTAAGTTACGAATCTAATTGAGTTTTGACCTTAGGGCCTATCATTGAGGACAAAACCTTATGAACAGAGTGGATTTTACATTTATAACATGTGGACCCCACACACAAACTTATGGCCAGCATCCTATTCTCTCTAGTCCACGTAGTGTGGCCCATTTGATTTCCGATCTAGTTGTCGCTTCTAGCTTGGCTTTGTCCCGGGATGATCGAACCTCGGAGCTCTTTTTGCCAAGCATTTCACCTGCTTTACTAAGCCTTTGACCTTAGGGCCTGACGTGGAGGATATAACTTGATGAACATAGTGGATTTTACATTTACAACATGACGGGCCCCACACACTTGGGTGTTTTACCTATGTGATAAAGGATTTTGATGCAACCAGAATCGCATACAACACTTGTTATACGCACCCATGCCCTTTTGGGCCCACTATGCCACCTATATGAAATCCTCTCCATCCGTATAACCCCTATGCAAATGACAGGGTAAAAAACTTGTGATGAGTCGCCAATCTTCGAAGGTAGAGAAGAAAGCAGGAAGGGTTGCTAGTCTCTAATGGAGGATAAGGGATCAGTAGTCGCCAGAGGCATGGAATAAGAGAAATGTGAGCGTGTGCTGAGGGGGATGGTGAATTAGCCTCCCTGCAATGCCCCCTCTTTTATACAATTTTTTTAAAACATATAGTTGTTAGCTTATAATCTCATTCCTATAATATAAAAATAACATTTTGCCAGGATTCAAATTGCAACTAAAAGTTGTAACCTGTAAGACTTTACATGCTATGAGTGGTCATTTAGATGCTTTTAAAATCCTCTAGTTGTAAAGGGTTTTACCATTAAAGAGATTACAGAAGCCATTTGAATGCATATAAAGTCTTTACAACTTTCAACTGCAATCTAAAACTTGACGATGCCATGCTTTAGATTATAAGTAATGAGATTACAAGCTAACAGCTATATGTTTGAAAAACTTGTATAAATGGAGCATTGCAGAGAGGTCTCTCCACCATCTCCCCCCATCTCTCCTTCCTTACCTATCTCTGATGGACGATTCGTGACTCATCTCCCATTCCTTACCTTCAACAACCAAAGCCTATCTCGTTCTTTGCTTCCAACCAATAATCAACTCCTCTCTTCTTCCCTACCTCCGGAGGCCAACGACCCCTTATCTTCTATTAGAGACCAACAACCCCTCCCTGCTTTTTCTCTCTTCTTCCCTGCCTTTGAGATGGGGTTTTTTTCCACTGTCATTTGCATAGGGGTTCTACAAACATAGATAATTTCACATATACAACATGGTGGGCTCAAAGGGTTTGGGTGCATGTAACAAGTTGTATGCAATTCTAGCAACATCAGAATCCTCTATCACAGGCGTAAAACACCCAAAGTATGTGGAATCCACCATGTTGTCAATGTAAAATCCACTCTATTCATCAGGTTCTATCCTCTATGTTAGGCCCTATGGTTAATTTGAGCTAGATCTACAAATTAGATGGGTCACACAACATGGGATAGAGGGAATGGGATGTCGGTCATAGGTTTGCATGTGGAGCCTACTATGTTATAAATGTAAAATCCACTCAATTCATTAGGTTCTATCTTCTCAAGCCCTAAGGTCAAAACTCAGCTAGATCCACAAATTAGATGGGCCACACTACATGGAACAATGGGAATGGATGTTTGTCATAGTTTTTTATGTGGTGTTGCTTTCATCAAACCCATATATCATGTCTAACTGACCAGGATGAAAAAAAAGCTACAAAAATCAATGGGCCTATTTAAAAATTCAAGCAAGCCTTGTAATGTGAACTTATCAGTTTTGGAGCGATTTTACATTGTTCCCATTGATGTAGTTTATGTGAGTTTTTAATCAGGTTTAGCTTCTGCATAAATGCCTCATATAGTGGTTGAACGGGTAGTGGATTTAACATATACAAAGTGGTGGACCCACAATATAGTAACTCATCCTTGTTACACGTGGTAGTGAATCAATAGGCCCACTTTTATAGCCCATCCAATGCTTTGCTTAACATAAGGGTTGGCTCCAAGCCTTATTGAGATGGGTTCAACCAAATGATCCATATTAAATGAAACTCTTCCATGTCATTTGAAGATTTTACAAGGATTTACTTATTCTAACTCTATCTGGTGTGAATATCCCATTACAGGTTGTAAACGCTTTCCAAGTTGTCCAAACGCAAACAAATGTTTCGCTGTAAACACATTACAACTTGAAGCCAAACAAGACAAATTGTAAACACTTTTACACCTAAAAAGAGTTTCAAGTGTAAAGTGTTTATAACTTAAAAACTTTACAGGCACTCAACAACCCCTAAATTCATAAATAAATAAAAAACACTTGGGAGGGGGGGGGGGGGAGATTTACGAAACCTGACACTCCACAGCTTATTCATGCCATTGAAAAATCTAAAACGAAGCTCGTTTAGATGCCTGTAAGTTGGGTTAGTGGGAAGTGACTTACTGGGAAGTCACTTGCAAGTGGTGTTTGTGGGAGGAAATTCAGCTGAAAATCACTCAAAGGTGAAACTACTAGAAAACTTCATGGAGTTGGGGGTGAGAAGTCACTTCCCTCTCCCTCTCTGCAGTCAGTTGGGCAGTAGGGTTACGTTCTTTTTTTCTGCATTTGAATCAGGCAACAATTCAGATAGGCGGCAACAGTGGGGGCCGCCTTTGTATGTTTTGTATATCCACGCCATTGATTAGTTTTGCTAACTCATTTTAGGGCTTGGCCCCAAACATAAAGTAGATCCAAATATCAGGTGGGCCACACCACAGGAAACAGTGGTGACTGAACCTCCACCATTAAAAACTTCCTAGGGCCCACCGGAATGTTTATTTGCCATCCAACCTGTTGATAAGAGCACATAGATCTGGGTGAAGGGAAAACACTAACGTCAGCTTTGATCCAAAGAGATTTCGACTGAAAAACCTCAAAACCGTCTCCTAACCTTGAATCAGAAGAGAACTGCCGAGCATTACGCTCCACCAACCTGATTCCAAGCCGTTTGGAGCAGAAAAAGCGATTTTGGAAGGGATATCGAAGGAAAAAATCTCAGAACGAACAGAAAATCATCTTCGAGCCTTGAATTGAAGGAGATATGGCGATCATTCGCGATCGAACTCGTGAAACGAAGGGTTGCATTGCAGAAAATTACGAAAAAAGGAATGGAAATCTCTCTATTTCTCCCTCTCTCTCATGCAGAGAAGAGAGAGAGAGATACAGAGTAGCATAACTGCAGAAGCGAGGGAAGTGAAAAAGGACTCTTCTTTTGAGCAATTACTTTATCCTCGAGCCAAAGATACGCATGATGCTCGGGTTTCGAGTCTGTGAAACTATGGCGTCCTCAAGCATCAGGAAGCGAGTTCTGTCCTCTGTTCAATCATCGACGCTGCTGACCTAATGTAACCTACCATGAACGGTCGATGACGCATCTTTTAAAGGGAGAAGCAAACTAAAAATAATATTAATTAATTTTTTTTTTTGAAGAAGCTATGCTACCTCGAATGTATAATCCACGATTATCTTCTCCGCAGATGAAGGAAAGCTTATCAGAGATCTCTGATGATAGGCTCGATTTTTCTGATGAGGAAGAATTTTCTGGGTTTAGGGTTTTGGAGAAGATTCTTCTAAGCTCAACCTCACATCTATATTTATAGGCCTCTTCAGGAAATCCTAGTTATACGATGACTCCTAGTTTTCTTATGTTTGCATAGAATAAGGTACACGAGAAGGTAAAAAAGTTTAAGTACCCATTTGGTTGGCATCTGAACCCATTCCCAACTCAAAATCTGGATTGTAGCTGAATTTGATTTTAACTTGTGTGTTTAGTAGCATATTCGAAGCAAATAGGATTCTGTCTAAAAATCTAAATTGACTGGAAGTGGGATCAGTGGAAATGGTGTGGGTGACCAGTTTCTACTAGGGCTGTAAATGGGTCAACGGACCCGATGGCTACCAGACCCAACCCATTTACATCGACCCAAATTCGACCCATTTGTTAAATGGTACGGATCTGGGTCCAAGAACAGACCTAGCTACTAAATGAGTCTGGGTCTGATTTCCTTCATATTAAGTTCGACCCGAACCCATTTAGTAAGTGGGTGGGTCTGATCTATGTTTCAAGGGACCCATCCAGCCCAGACCCTGATTTTAAGCCTTGTAAAAATGCTTGCATACTAGATCCAGACCCAAACCCATTAGACTCGACCCATTTATAAATGGGTCTAGGTGGATCTCCCTCTACCCGACCCGACCCATTTATAAATGGGTCTAATGGGTTGACTTGAACTTAACCTAGACCCGCCCATTTACTAAATGGGTCTGGTCCAACCCAGACTCATTTAGTAAATGGGTGGGTTTGGTTTTAGCTAAACCCGCCCCAAACCCGACCATTTACCGCCCTAGTTTCTACGAAAGGGAAAAGAGGTGGAAGTGAGTGTCACCACCTTCATGTATGCGTTGTGCATCTATGATGTATGTGTTTTATATCCACACGGTCCATCAGTTTTGAGAGCTCAATTAGGGGCCATTGGACAAAAAATGAGGCAAATCTAAATCTTAAGTGGGCCACACCACAGGAAAACAACGTTGATTTAACGTCCACAGTTAAAAACTTCCTAAGGCCCACTATAATGTTCATTTGACATCCAACCTGGCCATCTGTCTTGCAGGACTACAATAGGCCAGGGGTAAGGTTCTCGGGCGGATCTGAAGCTCAAGTGGACCATACCACAAGCAACGGTTGGAACAGAATCTGGATATCACCATTTTCAACCAAACAACAAGTTTTGGATGAAACCTGGGTTCACTCTAGTTTCTACAATTTTGGATTCCAACAGTGGAATCTAGATTTTCTCTAGAATATGGATTTTGCAACCAAACAGGCCTTTGCAGAATTTAGATTCTAGAGAAAATTCAAATTCCAACGTTGAAATCTAAAATTGCATAAACCGAATTGGAAACCAGATTCCATTTGTAACTTGATGTTTGGTTGAAAACTGCGTCATCCAGACTTTGTTTGGTTGAAAACTGTATAATCCAACCATTGCTTGCGGCATGGTCCACTTGGGCTTCAGATCCGCCTGAGAACTTGACCCATGGCCTATGGTAGTCCCACAAGATAGATGACCACGTTAGATGGCAAATAAACATTACAGTTGACCCTAGGAAGTTTTTAATGGTGGATATTCAATCAACATTGTTTCTAGTGGTGTGGTCTACTTGAGATTTAGATTTGCCTCACTTTTTGTCTAATACACTTAATTGAACTCTCAAAACGGATGGATCACGTGGATATATAACGCATACATCATAGATGTACAATGCATACATCGAGGCGTGGATATATCATGATGCTCGCTTCCGCCTCTTTTCCCTTGCATAGAAAGGGTTCCCCCACATTGTTTCCACTAATCTGAATTTCAACTAATTTAAGTTTCCAGATGGAATCCTGTTTGGCTGGAACTTGCTGCCAAACACATTAGTTAAAATTGATTTCTGCTGGAATCAAGTTTTTTAGGTGGAAACGACTTCTCAATGCCAACCAAACGGGCCTTAAAGGTTTGTTTGATAAAACTTATTTTTAATGTTTAGGGTCATTTGGCATGTCTACTAATAATAGTTTATTTGCTTATTCTTATAAAAACAAACTTTTATTTTGAAAATAAACTATTTAGTAAAGCTCCAATTTTAGAGTTTATGTTTAAAAAAAAAAAAATTAAAAAAATGAGTGGTGGGAATGTCACTTTTTCTTTTAAGTGCTTATTTGACTTAAGTAGGCAGGCATTTTTTTAAAAAAAAATTTTTTTGTTAATTTTCTAACAAATTTGTCCTTAAAACTTTTTAAGTGATTCCCATCACACCCTCTTCTTTTCTCTTTACAATTTCTCTAAGATGGGCCCACATGATGAACAACTGATATTGAAGGGGGACTCCACATGATGAATGGTTCATATTAAGGTGTGCCCACATAATGCACGGTCACATCAAAAGTAGACCCCACATGATGGACGACCTACATGATGGATGGTGGACATTGAAAGTAGGACCACATGATGAAAGGTGGACATCAAAAGTGGGCCCACGTGATGGACGGTCCACAAAAAAGGTGGGACCCACATGATGGATGGTGAACATGAAAGGTGGGTTCCACATCAAAATGTGGCCCCGCATGATGGACTATCCACATCAAGTGGGCCCCACATGATGAACCGTCCATAGCAAAGGTGGGACCCACATGATGGATGGTGGACATCAAATTAGGTGGGTCTGCAAGATAAACAACCCATATTGAAGTGCCCCACGTTACGAATGGTCCACATCAAGGTAGGCCCACATAATGCATAGTTCACATCAAAGGTGGGTCACACATGATGGACATTCCACATCGAGTGCCCCTCACTTGATGGACGGTCCACACTAAAGGTGGAATCCACATGGATGGCCTACGTCAAAGTGTGGCCCAGCATGATGGACATACCACATTAAGCGGGCCTATGCGAAGGACAGTTGACATCAAAGGTGGGCCCACATGATGAACTAATCGTATTGAAGGTGGGGCTGACATAATGAATGGTCCACATTAAGGTGGCCCACGTAATGGACGAAGTGGGCCTCACATGATGGATGGCCCACATCAAAGTGTGGCCCCTCACGATATACTGTCCACATCAAGTGGGCCCCACCTAATGGACGGTCAACATCCAAGGTCTTACATGATGGACAACGCATATCTAAAGTGGCCCAACATGATGGATGATGTGGACCCTCGCCGATTTTTCCGCGCTCCCACACGACGTTCTTCTCCCTTCCCCTTTCCTTTCGGAAAAGAAGGAGATGAGGATGCGTGAGTGCGAAATCGCCGTTCTTCTCCCTTCCACTTGTTTGGTAGTCGTGTTAAGCTGGATATGTTTAAATGAGTTTATATAAAACCAGAGTCGCCACTAGCCAGTTACTTCGAATCTACAGTCGGCTAGACCCCGTAGAAACGTTAGAGAAGGGAATCCGAAGATTCCTTCCTCTAAAATGACTCCTGTTGATCTGCGGCCAGAGATTCAAGGTAAGGGATCATGGTTACAGGGTGGGAAGAGGTTAAGCACCCCACACACTGCCCGTACCGAAGTACGGTCTCTACTTCACAGAATCGATCGAATACTTGAAAGTCTAGTTTAATCCTCGTATATTCTCATGAATGACATGATGCATGAATGCGGGTCTGAACAGTAAGAGTTTCTGATGGGCAGGTTCCAACAACGGGCAAGCCCGGAGCGTACGCTCGAACTGACAGGTGCTTTATGCGAGATGATGCATGCTGTGTGCTTGAATATTCAAAGTGCTTATAGTGATATGTACGTGAATGCAGGTCTGAACAGTAAGAGTTTCTGATGGGCAGGTTCCAACAACGGGCAAGCCCAGAGCATACGCTCGAACTGACAGGTGCTTAATTTAAGACATATGCGGTGTGCTTGAATAATCAAGGTGCTTGTAGTGGAGCAGGGGGGTTGGAAGAAAAGTAAATGTTGCACTTATGCTAGATGCAAATGAGATGATGCTGGAGAAATGAGTAACTGGATGGACGGAAGTGTCGCAAGGGTTTGCTTCGAGTGCCTGGATCAAGACTTGGGTGGCTTGAGAGGCTTGGACCAGTGGTCAGGCTGGGCTGGACCAGGGTTAGGCTCTCCTCACTCTGGCTCTCCTTGGTGGAAAAATGGGCTAAGGGGTGGATGAGGACTCGGACCGCACCCGGACTGGCTGGACTTGAAGGGCTTGTTGAAATGAGAATGGGAGGGGGGTATTTATAGCAGCAGAGAGGGGCACTCTCGTAATTTTTTCCGGGCGGCCTGCCATGGGCCCCCCGTACGGCCGCTCCTCGGTTTCCAGCGAGTACGGTCGCTCCCTCGGGGCTGCTGTTGGACTCGCTGGTCGACTCAGTGAGTTGACTCAGCGGGTCGACTCGGTGGTTTGACTCGACAGGTTGACTCGGTGTTTGACTCGACGGGTTTGACTCGACGGGTTGACTCAGCGGGTTAACTCAGCGAGTTGACTCAGTGAGTTTGACTTTTTTGGGATTTTTTGACTGGCCTTTTTTATGGGGGATTTTTCAGGGTGGTGTTTAGGACTGGGTTGACTGGGTTCAGGCTTGAACTGTGCTATGGAATGGGGCTTACAAGGGTGAGTTTGGCTGAGTTTGGACTTGGGATTTGGGGGTATGGTCCTCCGTTCAACCAGCTATCTCTACCAACAGTGTAGCCGAAGGTGGGGTGTCTACAGATGCCCCTCTTTGGCAGAGGTTGCGTGCAACCGAATGCCAAAGCGAGTGGACACCCCACTTCTGACCCGGTCATTCATAGATCATGTTCTGAAATCTTTGCTTGCCTTTGCATCTATGCCAGTTGATCGTCTGGAAATCGATCACTCGCACATACCGCGGAAGTTTGGAGAAAACGTTGCGATTGTCCCTGCAGTTTGCTGCAACCTGGGTACCCAATCGCAACCCTTCCATTCCTGATCGGTACTAACATCGGAAAGGTACAGCAGAGCCTCTGCGTCGACAGTCTTACGAGGATGCTGACCCTGAGACTGATTGTGTGATGTTTGATGTTTTCCCAGATCACTCCAGGAGTACTTGTTTCGCTTGACTGTCAAAGTAGTTAGACGCCCTGCGTCAGATAGTCTTACGGGATTCTACTACGCCGACTTGGACTCAGTCAAGGTACTTCAGGCATCCACGCCTAGGTATGTGCGGGTGGGCTCTTTCCACCCGATCTGCTGGTTTCGATGCTTAGTTTGCAATTCGTTCTTTCCTTGATTGTGGTCTGGAATCTTTGTTATCCTTTGTATCTGAGTCAGTTGATTGTCTGGAAATTGATAACTCGCACATACCGCGAGAGTTTGGAGAAAACGTTGCGATTGTCCCTGCAGTTTGCTGCAACCTGGGTACCCAATCGCAACCCTTCCATTCCTGATCGGTACTAACACCAGAAAGGTACAGCAGAGCCTCTGCGTCGACAGTCTTACGAGGATGCTGACCCTGAGACTGATTGTGTGATGTTTGATGTTTTTCCAGATCACTCCAGGAGTACTTGTTTCGCTTGACTGTCAAAGTGGTTAGACGCCCTGCGTCAGATAGTCTTACGGGATTCTACTACGCCGACTTGGACTCAGTCAAGGTACTTCAGGCATCCACGCCTAGGTATGTGCGGGTGAACTCTTTCCTCCTAATCTGCTGATTTTGATACTTGGGTTACAATTCATCGTTTACACCTGTTCAAATGGTTTCTGTGACCGAGCCTTTTGGCTTTCATCTTTTTGTATCTTGGCATGTGGTACGACCGCACTGACACTGGAGTTCAGTTCCACCGTACTTTGAGTGCATTGGATCCGATGGTCTCCGGGGAAACCGCGAGACATCGGATCTTATTCGATTTTTGCGTCGGCTCCTACCCAGAGATATGGAAGATCTCCTGGTGTTTTGGAGGCAGAACGCTCTACTGGAAAATATTTTTGAATTTTTGAAAAGGCACCCACTCTGGGGAGTGATACTCCGTGGGGTTTTATTTGCAAATAGAAATATTTTTTGTCTTTTTGAAATGGAAATCTGGTTTGCACGTGCCTCTACTAGGGATGCTGTGGGGTCTTTGGCTAACCGGCTTTTATTTTGAAAGCAGGTAAACATGATGATTGATGCAATGGATGCTGATGCATGGAGATGCATGATGAATGCATGGCTTGGCTCATTCTCTTCTCGTTTGATGATTTTGCTTTTGCTGTGGGTGCAGAGAACTTTGAGCTTATTGCTTGCAGGGTTGTGCTTCCCTGGGGATTTTCCTTTTGATATGGAGGTTTGGACAGCGGGTTGGTCAAGATCCCGACCCGTGGTCGATCAGGTCCATCGTTCCAAGATGCTGTTTCTTTGCTAATGAGAATGTACGAGGATATTATCCGACTTCAAGATGTTCTTCTGGGCATACATGTGATTGAGACGGTGTTTGGTTGCCAGTTTTGGTCAAGATTCCAATTTGCGGGCGATCGGATCCGTCATCCCAAATTGTGAAGAGAGTGGAGTTCAAGACTCCTGAAGTGTAGTGCTGGGGATAATTTTTGTGATTTTTGTAAATATGTGGTCCGAATCTTTACCTGAGAGGGTAGAGATTGGTTTATTGAAAATACAGTAAATATTTTTGTATTTTTGAGGATATTTTCTTTGAAAGCAAGAGAAATATTTTTGTGATTTTTGACAATATTTTGATTGAAAGCAAGGGAAATATTTTTTACGATTTTTGACAATATTTTGATTGAAAGCAAGGGAAATATTTTTGTGATTTTTAACAATATTTTGATTGAAAGCAAGGGAAATATTTTTGTGATTTTTGAAGAGGTGATTTTGTAATGTTTTTGTATTTTGTGATTTTTCTGAAATGCAGGGAAAAGTGTGGAATTTTCATCCACTTCCAGCTTCTACTGCTGGTAAGGCACCCGATCCATTTTACGTCAGCGAGCAAGATGAGTCTCACACAGTTAAGTGCCGTAGTTTTACATCTTCGGATGAGGGGATTTTGAGGGTTTTCAGTCAACACACCCACAAAGTTGCCTGTTCCTCATGTGCAATGCACATAGATCACGTATCGTCCGACGGACTCCTTCGGCCACAAGATGAGCCACATCCTCACATTTCCCTTAGTCAATCCAGTTTGGGGTCTTACGTTGCTCACAATTCCGTGAGGGTGAGATTCACCTCCCAACAGCCTTAATCCCCTTCATGAGTTCTAGGAACAGGGAACATCCGTCAGCTTCAACAGCGACTTCCAAATCAAGGTTGTCTATCACGGTGCGTTCAACACGAACAGGATTGCGGAGTTCTGCCCGCCTTAGCCCTTACCTGTTTAGAAGATTCCAGACACCCGTACGATCAAGTGTCAGCCATGTCTGGAACAGGTTAGGAAATAAAGCCCCCGAGAAGTTAATCCCAGTGTAGTTTTAGGTCTTCGGACCACTGGGGATGAATTTGTGCAGTTGAAATTTGTGGTGAAAACTTTTTTCTTTTATATTGTATCTATATATATATATATTTTTTATTTTGAAAAGGTTCCAGATTTCAACTCGGGTGATCAAGATTGATACTGGTTTTATGGAAAGCTTTAAAATATTTTTGGTATTTTTGAAATGATCCGGGTTATCGAACCATGATCCCAACGGTCGAAGCCGATGCCGGTTTTTAGTTGAAAGCGAGAAAGGTCCCCCGAGAAATTAATCCCAGTGTAGTTTAAGGTCTTCGGACCATGAAACTGTACAAAAGAGGGGCAAACATGTTTTTTTTTTTTTTTTTTTTTTGAAAAAATGCCCGGTGTCAGCAGATAGACAATCCAGACTGATGCCGGTTTTTATTGAAAATCTCTCGGGATGTCGATCCCGACGTAGTTTAAGGTCTTCGGACCGAAAACTTTAAAAGAGGCAGATATATTTTTTTATTTTTCTGAAAATGTCCGAGATCGTTAGGTCTTGATTCGATCCAAACCGATGTCGGCTTTTATTGAAAATCCCTCGGGATTTTGATCCCGACGTAGTTTAAGGTCTTCGGACCACTGAATTTTAAAAGAGGGGCTGGTAGTTGTATATATATATATATATATATATATATATATATATATATATATATATATATATATATATATATTTTTTTTTTTTTGTTTTTTGGGAAAATGTCCGGTGTCAGCGGATCTTGATTCAATTCAGGCTGATGCCGATTTTTATTAAAAGATCCCTCGGGATCTTGATCCTGACGTAGTTTAAGGTCTTCGGACCCAAAACTATGTACAAAAGAGCAGCAATCCAGATTGGAGACTACGGGAATTCTCTTTGGAATGGTTCGGATCATCAGGTCATAGCTTTTGGATGGTTGAGATCATTGTTTGACCAAGTCAATCTTTTTCTTTCTTTTTCTTGAAAATCCCATGGAACTTTTCCACATCATCCACCCAATTTCTCACCCATTTCTCATGAGATGAGATTTTGGTGAGATTTGCCTCTTTTTTTCTCACCATTCTCTTCCATCACTTCATTCTTACATGGAGGTACAAGATTCACTTGCAACCACCCTTCCCAAGGAGGAGTTCTTCCCAAGGAGAGGGGAAGAGAGGTCGTTTCAAGTAGGTAGGGACTAGGACAGGCCTCCCATGGGCCGCCCGGACGGTCTCTGCCTCCTGGTCTCTTCAGGGGGCTGGGTAAAAGGGTGCCCTCCCCTTTTCTATATAACATGGGGCACCCTTACCCCCACAAACGTGCAATCTCTTTCTTCTTTCTCTCATACTCCCTCTTTCTTCAAAGTTTTCTCTCTCTTCCTTGGTGGTCCTTTGCTCTTTTCAAGTGGTGGGCCTTAGAGAATTCTTGGGACAGCAAGGTGGTCCTTCTTTGGTGAGTGGTAAAGGTATGGACCACTTCCTTTTTCTTTCTTGTCTTTTTCCTTCTTCATTGTTTCTCATGGTTCCTTTCTTTTCTTCATGTAGATATTTCAAAAGAAGTGGAGGTGGGCCCAAGTGTTTTGGCCATTTTCTAGATCTCAAGACTCTTTCAAAGGTGGTGCATGGAGAAGGACATTGCAAGCTCTCCACTTCATTTTTTTTTCACACTCCCTTCATGTGCATGTAAAGAGTGATTTTTGCCATGTCATCAAGTGTGCATGGCAAAATACTCTATCTTTTTCATGGGAGTTGGGCCTCTTTTCATGTGTATCAAATGGGCTCAAAGTGAAGTCATGGCCCTTGGTGTATTTGATGGGCCCAATGCTTCATTTTGGGCTCCCTCTTACTTTCTTTCTCTTGTCATTTCCCTTGGAACTCTCCTTTCTTTTTCATCTTCTTTCAAAGACTTGGGCCCATGGGCATGGTAGGGCCCATCTCAAGTTTTGGGCTCATGGGGCTCACTTTGGGTGACCCCATCTTTCTTTACATGTGTATGGACCAAGGTGACTAGCCTCTTTTACATTTGGATCTCAAATGGGCTAGTTTTCCTAGTTGGGCTTATATGGACAAGTAGCCCAAGTCTTCCACTATTTCTTGATTATGATGTACATCCTTGTACAAAGTGTAGTGGGCTCCTTGAAGTTTTTCATGTGGATGGGCTTTTGGGCCTTCATTGAAACTTGGGTACTTCTTTGAACCATGTGTGCCCCACTACACTTTGTTCATGTGGGGTTTTTCTTTTCATGCTTTCTCTCTTGATGGATGGAGGACTTGAGTTACTTGACCATCTACAAGTCTCATGAGTGAGTTGTTCCCACAATCTCACTAAGTTCAAATGGTTTTCCTTGTGGTAGGAATGTGGTTCTCAAGAGTTTCCCTTAGATGTTATCAACCTCAAATGGATGATTCTCAAGTGAGCTATCCATACAACCATGGCTCCTTGATCTTTTCTTTGGGGACTTGGTGGGTCATCCACCATCATTCTCAAGTATGAGTAATTTTTCTTTCCATTTGTGGGAAAGAATGATACCCATAAGTTACCCATTTTTGTCCCATGCCTTGGGACATTTTGGATTTTGATCTTCAAGTGGGCTATGTGTACCATTCTTATCCATTTTCATGATGGTTGGGTGACTCATCAAGCCATGCTCTTTTGTGCTCAAATGGTCTCCCCTTTTGGTGAACAAGTTGGTGCACATAAGTTGCCCAAATTTGCCTTTTCATGGGCATTTTCAACTTTGATTCTTCATGTGGGCTATGTGCATCAACTTTCTACCCTTAGCTTCTTTGATTCATATGTTTGTGGGTAGACCTCCTTGTTGTATTCTCATGGTCAAAACTTTCATCAAGATGAGGCACATAAGGTTGCCCATGGTTAACCCATGAATGGGTTCTCATATTCTCCAAAGTGGGCTATGTGCTCTCTCCAATCCATTGAGATGAGGCATTTGGGTTGCTCTTGGGGGCCCGTTTCCTTTCTATCCCCCACTTGTCCATGCATATGTGTAAAAAAATGGAGACATCCTAAGTGAGAATCATGACCTTGGCATAAAAGTGGGTCCATCCTTGGCCACATGTGGACTTTGAAGAGGAACTTCTCATGTGAAGTAGGATTCTCATCCTTTGTTGATCTCATGGCACTTGAGTGCATGTGTTGTCCAAAATGTGTTCTTCGATGATAGACTCTTCTCGCCTAAGGCATGCCATGCAACCTTCTTTAAGGTGGGCCTTACTTTTTCCAATGGGCTCAACACACATCCTAAGTGACACATGGAGTTGGACTTTAGATTTGCATTTGGATATGAGTCCAATTCCATGGGTCTTCTGGATGATAATTTGGATTTTAATGGGTAAGGGATAGGGACTTACCTTACCAAGCTTGTAGGATTCAATGGCGGATGGCACCAGAGGTCACCGAGTGGTTGACGAGGATGATCCTGCTTTCATTGTCCGCCGAGGGGACCACATGTGTTCCCTAGCTATGGAGCATCAACCTCTTCCTGCTATCAAGGGTCGAGGTACCAGGGATCGCTGGGACAATTGGATGAAGGAGCCACAGCCCTTGCTTGAGCGAGTACTAGATGGTACTCCTTTTGCTGGCCTCCTCACCCTACGCTTCCATAATAACGACGCTAACCGCATGATGCTTGCGGCCCTTTGTGAGAGGTGGCGGGATGAGACCCACACCTTTCAGTTCCCTTGTGGGGAGTGGGGAATAACCCCTTTGGATATTTACATGCAGATAGGTTTCCCATTTCATGGGGCAATTGTTCCTCAAGTCAGCTCTCTAGCTCCTCTCACTTCCACCGACTGGCTACGGCTTGTCGGTGACGTCCCACCCGAGGGCGAATTCCAAGGCCATCAAGTGAAGATGCGATGGTTCTACAACAGTTTTGCTTCCGTCGTCCCTACCACCGAGCGAGAGGCCCTCCACAAGGCGCGGGCCATGATCACTTATGCTTTTGGATCCTTTCTTTTTTGCCATGCGAATGAGAGAGTTGATCTCAAATTTCTTCGTTTAGTCGAGGATCTTCATCACCTCTATAACTGGAATGGGGCTATCCTGACCCGTCTCTTTCAAGGTCTGGACAAGACCTGTCGGCATAGCCGGTCCTTCACAGGCTTCTGGCCTGTCGTTGAGGTACCTCTTCTTTCATCTTCCTTGGAGTCATTTGCCTTCTTTCTCTCTCTGATCATTAGATGTGCTTTTGCCCATACCTGCTTTTATGACCATTTTCCGCATCTTGCGCCGAGGATGCGAGACGACATTGAACCCTCTCAGTATCGCCACACGTACTGGCACCAACAAAATCGTCAGCGAAACTCCCGAGTTCCTGGAGACAATTGGCGTGCTGACATAGACGGGCTGACAGTTGAGGATGTAAGTATTCTTGCTTGTCTTTATCCTCGTGCTGTACTTGTAATTGATCGTGGTGATTTCCTTTGCTGAAGCTCGTCCGGATGCCGTACGCTAGTTTCCCTCTCTATTACACCCCCAGCGCGTGGAGGCATATGATGCTTCATGTCTCCGTATCATGCTTTCGGACGCTGAATCTTTTCAGTGGTACCTGGGGGAGAGGTTGCTTCGGCAAGTCACTGGGGTGGCTCGGGTCCCTTGTTCTGCACCTCCTCCAGCTGCTCCGATGCCGGTTGATGAGAGAGTTGAGGCTCTCGTGGGTCAGCCCGGATTTCGCTTCACGATCCCGGATCGTGATTATGATGAGTGGTATCTGCTGTTCGGCCAAGGGCCTCTGCTTCCTTCGCTTTATGTTCCAAGTGGCCGTCGCAGGTATGCTGGAGGTTCGGTGACTGCTCCTTTGATGGATCTTTATCATCGGGAGCGGGACACGAGGAGGGACGATGATGATTATGTCGGCGACTTGTAGCCTGCTCGGGTGCTCTGCTTTGTATAGCCTTGTATTTTTGCTTTTATCTTCTTTTGTATCAAGCTCTTTTGAATGAATATATAATCTTTGATTTGTCTCAAGATTCTTTGATGATGTCTGGAAGCTTTGACCTTTGACTTGTTCCTTAATGATTCGAAACTTCTTAGCTGCATGGATGATGGCTTGAACGGTCCAGATTGCTTGTTTAGGCCTTGTGGGCCCACTTGATGATTAGATCTTGGATTTTGGCCCTTCTTTTTTATGATCGAACCTTTGATCTTGCTGCTCCATGACTTGTGTAAGCTTTCCAATGGTTTGGATCCTGATGATCTAGCCATTGAATGGTTCAGATTGATAGATTCGGCCCTGTGGGCCCACTTAAGACCTTGGCTTTACTTTGGGGCACCCCTTTTGATGACTTGTGAGGCTAAGAAGGCTTCTCATGGTGTGGATGATGGCTTGAACGCTTCTGATCGCTTGATTTGGCTTTATGGGCCCACTTGATGGTTAGATCTTGGATTCTGGCCCTTCTTTTGATGATCAGCCCTTTAATCTTGCTGTTTGGTGGCTCATGTAGGTCCTTCAATGGTTTAGATTATGATGATCTGGTCTTTGAACGGCTTGGATTGCTTGTGGCCCCCACTTGATCACCTTTCCTTCTCTTTGGCTTGATCAGCCCTGTTCTGGCCGCATTGCTTCATGATTGGACCGGTGGGGCACCTTTTGTATGATCTTGATCAACTTCAGTTGAAATCTGGAGTGGACCGGAGCTTTGGGCGGCCCATGGAGCGCCATCTGCTGACGTGGACTGTCAACCTCACCTACCAAGAACCCTGGAGCCAATCCCGCAGAGAGAGGAAATCTGCGTCCGTACGGGCGGCCCAGGGCAGGCCGCCCAAGGCTCGCCTCTTGAGCGGCCTGGGCTGGCCCTGGTTTGGACATCCTCTGCTGTTCCTTTTTCCTGTCCCCCACATTCTCTGTGCCTATTTTTTCGATTCAGCCATGAATCTTCTCTTCCCCTTGTCTTTTCTTTTTTATCTTGTCCTCTTCCCATTTTGTCCTTTCTTGGGCAATGGATGGTGGGGATTTATGGGCTGTGGGGGCTGTCCATGGTGGGTCCCACACTCCAACACTTGGTGAGGGCTTTAATGATGGAGGGATTCCTTTAAGGGAGGGTGTAGATGGTGTATTGAATGGAAGCATTGATGAGAGGCTTGGGATGGTAGTTGATGGAGCTTTGAATAGCTCCATTAATGGTGGGATGGCTGGATTTTCAGATTTGAATGGGCCCCTCATTATGGGAGGAATGGATGGTATGGATGGGATGATGGGATGGGACATAGGTGAGGCTATGCACCCCTTGAGTGTGGGCCCCATGGATGATGTGATGGATGGTGATGATGGGACCATGAGGGACATAGATGGGCTGATCTCATGCTTGGATGGTATGGATGGCTCAAATGGTACCTTCGACGGTCTGGATGCTCTTGATGAGGACCAGGATGAGCGGTATACTTGCTTGGGTGGACTTGATGTGATCATTGATGATGTACCCTTGATGATGGACGGTGTAGATGCCTCGATGATCCCTTTGATCGGCCAGGATGATGTTTGGATTCATGATTTCCTGTTGGAGGGGGCCGCAGGTCCAGATCTGACCGTTGATTCTTCGATTGGGGTTGGTGGGACCCTTCTGGCTGGTTCAGATACTTTCTTTGACGGTCGGATTGGTCAGGATTCCACGATGTGCGGTGTGATCTTCACCGATGGCCCTTTTGCTGGAGAATATCATCTTGATCATCGGCCTTTTGCGCACTCTGTTCATGAGGTGGGCGAGTCTTCTCACGCGGCTGAGATTATGACAGTTTCAGACAGCGATGCGACCATATCAGACATAGCCGTCACTGAGGGCAGGTCAGGGGCTGTCGAGTCTGCAGAGGTTCCAGCCTTTCCTTCTCCTTCGCCCGTTGACCTTCCGATCCTCGATGAGTCATTATTGATTTCTGGGCCTTTTGTTCTGGATGGGGTACCAGTGAGGACTTGTCAGCTGCTTCCTCGTCCTTCTTGCTCGCCACGACTGCTTGCTTGGCTTGACAGCTTGTCAGTTTATGAGATTCGAGATTTGGAGTCTTATGGCTTTGGCAGTCTGATTCATTTGGCCAGAGTTGATATTGATTGGAGGATGCTTGGAGCTGCCTTGATTGACTGGGTCCCCTCGTTGAACTTGTTTGCGTTCAACGATATGGAGATGGGGCCTTCTTTGGAGGAGCTTGCACGCTTGACAGGCCTGCCCTGGGATTACACTCAATATTTCTCGCCGAAGACGTTGCCGAAGACTGCCACACCGCAGAACTGGTTCGGGATTCCTTATCTTGTTCGTCCTGCAGCTGGTGGCCAGGATGCCGTAGTGTTCTCTTTGGACTTGCTGTATGATCTTTTTTCTGGTCCTTAGAGTACGGCCGGTTCTACCTTTGCTCGGAACGCACTGATGTTCTGCTTGATTGCTAAGGTGCTGTTCTCGGGATGGCGTAGATCCCAGACTCCTCTGCTTTTTGAGGTGATGAGCCGAGCTGTCCGTCGGCAGGGGATCATTTCTCTCATCTTGGCCGAGCTGTTCGATGGGCTGACTGACTGCGCCCTGGGTCGCACTCGTGTTCTTCGCGGCTGTTGTGCCTTTCTTCAGGTCTCTTTTCTGCACCCTTTTTCTTCTTGCTTTTGCTAGGAATTGTTTTGCTTTAGCTGAACTTCTTTCGTTTTCTGTGATTAGGTCTGGCTATGGGAGCGTCTTTCTCTGACCGTTCCTGTACCTCTTCCTGGCATCCCTAGCTCTGACATCATGCGTTATATCATGGAGTTCCTTCCGCATACTGCTAGGATGAGCGAGCCCTTGTATCGCAGGATGTTCGCTGATCTGCGTGACTGGAACGTTCGTTGGGAGTCATCTTGGCTTTCACTTCCTCCAGTGCTTTGCGATGCACACCGCCTTCCTCTGATGTTGGTAGGCTTTCGATCCTACTTTTCTTACCATCCCATTCGGTTCCTGCGACAGTTTGGATATGAGCAGGATGTTCCTCTTTTTGCTTTCACGGGTATCGGGCGTCGAGCACTTCCCTCTAGGTCCTCTGACTTCAGGACCCGGATTGATTGTTCTTGGGCGAGTCACTTGACTGCTGATTTGCTGGGTTTTGAGCTGCGGACTTTTCCGATGGCGACCGCCTCGTACCAGTACTGGGTTGCTGAGCAATCTTTGTATCGACGTATCTCTTGCTGGCACCAGACTGCTGATGAGGATGAGCAGGATATCCTTGGAGATGCTGGCTCTTCATCTGGTTCATATGAACCTTTTGAGGAGCGCCCATTCATTAATCCTTGCTTCCTTTTGGCCACTCATGGCCATCTGCTGTCTGAGATCTCTGCACTTCGGTATCATTGTGAGATGATGTCGAGGAGATTGGTTACCGATCAGAGGTTGACTGATGAGGAGACAGCGATCCGTACCCTTGAGCGCGATGAGGCGCATTACCTGCGTATGGAGGTGAGCAGGTTGAGAGCGAGACTATCTTTTTATGAGTCAGAGGACTCGCCTGATGTGGCCGAGGAGGAGGGTAGAGATTGATTGTGTTGGCCACCTGCACATTCTTTTTTGCATGTATGATTGATGATGATGTATTTTTTTGTATTTTTTGAAAAAGATGATATGATATGTGTAAAAGAAATATGATGCATCTAATTAAAAAAGAGAAAACTGTTTGAAAATCTACTGTGCCATGAGTTGTCTTGTGAGTGTTTCTGGACTTTGTGTCTGGATATAGGAATCAGAACTGGGGCTCGGTCAATGATTTGACCGATGTCTCGAGATTTGACTTGCTTGATCCTTTGGTTCCCTAGAGATGTAGGCAATGGAAACTCTTGCTTCCTGAGATTGTCAGAGTTTGTAGAGTTCTTCACTCCTGACTGTACTTCCTCTTGTTCTTGCACTTTCACTGCTTGAACCGATCTGGACTGTCTGATTTCTTGGTACCTGCACTTTTATTTTTTCTTTTTTTTCATTTGAAGCCATTTTTGCCTGCAGTGCTCTTTCGAGTTTTCACCACAGCCGGCTTTTTCCCGTCATTTTTGCCCGTGGCGCCCTTTCGGATTTTCACCATGTCCCGGGTATTTGGTCTTGCCTGCCCCTTGGCAGCTATGCTGTTTTTATCCTTGGCGCCCTTTCAGGTTTTCACCAAGTCCGCTGTATGCCCACTGTTTTTACTCGGAGCGCCCTTTCGGGTTTTCACTCCGCCCTCTTTGTTTAGGCACACATTTTCTTTTTCTTTTTTTCTTTTTTTTTTCTTTTTCTTTTCCTGCATCCTTGGATAACTGCGGCGGCTAGAGGTCGGGAATCCGTCGTTGCCGGCCGATGGCAGTCTTTCAGCCCTTATCCTGAGTTACGATAATAGAGCTGTCGGTCTTTGCTAAAGACCCCTCTGAGATGAATGGATGGATGACTGTGTTTCTTGGATTGATTTTTTTTTTCTTGAGTGCCTTTCTTTGGCTTCCCTTTTTCTTTTCTTTTTTTCTCTTTTTTTTTAATATTCTTTTTCTCTCCCCCTTTTTTTTCTTTTCCTTTTGAATCCTGTATGTTTCTCTTTTTGAATCCCCTTGTTTGAAACACTTGTTGGTGGACGGAAATGATTTCTCAGAGGTCTTAGCTTCAACCTCTTGACTTCAGCTTTATTAAAGTAACTTTTGATACGGTCAGAATGGCTTACCCGTGAAAGATCTTCACGTTGTCGGCGTTGGTTGGCTCAGGAAGATCCACACCTCTCATGCTGGTGAGTCGGAGGGCGCCTCCGGGAAGTACTTCCCTGACGATCAGTGGCCCGTCCCACGAGGGTTTGAATTTTCCTCTGGGGTCCGGAAGGTGCGACGGTAGAATCTTCTTCATAACCATGTCGCCTACCTTGAAACTTCTTTTTCGGACTCTCTTGTTGTAAGCCCGAGCGATCCTTTTCTGATAACACTGTGAATGACTTAGTGCACGCATGCGCTTTTCATCTGCTAGCTGCAACTGATCGAATCTGGCCCGTTGCCATTCTCCTTCTTCAATTCCGCTTTGTAATAACACCCGTAGTGATGGTATTTCCACTTCGACTGGTAGAACTGCCTCCATTCCATAGGTAAGCTCGAAAGGAGTAACGCCCGTAGCAGACCGTACAGACGTTCGATAGGCCCAAAGTGCATATGGGAGCATATCTGACCAATCTTGATAGGTCACGACCATCTTCTCGAGTATCCTGACGATTGTCTTGTTTGCGGCTTCTACCCCACCATTCATCTGGAGACGGTAGGGGCTTGATCGATGACGTTGGATCTTGAACTTGCGGAGGAAGTCATCCATCTTCTTGTTGACGAACGAGGGTCCCATTATCTGTGATGATAGCATTAGGGATTCCATACCGGCATATGATGTTGTTCTTTATGAATTTGATCACCTGAGATGCTGCAATTGTGGTGTAGGAGGCTGCCTCAACCCACTTGGTGAAGTAGTCGATTGCCACAAGTATGTACTCATGACCATTTGATGCTTTGGGACTGATCTTGCCGATGATGTCGAGCCCCCACATGGAGAAGGGCCAGGGGGTGGTCAGGTTGTATAACTCTGATGATGGGGCATGGATTTGATTCGCATGCTCCTGATACTTGAAGCATTTTCTGACGTGCTGGCAACAGTCTGTCTCCATGGTGAGCCAATAGTAGCCGAGTCGTAGAATCTTCTTTGCCATCATGTGCCCATTCATGTGAGGGCCACTGATTCCTTCGTGTATTTCTTTCATGATCTTTGCAGCTTCTGTTTCATCGACGCATCGGAGGAGGATGTGATTATAGGATCGCTTGTAGAGAACTTCGCCACTGATGGTGAACTGGCCTGCCAAACGTTGGATGGTTCGACGATCGTTGCTGTTGCTGATTCTGGATACTCCTGGGTTTCGAGATATTGCTTGATGTCGGCATACCAGGGTTTGTCAGGGACAGCTTCGGCTTCTTCTATTTGCAGGCAAAAAGCAGGTTCTTCTTGAATTTCGACTGTGAGCTCCCATTCTGAAGTTCCTTTTGGGATCTCGAGCATTGATGCGAGCGTGGTGGAGCATCTGCAAACTGGTTCTTGGCTCTGGGCATGTATGAGAAGGTGATTTCCTTGAATTCTTCGATCAGATTGTCGAGATACACATGATATGGTATCAACTTCTCGTCTTTGGTCTTCCATTCGCCATTGGTCTGATTGATGATAAGCTGTGAGTCTCCAAACACTCGTAGCTTCTTGACCCCCAAGATTATGGCTTCCCTTAAGCCAGCGATGCATGCTTCATACTCTGCCATGTTGTTGGTGCACTCGAATGCTATGCGCTTTGAGATAGGAATAGGGACATCATCTGGAGAGTAGAGGATTGCTCCAATACTGCTCCCTTTAGAATTTGCTGCGCCGTCGAAGAATAACGTCCACTCATCTTTTTTCTTCTTTTCTTCCTCTTCAATGAGCAAGAGATCTTCATCAGGGAAGAATGTCTTGAGCGGTTGATAATCTAGGAGGGAGTGGGCGGCAAGATGATCGGCGAGGGCCTGTCCCTTGATTACCTTCTGAGTGACATAGGTGATGTCGAACTCAGACAAGAGTAGCTGCCATTTAGCTATTCTCCCAGTGAGTGCTGGTTTCTCGAACAGGTACTTGAGCGGATCCATGTGAGCGAGGAGGAGAATAGGGAATGCAATCATGTATTGACGGAGTCGCTGAGTTGCCCAGACTAGGGCAAGGCAAGTCTTCTCGATCGGGGAATACCTGGTCTCATAATCGGTAAACTTTCGACTCAAATAGTATATTGCTTGTTCCTTCTTCCCGGTCTCGTCGTGCTGGCCGAGGACACAGCCAATGGCTCCTGCTGCTACCGAGATGTATAACAATAAGGGTCGTCCGGGGGCGGGCGGCACTAGGACTGGAGGATTCATGAGATATCTCTTGATGCGATCGAAGGCAACTTGGCAATCATCATTCCATTCTTTTGGAACATTCTTCCGGAGGAGCTTGAAAATGGGTTCACAAATAGGTGTGAGCTGTGCGATGAAGCGACTGATGTATTGAATTCTGCCGAGGAAGCCACGAATTTCTTTCTCTGTTCTAGGAGGGGGCATCTCGATGATTGCTCTGGTTTTGGTCTCGTCGACCCTGATGCCATCCTCGCTCACCATAAAGCCGAGGAGCTTACCTCCCATTGCACCGAAGACACATTTCTGAGGGTTAAGACGGAGCTTGTACTTTTCTAATCTGTTGAATAACTTCTTCAGATCTTCAAAGTGTCCTTCAATTGTGCGAGATTTGACGATCATGTCGTCCACATATACTTCGAGCTCCTTGTTCATCATGTCGTGGAATAGTGCTGTCATTGCTCGCTGATATGTTGCTCCTGCGTTCTTCAGACCGAACGGCATTACCCTGTAACAGAAGGTTCCCCATGGAGTGATGAACGATGTCTTCTCGCGATCTTCGACGGCCATCTTGATCTGATTGTAACCTGAGAACCAGTCCATGAATGAGAAGATCTTGTATCCAGCAGTGTTGTCGACCAGAGTGTCGATATGTGGCAAAGGGAAGTCATCTTTAGGACTGGCTTTGTTGAGATCTCGGAAGTCGATGCACATTCGAACCTTGCCATCCTTCTTCGGTACTGGTACGATGTTGGCGAGCCATTCAGGGTAGTTGGAGACTACTAAGAATCCCGCATTGTATTGCTTGATGACTTCATCTCGGACTTTCAGAGCCCATTCTGGCTTCATTCTTCGGAGTTTCTGCTTCACTGGCTTCATATCTGCCTTGGTTGGCAGATGGTGTACAACGAGCTCTTCATCGAGCCCCTGGCATGTCTTCATATGAGAACGCGAAGTTGGACAATCTTGGAGCTAGGAAATCTATCATTTTCTGTTTCATCTCAGGTGGCAACGATTTTCCAATGCGTACTTCCCTAGGGATCTCAGGTGTCCCCAAGTTTACTATCTCGAAATCATCGGCTACAACATTGGCTTTAGATTCGAACTTTTTGAGGAGATCCTCTAGTTCGGGAGCTGGATCATCATCTTCCTCATCCCGGGCTTCGTCCAGACCCATGAGCTCGAAGTCTAATTCAATGTCGAAATCATATGATTCGACTTCAAACTCATGCGACTCATTAGACGAACTTGGCACACTATTGAATGCAGGAAAAGAAATATTTTTTGGTTTTTGAGATTTTTCTGAAATGGAAATACTAGATGTTTTTGGCTTTTGAAAGTTTTTGATTTTTTTGGATTTTCGAAATTCACGGGACTTTGAACAAGCGGGCATTGCAGACCATGATTGATCCCAACTTGTTCCAAAGTTCCGGTCGCTGCTTAAACAGGCGTTTTTTTTGGAAGCCAGAGCCCTCAGATGGCTCTTTGGCTGATTCAAAAGTGAGGGGAACAGATGACCATTCAGGACCCCACACTTCCTCCCTTGAAGAGGTGGGGGTTGATGATTTGGGCGAAGGATCATGGTCTGGCCCAATGACCATGACTTCTCTCTGGTCGGGTTCGAGATCTGAGTCGCACTCAGTCCCTCCCGGATCACTTACCTCGCATTGCAGTTCGTCTGGTTTCACAGTGAGACACAAGTTTGGAACCTGGACATAAGACCAATCTAGGGCTGGCCACTTCCCTTTCTTCGTCCAATGGATGGGCTGCTTCTGCCCCTGGCTGATGATTGATTATGTTGACTTTGCAGAGATGGGCAAGTCGTGCCCCTTGCTAATTGGTGCTGAGATGGGCGAGTTGTGCCCCTTGCTGATTGAAGTGGGCAGGTTGTGCCCCTGGTTGAGAGAAGTGGGCAAGTTGTGCCCCTGGTTGGGAGCAGGTGTCAGAGTAACCTGGTCCTGAAGCTGCTGTATTTGACTTCCTTTTTCGTCTTCATCCTTTTCTTCTCCTTCTGGAGACTTAGATGGTTCGAGAATCTGATCCCATCGAATGGGGGGCCACGTGGCCCAAACTAGGCTCATCGGGAGGCCTTTGTGTAGTGCAGTCGGTTGATTCCCTCCTGGATCTTTGCAAGGTTCTCCTGGCTTGACGAATTGGATGGGTGAGCACCGAAATTTCTTCCTCCTTTTGTCCATGAATGTTGACCTGTATCCGAGTCCCCATTTGCGTTGGTTATATATCAGCGGTACCTTTCTGGACTTGAAGTGATTCTTCATTCAGTATTTGAGGCTCAGACACTCTGCCGGTGAAAAGACACGATCCACCCTTATCGGTTCTGGATTGGCGATAGAGTTCACAGTCTCGAATTCGAAACCGTGAAACGGGATGTCTTCTTCAGAGTGCTGGATATCGATGACCGGGATGTCTGGTTCAGTGGCAGCAGCATTGGAAGGAATGATGAGCTCATTCTCTGCATGGATAGAGATCACTTGATTTCCACAGATATACTTCACTCGTTGATGCAGGGTTGATGGCACAGCTCCAACCTTGTGCAGCCACGGTCGTCCGAGCAACATGTTGAAAGAGGCTGATATATCCAGGATTTGGAATGTGATGGTGGAGACTTCCGGACCTATCTGTACCTCTATGTCGACTTCCCCTTCTACTGATCGGCGGGTGTTGTCAAATGCTCTGACGCATATGGTGCTGGGTCGGAATGAAGAAGGACTGATTCCCAGATGTTCTGCAGTCTTGAGTGGGCAGACATTTAAGCTTGAGCCATTATCGATAAGGACCAGCGGAACACAGAGGTCTTTGTATCGTAAGGCTATGTTGAGGGATCGCCCATGATCGCGTCCTTCTAGTGGCAACTCGTTATCTGTGAAGGTGATGGCGTGCGGAGCCAGGAGTTGTCCAATCATCAAAGCTATCATTTCTGGTGCCGTATCGGAGGAGACATGAGCATCGTTCAAGGTTTTGGCAAACATTTCTCGGTGTATGCGAGATGTGCAGAGTAGCTCCCATACTGAGATTTGTGCAGGGATTGACTTGAGTTGAGTCGCCACATCGTATGCGGCTTCATTTTTGTTGCCGAGGCCTGAGAGAGCGCCTTTGGGATCTCCTCTGTTCTGATTATCTCTTCGGATGCAACGCCCATTGGGATTCATGTTCCCCACTTCCGCACATTCTGGATAGTGCCATGGAACCTCTTTGTAGTTTTCCTCCCTTTTGCCTTCTAGGACCACCGGTTCTTGCAACGGTGCTGGTGTGGGTACCAGATCTTCCTCGTATGGAGCTTTTGCCTTGAGGACTACATTGTTGCCTATGCTGAAGGAGTAATATCGAGGCTTGTCTTCATAGACCACATAAGGTCGCGGTCCTGGCTTGATTGTTCCTGGGACAGGAGGCTCCCATGGAATGAATACTGGTCCTCTTGATATGGCAGGAGGTTTCTCTGTTCGTCCGAGCTGCCGTAGCGTGATTGACACGCCTTCGGGATTTGCCCCTTGCAATATGACTGGCTCAATTGGAAGAGCTCCTTCCAAGACAACGGGCTCTTGCTGCTGATGAGTGTAATCCTTCCATTGCGGATTGGATTGTTCTGGAGTTGCCCCTTGCAAGATGACAGGTTCGTATGTGGGCTCAATGTATGATTGTGCTCCTTCCAGGACGACTGGTTCCCAGCTTGAATGGTTGTAAGGTGCCCCTTGAACAACTGGTATATCATATGGAGGTGCTCCTTCGAGTACTACTGGCTCGGAGATTGAAGGAAGAAAGGGACCTGCCCCTTGCAAGATTGGAGGAGGATTTGTCGGCCCATAGGTGTAGGCATGAATGGATTGGATGGGGGAGAAGAAGCGATCGAGATGGTCCCCTTCTTCTATACTATTGACTGCAGGGCCACGAGACGAACTGGGGTCCGTTGGATGCTGAGGCAGAGGATTATGAAGGATGTTGGTGGAAGCTGCTGGAGAAGTTCCAGGGACTGAGATGACGATCTTGCGGTCATCAATCAGGTCTTGTATGGCATTCTTCAAAGTATAGCATCGATCAGTGGCGTGGCCACGTCCTTGATGATAGGCGCAATACTCATTTTCTCGGTAGTTTGGTGGCAAAGGATAAGGAGGAGGCCTAGGTGTCATCAGAGTGAGTAACTGCTTTTGTACCAGCGTAGTCATGATTTGACTAAGTGGTTGACTGAGTGGAGTGAACTTCCTGGACTCCCTGTAATTCTGCCTGTTCTGGTACGAGTATTGGCCGTTTCCTCTGAACTGCTGCTGTTGTCGAGGTGGTTGTGGCTGAGGATTTGGTTGTGGCTGATACCACTGAGGTTAATGCTGAACTTGATTCTGCTGATACTGTTGACGTCTCTGTGGGGGAGCATGTTGATTTCCTTGAGCAGTGGTATTGATGTTGTTTACCTCTGTTGGGCGGGGAGGAGAACCACTGCGGTTTCCATTCCCATGCCCGATAGGTCTTCCTTCCACTCTGTTCCTCTTGACTGGAGTGGCCTGATGAGGCCATGGGGAGATTGTCCCGGCCCAGATTCCTGCTTCGACTTGCTCTCCAGCACGGATTAGCTGCGAGAAGTTCGCATATGGATGCGAGATGAGATACCCGGATATGCCTGGATATGTTGAATGAACAATCATGGAGATTTGTTCTTCATCGTCGATAGGCGTTCGCATTCGAGCTGCCATAGCTCGCCAACGTCCCACATAAGCTGATAGTGTTTCATCACTTCTTTGCCTGAGAGCTGCGAGGTCGGCTCTTTTGGGTGCCATGTTGAGATTGTATGCGAATCTGTCGACGAAAGCCTGGGAAAGCTGTTCCCATGTTCTGATGTGGTGGCAGTCCAATGAAGTGTACCAATCTAGGGCATCGCCCTTCAGAGATTTTTGGAACAAACGAATAAGGGCCCCTTCATTTCCTGCGATTGCACTCAGCTCCCCGCAGAAAGCCTTGAGATGTGCTGTGGGACAACCGCTGCCATCGTATCTCTTGAATTTTGGTACCTCAAAGTTTTGAGGTACTTGAGCATCTGGGAAAGGACACAAGTCTCTGAACTTGGTCGAAGGTAAGTCGATTCCTTGCTGTCGCTGAAGCTGATTTTGCAAGATATGGAAACTGCTCCCACAACTCGTCCCGTCCTGCGTGATCTGTTACGAGCGACTGCGGTGCCAGGTCCGTGGTAGAATGGCACCGTTTCTTCTTCGGGCATAGTGGTCGATGTCTTCGACCCTATGGTGCCTTGCTGAAAGACCAACCGCGGGGTTTTGCTGAAATTGGATTTGATTGACTGCAAGGGATTCTGATTGAACTTGCGTGCTCGTTGCAAATGATGGTAACTGAAACTGGAGAACTGTACTGAAGGTTGAACTGGGAAACTTGCTGGAAATTGAACCTGGATTTTGCTGATATTGAAGATTGCTGAAAATAACTGGATGTTTGCTGAATGGAAGAATGATGGAAATTAACTGAAATCCCAGTGTGGGCGGCTGGCGGATGTGGTGCTGGTGGAATGGAATGAAAAAGTGCGAGAACTGTTTGCAGGAGGCTGATGATGCTGGGAAGCTGACCCACCGTGTTGGGTATTCGCCCACTGATCCTCTGGACTGATGTGGGCTTGACACTGACCCCCGTTGGGTGGATTCGTCATGCTGTTCGCTGGCAGTGGCAAAAGTGAATGTCCCTGTTGCCTGGAAATTGAATTGAAATCCCATCGGCGGGGATGTGCTGAAATTGAAAAGGTGTCCCATCGGCGGGGACATGCTGAAATCTACTGAGATTGTTGTTTGCAAGATTGACTGGAAGCTGACTGGATGTTCCTGCAACGGAAGTGCTCTGAGATGGCCTTGTCGTCGCAGGAAGATATTGAGAAGGATGCCCCATAGCAAAGGGCTGAGGAGGCTGCTGTCGGTAGTCTTGGGCAGACTCCGATGGTTGTGCTTGATTTGAACTGGAGGCCGGGAGGACCCGGCATGGTTGCTGAGATTGCTGAACTGGGCCAACTTGACTGTTGGCTGCTGCGGTGGCTTGTGCTTGCATGAATTGCAAGAGCATTTCTTGCATTGCTCTCACTCCTTGTGCCAATTCTTGTATGATTGGCGTATTATCGATGGGCTGTTGCGCTGGAGGTTGCGCTTCGGTCATTTCAAGAGCAGGGAAGTGATGAGTTTCTTCTTCGTGGTCGGACATGGCTTGCTGAGCCCGAGTGCGGATTATGCTGCGGAAGGGAAGCTGTCTCCGAACACGTTGAGCCCGAGGTGGCGCAATGGTGAGGACTATACTCTACTCTTTTTGGGTTTTGGGATTTTTTTTTTTTTTTTTTTGGAATTTTCTATTTTTTTTTGTTTGGGTTTGGGTAGAATGCTATGCAGATGAGATTGTATGAGGATTAATGACTTTCAAGTACGGGAAGGATTCTGTTTTCAAGTCGGATCACGACTAGTGGGACTAGCTTATCCCCAGCAGAGTCGCCATTCTGTGGACCCTCGCCGATTTTTCCGCGCTCCCACACGACGTTCTTCTCCCTTCCCCTTTCCTTTCGGAAAAGAAGGAGATGAGGATGCGTGAGTGCGAAATCGCCGTTTGTGCCACTGGCTTGCCTCGTTCTCGAGGGCTTTATTTGGTAGTCGTGTTAAGCTGGATATGTTTAAATGAGTTTATATAAAACCAGAGTCGCCACTAGCCAGTTACTTCGAATCTACAGTCGGCTAGACCCCGTAGAAACGTTAGAGAAGGGAATCCGAAGATTCCTTCCTCTAAAATGACTCCTGTTGATCTGCGGCCAGAGATTCAAGGTAAGGGATCACGGTTACAGGGTGGGAAGAGGTTAAGCACCCCACACACTGCCCGTACCGAAGTACGGTCTCTACTTCACAGAATCGATCGAATACTTGAAAGTCTAGTTTAATCCTCGTATATTCTCATGAATGACATGATGCATGAATGCGGGTCTGAACAGTAAGAGTTTCTGATGGGCAGGTTCCAACAACGGGCAAGCCCAGAGCGTACGCTCGAACTGACAGGTGCTTTATGCGAGATGATGCATGCTGTGTGCTTGAATATTCAAAGTGCTTATAGTGATATGTACGTGAATGCAGGTCTGAACAGTAAGAGTTTCTGATGGGCAGGTTCCAACAACGGGCAAGCCCAGAGCATACGCTCGAACTGACAGGTGCTTAATTTAAGACATATGCGGTGTGCTTGAATAATCAAGGTGCTTGTAGTGGAGCAGGGGGGTTGGAAGAAAAGTAAATGTTGCACTTATGCTAGATGCAAATGAGATGATGCTGGAGAAATGAGTAACTGGATGGACGGAAGTGTCGCAAGGGTTTGCTTCGAGTGGCTGGATCAAGACTTGGGTGGCTTGAGAGGCTTGGACCAGTGGTCAGGCTGGACTGGACCAGGGTTAGGCTCTCCTCAATCTGGCTCTCCTTAGTGGAAAAATGGGCTAAGGGGTGGATGAGGACTCGGACCGCACCCGGACTGGCTGGACTTGAAGGGCTTGTTGAAATGAGAAGGGGAGGGGGGTATTTATAGCAGCAGAGAGGGGCACTCTCGTAATTTTTTCCTGGCGGCCTGCCATGGGCCGCCCGTACGGCCGCTCCTCGGTTTCCAGCGAGTACGGTCGCTCCCTCGGGGCTGCTGTTGGACTCGCTAGTCGACTCAGTGAGTTGACTCAGCGGGTCGACTCGGTGGTTTGACTCGACAGGTTGACTCGACGGGTTGACTCGGTGTTTTGACTCGACGGGTTGACTCGACGGGTTGACTCAGCGGGTTAACTCAGCGAGTTGACTCAGTGAGTTTGACTTTTTTGGAATTTTTTGACTGGCCTTTTTTATGGGGGGTTTTTCAGGGTGGTGTTTAGGACTGGGTTGACTGGGTTCAGGCTTGAACTGGGCTATGGAATGGGGCTTATAAGGGTGAGTTTGGCTGAGTTTAGACTTGGAATTTGGGGGTATGGTCCTCCATTCAACCAGCTATCTCTACCAACAGTGTAGCCGAAGGTGGGGTGTCTACAGATGATCTACATAGAAGGTGCACCCCCACACGATGGATGGTGGACATCAAAAGTGGGCCCCACATGATGGACAACCCAGTTTGAAAGGTGGGGCCCACATGATGGACACATCAAATGTGGATTCCACATCATGAGTAGTGGACATTGAAGGGCCCCACATACAGGGCAATTAACATTGATGGTAGGCCCCACATAATAGATGACCTACATCAAGGTGGGCCCCATATAATGGATGGTCCACATAAAAGGTCAACCAAAGCAACCGTCTGGATTGCTCTTATAATGGAGTTTAATCTTTAAAATTGACATCAACTACTCCTAAAGAAAGCTCTTATTTGAACATCTTACTGAGCGTGCTTATTTCAAATGAGAGCTTTCTATGGTTTGAAAATGTTATTTACCAAATGAGCTTATTTAAAACAAGAGCTAGAATAAAAGGAGCTTATTAGAGTAACTCTTATTTGAAAAGCTCTTATTAGATTAGAGTAGAGACGTCAAACGAGCCCTTATTACTAAATTTTAATATTTTTAAAGAATTTTTTCTGTTTAGGGCGTTTAATTTAGAATTCTATTGACAAATAAAAAATGAATTTTTTTTTTAGCTAACCGAAGTAATATAGTTCCCCATCGAATTTTAAAACGATAATAATGTCCTTCATCTTCTAAAAAAATACAACACTTTTTTCATTATCTTGTGAGGTCTAATCGGAGATATAAACCGTTTATCTCGAAATACCCATCAAGCCCTTCAAAATGAGTTGTCACTTGCCTAGAATAGAGATTGGAGCATTGAGATCTAAGACCTCGAAGTTGTCGTATTCTTGCACATCCGGGCTACTTGTGTGGTAACAATGATTTTACTTTATGGCCCAATTTTGATGTATTTTTAGACTCCCTTTTGTTATGCTGACTATCCAACTTATAGTACTCATTGATGGCTTCAAAAGAAGTAGTTGCACGTTTCAAACGGAGATCAAAGCATTGAAATCTTGTTCATCAAAGTTGGTGTGCTATTGTATATCTGGGTCACATCTATAGTAATAATGATTTGACTTTGTGGCTCCATTTTTTTTTATTTTTCTACTCTCTTTAGAGATGTGGACCGCACATCTTGTGATACTCATAGATATCTTCGGAACAAGTGGTCATTTACCTAGAATGGAGATCGGATCATTCAGATCCTAGACATCGAAGTTGGTGTGTCATGCACATCAAGCCACATGTGCCGGTAACAACAATTTGACTTTGCAGCCCAAATTTTGAGGTGCTTCTAATCTCCTTTTGAGATGTGAATTGTAAAGCTTGTAGTAGTCATTGATAGCTTAGAAACAAGTGTTTGCACATCCCAAGCGGAGAAATGAACGCTAAGATCATGGACATACAAAATTGAATGCCGTCACACATGTTGACCCAAAAAAAAAAGGTGAAATCTAATGCCTACTATTTGTGGCCCAGTTTTTAGGATTTTTTTGTCTCCTTTGGAAGATCTAAGCCTTCCATGACTTCCAACACTTCAAGCTCCATGAAATCAAGAAGTCGCTTGTCAAGATCAAAGCATGGATTGCGATAGAAACGAATGTTCAGGAGAGCTTGTTCATTCAGTGGATCATATCTCCTCATCCACTAATTGGATTTGGATAAAATTTGGTATGAGTGGGTTTCTTGATATGTTCTTCTAGGTGGTTCGATCAGATTGGACCATGCCTAACCAGATCCGACCAGATGAGATTGTAGCCATTTAATCTTTTTTTAATATATATAATTCAATTCAAGTCACATTGGGTTAAAAATGGTTCTGTAGCCCAATGAATACCAACTGGACACATTTGATTATTTAAAATAATCAAAAGGTGGCCTAATTAAGGAGAGGTAGACCATAAATGTTTAGCATTGTTGCATGGCGAGATCAAAGAAGCACCTATCAAAACCAGCTTATATTTAAAGCCCAATATTTGGGCAGTCTTGATTGGCATGACACATCGAATATTTGATCCATTCATTGGATATTTGGTGCAGATCTCACGCATGCATTATATTGACCTTCAAACTCTCTTCACCCATGCAATTTACCATACAACTTCTTAAACCAGTGAGGGCTAACTTATAAATTGAGCGACATTCTCTTGCTAGAATGCATAGGAGAAAAGGATAAATTTTATTAGCTTTTGGCATAGGTGTGTCATATTTGGTATAATGACAATAACATGTTTCATCTCATACTCTACGAAAAATATAGATTGAGACAATGGCAAATATGATAAATTGTCAATTTTCAAACATTTGTGGTTTGCACAATCAAATAATTTTTTGTGAAAAAAGTGCTTATTTTTTATATCAATATTTTTTTTTCAGATAAATTACTAAATCAATTTTTTACTAATATGAATAGTAAAATTTAGTACTTTAAAATTTTAGCACTTAATTTAATTTTCAAACTTTATTTTCCAGTTTACCAAAAAACACATGTGAGCTAAGGGTTATCTAACATCTCTTATCTAACCCAATAAGAGCTAGAGAATTATAACATTTTGTTATAATATTTGTTTTATAAAAGGCTTATTGAGTAAAATCATTTTTTAAGAATTGAAAAAAAAATTTAAAATAAGCATATTTAGTAAAACATTCAAATTATAACTTTTTTTTAAAGAATAATTGTTATTATTTTTTAAAATTGTAACAACTCCAGCTTAAACAAGCACGCCTCTTACAATGAATGTTAGCCATCCATCATGTCGATGTGAATTGTCCATCATGTAGAACCCACCTTTGATGTGAACCAAACTTTTGAAGTGGGCCATCCATAATGCAATGCCCGCCTTGAATGTGGACTATTCATCATTAGGGTCTAAACTTTGATGTAGATCATCCATTATGTGGGTCCCATCCCGATGTTAGTCATCCATCATGTGGGGCCCACCATAAATGTTAATTGTCCTTCATGCAGGGCCCTTTAATATCCACTACCCATACCCATCACATGGAGCCCACATTTGATGTGTCCATTGTGCGGTCCCCACCTTTGAAGTGGGTTGTCCATCATGTGGGGCTTGCCTTAGATGTGCATCATCATTATGTGAACTTTCCATTACGTGGCAACCACCTTGATGTTGGTCATTCATCAACTGGGGGTCACTTGATGTGGGTCATCTATCATGCAGGGCCACCTTTTGATGTGGGCCATCCATCATGTGGGGCCTGCCTTTGATGTGTGTCATCCATCAGGTGGGGCTAGTTTTAATGTCTGCCATCAATCATGTGGGGTGCACCTTTTATGTGTATCATCCATCATTTTTGGGTCACTTTGGGTACGGGTTCATCACGTGAGACCTCATATGTGGACCATTCATCAGGTGGGGCCCACTTTATGTGGATCATTCATCATGCGGGGCCACACTTTGATGTGGGTCATCCGTCATGTGTCCATTACGTGGGTCTACCTTGATGTGGACCATTCATCATGTGGGGCATCACCTTTAATATGGGTTGTTCATCATGTGGGCCCATCTTTGATGTCAATTTCCATCATGTGGGTCCCACCTTTGATATGGACTATCCATTAGGTGGGGCCCACTTGAAGGGGATAGTTTGTCATTTTTATTTGGGCCATCCATCATGTAGGGCCTAACTTCAATGTATACCGTACATTATGCCCAACTTTATATGGACCATTCATCGTGTGGGGCCACCTTTGATGTCATCTTTCCACTGTGGGCCCACCTTCAATGTCCACCATCCATCACGAGGGTCCCACTTTTGATGTGGACTGTCCGTCAAGTAGGGCGTACTGATGACGATCATCCATTATGTGGAGCCACACTTTGATGTGGCCATCCATTGCATGGGGCACACCTTTGATATTAACGGTCTACTATGCAGGCCTGTATTGATGTGGATCATTCATCATGTGGGTCCCATAGGGAAGTTTAGAATTTTTTTAAATATTAAAGCCCTGCACCTGTACCCACTTAAGTTAATTAGGCTCTTAAAGAAAAAGCGATCTCTCTATTATCTATTATTTATTGGCTTATTTACTAATTTATAGAAAGTTAAGGTATTAAATTAGAGCTTTAATAAACATTTATTTTCAAAATAAGGGCTCATTTTTTTTAAAACAAGCAAATAAGCTCGGACCCTATGTTACACCATCCAATTTGATTAGTCTAGTATACCTTTGCGACTATAATCCCCTATAGGGCATGTGTACAGATTCCAATGCTCTACACATGATATGCACCTATCTACTTTTAATATCAAATGAAATTTTATTTTGCAAACTTTATCCATCAAAGCCTGTTAAAGTTAATACATAATAAAAATAAAATTTCAAAACCATGTGCAATAAAATTCATTGTATATAAATAATTATCTAACATTTTCAGAAAAAATTCAACTATCCATTTGATCTAGCACATTAGATAAGTTCCTTGTGTACCATCGTCAACAAGTCACATTTAAAAATTTTAGGTTCCAATTCGGCCACGTAGCCATGTGTAGTGGTTGGCTGGAATTTAATCGTGTGTGTGTGCGTGTGTGTATGTGTGTCAGGCGTGCTTAGATGTGACTCGAATCGAACTGAACGCCTTATGACCCCAAGAGACCGAATAAACTGATTAAGACTGGATCTGTGGAGATCGGTTAGTAACTTTGGCTCATTATTAAAGCTATACACGAGTCGAGTAAGTTTAAAAAGCTCGCTCGACTCGACTAAAAAATACTGAACCCAGCTCGGATCAAAAGTGAGTTTGAGCTAAGTCCCCCCCTCAAAAAAAAAAAAAAAAAACCTAATCCATTTCATTTAAAAAAAATTACCGCCCAAGTCTTAACTACCCGAGCGCCATATAGGGCTGAAAGTCGGGCGGGTCGAGTCGGTTTGGTGCTCAACCCTAACCCAACCCAACCCAAGGTTCCTATACCTCAACCCTAACCCAACCTCAGGTTAGGAATTCTCAACCCAAGCCCAACCCAAGTGGGCTCGGTTGGGTTGGTCGGGTTGATGCATGCTAATATTTTCATTATTACGTTAGTTGATACATGCTCAAACTTAACCTTTATGGCTTTATTAATTATATATGTAGTTATTATTGTAAAGAACTTCCACATTTTATAAATAAATAAGTTAAAATATAGGACAAATACTCCTTTAACACTCAAGCATATCAAAGTTCAAGCATTATAAATTTACCTACTAAAGTAATATAAACTAATAAGTTTACTTAACTAAAGTATAATAAGATTATAAATAACTTGTATATAGATCGGGTTCGGGTTGGGTCGGGAACCCGAGACCTCAACCCAAGCCCGAGAATGGACCTGATATTGTTGGGAAAACAGGCAGCGGAACCGAAAGCCGAAACGCGCGGAGCAATCTGAGATTAAACGAGAAACACAATGAAATCAATCACACACAAGCATTCATCACAAGAGACTCCGAATTTACGTGGAAAAACCCCTCAACGGGTAAAAAACCACGGCACAAAGTGATCCACTACGAATAATAGAAGATTACAGAGATTGACAGCCCACAAGCAAGGAATAAACAGAGAAAACCTCAAGTTCTCTCTCACACACACCTCTCCCCTCTTCCTAACACGATTAGGAAACCTTAGACATCTTAAGTTTTTTGCTAACCACGATTACAACTTGCTTATATAAGCAAAAGTCTGAAATTAGCAACATCTTACGCAATCTAAAGCGTTGCGCAAGAAACCGCATAGGCGCTCAACCGACCGGTCACCCAACACAAAAAAACAGTTCAGAGGAGTTCACGCCATTGCTGCCTCACTACCGACCGGTAGGAGCCCTCTACAGATCGGTCGGCCGACCGGTCTGGGCACACAAAACTATCCAGCGGCCTCCATGTGCATCTGGGTTACACAGTCAGACCGGTCGCCCCATCGGTCTGAGCACCCAACACGTGCACAGTTTGAAGGTTAACCCAACAATCTCCATCGAGGCTTGAAACGACGAATCAACACCATCCTCGCAACGTCATCTCATCTTCAATCATAGCTCCACTACTTCTCGTGCTACCATCAACCCTAACCTTGCAAATTCACGCCCTTTACCACTCTTCTCATGTGGCCCTTGGGCACTTGCCACATACGAGCAACCGTGGATCTCGCTGCCTTTCCCGCAGCTCCACCGTGAATTGTGCTCCTGATTAATATGTAAAGATGGCCACACCTCCGTGCCTTCATACACAAGAGTGTCCCCTTCATCACTTCATAACAACGATAGCGGCCGATAAACACACACCATTTCGCCTCGAGTGCACTAAGAGAAATCACATTCATATTCATCTTGGGGACGTGCGTCACATCTTCCAGGACTTGTTCGACTCCGTCAAACATCCTGATGAGCACCGTACCAATACCCACAACCTTATGAGCATAGCCATCGCCCACAAACATTAATTCTCCACAATACTCCTTGTATGTCGTAAATGAACTCTAGTCAGGACAAACGTGACATGAAGTCCCTAAATCTAGGATCCACCCACTACCATGAGATCCCTTGCCAGATACAGTCAGAACTTCACAAAGATCTTCACCGTCCTCTACGGTATTGGCTCCCTCTCCATAAGAATTTTCATACCTCTCTTGCTTCAACCTGGGATTTTGACAATCCTCTCTCATGTGGCCTTCCTGACTACAATTCCAACACTTTACCTTAGCCTTCCCTTTGCCCTTGGCCCTATATCTCGATTTCGAATATCTTTCATGCTCAGAACTTCTTCTCTCATAACCAGTGCCTCTAAGGAATAACGGGAAGCCACGTCACCGCTTTTATTTCTCATCGCCTTCGACTGGAGGGCTGAGATAATGGTCTCGACATTTATGGTTTTCCTTCTCGCGCACATAAAGTCCCTGAATGACTCATATGAATCTGGAAGAGAATTCAACAGGATGCATGCTTGATATTCATCCTTCATCGGTTCATCAATCTCTACCAACTTGCAAACCAGCCTATTGAACGTGCTCAGGTGGTCCTCTACCTCAGTTCCCTCAGCCATCCTCAAGGTGAATAACTGCATTAACACATACATGCGATTCTCTAGAGATTTCTTGGCATAAACCTTCTCTAGCTTTGCCATCGTTTCAGGCCGCAGTCTTCTCCTTCATGACATGATAGAGAACATCATCCGTAAGGTTTAACAGGATTGAGGTTCTAGCCTTCTTGTCGAGCCTCGTCCACTTATCATCTTTCATAGCTTCGGGTCGCTTTCCAAGAGCTTCATCAAGCCCTTGCTGAACTAGGAAGGATTCAACCTTCAGCTTCCATAGCTCAAAGTTATTTTTTCTGGAGAACTCTGCCTTGAACCTTGCACCCGATCCCATCTTCTCGTCTCAGATCTAAATTCTACTCCACCCCAACTTTATCTCTGATACTACTTGTTGGGAAAATCGACAACGGAAGCGGAAGTCGAAACGCGCGGAATAATTCGAAATCAAACAAGAAACACAATGAAATCAATCATGCACAAGCATTCACCACAAGAGACTCCGAATTTACGTGAAAAAATCCCTCAACAGGTAAAAAATCATAGCATAAAGTGATCCACTATGAATAACAGAAGATTACAGAGGTTAACAGCCCATAAGCAAGGAATAAACAGAGAAAACTCCAAGTTCTCTCTCACACACACCTCTCCCCTCTTCCTAACATGATTAGGAAACCTTAGACACCTTAGGATTCTTGCTAACCACGATTATAACTTGCTTATATAGGTAAAAGTCCGAACTTAGCAACATCTTACACAATCCCGCGTGTTGTGCAAGAAATCGCATGGGCGCTCGACCGGTCAGTCGACCGATCGCCCAACACAAAAAACATTTCAGAGGAGTTCACGCCATCACTTCCTCACTGCTGACCCGTCACTCGACCGGTCGGAGCCCTCTACAGACTGATCGGTCGACCGGTCTGGGCACACAAAACTGTCCAGTGGCTTCCACGTGCATCTAGGTTACACAACCAGACTGGTCACCCGATCGGTCTGAGCACCCAACACGTGCACAGTTTAAAGGCTACCCCAACAGATATTTCTTACCCAAGCCCAACCCAACGTCGGGTCTATTCACGAGTCGGTCGGGTTGAACCCACCCAACTTTTAGCACTAGGTCCCTAACCCTAACGCTCTCTCTCTCTCTCTCTCTCTCTCTCTCTCTCTCTCGCTATGTTTGCCCACTGGACCACCCTCACTCCCTGTCCGCTCGACGCAGGCCATCCCCTAAGCTGCCATATTTGCTTGACACTGGCCACCCCATGCCTGTTAGCTCGACGCCGGCTACCCCTTTAGTTGCCCATCCTACTTGTCCGCTCGGCGCCGACCACCCCCTGCCCAACATGCCTGTCTGCTCGACACCAATAATCCCCTTCCCCCATCAGCTCGAAATAATCAAACTTGGACTCGACTAGAACTCGAACTCGCTTGGTCTTCTAATCGAGCAGGTCCACGCTCGAGTTAGCTGAGTCGAGTCGAGCACTGAGTAGGGGCTGAGTGGTTTAAGTTGAGCAACGAGCAGGGAGCAGGGCAAAACTTGACTCGACTCGACTTGTGTATAGATCTACCTATTACGCTTCTAATTCAAGATGTGATCAGCCAACCAATGTGTTACTGTATCTATTTGTATTTTTATTTCTTGATAAAATTTTCTTCTTAGCGCTTTGCTGGTAAGTTTCCGAATGGGCGTGGCCAATCATATATGGTTATATGTCATTGTGTAACATCACCTTAACATTTTGTTAAGTTATATATGTTCTTTTGCGTATGTTAAGTTGGTATCCTCTACCCATGTGTCACTGGGAGAATGACTGATTACCTTCGGGATTTTGGTCGGGTTATATTACTCCTGGCGTGACACATGCCTTTGGTGGAGGTGTCCTTCAGATCCTTACGATTTCTTTATGCGCTTGGTAAATATCTTTTTCTTATGATCCTATACAAGTGCGCCACACGTTTGTTGGATTTGGCTGTGACATGTTAGGTGCAAACAATAATACTCTTCTAACCCATCCATGCGAGTTGATTTTGGCTTCACCTCTTTTTTCAATGTATTTCTAACTATCTAAAATCATGTGCCTTGCCTTGAAAATGTACACCAATATAATATTACCTTAGCATCACGGAGTGTATAGGGAGAACATCTGAACTGTTTATAATAGGATTGAAATCGAACTGTTACAAAATATGATGTTATATTCACATGTGATGAATGATCAAGTGTTATATTACTCCTGGCGTGACACGTCTTTGGTGGAGGTGTCCTTCAGATCCTTACGATCTCTTTATGCGTTTGGTAAATATCTTTTTCTTATGATCCTATACAAGTGCGCCACATGTTTGTTGGATTTGGCTGTGACATGTTAGGTGTAAACAATAATACTCTTCTAACCCATCAATGCGAGTTGATTTTGGCTTCACCTCTTTTTTCAATGTATTTCTAACTACCTAAAATTATATGCATTGCCTTGAAAATGTACACCAAAATAATATCACCTCAGCATCACGGAGTGTATAGGGAGAACATTTGAACCGTTTATAATAGGATTGAAATCGAACTGTTACAAAATATGAGGTTTTATTCACATGTGATAAATGATCAAGTGTTATATTACTCCTGGCATGACACATCTTTGGTGCAGGTGTCCTTCAGATCCTTACAATATCTCTATGCCTTGATAAATATCTTTTTCTTATGATTCTATACAAGTGCGTCACACGTTGATTGGATTTGACTGTGACATGTTAGGTGTAAACAATGATACTCTTTTAACCTATCTATGTGAGTTGATTTTGGTTTCACCTCTTTTTTCAATGTGTTTCTAACTACCTAAAATTATGTGCATTGCCTTGAAAACGTACACCAAAATAATATTACCTCAGCATCACAGAGTGTATAGGGAGAACATCTGAGCAGTTTATAATAGGATTGAAATTAAACTGTTACAAAATATGAGATTATATTCATATGTGATAAATGATCAAGTGATTATTGTACTTGCGATTACCGCACGAGAGCCAATCAAGTAATTAATGATTTATCCTCGTTGTAATTTGCAGGCTCACACAACCTGACCATTAAAGTGCTAATCATGCATGTTTCTTAGAAAGCTCATCCCAATCATCTCATTGATCATAGTGAATGTGCATTGTCATGCACATACAAACACACAGAGCATTATTCACTACTATTGTGTATATTCATACATAATCTATGCCATGTAAGAAGTAGACAACCCATTTAACAGATGATTATGACTACATATAAGACATCATCTTGCTTGCCATATAAACAATAATGTATATACATTACGATTGCATGCATAAAATAATCATGTCCACATACATGGTATATACATAAGATAATCAACTTAATAATCCAATGAATTAACACATTCACATATCTATATTAGTCAAATAATTCACACATAATCAAACATATTTTTCATATTGGTGAAAGCCAAAATTAAAACTCATAACTCAAAATTAAAGTTTTAGATTTACTTTTAATGCTTAATTATATTTATAATTTTTTTTTCGTAAAGCAAATCCTTAATAAAGATGTTGGATCTCAATCCACTTCAATGGTACTTTAGATTTGAACTAAATTTAAAAAAATATGAAAATTTTAGGATTAATTTTTGAAAAAGGAGAAATACGTCTTTAATCAAACTGTAACACATATAAACAACCGCGCGCTTAAAAAAAATTCTAATTGGAACACATCTCCTACTTTTTCTTTCATCCATCATTTGATCTTATCGATTCATATTATGTCATCCACAAGAGATGAAGTGACCCCAAAATTAAAAGTGGACTAGTAGTGACATATTATAATTTTCAATTGCTTATTCCATGCTGTTAATCTATTCATATTTAATGAGCATGCACATTTGATATAAAATATACTAATGTCAAAATCCTAATGCACTGACCGCAGTGAGTATACGCCAAATTAGATGTTCATTTATAAATATATTTGATTATAATTTGTTTGAAATTATATAATATTAATTTATATGAGAAGTGGATTTAAACATGCCTTTTGGTGGTAAACAAATTATGTTTCAATATCAAGGTCTAGGGTTTGAGTTGATGCTTATTTATAAAAAAAAGTTTTATACTATTGGCTAATAGAAAACCTTTTTATTATGTCCATACATGTGTAGTAGTGGCCAATAAAAAACCTTTTTATTATGTCCATACACGTGGGGCCTAAGGTTTCACACAATCTTAACTTGGTCACTTTCTTCATGCATTTCTAAGTTAATCTCGTATAAATAAAAGAACTTAAAAATGTATAAAAGTAGTAATGTCATCGTGATTTAACCTTATGGTGTAGAGTATTAATAAAATGAGCCAACAAGACTAGTGTACTTATATAATGACATGAATGAAATCGATTTATCACTTGCATATAAATGGTCTCTCAAGAGGCATTTGGATTGTAAGTTGCTTTAGATAAAACTACTTATGCCATAATTAGCTTATCTTGGTTTCTACTTATTCAGCAGATAAGTGTGTTTGATAAATAACATACTTATTAGTAAAAAGCAACAGAAAAGTATGTTTGGTTACCAACATCCTAAATATTTATTTTTCAAGTCCGTTTAGTCCCCTTCACATCCATCATCCATCATGTGGGTCCAACCTTTAATGTGGACCATTCATTTGTGTGGGCCCCACCTTTGATGTGGGCCATCCATCATGTGAGGGCCCACCTTGGTTGTGGGTCATTTATCATTGAGGGCCAACCTTTAATGTGCATTTTTCATTGTGTAGGGTCCACCATCAATGTTATTGTCTATCATGTTGGGCCCACCTTCACTATCCACCGTCCATCATGCAAAGCCCACCTTTGATGTGGACTGTCCATCATGTGGGCCCCACCTTTAATGTGGGTTGTCCATCATGTGGGGCTCACCTTGGATGTGGGTCATTTATAATTATAGACTAGCTTTTGATGTGGACCATCTATTATGTAGGTCTATATTAATACGGGGTCATCCATCATGTGGGGCCCACCTTTGATGTAGATTGTCCATTGTGTGAGCCCCACTTTCGATGTGGACAATTCATCATGTGGGGTTTCCTTTAACATGAACGGTGGAGAGAGAGCCTTTGATATGGAGTATGAGAGAGAGAAGCCGAAATGTTTGTTTTATATATCTTTTTTTCTTTTTACACACACACACACACACACACACACACACACACCACATGGACACTCCATCCAATGATCTGTGTTAAAACACAGTTTATTTACTGCTGAGCTATGGAGCCAGGCCTAAGAGAAAAGTAAAAAGGTAGCACATAAGTTACTTTTACCATCTTGCACCAAGCTAACCTAAGTGAACTTAATCACTTAAAATAAGTTAAAAAGTAACTTATTTGGTGGCATCCAAATAGTTCCCTAACATGTGCAACTCAACTTGCATATAATAACTGATTTAGTGATTAGCACGTGGAATCTACTCGATCATTTGATGGCCCATCCCTAGTGTAATGTATATACTTACACATTTTGAATGAGTATAATGTTGATCATGTCAATGTCTATGACATTTCACCCTAATCACCCCATGGATCAAGGTATAAGAACACATCTCGTATCCATGGTTATCTCACTGTTCATTATTCTTTTTCTATTTATGGACGATGATCTATGTTACTATAGAAGTGGACCAAGCATTTTAATTGACAATTATCATTAACATTTTTGTAATATTTATCACTCCAAATAATGTCTACTCATAACCATTCTTAACCCAAGCTTTAAGTCTTAAACCCATGTAACTAACTGGGTGCACTATCCAAATAGAGACATAATGCGTCCCTCCTATTTGGTCATTCGACGAGGTATATGATCATAGTAGTAGAAATATGCTCATTGTATAGGTTTTTTGTAGGCATAAGAGGGCCCAATTTTTAGATTCAGGTTGTTAGACCTAGCTTAGTCTTTATTGCGGGTGGTTCATGCCTATAAGCATACTAGTTCGCTAGTCTCTACTGCGGGTGGTCCATGTAGTTCCCTTTATTTAGTGGAGGTTTTGTTTAAGAGTATAAATTATAATTATAAGAAATATATATATTATAATTATAAGAAATATTCTTTTAATAAAATAAATTTGGTTTATTTTTTATCGTCGTTAGTTAAAAAAATTATTACGAGGTTTGTTATTATTTGTGTATGTGTGATTCTTTTGGTCTCTCACATGCATACAGTTATTTTGATTTGCTATTAAAATTTTTAATAGAGTTAGTACCAATTGAAATCACTGTCAAATGTGGCACACATGAGTTCCAATATATGTTTGTAATTCGTTCATTGTATATTTATGATTTGTGCACCACATATAGTAATCTGTAATGTATGCCACGAGTATGTTGCATATATGATCCATCTAATGCATGAGACTTAACAAATATGAGGCTGTTTTTTTAGTTCAACGTAAGCCATTGCTCTTTTCTCTATGTGATCATCCGCTTGCAAGCCAAAAATAAGTTACAATTGTCCTATTGAGAAGATAATTTGAGCATATTCATTATCAATGGAGCTCACTGGACCAATGCCTTGGATAACTGAACCATGAACCCGTTTAAACAAATTGAGAGCCTCAAATATAATGTGTATAGCTTGGGTTCAAGATTTTTTAAGAGCTCGTTATACCGTAATAATTTTAATGGAAATAATACAGTAGAGTGTAGTTGAGCCATATTAAGGCAAAACATCAAGCAATATATTCCACGTGACATCTTAAAAATACTTTTCAATAGTAATAAAAAACACTCCAAGTGACATCTTAAAAGCAATTTTTATGAAAAAAATAGAATTTTTTTTTGAAAAGTGTTTTTAAGATGTTATTTTTTCCTTTCTGATTTGTGCTCTAGCTTAATATGGTTCAACAAGCTCTGTTATTTCATTCCATGGTTTTTCAATTAATAGGGGTAATATTTTAGAGCTAAAAGATTAAAGTACGATAGAATCATCTTTCTATTATACATGTGGCATGATATATAACAATCGCACACATTTATCGATTGTTCGTACATAGATGGATAATAATGTTTAAAAAAAATCAAACATATTAGTCAATCATGTCCATCACTTTCCTCTGATTCCCCCAGTTGAATGTTTGACCATTAGCTATTTTATTTCAAATAGTCTATTAAATGGACACCAATTGGAGGGATGGGATAACTCGACCCATGTCATTTTGAAATTCTTTTTCACAATAAGGGTAAGTAGATAGATGGTTCCATTGATACATTACCTGATCACTTTATTATAGAGAGATGACTCTACCATATTTCAATTCTTCTAACTCTTTCATGTCATCTCCCTGTAGTCAATAGTTTGTATAGCTAAACCAAGTGGGTCGTAGTCCATTGATTATGATTCTTATCATGCATGTACCATGCACAGTTGATCTCCATGTTCAAAAAATTCAAACTATCAATGAACTGATAAAAAAATAGATAGTTAAGATAGAAAATTTAGCAAAAGTGGGCATTCAAACCATAAAAAGGGATCTTCCACTCTATGAGGATCTTTAGTTCTGACCCAACACATCCATGGTTTGGTTCATTAAATAATTTTTCTAATAATGCAATATTTTTCTTTACAAGTTTGCATATAATAATTTTCAATTTAGGAACTTAATTATGTAAGTGTTTGCACTTTAAATAAGTTGACATATCCATGATACAAGTCCTACAGTAAAAGCTTGGAAAATAGGAGCCACAATGGGCCAGATGTCCCGACCCAGTCCATGGAGCATAACATTAGTAGGAACAGAGCTTAGCCCCTAAGATGGCGTTAGGTAGCATCTACTCTTTTAAATAGAAGTCAACCTACACTTTAAAATAGCTTATATTTTGTAAGAGAAGTTGCTAGAAGTAGCTTTGCCTAAGGGTTGGGGTCGGGCTCTACTTGACCCATTAGTCGATACAATTATCAATAGACCCACCATTATAAAAAAAAAAAAGAGTGGTTTAAAGACACTTGTGACTGATTCCCATGCACTAGTTTATATGCTGGGACTCCACTAAATAAAAGATGATAAAAATATTTTTAGATTTTTAAAACTTTTATCATTTGAACGTTTTTTTTACAAGACCAGTCCTAGGTTAAAATCTTTTTAGCCCTATTTATGCTAGGGCGATGGCTAGTCATACCAATGGGGGAGGGGGTGTATATAGATTGTAATTAAGACTTTTTTCTTTTTTCATTTGTGCACTTTTACAATTATTGTATTTATAGTTTTTATTGTATTTATATACCAATCTCAGTCAATAAAATACATACGATTTTAGCTCTCAAATCGTATTAGAGTTATTGATTCAAGGGCTATCCATTTGGATATAGGACTACATTTTAGATTCGCTGATCGACATCATCTCCATTGTCAATATAATATTTGCTCAGCCTTCACTTGTAATAGCCATCTTATTCTTGCCCCTGATCATCACTACACATTCTTATTTATGACGTTGAACCCTAATTAAAAAAGCCCACCAACTCCAGCCGTTGAAACCCATCTACGACAATATGTCAGTTGAACCCATCTATCCTCAACCATTGCACACAAAATCGATGCTGTTACTATCTGTTGATTGAAACCCTTGCTATTGTTGTGACCTGTCATCACCAACACCCTATTTTAGCATCATCCAGTTACTTGCGCGGTCATCACCATAACCCTTAAACCCACTGTTATAGTCAAAATAGCAGAGATCAGCTATTCGCTGCTCGATACTCTTGCGACGTCTTGATTCTGCGAGTACATTTATTCGACTCTCGAGATCATCTGCTCGAGGCTCGCAGATTGGATAAATATGGAACACAGTTATCGAGGCTTCGAGCTCTCATGGTCGATGGTCGGATATTACGAGACAAGAAATTCCCTTCTCGACTCGCGAGCAGTCCTTCTCTCGAGTCGTTAAAAGGAGTTACATCCCAATATGCGAGCACCTGGTCTCGCGAGCATTTTCCGTCGTGCGAGCAGCTTTTATTGATCAGCGATGACGTCCTTCATCCTTTAGTACCAGCAGCCCGTATAGGTCGATTTTGGGCTTATCTTCGTTTTTTGGCTCCGAGTCTCAAGGGATTGTTATCAAGGAACATAGTTGATCGGGTGATTAATTGGATTAGATTGTTCCGAGGATAAGTAGGATTAACATCCTATCCCATAAGATCAGGAGATGATTTCGGCATCTAACGTAACAGAGTGGGACATCTGAGTCTATATAAATGGATGGTTTTATCATTAAAAGGTACACATTATTCAATCCCTAATCTCTGTCGTTTATTGGCTCTCCTTCCATACCCTATCTAACTTAGGCATCGGAGGGCCGACGGCCGAACGCCGGCCACCCTTAGTTATTTTGTCTATCTCCTTTTAGGTGCAAGGAGAAAATTGGCTTGGAGGAAGGTGAACCTTCTGGAGGATCCTGTTACAAATATCGACGTAAACACCCACGACCAGAATATCACCACTCACATCCTTTTTCCTTATCGCTGGCATACAAACGCATTCACTTGCTCTTAAAACTCATCATCGTTGTCAACGTCATTTATTGTCGTGGCCATCCAAAATTATCCTCGTCTCGCTATTACTGACCTTGCATGCCCTTACGTTGCTGCACGTGGCCCCTGCATTGTTGCATTTCTCCCATGACCCTATACGCCTCTGCATTCCTCATTGCCAAAATTGACTAGCATCCCTATTATTGATGTCCTTGCCTTGCTTCAATGCCTATCACAACCATCAGAACCCCTGCATATTATTGATCCATAACACAATCTTCCTTATTCCTGTGCCTGCCTCACTCAACGCCTGTACACGCAGTTGATCTGGGTCATTTCTTTGTTGGACTGAGAGATCTACATCTGTCCTATACTACTGGTATGAGGGTCTTATCGAAGTGCTCTATGGTTCTTCTTTGATATGTGGTACTTCTCTGTGGGTCATATCCACTATTTGCATTTAGTAGTTCAACACCTATTGCTCAAGATATGCACACTGACTCATTGAGCATCATCCAGACATATTATTGATTGTTGCATTGAAAAAATTATTGTGCTATTCTGGGTCATCTATACATTTTTTTTATATCATGAGCTATTTCAGATCTTATACTCGATATTAGAGATAAGTTATCTGACACTCTTTTGTGATGAAAATTGGAGTATTCTTAACTCATTTCTATTAAGTTAAATGGTTCAAACTATACTTATTGGGCATCGTTCATGCGAAACGTAATACATTGAAAATGACTCCAATTTTGAATAGGGTGTCAAATAATGCTACATTATAATATGGTTAATGGGTTCCATTGAAACCACTATTGGTGTAAATTTAAGTAATTTTTGAATTACCCGTGAAGCATGTGTTTTTTTTGACTTGATATTTCATCAAACTAATTGGGCAAAAAAAAAAAATCAATTAGTCTAAGAGTTTTAATCTCTTCGTTAGGGAAATCAATCGATTTAGGAGTTTTATTCATCTATTAAACAATTATGGGATGGATGCCTTAACTCTTATGGACCATGTACTTAAGGATGACCCTAATGCCAAATTATTGAACAATCTCAAAACGAATTCAAAATTATTGAGTTTTTAATGGCCTTCCGTCTTGAATTTGATGGTGTTCGTAATGCTGTACTGCATCGATCGTCTCTTCTAACCTTGACACAAACTCTTGCAAAGCTTATTGCTGAGGGAACGAAGCTTAAAACTTTAAATTCTAACTCTTCTAGTGAACAAATTTTTATTGTAACTCGTTCTCTAGTATACAAAGAGTTTAGGCCGAATTTCACTTCTTCGCGATCGGCGTTTTCTCTTGTACAAAGACAAGCTTCTTCTGCTGCATCTCACAACTCATTGATCAGATGCAACTACTAGAGGTGCACACGGTCCGGTTTGGTGTGGTTCTGGGGTGAAACCGAAACTGAACTGTTCCCAACAGTTCCAGAAAAACAAAAACCGGAATTAGAACCAGATTGTTTGCACCCTAGAACCGAACCGAAATCGGACCGTAAAAAAAGATTCGGTTCTACGGTTCTGGGCTTTTTATAATCCAGCCCAATCATATTGTTTGTTTTTATAATCCAACCCAATTACATTTTTTTTTATAATCCAACTCATTCATACCTCAGGGCCCACCATGGGCTTACCTTGATGTGTTTGTTAGATCTACACCGTTCATCCTCATTGTCATGCACTGTTTAGGTGGGCTACATTAAAAAAAAAATCAGATAGATTTAAATTTTAAGTAGACTACTTGACATGAAACAATGAGGATTGAACACCCAGGGTTCGATTCCACGATTCGGTTATGTGATCCGGTTTAGTTCTACAGAACCCCAAATCGAGCATCGAACTGAATTAACCGGTTCTTTAATTTTTAAATCGATGCGCTTTAAAATTGGACCAAACCAAACCGCACGTACTTATTCCGATCCAAGTTACTGGTTCCATTAGTTCCGTGTGCACCCCTAGCAACTACTGTAAGGATTTTGAAAACGTGAAATACACATGTCTAAGCAAAGGCAAGAAATCTCTTGTTGCAGCTACTACTAACATGAATCTATCTCCAGAGTGCAGTATAGACTCACCTGATGTTCTAGATCTACAGGATGCTCGTATTAATTCTCCATTTATCACTCTCATTTTAGAATAACTTCATTCTATGCTCTCTTAAGTTCGAATATCTTTTGATTCCCCTGCCTCTTTATCAGGTAATACTATTTCTACTTTGTTAATTAATTTTGCCGTTTCACGTCACATGACCACAAATGAGTCTCTTTTGGACAACCGCCAATCATTTTTTTACTCTATTCACACAATAGATGAATCCATTATGCCAGTTTTCGAAGTTGAGTCTATTATCACAAAAAATTAACCATCTTTGGTGTATTTCATGTGTCATATTCCATTTATTATTATGAATTTGCTCTCTGTTGGTTAAATTATACGATCTAATTGCAATATTGTCTTTTCTCCCTCCGGTTGTTATGTGTAGGATTTGTAGTCGGGGAAGCTGGTTGGGACTGGGCATAAGTTGGAGATCTTTTTTTTTTAGACTATCTGAACTTGGGATAATTTGGGTTGTGTATCTATCAGTGTTGTGGCCACACTTTATACTCCATCATTTTGGCACCATTGTTCGGGTCATGTTTCTGCTTCTCGATTACAATTTATAATTTCACATGATTTTTTTTTGTGAAACCTCATAAAAGTTTAAATACTATTAATGATTATGCATCTTGTAAAATTGCTAAAACTTTTACCTTTTAGTCATAGTACTTCTATTTCTTCGACTGTGTTTGATCTTGTGCATAGTGATGGGTGGGGACCCGCTCCCATTTTATCAAAAGGAGGATTTCATTATTATGCGTCTTTTATTGATAAATATTCTAGGTATACTTGATTTTTTTTTTTTTTTTTTTTTTATGTCTGGTCATTATGAACTTTATGACATATTTGTTCAATTTTACAATTATGTTGAAATATTTTCAACTAAAATTAAAGTTATAAGGTTTAACTTTAGGGGAGAATATGTTAATGAAAAATTTTAAAAATTTCTTTTTGAAAAACATATTCAATATTAAAAGTCTTGTCTATATACCCTTGAGCAAAATGGTGTGGTTGAGCGAAAAAATCGTCACATTCTTGAAATTGCTCGAACTTTTATCTACCATTGTTTTTAAGGAGTTATGAGTAAAAATTATTCGCATTGTATTTACTTGATTAATATTATGTCCTCCTTTGTTTTGTTTGAAAATTCACTATTTAAACGACTGTACTCTTATGATCTTGATTACCATACTCTTTGTGTGTTTGGATGCACATGTTTCGTTCTCTTGCCACCATTTGACTAAGACAAATTTTCTACTAAAACTGTCAAGTGTTGTTTTCTCGAATACCCAGACAATCAGAAAGGGTATCAATGTTATGATCCAGAATTCAAAGCACTCCGTGTCTCGCTAAATTTTATTTTCTATGAACGTCTTCCATTTTATTCCACAAGAGACAATATCCCATCTACTGACATCTCATTTCTTCTTTTATTCTTTAAAGATTTGTCTTCATCTAAGATATCACTTGTAGAGCCTTTAGAAAACTAGACATCACCTACTACTCATGTGCCTTCTCCAGCTCCTGCCTTCGTTGATCCTACACTGTCTCCTATAGTTTGTCGTAGCTTCAGACCATTTATTCCTCCTACTAATTATGCAGACTATGAAGTTTTACCACATCATCGAGCTTTCTTTGCCTCTGTTCACTCCTATTCTAAGCATCGGTCTTAAAAAGAAGTAACAAATCATCCTCAATGACAACAGGCAATGTCATAAGAATTGCATGCGCTTGATCGAATGCAAGCATGGAAACTTATTTCTCTTCCCCTAAGAAAGCATACCATTGGTTATCGATGAGTCTACAAAATTAAAGCAAAAGGTGATGGAAACATTGAAATATATAAAGCTTGCCTTATAGCTAAGGGCTACAATCCCCAATTTGGGATTGACTTTGTTGAAACATTTACTCTGATTCCTCATATGACAACCATTCGAATTCTAATTGTTGTTGCTGTCATTTGTCAATGGCCTATGTATCAGCTTGATATGAAAAATGCATTTTTTAATGGGGATTTACAAGAAGAAGTTTATATGCAATTGCCTCATCGATTATCTAATACTGAAAAATGTGTATATTACCTTAGACGTGCTTTGTGTAGTCTCAAACAAGCTCCTCGAGCTTGGTTTGATAAATTCAACACTACAGTTATATCTGTTGAATTCCAATAAAGTTCTCATGATCTTATTTTATTTGTCTCGGACACTCCCAAAGGCCGAGCTATTTTGTTGCTCTATGTCGTGATATGATTATTTCTAGCGTTGATGCAAATATTATTTATATGATTAAAAGTCATCTTAATCAATTTTTTGAAATGAAAGATATTGGCTTTTGGTGCTACTTTTTAGGGCTTGAAGTTACATATTCTCCGCGTGGCTATTCACTCACTCAAAACAAATAATTTTATTTCTCGAGCTCGATTAATGGATGATATCAATTGAGTTAACACCTCAACTGAATTAAATATCGAGCTCAGTCCTATAAAAGGAGAACTTCTTCCCGATCCCTTATTGAATGATTTATTTACTTAACCATTTTTTAGCCGGACATTGCTTATGTTGTTTACTTTGTCAGTCAATTCTTAGGTGCTCATTGCTTTGTCCATTTGGCAATTGTCTTGTGTATCATTCAATATCTTCGAGACACTCTTGATAAATTCATTTTCTTCTAAGCAACCCCTTTCTTTGAGTTACAAGCATATTCAGATTATGATTTTGCTGGTTTTGTCTCTATTTATAAGTCTACTACAATATTTTATGTATTTTTTGGAGACTCTTTTCTCTCTTGAAAGAGTAAGAAGCAATAACGCATTTCTTAATCTGCTACTGAGGTTGAGTATCGAGCAATGGTTGAAGCTACTACTGAGATTGTATGGCTACGATGGTTACTTGCTCATTTTAGTGTTCATATTATTGCAACACCAACACACTCTTGTATTGTGATAATAAGAGTACCACTCACATGGCTCATAACCTTGACTTTTATATACACATCAAGCACATTAAGGTGGATTGCTATTTTATTTGGCAAAAATATTTGGATGACATCTTTTCTCTCCCATATATGACTTCTTCTGAACTACTTATGTATTTCTTTACTAAATTTTTATCTTGTCTCTAAACTCTCCTTGATGCATCTTGAGTTTGAATGGAAATGTGTGTATGGAGTATAGTTATGAATTTTTTTCCTTTTATGCACCTCTACAACTGTAAATATAGCTATTGTATTTATAATTTTTACTATATTTACACACCAATCTCAATCAATACGGTTTTTCCTCTTGCATTTGAAGCCATGGCATTTGCAAGTTGGCCCAGGTTCGCCTATTTCCAAAATAGCCTCTGCATCTCAAGAGATATGATGGTAGACGATGACAAGATGACAGTAGCTACTGGGCTACAGCTCTTACGATCCCACCACCAGATACAACTAGAGGTACGATTGTGACCCATTTCACTTTCAAATGCGGAAAGATTCAGATAACGGGGAATGATCTTGTGCTTTCCAAAGGTATATACTTATATTTACTTTCCAGCTGTGTGGGGCCCACCTTGATGTGTTGCAATCCGTCCATTAAATGTGGGGTCCCCGATCGGAGATTTCGGAGTGTCCCCCATTGACGGTGGACCCATTAGACCAACGGTTTGGATTAGTCCCCCACGAATGTAATCTATATCAGTATAGGATGGCATGCTGTTACTTCAATCTGGACCGTCCAAATTATGGATCCAATCATAAATACAGTGCACCACAAAAGCCACAGTGATGAAAACGATTTTAATGATGCGATGCACATCCAATTTCCACTACCAACAGATCTTTCAACCATCCATTTGATGCCCACTAATTCAATGGGTGGAATAGTAGAATCACTATGACTTTCTAGCCATTTCCATAGAGAATGGGGGGCCAGAGATTTGAATGGTCCGGATTGGCGTAAGCATAAGACTTGTATGCCACGTACAGTCGACAGACAATGGACGGATCAAAATCAGCTAGCCCCACTCAAAGTGGGCATTCAACCCATCAATGCATCCAGAACAAGTTGGATCAGATCATTGGCTATCCACTGATTTCTACGGTGAGCCCAAACAGTTAGTGGATCAACCTCAGTTTATGCTCTTTGTGGTGGGGCCGACACTCTGGACGGTCAGGATGTTGTCCAGAATTTACAGATCCATAATTAATCCCCAACATGGTTTTAAGACAGATGCCACTCGCCCAAGTCGACTCAGTTGGACCCGATCCGGTTCAATGCGACAAGTGGCACTCCAACTTTGGCGTCGAGTCGGTCCGAGTCACTGAGTCTTTAAATCATGATCCTCTGGTTATGAAGGTGACCATTGGATTTTTTGGGTTTTTGTTTCAACCGTTCACTAAAAATGTCCATCAACAGACTAGATAAATAATTTAATTGATCTTTTTTTTTTCCTTTCTTTTTTCTTTTTGGTTTATGATCAATGTAGAATGAGGCCCATGATTTGAACGGTTTAACCCAGTTACTTGCATGCCACATGTACAATTCCATCAAGCTCTGCCAAAGTATCAAAGTTCTTAGTTAATAAGGTCAGTGGAGGGAGGTGAAGACATCAGAACCCCATGGGCCTTACCCATGGGGGTTCACATCCAATGGCTAGGCTACATGTATGGTGATCCATCCGATTCATTCAGTGGGCCTTAGTATGGATGGGCCACAGCTAAAAATCTGTTATACAAATCACTATATATCTTACTACAAGACGGGCACTTGATGGAGGTGCATGCTTCAGCTCATACCTTCAGCAGAAAACAGTGGCACTTCATTTAAGCATGAATGTGCCATTGCTGATGGCTAGGGCTGGGCTGGGGTTGGCCCTCGTCCAACCCTATAAGCTAAAGGCTTGTTTGGCACCATGGATTTGAGAGGAAGTGATGAGAAGTGGATTCCATGATATGAATTCTTATCTATTCCAGATTTTTTGTTTGGCAGCCTGAATTTGAAGAGAAGTTAGACAGGAGGGAATGGACGGTGCGGATTTTAATCCCACCTTATGCCTACTTATACTTTGGATTTTGATCCCACAATCTATCAATTTTTAAATCCATGACGTCCATCTATTTTTACAAATCATTTTATGCCAGGATCCCAAAAAATAAAGCAGATCCACATCTTGGGTGGACCATAAAACAAGACAAAGTGGAGAGTGACCTTTTATGATCCACAAAAGTTTTGGATTAAACTGATATTTGTGTGGTCCCTTCATCTAGGTCTTTGTGACCTTATTAACGAGTTGGATGACAAATATATATCACGTTGAGTCCCATAGTCAGGGACACATCACGTTGGGTCCCACATTGGGGATGATTTCTCATCAAATCCCACATTTTTTAGAGGAATTGGAAAGGAGCTATAAGTGCCTTTTTTGAATTCTCATGGATTCCTATGAAATTCATTTCTCATCAAATCATCTTCACCCAACAGAGAAAAGCAAATGGTTTCTCATCACTTCTCATCAAATCTATTGTGCCAAACGGACCCTAAAGAGTGAAATCATCAAGGGTTTGGAATCCACAATTTTTTTTTTCAAGAATTCCCTTCATTTACAACAAGTCCCATCATGTAAATGGTTTTAATCATTAAAACATGATCATTGATTTGAGAGCACCTTTAAATTATATATGTAAGTTGAATGAAAATTGCACGTCTTTAAATTGTCCATTCTCTTTGTATAACAGTGGCCACGGGTGGGCCAAGCCATTCATCATTAGCTAGGCCTGACCCAGCCCAAACACAGCCCTCGATTTCAAGCCAGGGCCTATCCTCAGGGCCAAGCTTAGGAGCCCAAACACTGGCCCTGCATGGACAATGCCGGGTCACCCTACCCATTGCCACCACAACCTTGTGGGAAAGGATCATATGGAGTTTTCAACAGTGGATCTTTCCTGAAAGCAGCTAATTAAGACGTGGAAGGTCCAAAGTCCACTTGGGGCAATTAGGTCAATCCGCAAACAAGAGCTTTTCAACAAACTAATCATAATTGGATCATTTGATGTCAAAATTATATGATTTTGGGCTTCTAAGAAAGCTAACATATTGAGCTCTGGAAGACGCCTAGGCGTTTCAACAGCAGATCTCAGGTTTGAGTGCTAAGGAGGCACACTAACCCCAATGGTGGGTAGGTGCATTGTGTTGACTAACAATGTGGGTATGTTGCCCAACTAACAGGGTGGGTGTGCTGCATGACTAAAAAAACAAGAAAAAAAAGAGAGACCCAATTTCATGAAATTTTAGTATCATCTAGTACCCATAACTTTGGTTGCATTGCTTTTAATTATGTAGCTACTCTGGTGGACATGCCCACTAGGGGTAATTTTCGATGTTTGCTATTAAATTTTAATGGAAACACAATAGAATTTAAACTTGTTTTTTAAAAATTCAATTTTAGATTAACTGTAGGATCTCCCATAAAATTAGATTCTAGATCTCTAAACCTACGAGAAATGGTTTAGATCATACCTTAATGCGATACACAACATGTAGATTTTTCAAGTTGTCGATGGCACTCCAATGCAGGTCTCTCCTAAATCTATCCAGGATGGAGGGAGATGAGAGCCCAATGATAGCTCTAGGTAGGGCACGATGATGCCACAAATGTCTACAAGGTGGACCCTACATGCAGTGTGGATGGAGAAGGAATGGAGAGAAGGGAACCTCTCCCTCCCCCCCCTAAGTGACGCCTGAGCTCTCTTCGGAATGCTCTTCATTCCAGGATAGGATCAAATATGCAATGAGGGGTTAAAGGTTTGAAGAGTGCACCAGTTATGATACTTCACAATCTTATAATTTCTGATAGGTCTTACACGCGAATAGGAACCTGTAACCGCATTATCCATGCGTGTACTCATAAGCTAATCTTTCCATTGTCATGAATATCTGTTAAAGACCTATATCCTATGCTTATCAAATAATGGACCATCAAATTTGGATTATAAGATCCTCATTAAGTGCAATTAAAATAGTTTTAATAGTTGGTTAAAACTTTCATAAAGCATATTAAAACCTTTCAAGTATTTGACCCAATGAAAAAATCACTTGATGAGTCTCTGATCTATTAGATTTGGCTATAAAATACACCTCTAGGAAACTATAGGATCCTTTATTAGCTCATGTAATAATCAACAAATCCTGATGGATGTACTTAGCTACACCAACATTTATTAGCCACGCGGTAGCCTTGTAAAGAGAAACAAAACCATACAATCAGGATCATTGCCCTCACATGTTCTCAAGTTTAAGAATTAATTGACTACCGCACATAATTAAGTTTGATTATAGTCCAACCTAGTGGGCACCTAAACCGGTGACTTGGTCTCGATCCACCAATGTAAGTGCCGAAAGGTCCAATAAGCTCATGCGTCCCTGTACACTCATACTCCTATGTGGGGTAGGGTGAAGGCAATACCAACACCAAAGTGGCCCTTGGTTGCAGATATGTTCTATCCTAACACAAACTAGTCTTTTGATAGAAGATGACCATTCATTTCATCATGTGATGACCACAAGTTTGTCCTAGAAACTGTAATGGTTATGGGATAATAGGGTACTGAGATTCATAGATCACAACCCTCCCTTAGTCAATGACCATTATATCCAATCTCAAGTTTCTAAGGATATCCATAGGAATCACTCTTAACCTATATTCACATATGTTTAATGTGAGACCACATATCAATTAAGGAACAACATCTCGTCCACTAAGAATACTTGGTCATCATGATCTATGGTTGAAATCATCTCTGTCACACCCACATGACCGGTGGATTGGGCTTACATTGATTTTCCAAGTAAAACTCCATCAATTGTAACTACCAAAATCAAGCAACTCATGGCCTCCCCACAACTCGATCAATACTTCTTAATAAAGCTTTGCTAATCCCCCAAATGCATATGCAATAAAGCTGAGGCATTATACGAAAAGTTGTCATTATCATCATCATCTAAGCCCGTATCCCAACTAATTCAGGTTGGCTAAATGAAGAATTCTTTTATGCCATTCCACTCCATTAGGGGCCATAACTTCAATTAGACTACAATTCATCAAATCTTTAATTACTACCTCCACTCATGTACTTTTGGGCTTTCCCGCTTGTCCTTTTGGAGCCTTCAACTTGTACCAACTCACTCCTTATAATTAGAGCAGTTCTTGGTTTCTGTTGAACATGACCAAACCACCCAAGATTGCTTTCCCTCATCTTATTGCCTATTGGTGCTACTAAATCCCCTCGAATAGATTCATTTTTAGTTATATATTTTCATATCTTGCCACTCATCCACCTCAACATCCTCATTTCAACTACGCTCCTTAACTGCCCAACATTATTTCATAAAGCATGGCTGGCCTTATAACCATACTATAAAATTTTCATTTTAATTTAAGTGGTATATGACAATCATTTTAATTTAGAGGCACATCTTCATTTTTTCTACCTTGCTTGAATTCTATGGGCAACATCCTTGTCAAGCTATCCACTTTCATAAGCTATCGACTCAAGATATTGAAAGTAGTCATTTTAAGAAACTTATTGTTCAACAATATTAGATAATTCCTTGTTCCCCAATACCAATGTTACTAGAATTTCACTCTATATACTCTGTTTTAATACAACCGATTTTAAATCCTATAGATTTTAAAGCACCTCTCAATAAATCTAGCTTTGTGTTTACACCCACCCTCATCTTGTAAATCAAAACAATGTTATATGCATGCAACATACACCATCGGATCTCTTTTTATAAATGTCTCGTCAATTGTCCATAACTAATACGAAAAGGACCAGGCTCAACCCCAACCCCTAGTGCAAACCTACAATAATTGGGAATTCACTTGTCCCTCCGCTAATGATCCTTACATTTGTTACTACTCATACATGTCCTTAATCACGTTAATATACCCCCTTAAAAATCCTTTCTTTCTAACATTCACGGTATAAATTATATAGAGACTCTATCTTAAGCTATCTCTAAGTCAATGAAAATCATTTGGAGATTCTTTCTCGCCTCCCTATATTTCTCCATAAATTGTCTAAGTAGGAAAATAACTCCAGTGATAGACTCCCTTAGCATGAAACCAAACTATTTTTTAATAAATTCATCTCATATGTTAGTCTTTACATGATCACTCTTTCCCAAAGTTATTTTTAATATAATTCATAAGCTTAATCCATGATGGTTGGTAAAACCCTGTATTGCGTTTATTCTTATAAATATGTACCATGACACTTTTCATCCATTCTTATGGCATTTTTTTCAATCTTAAAAAGCTAGGTGAATAACTTTGTCAACCAAAATAACTTAGCATCTCCCAAACACTTCAAAATTTCTATTAGATACCATCCTGTTCAAAGGCCTTTCTTATTTTCATCTTTCTCAAAGCTTCTTTTTTACTTCAGGACATCATTTGAGTTTATGGTTACTTCTCTCCAATGCTTTAAAAGTGGTTGTCATTTAGCAAGTTCTAAAAATAGTTTATCTACCCTACATTGATCTTATTATCTTGGACTAGTACCCTCTTGTGATTGCTCTCAATGCATTTAACATGATTTAGATCCTACTCTTCCTCTCTTTTATTTTTACAAAGTTAAAAACATCTTTCACATTCTCGTCCCTAATTTATTATAAAAATCATCCTGAGCCTGTAGCCTTAGTACTTTCTTAGAAATCTTTTTGGCACGATTGATCCAAGATTCAATCTATCTTTCGGAATGGCACCACACTATTGATGCCATACCACAAAAATTATGTTGATCCATTCATTAAGCAGGCAACAGTTTGCAAAACAAATGTATGCTTTGAAAAACTTGATCTACGTCTTCTCACCCATCCACCCATTTCCATTATTGGTGTCCACATGCTCATTGGACCATTTTTTTTCCCCTCGTGTACAAGTTCAAAACGACCTGATGGATGGATTGGACCTCAAACCAATGTGCCATGCTAGTACATGTGTGGTGTGCAAACGAGCTTCATTGCATTTGGGTGTACGCCCCCCATTTTATACATTTTAAGGGGTAGAAGAAAACTAGAAAAAAGGACCATACTCTTATTGGATCTCCAACTTGAACTTTGGGCGACCATCAAAGACCAAGAACAAAGCACACGACCAATTTATTGTTGTAATATATCCTCCACAAAATTTGTAATAAGAATGAAAGTGAGGAACAATGACAGGAGTTCCATGTACTCGTTGACTTGTCGAGTAAAAGTACATAGAACCCACTTGAAAGGAGCTCAACTCACTTATTCTAATCTTCTCTCGAACATTGATAAAACTCCAAAATTTCCACAAAAGAAGCCTTCTATTCTGCATCCATCAATTTCAAAACCCATGGAGACGAGCTTCCAATGGAAGTGATTCTTTGGGACCAAAAAGAACCTATGAGGGGCCCCTCCAAATTTAACTGTGCAAATTGTTGAATGGAAAATTTTCCATAAACAATCTTGACCATACAATTATATAGGGTGGATGATTAGAATTGGTGTCCCGCGAAGTCTGCTCTGGACCCAACAGAGTCCAAATCGCTTGATTGGATATCCACGAAAGCCCTACGCAACTAGGAACATGCAACTTACAATGCTTTGGGGCACAGGAACATCCCACAAAAGGTCAGGTACTTGAGAAAGCTTTCTACTCGAGCAAATTAAAAATCACAATCCTTCCCTTGGTATCCGCAATCATGTACTAAGAATAACATGCAAGACTGCATAACTGCTTCACACATTGCCTTCTCATAATCTGGCTTTAATTGTCTAATAGCTTTCCATGAAAATTGGAGCAGCTTTTCAGTTCCGACAAGTGGGGCCCATGGTACTCATAAAAAAATGAAAGGTGGGGCCCATGGTTTGTACTGTTGTATTGGTTTCAAAATAATTCAAAATTTTCATTTCCCTCCACAATTTGAAATTACTTGCTTTTGTGTTGTGGGTTTTAGTCCCACATCGGATTTTAACAAGAATTCTCTTATGTAAATAAGATATGCTTTTTGCCTTAGGGCAAGCCCTTTCAGGGAGCTCCGGTTGGGTTTAAACCCGACGGACCAAACCCTTTTAAAATGGTGCTTGAGGCACCATTTTGGAGTCTATATAAGGACTCCCTCATTCCGATTTTAAATTATCAAATTATTTTCTATTTCTCTTGAAAAACTCTCTCTGGTTTTAAGAAGGTTCTCTTTCAAAGTTCTGCACTGAGTTAACTCAGCACTTTCAGCTTAAACTGCAAGTGGTTCGAACCTACGTACAGTGAGTGCACCGCTAGGACTATGTCATAGTCGTTGTATCCTGGAGGTCGATTGCTCTGGAAACCTATTGCACTTGGGACGCTAGTACAAGGGGAGCAAATTCGATTTCAAGCCGAGTGACTCAGTCACGCTTCAACTCAATCCAATAAGTTTTTTTTATCTTATTTTCTTTTTGGTTTTTGGTTTTTAATAGTCTATTTGATTCAACTAAATATTCCAACAATCTTGAAATCGAATTTTGTTGGATTAAATAGACTATGGCTACCGTAACAGTTAATGCTTCCACCGAATTGGCCAAAATCGAACCGTTCACTGGATAACACTTTAAACGGTGGAAACAGAAGATTATGTTTGCGTTGACTACCCTTAAAGTTTCATACATTATTTCTGAATCATTTACTATAAATCAAGCAAATCAAACAGAAGTAACAGATGAAAATAATTGTAAAAATTATATTCTAAACTCTTTTTCCAATGAATTATATGACGTGTATGCTTTTTATGAGTCAGGCAAAATGCATCTGAACTGCTTTAGAAAAGAAGTACGTTCTAGAAGATGCAGGTGCCAAGAAACATGCAATCGCCAATTTTCTTCACTATGTAATAACTGATGATAAACCCGTCATAAATCAAATTCATGATTTTCAAAATCTAATTCATGAATTATAATGGAAGGAATCAAGTTTGATGAAGTGTTTCTTTCAGGAGCGTTGATAGAAAAGCTACTACCCTCCTCGAAAGAATATAAGAACAAAATGAAACACAAAAAGAATGATGTATCGCTAGAAAGTACAATCGTACACATTCGAATAGAGACAAAAAAGAAAATAGAAATGAGATAGATTTAAAGACGAATCTTGCAGAATCTAGTCAAGGAAAATAAAAAGAAAAAAGGAAAATGTAATAATTGTGGAAAACCTGGACATTATGCAATGAATGGAGGCTCAAAAAGAAGAATGAAAACAGGCAGTTCAAGAAGAAAAGAAACTGCTATAATTGTGGAAAGCCGGGACATCATATTAAAACTTATAAGCTTAAGAAAAATAAAAATAAGCCTTAGGAGAACCTTACAGAAGCAGGCAACTGAGTCTGACATGATAGTAGCAGTGGTATCAAAAGTCTTTCTCGTAAACAACTTGGAGTGAGTACTAGACACTGGTGCAACTTGGCATGTGTGCAAAGATCGTAGCATGTTTACCTCATACCAAGTATCAGGAGATGATGCATGTGCCTGACATTAGAAGAAATTTGGTCTCTGGTTCGCTCTCAATAAGGCTGGCATCAAATTGGTATTTGATTCAGATAAACTTGTAATGACTAAGAATGAAACTTTTGTGGGAAATTGATACTGTAGTGATGATTTATTCATTATAAACGTATCCAATGATAATAATAATAAGACATCTAATTCTGTTTATATCGTTGAACCTCTTTATTTGTGACATAGTATATTAAGTCATGTGAACATAGTATTTTTGAAGAAAATGAAAAGATTAGGTTTATTACCCAATGTTTCGAATAGTGATTTTGATAATTGTAAAACATGTGTAGAATAAAAATTCTTTAGAAAATCATTTAAAGAAGTAAATCGATCTTCTATTCTATTAGAATTAATACACAGCGACTTAGGTGATTTTAGAAATCACATGTCTAGAGGTGATAAAAGATACTACATAACCTTTGTAAATGACTATTCTAGATTCACTAAAGTTTATTTGTTAAGGAATAAAGATGAAACTTTAAAAGCTTTCATTAAGTATAAAACCGATGTTGAAAATCAGTTAAATATAAAGATTAGAAGGCTTAGAACAGATAGAGGAGGAGAGTATGAATCTTCTCAATTTAGAGAACTATGTGAAGAGAGTGGGATAGTTCACGAGACTACAGCACCATACATACCAAAACAGAACGGAATAGCAGAACGTAAGAATAGAACTCTTAGGGAGATGCTGAATGCTATGTTAAATAGTTCGGGCTTACCTTCAAATATGTGGGGAGAAGCAATCTTGTTAGCTTGTTATATCCTAAATAGGGTTCCTTCTAAGTCTACTGAGCAAATACCATATGAACTTTGGAAAAGTCATGTTCCTAATTATAAATATCTTAAAGTGTGGGGGTATCTTGCTAAAGTAGGATTGCCTAAAACTAAGAAAAGAAAATTAGGTCCTAAAACAACTGACCGTGTATTTATAGGATATGCAGAAAATAGTTTAGCCTATAGATTTTTAGTTCTAAAGACCAAGGATAATATTCTAGATCCAAATACCATCATAGAAGCTAGGGATGCAGAGTTCTTTGAGAATATATTCCCTATGAAATCTAAATCAATAGAGGAAGTTAGTGGATCAGAAGTCGCATCTACCAGTAAAGGTGCTGACGAGCAGATGGTAGAAGAAATAGAACCAAGAAGAAGTACTAGAGTTAGAAGAGAAACTAACCTAGGAGATGGTTTTTTCACCTTCTTAATAAAAGATTATCCTACAACCTATACAGAAGCGATTAACTCTCCAGATGCAACTTTTTGGAATGAAGCAATAAATGACGAGTTAGAATCTATCTTATCCAATAACATTTGGGAACTCGTAGATCTACCGCCTGAAAACAAACCGATAAGTTGTAAATGGGTGTTTAGGAAGAAACTAAAACCAGATGGGACCATTGATAAATTCAAGGCTAGGTTGGTAGTTAAAGACTTTAAACAAAATGAAGGAATATATTATTTTGATACCTATTCTCCTGTGATTATGATTACAATTGTCAAAGTCTTAATAGCAATAGCTTCCATATACAAGCTGGTGATACACCAGATGGACGTTAAAACGACCTTTCTAAATGAAGACTCAAAAGAAAAAATATATATGGAGTAACCTGAGGGTTATAGAATACTTGGTAAAGAAAATAAAGTGTGTAGACTAGTTAAATCTTTATATAGTTTGAAACAGGCTCCTAAACAATGGCATGAAAAATTTGATAATGTTTTGAAATCTAACGGTTATCATATAAGTGATGCAGACAGATGTGTATATAGTAAGTTTTCTGGAAATGATAGTGTTATTATATGTCTTTATGTTGATGACATGCTTATTTTTGGAACTAATATTAAATTAGTTAATGCGACTAAGAAATTTTTGTCATCTAAATTTGACATGAAAGACTTAGGAGATGCTAGTGTAATTTTAGGTATTGAGGTAACTAAAAAATATAATAGTCTTATATTATCACAATCTCATTATATTGAGAAAATATTAAAGAAGTTTCATTATTTTGATTGTTTACTTGTCAGTACACCTTATGATTACAGTGTGACTCTCATAAGGAATAAAGATAGTAGTGTGTCTCAATTGGAATATTCCAGGATAATTGGTAGCCTTATGTATCTGATAAATTGCACTAGACCAGACATAGCTTTTGCAGTAGGAAGGTTAAGTAGATATACACATAACCCTAGGAAAGAGCATTGGAATGCCTTGTCCAGAATTCTAAGATACCTAAAAGGCACTATGGCCTATGGTTTACATTATAATGGTTATCCTGCTGTATTAGAAGGATATAGTGATGCTAATTGGATTACTGATTCAGATGAAACTAAATCCACTTGCGAATATGTCTTCACTTTAGGTGGAGGAACAGTCTCTTGGAAGTCTACCAAGCAGACATGTATCGCTCGATCAACTATGGAATTCGAGTTTGTTGCCTTAGAAAAGGCTGGTTTAGAAGCTGAGTGGTTTAAGAATCTCTTGAATGATATACCGCTGTGGCCAAAGCCTGTATCGGTCGTATCTATTCATTGTGATTGTCAAGCAGCTATAGCAAAGGCAAATAGTAAAATATATAATGGAAAGAGCAGGCATATTAGACTCAGCCACAACATAGTAAGACATATGTTGCGTAATGGAGTTATATCTATTAACTTTGTGAGGTTAGAAAAGAATTTGGCAGATCCTCTGACTAAAGGACTATCTAAAAAGTTAGTTAATGATACATCGAAAGGAATGAGGCTAAGCCTAATATATGAGCTGCCAGTGTCGGCAACCCAACCTATACAAGTGGAGATCCTGTGAGATAAGTTTAATGGGTAAACAATAAGACACGAGGTAAACGATTGCACTGATGTGAGCCCCTTCTATGGTGTAGCAGTGCAAGCAGCAACGCAGAAGGATGAGTTTTCGAAACTCTTAATGAATCCATAATCATATATTTGGTGGTTTATACAATTGTTGTGTACACTTGATGGAATTCACCTATATGAGTATGGAGGTGGAGGCTGCTTCCTATGAGAATCTAAGCGAATTCTCTAGAGCACTCATGAAATCCAGGTAATGGTGTATGGCCGAAAAGCATCGAACCACAGAATCACTTGTAGAGGAAGAGTTGTGTGAGTGGCATGTACTTGTAATTTACACCAAAAGGAGTCAGGTTCAAGACTATGGTGTCATCTGATTCTTGTAAACTTGTCTTGCTTACTCTAATGTCGGTTCAAGTCTATAGTGACACCAGCACTATTGCACAACCATTCCGCATTAATCCGAAAGGTTTTAATTTTGAAACATTTGGGGGATTGTTGTATTTGTTTCAAAATAATTTAAAATTTTCATTTCCCTCCACAATTTGAAATAACTTACTTTTGTGTTGTAGGTTTTAATCTCACATCGGATTTGAACAAGAATTCTTTCATGTATATAAGATATGCTTTTTACCTTAGGGCTTAAGCCCCCTTTCAGGGGGCATGTAAATTTGGTCTTTGGGGGGCGGGGGTACCACACGCGCCACGGGTGAAGGTGCAGTGTAAGTGTACTTGCGCGAAGGTGTGTGTGTGTAGAGGTATTCGCGGGACTTTATTTGTGTGAGTGTACTCGCACTGTTGTCTTTCCGTTTTGAAACAAAGAGATGTGTCCTGTCGGTTGGTCGCTCCGGTTGGGTTTAAACCCAACGGACCAAACCCTTTCAAAAGGGTGCTTGAGGCACCATTTCGGAGTTTATATAAGGACCCCCTCATTTAAATTATCAAATTATTTTCTATTTTTCTTGAAAAACTCTCTGGTTTTAAGAAGGTTTTTTTTCAAAGTTCTGCACCAAGTCAACTTAGCACTTTCGGGTTAAACTGCAAGTGGTTCGAGCCTTCGTACAGTGAGTGCACCGCTGGGATCGGGTCATAGTCGTTGTATCCTGGAGGCCGATTGCTCTGGAAACCTGTTGCACTTGGGACGCTGGCCAAGGGGAGCAAATTCGATTTCAAGCCAAGTGACTTAGTCACGCCTCGACTCAGTCCAATAAGTTTTTTTATCTTATTTCTTTTTATTTTCAGTTTTTAATAATCTATTTGATTCAACCAAATATTCCAACATGGACTACAGAGAGACTGAGAATAAGACGACAATAAATCCACATTCAGATGAAAAAATGGCAAGTTGATGCTGGATATTCCAACCTAAGAGGTTTTCGCTGGCATGGTTCATTCATGGTGGGACATGAAAGACCAATGGTTTGGATTACCGAACTATGGAACCCCACTTGTTACAATAGAAAATCCGCATACACTGCAAATACACTGTTGCAGGATTGGAAACCGGTCAGAGCAAGACCTTACCGAACTACCGAACCCCCACTTGTTAGAATAGAAAATTGGCATACACTGCAAATACACGGGTTGCTGGATTGGAAACCGGTCAGAACAAAACCCCCACCAATAGTGGAGTGTCATTTCAAGCTTTGTGCATATTTCTGAAATGTTGGTCTTTTGTTACTTACTCTCTACTCTCTTCTGGGGTGTGCGTAGAGAGGTGTCATGGGATGTATTTCCTCTGGGAATCATCAAAAGGACGATCCCAGCATTTCCCTTTTGAATTGGATACTTTGGAATCAATTGGGGATTTGATATCCACACCTACCCAGTTTGATTTGTATACATACCCATTCCTGTTTTGGGAACTGTAACAGGATAGGTCTGTACCAGTTCAATCCCCAAAACGAAAAATGGGTGCAGGCAATCAATCAGGGTGGGCATAAACAGCGCCTCCCATAAATTCAGCCATGGAATAAACGAGACAATCAGAGTATCAGCTGAGCAGCACGGTCATGAAAAATCAACTCGACCCAAAGACATGTAGTTATCTGTATAAATACTTTAATTTTCTATTCTCATGTATAAAAAGGAGAAAATTACAACTACACATACCACATTGCTGACACTGCTTTAACTTCTGTACACATGTGGGCGTAGAGATGGAGTCGTTGAATGGATAATTGCCACCCCTATTGAGAAAGACTGCAGAGCGGAGAGACTAGATTGGAAGTGGATAAAATACAGGCCTTCATGTATATTCACCATTTTCAGGGTGGGTACACCTTGTGTTTTTACACCCTGCAGATTAAAAAAGTGGGAAAGAGTCATCTCAGTGCTTTTTCAGGTCAGATGCATAATTCAAATCCTCCAGGAAAGGGAAATTTTGCACAAGTTCACGGATATCTATCAAACTAAACACCCGCACGCGCGCATGCACATTTTTGCCAATTTCACTGAAGCTTTCGACTGAATTGTGGGACCCCTGATCATTAGCTGGGACTGTTCATTCACTAGTACCATTGGGAGCAAGCCATGGGGCAAGAATCAAGCCGATCGGATGATCCTACCCTATGGATGAGGCTAATTTGTTACAACCGCCTGTTCTTTACGAGCCATAGATCAGATAGTTAGAACCATCAAACCAACGTGCTACTTCGGAATCATAAGGAATACATAGTGGGATCTATACAATGGATCGTTCAAGATGATGATTGGACCTATTTTGTTTATCCACTCAAATCCTGACTGTCCATTTTCCATGCTATTGATTGGAAGCTTAGGATCATCTGATTGCTGTGATTTTTGCATGATGGCTTGTCACTAATTATTTGAAAGAATAGACAGTTCAAATTGACGATCAGGAGCCCCACGTTTCAGTCAAAAGCTTTGGGGAACTTTGCTAACATCCTCGTGATGGTGGGGACATTAGCTAAATCCTATATTTATATAGTGTGAAATGATCTTACATGCTACGTGTTTTATGCACACACCACAGTTTTGTACTTTTGGTATTGGAATGATAAGAAAAAGAACCCTGTTTCATGAGACCTCAACATAATTGACTCCATAAAAACATCTTCTGGAAGACTGGAACTGAACAGAACACCTAGTTGTAGAAACAACTATTTCCTCTATTTTGCAATTTGAGAACGCTCATCATTTCGGTAAAAAGTAGAATATCACAATGAACCAATCACCTATACTGTCTTCTGACCAATATGCCACTTTTCTAGGAAATCACTACCATGTAAAGAGTAGGTGCCACCATGAAGCTCACCTTCCTTGAAAATCAGGTTGATCCAAGCACTGGGTGGGCCATCCCTGTATTTTGTTTGGTTGTTCATTGATTCCTCATGGTAGGGTCCACCTGAAGAGCAGACCAGCCTGATTTTTATGCCATGTGATCTTTGTGGAGGGACCCACCTCTTTAGTGGCACTGATATTCTACACCAGTGGCATGTTGGCAGGAACAATGGTACAGTACCACAAGTTGTGTTGCCCTTGCCTGTAGTTGATCAGTTCTCTATCACAATATCATTAAGATTGGGCACAATATCTGATTTAAGAATATTTAAGAAAACAGTCGGAACTTTGCTGTATGAAAGGTGAAGGGTATTTTGGAAATGTGCAAGGTTATCTTCTTTATTAGATGCTTCAGATGTTCCAACAGGGATTTTGTGTAGCTTCTACAAGATAACATCAAGCATTTTACATACTCATAGGTCAACTAAATGGACAGAAAAATGGATGAATATAAGACCAACGCACCTCTATGAACAGATCAAATGATTTGCAGCTCTCCAGTTCTTCTATTTCGGGTGAACTTTCTGCATTGCTTGTTCTGTTGTTGAGAACTGTGAGAGGGCATCCGACATCCCATCCACCACAGTCACAATGTCCACCAGACCTCCATCTCTTAGTAAGAGATGATGGGCCGCCGCTTCTGGTCCTTGGGCCACCATGAAGTCCTGCCGGGAGTAGAACATTGAGACTTACAACGGACTCGCTTCTATTTCCCAAGCGAACGTCTTTGCAATTTTCAGAAGACTGTATAGATGTAACGGCATGCTCAACTGTAGCTTTTTCAAGGAATTTTAAGCCCCATCCTCCAATTGCTTCTTTCTGACTGTTGTCGAGGCAATATTCTTTCACAACGATGGCAGCTAACTCCAGATTGGGTGGGAGATGATTATAAACAGGGTTCTCTTTACCTATTTCAGTGGGTTTACCTGACATACCTGTCTTTGGTGCCCAAAATAAACCCTTGGATTTGGGGCTAGCATCCCCATATTTCTGCTTGGATAAATGGTTTGTCCGAAATACATCCACTGCCTTCTTCGGCAGTTTCTTACCCTTCTGACCATGGACTGAACTTTCTTCGGCATGATCTTCACTCACATCGAACAGAACAAACTCGGTCTCGGTGAGTTTTGAGTTGCTTGGACTGAGAATCAGAGAATTCGATACCTTCATCTTACCAACAAGATCTGATCCATTATTGGCAGAACCCCCTCGTTCGCTTTTACCGTCTGTTCTTGAGTGGAAGAAGTACATATAGTCAAGACCCTTATCATTCGAAGACTCTACCTTACATGGGTTGGCTACATAGACCTCACATCGTTCATCCATAGAGAACACAAAATAGGGGAGTCCACTCTTCCATTTACAGTGAAGCAGTCCCACAGAAGCAGCACTACCAGTAGATGTGGACTGATATGAAGATGTTGAATGGGAACTTGAGCAAGAAATGAGCATTTCATCTGTAACATCAGATCTATATTTTTGTCTTCTCATTGCTACAGTTTCTTCAACTCGCTTCTGTGGTGAAGAGATACTTTGTGTGGATGGTGAGCTAATTGCTTCTGAGCATTTTGTAATCTTAGTGCCAGATAAATTTTCGTTGCCTAAGCTCATATTACTATCTACAGCACCTAAATGATGAACCAACGGGCTTTTCCAAAGGTTACTTACCTTGGTGTTTCCTTCAATTCCATCAATGGCCTGCTGTTGAACAGGACCAATAATTATATTATCTGGACCAGCTGCCAATGCAGATTCAATCACAAACTTGCTCAAATCACTTGTACTTCGGCTTCTCCTTCTATGGGGTTTCAAGCTTCCAAGCAGAAACTCCATCTTTGAGGAACTGAGACTTGCTGGAATATTGATTGGGGCTGTCCTACAAACTATGCTTAGAGAGTCAGATGCTTTAACTTCTACCAAATCCAAGCAACGTTGTACAAGATTCTCGTGGAGACTTACAAAACTCGTATACTTAGGGCTGCGATGTTCCCCGCCAAACTGATTTTGAAGGCTTGATTCGAGCAGGCATCTTTGATTAGTCCTTGGCTGCTTGACATCTGAGGTTAATGATCTCTCTTGTATTGCCCTTTCCAGCACCATTTTGAGTTTGGATGCAGAAAACACTAAGCAATTGTTTTCTGCAACTCGTACGTTCTTGTCCAAACTACGCAGAAAATCTTCCTTGTCTTCAAAATCTTCTTTCGCATCCACAAATGCTTTTTCCATGTCCAGACTCCAACTGAAGAAGGCACATTCAATGGGAGTTTTAATATGATAAACCTCTTCCAGGTTCCATCCAATCACATGACATCTGAAGAATAAATAGGAAGTTAGCTCCATTAAAGAGAGGGTGAGCTTCAAATATACCTCTAGAGATGTGCCAAAATTCAATATAATTGTTAATCAGTGCAGACCGAAAAGAACAAAACCCACAGAAGATCATCACTACTTTTTTAACAAAGCAGATAAACATTGACAAGTTGAAACAAATGGGAATTATTTGTTCTCGACATGCTCTTCCTAGGAACAAATGGGAAGCACAATACGCGTCAATGACTCAAAAGTTCAACACAAAAAATTGCTAAATGAGTTGGAACACATGGCAGATACATATATGAAACCCAAATCTGCAATCATATAAATATTAAAAAAAGGATAGGATGTGTTGATGTTTGACTCGTTCACCACGATTTGGCAATGGAGGGATCTAAAATCTCCAATCGCCTCTGACTGGAGATTCTCTCTTTTGTAATATTACTATTGTCAATTAAATCTCTCTCATCATTTAAAAAAATATATTTTAAAATGGGCGAGTTTGCATTGAATCCAACAGTCATTATCAGAGATCAAAATACTGCAGCGAGACTAACGTGATAGTTCACCCCCACCTTTTGCATTGTGGTGCCTCATCCACGGTGCGCATGGCATGTATATGAGGGAATTCAGACCATCCAAATCATTGGCCCCATCATGGATTCAGCACAACCCAAAATTCACAATGAACAAACAACCTGAACATCATAACCCTTGCACTTTCACTCATGGAGGTTGGAGCACCAACCATCATATTTTTAACCGTTCAATGGATTGTTCATCAACCGGCCAGTTAGGATCTTTTGATCAATGCAACTTTTGGGCTATGTTCCATCCACGATGGGGCAGACAAGTTGGACAGTCTGGATTGATGTGTATCAATGTCATGTCTTAGGTGGATGAAATGCAGGTGTTAAGAGGTGCTTGATCTGATTACCAAGTCCTAAGTCCCTGCCCCACCCCCCCCCCCCCCCCCCCCCCTTTCTTTCTTACTTTAACACTGCAACCATAAAACGGAAACCTCTGGCATACCAAACAACCAAGATAAAAAAAAAAATAAATTGAAAAAGTAATTGCCAGCTACAGATGAAAGAATCCTTCTGTTTCTTTACCTGTTGTTATTTTCTGAAATTGAAGAAATTCATTTATAAAAAGAAAACAAAGAGGTAGTAAATTTTAATATTCTCACACCGACTAGAAATAATTAAAAATCATCGGAACATATTTCTTACAACAATCAACCGAAGTACACGCCTTCAATTAAAACTAGAAAAGACTCAGAAGAATCCAGCAATCGATTAAAAATCCCCATAAAAGAGTAAATAATCCAACTTCCATCAAACTAAGACCGAATCCACTTCCGCATAAGTATTTAAAGAAAAAATAGAGAAAAATGCAATCAACGACAGAAATTAAACAAAAAATTCAAGAAACTCAGAGAAATTAGGCAATATTACTAAAATAACAGCTAAAAATCAATAAAATCTAATAAGATCAAGAAAAAAAGATGGATTTATTGACTTCTACCTCAAGAACCAGATTCAACGCTCCGACGGTAGCTGAAATACATCTCAGATCGTCGATTTTCTAGAAAAAAAATTGCACAAATCAGCACAGATTCTGGACAAAAAATAGCTTCTCTGCCATAATCTACGACGTCTCTCGTTCTCTCTGCAGATCAGAAAAAGACTAAAACAGTAGAAAGAGAGCGCGGCCGTCTTAAGTTACAAGACGAAGGAGATGAGGAATCCTCCAACGTGCGCACGAGGTGTACTCGATTATCCTTCACCCCGAACAGAAAGATAGGGAGGGGAAAGAGAGAGAGAGAGAGAGAGGGAGCGACGGAAAACGTCTCGTAAGAGCGACGAAATGCAGGCGTCAGCCACGAGACAGAGGGAAAAAGAGCATCTCCTCTTCTCTCCACTGCTTCTGCGGGCATAAATAGCGGTATACCACTTCACCGTCACTTCGTAAACAAGGGATGAGAGGGGAAGAGAGAGGAACGCGGATTTCGTGGTCGAGGTGGGACCCACACACTCTCTCTCTCTCTCCCCGTCAATCTTTTACAGTATTTTTTTTTTCAGAAGTCTTTCTGAAAAATAGCTTTTATTCTGCTGCCACGTGATATACACGGACACGAATCAGCTACTTATATTACACGGTGGGCCTCACAAGTGTTTCTTGCTTCCGTGTGAGGCAAGTGCCATCAGCAATCCTTGTGGATAGTGGGAGAGATGGTGGTCGGCACGCGCCTTTTCATCCCTTCACGCCAACCTAAAAGTGGGCGCGGCTTCGCTGGATCCCCGGATCCACCGAGGTGGGTGGATCCCTTACCGTGCCGTCCACCGTGTGATGTGTGTATTACATCCACGCCGTCCATTCATTTTGAAAACTCATTTTAGAGCATGATTCAAAAAATTAAGTAAATTAAAATCTCAGGCGGACCATAATACAGTAAACAATGGTACTCAAACATTAAAAGTTTCTCGTGGGTCACAAAAGTTTTGGGTCAAGCTGATATTTGTTTGGTATTTTCATCCATGTCTTTGTTACCTTTTCAACAGGTTAGATGGAAAATAAACATTCCAGTGGCCCTTATGAAGTTTTTAATGGTGGGGATTCAATCACTACTATTTCATGTGATATGGTCCACCTAAGATTTGATCTACTTCATTTTTGTAATAATGCCCTAAAATTATCTTTCAAAATGAATGGACGGTGTAGATTTAAGGTACATACATCACAGTGGCCCCACAGTTGGGGATCCACCCAAACCGTGCCCAACCTAACCACTACTGAACCCTCTTTTCTATCCTTTCTCAATCTCTCATTTCGAGAATCAAACCCTTCAAAGGAAATGCTTCTCCTTCACACACTTCTTGTTCATCTACGTACAAGCCCGCTTATGGCATCGCGCGACTGAGATGAAGAATGGGCCTCTCACCAAGCAAGTGTCTGATTGGCACACGTGTGTAATTTACGTTTGGCTCAGTTGGTAAATCACTCACCGTGAAATTTTCTGACACAAAAATCAGGTGGAGGCTCGTGTGGTTGGATCCAGTGTGTGTTGAATATGGACCGTTCATCATTCCTTTCCGGTCTGTTTCTTTTACAAGTTTAAACGAATGGCCATGGTTGTTTTTTCGGCTAAGGTTGACTGTGGGCCACATCTGATGAATGGACCAGAAGCCCGCGTCAGCAACTTTGCAGCGAGACCCCAATTACATGTTAGTCGCGCAAGTCCAGTTCGAGTTTCTTTTTATTAATGAAGAAACGGCGTGATTCTTGATTTACGAAAGTGCCACTCTATCACCTTGGATTCGCCGTTTAGGAATTAATAAGATACAACATTTTCATGAGAAATACTTTGATACTCTGGCAGAGTATGATGGATGATACGCACGCAGTTAGATATTACTCGGAAACTGCACACGTGGAATACAAAAAATTCAAAATAAACCGAAAAAACTATAGGTAACAGGTTCGATATATAGTGAACAAAATTTTAATCTTTTATGATCATCTAGCAATCAGATTGTTGGACATTGGTTGGACAGTTAAAAATAAAATATTAAAAAAAACAAGTGTTCAAAATCAGAAGTTATGATTGCAACGGTGGCTTCCACAGTTTAGTTGGTTTAGTTGGTGTTCATATATGCCACGTGCACCATTTCTAAGTGCCCACGTATCAAGCATAACAGGCATCCTGAGTATCAAATAACTTCTCTTTTTTCTTGTTTTCTTCTTCTTCTTCAGAGGAAGTATTTTTATACTGGATAGATTGCGATGGATGATACGATGCAGTTAGAAATTACTTAGGAATTGTATACATGGCATAAAATTAATTCAAATTGCACCGTTCAAAATTTGAGTACCGTTTGGATGTATCATGAAGGAAAAGTTACTCGGACTTGGTCATTTAAATATCAATTTCTGAATGTTTATTGGACGGTTAAAAATGAAAAATGTCCAATGATCTTTTTCTTTTTTCTTTTCAAAAAACAAGTGTCCCAATTGTTCAACTAATCTTTTTTTTATTCTGAACTTATGGGCAATGGTTCCACAATTTTGTGGGTTTCATTTCAGTTAACATATGTCGTACATGTACCATTTCTTGGTGCATGAGTATTGAGAGTATGATGCATCCACAGTATTAAATAAAACACGGTGTGCAAGCCTAATTCCTGCCCGGGTGGGTTAGGTAGTACCCGCGTAACACGTGAGTGGAACTCGAATCTATGACCAGTGTTGAAACTCTTGTGGATTGCGTATTGAGTAAACTCTGCGGTGTCCACCGTGATTTATGTATTTCATCCATTCCGTTCATTTATTTTAACAGATAATTTTATGTCTTGAGACAAGAAACGAAGCATATAAAAATCTTAATTAAACCACACCATAAGGAAACAATGTGATTGAACCTGTACTGTTGAAAAATTCTTGGGGGCCATGAAAGTTTTAGATCAAGCTGATATTTGTTTCTTCACTTCATCAATGGCTGTGTAATCTTGTGAACAGGTTAGATGACAAATAAACATCACTGCGGGCTCTAGAAAGCTTTCAACGGTAGAAATCATTGTACCTACTGTTTCTTGTGGTATGGTCCACCTGAGTTTTGGATATGCTTCAATTTTAGTTTAAACCCATTAAATTATCTGAAAAGCGGATGGACGGTGTATATAAACTACATACATTTACCGTGGGCGCACAGGACGATTTCGTTACTGAGTATTGGGTGGGCCCTCCACTGCCAACTTATGCGGCACGCGGTGTGGTAGTGGCTATCGGTCGGTGCTATGTGAGCCCCCACCATGACATGTATGTTTTATTGATATCGTCCCTCCATTTTTCCATGTCATTTTAGGGCTTGACCCCAAAAATGAGTCAATCACTCTGGTGGACCACACCACAGGAAAAGAGTAGTGATTGATTGTCCACCATTAAAAACCTCTTTGGCTGCGTCCCTTCTGAGGGCCATGCCTTACATTGGCTGGGCCCGGACTTTTGACCTGCCCTAGAGTGTGACAACGCATCAAATGAACCACACGAGTCGTATCCGGATTGCCACCTGTTTTTATATTGTGATTCGTTTCGTACGCGTGTGACTCGCCGCCCAGTCGACCAGCATGGTTTAGCGGCGCGATTTCCACCGTAGGGGCCCACCTGTGGCGGCTATTTTTTTTCTCACGTCATATGAAAGAACTCTTCTGCGGCACGGTACGCATATGTCAACGGGCCATGTAGGATACATCCAAGCCGTCCATCAGGTGGCCGGCCGAACATCAGGAAAGTACACACTAATTAGGTTAGTGTTCAAACATGGCAAAAAAAAAAAAAGAAGATTAGATTGTTTGAAACTGCAACGAGATCACGTTCAACATATACAAGTGGGGAGCTTGATGTGTGGACGTGCCTTATTTGTCGGTTCAAGTTACATTCGTAGTGGGACCCAACTGATTCACGGGTCTGATGCCTCGTACAACTCATGGTGGGTAGGTGTGATGTGTCAGGACTGTCCGATTGACCGAGTCAACATAACATTGGACTACCTCCGCTTGTCCCGAACTCCGTACAGGATGGGGCTCTGAGTGGCCCACCTTGATGTGATGTATTGGTTTATCCATACCGTCCATCTATTTTTCCATATCATTTTAGGGTTCAGGTTCAAAAATTAGGTAGATCCAAAGCTCAAGTGGACCACACTAGAGGAAGTAGTAGTGATAATAATGCCCGCCGTTGAAATCTTAGTAGGGCCCACCTTGATGTCATTTGTCATCCAATCTATTCATAAGGTCATGTTATTCAACTGGATTGAAGACAAAACACAAATGTCGGTTTGATCCAAAACTTTTATGGTTCCCAAGAAGCGGGCATTTAATCTCTACTGTGTGGTCCACTTGATCCTTGGATCTGCCTCATTTTGAGGCTTGTGCCCTTGAATGATATGGAAGAATGAACGGACGGTGTGGATAAACCTATACACCAAGGTGACCCCTCAAAATAGGGGAGCCGATTAGGTGAGACCCGGATCCACCGAGGTGGGTGGGACCCCTGACCTATGCGGCTCAAAGTGATGTATGTACCTTAAATCCATTTTGAAAGCTCATTTTAGTGCATGATTAAAAAATGACTAAGATCCAAATCTTATGTAGACCATACAAAAGGAAACAGTAGTCATTGAATCCCCACCATTAAAAACTTCATGGAGGCCACCATAATGTTTATTTCCCATCCAACCTGTTGATAAGGTAAAACAATATCTGGATGAAGAGACCACAAAAATATCAGCTTGATCCAAAACTTTCGTGGCCCGCGAGAAGTTTTTAATGGTTGATTACCACTGTTTCCTATATTATGGTCCACCTGATATTTAAATCTGCTTCATTTTTTGGATCATGTCCTGAAATGAGCTTTCAATACAGATGTAAGGCATGGATTTAAGGGAAATAAATCACAGTAGGCCCCACAGTCAGCGGTCCCACCCACCTTGGTGGATCCAGGGTCTCACCCAATCCGCTCCCTCAAAATAGGACATGAAGGGGAAGTACCCAATCGGCGTCCCCCACATTCGCATCAGGCCAGTCATGTTCACGAACCACACGTGCCAGAAAAACTCCGTGGCCCACCATGATATATGTGTTTTATCTCCACCATCCATCCATTTTCAAGTTTATTCCCGCACATGAGGGCAAAAAGAGGCATATCCAAAGCTCAAGCAACCACACCACAGGAAACAGCAGGGATTGAATGCCCATCATTGAAAACTCAGTGAAGCCCATAAAAGTTTTGGATCAAGTTGATACATCTATCTTCTTTGTCCATGTCTGTGTGATTTCATGAACCGGTTGGATGGCAAATAAACATCATGGTGGGCCTTAGGAAGGTATCCATACACGGCAGGTATTATTATCTCCACTGCCTCCTCTGATGTGGTGCATTTAAGCTTTGCATCTGGCTCGTTTTTGTGTTTGTTTAAATTGGATGCCTTTGATTTTGTTGAACAACGTCTGCTGTTTATACTACTGACATCTCTATCTAGGCAATTGATTAGGTTTGAAATCTTGAACTTGCTTGTTGGACTGTTTATCAGTCTTCTTCAATGTCATCGAGGATTTGTTGATGCCATTGACTTTTGTGCCGTTTTGGACTATTTGTTTCTAATTTCGAACCAGTGCTATGTAAATATTTGTAATTGTGGGATTAAGAGTTCTAAGGTGTTTTTAAGGGTTCAAGAGGTTTTTGGAAAGAGAAAAGCTAGAATTTTCTCTTGAGAGCTTTGATCCGGATGAGTTTCATTTCTTATAACTTCTAATTTATAGTCTATACGTCGTTTTATATCATGGTTTTTTTTCTTTGTAATACCAGATAGGTATGTTTTGCATTTGGATTTGATTTATGTGATTGTAATTATTTTATTTGATTCTTTTCTATGTGTTTCTATGAGTCTAATAATGTTCATACCCTCATAGCCTAGTTGGAAGACACTTAGGTGTTTCAACAGCACCCTCACCGGTCGGTGGGTGCATCATGTGACTAACTGTGTAAGTTCATTGTGCAGCTAACAGGGTGGGTGCATTGCATAACTAATAAAAAAAAGGTGTTCATAATCTGAAATGACAGGGAAAAATTAATGTACGGTGTGGATAAAACACATACATCATGGTGGGGGCTGCAGAGTTTTGCCATACACAGCCACATTGGTGGTGTGTTCTACACTACGCAATCCTGAGTCCTAAACAATATCTAAGCCGTCCATCAAGTGCTTAGTTAGAATGTACATGCAAGATTCAACCCGTCCATCAGGTGAGTTCCGCAGTTAGATGTCTTCCACTGAAGATAATGCTGGTTCACCGAAAAGGTGGACCACAATATACATACGGGTAGATGAATGTGCAAAGTCCTTTTCTCAACCCTCCATTTCTTACAAAAACTTTGAGTTGACTCGGTGGAGTAACTTGATTCTTGAAACTGCGTATATAAACAATGCTACCTTTTTTATGAATAGCTTGGACGTCGCATTACAAGGATGGCGTGTACATGAGCTTCTTTTCAGACAGATGTGGACCTAGCGAAGCTCATCTCTTACTGTGTGGGGCCACCTTGATGAACATGTTGTATATCCATGCCGCTGATCCGTTTTCCCAGATCATTTTAGGACACTAGCCTAAAACTAAAGCACATTCAAATCTCAGGTAGACCACACAACTGGAAAAAGTAGTTAATGACAATTTAAAGCTTTTTGTATGCCCCAAAAAGTTTTGGATCAAGCTGATATTTGTATTGACCCTTCATCGAGGTCTGTTCAATCTTATCAACGGGTTGGATGGGAAATAAGATTTACGGATATGCTTTTTTGTGGGCCCTAGGAAGCTTTTAATGGTAGGCGCTCAATCACGACTGTTTCCTGTGGTGTGGTCCACCTGAGTTTTTTAACTGCTTAAGTTTTAGGACCATCTCTTAAAACAGGCTGGAAAAACACATGAACGGCATGGATATACAAAAAATCATCAAGGTGGGCCCCACAGTAACGGTAACACCCACTAAGGTGTCACCCGATTTTTCCCACTAAGTAGTTTTCGAGAGCTGTGAACTTTGGATTTTAAAAAGAAGATTCGCAGTTGGAAGCAAGTTTAGGCAACTTCGGATTTTAAAAAGAAGATTGGTGGTGATTTGAACATTGGGAAGCAAATTTGGGCAATCCAGATGTTTCTGCCACTTTATTTATTTATTTATTTGAATAGCCTGACCCTTTCTCCTCTCTTTGGGTGTAGTGTGCACCCGCCCTCTCCCTAGGTTAGGTGCGGCCTGGCTAGGGCCGTAAATGGTCGGGTTCGGGGCGGGTTTAGCCAAAACCAGACCCGCCCATTTACTAAACGGGTCTGGGTCCAAATTTTAGACCCAGACCATTTTACTAAATGGGCAAGTCCGGGTCGGGTCCGAGTCAACCCATCAGACCCATTTATAAATGGGTCCGGGTCTGGTCGAGGGAGATCCACCCAGACCCATTTATAAATGGGTCGGGTCTAATGGGTCCGGGTCTGGATCAAGTATGCAAGCATTTTACAAGGCTTAAAATCGGGTCTGGACGGGTCTGGGCTAGACGGGTCCCTTGAAACATAGACCAAACCCGCCCACTTACTAAATGGGTTCGGGTCGTGGCGGGTCGGGTCTAATATAAAGGAAACCAGACCCAGACCCGTTTAACAACTGGGTCTGTTCTTGGACCTAGACCCGTACCATTTAACAAATGGGTCGAGTCTGGGTCGGGTCTAAATGGGTTGGGTCTGGGTACCCCATCGGGTCCGCTGACCCATTTACAGCCCTAGGCCTGGCCTCACCCTCTCGGGTGAGGCTCTTACCGAGGGGCCCACCTTGATGCATATATTCTGTATGTATGTCGTCCATCATTTTGCCATATCATTTTAGAGCCTGTGCTAAAAAAATGGAGTAGGTCCATTTCTAAGGTGGACCATACCATAAGGACATAGTGGTAATTGACTATTAATTGGCTACAAAGTTTTGGATCAAGCTAATATTGTTGTCGTCCCCTTCATCTAGGTTTATGTGACCTTATCAACAGGTTGGATGACAAATAAACATCTAATCCACTTCCCCAGTTGGCCATCTCCCTACAAGTATCTGTTGGGATTGGACGCCTCTACTCTTCACGCATGAAGACCACCGACCGGTCGGCCACGTTGGATCAAGACAAGAGGCTTTTTGAAATGTTTTTGGGCTATCTGGCTGACTGGTCGGCCGACCGATAGGGGGTTCGACCGGTCAGTCGACCGGTCGGCAGTTTCCTTTTTTATTTAGGTTTGTTGCGCGGGTTTGTTGTATAAAGAGTTTCTAATTTTGGTTTTTCCTATTTAAGGGGATGTAATCCGAGATTAGGGTTGCCGCTAATGGGCCAAGGGATTGAGAGGGTTGTAGGGTGAGAGAAAGAGCTAGGGAGGAAGCTTGAAATTCTTTGGGTTGAGGGAAAGGGCTGTGTTTGTCCTTCTCATGTGAGAATTAGTTTCGGGTAGCTTGGTATTTCTCTTGTGGGCTGTGATCCAAGGTTTTCTTTTATAATCTCTTGTAACTTCTGATTCATAGTGGATTGGTATCGCTTTGTGCCATGGTTTTTTACCCTTGAGGGGTTTTTCCACTTAAAAATCGGATTGCCTTCTTGTGTGTGATGATTTGCTTGTTGATTGCCAATGTGGTGTGTTCCTCGCTCGCTTTGATTGCTTCGGCTGCAGGGCTCCTAACCCCAACAGTATCCCACACACACACACACACACACTCTCTCTCTCTCTCTCTCTCTCTCTCTCTCTCTCTCTTCTCCTTTATCTGTTTCACTCTCTCCAAATGCACTAAGCACCACTACTTCATGTAAATACTCTTCAAAATGATGTATTTCAAGGGTGAAATGCAGAAATTACATGGGATTTAGAAAATGCAATGGGACAAATCATTTACGTGACTTGGACCAAAAGTTAGGTTAGTTAGTTCATCCGTGAGGTGGACTACCTCTCACAATGAAAAATGAACAGTAAGTGAATCATATGGCCAAAGTGAATCCAGTGATGAGTAGATCGGCCTATTAGGGAAGAGCATGTCACATTAAGCCTCACCTTATATCAATCCCCATATCTTACTTGTATGCCACTTAGGGCCCGTTTGGATACTACCAAATAAGTTACTTTTTGACTGAACTTAAGATGTTAAGTTGCTTTTGGCACTTAAGTTCGTTTGGTAAGTATGCTTGAAAAGTAACTTATCTCTTAAAAATTATTTATCTTAATAATATTTTATTTAATTTAGTTTTTTTAACTTTTGACCTTTCTACTTATCTATCTCATGTCATGCTTTTGCTCTCTCTCTCTCTCTCTCTCTCTCTCTCTCTCTCTCTCTTCCTTTTTTTAGGGGTTAGTACACACCCACACTGTTAGTTACCTTACAATGTTAATTAACCACCCTCCAATTTGGCTTTTCTACTTATCTCTCTCAGGTCACGCTACATATCAAAGTTCCCTCTCATGGTTCACTCGATTACAGCTCTCTCATACCATCCATATCAAAGGAGGCCTCACATGATAGACTGTCCCATCAAAGGTGGGGCCTAGACAGTGGACAGCCCACATCAAAGATGTGCCCTACATTAATTGGTGTAAGATCCAATCCACCAATTAGGTTGATCTGATCTTTTACATCTTTCCCAAAAATGGTTTTGGTCCACTCGCAATGTGGATTGACTATTGGAAACAAGTGAATGGGTTAGAAAACTTCAGCCAAGTCTTCCAAAGCTGCCCGTACATCTCATTTGCAGACTGTGGCCCACTTGACCAATGGATTAACCTGATTCTTGTGCCAAGGCATCCATATAGTGGTCCAGTTCTGATGGATGGAATATATCTCGGACTAATCGTGCTATGGTAGCACATGTATGGCATGTACATGAGCTTTATTGCACGCACGTGGGATTAGAAAAGCTCATTATGTTAGGAAAACTGCCTCAAGGCTTGGCTTTTTCTTTTCATGTCAATATGTTGCTTATTATTATATGTAGATTTGAAAATTTCTTTTGAAAGGTTACTTATCAATATGTTATTACCAAACATGCTTATTTATTTATTGGCTGATAAGTATATTGTTCGCCAAATATACTTATCTACTTAATAAGAAAAAACCAAGATAAGTTAACTTATTTGATAAGTAGCTTATCTTAAGTAACTAACAATCCCACCGGCCACTCAAATTGCAAAATTAATATCATCAACTTATGTATTGAGCATGAAGATGAAATAGCTGAAATTCAAAGCATACTTAGTTGAAAAGGAATATTTGATAACTTAAAATAATAGGATGGAAGATTGCTTAAGATAGCTTTAGAAGTGTAGCTTTAGAGACCCACCTTAATTAACTTAGACGTAGGATGGAGGATTTTAAAAACCACTCAAATTAAGTTGACTTAAACATTGTGTGTGTATCAAAGTCCAAGCACACCACATTTGCAATTTATCATTACTTTAGTGGGCCCAAGAATTTGAGATTGATCACAACTTTAGTGGAGCCATTGGTATGCAGTATGACAATATCCAATCCTTAGGTAAATCTAAATCATTGATCAAATAGGGCCATCTTATAAAACTCTTATATCATCCCCTACCGTGTTGTTTAATATTTTTGTATGGGGTTAGTTTATCAGTCAACCCACGTAAAATTAGTTTAGCATGCTTGGATTATGCTTTCCCTCTATCCTCTTTCGGTGTTTGGATTGCACCTTTTCGGTGTTTGGATTGCACCGTGCAAAGGTAAAGAAAATTAGAATTACCATTATTTTACTTCTTAAAAATGAAAAAAAAAAAATCATTTTATTTTTATTTTTTACTCTCTCATGAAAGTGAGAAAGGCATAAGCAGACAGTTTAGTACTACATCTTCCACTTACTAAAGTAAATATAAATGCTTTAGCTGTATAAATTGAATGCTTCCTAAGTACTTTTGCATGTACTTACGAAATTGTACACGTGGCAGGAGCTAATCAAAGCCTAGACAACCCTACAAATAGGTCATAACCGAAAAAAATAGATTGATGATACCATTCTACCTTTCATTACTGACTGGTTGTTGGTAGTTTGAACTACTGATTACTTTTAATCTTAATCGTCCATCACGTATCCTTAAATCTGCCAGTTAATAGATTAACCACATTTAATTGTTTGATTGGGGTCCATCTAAAGGGACGCGGGTTGCGTCCGACCAGATGCATGTGGGGGCCCACCGAGATGTATCTGTTTATCCATGCCGTCCATCCCTTTTTTAAGATCATGTTAGGGATTCTGGAATACGTGTCAGAGATCCGAACCATTCATCAGGTAGAGTAGACCATGAAGATGTTATGGACCAAAGATAATACTGTTTCGCTGACGAGGCACGTCAAAATTGAATTATAAATATGGGCAGTTGGATAATCCATGCCGTCCAATCATCAACTTACAAACCGACGGTAGAAATTGAATGTGGTTAATAGTAGTAATTCAACAAGAAAATCATTAGAAACTGATGGCTGTGATTCCTAGATACGTGTGGTCCATCTACAGTAAGGCCCACTAAAAGGACAGTCTCCGTTGATAAGTTCCCTGCCACGTGTTCAGTGGAGAGACTGTCATACCATATTCCTTTTCAACGCGTAATATATCATGTATGCCACTCCGAAATGTACCTGGCGCACCCAGGAGCATTTCTAATTTGGTGGTCCCGATGTCCACTATCTTTTCCGCGTTCACTGCTGCTGCCTGCTTTACTGTTATAGTCTCATAGAAAGGCATTTCAAAGGCCATTTTTACAGCTTTTCATGGATAGATTTGGTTTAGTAGTCCGCTGAACCATTAGAACTGTAGCTCTCTGGCCCGTCCACGGCACATGAGGACCAAGCATTGAGATCTGAACCATTCATCCAAGGTGCAAATACTTCAGGAAAATCCTGTCCACCCATTTAAAGTAATTTCATCCATAGAATGTGAACCTTTGGATCGTACCTGAAGGTTATCAGGACTGAAATTTAAACTGCTCCAGCACCCAGCCTGGCCAGGCAGCCCCAACCGTTCATTTATGGACGATGGTCGGTGATTCCGCAATCATGCAATCCGTGTAATTTTACAAAAGTGGTCTATTACAGTGGATTCCACCGGATGTGCAGTTCGATCATGGAATGTGGGTCCCATCGCAATGGAGGGCTCGAGGACTCATGGTTCGGTCCCTTTCCTTTTTAATTCAAAAAAATTCAAACCTGCCATCATAAAAGAGAGAAACGATCCAGTGAGATACGTTGCATTTGGGAGTGTGGACAATCCACATCACCTATAGGGACCATCTATTAAGGTCCAGTCTACTCTTATTCCCTTCACCGTGAATACATCATGACAATCAGATAGTGGGACTTTTCGTCTACGAAAGATCTTGTCCGTCCATCTTTTTCATGCTTCTAAATGGATGATTGGGATCATCTGGTTTATGCTTCTTTGAAGGTCGCCAGTAAATATTGGGTTGGGAGACGTGGCGCATGGGTCCAGATGATGATATTTGGTGCCCACATGTGCAAGTACTACCAGGTGCATGAGAAGGTTTACATGAAAGTATCATTTCTCATCATGAAAGTATCTTCACTCATGTAAGTATCCTCATTCATCCTTAGAAAGTGTACTTGGCAAAGGCATTTTAATAAAGAGACATCCCACTGCCCCGTGGAAGCGGATTGCATGGTGCCCAAAAAAAAAGAAAAAAAAAAGAAGAGATGTATCAAAATCTCAAGTGGACCACCAAACAGAGAGCAGTATGGATTGAACGTCTACCAGCACTTAAAACACCCAGGCATCTACCAGCTGAGCTAGCAGGCGATCCTCTTCATCCTTGTTTTAGCCCTTTATACATGTATTTGTAACCTTTTTAATAGGTTGGATGGCAAATAAACATAATGGTGACCCCTAGGAAGGTTGCAACGGCGGAATCATTGTCTATCAGCACTTTAAACGCCCAGGCATCTACCAGCTGAGCTAGCGGGCGATCCTCTTCATCCTTGTTTTAGCCCTTTATCCATGTATTTGTGACCTTTTTAATAGGTTGGATGGCAAATAAACATCATGGTGGGCCCTAGGAAGGTTGCTATGGCGGAATCATTGTCTCTACTTCTTTTTGTGGTATGATCCATTTGAGATCTGGATCTTCCTTATTTTTTGGATGACGTCGTAAAATGATTTCTCAAAATAAATGGACGGCGTAGATATAACACATGTATCATGGTGAGGCTCACATAAATTGATGATGCCAACACACTACCGAATTCGGTGGTGTGTGTCACACCACACAATCCGCTTCCATGCCTATTAACACCATCATTTAATCCCATTGTTTAAAATAAAAAGGTACATGCACTGAAATGTCAGTAGTAAAACGGTGCATTTTCAGCCATGATTTTTTTTTTTTTAAAAGATTAAAATTTTATTTTATTTTTATCTCCACAGCTTAATTAACTTTTTGTGGCTGAAAACATGTTGTACCAGAGCTACACTACACCTGTAAGTGATAGACCTCAAAACTAAGAATGAATGACAAGAGGAAGTTGTTGAAATTTTAAAATAATTTAAGAGCCGTTCGTTCTACAGTGTGTATTTGATATGCATTTGAATTCACTCGGATTAGATGGAATTATAGGGCCTTGGTGTGTTTTCAAAACAAGGAGCTTTTGAGGCCCGTTTATTTCAATGTAAATACCCATAAATCTAAATCTATGTAAAAGCATGATAATTACATTTACTAGCTATTTAGAAAGAGTGGAATTAATTTATTCCTTGAAAATGGAGCAAAATTCAAGCTTTTTTTTTTTTGTGGGGGGGGGGGGGGGGGGGGTTAGCACACACACCCCACTGTTTGTGCACCCACCCTCCCCCGTCAGTCACACCGCAATGGAGCAAAATTCAAGCTTTTTTGGTTATTAAAACTCTACCAAACCCGAATTGGTTATATCTAGGCCGTTTTAGTTAAATTATAATTAAATAAGACCTATCAAACAGGCCCTTCGTATATTTGGTGTGAATTGGATTTCAGTTCACACCAATATAGAGTCTTTCAATTGTACTAAAATTGCTAATTCACACTAGGCATTGTTTGGCACCACAAATTTAAGGGGATTTCAAATCCTCATTTCTAGTGGGTTTTGCAATCTCTTACTCTTTTTTTTTCTCTTGATTGTTAAAGGCAGGACAGAAGTCACATCGTAGAACATATAGCTCATTAGGCTGCTAATCAACTACATCTTTAAAATTACTTCAATAGAATGATCCGAGCAGTCCAAACATTGTTCATATAAATCAACCATTAAAAAATGTTGGTTAGTTGCTCGATTGTGATCCTATACTTGTGGCCCATCCGAGGCTTGTAATTTCAACATTTTTTACGAAAGTATATACTTCAATGGGCTTATATTATTGTGTCAAACATCACATAGGTACACTAATTAAGGTTATTAAAGGGCTTATTATATTCCGAATCCAGGGTGCCAAACACAACTAGAGAATTTCAAATCCACAATATTCCAAATCCAGGTTTTTTCATCCACTTTTTTTTTTGGTGTGTGGCTGAAACCATATTGTACCATTGCTGCACTACATCTATAAGTGATGGCTCTCAAAATTAGAATGCAAATAAGAAAGCAGTTGAAAATTTAAAATAATTTAAGGGTTGCTCCATGGTGTGTATTAGATATTGATTTAAATTCATGTGGATTATAATTGCTATAAATTTGAATCACAGAATCTTTGGTGTGTTTTCAAAACAAGGGGCTTTTAGGTATGGTAAAAGTGTAATGATATTTGCTAGTTGTTAGGAAAGAGTGGGATTACTTCTAAAAAATTGAGCGAAACTCAAACTTATTTTGTTAATAAAACTCTTTGAGCCCCACCATGATATATGCATTACATCTTCGCCATATCAGTCAAATTATACGTATAGCCTACCAAACAGGCCCTTGGTGTATTTGGTGTGAATTGAATTTCAATTTACACCAAATACACCCTCCCAAATATCAAGAAATTTCATATTCACACTGAATGTACACACTCCAAAATTTAATATTTCAAAAAAGTGGTCATCACATCAATGTGTATGTTTTATGCTTTTTTTTTTTTTTAATTTTTTATGAAGAAGGTAAACTTTGCACTCAGTATTATATCAACGATGGGTGTAGTCTCTTCTAAAAACTTTTAATTTATTTTCTTCTAAAAAAGTATGCTTGCCCACTCATAGATGGGTCACAATGCTTCCCCATCCTTGTTTTCTTTTCTTTCTTTCTGACACTTGGAAGAGCGTGAAAAGATAATGAGAAAGATTAATATCTTTCTCAAGTAGTTAAAACCTTGAATCCACTAGGTAGTTTTTGAATCCACAAGAAATAATAAGAGGAAACTTGAATATTCTTATTGAATAATGTGTAATGTCTATGATTTCTCAACTACACCATTAATAAAATGAAAAATAAAACCCTAAATCGTAATTATCAAAAATAGTAAAATTTTTAATTTAATATATAGAAGTCTTAATTCAACTAGAATAGAATTTACTTGAAATAGTAAGTTTTACTAAAAATAGAAAGTCCTAAATTAACTTTATTAGAAGATTCTTAACATGATTACAATTAATCTTTAAAAAAGACGAAGAATTAGAACTCTAAAAATAAGAAAATATAACAAAATAGAAATTACTAAAAATAATTTTTTTTTTCTAAAATCATAATTTAGAATTGGAAGTGTATGTTTTCTTGTGAAACAAATGATCGCAACCTACTATGTGGGTTGGTTGACTCTGGATGACCCATTACGATAAAAATTAATAGGTTGTGCGTCTCATAACAACAAGTGGATCAGCCAATTTATCATTCACACTTCAAATGACAATCTCTCTGTCTATCCGGATTGAATTTCTTTGAACCAATGTGCCTATGGCCAATTATATCATGCCTTAGATAGGACTAGGCCCAAATTTAACGATTTCCTTCCGCTTTCATTTGACCTTTTTTTGGCCCAACCATACTAAGAATGCATCTATGCCATGTCCAACATCACTTTCTCTCTTTTTTCGTCTTTTCCACTAAATCCAGCTCTTTCTAGTTAGTAGTTGTGTGCAATTTTTGAATAAAACAAGTAGTGTGGGAAGAATTTGGTTGTTGGCTCAGATCTGGCATCATGTGATGGTTTCCTTGTATGCGCACTAGGACTTGGAAAAGGCATAGTTAGGTAATGAGCCTGACTATATGTTAAGATAGTAGATAGAACTAAGTAGGTATGACAGCTATGTATGCACCCAACTGTACATAATTATTTTAGTAAATTCATGGTTCTCTTAGGGTACATTCTTCTTCTATATATTTGGATTACTACTATTATAAATGCATGCAAGATTTCCACAATATTGCCTCTACATTAACACTAAATAATCAATAACATCGGCTATTCATGTACCACTATTACCATGTGCATGAACACACTCATATACATGGAAGCGGATTGCATCCTGTGCCGGCCTAGACGATAACCCATCCAGGCAGGGCTATGTGAGGCCCACCATGATGTATGGATTTTATCCATGCCGTCCATCCATCTCTCTGGATTATTTTTGGGTATCAGCTAAAAAATGAGACAAATCTAAAGTTCAAATGGACCAGAACAAAAGAAGCAGCGATGCTAATGACACCCACTATTGGAGCCTTCTTAAGAGCTACCATGATGTTTGTTTGTCATCCGACCTATTCATAAGGTTGTATAGGCGTTAATGAAGTGATAACACAAACATCAACTTGATCTAAAACATTTTCCATCGTTGAAAACTTCCTAAGGGCCACCATGGTGTTTATTTGCCATCAACATGTTCATAAGGTCATATAGACCTTGATGAATGGACAACACAAATATCGGCTTGATCCAAAACTTATGCAACTCCCAAGAAGTTTTTAATGGCAGGTGTTCAATCCCCACTGTGTGGTCTACTTGAGCTTTGGATCTGCCTCATTTTTTAGCTCATACCCCAAAATAATCTAGAAAGATGGATGGACAACATAGCCCCTGCTGGACAGATTATTGTCCAAACAGGGTCGGGGCGCTATCCACTTCCCATATACATGTCCTATGCATTTACATCTATCCAAACTGGCCCAGATGTGGGTGCCACCGTAGATGACGTACAAACTAAGATTTTATCAACTTCGAAATTTGAACTGATTAATAAGCATTTATTTGTTGAATTTGGAATATTAAACTTTTCAATTTTTATCATAATTAGGTTAATCTCCACAAATTAGGTGGATCATAAACTTAGCTAGAATTTTCAAATATGACCCATCAACCACTTGTTCCACTATTTGGTTGGTCTAGATTTAAGCATGGGTCACTATATTCTACCCTTTATTAGAGAATGATTAGCACATGTATCTATTTGAAACCTATAAAAGCTATGCTTCTGAATTGACAATTATTCCTTTGCAAGAATCCTAAACATTGTCCCAATCTCTTGTATTCCACGTGCAAACATGGCACCTGTGAGATATTTAATCCATCTATTAGGTGGGCCCTGACTTTTAGATTGAAAACCATGCAATGGATGGCTTAGATCTCTCACTTCATCCTCGCATAGAATCATGAAGACTTGAGACAAAAGAAGTGTGAAAAACATTGCTCAAATTTTAAAAATATTGCGATAACAAACGATATTTTCAAAATCTCAGCAGATTTTAAAATACCATGATAATATAATAAAAAAGGAAATTTTACAAAATAATACCTCATTAATATGGTATTTACATCCTGGTATTTTTTTAATTAAGTTTCCATTAAGCTACCTCATTAATCATGTTATTGTGAAACAGGGACCTTTTGTTAGTTTTCTCAAACGTTGGTTAGTTATTGGATAGTAATAGAGACACAGTTATTGGTCGGTATATTGTGGGACCCACTATGATGTATCCCCGCAGTCCATCTAATTTTTCAGATCATTTTAGGTCATGGGCCCAAAAAATGAGGCAGATCCAAATATCAGGTGGACCATGCCATAGGAAAAAGTGCTGATCGAACAACCACAATTAAAAACTTCCTAGGACCTACCTTAGTGCCCACCATAATGTTATTTGTTCATCCAACCTGTTAATTAGGTCACACAGACTTAGATAAAGAGAAAAAACAAATATCAGCTTGATTGAAAACTTTTATATCCCACAGGAAGTTTTTAATAGTGGGCGTTCATATCCACTGTTTCAACTGGTGTGGTCCAACTGAGACTTATATCTTCCTCATTTTCAGGTTCATGTCCTAAAATGATCTTGAAAAATGGATAGACGGTGTGGATTAAACATACACGTCATGGGGGCTACAAAACAACGCATGCAGTCCACGTTAAAAGGCACGGCAAAGTGTCTTTACCCAACGTCGGATTGCCTATGCCCATTTCACTCGAAGTTCAACTAGTTGAAGTGGGCCCAATAGATATTCCCCTCACAAATCCACTCCATCTATTAGTTTTTCAAGACACAACAAGACAAGAATCAAAAGATCAGTCGATCAAAAACTCATGTGGACCACACCACATTAAACACGGGAACAAACGTCCACTGTTGAAATCTTCAAGCGGACCATGATGTTTATAGGCTATCCAAACCGTTCATAGGGTTGCTACCACTTAGATAAACTATAGTCACAAATATCATCCTGATACAAAACTTCTGTCGTCCTTATAAAGTTTCCATTGGTGGGCTTCCAATCCCGCTGTTTTGTGTGGTGTAGCCCACGTGAGTTTTGGATCTGCCTAATTTTTATATTCCTGTCCTTTTATTGCCTTCAAAACTTTTATATTCCTGTCCTTTTATTGCCTTCAAAACTAATGAACGGAGTGGATTTCTTATGAAAATCTACGTGGGCCTCACAAAGTTTCCTACTACGGGAAATTGAGGGAGCCAAAAGCAATCTGCTTATATGCATCCGTCTTTGCGTGGGTTAGGGTTTTCATGTATGTATTGTATATGTATGCCGTCCATCAGTTTTTTCAGCTCCTTTTGGGCCATGATTTCAAAAATTAAGTAGATCCAAATCTCATTTTGACCATGATTTAAGAAACGATGCTGATTGAATGCCCATCACTAAAAACTTCCTAAGCTCACATTAATACCCACAATAATGTTTGTTTGCGATCCAACCTATTGGTAAAGACACAGACTTTGGATGAAGGAAAGGCCAAAAGAAGAAGAAAAAAAAAAGAAGAAGCAAATATCAGCTTGATCCAAAAGTTTTGTAACCCAGAGGAAGTTTTTAATGGTGGTCGTTCATCACTACAGTTTCCTGCAGGTGTGATCCACCTGAGATTTATATCTGCCTTATTTTTTGTTTTGTGCACTAAAATGATTTGAAAAATTAAATAGAGAGCATGGATTAAATGCATGTATCATAGTCAGGTCCACAGTACACAAAGGTACTGGTTCACAATAAGTTGATTAATGAGGTAGCTTAATGAAAACATAATTAAAAAAAGTACCATTATGTAAATACCATATTAATGAGATACTGTTTTGTAAAATTCCCGAAAAGTAGTAAAAACTCATGTACTTGGTTAAATAAATATATGATTTTGTTTATGTAGTCACCTTCACTGGGGAAGTTACAATGTTTCAAAACCTTTTAATTGGCAAATGGGGTGACCAATTGTCAATTTGAGCTGTTCATTTGTCCGTACAACTAGGAGCCAGCTGTGATTCAAGAATCATGTCAATCCAATTATCATAACCGTTTGAATATGGCTAATTTGTTACAACCGTCCATTATGCATGAGCCATAGGTCATATGGATTGTATCATCAAATTAGAGCGTTACTTCATAATCATATGAAATGCAAAGTGGGATATATTTGGCAAATGCTTCAAGGTGATGACTGGACTTATTTTGTTTCTTTGGCCAATCTTAATTGTTCATTTTCATGTTATTGATTAGAGTTTAGGACCAGCTAAATGATATGATTTTTGTACCACGTCACTTGCTCCTAGTTTTATGAATAAACGGACGGATTGACAATAAGTCACCCTGTATCCCTTTTAATTTAATTTAATTTATTTATATTTTTTTTGCACACACACCTTCACACCCACACACACTACAATGTATACTTGAACCCATGACCTTAGTGTTGAAACTCTTGTAAGTCTACCACTAAGGCTATGTGTAGGGACCCTCTGTTTAAAAGGTTCAAGGATATTAGTAAAATCCACAATCAAATATTTTAAAAAAAAATTAATTATTTTTAAATATTTTATTTTCAGCGAGCTTTTCCCGAATGATATCTTGAGAAAACCCTTAAATTTTGAAAATCTACTAGGAAATTTTCAGTGGAGAAATTGGAGGTAGGTGCTCCTTTGTGACTAAAAGTGTAACTCATCCACATTGCTTATTTTAATTGGTATTAAAAAGAGTAAATTTACTGAAAAGCCCATATAAATAGTAGTTTGATCTGTTACGAGAGTAGCAAGTGCAAGAGTTGCCTGAACTTGCGACCCCTTGGTTGGAGGAAGTGTAGCTAGTGTTGCAGGTTTATTCGTTTGAGCAGCTAGATTTCTCCTATGACTTATATTGTAAATATTTCATTAAACTAGTATAAATGCCTTGATCAGGCGTTTCATCGGGCGTGCCAAAAGTTGTTGGTATTCAGTTGATTTTTGGCTCAATTCTTGGCCACGTGTATGTATGTGGGCATCTCAGAACTGATTATGTGATTTGATTCCAACTGATCAACTTTGACCTCAAGCGCTAAGATAGACAGATATGTCGACACTCGATTGTATTATGACTAAGATCTGAGTAGATCAATCACTCATTCAACTACTTGAAAGATGTTATCTAAAACAATTAGGCGATTATTAGAGGGTAAGGTTTGTCCTCCTCAAATGTTACATGCATTCCCTTCCTTAAGAAAAGACATTTCAGATAAATAAGCCTTACAGTCTACCATAAAGAACATCAACTACAAAACGTTTCTTCTAAAAGAGAACCGTTTGTATTGAGATAGTGTGTCTAGTGTATGAGTGCAGACTTGAATTACAGTTAAAAATTACCGCTTCTCCTAAATAACTGGTTACGCCGAGATATGCTAAGAGATAAGTTTGATTTTGTATGGTTGATGTGAGATGATTTGCTCTATTGATTTCTTTCACTATTTATAGATTTTCTTAAAGAGAAAAGAAGTATGTAGACACACCTCTTTACCATAAGTTATTGTGACTATTCAGTATCCCAACACTCTTTTTTACTCATTACTGTGACTGTTCAGTATCCTTGGACTCTTCCTCTTTTTCAACTGTTTTCATTCCTTGTGCAGCCACTGCACCTTGCTTGGCCTCTACACCTTCAAATGATGTCTTTTAATAGAGTATATCATGGCATACACATAGCATATTTGAAAGTTATTAAGTGGAGTAGATTCCATTTTTGACAGGGGCTCAGTGGTGTTGGATCACCATGATTGGCAGCCACCAAGTCCATCTCTCTGGCTGCGTAGCACATGACCCAGGTCAAATCCCGCGATATTTAGTGGTTGCCACCAATCCAAGTCCTTCCCTCTCAGTAGTGGATGAGGTGTTGGACCCAACACCACCAGCTCCGTGGGGCCCACCATGATTTATATGATTTATGTGATCTATATCCACACAGGCCATCCATGTTGCCAGCTCATTTTAGGGCAAGAGCCTGAGAGAATGGAGCACATCCAAAGCTCAAGTGGGCGTCACTGCAGGTAACATTGTGAATAATGACACCCACAGTTGAAACCTTTCTAGTGACCACGTTTGTTTTCCATCCAACCCGTAGATAAGGTCACACGTACCTGCATGAAGGTAAAACACAAATATCAGCTTGATCCAAGACTTTTGTGCTCCTAAGAAGTTTATAATGGTAGTCACTTAATTACCATTCTTTCCTGTGGTGTGGCCCACTTGAGATTTTGATCTACTATAGTTTTAGGCAACAGCCCTAAAATAAAGAGAAATTTCCAACTGTAAACCCTTCTTTTCACCCACCAGCAAAAGTAAACTCCTTAAAATTATTGTTTCCCATTCTAAACTTTTGGAAATTCATCGGACGAAAATACCCTTTCCTTCTCTCTTCCTCCTCCAGGGTCGTATTCCTCCTCCGTCTTCCTCCACCGCTGTCCACCGTCAGCTTCCTCCTCCGTCATCTTCCTTAGCCATCATCTTCTTCCTTGGAGTGGTCGTCTTCATCCTTCGAGCGGCTGAAAATGGCTCACCCGTCCAAGCATCGAAAAGGTATTCTAATATAAGTAAAAATGTGAAAGTGTGAATGGAGTGTACCAATTTGATTGTGAAGTATTTGTGAAAATGTGAAAATGAAGGTAAAAATGAAATGGAATGTGAAGTGTTTGTGAAAATGTGAAAATGAATGTGGAAATGCTAATGGAGGTGGGAATGGTGGTGAATGTGAAATGTTTGTGAAAATGTGACAATGGAGGTGAAAATGGAATGGAATGTGAATTCGCCTCTCTGATCGGTCAAAGCCCACAGTCAATTCCGCCCTTGTGATCGGCCAAATCCCACTACGATCGGCCACTTTCGCCCTATGATCGGCTAAAGCCCACTGTGATCGGTCAAAATGACCGATCACAGTGAAATTTGCCCCTGTGATCTGCCAAAGCCCACTGTGATCGGTCATATCACAGTCAAAATGACCGATCACAGTGAAATCTTCCCCTGTGATCGTCCAAAGCACACTGTGATCGGTCAAAATGATCGATCACAGTCAAATATGCCCCCGTGATCGGTCAAAGCCCACTGTGATCGGTCAAAATGACCGATCACAGTGAAATCTACCCTTGTGATCGTCCAAAGCTCACTGTGATCGGTCAAAATGACCGACTTCTCCTTTTACGACGGACTTTAGCCGTCGTTTTTTCAATAAAAACGACGGCCAAAGTCCGTCGTAAAAGGAGAAATCGGTCATTTTGACCGATCACAGTGAGCTTTGGACGATCACAAGGGTAGATTTCACTGTGATCGGTCATTTTGACCGATCACAGTGGGCTTTGACCGATCACGGGGGCATATTTGACTGTGATCGATCATTTTGACCGATCACAGTGTGCTTTGGACGATCACAGGGGAAGATTTCACTGTGATCTGTCATTTTGACCGATCACAGTGCAATCTTTCACTGTGATCGGTCATTTTGACCGATCACAGGGGCAAATTTCACTGTGATCGGTCATTTTGACGTATCACAGTGGGCTTTAGCCGATCATAGGGGCGAAATTGGCCGATCGTAATGGGATTTGGCCGATCACAAGGGTGGAATTGACTGTGAGCTTTGACCGATCAGAGGGGCGAATTCACATTCCATTCCATTTTCACCTCCATTGTCACATTTTCTCAAACATTTCACATTCACCACCATTCCCACCTCCATTAGTATTTCCACATTCATTTTCACATTTTCACAAACACTTCACATTCCATTCCATTTTCACCTTCATTTTCACATTTTCACAAATACTTCACAATCAAATTGGTACACTCCATTCACACTTTCACATTTTTACTTATATTAGAATTCCTTTTCGATGCTTGGACGGGTGAGCCATTTTCAGCCGCTCGAAGGATGAAGACGACCGCTCCAAGGAAGAAGATGATGGCTAAGGAAAATGACGGAGGAGGAAGCTGACGGTGGACGGCGGTGGAGGAAGACAGAGGATGAATACGACCCTGGAGGAGGAAGAGAGAAGGAAAGGGTATTTTCGTCCGATAAATTTTCAAAAGTTTAGAGTGGGAAAATATAGTTTTAAGGAGTTTACTTTTGCTGGTGGGTGAAAAGAAAGGTTTACAGTTGGAAATTTCTCTAAAATAAATCAGCAAAACAGTTGGAGAGCATGGATAAAACACATACATCACGGTTACACAGCGCCCAACACCACGAAGCTGCTGGTGGGATAACCACCTAACTTCCTTCCCTCTCATGCCACGTGTCGTAATATGATATGCTCTGGTAAGTCCAGTTTTGGTGGAGTTTGTAGTAGGTTTCCTCGAGGAAATGATCCGAAGTTGAAATCTTTTCACGTTAATCCAAGAAGAAAAAGGAGAAGACAAAAAAGTCAATATCATGCACCCGATTCTACCGAAAATTTACATCTTTTCTGCAGTTTTCTTTTACTCTTGATTGCTTTTCCAGAATGGTGGGTTGAGCTGTTTGAAATGGATAATTTTGGAAGACAGAATCCAAGACGTGAAAAGGACGCTGATGTCGACGGCAAGATTCGTTCAACTGCCGACACTCATTTTCAAAAGTACGCTCCAAAACAGTCTGGTCCACTTATCATAAATTTCAATGGCCGGAATTCGCTACCGCTAGAAGCACCACGTTTCCTCTTCAACGGATGGGGTTGGGTTTGGCTACTGACGCTGCCACTAGCCAGGTGTCGGTGCTACGTGGGCCCCACCATGATGTATGTATTTTATCTATATCATCCATCCATTTTTCTAAATCATCTTAGGGTTTGATCCAAAAATTGAGTTAGATATAAATCTCAGGTGGACCACGCCATAGGAAAACAATAGTAATTGAATGTACACCATTAAAAATCTTCTAGGGCCCACTGTAATTTTTATTGGTCATCCAATCTGTTGATTAGCTCACACAGACCTGGATGAAGGCAAAAAATAAATATCAGCTTGACTTGAAACTTTCGTGGCCTAAAAAGTTTTTAACGGTAGGCTTTCAATCAACACTTTCTTGTGAAGTGGTTTCCTTGAGACTTAGATCTGCCTCATTTTTGGGTTTATACTATAAAATGATATGGAAAAATGGATGGACGGCATGGATTACATAAATACATCATGCCAATCCGCGTCCAAAACTTTTAGAGTCTCCACACGTACCTTTATGGTGTCACACGTGTGAACATGGCATGTTACACGGACGCGGATTTCCTCCAACAGGTGATGCAAGGAAGCCTAGTGTAACAAAATGCTCTGTGGGGCCCACCGTGATGTCTATATGCCATCCAATCCGTTCATTTTCTCTGTGGGCCCACTGTGATGTCTATATGCATCCAATCCGTTCATAAGGTTAATCATCAGCCTGATCCAGCCTAAGAAGTTTTCAATGGTAGAAATCTCCATCCTCACATTTCCCTGTGGTGGGCCCATTTGAGTTTTGGATCGGCCTTTTTTCTGGGCCCACATCCTAAAACGAGCTGGTTCAAGTAATGTACGGACTGGATATCCTACACAAACTATAAGGTGGTGGGTGACCTTCTGAGCTTTTTGTTGCCTGGGCTCCCTAACCGTTATTGTACGAAATTCGCGCCCTCCATACACTTCCTAGAGTGGGCCCCACCGTGGAGATGTTTAGCGGCAAAAGAGGCTAGTCTACTCACGTATGACGTATACATCTATCTTGAACGGAAAGCGTTGGAAAGCTTTTTTGAACCATCCACTGGTTTTTATAGGGATGGTCCACCAGATGAACGGAGCAGCGTGATTTTTGTGCCCGGGCATATGCATGGTGGGGTACACTTCATGCATGGATCGGATATTCCCTACACGTGCCATATTAGTACGTGGCCAGCAGACCTCTCTGAATCTGCACAAAACAATGATGGTTCCTATCATTCAATGAGGAAAATCAAGGGCATTAGGTAGAGCAGACAGGTGGGCCCATGATTTTTCGGCATGAAAATTGATCCGATGGTCCCCACTAAAGATGGGGATGGTCCAACAACCATGCATATCGGAAGTTCCAAGGCATTCCATCTTTAGCCTTTTTTATGGACCCACGGTCCAGCCTGGAAGCACGAGTGGACGGACGTGGATTGCGTGCTGAGTAACTCAGTGAGCTGTAGCATTACCAGGGGAGCGGATTAGCGGTTACCAGGGTAACAGCTTGGTGGGTGTTAGCCTTATCGTGTGGGGCCCACCTTGATTAATGTGTTTCTTATCAACGCCGCCCATCTTTTTTTTTTTTTCCAGATCATTTAAGAACGTAAACCCAATACTTAAAGAAGATCCAAATCTCAGGCGGACCACACCACTGGAAAAGTGGAGAATGACCATTGAAGGATTCTTATGGTCCACAAAAGTTTTGAATCAAGCTAATATTTATATTTTCCCTTCATCCAATTTTGTTTGACATTATCAACGGATTGGATGACAAATAAACATTAAGGATCTGCTTACACTAGGCCCCTGGAATCTGTTAATGGTGAGCGTTCAGCCACCACTGTTTCTTGTGGTGTGTTCCATTAGAGCTTTGGATGTGCTTAATTTTTTTATAATGTATCCTAAAATGGGCTGGAAAAACTGCAGAGTGGATATACAACATTTCATCAAGGTGGGCCCCACGACAAGGGTAACGCTAGTGTTGTACACCAGTCGAGTAAGCTCGGAAAACCCGCTCGACTTAGATTGAAAATGCTTGACTTGCCTCAGATCGAAAGTGAGTTTAGGCTGAGTCAAGCCAAATGTTGAGTGCTGGAATGAATTCGAGTTGAGCATTGAGCAGAACTACGCTTTACTCAGCTCAAGCAGTGGAGTGGCTCAAAATCAGCTCGATTAGACTCTGTTCAACTTGGATTGTGACTCAAAATATAAATCCCCCCCCCCCCCCCCCCCCTTTCATATATAAAAAAAAAAAACACCCAGTTGCCCCAGCACCCTAACCCTAACCTTCTCTGCGTGTGTGCGTGTGCTTGCCCACCCGACCCCACTAGACCACCCCCACGGCCCACTAGAGGTGGGGCACAAACCAAGCCAGCTCGAAAGCTCGGCTTGGATTGGTTCGAATGGAAGTTCAAACCAAACCAAGCCTCCGAGTCAAGCTCATTTGAAAAAACAAACCAAGCTCAAACTAGGGTAGTACCGGCTCAGCTCGGCTTGAAGCTCGATTTGATTCAGCTCGGTTTGATTCGGCTCGTAGATTATAAGCACACTGTTTCTTGTGGTGTGATCCACTTGAGCTTTGGATATGATTCCATTTTGGGATCATGTCCTAAAATGATATGTGAAACAGATGGACAGCATGGATAATACATATACATGATGACATGGATAATACATAATACATATACGTGAATGCACACTGTTTCCTTGCACTTGTTGTGTACTTTTGTTTGGAAAATACTCTTACACGTCTATTTTGAAGTTGCACTCCTTTGGAGGATGTTAAACATCATATAGTAAGATACGTTTGTACTTTTTTTTTTCTAACTTTTTAAATTCTTTTCTAATTAAATAAACAAGGAAAAAAAAGAGCCGCTGCATGTTGGAACTCGGCTCGAACCACATTTTTCTGGAGCAAACTAAACTCGGGCCGTATGGGTCGGCCCGAAACCTAAACCAAACTGATCCACAAACTGCAATGGTACAAAAACAAGCCAAACGAAACTAGGGCTAACTCGGCTCGGCCCGGATCGTTGCCCACCTCTACGGCCCACTCCAACACTCCCTCCTTCCCTCTTTCTCAAGTCTCAGCTCGACTCCAGCCACCCCCTGAGCTGCCTTGCGGCCTCTCTGTCCGCTCAACACTAGCCACCCCCTAAGCTGCCATGTCCACTCGACACCGGCCACCCCCTGAGTTGCCCTATCCGCCTGACGCCAACCACTCCATGAGCTTCCCTGTGCTCGACATTAGCCACCCCTTGCCCTGTCAGCTCAAAAACTCGAACTCGAACCCGACCTCAAACTTGGCTCGACCTCACTCGGTCTGCTGATCGAGCAAGTCCATGCTCAACTCGATCGAGTGAAGTTGATCACCGAGCAAGGGTTGGGTGGTTCAAGCCGAGCAACAAGCAAGGCAAAGCTCGGCCCGACTCGAATCGTATACAGCTCTAGTTAATACCCACTAAGCTGTGACCTGGGTAGCACCTAATTCAGTGCCCCATTATGAGTAAACTCTATGGGGCCCACCATGATGTATGTGTCTCATGCACACCCTCCATCCATTTTTACAAAGTCATGAGCCCAAAATTGAAGCATATCCTAAGCTCGAGTGGCCCCAAGAAGTTTTCAACTGCAGGTGTTTAATTCTCACTATTTCCTTTGTTTGTGGTCCACTTGAGCTTTGGATATGTGTCAATTCTGGGATGATGCCCTAAAATGAGTTGGTAAAACAAATGGATGATGTGGATAATACACATACATCACAGTGGGCCCTACTCTGTATGCAATCTGCATCCTTAGTGGACACTTGTAAAAAAAAAAAAAAAAAAAAAACTCATTGGAAAGATTAGCCTCCTTTCATTTCATAAATTGCCTTAACCAATCTGTCCGTTTCCATGAAGGGGATGCCAACAGCTCAACCAACCCTTGAGTTATGCGGACTCTGGCACGCCTGTGTATAATACTCACACATGAAAACTAATTCTAGGCCGTCATTCACACGTGTGGCCTAGCTTAATTGAATTAAGCCAAAAAAAAAAAAGGTGGGGCCCACTGTTTGACGCTATGCATCGAAGGACTGACACACGTTGATGCCTGCACCATTGTAGTCCCTGATTTTGCATTTGGGAAATGATTTGGCAACGTGATGTGAGCTTGCATTGAGGGCTGTCAACCAAGCTAATCGTTGTGTTTTTGGCTAAGCTTGGGCTGGAATTTTAGGTCCCAGGGGTGCAGGAACCTAAATTAAATCCCATTTATTAATTAGGCCGGATTCGGTCTGTGTTTAAGAGCCCACCAGTCCAGCTGGCCTGTACCTCTAAGGATGTCACGGGCATTTTTTCTAATATATCATGTATAATGGGCCACACCTAATGAACAGCCCAGATTTTGCCCTAAAGTAGATTGATCACAAGCCTGGCTCAGGCCTGTTTGTTTCAGCCTGACACGGCCTAGATTTTACTTTTTGGGCTCGAATTGACCTTGGCCCAGCCCATTGATAGCCCTGCGTGCTATAGTGGATGCAATGATCAACCATTCCAGGGTGAAGTGGGAAATTCTGGGCCCTACATCAGATGGTGATTAGGTTCAACATGTCAAATCTCTCTAAGTTGGAAACTAGCCAGTAGGGCTGAAAGTCGAGCGGGTTCAACCCAACCGAGCCGTGACCGACCCGACATTGGGCTGGGCTTGGGCAAAAAGTATCGGATCCGATCTTGACCTTGGGCTATGCGAACACCAACCCGAAAAAGCTTGGGTCGGGCTTGGGTTAAGGTCTTGGGTTGCCCAACCCAATCTGAACACGATCTATATATAAGTTATTTATAATTTTATTATATTTTGGTTAAGTAAACTTATTAGTTTATATTACTTTAGTGAGTAAACTTAAAATGCTTGAAATTTGAGATGCTTGAGTGTTAAAATAGTTGTTATCCTATATTTTAGCTTGTTTGTTTAGAAAAAGTAAAGTTCTTTATGATAAATAATTTCATATATAATTAATAAAACCATAGGCATAGAAAATAAGACGTGTATTGAAATATAATAGACTAATATAATAACGAAAATGTTAACATGTATCAAGCCGGCCAACCCGATCATCTTGGCTGAGCCTGCTTGGGTTGAGAATTCCCAACCTAGGGTTGGGTTAGGGTTGAGGTATAGGAACCTTGGGTTGGGTTAGGGTTGAGCACCAACCCGCCCCACTTTCAGCCCTACTAGCCAGGATGCCCCATGGGGTTTTGCACACCATCCCATTACAGATTGCGCTTGAGCCCATCTTAGAGGTACAAGGGTCATGTATGGGCCTATCTTGAAGCCCGATTAAAGACAGGGCCCGAGCCTGGTTTTACAAAACTTTCTCTTGAGGCCCCGGGTTCCTGAAAAGAGGCCCATTTATAATGTTAGTGAATGGTCTTGGGCTTAAAAAGCTGGTTGGCCCAGGCCTGACTTTAGGCCCGATTCAGCCCCAACTTGACAAGTCACGTCACGTCCCGGCTCCGGTCAAGTCGGAATCGCATGCACGAGTGCAACTGACTAGGGGTCCAGAACCATTAGTACGGACCCGAATGGTCTACAATACCCGTTTTACAGCCAAGCTTAAAATGCAGCCCAAGGATTTAGATACTGGTGTGTAAGCATCCTTTTCAGACTTGGTCAAGTCTGATGCGACTCGTCTGTGATGAATCCAACTCAGTTGGATCGGATCTGGTTTGATGCCCGAGTCACCCCTGACTCTGGCAATTTGGGCTAATTGAGTTCCAACTCAGGTGGAGCAAGTGGGTGAAGTGGCGAAGTCTTTAAACTGGAAGCAGATTAGGTGCGGCCCCAGCCTCACCCAAGATGATGCAGTGCTTACTGTGGGCCCACATTGATTCATGTATTCCCATCTCATGGGAAACGGTTGTTACTTGCGATTTATTTTTAAAAACTTATGATGGGCCACAAAAGTTTTGGATCAAGCTGATATTTGTTTTTTTTTTCGCTTCATCTAGGTTTATGTAAGCTTATCAACGGGTTGAATAGAAAATAAGTGTTACGGTGGGCCTTAGGAAGGCCTTAGGAAGTTTTTAATGATGGGGCATTCAATCTCTATTGTTTCCTATAGTGTGGTCCACCTGAGATTTGGACCCTCTTCATATTTGGGCTCATAACTGAAAATGATCACGCAAAACCTATGGACAGGATGGATATGGAATAAATACATCAAGGTGGGCCCCAAGGTAAGTGCTATTCGATCTCGTGTGAGGCCGGCCGCACCTATCTCACTTCCAAGCTTGTTTGGATTCACATAATCTACTATAATGAGGTGTGGTGAACTATAAATAAGTAATGATTACTGTAGTAATTCGAAGTAAAGCCAAATGCCATACCAATTCTTATCTCAAGGTTTAATTTTTAGATATGTTTATAATGTACTCCTGTAAATAAACTCATGTGAATATAATATGCCTAATATGTGTTATATCCACACTATCCATTCATTTTGCAATGTTAATTTAGGGCATGACTCTAAATATCAGCTTCATCTAATGCTTTAATAGGTTGAGGAGCTTTTTAGCGGCAAGTGTTCAATCCTAACTACTTTTATTATGTGGTTACCTTTTGTTTTGAATAGGGCTTTTTTTTTTTCAATTTTCATAAAAAATGGATAGTGTGATATAACACATACGTCATGATGGGCTACAAAACTATGACATGACAAGGCCCCTCCACCCACTGTATCTTGATTATTTCTTGTGATTTGACAACAACGTGTATCCAATCAAGGAGTAATCAACTAATAATGAATATTTTATAATACAATCCAAGCAAGCCCGACTGCAACTTGCCATAGGAGGGTAATCATTAATGTACGGAGCCCTTGAAAGAGCTGACCATATGTCATCTAAACCATTCATAGAATTTATTACCACTCATATAAACTGCTGGGAGAAATATGATTCTAATAAAAAATAACTTCTAAACTTCTGTCACCATCAGTTATTCAATCCCCATTGTTTCATGTGTTTTGGCTTATGTGAGTTTTTTTACTGCTTGATTTTTAGAATCCTGTCCTATTGTAGTCTCTTAAAACAGATGTACGGAGTGGATTTGTCACAGACATCTCTATGAGCCCCACACATCCTCGGGCACAAAGATATATCTGTGCCCGGCATCACACGTAATCCTCTCTCCTGTTTCACTCCAAAGCTCTCTCTAGAGCCAACGTGTTGTCCGTTTCAAATCCACTGATGCATCTCCATGCCTGGGGCTGTGTGGGGTCCATAGATATGTCCGTGACAAATCCACTCCGTGTATCTGTTTTTAAAGACAAAATAGGACATGATGACAAAAATCAGGCAAATCCAAAACTCATATCAGCCATAAATGGCTGTGTCATCGTGTCAGATATTCTCAAAATATGACACATTGCATGGACCGTAAATGGCTGTGTCATCGTGTCGATACATGCGATGTTGCAACTGTGGAAACTCCTTTTTTTTTTGTCTTCTCGTAGACGTGTAACGTGTGGAGACTAATAATCCACGTTTGAACCGCGTCATGTGTTGGGATGAACCGCGTAGACGTGTACAAGTGGAGAATAATAATCCACGTTTTGAGAGCCTTGCCACTCAACGGTTAGTCTCAAACAACATCTCTATATTAGACGGTGGAGCATCGTCCCAGAGACAAACGGTTCAGATTTCCCTACATGGTGCACCACACGGAGAAATCTCTGGGGCTGCCCAGAGGACACGAATCGGCGTAAAACAGCCTAGCTCTTTGGGGCCACCATGTGGTATATGTGAAATCTAATCCATCCATCTGTTGATAACCCTTGTTTTCACTGTACCCACAGAAGGTCTGCTTCAAGAAAACTAAGATGAGCCACATCAATAGAAACAACGTAAAATTAATACTCAAACCTCTCCCTTCATTCTATTGATTCAAATCCGATGAACGGTTTTGATAAAAGATAAACTCCACGGTGGCCCACACGCAAACATATGTCTTGCGTTCCATCTCTATTGTTTCGTGTGGTGTCGCCCACCTAAATCGTGGATCTGGATGGCGTTTGTCTCAACTGCCTAGAATCGTGAATCTCACATGATGGACGGAATGGATTTTACGTATAAACCATGGTGGGCCCCACAGAGACTAGGTGTAGGTATTGCAGACGCTGGAGCGCATCTGCATGGTCTAAACAAAAGCATCCTACATGCACCCATGGGGCCCATATATGTGAAACCCGGGTAGTTCTCACCAGGTGAGCCCAGTTCTAAATGTTCTATATCCAAGAAAAAATGGGCCATTCTTCTCATTGGTGGGCCACGTGTGTACGAATAAATTGACGGTCAGAAAAGCCTTAAACATCAATCCACATGTAGAATACGTGATGAGTAATCCAGGCTTCGTTTTCAATAAGAAAAATCCATCAAAAGGTCCGTTCTGATGAACGGTCTGGATCTCATTTATGTGTTCCATATATGCATGTATGAGGCGCTTGAATTTATTCTCTTCGCATAGCACTCTTCCCGGATTCTCGAACCCGTCTCTTTAGTTGCCGCTCACGTTCATCAGCACTTAGTTAATTGATACTCTGGCGGAGCAGAATAATTCATACGCACACAATTGGAATTCTTAATCATAACTTAGATTTCAACGTAGGAAAATCATAATCCTAAAATAAGACGTATTAGACGGTGATAGATCATGATATCCGTACAGTTAATGTATGCTGATCGGATATTTAAGGAGTTCGTAAAGCGTATTTATCGGCCTTTCCTACACATAAGAGTTAGTCCTACGTTTTGGACGGTTCACTTAAGCTATTTGTCTACTCCTTCTAGAATTTCAAAATGCATGTATATGATCAAACAAATTCCGCCAGAGCATCAATATTTTTTTCGTACATCCACCATCACCTCATTCCCGGCAAACTCCTCTCCTAGTTTTCTACCGTTTAAAAAGTGGACGCGACTCACCTACCTCACATTTGAAGCACGCCGTCCGTCAGCTTCAAGAGCTCAGATTAGGGCATGGGTAAAAAATTGACGCAGATCCAAATCTCAGCACATAACAAGAAACAATGGTGATTGATCATTAAAAACTTCTTGTACACCCTAAAATTTTTCATTCAAGCTGATATTTGTATTTTTCTTTCATTCACGTCTTTATCATTAGGTTGGATGGAAAATAAACATTACAGTGGGCCCTATTTGAATCACCTCTTGCCTTTTGGTGTGGTCCACATAAGATTTGGATCTACTTCATTTGTGGGTGAGTGGTATAAAAGAGAGAGGTCGGCCCCACGTTCAATGATCCACAAAGCAATCTCAATCTCAAGTTAGATGGCTAAGGAGACACACTAACAACACCGCTGGATGCATTGTATAACTAACAGTGCAGCTAACAAAGTGGTACATGAGCAACAAGAAAGATTATGGGTCTCATTGTAAATGAAGCATGCATCTAGAATCACACCAAGGAAGAAATCACAACCACACAATTAATGGCTATTAAATAGATGGTCTGGATTTCCTCGTAACGTCCCATTTTAAAATGGTGCAAAACTAACACTAAAGTCTACGCTTGTGAAATGGTAGAAAATCTGCCAAGCGTTTCTCGTGCATCGTCCCAACACCACAAGCCAAGTCCTTCTCCAATAAACATTCTAGAAATTCCCATTCCAACCCACTCCGATGCGTAACGTACATGTATCGGCCGATATTTCAACCCATCTCCGTATCAGCCATTCGAAGAAAGAGATTCACAGAAGACAAGAATCTGATTTTCCATGGACACCGAAGACGAGGAAATCATTTCCAAAACCTCCTCCGATCTTCTTTCTAATAAAACCCTCACAATCCTCACCACCACTTCCTTAGGGTTAGGGTTAGGGTTTCTATACGCCCTCAACCCTCAAACCCTAAAACCCATCTCTACCGCCATTAAAGTATCAGAAGCCGCTATCAGAGGTTCGAAATCCCTCTCCAGAATCCGCTCTCCATCTAACATTCTCTTCTTCTCCAAAGCTCTGATCAAAATCTCGTACGCGGCAGCGGAGCGCTTCAATTGCAGACCTTCTCTGGACACGAAGAGGATCAAAGCTTACGTTGGTGCTCTCAATTTGGTTGGGTATTTACGGTTTCCGCCTGTTGTTGGAAATGGGTTTTTAGAGCTGGGGGTTTTGAGAATTGGGTATAAGCTGTCTAAGAATTTTATGAAGGTTTTGGAAGGGTTTTTGGGGATTCAGCTAGATTCGGCTGTTCAGAAGGGCGTTGATGCAGTGGGGCTGTTTGTTAAAACGGCGGTGGTGACTAGAGAGGTTTCGAGGATTGCGAATTCGGGAGGGTGGAAAGGAAGGTTCAAGCTTGAGGAAGCTGATGAGAATTGCTCAGAAGCAGCGAAGAATTCAGTGTGCAGATTTGCAAGGAATCTGGAATTTGATTGTGGGGTTTGTTGGAATTTCGAGAGTCTTGGTTTCCAGTAGCTGGGGTTCTAGCTGTTATGATTATCGGTATCTGACTCTCGATCTTGGTTTGTGGGAGATAGATTTGAATGAGAAGGAGAGTTTGGAAATCAGTTTGTCTGATTTGCTTTGCTTGTCTATTCCTGTTCATGTGGAAATTCAACAGCATCTCTTGTAAAAACATTGTGCTTTTTTATGTATTTGTATTCCATCACCATCCACTGTGCATATATCTTGGCAATAGCCCCGCAGGTTTATAAGAATCGGTGGGATTAAGAGTGCCCAAGAGGCGCTTGATGAAATTCTAAAACCAAATTTCATCCACTGGTATTACATTCTTTAAAGTTCTCTCATCAGTTGGGATTTGATGCATGGAAGTTGAAACAATGCTCTCTTGGTCGTCATCTCCACCATGTGAAGCTCTCTTTCAGCAGGAAGAATGATCCATTCCTCATTCAACCTTGAAGCATGTTTTTTGGGGCACCAATCAGACAGTTAAGATCATCCGATAAGTATGAATTTTGGCTGTGATCCTTCTTGAACAGGACCTACCGTTTGGAGGGCCCAAAATTGAACCGCCGTGCACAATGCCATGTACTATCTTTACGCTTAATACTCTTCTGCCCTTCAATAAGCTTGCTTGCTCATCAAGATCCAACCATTCATCAGATACAGCTCACTGATCCAAAGCTAGGGTTAATTCAAATGTCAGGTAAGCATTTGATTGTTACTTTAAATGAACCATTGGATTTGCAAAGCCCTCCATCCAAAAGGTGGGCCCCACCATAAAGATAAGCTGGTCTAAACCAACATGCCCACGTTGCCGACCTGATGAGAGGATTGACTAAATTTTTGCTCTGCATCTCCTATTCCACTACCTACCCTTGTGATCATCATCATCATCATCATCATCATCAAACGAACCTTGTTACACCATTTCAATCTATCATTCAAATATCGTATTGTCAGGATTTATGATAAAAGTTGTGGTAAAAGCTCTATGTGGACTGCCAACTCTTCTTTATCTAGCCTTAGGACCGGAAATGGGAGCACAAAGCTACCAATTGATTAAAATCTGCTAGTTTCAGCAGAGAAAAAAAAAAAAAAAAAATCAACTGGTTCTGTGTTTTAATTTCTGATTTATCTCTAGTGGGGTAATGGATCTGTACAAAATATGTGCCAACTTTTGGTGTTCAAACAAGATAATCTACAAAAGAATATATTTTGCTATTCCCGCAGCAGTATACCATCACCCATCATATAAACTTACAAGAAAAACAACAGTCTCCTCTCTAGACTGAGTTATTTATCACTTCGAAAACAAAAAACAAGCAAATGCACAAGCTTGATGTCTGCGTGAATTTTGCTTCACATCCAAGACTGGATTGGATAGTTGCACTTGAAGGAATTCACCCCACTGATATGGGCAAAAATGTCTGATGAATCCATCATCTCCTCTTCCTTCACCCCTACCTAAGATCAGAAACAAGATCAATGTTAGAAGAAGGAAAATGAAAAAAGAAAATAAATTATGAGACATTCATATTCATAGTCCAATGACTCAGTGACTTGGATTGAGTTTGGCCTTGAGGCGAGTTGGTCTCATGGTGACTTGGATTGAGTTTGGTCTTGAGGTGGGTTGGTCTTAGGTTGAGTTGCAACTTGCCCAAGTTGGGGGTGAATCGACCCAAGTCGCCCGAGACAGGTGACTCAGGGTATGAGGAATTATTGGTTATTGCACGGCAGCTCATGTGTAATTTGCTGACATGCAGGATTCTGAATTCATGAGGCCCATGATTTGGTGATCCAGACTGTTAATTGAGATGGGCCACACCACAGATGGGGAATATGCCAGCCACTAGATCTCCCAGATTGGATAAGTCCTGACCCTTCAATTCCTGGCATTCCTCTCCTCTTTAATGTGGACCATAGACCCATATCTGTATGCTCTCACTTAATGGTCTATTTCAAGGCTACCAGTGGAAGAGTTGGGATCTTCTAAACGCTGACCAACTCTTTGGCATCTGAGTCAAGTCAGGACTCATTGAGTAGGGGGTGATTCATCCAAATCGGGCAAATTTTCAATGCTGACTCATGTTGCCAAACAGGATGAGATTCGACTGAGTCTGACTCTGCAATCCACAGGAAAGTATAGCTCTTACTTCATCGTAGTCGTCGTCTTCATGATGGCTGTAGTTGGGTCTCACTGCCTCTCCAAATTCATCGTTCTTCGCAAATCTTCCCCTAACACGAGGCCGGCTGTCGGCCAGCGTTTTCCTGCATGCATACTGCATTTTGGAATGCACCCATCTTATGAGGATTCAAATATATGTAAACAATTTGGAAAAAAAAAAAACTATGAATTTTCAGAACATGGAAGGTGATGTGATTATAGGGATGGACATGGTGCAATCTGGTCTTCACGCCTGGGGTAGGCCCATGGGGTTATGAATAAGGACCATACCTAGCCCAAGGGGTATAGACCTTGAAGCCCAATGGGCCAGTCCTACCTAAGAGGAGTTCGTTTTGCCTAGGATCACCACCGTTTATCGCCCCTTGGGACCCACCGAAAATAAGTTACATTTCAATGATCTTGACCTTTGATTTTCGGAGTTGAATGTGAACCACTGAAATGTTATTTTCAATGATCTAAATTCATCCATTCCACATATGGTGATGGATACACAAACATTATGTGCAAGGCAAAATGGCCGTGCATGGCCATTTGCTTGGACGGTCTATGGTAGCACTATCAATGGGCCCGGGCCCACCACCCAACGTGAAATCCGGGACATCCATTGGTGGATGCCACCACTAGATGAGGCTGATGATCCACCCATGAGGTGCGCCACAAAGGAAGAGAAAAGAGGAGTAGAGAGGTGACCTTGATCTTTTTACTGAAGTTGCGTTCGTTCCTCTTCTTCAAGTATCTGTGGATCTTCTCTTTCCTTTCTTCGACGGAGAGGCGTCCCACCTTGAAGGTGGACTCTTCCAAGGTCGACATGTCCGTCGTAAATGGAGCCGTACTACTGCACGAGCCACTCACTACCAGCTGCTGTTGGTTTTCATTCAACATCTTCCAATCCCCAATTTCAAAATGCTCCTATATCAATACAAAAAACCTCATATAATAACAATATATAAAAATAAAAACATCTCTCTTATTTTGATCCAAAACCACACCAATCAGAGGGTGCACATGATCTGATTGTGCTTGTGGGTCAGGTCATCTGGCCCAGCTGGTTGATATAAGGGTGGGTCGTGTTGGATAGGGTTCAACTCGAGCCTGGGCCATTTACTTAAGTGGACCACATTTTTTTACTCCAACCCAGATCTATTAATCATTTAGCTTGGCTAAACCCACCTCGGAAGTGGGTCAGCTGGTTTGACCAGTTGACACAGTCAAACCAACTTAAGGTCCAAGGCCGGAGCCCGAAAATTTTGGTTGGGGCTAATTAAGGCAGCCCGAAAGTTGATGAAACCCCTATTTTCTAGTTTGATAATCAAGTGGACCACTCATGTACAAAAAATAGATATTTAAGACAATGGTCCCCAAATCAATGGTTACAATGGCATATTGGGTCGTACCAAGATGCCTTAAGCCCAAACCCGGCCCAAACATTGATAGGCCCATGTATGACAAGCCCAAGCCCGCCCCACGGGTCTGGCTAATGGGTCCGAGCCCGATGGTCGGTCCTTACCTGCTTGTGGACGGACAATCCAAGCGTCCATTTTAAAGCAACCAAATCGTATTTATGGTAGGGCAGTGTCACACCCATTTACACTTTACATGTGGCTTGTGTATGATGATCTGGACCGTTCATCTATCATCCTCATCAAGGGTGATCAATCACATGACAAATGAACAAGCCTGGCAATTTCACCATCAACCGTCGCTTTTTTTTCTTTTTTTCTAACCGTCCATTTGCAGGCCACCCAACCGATGATTAGGATTGTTGTTCGTATCCAAGTGGCGGCCCCCAAATGGAGGGTGTAAGGTACATGGTGCATGACCACACTACTGGTAGTTCCGTTGTGTAACTACCAATGCTAACAGAAGCGACTGGTATATCCGTTAAGTAACGTCGAAACGATATTTTCAAATCTCGGAAGTTTTTTAATTACGGCGATTTTATCACGGAAAATATCCTGGTATTTAAAATTTTAACTAATACAATAATATATATATATATATATATATATATATATATATATATATATATATATATATATATATATATATATTGAAATTTTTATTAATTTATAGTAATTATTTTAAAATTTTATTATTAGCGAGATTTTCCCCGTAACAAAAAATCTCAAAATTTGAAAATATCCCGAGAAATTACCGATAACAAGATTTTTCACAATGACAGTAACCGAGTCGACAAACTGCTAAACCGGGACTGGGATTCGGTAGGTGACCCTCCAGTATGGACATGGTGCAGTTAGGTATTCTGTGGACCCCACAAAGATGTATCTATTTTATCCATGCCATCCATTCATTTTTCCATATCATCTTAGGAGATGAGAACAAAAATGACGCAGATCCAATTCTCAGGTGGAACACACTACATGAAACAGTGGTCATTGAACGCCCACCATTGAAAATTTCTATGACACACTGTAATGCTTAATTTCCATCCAACCCGTTGATTAGGTAAAAAATATCTGGATGAAGTGAAAACACAAAAATAGCTCGATCCAAAACTTTTGTTGCCCCCAATGAAATTTCTAATGGTGGGCATTCAATCACCATTGTTTCCTATGGTGTAGTCCACCATAGACTTTAATCTCTCTCATTTTTGGGATCATTCCTCTAAAATGAGCTGGAAAAATGGATTGACGGAGTGGATATAATACATACATCATGGTGGGGCCCACAGAGCTTTTCCAGCACCGACCAGTAAAGAGGTCACTACCGAATCCGAGCAGCCAAACCGGTTCATACGCATTTTTCTTAAATCCGGCCGAGCCGGCTGGTTCGCATCTAAAGGATACCAAAATGCCGGTTTTTTTTTTTTTTTTTTTTTTTTCATACCTGATATTCTCCAGAGCTGTAAACCGACTCCGAGCTATAGACACCACCATTCTCTCCCTGAAATTCCAACTCCTGTGATTGCAGGCTCCCTGAAAACATGCCGGAAGCTTCCGCCGCCGCCGCCATCGCAATCCCCAAATTCAAATTCCCTCCGAAGAATGCACCCATCCCAGAATGATCAAGAAACGAAGGGGATGATGGCGACGTTGGATCCAAACACACGTAAGAAGGCATGGGACCTAAACAGTCCTCTTCGAACATAGACGGCAACAGCTGAGGCGGTGCAAGTGCCGCAACCGAGTCGGGCGAATACGGAGAGAACCCATTAACATTGCAGACATCCGTTAATGGAATTTGATACTGTAACGACGAGACATCGAATGGTTCATGTTGGTTTGATGAGATGATGGGCGGAGCGGAGAATGCCGAAGGGAAATTCAAGGCCGGCGGGGATGTCGGGTTCGGCGGTGGGATGGGAGTCGAGGAGGACGGAGATGGTGCTGTTGGTGGTGGTGTCGTTGAAATTTACGACCTCAGATGGGAAGGAAGAGAAGGATGGGTCTGTTGTGTAGGAGTTCTCGTCGTAGCAGCAGCCTCCGGCGCCACCGGAGCAGGAAGAGACTTCGGAGCTCCGGAGGGGTTCCGGAAAGAAGACATTGTCGCAGAAGTCTAAGATCTGGGCCGCTGAAATGGGGCTGGACAAGCCTTCCTGTTGTATTAGATTAGAAGATGAAATTAGAGCCGTTGGATTAGATTAGATGGAATTATAATCTAGATGGTGCTTGTTTAAGATATCCTTACCATGCAAACCTTAGGCCCCAGTGTAAAGATTTCAAAACTCATAAATCACTGTGATCCACTGATTAGGTGGGCCACAAATTTCTTTTGATTTTTTACTGTCGGTTGCTCGTCCATTTCAATAATGTGGCCCACTTGTTGAACGAACTGGTCTGATTTTTGTATTAGTTCATCTTCGTAGTGGGGCCTACCGTTTTCATGGTACGGATGCTCTACTTAGGGAAGATGAGACGTTAAAAATAATTATCATGCAAGTTTTTGTGGGTGATTGGTTCTGGTTGGTTTCATGGGTGCAACATACATGCAAGACTTCACGGATGGTTTGATGGCCGTGCAGCCACCTTTGGTTACATGCAGCACACGTGCCAATTGCACGTGTGTAAGTCGTTTGCACAGCGGATAAGGTGGGGTCCACGTGAAGATGAACTCGTGCACATGCACAAATCAAGCTGGCCCACCATCAGGAAGGCCACCTTGGTCCTAAAAATATGGACGGTCCAGGAAAATTAGCAGGCAGTCCCTATGTGGCCCTGATGATTTGTGCCGTGCCGCTCACCATTTGCACCGAAAAGAACCCTAAACACGTGACAGGTTGGCACGTGCGCTGCATGTGATCAAGTGTCGGTGATAGAGGGTGATTATGGGACTGGAGAACATAGACGTGGCCGGGGCATTGTGGGCCAGTTGTGTGGCTGCATGAATGGAAGATCAGGACCGTCCATCTGATCATCGGCCGAAAGTGAATAGATGGTAATAAGTATCAATTCCGATCTTAGCCCTCAAACGGATAGCTAAAAATGAAATTGGCCGACGGTCCATGTTGTACGCAGATTTCCTGCCAAAGCCTTGCGAACGAAGTTCCTGCGCAAGCTGGGGCCCACAGTGATGTTTTTTTTTATAAATCCACCCCGTCCATCCTTTTTGGGAGCTCATTTTAGGACATGAGACCAAAAATGAGCCGGATTCAAGATGAAGTGGGCCGAAAACGTGAGGATTGAACGTCCACAGTTGAAATATTTGTGGAGCCACATGAGTTTCGAATCAGGATAATATTTGTGTTTCCAGTTCATCCAAGTAGTAGTGACGTTATGAACGGTATGGATGTCATATAAACGTCACTGTGGACCCCAGGGAGGTTTCAACGGTAGTAATTTCCCTACCGACCCTTTCCTTTAGTTCGGCCCACTTGAGTCTTGGATCCGGTTCACTTTTGGTCTCATGTCTTAAAATGAGCTCCCAAAACGGATGGACGGGGTGGATTTATAAAAAAAAACATCACTGTGGGCCACCACCTCGCAGGAAATCCGCGTCGGTCCATGTTCCCCAGACGCTGTCCCATCGGGATGGATAGACCAATCATCGAGCTGCCACGTGGCCCACCTCACTTACTATCTCCACCCAAAAGCGTAGATGGAAAGCATGATCCAGATGAGGCAGGGTGCGCAATACACACCACTGCTTCTATTCTTACAGTGCTCACAGTTGCATGTAAACCAAAAGGCAAATATTCTCTAAAATATATGCTTGTCTCTCCGTTGCTATCTATCCCTGGCATTTACGTGCAACTGTCAGGGAAATGTCCGTACGTTTTTTCTTATTGGAGGAAATAAAAAGAGTGGGAATTCCCACGAAGAAGCTAAGTGGCCAGTCATGACTATTGGGGAAAAAAAGGCATAAGAAAGCAACGACAGCTTTTAAAAGCTCTGAGCTTTATGTACACGTGAGATGTTTCAAGATCTTTAGCCATCTACTCCTGTCAATTAAAGTAGACTTCAATGAAATGAGATTCATATTCCTCTGCTCCGTATTTGGAATAATGGGTGCACTTTATGAATGTTTAAATGGAATAAAGAACGGTTTTGATATATATATATATATATATATATATATATATATATATATATATATATATATATAATATAACCATACTTGGTGGGAGAGATTAATGTTGGGTGGTCATGAAGATGTTGATATGTATAAATGGCAAAATGAGTCAAGAATAAAATTAAACATAATGCATTAGATAGAATTTAGGAGTAGCACACATGGATACTAAGATGAGAGCAAGTTATAAGAACTGAGTTGCTTTGAGCTAAAGGCTTCAAAGGGTGTGAAAGGCCGAAAAAGATAGGTAAAAGTAATAAGAAAAGATTTCATGACTTATGGCTTAAATAAAGATTTGATCTTTGATAGAGTGGAATAATGGAATGTGCATTATACAATCGATCCCAATTAATTAGGATAAGGCTTAAATGATGACATCTAATTTTATGCAAGAAGGTCCTAAGTAAGGCTAGGAAATTTGCGGTAATATTGTTTAATTAGGAGTATTAAAAGTCAGTGACTTAACTCAACAAAATTAAGCCGAGTCAACTTGATAAGTTTATTTTGTACTTTGTCGACTCATTGTAACTTGCTGTAACTCGGCTTAAGACACTCAGTTTATTAAGCCAAAATAAGTGTAAAAAAAGGGTGGTCATGAGTTAGAACTTGCAACATTTACAAATGAAGCAAACTTGCAACCACCGTACCAAAAACCATGCTTTTGCTTAAATTTGTTATTTCATATTATTCTTTAACATCTGTAACTATTTTAAATATATGTAGTTATTGAAAAGTTTTGTTTGGTTTTAGAGTCACCCTAACTTGATTGGATGTCAAGTTGAATTGCGTTTTCAAAGTATTAAACTATAGTTTAATCAAACATTACAAATGAGAATTAATCACTTGTAGGTTGTTTGCATGCCAAGAGTCATGTATTGCATTTTCAGTCACAAAATACACTTAATGAGGGAATACTTTTCTTTTTCTTTCTTTTTAAAATTTTTCATGGCTAGAAATCACCATATAGCTCTTGTCATGTAAGCAGTCTACAAGTGATCGGTTTTAATTGTAAATTTGAAATGTAATAATTTGATATTTTGGCAATAGATGTTATAAATCCCAAGGACCACGTTTGGTGCAATATTTGAAGGACTAAGCTTTAAATTATAAAACATTGTATTTTCAAGTTGAACTTGAAAGGAATGTAATCATTGCTCAAAGGTTAATTTCTCTTTGTCAGTGCTAAGGAAATAGAGCATGGCCATTCCCTTGATATTGAACTAACAAGCTCAATTCAATTCACTAGAGCATCCAAACAAAGCATGGCCTAAATTACCATCCAATGGGTTTGGTATTTTAAAAATAAATGGTAGAAATTGTCGGTAGTTTCACAAGCGAATATGGTCATATTTTCAGAATAAAGGCTTTAAATGTCTCAGCAGACATGCAAAATAGAATATCATGAACAAGGAAATAATTTTAGAAAATATTTAAATATGTTTGCCAATTATTTCAATATGGTTGCAAATTTGGAATTTGGCAAGGGCATGCATAAAAATAAACGGTACAGATTGGAATTTGAGATCTAGTAGGCTATTTTTATTTTTATTTTTTGGAAATTTTTAGTATAGCTAAAAATGGGTTGGTTTTCAAATGCATTTTGGATTTGTTTTATGTATTAATATATAAAAGCTATAGATAAATTTAGATAAATTTGAAGTGCAAGGTGATAATAAAAAATAAAAATAGAAATGACCACAAGTTTCTACAAACTTATATGTGGTAGATAATAACTTGGATTTAAAGACCTTGCTTCAACATTAAACCACAGTAATCTAAAATCAGGCATCGTAGCCATTTATGAGTATAGTTGGGAAAAATAGTACGTTGGTTTCTGAAAAAAAAAACTGATCAAAACATTTAAATTACGTTAGGATAGAAACTGTTTCAACACATTTTGAGAAATTAAAGAAATCCAAATGATTTTTTTAAAAATATAATAATAAAAAATAGAATGAGTTCTAAAGAGGAGAGAAAACCAATAATAATAATAATAATAATAAAACTCATCATGGACTATATATAAAGATCCTAATAAAGCCGTGTTTGGATGCGCAAGTGAATTGAATTACGAACATTTCAGTTCCATCAGGAGGAAATCACAAGAACCAGCGATGCTAGCTCCTCGCATTCACACCAAGGAAATTGCCTTTGAATTGCAGTAATCTTTCTTTCTTTCCTTTTTTTTTTTTTCATAGCGCATCCAAACTCGTCGTAAAGAATAAAAAAGGGAACCCACATCAAAGAGATAAAATTACGGAGCAAATTCAAATGAGATCTGAGAGATTCAGACATCTACTATTGGAAGCTGTTCTGGTGGATGAATCACGTCCTGTAACATCCTTTTCTTCCGAAATTCAAGCTCTTTCGATGACGGTCCCACGTCCGAATTCTCTAATAGAACTGCAAATATTTTAAATTCCAATGAGGATTATCTTCCTTCTCTACTTTTCTTGAAGAATCACAAACCAAATGAAAAGCCTTCATCATGTTGCAGATGAAAGGAGAGAGAGAAGGAGAGAGAGACAGAGAGAGAGAGAGAGAGAGAGAGAGAAGGCACGGAGGAAATAGACAGAAGGCACGGAGGAAATAGACAGTGGGTTTATTTAGTTATATACGGCTCGAAACTAACGGCGTTAGCTTACGTCACGTCAGGCTGGATGCGCGAGATTTCCCGCCGATAACGCTGGGCCGAGAGTTGCATTGCCAGCGTGGAGGAGCCAGAGTTAGAGGGCTGGGGTGCTGACACGTGGATTTCTGTCCGACGAGGAAATGGCTGAGCTGTACAACAGCTTTCTTCAGGGTTCGCAGTTTCGGTGGACCCCGGCGTACCAGTGGATCCGTGACTGTGGGTCCTACCATGATGTATATGTTGTATATCCACGCCGTCCATCCGTATTTTCAGATAATTTTAGGGAATGAGCCCAGAAATTAAGCAGATGCAAGTATCAGGCAGACCACACCTACAGGAAAATAGTGGAGATTGAATGCCTACCATTAAAAGATTCCTAGGGCCCACTGTGACGTTTATTTGATATCCAATCTTTTGATAAGCTCATACAGACCCGGATAAAGGGAAAACACTAATATCAGCTTAATCCAAAACTTTCGTAGCCCTCAAGAAGTTTTTAATGGTGTTCATTCAATCAATACTTTTCCTGCAGTGTGGTCCACTTGACATTTGGATCTAACTAATTTTAGGTCAGAAGCCAAAAAATGATCTGTAAAAAAGTATAGGACGGTATGGATATAAAATAAAAGTACATAAAGGTGGGACCTACAGTCACGGATCCACGGACAGTCGGTGTTCCCCTGGTCCACCGAATCTGCATTCTCGTTTGGGAAGGTTCGTTAAAACGGTAATGCGAGAGGAGGAGGAGTGACCCGACAAGACACGAATTCCTCGGCAATCACGACTCTCCGAGTCCAAGCATTTCTCTGCATTAGAAGGGGAGCGCAAAATGACGTCAATGCCCTTGGAAATTCAAACTCGCGATTCCCTGGCACTTCTGCATGCTGATCCGAGCCGTCCAAATCGTCGATCACATCGTGGATTGACGTTATCTGGCTGTCCAATTAACACACGTGCAAGATGATCTGGACCGACCAAATCTTGAACCTCAGTGTGGGATGTGGATATTATTTCGAGAACCGCGCTGCTGGATGATCTTAACGATCTGATGGGTGTCCATCCACTATTCAACTTATGAAATCGGGTGGTTGAGATCTTCTGATTAGTGAGACTTTTGGCTAAGCTTCATTTCATTATGGCTCCACGTTTTCCATGTATGCGGGAATGTGTACGCTGTTTGGCTAGTGACCCCAACATCAGCTAGATAGCTATTGTTAAAGCTCTGTGGGCCCCACTATGATGTATTTGTTTTATCCACGCTGTTCTTCCATTTTTTCAGCTAATTTTAGGGCATGATCCAAAAAATGAGGCACATCCAGATCCCAGGTGGACCACACCAATGGAAAAAAGTGTCGATTGAACATCCACCATTAAAAACTTCCTAGGGCCACCGTAATGTTTATTTGCCATCCATCCTGTTGATAAGGTTACAAAAACCTGGATGAAGGGAAAACAAAACACAAATATCAGCTTGATCCAAAACTTCTATGCCTCAAAAAACTGTCAACGGTGAGTGTTCAATCCCCACTGTTTCCTATGGAGTGGTCCACCTAAGATTTGGATCTACCTAATTTTTGGGTTCATCTCCTAAAATGAGCTGGCAAAATGGATGGACGGCACCGATAAAACACATACATCATGGTGGGGGCCCACAATGCTTTGGCACTCAAATGTGTAATGGATGGTTGCCACAATTTTGAATTGGGATTTTACAGAAAGCTGCCTTGTTAACCTGGAATTTACATTCTGTTCTTGGTCACCATATACAGCCTAATTGATAGAGTGGGCCTCCTTGCAAAAATCATGGGAATTTGTCATTTGACTTTCCCATCGATGAGGTATTTCACAAGATGGAAGAGAAGTACAGCCATCATGCTTGGCATATGCATACCTCAATCCAAACCAGTGTAGGGCCCACCTCTGGATGGTCTGAATTTTGTGTTCCACATGGATAAAGCAACAATATTCTAATGTTGGCTATTTTTAGTTCATAGGCCATTTAAGGTGAAGCCCATAGAGTCAGGCTTGGATCATTGAACAAAGGAATTAACTATTAAAAACTGAAACCTTAGTGCTGCTAGATGCCCACTCAAATAATATTAAGAAGACTATTGGTGCATTTGTCCTATCATATCAACGCTAGATATGCTTTTATTTACTTGCTTTTAGGAGGATTATAAAAGATAACGATTGATACTCTTTTATCATAGTGTGATGGATGATACATAGGTGTGCACAAAACTTCCTTCAAGAGGCAGATGATTGACTTAGGGCTTGTTTGGCCTGCGGGATTAAATGGTATGGAGTTGCATTGGATGGGATTAACATTATTATTGCACAATGATTGCATGTTTGGAAATACGTACCATGGTATTTTGATCATTCAATCCCCATGTTTGAAATCAAATTCTTCCTCAAGTAAAAACACTGGATTAAGCAAAACCCTATTTGGTAGATGATGGATTTATAATTAATGGACTAGATTCATAACCTTTTTTTTAGTACACACACCCACACTGTTAGTCACACTCCAATGTTAGCCACCCCCATGTTGGGAATCAACACCGGTACCTTAGTTTTTTTTTTTTTTCTCGTTTCGTTATGCAACACACCCACCCAATTAGTCACCAGATGCACCCACCCACTAGTGGGGGTTAGTGTGTCTCCTTAACATTTCGAACCTGAGACCTGCCGTTGAAATGCCTAGGCATCTTCCAACTAGGGCTAGCAGGCGAGACTACTTAGAGTTGTTTAATCTAGTTGACCTCAGTGTCGAAACGAGGTTATCTTCACTCAATCTACCATTGTCCCAAAGGTATGGGTTTGACCAGATTTCATAACTAATGTCAGTCACTTACACACGTATGCAACTCAAATGTCAGGTGTAAAGGATGCATATGGATGGGCTGCATAGATAAAAACACATGCATCAATGTGAGGCCTACAAATGTAGAGAATTTCAAAATCCACTAGAAAGCCATACGGGACCAAATTCAATTCCGTTCCACCTAATTCCATTCCTTCTTAGTGTCTCCAAATGTCTCGTGAAATTTGCACCGAACCAAATGCAATCACATCCCATTTAATCCCTCCTAAGCCCACATACCAAACAGGACCATTTAGGTAGTGGGCAAACTTTAGATGGTTTATAAAACTGTTAATGTGTGTGTATTTATGTGCTCTTGCGGCCCACCTTATATTCTTTACCACATTTACTTGTACACGTATCATTTTTGTATATTTTCACTCATTATAAATTAATGGATTCTCTGAATCTACAGTGTTCTAGCTGTCTGATCTGGTTCATTAAATTAGATGGATTTCATCGACCTAATCACTGTTCGCCGTAAACTCCATCATTTGATCCTTACCTGAGTTGGCAAATCAATTCACTATGGTGCAAGTCAACAGCATTGTAGCCGCTACCCAATTTCAAAAGCAAAGATATACTGGAACGAAATCATAATCAGTTGATTAGATGATTTCTAATGGGTGGTCAGTGTGTGAAATAACTCCAAAGTAATGTACACGGATGTAAAATACAAACAAATAAGGGATCTCAGTGAAAATCTGTCAAAAGTAGGTACTGGAATGTAAATTCCGAATTAATAAGGTGGTATTTTATAAAAGTTTCTTTTCAATTTTGGGAGTGAAAGTGGCACTAGAACAAGAAACAGGTAGAGCCATCTATTCACGGTACACATAGCAAGGTGATGCATCAATTGGATTTGGGAGGGCCCATCTGGTGGGTGCTATCATAGGCAGCTGATTTTTTTTTTTAAAAGCACACTTATTAGACAATCTTAGCCATCATTGTTCTAAACTTCCCACACCAAACGTCAACCGTCGGCTAATTGGTTCCCCCTCTTCTGCTGCTTCATTGAAGGAGCACTCATTAGATGGTTAAATTACTTGGTCCATGTGTATTTCGAACCATTAATTTATTATCCAAGATATTAGAGCTAGATGGACGGTCTTGATTGACAAGTCACTGTACCAATGTACTGATGAGAGACGGCTTTCCTTCACGTCTAGACACGAATTATGTAGTGAGGCGCTCACTACCCTCCTTTATCGTGGTGTGGAGACTATGCGGGCCTATAGTTGTGTATGTGTTTTATTCCTGCCATCTATCTAATTCTTCGACTCATTTTAAGGGATAAGACCAAATTTGAAGTATATCCAAAACTTAAGTTGCCCATGCCACAGGGCAAAAAAAAAAAGGGAATCGAAAGCCCACCGAAGAAAACTTCTTGGGGCCACAGTAATTTTGGGTCAAGCTGATATTTGTTTTTTCCCTTTATCTAGGCCAGTGTGACCATACGAACAGCTTAGATAATACCTCAATGAGCTCTAGGAAGGTTTTAATGATGGATAACTTCTAACTTAGCAAGTGCATGATATATCCTACCTATTCTATAGCATGGCCCTATCATAATGTAAAAATAAGACATCTAATCATCAAGTGGAGCACACTTATATTTTGTTATTTATTAACTGCTATGGATAAGAAAAGGTTTTATGAGGTGGGCCCCATTCTGATGTGTGGTGAACATCTACACCATGCATTTGGTGGGTCCCTTTCAAGTTATGGGATGCCTAAAAAATCAGGTGAATCCAAAACTCATGTTGGGGCTAGAATCTGAAAATATGCCTAAAACATCTAAAAGCACATGGTGGAGTTCACCGGTGTTTTGAAATTACCTGTAATTTAGTGTGACTCCTCATCTAAAACAAGACAATCAATAAATAAGTTGGATGTTTGTATCACATCTCATTAAGCCCTTTAAACAATGAGGAAGGCTTCCATGCATGGGTATCTACCCTCCATTGTTGTTTATAATATGGCCCATGCACCTTAGTTATAAATTGGCATAATTTTTAGGCCATGGCTGATGTAAAGGGTGTAGCCGAGCTCTACATGATGAAGATGGACCATTGGAAAGATCAAAGGAGGACTGCAAGGAGTAAGCCAAAGCTCAACATGCTGGTGAAGAAACAGCCTCTGACGACCAATTGTTCAGCCGATCATCTGCTCCTAAGACCGGTTACAACTGGTCTGCAGACCTATAGAATTTCCCATGAGAGACAGTCCAACTCTCCGAGCTATCCAAGACCCCTAAACGACCAGTCACCCAACCGGTCGTGAGACTTAACAATCGGTCACGACTTGTCGTTGGACCGGTAGAATTTTGCCCAATAAACAGCCCTAATTCTCTGAACTATTTCGGACCATTACTGACCGATCGTGGCCCACGACTAACCAATTGTGCGACGCGTAGATTCTCGCGTGAACTTACTATTTTGAATAATTTTTCTCCATTTTTGCTTTGATTTTCTTTCATTTTGCAAAAAAGTACTCCTTGATTACGTAGCTTAAAGTTTGAGAATATATTTATAGTTATTTTATTTCATTTTTAGGCATTATTCGTTACTTCAATACAATTTTCTAGAGCTTTTCTTCTCTTTATTGTGTTCTTCGAATGCCTTATGAGAAATCAGGGAAGAACGGTTGAGGATTGCCGGTAAAGATATGGATTCGAGTCAGTTATCCTTACGACAATACTGGAAAAGTGCACGCGAGCCAGGTTGAACTCGTACTTGTCGACATGCATGCATTATTGGATGAACGTACTTGCACATATATATTCTTTTGATAAGCTTGCACTATATATGTTCTTCACTGCACAACCACGAATCCACAAAGCCGTACCACAAAAAAAAGTTTAAGATAAATAGCTTTACCACCCCTCATTTATCTTTCTTTATCTAATACATACTCGCGCAAGTAAGATGTTGAGATGGCATTTTTTCTCTGCACATTTTTTGTCTGCACATTTGCCAAATGGCACACATGCATGAGATGTGGTCCATTCATCAGGAGTGGACCAGTTTATAACGTCCTGCCAGAAGATAATACAGGTCCACTCATCACGCGTGCTGCAATTGTATGAGAAAATGGACAGTTAAGATAATGACCTGTTGGTTTTCATTCAACATATGACTGTGGCTCATTGAATGAGTAGATCGGCCTGATGTTTTGTTCAAAGCATGGTCACTGTAGGAATAGCCTGATGAATGGACGAGATCTAGCACATGTGTGTCAAAGTAGTGTGTGTGTGATGTATGACTCCTTTCCAACTCTCCCTTGCGAGTACCTTTAAAAATCATCATATCTAAATCTAGTATCTATCCGTTGGTGATTCCCACTTGCAAATGGTTTCGTAGAGGTTGCCTAAAAATTCAAAGGAAAAGAGTGCAAGAAGATTAGCTTGCGGCAGGATACCTCTCGAGTGTAGCCGTTGGATGTGGGTCCGTTTCACTAATCCAAACCGTTTATATGATGGGTCTCACCGCCGATTGGGGATGACTTAAAGATCTCTCATATTGAATACTTCAACCATTTGATTATTGGAATGTTAATGAGACCTTTTATATCCAAAGAAAAAGAGTCAAAATGATCAAACGGTTAAAATATCCCAATCCGATTGATTGTCATCCATACATGATGAAGCCAATGTTGTAAACGGTTTGGATCATTGAAAGATGTCCCAAATCCAAAGGCTAAAGCCGCGACTCACCGTAGAGCCCCACGAGTGCGAGAAGGAAATTGAACTACGCTACAGCTACTCGCGAGAGTAGCCATCCATATTCTACTCTTCCCACGTGTGAACGTGAGATCTGGACCATCCAACAAATGATACCAACCATGTGTATTGAACGGTCTGAAAATCAGGCCTGTCTGGTCATCACGTGTAGCTTTTGCCAATCTTCTCAACCGTCCATTTTGTTTATGGATGTTTACCTAACAAAAATACATCCCTCCCTTGGCCCCTAAAAGTTCAACAAAAAAAAAAAAAAAAAAAAAACACCTCATTGAATGTGTGGAGAATAGGATGCAGTTGGCTACTCCCGCGAGTAGCTATGAAATTTGTCTTAAAAAAAAATAAAGGAATTTTTAAAGTTCTTAGGAAATTCTCATCCTACCAAATAATGCCTGTACAAAATAAAATTTCCACCAGATGCTTTTGACAGCTGAAAGTACCAGAATGACCTTAGTTTATCTTCTCTCTAAAAAATAGTGAAGTCCAGAATTGTGGGGCCCACGTGGAATTTGTATAACATCCAACCCATCTAATATACTCAACCTACCATGATGATCACACATTCTAAAAATCCCAGCCATCGAATCATCCATCAGATGGGCTATACATGAATTTAGATGTTTACGAGTGTTGTGTATTATTTTCAATGATTTGGCTCTCCTTGTGATTGGATCCACCAGGTTTCTGGTTTTTTTGTTAATCAAGGTTGGGTGCATCTGTTGGACGGATTAGATGTTAGACAGATGGAACATGGTCCCACAATTCTCAATTTACCGATTTTTAAAGAATAAAAATAAATGAGGGCATTTATATAATTTCCTCCTCACAAAGGCCAAGGCAATTTTTTTAGTAAAATCCCAAATAACCAAGGAGCTATGCCATAAAAATCCAAAAATAAATAAATAACAAGGATTTCTCCAAAGGGAATTATTTGATACTCTGACTGCCTATGATGCTTGATACACAAGTACTTGGAAATAACACATACGGAATATATTCACTCAAGCTAAACTGACTAAATTACGGAGCCTACGGTCAAAAAATTACAGCCCAAATTCAGATTGATTGAACAAATATAACATCTGATTCGTGGGAACATAAGACCATTGGAAACTTTTCATTTTTAACCGTCCAATAAGTGTCCACCAATCTCAAATTGAGGATAATCAAATAAGCTTAATTTTCGATTCATAATATATCTAAACTTGCACACATAATTTGGACGGTTTAATTTGAATTATGATGTGCCAAGTGTACAATCTTTAAGTAATCTCTAAAGCGCCTGTGTATCAACAGTCACAATCTGCCAGAGCATCCCAGTTTTTTTTTTTATCTCTCTCCTAGTCCTATCAAAAGACTCCTATAAAAGGGATAGCGATCCATAAAAGCCTACGAGCTTTGCATCAAAATACAAGTAGCCTGAAGATTCTGAGTCATCATATAAGCAGCTTTGAAACACTTACTGAAGAAAGTTGCTCCCACAACATGCACTGCTGCCCTTTAAATCTGCACAGGAATCCTTTGCTTTGTACGATCTTCAACACATAGCATCCTAAAAATCAATTTTAACGGACCTGATTAAGTCCTTGCCGACCTCGATGTGGCCAAATTCTCTCCATTAATCACGCCATTACCGTAAATGATAACAATTCCCTTGAGACAAAACCACCACCTTATTAGATTTAGCAAAATTCTGTCACATGAAGTCATTCTCAGTGTTTCAATCTCTCCCAGACAAGATCGAACCGCTTTGGACGCCGGGATTATGTTCTACTGTAGTGGGACTCATGATCGAAATATATTCCAACGGCATTGAGGAGACCAGAGCACGTCTATGTCGCTTTTGCTAGTGAACACCACATGATGGCATTTATGCCCCAATCCGAGAAGAACCTAGAGATTGGTTGATTGATGGTTGAATGAGGCTATTGGCATACATCCCTCCTGTGTATGGTGCATAATCCTCTAGTGATTACATACATCCCTCTTGGGCATAGTGGGTGATCCTCTTGTTTTCACATGATGAAACCGTGCGCATCGAAACTCAATAAAATGAATGGTTGTCAAGATAATTACCATAAGACCAACTAGTATACAGTCTTTTTATTTAGTGTGACAATTGAATATGTATGAGTTATAAATGTGAGATGATCTTTCCTTAAGTTAATGATTTGAAAAATAGTACGGAAATAACTAGTCCAAGGCAATAAAACTAACCAGACAAATCATTTAAGACCTAAAGCTTTTGCTATTGCCAAAATGCACCTACGAGCTAAAAAGCTAGAAGGTTTTTTTTAGCATGACCCACCATTCATCAACATGTAACTCAATGTGAACCGACAAAAGCTATTGTGGGCGTACAACTAGAATATGACTTTTGGGCACTCAAGATAACGAGGCACGGTGTGGGGAATTTGATCATCCATCAAACAAGGCCCACCTTGTCATAATTAGCAAATTGCCATACGGAAAAAAGAAGTGCATGAGGGATGCTCACGTTTGATTCGGTTTGGAATATTAAACCAAAGGATCGAAGGAACAAAAGCGGCAAAAACGGTGAATTTCTTTATTTTTAATGTGGTTTCACCTTAGTAAAACAAAGTGAAAATACTGGCTACATGTACACATATGTGCAAGGATACGTTGTACATAAATATCTATGGATGGATATATTTATATAAATAAGATGAAAATATAAAACTTTTAGATTTCTATATGCATGATTAATGATGCAAATGGGTAATCAAATGATGGGTTAATATCATTCTTTGCCTCTTTTTCTTTTCTTTTTTTTGGGTCAGTCATGCAACACACCCACCCAGTCAATCGTGCAACACACCCACTGATGTTGTTAGCAACCTAGACTTTCACCACTGATGGGTTTCAAAACCAAGACCCCTGTTGAAACTCCGCAAAGTCCACTAACGAGGCAAGGCTCCGAACCCCTTTCCCTCTCTTAAAATCCTTCATTTTCAAGTTATTCTTATATAAATGACTCTTCTCTATTGGAAATTTTGTTGTCCGCTCAAATCTATCAATGAATGGCGACCACCAATTAATCTTTGCTTTTAATATCACACTGAGAAGAGAGAGAGAGAGAGAGAGAGAGAGAGAGAGATCCCATTTTCTTAGAGATATGGAATTTTAAACTCTAGCCAACCATACAAGTTTTCTCAACACAGAATTTAAAATGGAATGCTGCTAACCATGCACTCTAGCCCATGGTCTGTGCTCATTAGGTGGCCACATGTGTATGAAAAGAAAATGGAAAATAAAAATCACTAAGAGTACACATTTGACCTACAAATGTGGCCTACATGATGGATATTCCGGATGGTGCATGGGCCTGGGAACATATACAATGAGCCTGCCCAGGCCAGATCACACAACTGTGCTCCGCTGATATTTTGGGCCATCGAGCAGCCTTGGAATTTCTCAATTCAACATTATCTTTTCAAGTTCTATGTTTTTTTTATATATAGGGAATTTTAATTATAAAAAAAAAAAACTACCCAATTAATATGAAATTTATATTTAATACCTTTTTTTTTCAAAAAGGTTTTCGAAAAGGATTTTAAAAAGCCAATAAAGTTTTCAAAAAGCTACCTCATTAAATGGTATAATTATCATTCCACTGCCTTCCCTTAGATTTCTATAACAACAAGTTTCGGTGGGCATTCCAGCAAATGGATGAGCAACATGAGTGGGCCTGTAACGTCCTATAAATTTCCGCACAGATAATAGCGTACGGATGACCATACATCTTAGTTAATTAGATTTCCTAATCTCTAATCTAGAAAAGGAAGTTTAGTTAGTACAAATTGGGCTAGATTGTTAACATTCTGCAAACTTTATGACCCTTGCTCTAAATAGCCTTCTGGAGGGCTATAGGTATAAACCATTAACTTCACCTGGGTCATAAAACTAGCAACTAATTCTTATAAGGCCATTTGGACTAATTTTCCTTCTTTTATATACAACCATTGCTGAGATTTCTCCCCAAATCGAATTGGGGATTTAGGTCTGAGAGAGAATGAGAGAAATTGAGAGAAAGAGAGAGAAATTGAGAGAAGAAGAAGAAAGGAGGTTGAAGATGTCTTTTCTTCATTTCCTCTTGAAGTAGGATGATGTTGTAGGTTGTTGATTTCGTCCCTGGAGCGATTCCTTGTGTAATTGGAGGTAAGAATCGAATTAAACCTTTCAATTCCAAGCTCTCTTAGGTTTGAAACAGAAAATCTCATCCTAACCTTGTTTCTTATAGGAATAGTCGATTCTCCTCAGCCCTAACCCTAGACCGTTGGACGAACGAGGAACCCTAGACCTTAAGGTGCGGGCTATACTTCAAATCTTCTATTTAACATTCCTAAAGGGTATTAGACAATGATTCTTGCAGTCATAGTGTAGGAATTTGGATTTCTATATCTGATTGTTTATCTCAGTATTATTATACAACATGCATGTGTGTTTCATGGCTTTAGTGTTCGATGAAATGTGTAAATGACTCAACTGTTATATCTGATTTGTGGAATTCGTTGAGGTGATGGAATTTGTGTTTCATGGCTTTAGTGTTCGATGAAATGGGTAAATGACTCAACTGTTATAACTGATTTGTGGAATTCGTTGAGATGATGGAATTTGTATATGATATGCCTAATTTTATGTTATCGCACATGTACTATTTGTCATGGGTGAAAGGGGCCAATCGATTAATGTGGATATCCTAGTTGGATTGGATATTCAGGATTGGCTGGTTGACGGGGTGAACTTGATCGATCAACAGTAGTCTGGACTACACGGGTCGTCTGTGCCCAATGCCGGTTTGGTCAATGTTCTCCCTATATCAAACGGACACATCCAAAGCCAAGAAATGTTGTGTGGTAGATAAATTGTATTGAATGAATCTTCCAGAATCTGAAATACTAATGTCATTAGATGAAGTTGTCCAATTTATAAATGTATGTGCGACACGACCTACTATATCTCCTTGGGCCGGGCATGGTGGTATGGGACACCGTGTTCGTGCCGTCGGCCTACGCTGTGGCATTGAGCCTCCCCGTAGTGACCATAAGCTATTGTGAGGACGCCGGCCTGTTTTGGGTAAATCTAAAATAGTTGAGGTACTTATTTGAATAGAATGTTCTTGTATTCTAAATGTATTAGAAGTTGGACAAAGGATTCGTGGGCTACTGGCGATGATAGACAATCGCATCGTCGAGAGCCAGATGATCCTGTTCAGGACCTACTGTATGACATTAGTAATTCAGCATCACCAATCTTGCTGAATGAAATTTATATTAATAAAGGCCGAACTAAACATGCATACATGTCATTGGCAATCTCAGTGACTGTCTGACTGTTCGAAAGGCCAGGCATTGGTGATAGCCTTCATACTTGCATTATGTGTATATGAGTTATAGTTGAAAGGACTATTGTATCAATTTTGATTCTTTTGTGACTGCCCGGGACATGCATTGTGTGCGAATTCATAACATTCATGCATTAATACAACTAGTCTAGGATACTTGTATGTTTTGTTTGCTCATTACCTATGCCTAATTCTTGTATGCTTGATAGATTGTTGAAATTAGAATTATAGTAGCATTGAGTTGATTACTCACCCCCTTAATCCTGGGTGGTGTTTTGACAAAACACCAACCAGACTCTAATGTAGAAACAGGTACTCTGGATGATGACGTCTTTCAGGATGAGTTAGAAGACTTTGTAGAAGACGTCAGTTACTTTCAATTCTCGGATGGCCGAGAATAAGATGCAATGGCATCTTTTAGTTGGTGTTTTGGGGCCGTTTGATGGCTAGATGTATAATGGCCCAATTCCTTTGGACTTGTATTTTGGGGCTTCCTGTTGCGTGGGCCCCCTTATTTTGGATGATAATGTAAATTTGCAAATACTGGACCAGGTATGCGCTTATCTTTTATCCTTACTTTAATGTTTATTTAGTTTTAAACTTGCGACATGATACTATCAATCATAAATGCATTAATCACGCTTCCGCATAAGCATAGTGACACCCGAAATCTCAAAGGTCGAGGTCATGCTCGACTTCTGAAATTTGGGGCGTTACAGGGCTCCACCATAATGTTTATGTAAAATCCACCCCAACCACTAGGTACATCACCTCATGTTAGGCCACGGGCCTAAAGATCATTCAATCCATGATTCAAGTTGACCACATGAATGGAAATATTGTAAAAGGCAATGATCACCCTCCAAATTGTTTTCCTTGGTATAGCCCACCTAAATCACATGGGCCTGATTTTTAGAGTCCATACACAAAATTTTGGTGTGACATCTAATTGTGGGAGTAGATTTCACATAATCATCATGATGGGCCCCATAAAAATCAAGGGTACATGTCTCTCTCCCAAGTGCGGCCTACCTGAGTCACAAGTCAGCCTGATGTTTTGGTTCTGGACTTAAACTAGGATTAGGCATTTAATAGTGGATTTTTCGTATACACATCACGGTGGGCCCCATCAAAAAACAAATTTCAGCACCCCTCCCCAGCTGCACAGATTATTTTGAAAAAAAATATACCGAATGGGACACAATTTTTTACTTTGACGGGGCTAACATGATGTTTATACAAGATCTACTCCGATCATTAGATATTTAGTCCCTTATTAGGCTTAGGGACAAAAAATAGGCGGCTTGTGATTTTGGCGGGCCACATCAAAAGAAACGATTAGGAGAAAAATGCTCACCCATGATTTTTATAGAGCCCACCATGATAATTATATGAAATCTACTCCAACCATTAGATTCCACACAAATATTTAGGCATGTGGCCCAAAAATTGTACCCAATATTTTGGGTCAGGCCAGCACTACTCAAAATTCTGATTTTCATGCCTGTGCCCAGCCCATTGACACTCCTACCAACAAGAGAGAGAATCACTCAAATCACAAATACAAAGCTTGTAAAAAATAACTCTAGAATGCCCTCCCTCATGGAATGACTACTACATATAACAGTAAAACTTTGAGTATGATACAGTGCCTCTTACTGTACCAAGGGCTGCATCAAGGCCCAACATAGCTTCTGACCACAGAAACTACCGGTGGCCAGGGGAAAAGACAATTCACTTCCCAAAAAAACTAGGCCTTCAAAGCCCATTGGACAACCAACAATCATGTAGGCCACACTGTAAATTAATGGAAGGCCGTCTATCTGATCCAACATACAGCTTTGGCCCACCTGATGACTGGATCAGCCGAGTTTTACCACCAGGTGATATTTACAAGGACAACCAACCTTTGCAGTGTGCAGTACCTAATGAAGGGCCCAGATCGATCGCACATGTACCATCCAAGAGTGGCAACGGGTCCTTCATGGTAGCTTTGAATCAGGACCCCTACTGGAGCCTTGATGCAAACCCTGCATTCCATCAAAAGCTCCAGCAAAAGAACATCAAACATCAGCAGACAGTACCCAAGCATGCATAAAACCACATATGCCAAAACATCCATGATTTATTATTAATGGTGGACAGTTCAAGTATTCAAGATACCATAATTTTCAAATTCATTGCCTGTGTTGAAATAGAGCCGCTGCTCGCCAATGTAATTGATGATTTCATGTGCAGTCAGATATTTCACAGACAATCCTCGCATTATGCATTCCCTGCAGTGACAAACAGATGGCGGGGATTGTTCCCATCTTACATGTTACTGATCAAGATGAATGGATCAGAATTGCCTGCAATTCCAAATAAAGAGAATTCAACATTTCGCAATCAAAACTGCATATGATTTTCCTACCTCTTGTCGAACTGATTTGTTCAGTACCATCTCGTCTGCTGCTTTGATGTTACTTTGAAACGAAAACATGAGTGCACTTCACTCAAGAGGTGTGCCCTTCAATGCTATCATCAGGCTGAAATTAGCCTGATCAGAAACTCTGGTGGGCAACACCTCAGACCGTTACGTGGGGCCCCTATGTTGTGTATATGCCATCCAATACATTCATCAGGGGTGCACCACAAGGATGAAGGGACACTCAAAAAATCACATCATTCCAAAACTCAAGTCAGCCACACCAAGTGAATTTAGAGGTTTTGGGCATGATTTATCTGTTACTCAGGTGTGGCTCACCTACTGTGTCTGATCGGGCTGTTTTTTGCAACTTGAGGCGATATACCTGATGGACAGAACAGTATGTCATGCAGAAATCATGGAGGGCCCCACAGAGGTTAACACTACCATGACTTAATGACAACGTCAACACCGATCGTGACCCTTTTCAAAAGTTGGGCCACGCTTGGAAGTTTCTATATTTACATCAAGTGGAATGGCCATTCTGCTTCTTTACCATGGTAAGCCGTAATGGCTATTATGGGGCCATAAAGGCCATTACATAAAGGTAACAGTGGCAACCATTACACAATACGGCATCGCAATGGCTGTCACCCCCCCCACAAAAAAAAAAAAAAAAAAAAGGCCATAACAATCTATTATGAGGCCAAGACAAGTTTTTCAAATTTTTTTTAAATAATAAAAAAAGAGACTATAATGGCCGTTACAACCCGTATTGCACAGGTATCAGTGGCCACTGTTACCGTTACGGAATACCTTGGACCTTTCTTCTATTGGAAGAAACAAGAGCGCTTGCTCTTTGGCGCCTGTTTCATAGGCTTTCTCCATTATGCTCAATGCAGAATGGAGATTCCATACTTGTGAAACCAAGTGCTGCTTTCAATATAAATTCGGTTCCAGTTACATAGGATGCATTTTCACCCTATTCCAAACAGCATCTTAGCTGTTTCTCAAAGTAAATTGTTAAAACCAGAAAGTCCCATCAAAGCATTTTCATGTAACTCACCTTATTTTCATATAAAATCTCATCAGTGGAGATGATCTTCTCAATGTCTTCCCTTCTCTACAGATGCAGATGACACCATAGTCTCTACAGAGAGTCCTTACCTGAAAAAAGCAGTTTAGAGATGAGGCATTGGTAAATACAAAGCGCAGGAAAGCTCGTGTCCTTCCACTAGGGGCGTTTGGCGCATGGTATTAGATGGGATTAGGTGGGATGGAACTGCATTTGGTTCCGTGCAAATTCCATATGATGTTTGGGGAGGATGGGAGGCTTGAGATTAGGTGGAATGGAATTGCATTTGATCCCATGCGGGATTTCCATGGATTTTGAAATCCCACACACGTGGGCCCCACATTGATGCATGTGTTTTTTCCATGTTGTCCATCCATACAAGCCCTTTACACATGATATTATGGTTACATACATGTACAAGTGACCAATATCCGATGTGAATTTGGTTTGTTGATAACAATTCCATGGTCCACCAAACGGGATTTTGCTTAATCAAGTATTTTTCCCATAGCAAAAATGTGATCCCAAACATGGCATTGGATGGTGAAAATACCATGGTATTACCAGACATGTAATCATCGTGCAATAAATGATGTTAATCCCACCTAATACCCTTCCATCCCTTCTAATTCCATGCGCCAATTTGGGTGTTTTGAAAATATATTTGTAGGTTGAAAATCCAGCTCTTTCAGCTTAACTAAATGTTCATTTTGAAAATGGGGAAGTGATGTTTCACTGTACAGCATCCAATTCAAACATTTTCTTCCCATCACTACTTTGGGAAAATATTTGGATGTGGAACTTCATAATCAGAAAGTAAGCTGTTCCCAGTAGAAAGCACACGGAAAATGCATTGTTTTCACAAGGAAAGAAAACCATGGGCAAAGAACTTGCAATAGAATCTAACTGCAAATCCTAATAATGCATGGTTTTCTTTGTCCTGATTCGGTTATTAAAGATACATGGCTATTTCAAGATTGGACAGTTGTGCATCATTAACAACAGTGGAAGACTATGAGAAAGAAGAGAAACCAATGGAAGTAAATGCTAGCACACTCCAACAGTCATATGAGAAATCCATCCCAAGTAAAACAGCTTCTTTGTTGGAAAACTTTAGAGCATGCATGAAAGAACAGAGGTCACAATTGCTCGGGAATGGGTCAGGCCGAAACATGTTCATTTCCAGTCCATGAGAGGACTACCTGAGTTAAGACATTGGGCTGGACCAGCTAGGCAAATACTCGGCCAATAGTGTTCAATAATCAGGCCAGACTGGGTCGACTGTCGACCTATTAGGCCTAAGGGCAAGCTCAAGCCAAACCACAGCTCAATGAGCTATTGGGCCATCACCAACCTCAAAAATAAATAAATAAAAATTGTGCCTGAAAATCAGACCAAGCATAACCCATGCACCTCTAAACCCAGCTCAAAACAGCTGGACTCGTGCACAAAGGACCAACCCAACAGAAGAACCAAGTGGAAGATGCAATTGACCAAAATTTAGGAGTTGAAAAACCATGTCATCGAAAAGGGTCTATAAATATTAAATTATTATGGTGCAGCAAGAAACACACCTGCTCGGGAATCCAAGATCCAGGGATGGTAAAAGATTCGCATAGATAAGTACCACTCTTCATCAAAGAGCAATCATAAAAACTCTTCTAAAAAGAAACAGCAAATGTCCAAATACACATGTATGACAATATATTTGTAGAAGAATCATCATCATCATTATAATATCCATGTCCCAGCAAAAGAACAATATTAGAAAATTTAGAATTAAAAAGGGCGTCACCACCATCGAAAGTGTCATGGATGAATATTAGAGATTTGGGGTATCTTTTCTAGTGAGGAATCACACTAAGAAATGACAGACTGCAGTATAGTAAATTAAAATATCGTAGAGACACATGAAATTTCAAAACTCAAACACACTAATAAATCACTTGAATAATGTGTCAGTTAGTAACGTAAAAGCTAGAACACGCACTCTTCCTGAAAAATTACTGAACTTTTGGCATAACCAGAAAAATTCGAAAGAAATATCGCCTAGTTCTAAAACTCGGTGACTCGACTTGAAACTCGGCCAAGTCATCTCCACTCAATGAGATCTTGAGCCGAATCAACTACAATCTCGCTGGTGAGCTCGACTCGGCCAGACTCGTCAGAGTCAAGTTGAAATAGAAAACTTGGCACCCAAAAACATATATAATTCTGTTGTGGAGCATCACTACAGGCTACAACCAGGCGCTGGTAACGATTTGGTGCAATGCAAAAGTTGGTACAAGCAGAGTGTAATTTGCCTATAGCAGTTTGATGGTACATGGGTGGGAGGCTATTGTGAAGTGTTTTGTTGCGGATCAAGGTTCATTATTGCAAGAAGTTTGATCTCTCAAAATAATGCTGTGACAATAATCAAAAGTCAATGGTTTTGCCTAACTTCCAAATCACAGTTTTGACTTATATTGAGCTCTTGCTTTGTGCTAATGCACTGCTAGAAGTCTGATATACATATTTTGTTGTTATTTGCATAGGCCCGCACCTCTAGAACAAAGCTCATTTACTCCACAGTAAAAGTCAAAATTTCTAAAATTTACATGAACACAATTAGAATAAGCAAAAACAATTTTTTTTTTTTTTAGTAAGAGACAACCATCATAGGGAGCCCACAAGGATTGCTCACAACAAAAGCAAGATCCTCATGGATGCTAATCAGTATTTTAGGCTGGAATGCATGGTTTTATCATTCCATACATCAAAAAGAACGAGCAGAACTTAAGCCATGATTACGTTTTCATTTGGTGCGTCTCATTAGTACTTGCACTCAAGCAAAACCATCTCCATGTACCAACATGATTCTCAACGGGACATAGCGGCATTAGTTTCTTTGCTGTTTCTATCAGATGAAAAGCATATCTAAAGTTAAGTTAGGTAACTCAAAACACCATGGGAAAAACACTGCAGGTTTACCTCCAGGAACCAGTCCGCTCTAGCACAAGAAATACTGAATTCTAGAAAAAAAAAACAGTCAAGGTGAGCTGAGAGATGCTTTGCTTTGCCTGCAATGAAAGAAAAACCTTTACATAACATAGAAATGATGTCAAAAATAATATAAGAAAGAGATGTTCGAAATATGATAACAAAGTACTTAAAGGAATATAGTCATGTTCTTTTCTGGATTCTCATTCAACTAGAGCATTTTTCTAAAAAAGAATAGTTTATTCCTCTGCCACAGCTCATTTCCATTGTTCATTTCCTTGATTGGTAACATGCCTTTATGAATTCAAATAATATGTACAGTTAGGCTCCATACAAACATAAACTTCAATGGTGGAGTGGAATAAGAGAAAAGGAATCACCAATTGTAAGAGATGATCTAAAGAACCTTCTTTGGACAAAGAATCACCATCCTCTTTTTCGCTATGGAAGTGAGGAAATGATATATTAAGGCATATATCATGTAGTCTTCTTCGTCACTCGTCGTCATCATCTTTCCTTTCTCCCAGCAATTTGGGGTTGGCTTTCAAATGACAGATTGGTAAAAGGCTGCCGCCATACATCAGCCTTCCTCTTTTACCTGTGCTCCTGGAACCAGCCATGGCAGACGCCCACATTGACGCCACTCGCACCAACATGGTCTCCCCAATATTGACCACTATCCCAACTATAACATGCATGTATCTAAACGGCAAGCAAGCAATGTAGGATCATGGAGAGGCAATTTCCAGGCAAACCACTAAGAAACCACAAACATGAAAGGTCATGCTCGAGTGGTTGGCTGCTTGAAATAGTAGGGAATTCACAAATAGTAGGGAGTTCATATATAAATGATTACATGAGTGTTTTGAATTTATATTTTGGTGCTCCCTCAGGACACCATACCTTTTTTTGTATAAGTGAACTCGGATATACATTACACCATAACATTCATGCCTCTACCCACAAAAACAGCTGATATCCAGAGCATACTGTGCCAAATGTGCCCACTGAGCACAAATAGAAGAGTTCCCTCATACCAGGTAATAAACACAAGGCACCCAAGTTGGCACCAAGGCTCACAAATGTATCACCACGAGCAAAAGTGGTAAGGTCATGATGAAGTAGTTGGTTGCAAGGAAAAGCAAGAAGTGAACCAGTACACATTTACCAAACACAACTCACATGCCAACAAAATCATATCAACTCTGCACTTTAGCATCATAACTCGTCCCTGCCAAGGAAAAAAATGCAGCACCAATAAATCCATGAGAGATTATTTGTAAAATAGCTCCATTGAGCCCCATATCAGTTATGGAACCAATTCCTATAATTGTGAAACCCATATGAGATACGGAGGAATAGGCTATTCTCTTTTTTAAGTTGCTTTGACCGAAAGAAGTTGAAGCTACATAGATTATTTGAATCGTTCCTATTATCATCAACCAGGGAGAAAATATAGAATGGGCATTGGGTAATAATTCCATATTGATCCAAACCAATCCATTGCACATTGTCCAAAAAGGAAATTCACAAATAATTAAATTCTCCAGCATGCATGCTAAACAAGCTTGCTTTGAGCACACTAATTCCTTCAAAGTTACTAAAGGCACAACTAGGCCAATATTTTAAGGCTAGGAGTGCATCACAGGCAGAAGGCACAAGATGAGTGCACAACCAAAGGCAGAGTTGGAAAGAAAAAAAAGTCTTTATAACTACTATTACTTAAATATACATTGTTGGAGTTGGAATGTCCATGGCTACTACCACAAAACTTGTCGTCCAATGGATTCTCGAGAATTACAATGCGCCCTTAACATCTTCTTTGTACCTGAATGGTGTTGAGGACCTTGAGTTAAATTTTAATTATTCCCAAATATGAAACATCCTAGTTGACCATCTCATATTTCATGAATATGATTTATTAGATGGAGCTTTATACAAAGAACAAGGACAATAAAATAATTTTAACCCATTGTACTAGTAAAAGATAAAGCTCTATGTGCAATTACCTCCCATGGATCCACCATTATGAATGAAGAGGTTTTGCAAGCTAACTCACACAACTTGATTCGATGTTCAGCAGATAAAAGGCCCTAAAAAAAGAAAGGATCTTGTATTTTTACTGTCATATGATGACAATTGAACAATAAAGAGAAAATAAACAGAATCGGTGTATTCTAGCCACATGCCTCTCATCTTGTGCAACCAAAAATGTACGACACTCAATAGGATAAATCGTTTCTACTCGATTTTACAGGATAATAGATAAGAGTAGCATTGAGCATTTAAATTCAAACATGCAACCGATGCTATTAGTGTAATGAATCGGATGTCATAACTAAAATAGTATTTAGCATATGAGCCACAAAAAGATTTCTTGAAAAAGGACCTTTTTCTCTGAAAGACGACTAAAATTTTATTAAAGAGTAAAACCAAAACAAAGAAAAAACTTTTCAAAAAATATTTTGCTGTTCTCCAAGAAGAAATGTACTCACTGAATGAGATTTAAGATGCTTTCTTGCTTTAATGTTTCTCTTAATCCCAAAAACCAGATTGTCCATGATGGTTTTGAATGATGTGGTTATCTCAACCAGGAAAATGTGATAGGTTTAGAACTAAATAATGCATCCAATAATTGTTTGGAAGAGAGGGGGCAGGGTACATTAAGTACAACAAAATGGTCTTGTGATGTTTTTGGGTAGCAATATGTAACTCCATATAAAGACAAACCTCTCTCTCCCTACTAGCATATAGATTTGTTAAAAGTGCTTGAATCAAAGGGAAATCAAGTCATGAGAAAGAAAAAAAAAAAAAAAAGGATGACAATATGAGTCTTCTTGTTGACAACAATAATGAGAAGACGATTATTCTGTAAACAAAGAACTGTAATTTCCATAAAAGAGTACATCTGTTAGATCTGTCCATTATGTAACAAAGTCATGGATATATCATAAATAGTCCAAAACTACCTTATTAAACTAAATTGGTTCACAGTCCTATTTAAATTGAAAATAACAGGCTTTTCATGCACACACTTTCTGGAATATCTCCAAGCATCCTGATCTCCTGAGGAAAATCAAGGCTACTAATATAATAGATAAGTTGATACTCAAATGGAGGATTTCCATCTCACTAAATTCTTCACGTAGTAAGGATAAAGATATGGAATCATCAAGCAGAAATTTCTTTCCTCTCAGTCAAAGAAAGAAAAGTCCCAATAAATATAGAAATCTGTTTTTCTTTTATTCATTTCTTCTTATTTAACAATTTTTAATCATTTCCATTGAGTATTTTATTTCTTGAATAACATTTTTGCTTCTATTTCCATCTAATAACTACAGTATACGATGCAAAGAGTATCTGTATAAGTACGGAAGGAAATAAAGAGTTCCCTTAGATTTATTGGTTGCTACAGGCAAACTCAAACTCCCTCTATGAAGCAATGACATGAATATTGGCAGCAAATGAAGTATCAAATCTAGCTTTTCATTCAACTGAGAAGTGAAACACACATACATCTACAACTTGCATAACAGAGCGTGACATAAATAACCTTGGACAACAAATGATTGGACTATTATGAATAAAATAAGAAGTACATTTATAACTCATCAAACAATGTATTTTAACACACGCATTCTCAAGTTGAAGAATGAAAATCCACCTCCCAGCTATGGAATGATCAGCTGAAATGTTTCATTACAAAGAGATTCGTGGCTAATTCTAATAGCTGGTTATTAATTCTAAGGGCATGTTTAGATGCCTGAAAATTAGTTCATCTCATTTTAGTCAATCATAATTATGTATTCGAGATTATGATCTCTAATATGAAATATGGTACTAGAAATCATATTTATTATTGGAGATCATCATCATCATCATCTAAGCCTTATCCTTTAGAGATCATAATCTTAATACATAACTATGATTAATTAAAATGAGATGAACTCATTTTAAGGCATCTACCAAACAGGTCCTGAAGGATTCTGGACAATTCCTTTTCAATTGCTCCCTTACAAAGTAGTATCCAACCACTGCACGTTCAGTTCTTTCATGAAATGCCACAATGGCATAAGTGTTAGATTTCGCCTTGATTTTCACAATGCAGGTTGATAGGAGAATTTTCTGGGAGGCCCTTCTCAAGTTCTTTTATTTACCTTTTCGCCTAAATAAGTCAACTAGCTAAGCCATCCATAACGCAATACGAAGATCCAACACAGGAATAAGAAACAGTGGCTAATATCATCTAGTTACTAATAAATGGAATACGGCCAGTGTTCATAAAGGGCTCATTTGGTACTCAGAACCTCAAATTTATATTGCTGTGTTGAGGGAATGACAGAACAATGTATATCAAGGGGTTTGCTGACGCCTCCAACACCTCCCTTCACGTGCAGGCGGTATACTGGCCCCGCACGTGATACTCTGGGCTTAGATAATACCGGATGCCCATAATAGCGAATTTTGCAAACCCCGGGACTTGAACACCGGATGTCCTGCTTTGATACCATGTTACTGACCGGTTGCGCTAAAAGCTCAAGCTGTTAGGGAACGAGAAAACAATGTATATCAAGGGGTTTGCTGACGCCTCCAACAGTCAAAAGGGAGGGCCTAGGGATTGTCTTAGGCTTAGAATATGAACTGTTCAGGGCAGATCTACTCAAAATTATGTGTTTGCTAGGCCCAGGCTCGGCCTATTGACAGCCCTAATCACAACAAAATTAGTAACCATCACAATCTTTCCAAAATGAGCAACTCCATGAAATAAATTTTATGAAACCAGGGAAAGACAAAACAAAATGTGTACAGTTATATGAATACTCATCTCCTACTTAAGCTTCCTTCTTTCTGTCTCCATAACTGATGAGATGCTACATACCTTTTTTCTTGTATGCATTATTGATAGGCGGCGTGTAGCTTCCAATAACACAATAGCCTTCTGATTTACTGAATCTCTTGCCAGTTCTAGGGATGAAATGAGAATTAGATTAGATGAACATTAGGTGTTATTTATAGATTCCAAATACATCAACATCATTGTCATCGTAGATTCCACAGAAGCATTAATTATAGAATTCAATCAAGTGAAGAAAATGAACAAACAATGACATTACTAATAATACTAGATACATCCATGCCAATCTTTTTTATCTTCAGAGAGTAAGACTCATCCACAGTCCACCTATTCCATGTGTAATGCCTCAAGAGAACTACCAATTAGCTTTCTTGCGCATAGGTGCCGCTATTACTATTAACAAAAACAAAGGGTTTACAACTAAAATAGAGTTCTTTTGGATGTCATTGATTATCGTGAATGGATTTGTAACGGCTGCCATGAGAAAGAGTCATATGCAACCACCAATATTTGGCCCCATTGTCATGCATTTTATCTTCTTTCACATATTGTGTGATATATTTGATAAGTTGTGTTGAAAACTTTGCTCTTTCAAGGTTAAAGTTTTTTCCTTAAGGTACTTCATCATTGTGTCACCCAAATTCATGTGTTGACTCTCCTATTAAATAATCATCCTGAGAATAGGATAACCTGATAGGGCATAACCAAGACCTTTCACAAACATACATCAAATTTCAAAGGGGTTTCAATTCTTGGGGAAGCTGGGGGGTTGGGTGGGGTGGGGGAGCCAATATCCTATGGGTGAGGATTGTAATTGCCTTTTGTTGAGGACTTACTACTGGAGCAAAACTTACCGAAAGTTCTCAGGAGGCTAACTACCATCAAGAATAGGGGAGTCAACGGGCAGGGTTAGGGTCAGGCCAAGCTTTGTCCCAGCCCAGCCCAGCCCATATTTTTTAAGGCATGCCCAAACCCAGCCCAAGCCCATGAAGGGCCAAAAAGATCCAGCCAAGCTTGGCCCGGAATACATATACAGGGCCTGGCCCGAGCCCAAACCTGGCCACTCAGAGAGAGAGAGAGAGAGAGTGTGTACTGATTCAACAACACAGTGATAGGGTTTTTGAATTTGCCGACACTGCTTGCATCCGTACCGTTGATTGGAGGAGGGCTATGTATGGCCAAGAGCAGCAACACGTGCGGTTCGCTCCTTCAGATGTTGCTCCTCGTTCTGGGGTTCGTGATCCTCGTGGTATCCCCAGTGGGGTTCATGGGGCCTGCTTCAATGTGGCATGGGCCCTCTCGGTCTATATAACAGCTATGATCCTCATCATTGCCACCCTTCTTTCCTTCACCATCTTCAGATTCATGTTCTTTTCTTATATAATTTTTATATATTAATTAAAAAATCTACAAAAAAAAAGTGAAAATTAATTTTATAATTTCCTAGAAAACAATGTTTTAAAACCCAAATCAGATTTTGTACTATTTCTTTTGAGTGGTTTGGTCCAACACCATGGTGTTAAAGAAGTAATAGAGAGAGAGAGAGAGAGAGAGAGAGAGAGAGAGAGAGAGAATGTAATGATTGTGTGCAGGTAGAGTCAATGCACACACATCTCCAAGAGATGGAATTCAGAAATTCACATGTTGAAATGTTTAAGGATAAGAAGCTGCTTTCCAGGAGAAGAGAGCAGAGAGAGAGAGAGAGAGAGAGAGAGAGAGTGGTATTAAGAAGGGTGGGTTTTGTTTTTTAGAAAAGACAAAAACATGGAGAAATTTGAAAAGCAGGGAAATTTTCATTTGAATTTCAGATTTTTTAAAAAGTTATCGGCCCGGGCAGGCTGGGCTGACAGGCTTTTGAACAGCTAAGTACAAGCCCGCCAGCTTAAGAAACAGGCTCAAGTTTTAAGCCCGAACCTGGCCCTCAGGCTTGATACTCCAGCCCAAGCTCAGCGCATTGACATCCCTAATCAAGACATTACCCATTTAAGTTCATCCACAATGAACTAACTATGAAAGATTAATATAAGGAAATTCCAAATGAGAAACAATGATTATTAGTTACACCATCTGCCAGGTTCAAAAACATTTTTTACTTACATGACCTCACAGTAATAGGAAGCTTGTTAGTTTGGTAGACACAATACCCTGCTAAGTAGAGCCCCTGCGACATCGTTTTGATTGATGAGACAAAGGTGGGGGTAAATGCAAAGCCAGAACTATGGAGGGATGCTTTAGAATCTAAAGGTTTCAAAACTAGTCAAACAAAACAGAGTATATGGAATGCAGCTTTACTAACAATATGAATGAGAACGAGGAATTAGTTAAGATTACAGACAAAGAGGTACACAAAAATTACCAATTTTTTTCAATATCTTGGGTCAATAAATAAGGAAAGCAGACAGATTGAGAAGGATGTTGAGTTGAGTTGGGTGGACGAAGTGGAAATGTGCCTCTGGAGTTTTATTGATCACAGCCTATCAATGCAAGTGAAGGGAAAATTGTATAGGATAGCTATAAGACCAGTCATGCTTTATGGGCCAGAATGTTGGGCAATCAAGGAGCAAAATGTTCATAGGATGAGCATAGCTGAAATGAGGATGTTGAGATGGATGAGTGGCAAGACAAGAAGGATAGAATTAGAAATGAATGTAGATGAGGGAACTCAGGAGTAACACCAATAGGTAAAAAGATGAAGGAAAGTAGACTTAGATGGTTTGACCATGTGCGATGGGGACTGAGAACTGTTCTTGGATCGGTTTTAAGTTGAAGGCTCTAAAAGGGCAACGGAAAGGCCCAAAAGGACGTGGGTGGAGTTAGTAAGAAAAGGCATAAATACCTATGGTTTAACTGAGAATATGCTCCATGACAGAGTGGAATGTGTAACAGGATTTGTGTAGCTAACCTCAACTAGTTTGGGATGGGGCTTCAATGATGATGATGAATATCATCAAGACCACAAAAACTAATTCCTTTCAATACTTAGTCAACTTCATCAAAGTGTTTAAGAAACGCACTCACTTTGGATGGGCGGGACTATTTTCTGATAGATTCTTAGAGAATTGATGAAGGGGTCCTGAAGAGACTGATGAATACGAACAAAACTGAGTATTAGAAAGGACTTAAGATGCAGTAGGTTCATCCTCACTCCTCAGATTTGAAAGAGTTGTTAGCCCATGTGTGAATTCATTGGTTAATGTTTGCTCTCTTTCTTTTCTAGTTATACTTCAAAATTATGCATCATTGTTCCATGAATGCTTCTTCAAGCTTTAAATTTAGAACTGCGAAGTATATTTCGAGATTAAAGATTGCAGTTTAATATTTTAATACGTTGGTTGTTATGTTATTATCGCTTCCACAAAAAAATGATTTTTCCATTTTTTATTTTGTAAACAAAATTCAATTATCTGTCGGGATGCTCCCACCTCTCACCTTTCAAAACCTGGGTGTTGGCACCTCGCTTCTGAAAGGATGATCTAGGCTCCAAGGGTTGATGGCTCTGAATGCAAAACAACAAACATTTGTGAAGCCATGCATAAACTTCCTCCATAATGCAAATTAGTGCATGCCCTTGATGAGACATTTCTTGTTTCTGTAATTTAATAGGTCTTCACCAAGAATTCAGACACCCCACCACTAACATTATTAGTTCAGAGGTGAAAAGGCATGAGCAACACATTACAACTTACCAAACATGCGTAGGTGCATATAGATAGGAGGATTGAAACTCCTGGTTGCCACCAAAACAACATAAATGTCCTGAGTGAGAGACGTTTATGTTTTTTATGATAATGACAGGCATGAGCTCTGCCATGGATGGTTCCAGAGCCCCGGTAAAAGAGGAAGGTTGTTGTCTAGTGGATGGCCAATAAGAAAACTTTTTCTAATTTACAATTTAATGTAGGTACCAAATTGTTGGAGAAAGGTGATGATGATGGTGATATTTTGGTGATCTTTTAATATTTTCTCAAAATTATCTTTTTCTACAATACTTCAACAACATCATCGTGCTTTCAAAAAGTTTGCCAGCCACACACTCTCCCCACACAAACATCGGACAACCCAACAGAACAAATGAACGGTGTTTGGAAGATGGCCAGTACACAGAAGAAGAAGAAAAAAAAAAAAAGTTGTTCCACTCATCAGTTGGGCCACTCCCTAGGGGGGGAATTGAATCCACACTCGATGTAAACATATAGCATACCTAATGAGTAGAACATACCGATTTTTGTATATGATAATCTTCACAGTGGGGCCACCTCATGCACTGCTCATATATCCGACATCAAGTTTTGCACAGTTGCTGCATGTAAAGGTGCATGTAGCATGGTTAAAAGACTCAGCAACTTGGACCGACTTGTGCTGTGTAGAGTTGAGTCACGACTGGCCCGAGTGGGGGGTGAATCATCCCAACTGACCCAAGTCAGGGGTGAATCATTGGGGTGACTCGTGTTGTCAATCCAATAGGGTCTGACCAAGTCCGAGTCGAATTGGACAAGTCACATCTGACTCATCCACATCTTAAAACCATGGCAGGTGGGTCTAGTAGGCCTCTGTTTGCAAAATATCAGAAATATTACTCTGTGGATTTGGCCCACACAACCCAAAGGATATAGCTTCATCCTGCAGCAGATCCAGTTGGCAGTCCTTGTGAAACTTTTTGGTAAAGAAGATTAAAAAAAAACAGAGTATAACAAAATAATAATTATTACTTAGTATTCTATTTATTCTAATTATTACTTAGTATTCTATTTATTCTAATTTTTGTTCCACTTGAACCTAGACCAATATTAGTTTTCATGGAAGTCTGTCTTTTCAAGTTCTAGAATTAAGATACCAACTGCTGCAGTGTTAGATAGAATACCCTTTCAGGGGCTAATCTTTTCACAAATGTAATCTTCTGATTAGAACAATGCAGATTAATAAAAAAACTCTAATCGAACATTAACAGAAAAGCCTCATTAAATGTTTACAGAAGGACAATTGCTATATGCAATTTGCATTATAGAAGTTGTATTCAGCTCCCTCCTCATAGTATGTCTCAAACATGTCAGCTACTATGCGGGTAGGCAAATCATGAGAGCAAGGGGATTGGATTGCAGTAACCATCTCAGCGACTGTTCATATTCAACCATCAAAACTGACAACAACTCGATGGTCAGAGTTGTCCAATCACTGCGATTTTCAGCATATGGCCCATCCGTGAGGCGGCCAACTAGATCAATTGGCGCAATCCTCGCACAAGTTTGCTGCATACTGTGAGGATAGAGCGGCATATAACTTCTATTACATGAGCTATATATTAGCATCCCCCATACAGACATGCACCCACTTTATTAATGAACCAATATCTTCTTTAACACACACAAACACCAATTTGTATTTTCCATAGCAGTAGAAAGCACTTGAGAAATTTAAAAAAGAAAAATAACTTTGACAAAAATAAAAAACACTTGGATGATAAGACAGCGTACTCACTTGGTTACAGTGTTTGATGGGGCTACTTGATCCATTAATCCAAAAGATAGCCTGTCTTGGGTAATGGTACATCTATAATTCCTATTGTAGAATACAAAATATGGCCGTGATGATGAATATAGAAAAGCAAAAATGGAGGAGAATAACGACTTTATGGAGGAGATTCTTGATAGATGCAGACGGTTAAGCATTTCTTTCCACCGCAACTTCAGAAAGGCAAATGCAGTTGCAGATTGAGGAATGCCAATGCTACTCACCTGAGTATTGTTTGAATCATAATCAGAGGTACACATGCTAGACTGAGACTTGTACAATATTCAGACCCTTCATCATGCAAGCCCCATTGTGTCCGTTTGTACCTACTCAAGTGTGACCTACTCATTAGGTAGGCATTATATGTTGATCATGGGCCAACGCGAAACCCAACTCATGATTGCCGGCTTGTTCGCCTGATTTTTTGGGCTAGAGAATACAAATGGTGGGCTCGTCACCCAGTGGATGTGATGCAACCCAGTAATCGAGTCAATGAAATCTCGATACCCAAATTGCAAAACAATTAAAAAAGTATACCCACAAAACAATGGAGTAAAGAAGGAGAGAACTTTATTGATATCAACCCTCTGCTCTTGCAAAAACTTGAAGAACACTCACACTTAGAAAAATATTTGAATGACTAACTCTACCACCACTGCCTTTTATAGATCTAAATGAATTTTTAATTGAAATCCCCCAACTAAGAGATTAATTTTAAATCAATCACAGTTTATTTCAACTCAATCTAATCTTCCTTAATATGGTAAAAGCCTAATGATAAAAAGCAAACATAGAAAGTTATTATTATATCTCTCAATCAACCCCATATTTTCAATCATATCAATCACATCCGCTTCATATTTTCAATCACATAAATCACATCTTTAAATCAACCCTCCGTATCTCTCAAAAATAGTAAATTACGATCCTTGATTTAGGCCCCAAAATCTGTAAATAAACAATCCAAAAATCAGCACATGTTGGGTCTACATATTTGTTGGGCTATGGCCTATATGGCCCTAAGTGGGCCTAAGTAGGCCAAAGGCCTGCATCAAGATGGCCAAGACGTGCAGTGAGGTAGCACATGGCCGCCAGTAGGAATCAATCCATTCAAGCAGTGTTCTCTATTATCAATGATTCAACAATTAATACAAGAATGCGCAAAATAAAATTTTGCCCTTCTAGGTTGAGTTTGGATCCACTATTGAATTTAAATCTTAACAACTAAAGTTCAATAGAGTGTAAATGATGGAAACTAAAACTATCTTCCCTAGCATTGGTACCGAGAGATGAGCTCCAAACTACAATTGCTTCAGTTTCGAGTTAGACTCGAAAGGAATGCAACTGGAATTGAGTGCTACTTCCCATTACAAACGGTAAGGTAGCTACAATCCAGTAACTGCTCTCTATTGAATATATCAATTCAATTCGTCATCCAAACACTGTTCGAGAAGGAATTCTGATATCTAGAAGCTTCCCTTGTTCTTAAAATATACACAAGGTGCAGGTCAATGGTAATCCTGCAATTACTCATTTGTGTTCAACCGTGTTCGTCCTACCAATGTCGTGGCTCGGGATATCCAGCATGTGTCACCCCCATTCGGGCCCATGTGTAGACATTATCCAATTTATCGGGACAATGCATTTTCTGGTTTCTATTCTAGATGGGCCATGGGTCGAAACTTGTGTTGGTTCTAATAAAGAGATAGCAGAAAATCGATATATCACAAACAAGAAATAATATGGAGAAGTGAGGAACATTAAAGTCACTGTCTTAAAGACAGATTTGCCCCCACAAGGAAGATCCCTGATAACTGGGTCTTAGCAGCTCTGCCCTTAGGATACAACAGCTCTCCTCCACGATGAATGGCAAGGATCAGGTGCACACACTATCTTATCCACACGAATCCAAGCTTGCTCTTTTTTACTTCCCCAAAGGAAGAATGCAGAGAGAAAAAACCAAACCCATGGAAAACTAAAGAGAGGAGAAGAAGAATGTTTTCTACATGCGTAAATGGGAAAATAAAATTGCTTTTATAAAGAGAATAATTATAGCCTTTGGACTCGAGGTGCATTGCATGGCAGCTCTTTACTCACATGTGTGCGAGGTTGCTCCCATGACATACTTTTCCCAATGCAAACAATAAGTGAAGGAGTCTTATATAAAGGCTTTCTCTTCCCATCTCCTTTCCAATGTGGGACTAAAAAACCAACACTACAAAATAAATGACTAAAGAGGTTTTTCCTATGTTTTAAAATACTTTAGGGCTTGTTTGGTAGCGGGGATTCATAAACCCCTTTAGGGCCTTTTTGGGAGCATGGATTCAGAAACCCTTGGATTTGAAATACCCTAGTTGTGCTTCGCACCCTGGATATGGAATCCCCTGTAATCCAAAAGTAGCCATGCATAGTATATTTACAGGGGTTTGAATTTAATTACTAAATCAACTTAATACCCCTAATTAGTGTACGTATGTAATGTTTGACACAATGACTCTATTGAAATATATACTTTGGCTGAAAATGATGAAATTCCAAGTCTTGGATGGGCCACAAGCATAGGATCACAACCAAACGATTAACCAACGATTCTTAACCGTTGATTTAGATGGACAATGTTTGGACTGCGCAGATTATCCTGTTGAAGTAATTTTAGTGATGCAGTTGATAATTTGATTGTTTTGGGATATCATCAGTAGGCCACGTGCGCAATAGATTAGTAGCCTAGTGACACACATGCTACGTATGTGATTCATGAGAGGAATTTAGATGTAATCCTAGCTTCCACCTTGGATTTCAAATCCTCTTATCCCCCCCCCCCCCCCCCCCTAGTTACTTTATGGTGCCAAACAGACAGGGGATTTGAAATCCCCTCAAATCCATGGTGCCAAACGACCCCCTAGTTTTCTAACAACTTGCACCAAATGGATGACTTGGCTGCCAATGTGTGTGTGAGTCTGTGGACTGTAGAAGATAATTGTTTCAATGTTCAACAATCAACTGCAGAAATCAATGGTTACAGACTTAAGATCATCCCTTCTTCTGTGTGGTTACTTGATCATGGTTCACTCAAATTAGGTTAGAGATTATGTACAGTTGGGATTATCTTACCATTTGTGCATTTCTCCCCCTTGGGTAATGCAATGAGAAAGGAAAACAAAAACCCAAAAAAATGGGTGCGAACGAATATGGAGTACCTTTGACACTCTTTGCCTTAGCTCGAAACTGGAGAGAACAAAAAAATGAAAAACAAATACAGAAATGAGAAACCATAGCTCCCAGCGAGGATCGAACTCGCGACCTTTCGCTTACGAAGCGAACGCACTACCACTATGCTATGGAAGCCAAGACGTACAATATAAAATATTTTTCTTATTTGTAGATTAAGAACCATGAGGATCAAAATTGATCTAAACCGTTGATGTGCCGGACCTTGATGTGAGTAGCGTACGCTGTGAGAATCTGCAAGATTGGAGTATTTTTCTGGTCGCTTGAGCATTGGATCATCATCTGTTGAGTTGGTTTCTGTTTCACTGTCTATTTGAGGAGCATTGATGGTGAGGATCTATCCATGATGAGGCCCATCAAATCAAAGGTTTGGATGACAAGATCAGGGCTTCGGCGTCCATGGAGTCCTGTGTGTGACCAAAATGGTGGTGCGTTAGCTTGGCGAGACTCTCCAATCTGTGAGTTCTTTTTATTTGTTGACGCCGGAAGCCTTCAAATGCAAACGTTGCAGTAGAGCCCCTTGAATCGTCAAGGGCACGGACTGCCTGCTGACGCTGTCAGTAGCCAGAAGCTGCTGGACAGTGCTCTGTGGGCCCCGCCATGGTGTATGTTTTTTTATCCACGCCGTCCATCTATTTTTCCAGATAGGACATGAGCCCGAAAATGAGGCAGATCTGGACCACACTGCACTAAACAGTGCGGATTGAATGCTTCCCATTAAAAACTTCTCGATGGCCACAAAAGTTTGAAGGAAGCTGATATTTGTGTTTTCCGTTCATCCAGGTCTTTGTGACCTAATCAACAGGATGGATGGCAAATAAATATTACAGTGGGCATTCAATCACCATTATTTTCTTCTGGTGTGGTCCGCTTGAGATTTGGATCCGTCTCTTTTTTGTTTCATGCCCTGGAATGATATGGAAAAATAGATGGATGACATGAATAAAATACATATATTATGGCGGGCCCACAAAGTATTATCTGGTAGCTACCTGGCGTACAAGCAGTGTTAGTAGGCAATCCGGGTTTGATCATCAACCCATCATTGCATGCAATGCTGCATTTAAAATAATCTATTCGAAAGCATTTTGGGAGGACGTGGATTGCGAAGTTCATGAAGTTGGAAGATAGGTGAGCCCACCTAATGCTTGAGAGAAATTCATCAAGGCAATTGCATTAGGACGAATTTAAAAATTAGGCATATTCAAAACTCAAGTGGGCCACATGATAGAAACAGTGGAGAGGAAATGCCTACCATTGAAACCTTTCTAGGGTCCACTGTGATATTTGTATGCTGTCCAAAACTTTCATAAGGTCATTTCCATTGGGAAGAACTTAAAACACAAAAACACTGTCCTAATCCAGGAAATATGTGGCACAATGAATGTATAAATGGTGGGTGTTCCTTCTTGTTTCATGTTGTGCAGCCCACTTGAGTTTTTTATCTCCTAACAAAATAGATGTGCCGGGTGGCTTTCTCACAGACATCATAATGAGCCCCACTTACTTTTTACTATGACCAAAATTCATGTGGTTGGGATTGTCCCTTTTTTACTGTTCTTTCTTGACAAATTGGCAATCTATGACCTGGTGGAACGCGGATAGCATCTCGACCCTGCCATCGGTGATGTTCAACGGTGCTCCTTAGGCCCCACCATGATGTATGTGTTTTATCCACAGCCCCTAGCTATTTTGGATCATTATTTTAGGGCATGATCCAAAAAATGAGGTAGATTCAAATCTCATGTGGACCACACAATAGGAAAATTGGGGATTGACTGCCCACAATTAAAAACTTCATTAGGGTTACTATAATTTTCATTTGCCATCCAACTTATTAATTAGGTCACATGGACTTAGATGAAGGGAAAAGACAAACATCTACTTGATCCAAAACTTTTGTTATCCCCTTAAGAGTTTTTAATTTCGGGAGTGCAATCACCATTGCTTCTGGTGGTGTGGTCCATCTAATATTTGAATCTGCCTCAATTTTGGGCTCTAGAACAAGCTAGCAAAATGGACGGGTAGTGTGGATAAAAACACATACATTGTGGTGGGTCTAATGCGTTGCTGGCAATGTCACTAAACAATCTGCATTCAACGTAGTGCGCATATTGGGTGGGGAATCATTGAATGTTTAAAGATGGCCCCACTATAAATTCATATGCATCAAGGTGTTTTCTGTGGTGTTAGGGTCCGATGCTCAATGGACCCAACCTAATTCAATGAGTCCAGGTAAATGGGGGTTAGGCTTAGGTCTTCATGTTCAAGGCGGGATTGTCATGTGGACTTGGTTAAAGTCGATCAGGTCAGGTCCAACTAGTTTGGATAGCACGGTTTGCAATGCATGTGGAGAAAAAAAAGAGGGTGAGAGACCATAGACAGACTGCAGGGAAAGGGTGTGGCTTGGTGTGAGCTATACACTGAGAGAATTGCTAGAGTTATTTCAAGGGATGTCCCATCTCACCATTAATGATGTTTTGCCCTACTTCAGCTTTAGACATGCCTCAAATTTGGCCTTCCATCCTTCCATGAGCACCATAGCTGATGGATAAAGCATCACAAATACATCAAGATGAACTTCACATGATTTTTTTCCTAATTGTTGTCATGTGTGGACTATATGGCGAGAGGTGAGAGAATGGTGCAAGCTACTCTCATGAAAATAAGAAATCATCAAAGTACTTCTGTTTGAAGGACTGGGCGCATCAAGCTCTCTTTTTATTTTAAAATCTCTTAATAACTAGTTGGGAGCGTCATGCATTGGAGATTTAAAACAATGATTCTATTAATGTGGTGGGATTTGATATTGGACCACATGCTATTATTAGAGATGGGGCCTGATCAAGTATGTACTTAGACCTAGCAACTTTTAAACATATTTTATGTGGGCTCCATCGATGATAGTAAATGGGCCATGTGGCCACCACAAACATAAGTTGCGGCAAGGCCACCATGCAATCCACATTTGTTTCCCAAGCCACTTGCATGCAAACAGTCCATTGATGCACCATGCACATGTTAAAGAGTTACATTTGCATGCATTTAATATATCCACGGGATGTGCCTAGCAATTCAAATGCTCTTATTTACCCAAAACTCAAAACTAGGATCCAAAGATAAATGTTTTTATTTATCTAAAACTCGTCCCAAAACTAAGATCCAAAGATTCAATGGGTATTCCAAACACTATCGGATTTAGGTACAGGTCTCTAGGAACTAGACCTAAACCCAATGAGCAAAGGTACATGTGTTAAAATTTCAAGTCACAACAAACTTGGATCAACTTAAGATATTAGAAATTCAGATTTAACACTATCTGTTAATCTTATAATTTGTGGAAGCACGTTCAATAAAAATAGAACAATTACAATAGAAACAACCAATCAAACAATCACAAACACACAATTTAACATAGAGAATCTTTATAGGAAAAAAATACTGCACAAAGTGATAGAAATATCCACTTTAATCAAAGCATTAGTTAGAGTTACACCACTCACCTTCTTCTATTATAGAAGTAACCCAATTTCTCATTCCAATGCACAAACCCTAAAAAACCTGTAATACTTGAGAAAAAAAATCTTTCTCAAGCCCTTACAAGTGTAGAAAATTCTTTTACTTTACTAAACCATTGTCATTCAAAGAAAAATACTCATCTATGCAAGCCTTAATCAAATTAGGACTTTAAATACTTTGCTTACATAAATTCCCATACATTGCCGGTCGAACTAACACTAAACTGTCAGTCGGACCAGCAATGAGTCCTGCTCTACTCCTAACTGAGAAGTCCACATTTTGTAAATCAAATGTCGGTCCAACCGACAAAGCCCTACTTCAAATCCAGACTAAGTAATATCAAGAGCATCCGCACAACATGTGCTATAGGACCAATGCCAAGCCCAACCCGTTGTCGGCTGTCATGTAATGCATGAAAGGCACCTAAAAGCTGGGCCTGCTATCCTGATCTTTCGAAAGATATATCTAATATTAGCCAATGATCATCTAGGACAGTGGTATGAAGATGTTTGCTGGATCTAGCTGTGATCATCCGTTTCTGTCATTATGCGGCTGATAATTGTACATTACAGCAAAATCCAATCAGTGATCTCCCACGGTCCCACCATAACTAGATATGACCACACAAGAAAATCACCGTCACGTGATCTTACATCTGACCATCCATTATCCCTTGATCTAACTCCTGACCTTCCAGCATGGAAGGTCTCATAGCTAGATCCAATCAATGGCCTCCTAGCACACTATATTAGGTCTGTGGGTATTTAACCATTGGTTTTCAAGTACCACTGGATCTGACCATTTCCATCGCTGGTAGATGTTGTGACCGTGATGGTCCACCGTCCAAAGATCTGACCATTGATCTTTCATCGTTGCTAGATTGAGAACGTGAACTTGAATATGAATCCATTCGTCAATCATCATTGTTGGGAATACATCGGGCCTGTGCTTCAAACCGATGCCCCGTGCTTGGATCAGGCCAGGGCCAATCAATAACCTGGGCTTGACTCGTCACTTTCCCATAGGAGGTGTCAATAGGCCGGGCTTGGCCCTGAAAATCAGAATTTTGAATAGGCCCGGCCCGAAGTAGTGCAAAATCTGGGCGAGACACCTAGCTCCCAGCGCCTGCGTGGGCCATTGCCATAGCCTACGGTTTCCATGTTCATTCACCAGCGTGACCACTGTTCAAACCCTGCCCATTCATATGCCATGGAAACAGGCCCACAATTGTGTGAGGCCCACCGCCATTTATGTAATGAAACCTGGTTTATAACCTGTTTATCTACCCTACCTATCCCTTTGCTCTTATCATTTTAAGGTACAAGCCTATAAATAATGCAAATCCAACTCTCTAATAAACCACACCAAATAGCAAGCTTTATAGTTCACTTGAGCACTAGATCTCCTTCAATTTTGGACTCAAAACTTAAAACGACATGAGAAAAGGAATGGACAGCATAGATAAATAAATACATCACAGTGGGCCCACATAAATGTGCTCATTTGTGGCTAGAGATGCAGAGGGGTATGACGAAATCCGCATCGTGGACTGGTATACAAGCGGTAATAAGCCCTCAGCCCCTTGGGAGCTTCTCACTGCACTGACACCCGCACTTATGTGATGTCTCAAAAATCTACCTTATGCGAAACTTATGTGATGTCTCAAAAATCTAACTTGTATGATGTCTCAAAAATCTACCTTGTGCGAGACTTAAGTGGGCCATTATACCGTATGAAACCACATGAAATCATGCCTGAAACATATAAAAAGGAGCAAGTTAGGTGTTACCAGGGAATAAAGTGGGTGTTGCCCCTACCGTGTGGCCCACATGGAGGATATATTGTATATCCATGCCGTCCATCTATTTCTACAGCCCATTAGAAACAGTGGTGATTGAGTGCCCCACCATTAAAAATTCCAAAGAGCCCATCACTAAGGTTTTATTAACTTTTATTTTGGATCTGCAATCCAACTGTTGATAACGTCAAAAAGATCTGGATGAAGGAAAATATAAAGATCAACTTAATCCAAAACTTTTAGGGCCTATAAAAAGTTTTCAATAGGTCATTCATCACTTTTTCCAGTGGTATGATCCACCTGGGATTTAGATCTTTTTAAGGTTTGGGATGCACGTCCTAAAATAAGATGGAAAAACAGATATTTGACATGGATATATTAAAAAACATCATGCCCGCTAAACTTAAATATGGCCTAATCAGAGTGGATATAGAATCTAAGTGGGCTACATCATATGAAATCATGACTTAAATATCTAAAAAAAACTTGGTGAGGCCCACTTGAGTTCCAGGTTCGGAATTCAGGTGGGCCATACCATTAAAATAAAAAAAAATTGTACTAAATCATGTCTAAAACATCTAAAAGTAGTTGGTGGGCCCACCTATATTTTAAAATTTGGCGTGCCTCCTCTAACCAAGTGGGACACAAACAATGAATGGACTGGATGTCTAAATCACATCTCAGTGGGCACTGTAAATAATCAAGAACTATTTCAATGGGTGGAAATCCATTCTCGGCTGTTGTCCCTGGCGTGGCCCACCTAAGCCATGGATTTGCTTGATTTATAAGGGTGCGTCTCATTGATGGGGTGGATGTCCAACCCATATCAAGGTGGGCCCCACAAAGCTCGGAAACTCTCATGTGAACTTCGTGGTTTTGGGAGCAATTTTAGATTGTTCCCACGGGTGTGGCACATATGAGTTTGATTGGGCTCATATCTTGTATTTACGGTCCAAATACTGGTTATCAACTGATGGACGGAGTGGATTTTACATAGAGTGTAGTAGACCCCACAGAGGGAGGGTGTTCTACGCACTGCGGTAAACAAGTGTTGGAGGCGATTGCTGTCTGTCTCCCACATCCCCACGAGGTAGAGCGGCAGAACCCCTAAAACCCCTCATCTCCATCATTACCGCCCTCTCATTCTACGTGAGAAGCTTCAAAAGCGCCACTCTCTCGATCTGCTCTTCAGCCTGCGCAGAATCTCCCTCTCTCCCTCTCTCAGACATTCACGATCTCCAATCTCTCCATCCTCGGAGAAAATCAGCTCCCAGAAACCCTAGTTTCCAACTGCCATGATCTGTGCAAGTACGTACATTCCCTTCCACTCATTCCATCAGATATCTAGGGTTTCGTTTCTTGATTCTCACATGCGGTTCGATTCATGCGTGCATGTGTGTTTTTCTTTTAAATACAGTATCCGGCGAAGCGCCGGAAGAGCCGGTGGTTTCGAAGAAGTCAGGGCTTCTGTTCGAGAAGCGATTGATTGAGCGGCATGTAACGGTATGCTGATTCATTCTCCGTCCACATGTCTTAATGTTTTTAGGGTTTTAGAGCTTCCAGGAATTCATTCCTATGTGTCTTTGACTCTTCCCAAAAATAATAATAATAATAATAAATTCTATGTGCATTTGTATCGATTTTATTATTTTTTTTTCCATTTATTTGATTAGAAAATTTCATGATTCCTGAATCATGTGTTTCTTTAATTTTCTCTAAATAGGATTATGGGAAGTGTCCTGTCACTGGTGAGCCACTTACTATGGACGATATTGTGTCAGTGAAGACTAATAAGGTAACTTAGTCTTATTAATTTTGATGTCATTGTTGTTAGTATTACTGCTATATGTCAAGCTTGTCATTGGTATCTCCATGTCGTGCAGGCTGTCAAACCGAGGCCGTTACAGGCTGCAAGCATCCCCGGTTTGCTTGGAATGTTCCAGAACGTATGTTGTGTTTTTCCTCCCTTTAGTTTGTTTATATTTTCTCCTTTTCCACACACCATTTGGGTTGGTTACCGTTTCACAGAATTCTTCCTATTAATAAAATTCTGACTTTTTTCGAGCCTAGTTTGTTAAAAATGTTATCTCTCTTATCTGCTTAGTCTTTGAGTAGCGGAAACAAATACATGAGAAATTTTGCTTTTATTATTATTATTTCTTAAAAAACTAAAGTCGGCTTAGTGCATTGTTGTTAAATTGCAGCTGATCGGTTATGCCATCGCATAATCGCATAAGCGATCACTCAGGCTGATGGCCTTTTTTTTTTTTTTTGAAAAATTTAAAAAATTGGTAAAAAATTCTAAAAAATTAAGAAAAACTATGTCTAAGTATAACAAGTGATTGGATTGGGTTATTTACCTATTTCATTGTAGTTTGACTATTAGATCATCTATACGTTGAGTTATATTATATACAACAAAACAGATTTAAACAATCAACAAGTTACTCTAAGAAAGAATTAATTTTTGAAAACTATAAACATAGAACTTGTATTGATAACTTGTATCTTGATGAGTTGATGCATGCAATACAAGTTACAGCTTGTTACAATCTTCAAGCAAATTGACCGTTGGCCATTATGCCATCGCATACTAGAGTATGCCATGGTTATGCCATTATGCCATTGCATATCCATTGCATACTCTAGCATATGATGGCATGGCATATGTGACCATGACATATGTGATTTGAGCCAATGTATAAGCAATCACACATGACAACACTGGTTTAGTCTAAAATGTCATGGGAGAACATGCTGAAAATTTGTCTTCCATGACATGCAAATCATCCCCTCAGCGTTTGTACGTTATTGAGCTCAGTGCACAATGCATTTCTTTCTACAGTTCCTGAAATATTGGAACTCCAAGTTACTGAAATCATTGTCATGCATCAAACTTCATACTTCCACTGGGGCTTTACTTACCAATCGGGTTTCCATGTTTGGTGAGGCTTGCTTTTCTGGTGCTTTTGGATGTTCCCCAAACCGGGAAGCAAGGCAGACATGTAAAGAAACCAAGTGGGTTCCTTTTGGTTAGGCATTCGAGGTGGATCAGAAAACAGGAGAGGCACTAACAGTGTTTCCAACCTTTACACCCCATATCCTTTTAATATTCTTTTTATGTCCTGCTTGAAAGCAAATGGATAAGGATTTGAGCTATGTGGCTGAAAAGCAACCCAAAAAACTGCTTGCTCCACTATCAATGGTACATCCATGTGGGCTCATAACTGGTTGGTTATTCCATTTCATCTGCATTTAATTATAAATGTCCAGTTATTTGGAGTTCTTGTTGTATAACAATGTAATCTTTATTATTTAATTTCTTAAAAACAAATTAATGTATAATCTTTGCCAATACTTTTATATAGATTCTGGTGCAACCTTATGGTCAAGAGTTAATTGATTCAGTGGTGTCAATTGAGACTACAGGGACTTAATTGTTGAACCTTCTTGCTACTGTTTCTAACTTCCTTCATGTTTTTTCTATTGCTTAACAGGAATGGGATGCACTGATGTTATCAAATTTTGCACTGGAGCAGCAATTAAATACAGCAAGGCAAGAGCTAAGTCATGCTTTGTACCAGGTACTGATAATTGGTGCACTGTTACTGAAATTTGGAGTCTATCCTGTCATTCATTCCATTTTCTGGTAGAGATTGTTTGAGATGTAGCTCCATTTCATCCTCCATTAACTTCATTGCAAATTGAATCTGTGAATTTTCCTGTCATTCTTTATTATTTTTGAATTCTCTCATAATTCCGATCATTGGCACATTAATGCAAGTCTTGGATTTGGCAGCATGATGCTGCTTGCCGTGTTATAGCAAGACTAAAAAAGGAAAGGGATGAAGCAAGGACATTATTAGCTCAGGCAGAAAGACAGATTCCTTTGTCAGCGTCATCTGCAGCAGCAGCAAATGCTATGGTTGTTAGCAATGGAAAAAGAGGTTCTTATGTTTATGTTTAATATGAATGGTGTAATTGCATTATAATTAAATCCATGTTGTGATATGTGCATAGTCCTGTACTTACAGCTGCCGAGGATGAGGAGTTGGGCCCTGGTGGGAAGAGAATCCGTCCAGGTATCTCCGCTGAAATCATTGCTGAACTCACGGATTGCAATGCTATGCTTTCTGGACAGCGTAAGAAACGACAGGTACTGTCCTCTGTTGTATAAAAAATGGCTTATCACAATCATAACTGAAAATTTGGAAAAATCTGTCTATATTTTTGTTTTGCACTGCGTGTGCGTGTGTATTTATGCATCTTGTTAGTCATTGATTTGGGATAATTTTTTTGTGCATCACTAGATCCCCCCAACTTTGGCACCTGTTGATGCCTTGGAGAGGTACACTCAGCTCTCTAGTCACCCCTTGCACAAAACTAGCAAGCCAGGCATTTTATCAGCTGACATCCATCCTTCAAAGGTACGAATTCATGCAATTAGCTGCATTTGTCTGTGGGATTCTTATGTATGCAGAAGAAGAGCTAATATGCATATCTAGTAGATAGCAGGGTGCATGCATAAATGTCTCTCATTATGCATGTTTCTGAGCCAACATGAAAGTGACATCTAGATGCATGGATATTATTGAAAATGTATACAAAATGAGATATAGATGAATGCAATGTACATAAACAAACATATGATGTTCATGTTCATGCATACACACTCATAGACATAGACACATGATGTACCTGTGAATTTATTGGCTTTCTAACCATTTTCTACCTTTCTTCCTTTTGTTTAGGGAAAATATGTATTTTGACTCCTGAGGCAATTTTGCAATTTTCAATCTGTAATGATTATGCTTGTTTCAAGTTATCAGCTAAGGGCCTAAGCCTTACCCCAACTAATTGGGATCAGCAACACAAGTGTTGCAAGTAGTTGACCTTAATTTTTTTATGTTCAGTTCCAGACAACTCATGTTCAGTATATCCTTGGTTGATTGATAGGATGTCATTGCGACCGGAGGGGTTGACACAAATGCCGTTGTTTTCGACCGAACATCTGGGCAGATCTTATGTACACTCAATGGTCACTCCAAGAAGGTTTTGTCCCTTAGCAATGCCTTTGCTTTCTTTTATGTTGTGATTGCTGCACTTCTGCAGATTCTTTTGACAAGTAGCAATATATCTTTCCTGGTTTTGTTAAATAAAATATCTTGGCTGACGAGGCTTCAATGCTTTTATAGGTTACCAGCGTCAAGTTTGTACCTCGGGATGAGCTATTGGTAACTGGCTCAGGAGATAAGGTGAGTCATAGCCATACTTTATAGATATCGATTTATTGCTCCTCCATTCTTATTCTGATTGCATTGTAGGTCCTTCAGGCTGACCTTGTGTGTTTTATCCATCACCATAATGCGCAATGGCTATAAAAAATGGCAGTACTCTATAGTCTTTATGCATTAAGGACATATTGGGTGCTAAGAAGTTGCCATGTTCCGAAATGCAAATGAAGTGTCGTGTGGTTTTTAATTGCCTAATTTGAAAAAAGAAAAGAAAAGAAAGAAAAAACAACTTAAAACTGCCGAGAAATATAAGTCATTGTCAAAGAAGGATTTCCAACGGAGTTGCATTTCTTGATATACACAGGAAAAGATTAGATCTTCCAGTATTTGAATTCTTTCTTTAATAGACTGTTATGTGTTCCTGCTGTGGAATATTCTGAAGAAATATAAGCAACCCTTAACTTTAATCATATGCTGAAATAACCTCTGATCATTAAGGAAACAGTTTCGTCATTGGACCAAGTTCCTTTTAGAAACTCTAGAAGCTCACTAGTCACTACAGTCTACAGGTTGGTGAGGTACATGCCTGAGTAAATAATGCAAGGGCATTTTTAACGGTCCGGGCTCGAGTGGGGCGGCCCGTAAGACTCGGGGGCACACTCGGGGTGGGCGGCTCGTGTGGGTGGGTGGCCTGTGTGACTTGGGCCCCACCCGTGCGACTCGGGTGGCTTATGTGACGCCACCCATGCAACTTGGGGCCCACGTAGGAGGGTTCGACCGGGGCCTGGCCTAGCCTGGGCTATGAGATAAAAAGATATTCCGTGCCTTCCCCATCAGCTCTGAAGCTTTTGGTGAGTTGGTCGGATGTCCTGCGTCAGTAAACCTTTATTTATCATGCAAAGAGATGGGCATATTCATAGTGAGATCACAGTCTGGTAATTCCCAAACGGGAATAGAAAACTTTAAGCTGCACAACATGTGAACTGTCTGTGCTTAGGGTAGAGCTGACATGCACAATATGGGCCAAGCCAACTATTGCCTGCACTTGCATGTTGCCTGTTTAATTTTCTCATCATGACTAGGGGCTTCATGGGTTTGAGCCCGTAGCTCAATGGTAGACAGGTGTTTCAACATTGATGTCTCAGGCTTAAGCCCATCTTTACCCATAAAAAAATATGACCTTCATCCGCAGGCTGTACGAAGGTAAGCTGCACTGTTACAGGGTGCCTGTGCTTCATGCAGTATAGTTTGTTGTTGGGGCATAGACTGGTGAGCAGAATGGACGGAAGGTCATTCACTGATTCAAATAGATACCTAGTTATCGCATTCCTGGAGAATGGCATGGGTTAGATAAAGTGTCTTTGCGTGTGAAGACAGGAATCAGATTTTCATAGGTCACGGCTCTGAAATGCTGATCTTACCTGATCATATGGCTGAAGTAAAGGTTTTTAGCTTTCTCAACTAGGGACTGTATTGGTTGTTTTGATTATGCAACTGAGAGATTGGATCTTGGTCAATGCTGCTTGTTCATGTTGAAAAAGAATACAGTGACTACCATGCCAAAATTTTGCTGTCTATAGCTAGAGGAGCAATGGTTTTGTTCTGCCTGGCCACCACTATAAGTGAATTCCTTTCCAACCACTCACTTTGCTTCATTGGAGTGAATATTTGTCTGGTGCCGAAGTTCAGAAGCTCAACAAGTATGCATACATTTAGATAGCTTTTTCCTACCAGTATTAAGTTGTTTTCTGGGATAGAAATCCTGAGTCATCAGAAGTATAACGATGTTTACTTTTATATAAGCACAAGTTTCTATCTGGGACATTTTGCATAAGTCCTATGTAGCATCATCAGAAGTACAATGATGTTTACGTCTACACAATCACAAGTTTCTATCTGGGACATTTTGCATAAGTCCTATGTAGCAGTCTTTATTGATTTACTTATATTCTGCTGCAGACAGTTCGTTTGTGGCAAGGGTCTGAAAATGGGAACTATAATTGTCTACACGTACTGAAGGATCATACTGCAGAGGTAATCTCATAAGCCTCAAAGTTATTGCAAAAGTTTTGAGCATGTCTACATGAATCACCCTTCTATGGGTTTTGACATGTCAATTTTTTAGTGCCAGTTTGGCTATGTACCAATTCATTCATCTCTCTTTCTCTCTATCTGTTTTGCTTTTCTGCAAATTCTGTTTTAAAATATGAAAGTAATTTGGCTGAATAAAAGTTAGTGTTGCATATTACTTTATGCTTGTAATGCTTGAGTATGAACTGGCAATTGTACGCTGCTTGTTAGGAAACTTTTCATCAGTGTTAACTAGACACTTCTACTTTTTGGGTTTTTGCTGTGCTGACGCTTGGGGACACTTGGACACTCCTGGACACGGTACGACACTTCAAGAAGTGACTAGTGATGTCATCTAAAAGTGCTGTTTGTCAGATACTTTAAGTGAAGTGTCCAACATATCTTTCACAAAGCTTTCATTTGTTTTTCTCAAATTTTTTTTTTTAATGTGAATTTCTTTTGTCAAGTCAAAAGATGTCCCATTCCTAGCCCTCAAGCTTGCCTCCATTCCCTGGTTGTTGAGAAAAACTACTCACAAAAACTTTCTTTCACTGTCCATATTTTGGTTCTTCTTTCGCTGTAGGCACCATGAGCCATGTAACCAAAAAAAGCACAAGCTTCGTTCTTCATTTTGCTTTTCTGTCCTATCTGTTGTGGTATTTTAATTTTGTAAGGGAGTGAGTAATTTTCATACAAACCACCATTTTTTGAGGTGATTATGAATGATTTTCAATATCTGTTTCTCAATTACTTGAAGAAACTACTCACAAAAACTTGCTCTCACTCTCTATATTTTAGTTCGTTATTCACTGTAGGAACCATGAGACATATAACAAAAACAAAAATAGAAAAAAGAAAGCACAGGCTTTGTTCTTTGTTTTGCTTTTCTTTCTGTTATGGTTTTCTAATCTTTTAAGATAGCGAGTAATTTTCATACAAACTACCATTTTTGGTGGTGATTATAAATGATTTTCAATATTTGTTTATCAATTACTTGCTAGTTTAGATTACTAGCAATTGGTTTTTCTTGGGAGTTTGTGAAAATTCATTTCTAATTCTTTTAACGCTTTCTTCATTTCATTCCTTTGTTCTAGTGTTTTCATCATTTTATTTTATTTTTATTATCTTTTTATTTTCCAAAAAAAAAATATTACTTTTCTATGTACCGAAGTGTGCCCTTGCCCAGATTTCTGGAATTTGACATGCTGGACACTTTAGGACACTTTGACACGTGTCCAGTAACTCTGGATGCCAGTCAGTTGGACATGGAAATGGACAATCACATTTTGTTTAATCAGCAGTGAAAGAAAAAAAAAGAACTACAACAGAAAAGGAGAGCGTAAAATGCCTGCACTGTCACCAATAAAAAACAAAGCCTGTTTCCTCAAGGAGCCAAAAGATCCTGCAGCACAACTGAATATTTGACTGCTACTTTCACTTCTGGCTAAGTTATCTACATCCTGTAATTCTTTACTATGAATATGGTTGAAACTACATAGTTCATAACAAGGACACCACCTTTTGAAACTCGTCCATGTCGTTACATATCTGTGTCCTGCTGCCCGAGACTTCTGGACAGCTCTTATAAAAAGGATGTTTAATTATTATTGAAAGTATTTTTATTTTTAATTGCAATTTAATTTTTGGACACTTAGATTCAAGTAGTTGATTTTGAAGTTTATTGTTATTTTTAATGGATAATGCTTGATTTTATTGAAAAACCAAAAGAAGATGCAATAAGAAAAAGAGGGCAAACATAGGAACCAAACTAACAATGAATACAACAGCAGGTAGTTGATTTTGAAGTTTATTGTTATTTTTAATGGATAATGCTTGATTTTATTGAAAAACCAAAAGAAGATGCAATAAGAAAAACAGGGCAAACATAGGAACCAAACTAACAATGAATACAACAGCAAGAGTAAAAAGAAGACAGCTTATCTCGTGGCATCGATGTAGATAGATGCTCATGATGCACCTTCTTTAGCCAATGAATCCGCTAAAGGATCAGCTTCCCTTCAGATGTGAGAGAAAGAAACATCAATACCCTCACATAGATCTCTAGCCTCAATAAAATCTGCAAGCTCCTGCAGACATCTCTCGATTTTGCCCAGTCAATGACATTAGTGGAATCCCTTCAATAATGATCATATTGAAGTTATGGCTGACCACTAATTTAATTTGCTTGCTGTAAAGCCACAACTTAGAGTTCCCTATACCTAACGGACTGCTAAATTCAAACAAACAATCGCCCAAGCAATTCCTGATTAGCCCCCCTACTCTGGCTAGCCCCAGGTTTCCATAGGAGCATCCATCCAATTACATTTGAACCATCCCTTGGGAGGGCATCACCAACTTTGGGTTTGGGCAGCTCCCTACCATATTTGATTATCTTGGCTCAGTTTGAGACTATAAGGTGCTTAGATATGCCTTAAATTACTTTTGTTCCAGTCTATAATTAACCTAGTAATCTTAGGGCTCGTTTGGGAGCTTGTAAATGGGAAATGGATTTGGAGGTAAATGAATCGGGAGTAAATGGCTTTACACTATTGTATTTGGATTGGAGTAAATGAAATGCATTTGAAATCAAAATATTCTTTTTGGATGGGAGTAAATGGGAGGAATTAGAATGCATTTGAATTTTTCACTATATTCACAGGAATATATGTGATATCCCAAATCAACTTTAATATCCCAACTTAGTGTACAGATGCAATATTTAATAGAATGATTGTAATAAGCCCATTGAAATATATACTTCAGCAAAAAATGAGGAAATTTGGAGCCTTGGATAGGCCACACACGTAAAGACCACGAACAAGCAACTTGCGAACGTTTTTAACTGTCCGTTTAGATGGCCATTCTTTGGATGCTTTGGATCATTCTTTTGGTGTGATTTTAGTGATATAGCCAATATTTGGATTGTTGGGGAGTATCATTAGTGTGACATGCGTATGGCGGACATGTACATAGAGGCACTTTAGTTTTGTTTATACGTGCGACTCTCCAAGGGAGTTCAAAAAGTTATTTCACCCCGTTTACTTCTTTACATGCACATTTACTCCCATTTCATTTCATTTACCTGCATTTACTTCCATCCAAATACTCCCCAAATACCATTTGCCTCCATTTACTTCCATCCAAACGGCCCCTTTGTCATTTTAGAATCAGCTGAAACAGATTTGCCTTGGAAAATTCTATTCTCTATCCAACCACACACTTTAATGTAGCTTGAAGCGATACTTTCCATGTCACTCGGCCAATTGTTCCAAGACAAATTATTCCACCCAGATATTGAGCCTTCTACATCTCTGGCAATTCAATGTTCCATGTATTGATGGTATTGGCTGATATATGTAATATGGCTGATAGTATTGCAGGTGACCAATATGAGATACAGGGGTAATTGAAAATTTCCTGTCTCAGACAATATATTGCAGGTATCATGATATATAGCAAAGTATCTCACAGAGCCCTTTATAAAGCTCCCTCCTATCGACAATACGTGCATGCATCATCAATGCTTAGCAAAAATAGTGAGAAATTCGTTAAAAAATAAAAACAAAAACAAATACCTCCTTTTTTTTTTTTTTTTGTGGGGGGGGGGGGGGGGGGGGGGGGGGGGGGATTGTAGATATCTGCATTTAGACAACTCTACATGAGTTGTTTAACAACAAATCTAATTTTTGGTGGAGAAACAGCGATCCAAGAGCGGCAACAGGCCCGAACCCATTCGGGAGAAAATTTTGTTTTTTCTCGTATGTTTCTTTTCTATAGATTATGAAGAAACAACTTAAAAATCAATATCTGTGTGCAATTTTCATGCATTAACATGGATTTGAGACATGTTTCTTCAAATTTATAGGTGGAAAATTGAAGAAATTGGGGAAATCTCTTCCATTTTCACACAATTAAAATGCAAGTAGAGTGGAAAATTATACGTTGCTCACGGTAGGTTGATCTACAAATTGGCCACAATTTTTTTTGGATTTTTTTTTTACCTGCAACCTTTTGAAAAAAAAAAAAAATTAATTAAAAATATTGAAAAATGATTAAAATACATTTAAAAATATGTTCCTCAACCAAAATTGGTTGATCTATAGATATGTTGCTGAGTGTAGGTCGATCTGTAGATTAACCACAAAAAGAAAAAAAATATTTTTGTAAAAAATAGTAAGAGTAATTTTAAAAACATATTTGTTTTAGAAAATGCAATGAAATACAGATCTTAACCGTATAAATTATACGCGCTGAGTTATTGCATGATTTCTGAACAATTTCATCATCAACATCATCTAAGCCTTATCCCAATTAACTGGGGTTGGCTACATGAATCTTTTTCTGTTCCAATTCATGTCGGAAGTTATGGCATGAGTTTGACACTGGCTGCCAACCTGACATAAATCTCCTCCTTTATCTGGGTTGGGGAGTGACAATGGGAGCATAAAACTCCCACATGTGCAATGTAATAGACTATTACGTAGGTTGATTGCAATCAAGTGCTATCTAATTGTCTATTGCATGGGTTGATTACAATCAACAAGTCGGTTGCAATCAATGAGTTATTTTTTAAAATTTTAGTGCATTAAATAATTTTGCACTGACTCCATGTGGACATGAGTCAAGAGGTTGAACTCCACATGCCTCGTAACTCCATGTGGATATTGAGTCTGAGGTATACTTTTTGTTTCTTTTTGGTCTTTGCATGCATTGGTTGTGTTTTATTACTTGTTTTATATGGGATTTGAATGATAATAACTCATTTTCTATATAATTATCACTTTGTCTAACAATATGTAGTTTGGGCCACTGTACAATGGAACGTATTATGCATATTTTTTTTCTATTTTGTAATGTTTCGAGTTCTTAGTGTGTAATCATGTCTCTCTTAACATCTCTCGAAGTTTCCTTGGAAACTCTTATCATTTCTCCATTATATGTTTCCCAAATGTTTCCCTTAAACCATGCATGTTCCCAATACATGCAATATTTCCCATGCGATGCCAATATGTTTCCTTATCCCAAGGGCGTGATAAAGATACACAAAACATTGTTGGGCGTTACTCACAACACCAAAATAATCTAATAGGCAGGTGCATACTTTCCTTGCATAGCTGCATCGTATGAAGAGATGAGACATTGATTTTTCTGACACAACATATCAAGCATCTATTTGGAATTGCATGACCTCTTTTCTTTAAATGATGTGAGAATTTTGTCCAGCACTGCTGCTCAACAAAACACGTTGAATTTCAGCAGGACAACAGTACTCCATTAACTTGGATGACAAGACAAACCCATGGCCATATGATGACCTGACTACTCTCATTCAGTAGCTTTTCAAGAATGAGTGAACCGAGCAGCAGCTGCTCGATTCCAGAGTGCATTGTCCTTGTCCTCACCGGATCGCGGTATATAGACTTAATCTCACTGAATAGCATGTCTGTCAGCAGTAAAATCTCGTCTTCGCAAAGGTTACGATGGAATTCCAGAGTCCAAATTATTTTCCGCAAGTCTCTGAAAGAAAGCCGCCTGAACAGACACCCCTTTATTTGAAACTATTATGTACAAATCTATATTTAATGCAAGATAAAAATGCTCCAGTGCTCTTAGAGCACTATAAGGCATAGTGCACATAGTTGCACTTGCATCAGCTCAGCCTCAGTTAGACAGTCCAATTGATTGATCTGAACTGTTCATTAAGTCCAGAACACATTTATGAGGCTTCCATGCAAAGATCGTCCTAATTTGATGGTCCAATCCATCCTTCGTATGGCCTTATTTTCCTTAGCCATCCATTCATATTTTCCCATGAAATGTGCGTTGGACCCAATGAACGGTCTAGATCAATGGATTGGATAGTCAAAAGTGTCCCAATTTAACTGAATGGAACTAGGAGCACTATAATTTAATAGTGCTCTAATAGCATTGGAGCATTTCTCTTAATGCAAAGTGGCATTTTGCAAACCACAATTCTTCCCAGAATAGAATGTTTTCATTTGAGCATTGAACCTTTTATAGACTGTTGATTTCTCTCTCCAAATATGGGACCCATTTCTGCAATTCATGACATTAATATCCCAGCAATTATCTGATAAACCTTTCTTTGTGATGAGAGTTCTTCTCAGACTAACCCGAAAAAAAAAAAAAAAACCTCCCTTGATCCAATTTCCAAAGGCCTGATCCCTGTTGCTCTTTTGGCCTGCAAACATTCTCCCACGCAACCAAGTGGTATCTGTGCTTTTCTTAACTAATTCTGACAGATACCTTTTTTTGGATTGATTATAGCTTTTCAACAAACTTGCCTGGGCATTTAAAAATAGAGACAAGATACAGCATGCCCCTGATAAATCTGCCTTGATCTATGTTAATCTCCCACATAATGATAAAAACTTGTATTCCAGTGAAACCTTTCGGTAATGTCTTCCCAAGCTTGATATGGAGGTCTGCTTGCACAGAGAAGCATGCCCAAGAGATTAATAGGAAAATCTGCCACCGTGCAACCAATAATCTGAAAAAAAATTGTATCATTAAAGTGTATCATTGAGACCCACACTTTCTTAGAGAGTGTCCCCAAAGAATAGTGTCATTGGTGTATTGAACACGGGCTGCCTTCTGTCCTCCCCCATTCCTCAAATGGAGCCAACCTGCTGTTCTTGATTCATCATTCTACCGAAGGATTGAGTGATAATAGAGAAAAAGGAATGGGGACTATGGGTTCCCCCTGCCAAATATCGTATCTAGATTTGAAGAATCCCACCGGAGTTTCATAAACAGTTATTGAGCACCATACTGTAACAACACAAGCATTTATCCATCACCTACATCTGTTGCCAAACCCCATTCGACCCATGATGTAGTTTAAGAACTTCACATTAACGCAGTTGCCACTTTGTGCACTATAAAAGGGCCTTCCATAATATTTCTTTCTGCCACAAAAGCATTGTGAGAAGGAGAGATTATGCTTCCAAGCATCTTTGAAGTCTCAATGCAAGAACTTTAGCAATGATTTTGGAGAGGCTTCCCGCAAACTGATTGGCCTGTAATTGCCTACTTCCTTGTCACCCTCCTTTTCGGGAAGTATTCATCTCCCTGTTGATAATGGCTCTATTGTGAAATTCCTCGAACACAACTGCAACATTGTCCTGTATGAAGTCTCAATATGTTTGATAAAATGCTAGAGAAAAACCATCTGGCCTAGGTGTCTGGGCCCCTTTAGCATCAACGATTGTTTGTGGAAAATTGTCAAGCATGAAGCTTTCTCGCACAGTGCTCACATCCTCAGGTGAAAAGGAGTCGCAATGCAATCCACCAATGGTTGGCCTGCTGCTAAAATCTTCGGAAAAAACCCCTTTGAAATGATTAATGATGCATGGACGGACTGGTTTTCCAGAATAAACAATTGTATCTTCTTGACTACTCAAAATATGATTTGCCGGTTTTCCAGCAACTGTTATACTGTGAAAGTAGGCTGTATATTTGTCCCCTTTGATCGATTTAGCTCGGGATATCTGTCTCCAACAAATCTCTTCCCTTTTGAGGATCTACTCCAAAGCACCTGTAAGCTCTTCACCTATGGATTTCTCATCAGGAGAAGGCGGTCTCTTATATGTATATTTTTTGAAGAGTAGGGGTGTCTCCTCTTCTAATATGTCAAGTGCAGAAATTTCTTCCTTTAACAAAGCTTTAACAACGTTGATGTCCCCAAAAGTTTCGTTGTTCCAACTTTTCAGTTTCCTTTGAGAAATTTGAGTTTTATGGTGAATATTTTGCCAGCTCTGCACTCTGCTTGATATGAAAACCACTAAGCCAATTGAAGAAAATCTAGATGCTTCAGCCACATATTTAAAAAACCAAATGTCTCCAGACCCCAAGATTCTAATGTCACATCTTTAGACAGATTGAGTTGTGCCCTGAGATCAGCCATGGCAGCACTTTCTAGTTGAGTTCTGGGAAGGCATCCTCCCAGCTAGCATTGATTAGAAATCTGTCTAGCCTACTCATCACTGGGTTATTCTGGTCATTTGATCAGGTGAATGTGGCACCCAGTGTTTTAAATATCGACGATATAGGCCGATATATCCCACGATATATCTTGTATCCCACCTGTGCGATACAAAATGCACAGGTGGTGCCGATATATCCCACCTATTCGATCCGGTGAGCATTTTCGATTTTTGATCAATTATTTTTTTGCTGTAAATCACATTAAATAAGTATCAAATGGTTACAAATCTATGATTCTTCATGTTTTCCATGAAAAACATGACTTGGAGCTTCGATTTCAAGATTTGGGGGAGATGGGCCAAGTTGTGGAAAATTGGGGAAAATCGAAATTTCTCAATTTCTCGCAAATCAGTTACAATCTTTGTATCCAAACAAAAAATCAAACATGTATGTAACCTGATCTAGTGATTCTTCTTTTGCTTTTGAATTTATTGCTTGGGTTTCCATACATGTCTTCTTACATTTATAAATTATATGAATAGACTTTGAATATACTTGCATTAGTTCGGTTGGACAGTGCATGTATTAGGACCCCATACAAAGGAAACCCCTATTATGTGCACTTTTTTTTGTAATGTTTTGATTTTTAAGTGTGTATTGATGTCTTTTTTAACAATCCTTGAAGTTTCATTGAAAAATTCAACCAAATCCCAATGTTCCCATGTTTCCCAACAACAACGATACATTACGCGATACAATTGATATATCCCATGCAATAACCGATATGTATCCGTATCTACGGGTGCGATACATTACGCGATAACGATATTTAAAACATTGGTGGCACCTTCTAGAGGGACTTTGATTAGCTTCCATATATTTACAGAATCTGAGAATCCCCTCATGCACCATCAAATCTACAAGCTTTCTTTCTTCTCATGAGTAAAACAAATTACATTATAATCACCACCTAAGTAGCACGTTATATTCCACGTACTTTGCACGATTTCCAATTCCAACCAGAAACACAGGTCTAAGACTTGGGTCATTTGGGCCATACACCTGCTCAGACACCAGCAGAGACCACCTCTAACCATCTTGAACAAAATTAGATAGAGACCACTGACCAGCAGCAATATTTACCTTCTCAAGCATAGTCGGGTTCCACAAAACTAAAATCCTCCCTGACTTCCAGATAGAATTAACACGTTCCCATTCACAAGAGCATCTCCCCAAATAGAACAAATCAAATCTCAGTTCTGTTAATAGATTCCTTCCCCTTCTTCTTCCCGGAAGCATTAGGACATCCCCTTGTGGCCTTGTTGCTGTGCAAAATATCCTTGATTGCTGATATATATGAATCACTGTCCATCTGTTGAACATTCCATGTAAATGAAATCATCTTGGAAGAATAGCTAGAGATGTCTCTTCCTTCCGGGCCTTTTTCCAGCTCTTTGATTATGAAAATTTATTGACAAACCTCTTTCATGTGAAACTATGGGGCTCCTCGGGAAGTGGCAGTGTTTGTGTGGTTTTGTAGGGAGGAAGCGGGTGCTGACTGTTGACAACCTCTAAAAAAGAGCAATGGCTATTCCAAATGTTTGTGTTATGTACATGGGGGACGCAGAATCGGTAAATCATTTGTTTATTCATTGTCCTGTTTGCTCAAGCAGTCTGGTCCAGTTTTTTCAGACCCATTAGCATGTCGTGGTTGTTGCCGGGTTCTATGGAGGTGTTGTTTTCATCTTAGCATAGGATGAGCCTTAAGAAGCAAGAGAGGGCAGCTTGGAGGTTATCAGTTGTTGGCTGGCGTATGGACCCTTTGGGGGGAAAGAAACAGGAGATGCTTCAACAATTTGATTCCCTTAGTGTCTTAAGTGGTTTAGAGGGCAAAGTTTTGTTTGGCAAGTTGGATTTCATGCATGGACACTTTAAAAGATTGTGATTTTTCTTTTCTTTGAGTGGGTTGTAAGCTCTTATCGCCATCTCGGCGCTCATTCAAATAAAATTTGTTGCCTTTCAAAAGAAGAAGAAGAAGAAGAAGAAGACAAAATCAGACTATACGGTTCCCTTAACCTCCTTTTGTTTGCTTGTTTTTTTTTTTTTGGAAGCCATTTCCCAATCCCTAGGCTGAATGATTTAATCTCTTTCGCTCTTATTTTTAAGAATAACTCGGAGGTTTCCTCATCCCTGTCATTGCTTGCTATCTCTTGGTCCTTGCGGAGTGAAAGTAATAGCCGGTGCTTTTAGAATCTTAGTGGGTCTGCAGAGGGTGTCCTTAGTTGGGTCCATTTGTATGTAAGGGAGTAGGTGCCCTGATTGTGGGTTTGGGCTGTTGCTTTTTTTGTGTTTCTTGTTTAGTCTTCTTCCTTTTGTCTTTGTTTAAGGTTTAGGCTGTTGTCTGTTTTGGGTTTTTTTTTCTCGTAGTTTTTGTTTTGTTTTTCGAGCTATTGGCCGTAATAAATTTGCATTTTCTTTATATATATATAAAAAAAAAAAAACTATCCCTACCAACCTTGCTCTATTCCATCTTCTTTTGAGACCATGGAGAAATATCTCCAACATTTGATATGGCTAGAATTGAGATTCAACAATAAATACCAGAGTGGACTCAGCCTTTGCCTCCCGGCCCATTGTGTCTAGATTTGATTGCTCGAAGCCCTTTGGAGAAAAGCTCCTTTCTGTTTTGTTGCACAGATCACTAGTGATAAAGCCTTGCTCATCACAGATTGGATGATTGGCTTTCTTTGGTTGAGGCACTGCTCGAACTTCAATGGTGACCAAAAAGGGGAAGAATAGACCACCAGTCCCAAAGTCTAGCACCTGCCCCAAATAAACTGTTGCATCCATGACCTTGACCTTGGAGAAAATTAGGAAACGCTTGACTGATGCATTTTCATCTTTGTCATGCTCCTTACCAAAACAAGATCTGATATTGAATAGAACTGATTCCGACCATGCATGTGCCAGAACCCAAAAAATACATATCTAAATTCCTCGATTGGTGAAGATACTCCGAAGGAACCCATGCCCCCCCTGCAAGAGAGAGATTTCTGCATGGAGATATATCTGTGAAGAAAGCGGAAGCATATTCACCAGAACGAAGGGACAATGGGGAGCTAATTAGGGATAACCTTGCGACTGCAACTTTAATATGAAGAAAAGGGTATGACTGGGGACCCTCATGGAGATCAACAATAGATATCTTACTTCTATTCTCCATACCGATGAGATAGTGAGCAAGCTCTCTTCACCTTCTTTCAACAATGGAATTGTGAACCCTTAATCAGCCTGAGCATTTGAGAGGGTTCCTAATGATTTTGGCCTGTAGAGCACCTTTCTAAAAGATTCACGCCTAATCTTCAACACATCCATCACCTGAAGGGTGAGGCCAGCAGGATGCCAAGGGTCCTTGACGCAGGACGACTAACTACTTGCTCTAAAAGCTCGAACTGTTAGAGAGTAGCGAATCAATTCCTTTATCTCACAGCCTAGGCTCCTGCTTCACACAGGCCAAGGCCCTCGGCCGAACCTTCCTTTGTGGGCCCTATTTCACATGGGTTCGCATCACACTAGCCACCCGCTTAACACGGGTGGGGCCCGTCTCACACGACCCACCCACCTGACACGTGTTGCCCACTCCAAGTTTGTCCCTGCTTCACACAGGCTACCCCACTCGAGCCTGGTGTGAAAATGCTCCTGCATTAATCACCCCCCGGTGAGGAGTCTCGAACACGAGACCTTCTGCTCTGATACCACTTTGACGCAGGATGACTAACCACTTGCTCTAAAAGCTCAAATTGATATAGCGTGGCAAATCAATCCATTTATCTCATAGCCCAGGCTCCTGCTTCACATAGGCCAGGCCCTCAGCCGAACCCTCCTTTGTGGGCCCCACTTTACATGGGTTCGCATCACACTAGCCACCCGCCTCACACAGAAGGGGCCTGCCTCACACGAGTCACCCGCCCCAAGTGTGTCCCCGCTTCACACATGCTACCCCACTCGAGCCCAGTTTGAAAATGCTCCTGCATCAGTCCTTCATAGACGAGCACAGGTCCTCTCTCTAGCACTGTCTTCATCCTTTGATTTGTAGACCTGGATTACTCTACCCTCCAAGCTTCTCCGTCGAGGGTTTTATTGGCTTTCCTTGCATTGTCAACGTAGCAAAATCTTACAAAAGAAAAGCCCCTTTCCCTACCGGTCATCCTATCCATAGGAACGATACATCTATGATCTATCCGAAAGCATCAAATACCTGCTGCTGAGATTCAGGGACTTTTGGAGAACAGAATGTTACAGACAAAACTGGTACCTCCAGAGACGCTTATAGTCTGCCTGCACCTCCAGAGACAAAGATCTGCTACTTGATTGTCTTCCCCTTTCAATCTTCTTTAACCTAACTATCGTTCAAGATAGCCATCCACGAGAAGGGAGAAAACAGAATTACCAGTGCGAATCACTCAGGAGAAATTGCTTTTTGGTAAGTTAGTAGCAATCTACCCTCCATGAGGTTTATTACTTCCGTTTTGGGCTCTTTTCCACACAACTTATTGCAATTAACAACTAAAATTATATTCTGTTCTTTAAACTATTGGTATGGATGTTTTGAAGATGTGGCCTTTAGAAGCCATTGTCTGACACCTTGTATCCATGTCTGACACTGACATGCTTACCAATTTCCAAGTGATAAAGGTTGAAAAGAATTAAGTGGAAAATCACATTTTCTAAGTGGTTGGGGGAATTGTTTTACCTAGGACTAGGTGTTACGATTGGGTGGAATAGTTCGGCCCTTGATAGAGTGGAATGGTGGAAAGGGATTCATGTAGCCAACCCCATTTAGTTGGGATAAGGCTTAGATGATGATGAGGAGGAGGTGGAGGATTAGGTGAATGGTCCTTCTTTTGTTGTCGTCTTTTTTGGCTTCTGGACTTAATAGAATCTCATCTTAAAAAAAAAAGAAAAAAAAAAAAGAACCTGCCTATTAAAGTACTGAAGTTCATTCTCCCCATGGGCATGCACGAAGGGCACTTAACAGAAATAGATGAAATCCCCAACTTTTGAGGGGATAGAAACAATTTTTTATTTCAGATGGCTGTAATCTGTTTCCTTTCTTTTCTTTCTTTCTTACTTTGGGCAAATAAGTCTGAACTGTACTAATATTACTACCATACCACCAAGTTGAATAGGTAGGAACAGAAAATAGAGCATCGATATGCGCATTGCCATTGGTAGTGGAACTTTCAGCATTTGGCCACCATGCTACAGTTAGCAGGTGTATCCAAGTAACTTATTTAGTTGGCTTTCGAGTTCCTAGGTTTTTCACCAATATGAGGTTGATAGTTTTGATTAGACTGCTGCTGGTGCCCACATGAATTGTAATGATTCTATTTCTTCAGAAGGATTGTGAGGATAAGCTGTGTTGGATCTTCTTAAACATAAATTTCATCTCTATAATGCTTGCACATGTCATTATTATTATATATTATTTTTATTTCCCGTGAAACTAGTGCAAGCGACACCTGTCCTGCATGAATCCACAACGCATAGATTTCTTTGTTGCATGCTTCAACTTTCAGCATTGTATCTTCTGTTTCCTCCTTTATTTCCTACTTTTTATCCTCTTGGACTAATTCTCATCTTTTCCCTTTTATTTTCATTTATGTGAAAGTAACACATCAACTGTACTGCCAGGTACAAGCTGTCACTATCCATGCCACCAATAACTACTTTGTAACTGCTGCTCTAGATAATACATGGTGCTTCTATGATCTATCTTCTGGATTATGCCTCACTCAGGTCTCACTTCTCCCCTCCCTCTCCCACTAACTGAAACACATAACATGTGTATTGTCTCTCATGTTCACACACACACACACACACACACACACACACACACACACACACACACACACACACACACACAATTCTTTGCGGTCTGTGAATTGATGAGTATGATAATTGCAGGTTGGTGAACCTTCAGGTGAAGAGGGCTATACATCCGCTGCTTTTCATCCTGACGGTCTCATCCTTGGAACTGGCACTTCGGAAGCACTTGTTAGAATTTGGGATGTCAAAACTCAGGTATGTAGTTCCATAGTGCACATTGTACCCCAATAAGCACCTTGTTCCACTGTCTTCGCATTTCCTCTGCCTTACATTGCTTCATACTAACAAAGATATCCATTTGCAGTCAAATGTTGCAAAGTTTGATGGGCATGAAGGGCCAGTAACTGCCATCTCTTTCTCAGAAAATGGATACTTCCTTGCGGTGCGTGTGTTTCTACTGAAAATGAAATAGAGATACCAATGTTCACTTTCTGATGTTTCTTCAATTGATCAGACTGCAGCTCGTGATGGTGTTAAACTCTGGGATCTTCGCAAGTTGAGGAATTTCCGATCCTTTGCTCCCTATGATTCAAGTACACCAACAAATGCTGGTATGTAGATCTTATGATTGTCTGGTTGTCTCTTTTGCATATTGTTAAGAACTTTAAATGATTGAATCACAGTTTAGTTTTTAGATCCAGGAGGCATTTTTTCTTCCTTAGTCACAGCTTTACCAACCAAACTTGAATTTGCATCTGTTCTGTTTGAAGATTAAATTATTGATAGAAACAAAGAGAGCTGGAGATTTGGTGCAATTCTCTTCTGCTTGGTCTTTCTAGTTATTAGCTCCTCTTTCTCGAACTCAACTTTGACTGTATTACTAACAAGTAAATCCTTTGCATTAAGAAGGCTCTGATGACAAAGAAGAAAGAAAAAATAATAATAAAATGAAGTAGCACCACACCTGTTTTGTTCGCACTCTCATATATATATAGTAAATATGTGACACCTGAATGCCTGTTTTTGCAGTGGAGTTCGACCATAGTGGAAGTTACCTTGCAATTGCAGGTTCTGACATCAGGTTAGTCCTTCTTCTTCTTCTTCTTCTTCTTCAATAAATACTTGTAGTTTGCTTTGGAAGCACATAAGTGCTTCTGTTTTTACGATGTTCTGAAAGTTCAAGCAGTTTTGGCTTCTTTTTATCAACAAACATGTTCAGATTGTCCAATTCTTATATGCCTTTTCTCAAATTCCATTGCTTGTAATTGGAAATTTTGATCTACTGCACTTGTGAATGTAGCGAGAACTCAGCATGACAGTCTTGTGTTGCATTTCTCACAGATATGTTTTGAGATTTCTTGTTACATTTAGTTTGTCTTGCTAAACCCTGTGACATTTTTATCCTTCTTTTTTTCCTGGGCCATTCTTCAGTAACAGTGTGCATTGCTGCAGGCTTTACCAAGTAGCCAATGTTAAGATGGAATGGAATTTGATCAAGACTTTCCCAGATTTATCAGGAACAGGTTCCTCTCCCTAGCTCACCCCCTCTCCTCTCCTCTATTCTGCATATCCTGGGTTGGCACTATCATGCCAAGTTGGTGCAACATCTCAGGTCTCAAGGCAGAATGGACATATTGACTGTTCTGCCGAGCTGATTATTCCTTTCTTGCTTATTGTTGATTTTATCAGCTCCTCTCTCTCTCTCTCTCTCTCTCTCTCTCTCTCTCAGCTGTGGCTTTTATTCCCATGTTGAGTGCAGGAAAAGCTACTTGTGTGAAATTCGGTCCAGATGCAAAATACATGGCAGTAGGTTCAATGGATAGGAACCTTCGCATATTTGGCTTACCAGGAAGCGGATCAGAAGAATCTTAAGAACACCATCAACTCCTCTCAGATTCTGCAGTTGCAGCGTTGTCTTTTTTGGGGTAAAAAGTGACAGCAAGACTGAGAGCCTTTGTTTCTTTTTATATCTAATGTGTTATTCATGCTTCCCTGATTCTTGGGGATCATCCTTGAAAACAGATGTCAATCCTCCATACGAAGGGGAAGCTTTGTAAAAGCAGATGCTTTAAGTTTTGGAGAACTACTTATGCTTTAGTGTGTGTTTTTAATAGTTATTTTACTGATTTCAAGAACCAACTGCAGTTTTATGTTTTAGCAGGATCTGGGCCACTCAGGTCGTGGGACGCTTCATGAAGATGTAGCGCCAAAGACCTGGCTCTGCTCATCGGGTAGGCACATATTCATGGATAGTTACAGGAAAGTTGACCAGTAGCCAATATTCACTGTATGCCCACCTGATGACAGGATCCTCGTTTTCCTAACCGTTGGGTGTTCAAGGTGTCCCATTTATACTGAGAAATGCGGATCATTAACTTGGTTCGATATCATAATGTGTGACCACTTTTCATAGCGCATTTCTTCAAAAAATCACTTTGGCTGATGATTCTAAACATCTAACCAGTAATGAGGAGAATGGATCTTCCATGTTCTTTTAGGCCTAGAAAGGGTCTGAGTCGTTGAATCAGACTACTCATTGTGGGCAAACCCCCCTTGGTGCCCCCCTTTTTTTTTTCTCAAAATGCACCTAGAGAAGTGGATGGTGGTTACTAGAGAAGGTTTAACAATTTGACCTGTAATGGCCCATCTTTCTGAAAGTTCCTTCAAATGATCCTTGAACAATTTGATTCATGGTTAGGAGAATAAATGGCTCAGATTGATTATGTTAGAAGGTTTGATAATTGAATTGGGCCATGTATCATGTATACCGATTTGATTGCCCATCTTTTGCAAAAATCATTTTGGTTGCATGATTCTATCCATTTTGATTGGATGGTTAGGGAAAGACGGTCCATATTTATTGCACTAGGAAAGGTACGAGCATTCATTTGGATTGTCATCATGTGCGGCCCACTTTTGATTGCCTATTTTCTTAAGAATCCCTTGTTGGTTAGGATTGGTTAGGATATTGATTACACTAGTAAAATTCCCATCATTGATTTCCATCACCAATCATGTGTAGGTCCCTCCTTAATGGGCCATCTCTCTGAAAAATCACTTTGATGGGATGATCCTTGCCATTTGATGAATGTGGTTAGTAAAATGGACGAGTCTGTATTGATTATACTAGAAGAATTGCTAGAAAAGTTTTAAGCATTTCTAGACCGTCCAGTCTGTATTGATTATACTAGAAGAATGCTAGAAAAGTTTTAAGCATTTCTAGACCGTCCATCATGTATGGCCCATAACCATACCACAATGATTAGGAAAACAGACGCTGTCAATGATGCATTGCCGACCTAGATTTTTCATCCCTCTAAAAGATGCCTTCAATCACATGACCAATGACTTGGGAAATGGATGCTCTATGTTTGAGGTTATCAATGATTTGGACTGCTCATTATTTGTGACCCACCTTTGGTGGCCCATTTCTCCCATAACCTACTCTGATTTGTTGATCCCAACTATTCATCTAATACTTTAGAGAATGGATGGTCCGTCCATATTGATTTTGCTAGACAAGGTCCGCTCAATTATGTTTGGGACCATCCTATCATGTGCGGCTTACATATGATGGCCCATCCCCTTCACATATGAACATCACATGGAAAGGAGAAGAAATCGAGCAAAGAAAAACTTTTCTTTGAAAATTGAAAGATTTTTTTCCAGTAAAAATCTTTTTTTTTTTTTTTCTTGGAAACAATTTTCCACTCAAAACCTAACTTTCCAAAGGGGTGAAAATCTCATTTTATTGGGACTAAAAAGCCTTTCATTCCAAACAAACACTAACTGCTTTGCAAAGAGGCCTTTTTGAGGACTAAAAATGAAAATGAATGAACATTTGATGATAGATGTTTTTGCATCCTATTAGCCCACTTGGTTCCAACCGTACACATGGCATAGTTGTATAGCAGTGCAGACCATCCAAATCGATGACTCACAACTGTGGATGGTGAGCCGCCACTGGGTTTCAATTCTAAACAGGGTATGGTTGTCTGCCTAGTTTTCATCTCAACTATTCACATGGCATAAGGCAGTCGTCCAGACCGTCCCGATGATCACTGACTCTTTAACTGTCGATGGTAGGCTACACATGGCATAGTTATATACCACAATCCAGAACGTCCTAATCTATACGCATGGCATAGTTGTACCACAATCCAGCCCATCCAAACCATCGGCTCAATTTAGGATGGCCAACCACTTGATTTCCACAGTAGACATGGCATAGTTGCACGATAATCCAGACCCTCCAATAAAACATCACTAACCCAGCTGTAACTACTTAGTTTCCACCGTACACATGACAGTTGCACGGCAATCCAGACCATCCAAATCACTGGAACAACAGAGAATAGAGCTACGCTTAACACAAATCAGATCGTATACAAGTACACAGTGTTGTAGTATGTGGCATGATTAGTCCATAACACAATAATAATAATAATAAAATCTACGACATGTTATTTTGTGACATCCAAACAGTAGATAACGTTATATACAAGGGCTTACGCCAATACCTAGTGTTACTGCCAAAAAATCATGCATCTATAGTCGTTAGAAAAAATAAAACAATGATATCCAGGAAATGCTATCCACACTTTGCTATGATGCGCGCCAAACAGACCCCTGTATAAATCCTATTCTAATAGCTATGTTTTCTCCATTAATCTGAAACCACCATCTTTCATAGCCAATCATTCCTGGGCCGAACATCAAATTGATGGAATCCAGAGGACCCATGATACAGATGATCTGTCTGGGGATGCATCAACGGTGTCTGATAAGGCAGTGGATTTGACGGCCAGAAATTAGACGGTCCAAAATGCTGGGGCCCATGAAAATACTCTTCCTGATGACATGCATTGTATGCAACAGCCTCATTGTTATTTTGCAGCATCCCAAATCCTGGATCTATAAATGATAGCATCCCAACACCCAGGTTGGCAAATGGTAGCGAAGGGAGGCAGTTCGTATCATAGTTGAATTTTCCACCACTCGACATGTTTGGCATGAAACTGGACTTAAATACTGCTGGATTCTGAAGAAATTCGTTGGTGTCAAAGTTGAATTTTCTGCCACTTGATGCGTTTGGCATGAAATTGGACTCAAATGCTGCTGGATTATTAAGAAATTCACCAGCATTGTAGTTGAATTTTCCATCACTCAACATGTTTAGCATGAAACTGGACTTGAACACTGATGGATTCTGAAGAAATTCGTCGGCGTCGAAGTTGAATTTTCTGCCACTTGATGTGTTTGGCATGAAATTGGACTCAAATGCTGCTGGATTATGAAGAAATTCATCGGCATTGTAGTTGAATTTTCCACCACTCAACATGTTTGGCACGAAACTGGACTTAAATACTGCTGGATTCTGAAGAAATTCGTCGGCGTTGAAGTTGAATTTTCTGCCACTTGATGCGTTTGGCATGAAATTGGACTCAAATGCTGCTGGATTATGAAGAAATTCATCAGCATTGTAGTTGAATTTTCCACCACTCGACATGTTTGGAATGAAACTGGACTCAGAAGCTGCTGGATTATGAAGAAATTCTGGTGCCGAATAATATCGATCAGGAGGTTTTATAGAGGATATAGGAAGCGGTTGGAGTTGAACGCCAAGCTTTGAAACTTCAGCCTCTTCAGTTAGTTGTAGAAAGAGTTGGTTATCCTTAAACAATGCAAGTCACTTTCTCACATCTTCCATCTTCGTATCAAGCTGGTTTGCAAGCTCCTGCAATGACTCTTCACGCCAGTCGTCCAGCCGATCGTCCCACCAAGGGTACATTGGCATTTTCCCATTCCCTCGGCGCAGGCGAGCGAGCTCTTTTTCCATCTTCTTCTTCTTGTTCTCCAAGAAGCTCAAGAGATCGACCTTCCGCTTCTCTTTCTCTTCATCACCGACTCTTTTGTACCGCTTGATGATACGTTCAACTTCAGACACTTCCTCCGGCCATGTCAGGGCCTTGGATGGTCTATCGCCGTCATCGTCCTTTAAGCAGATCATGCACGTATCGACCCCACAAAGCATCGAGAACTCATAGGCCTTCTTCTTCAGCCCTTCTTTTCTCTTGTTGAACGTCACATTGCGTGATTTTGGGTCTTTGATGAACTTCGTCGCCACTTTCCTACGACACATTTTGACTGAAAATAACACAAAATAATGTATATAAGTAAAAACTGCTGGAGATTATTTTTGCTAAAAAATTCAGTCAATTGAAAATTCGGATTTAATACCGTTTGCATTCGGAAAAAAGAAGAAGAAGAAAAAGAAGAAAAGAGAGTTAAAAAACAGCTATATATGTGTATATATAATATATAAATAATGTTAGAATTAAAATCAAACTAAATCCAGCAGAGTTTCTAGACCGCTTTGAATCATTCACGTAAAATTCATCTATTTCCCATCTACTGTAGGATTCCATACATGAACAATAAAAAAATAATCTTAAAAAAGCTATAATGAAAATCCTAAAAAAGAAAAACACTAATAAAAAGCCTATTAAAAAATTCCAAATAAAATATCACCAATTGCTTTCAAGGTCTAAGAACTTGGAAATTTCTTCACATATGAGTTAGTGGAAGCCTCAAAATTCATTTCTAAATACCTATAAAGATCGATAGTTTCTATGAATAAAATATGAGTTAGTGGGGAAAGAACTCAACATCTCATACGAATCTGTGCACACATATACTAAATCTAGACCTTAAATCTATTACGGATTAGGAAAATTAGGGCAAACACTCAAAATATGAAAATTAATTTCTAATATAAAAATGCTAAATATGAATTAGGAATTTGAAAAATCCCCTACCACGGATTTTCAATTTCAAACCTTAATCCCTAATCCTTAATCAAACTATCAATAGAAGGGAGCAAAATCCCTAATCCCTAATTAAGATCACCATTAGAAAGAGAGAAGAGAAAGATGAACATACTACTGCGCTGCTTCAAGTCTCTGACACTGCCGCCGCCGCCGCCGCCGCCGCCTTCCCGTGCCACTACTGCTAATAGGTTAATGCAGATCAGAGAGAGAGAGAGAGAGAGAGAGAGTGAACGTAAGGAGGAGGGAGAGGTCGACGGGAGAGAGAGAGAGAGAGACGGGCGGAGAGAGAAGGAGCGCAGGGAGAGAATGAAAGAAAGGAGGGGAGAGGTCGAGGGTATGAAGAACGAGAGACGGAGCTCGCTCTCTCTCTCTCTCTCTCTCTCTCTCTGCTTTCTTTCTTGAGCTTCCTTTCTTTTTTTTCAGTGCTGGAGAGAGAGAGGAAGAGGAGAGGAGATTTTTACTATATTAGCCCCGAGGTGTGGCCATTTTAACTAAAAATTCAATTTCTCATACCATCTTGCCAAAGTGGCCTTTTCACGAGAATTTGAAATATTTATGGTCGGTTTTGCCCCTCTGACCAGCTGTTGACGTACGGAGCTGCTTTTCGCACGGGGCTTTTTCTCAAGGGGATTGTGGGGCCCACAAAATCATCGATTTTGGCCATCGGATGGCCAATCTGATCCGCTCATATGAAATGGGGCATTTTCAAACCCACGCGAGAGGTTTTTGCATTCATTTTTAGGTGATTTGTGGTCAACAAAAGTCTTGACGTTTCTCCTTCTTTCTAAATTCTTTTCTAATAGTGTGGTCCACCCATACTAAATTTTATCTTCATATTTTCAGATGATATAGTAGTTTAAAATCCTTCTTGTACGAACGGATTGAATTTCTTCTGCCACCATCCAATGGGCCCCACATACGAATGGTTTTTGGTTTGTAAATGGTGGGGTCGTTGGCTCGTAGCCATTTGCTCAGAAACAAGAAAACTTCTCCAAGCCATTGGTAGAGAACACCACCAGTCACGACGTAGGGGACCACCACCTTTTCCTTCTAAGAAAACGACATCCGGCCGTTGCTCCTTCTTCCGTGGGACCCACACCGACACCTCAAATCTTCTCTCACTGCGACTGATATGGCGTGTAGAGGTAACAATGCGTATTATTTTAATTATTTCTCCTGCGTATTATTCGAAAGTCTTCCTTGGATCCCTCGAGCACTGTGGAATTCCCTTTGTAACTGTGGATTCCTACTGATCACTGTGGAATCCCCCTGAGCACTATGGTTTCCCACTGAGCAGTGTGGAATCCCCCAAGCACTGTGGATTTCCACTGAGCAGTATTGAAACCCTCAGGTACTGTGTAATCCCCCTGAGCACTGTGGAATCCCCCTGAGCACTGTGGATTCCCACAGAGCAGTGTGGAATCCCCATGAGTTCTGCGGATTCCCACTGACCACCGTGGAATCCCCCAGGTACTGTGGAACCCCCCTGAGCACTGTGGATTCCCACAGAGCAGTGTGGAATCCCCATGAGTTCTGTGGATTCCCACTGATCACCATGGAATCCCCCAGGTACTGTGGAACCCCCCTGAGCACTGTGGATTCCCACAGAGCAGTGTGGAATCCCCATGAGTTCTGTGGATTCGTATTGAGCACTGTGGAATCCCCCTGTCACTATGGAATCCCCCCGATAACTCTGGATTCGTACTGATCACTGTGGAATCCCTCTGGCACTGTGGAATCCCCCGTGAGCACTGTGGATTCCCACTAAGCACTGTGGAATCCTTAGGCATTGTGGATTCCCACTGAGCAATGTGAAGTCCCCCAGGCATAGTGGATTCCCAATGAGCATTGTGGAATTCGGCTTGCATTGTGGATTCCCCCTAAGCAGTATGTGTTACATCCATCAAAGTGCACCATTTGAAGGGCATGACCTTTGGTTGGATTCTAAAATAAACATTTCAATGGCGCCAATAGAGGTGGGCACAAACCAAGCCAACTCGAAAACTAAACCAAGCCTCATAGTGAAGCTCCTTAAAAAAAACAAAAACAAAAGCAAGCTCAAACTAGGGTAATACCGGGTCCATATGGCTGGAAGCTCGGTTCAATCCACCTTGGTTCAAATCAGCTTGGTTTGATTCGGCTTAATTCTGCTCGTAGATCATAAGTTCATTGTTTCCTGTGGTGTGATCCACTTGAACTTTGTTTATGATTTCAAGATCATGTCCTAAAATGATATGTAAAGATGGATGGCATGGATAATACATATACATGATGACATGAATAATACATAATACATAATACATATAAAAGGCCACTTGATGTTCCCATGCAGTTGTAAAATTATGCTCCTGAACTTTTGTTTCGAACAGCCTCTTACATGGATAACATGAATAATACATAATACATAATACATATAATACACATACACAAACCAAGCCATTCCACAAACCGGGGAGGCATAAAAACAAGCCAAAGCAAAGTAGGGCTAACACCGCCCGGCTCGGATCGTTTCCCACCTCTATGCACCAATTACCCTCGAATGTGTATTTATTATATGTTTATGGTTAATTCATGTATTTCAACTTATTATACATTATTCATTGTACTAATTGTTTCAACACATATCCACAGGTGGCATGAATGAGAGGAAGCCGGGTCCTTGCCCAGATTATTTTGCTAAGAAGGTGGCAGCAAAATGTTCAGTTGAATTTTTAACTCCACTGAAGGCTGCATTTGATGGGTGTAAAAATTACAGAGATTTATTCCGATCGACTTGCTTTGGATATTTGCTAGACTTTAACGAAAGCGAATTCATATTTCATTGACCAATCATCCATGCGTTGATGCAGAGACATCTCGGTGACCTACAGTTCAAAATCCATGATTCCATCATCCGTTTTGGTGAGATGGATTACACATTAATTATGGGATTGAAGTGGGCACCGTACGAGCCAAAAGAAGAGAAGAACGAGTTACGAGACCGGTACTTTCAGAATTACGATCATATTACAAAGAAAGACTTAATGGAAACTTTTGAAAGTCTTGTAGGGTCGAAAAGACATTCGCATGTCGTGAAATTAGCCCTACTATTATGCGTGGAGAATTTAATCGTTGGATTGCCGGGAAAGAATAAATGTGTGGAGGAATATATTAGTTTAGCAAATAGTATCGATGATTTTAATAACTATCCTTGGGGTCGAGTTGGCTACGAAATCTTGAAGTACCATGCCAACACGGCAATAAAGGCCCACTATCCAGATATGTACGTTTTTTGTGGAAACACATTTGCCCTTCAGGTAACTTTAGTATTATATTCTATGAATTTGTACATTCCAAATACACGATATATTACCTTATATTATTCATTTCCTTTTGTATTCTTGACTCGACAGGTTTGGGCATACGAGTCCTTCCCACCTCTAACCGGCTCAAATCGCTAGGCTTCAAGAAGGAGTGTTATACACATTCCGCGATTTCTCAATTGGAAAATGAACATGATAGCGCGGTCTGCAAGCGTTTCTAAAACCTTTGAAAAAGATTCGGTAATATGCATGGAACGTAGTGTGACAGTGAATTTTGTCCTTTTGAACATTACTTTTATGTTCTAATAATTGCATTCATGTTCATCGTGTAGTTTGTGAGCACCGGGCCCCTCATTCCCACAGCAGATGAGGAGGAACATGATGCTGTTATAGATGTTCAAAGACTTCTTCGAAACACGACGTTAATAAGTGAGAAGAGGTCAAAGAAGAACATGGATAGACGACAAGAAGCTATTGAGATTAAATCAGATGAAAAGTCTAGATGGAATAAATTGTATAAGATATTATTGAATAAGGTAAGTAAATATGAGAACGAAGTGGCCGAAGTGAAGGAGGAAAATCAGAAATTAGGTGAAAAAGTTTCTCGTCTTGAGGCCGAATTGGAGGCGGTGAAGGTATTTTCAATTCTAATTGTGCCACACTGGTAATTTACAATGCGATTTAGATACTAACCAAGTATATATCGTGTGTCTTCAGGAAAAACGCGCCACCGATGAACGGGATGGAGAGGAAGTACAGCCTCATACAATTCAGCGTACTCCGGAGGCATATGGTTATCATAACTTGGATGATGTAGAGGTTTGCACTTCCCTTGTCCTGTATTCTGGGGGTCAATCAAAATTTGTGACACCTCCTGATTTCACGTGCGGGGTAGCGGGAGACGATAATATGAAGCCCGTTTGTGCCCGACAACCTTCAAAGTTCCAACGCAGTCCATTCACGGAACCTGGCACCGAGTCCGACTTCGGCTTCACAGACGTACCAGGATTTATGAACCCTTTGAGACAACAATCGCCTGGTGAATACAGTATTGTCAAAGCCGCTTACGATTTCGGTGACCATTATTGGTTGCATTATATATGGGATAATGTATGGGTTGATGATGGGGTAAGCCGCAGTTCAATGTAGGTTTCATTGTCGATAACTCTTTCATTGACTGTCGATTTTTACTGATGAATAATTCTTTACACAGTGCATCAACGCGTACATAGATTTTTTTACGGATCGCAGAGCACATTATCCTGCTGCGTACCCCCAGGATTGCTTATTTGTGTCCACTTGGTTCTGGGTAAATATTCCTAATAAGAAGAAGAATGATATGATCATATGTAGTAATAATTCTGCCTGAAATTTATAGTTTTCTCTTATCGTACTTAAACAGGTATTGTTCCAGAAAGATGTCAACAGCATATGTAAATATGCTGCAGGTGACCACAGTACTAGGGAGACGATGCTGAATGGACTTAATCCATCGGTTGTGGCCCTCGTTGCTCGGTCAGCAAAGCCCATGTGGCAATACGAGACGGTTTGTCTACAATTATGTATGTGCTTTTCATGGAATGCGCACGGTAGACATATGTGCTTATAATAGTTCTCATGTACTTTGTAGGTCTACTTTCCTGTCCACGTTCACGAATCGCACTGGACTTTAATAGTAGTTTATCCAATGAAGAGACAAGTTTGGTTGATCGACAGTATAGCCACCACTTGGAAGAAAATTTTCAAATCGTATGCACGTGGATTCACATATGGGCTTCGATGGTTATTTCATATATGTGATGACGGGAATCCTTTCTGGGAAGTTGAATAGCATTTTGATATAGTCGATGGGACCCCAAAACAAACAAATAGTGATGAATGTGGGGTATACGTCATGAAAGCTATGGACTTCCTATGCAGCGAGTTGGATGTACAGTTTACTCCGGTAAGGTTACATTGTCCGGAAGTCTAATCATCATGTCCTTCAACCGCTATTAACTCATTACGTTGTATTTTCAATCACAGGAAGAAGTCCCTAATTTCAGGCAAACAATAGCCTTCGACTTACTTCAGTTCAAGTTGAAAGGAATGACAAGACCGGTACAATTATCTTTAGATGAAGATATTGTAGAAGTCATCGAAAGCGGTCCATCAACAACGAAGAGTGGTATACCTGCAGCGAAAGATATTCCAAGGAAGCCACGAACAAAAACATCTTACGTCAGTATACTCACCCCCATTAACTTCATATTCATCCACAGATATCGCTGTACAGCTTGTCATCCTCGCCTGGTCTGATAACTCTCTCATATGTGTTTCCGCCCAGGGTGTTGCTTTTCCTAAAAACACTTTCGCATCTTCTCGCCTTTTCAAGAATAATTTTTGAATCTTGCTCCTGACACTATCGAGAACTTTCACGATCGGGTATTCTCTTGGTTTTTTCCATAGTGCATTTCCGCTCTCAGCAATAGTTTGTCGTTATCATGTTGTATCTCTTGCCCGGGAAAAATACAGAAGCCCATCTTTCTTTATCTACACTATTGAGCCATTCAAATGCGGCAGGGTTGGCCTTTGATATGATGTGCATCAGATCATTAAAACTGCTTTTTCGGCACGTTTTAGCAGCAGCCCAAAAGTACTTCTTCAAAGACTCATCCTTGTAGTGATGCATCATATTTGAGAGGAGATGGTGTGCACAATAACCATGAGCTGCGTTAGGGAATACTGATTTCACCCCGTTGATTATACCTGCATGACGATCCGATATAATAATTATCTCCTCTGGAAGAGGCTCAATTGCCCGCTTCAAGTTTTGAAAGAACCAAAGCCAACTACTGTTATTTTCTGACTCACCAACCCCATATGCTACCGTGATAATGCGATTATTTCCGTCCAACGTTGTTGCGGTGAACAGTACACCTTTATACCTCCCTTTCAAGTGAGCCCCATCCAAGCATAAAACTTTTCGAAAATACAACCGGAAGCTTCGAATACATTATCCTAGCGCAATGAAGCATCTCTCGAAGTAATTCGTTTCGCTGTCTAGTTGTAAGTCCGTTACCGTACCCTGATTTGCCTTCATCAATTCATGGAGATAGGCAGGGAGTACTTTGTATGAATCTTCAAATGACCCCATAATCACACTACTTGCAGCTACGATACCTTTATACGCTTTCATATAACTGACCTCGACATTGAATTCTTTCTCCATTTCAAATTGTACATCTTGTGGCCTACATGTTATGCCATTCCTCATACGCTCTGCAGCAATCTTCGTACATATCTTAATCGTTGCTTGACGATGATGTCTTCCTGTACCTTCATAAACTGCATTACGTTTACCACGACTACCATCCGCAAAACTTGCATGGAGATAACTGATTGCATCGGAGGATTGGCTACATGTGTGTTATGATCGATATGTCTTTATTTTAAAAGCACCACCATTGTCCAACAACGATGCATGCAACATCCAACCACAACTATCAATTAGACATTTAATCGTGTACCTCTGTTTGTTTGATTTCAATACCTTATATTGGAAATGATTTCGCATCGCAAACTTACAAAGCGTGAACTGTAGCCGAGCCTTGTCTCTGTACATTTGTCCAACGGCTAACTCACTTGGGTCATCAACAAAATCATGATATACCAGACAATTCACGTACATTGATGCCGCATCGAGGTCAAGTATCTCCTGTGGAGTTATTTCATCTCGCTCAAACATGACATCCATTGGAGTCTCAAGAACCTCTAAAAGGCGATTACGGTCACTGGTGGTTGGACATGGGATGTCAGCATGAGCCCTGGAAGGAACGTGCGCATAGTCTTCGCTATTAATGAGTCGGAACGATGATGCATCAAAATTGTTCAAACTCGGATCTTCCCGAAGTGCATCAGTCGATGGACTCGGGATATCTGCACTAGCCGATGAAGGAACGTGCGCATAATCTTGGCTATGAATATGTTGGAACAATGTCGCATCGAAACTGCTGAAAGGAGGATCATCTTGATGTGCATCACTCGATGGAGTATGGACATCTACACTAGCCGCTGAAGGAATGTGCGCGTAGTCTTGGCTATGAATGAGTTGGAACGATGGCGCTTCGAAACTGTCCAACCTTGGATCTTCTTGAATTGCATAAGTCGATGGTCGATGACGAATATCTGTAGTAGCCGGTGAAGGAATGTGCGCGTTGTCTTCGCTATGAATGATTCGGAACGATGGCGCATCGAAACTGTCCAAACTCGGATCTTCGTGATATGCCCCACTTGGTGAAGTACGTATAACTGCACATGCTGTTGGCTCGGGTGTCTCGAAACTGCCCGTACGCGGAAGTTCTGAACGTGCCCCACGTAATGAACTAATGACGTCTTCACGGACTGTTGAATGGATGTCAGTGCAGTCTTCTCTATATACGGCCGTATCAACTGTTGGTATAGGCTCATTTAAATGCACCGGCACAGGATCATGAAATACACGTTTATGTCTGACTTTCTCTACAAACATAGGTATATGAATTTTCGGGTTCTGAGCGGAGATAAACATATATGCCGCCACATCGTCATCATATCTGATCGGTTGTGGACGAAGTGATATGGAGTTAGGCGATGGGTAGACGAACTTGATTCTAAGCTCATATTCCGAATGTGTCGTGCCGATAACATTGTGAATTTTAGATACAAGATCCTCATATCTTATTTCATTGCTCACCATGACAAACTGAGAATCGCCACCGTTGTATCTCCACCTTCCTCGTTCGTTTACTAGCTCACCATCATAATGACAGCATATGGGCTGCGTAACTGTCATATTCAATGATTCTTGTGCCTGATACGAGAAAGCTTAGTTTTAAGCCTTAAAAGATACTTTTATGAATTGAGTGTTGTAGAGATGAAGATGTTGAGATGCATTCTGTGGTCGAACTAAGAACTATACAATTGAAACAATGGATTCCCAATGCCAATGTGGATGACCAATGTAGAGTATCATTCTTGTTATAGCACCCATTAGGGCCTTGTTTTGACAGCTAAGAAAAGAGCATGTCATAACTAAAAGAGCATGTCATAAAGTCAAATGGCGGTGGACCTTGTGCGTTTGGATTTACCTTTCTCAGTGGGAATCCACATTGCTCGGTGGGAATCCCCTGAGCCCAGGGGGAAACCACTATGCCCAGTGGGAATTCCTAATGCCCAGGGGGAATCCACAATGCCCAGTACGATTCCATAGTGCTCAGTGGGAATCCACAGTGGCCAGTAGGAATCCGCAGTGCCACGTGGGAAACCACATTGTTCGGTGGAAATCCACTATGCCCAGGGGAATCTACAATGCTCAGCGGGAATCCTGAGTGGCCAGTGGGAATCAGCGGTGCCAGGTTAAATACAAAGTGTTCAATGAGAATCACTATGCCCAGTGGGAATCCCCAATGCCTAGTGGGAATCCACAGGGGCCAATAGGAATCGTAGTGCCATGAGGGATTCCACGTTGTTCGGTGGGAATCCACGTTGTTCGGTGGGAATCCACTATGCCCAGGGGAATCAACGGTGTTCAGCGGGAATCCACAGTGGCCAGTGGGAATCCACAGTGCCAGGGAAAATCCACAGTGTTCAGTGGGAATCCACTATGCCCAGTGGGAATCCTCAGTTCCAGAGGGATTCCACAATACTCAGTGGGAATCCAGTTAGCACATGGAGTTTTGAGTACTCAGTGGAAATCCAACCCACATTTGAGCCTCCACCCATTACACTTTTCCATTTCACCATGCACATTACCATCCACATTAACATTTACATAGAGAATCAGTTAAAGAGATGGTTTACCTATTTTCATTTAGCGGACTATTTTTGTGGGCCCAACCTTTCTTCTCTGTTACAATCTACTACAGCCATTATCTTGGACGTGCATCATGAAAAATCGGATGATAACCACCAAAGTCAGACGAAGAGGGAAGGAGAACAGTCCATCGACGTCGTTGATGAACGGATAGCATGCATTGCCTTGGTGGGACCTCCAAACCCAACTTTTTCACTTTCTTCGTACGAAGAATGTGGTGGATCCCATACAACGTATTTCACTGGAAGGTTTATGGATCCATTTCACCATGCATTGCGTCAATGGCCCCACCATTTACAAACGTGATCTTATGTGGGGCAATTTGGATGTGAGAAGACAAATCGAATTCATTCATATAAAAAGTTTTTTAATTACGAGTCATTGTCAAAAATTTCAAGGAAAGTATCAATACCGGTGGGCCACGCCGGTGCAAATAATAATTTGTACTAATGAGAATCCTTAACGCTATTCTGGGTCACATACAGCCTCTGTCGGATTTGCAAAAACTTTTCGCGTGGGTTTGAAAATGCCCCATTTCATATGAGCGGATCAGATTGGCCATCCGATGGTCAAAATCGATGATTTTGTGGGCCCCACAATCCCCTTGAGAAAAAGCCCCGTACGAAAAGCAGCTCCGTACGTCAACAGCTGGTCAGAGGGGCAAAACTGACCACAAATATTTCAAATTCTCGTGAAAAGGCCACTTTGGCAAGATGGTATGAGAAATTGAATTTTTAGTTAAAATGGCCACACCTCGGGGCTAATGTAGTAAAAATCCCATGGAGAGGGGTCAACGCCGTCGAAGCGGATGGCGTACTGAGCAACTCACTTGGCTAAGTAAACTCTGTGGGGTCCACCGTGGTATATGTATTTTATCCACTCCGTTCATCTATTTTACCAAATTATTTTAAGGGTTGAGAAAAAAAATGAAGCATATGAAAATATCAAGTGGACCACACCATAGGAAACAGTTTGAATTTAATATCTACCGTTGAAAAATTCTTGGGTTTGAATTTGGAAATAATTACATACGATAGAATTCGCGCGAAGATACGGTCAAGAGAGTTTCCTCAAAGAGGGTATTGCTGTGTGGGGCCCATATAGATGTCAGTGAAATATATCCACTCTGTCCATCTGTTTTGAAAGACCACAATAGGATAACATTATAAAAATCATGCAGATGCAAAACTCACGTGGTCCATACCACGCTAAACAGTGGTGATTGAACGTCTGACAGGTGTGAGAACTTTTGTATCAAGATTATATTTGTTCCTACTGTTTATCTGAGTGGTAATAATTCTATGAACGGTTTAGATGGCATATAAACATCATAGTCAGCTCCAAGAAGGTTTCAACGGCGGATGTTGCTTTTCCCACTGTTTTGTTGGTGTGGCCCATTTGTGTTTTAGATCTGCCTGAATTTTTATTGTTCTGTCCTATTGTGGTCTTTCAAAATAGATGGACGGAGTGGATTTGTTACGTACATCTCTGTGAACCCCATACAGTCCAGGCAATCCACTCCCGTACAAATGGCAGAAATATCAATCCGGACCATCCATTTGTTGGACTATCATGAATGGTTTACTATTAAGAAATTATAATACTAAAAGTATCCTGGCCCGTCAATTTCTTTGTATATTTTACCGTTGAACCCAGACCCTTAAAAAAAAAAAAAAAATTGTTTCATCCAACTAGATGGACTGGTCCTCAAATATACATCTCTAGATCATTCCCCATAGATGAATGTGTGCAGCAGTGTAGATGTATGGGCGCATCCACTCCGTCCATCGTTTATGCCAGATTATTTTAAGTGAGCCTTATGATAACGACTATAAAAAAAAACTCGAGTGGGACACACCACAAGGGGAAGTGGGGATGGGGACGTCTACCGTTGAAACGTTTCTGGGACCCACTGAAGTCCTGTATTAGACTGATATTTTATTTTTACCTTAGTACTGTCTGGTTCGCCTTATGACCGGTTTTGATGGAATATAAAATCACAGTGGACCCTAAAAAGGTTTCTCACATCCAAGTTGTCCAACAGATATACACCGACATTATTATTAGATAAACAAAAAAATACAGTGGATGCAGTCATTAAGATGGGCTAATCCACGTTGATGTTATACACATACCACGTGGGCCCCACAAGTCTTAAATTTACTTACTCTTTGAATAAAAGAAAAACTTAAATAAAGGCATTTTTATAATTTCATCCCTCAAAAAGCACCTCGATGTAATTTCTAATAGTAGAGCTATTAATTGGTAAAAAGGATGATGATTGATATTCTGACGGAATGTGATGTTTCATACGCAGGCGCTGTGAAATGTTATCACGGGCGGAACCTATGTAATTACGCAGTGGGGGGAATCTATAGACTATAGTGGGGATCTGTGGCCATAATGGTATTTTTCCACAGTGAAATTTTCAAATTTTGACAGGGCTATTGCAGTAAAAATCCCGTCAGTACATCGTATGTCACAAAAGTTACAAAACATCATCCACTCCATCCATCTAGTGGGTCCCATCATTTTTGGCCAGTATCTAAAAAATCAAGCCATACCATTACTTAAGTGGGCCACATTAAGGGATCCTAAAGGGGGAGCGGATTGGGTGGGGTAATTGACCATTAAAAACTTCTTGTGGGTCATAGAAGTTTTGGATGAAGTTGATAGTTGTTATCAACATGTTGAATGGCAAATAAACATTATGGTGAGCCTGAGAAGTTTCTAATGTTAAGCGTGCAATCACTATTTTTTCTTGTAATGTGGTACACTTGAGATTTTGATCTTTATTTATTTTTGGCTCATGCCCTAAAATGATCCAACAAAATAGACGGACAGTACATACATCAAGGTAGGCCTGACGGTCAGGGCCACACTGTGTTAACTGAGGTGGGTCGCACCTAATCCGCTCCCTGAAGCGGATGCTACATGCAGTAACAAGTCTAGGTGAGGTCACCGTGATGTTTGTGAGAAATCCACCTCAAACAGCCGTTTTACGAAATCATTTTAAGATATGAGACAAAGAATGAGGTGGATCCAAATCTCAAGTGGGCCACGCAAGAGAAAAAGAAAGAAATAACTACCATTGAAATCTTCTTGGGTCCACCTTGATTTTTATATTCTGTCCAAACCGTTCATGAGGTCATTCCCACTATGATGCATTGAAAACACAAAAGACTTAGCCTAATACAAACTCCTGTGGCCCCATGAATCTTTCAATGGTGGTGGTCGTTCAATCTCCCTTTAAAGGAAAAAGTGGGAAGGGAAATGTCTACTGTTTAAATTTCCATGGGTACACCGTGATGTTTACATGCCATCCATACTGATCCAAAAATTCTATGGCCCCGTGAATGTTTCAACGGTGGACACTCAATCCTCCCTATTTTCTGTTATGCTGCCCACTTGAGTTTTGGACCTGCCTCATTTTTAGATTCATTTTCTAACATGAGCCGAATGGGTGGATTTCTCACAAACATCATGGAGGCCCACCTATCTTGTGACCCCAGAAACTTTCATGGGTCTGATTTTCTTTTCTTGAATTTTGGGCAGGTCTGATGCATGGGTTGGATGGGCATACACACACCGTTGAACTCATAAACAATCTGGGCCTAGGCTGGCCCATTTCCACCCATAAAAAAATCTATGACATGTTATTTTGTGTCGTCCAAACAGTAAATAGCGATGTCCACAAGGGCTCGTACCAATACCTAGTGTTTTACTACCAAACATCATAAATCTATAGTCATTAGAAAAAAATAATAACAACAATCATAAAATAACCATGTCCAGGAAATGCTGTCCACACTATGCAATGATACGCCCCAAACAGATGCCTAAATAAATCCTATTCTAATAGCAATGCTTTCTTTAATAATCTGAAACCACCATCTTTCACAGCCAATCATTCCTGGGCCGAACATTGAATTCAGATAACCCATGATGCAAATGATCTGTTTGGGGATGCATCAACAGTGTCTGATAAGGCGGTGAATTCGATGGCCGGAAATCAGACGGTCCAAAATGCTGGGGCCCATAAACACACCCTTCCTGATGAAATGGATTGTATGCAACAACCTCATTGTTATTTTGCAGCATCCCAAATCCTGGATTTTTAAATGGTAGCATCCCAACACTCAGATTGGTAAATGGTAGTGAAGGTAGGCCGTCGGCGTCGTAGTTGAGTTTTCCGACAGTCGACGTGTTTGGCATGAAATTGGACCTAAAATCTGATGGATTACAAGGAAATTCGTCGGCATCGTAGTTGAATTTTCCGACATTTGATGTGTTTGGCATGAAATTGGACTTAAAAACTGCTGGATTACGAAGAAATTCATCGGCCTGGTAGTTGAATTTTCCGACACTAGACGTATTTGGCATGAAACTCGACTTAAAAACTGCTTGATTATGAAGAAATTCGTCGGCCTCATAATTGAATTTTCCTCCACTAGATGTGTTTGGCATGAAACTGGACTCAAAAGCTACTGGATTGTGAAGAAATTCAACGGCATCATAGTTGAATTTTCCACCACTCGAAGTGTTTGGATTGAAACTGAACTCAAAAGCTGCTGGATTATGATGAAATTCCGGCGCTGAATAATATTGATCATGAGGTTTTATAGAGTAGGATATAGGAAGCGGTTGGAGTTGAACGCTGAGATTTGGAACTTCAATCTCTTCGGTTAGTTGTAGAAGGCGTTGGTTATCCTTAAGCAATGTAATTCTATTTCTGCACATCCTCCATTTTCACATCCAGCTGGTTCGCGAGCTCCCGCAGTGACTCTTCAGGCCAGTCGTCGAGCCGACCATCCCAACAAGGGTACATTGGCATTTTACCACTCTCTCGGCGCCGCCGGCGAATGAGTTCTTCTTCCATCTTCTTCTTCTTGTTCTCCAAGAAGCTAGGGAGATCAACATTTCGCTTCTCTTTCTCTTCATCACTGACTCTTTTGTATCGCTTGATGATACGTTCAACTTCAGACGCTTCCTCCGGCCATGTCAGGGGCTTGGACAGTCCATGACCATCATCCTCCTTGAAGCAGATCATGCATGTATCGACCCCGCAAAGTGTCGAGAACTCATATGCCTTCTTCTTCAACCCTTGTTTTCTCTTGTTGAACGTCACATTGCGTGATTTCGGGTCTTCGATGAACTTCGTCGCCACTTTCGCACAACACATATTTGCTGAAAATAACACAATAATGTGCAAATAAAATGGAGAGAGTTAAAAGACAGCTATATATGTGTATATATAATATATAAATATAATGTTAGAATTGAAAATTTGATTAAAATAATTAAAATTTCTACTTGTATGAACATTGGGGCCCACATCCAGAGATGGTCTGTGTGGACAGAGTAGGCAGAACGGGTGGTTCATGTTTGTAAAGTTGAAGGTGGACCACTGGAAAGAACTTCTCAATGGTTCTCATTCAACTCCACAAACCAACGACCAAGATTGTAATATAAGCCGTGGCAAATCTACATTGTTGTGATGATCCAACTAGTGCTTTGGTGGGCCTCATGGGGCAAGCATGGCAAGCCCTAGATTCTCTATAACAGAAGATGTTAGGTGAAGAAACTTATTAAATGACATGAACAATAATAATAACAGCATGGTGCTCAATGGTCCACTTTCTAGAGGGCAAAAAATTTATTGAACCAACAGCTATGATGGACCAGCCATCATGATTTCCATATATGGGTCATTCTTAGTAGGGCCCATTAGATGAAAAGATGGTGATCGCCATATGCATAGACATTGCACAAAGGTGAGAGAGAGAGAGAGAGAGAGAGAGAGAGAGAGATCACATTATGGGTCATGTTGCGCCCATTAGACGGACAGATGGGATCACCATCCGTCCAGACATTGCACAGAGGTGAATATCACTCACTGTAAGTGCATGAGAGAGAGAGAGAGAGAGAGAGAGAGAGAGTAATGAAGAGGAATAGAAAGCATACCTTACAATCAAAGAAATTGCAGTTTCTTTCTAGAATCGTTAGGTTATATCACAGACGATTTCTCTTTCCTAAACTGTCTTATTTAGACAACTCAAACATCCCTGTTTTATGGACTCAAATGCCCCTATTCCAGTTGTAAGGATCTCGCGTAACAAAAGCTTTTGTGGGCCCACTTTGATGTCTATCTGTGTGAAATCCACCCCACCCATCATGCTTATGTTCGGACTTGGTACCACAAATCACTCAGATCACAGCCTAGTGGGCCATACTAGAGGGAACAGTGAGGATGGGATGCCTACCATTGAAACCTTCCTGTGGTCCACTGTGATTTTTATATTCCATCCAACCCGTTCATAAAGTGAGTCCGGACAGGATGAAGGTGAAAACAAAATATCATCACGACCCAACACTTCAGTGAACCCCACGAAGGTTTCAACGGTAGGCGTCTCCCATTCTTCCTTTTTCACTGTGGTGTAACCCACTCGAGTTCTGGATCGGCCTTATTGTGGGGCTCACTTAAATGAGCTGGCACAAATGATAGACGGAGTGGATGTCATCCACAAACTACGGTCTGGGCCCCACAACATTATTTGCCCGAGTTCTTGGGCATTTGCGTCCATATTTTTGAACCGTTGAAAACTAAAGTTTGGAAATGACTCATATTCAAATCCAAGAGTCAAAGATTAAGATTACCAGCAAAGCACGATCACATGATCATAGCTTCTGTAAGGCTATGATGAGAGCTTGAACGGTTGAGATCATCATCTAAGATTTAGGTGAAACCCCAACCTACCCCTTTGGAAACTTCTTAATCGTTAAGGTTCAAAATACACGCACACTATTTTGGTAACTCCAACATAGGATCCTTTGCTAGCTGCAAATATACGGAAGTTAGGGGTGTCAGTGGGCCGGTATCGGGCCTGAAAATTAGAATTTTGAATAGGGTCGGCCCGAAGGCCCTGAACGAAACAGTTCACAAATCGGGCCGAGACCTACCCCAGGCCCGGCCTATTGACAGCCCTAACGGAAGTAGAAAGAGAAAATACCGTAATCTGGCGGAGTATGTTACATTACATGCTCGCACACGCTGTACACGTGATAGTCTTCTACGTGCATCCACCGTTGAAACATTCGTGAGGCAAGAAGTCTTGGATCACGGTGGACCCATGGAGATTTCAACGGTAAGGATTTCCCTGCCCGAATTTTCTTGTCGTGGGGTCCACACTTGATTTTCCAGTGTGTGGCAGGCAATCCGCGTCCATCTTAAAACGTCTAGCTTTACGTCCTATGTCCTGATTTTTATTTTTATTTTGTTGGGGGAGGGGATTTTGGGCAGGTCTGATGCATGGGTTGATAGCATACACACACACACACACACACACCGGTGATCCAATAAACAATACCCCCAAGGTTTTAATGGGTGGGCATCAGGTCTGGCAATGGGCCTGCTGGGTTACTGGACGTAGCCGTCCCCATTGCCAGACAAAGGTTCCTTGCCTAGATGTGATAAAATATTCGGGCTAATGGGTACCACTAGCTGTAGGTACGAGATGGATCCAACTCCTTTTTACCCGTTAAGAAATTGGATTGGGTTTTGGTCTCACCTTTTGTACATGGTTAAAAACCGGGTCTTGCTGGGTTCGGGCCAGTTCCATTTGATACGCCTTACAGTCATGTTGGGTCTGGTTGGGTCCTGTTGGTTATAATAGTACCAAAGTGAGGTTTACTAACCAACACACATGTAAGAAAGGCAGTGGTGATTTAATCCATCCATCGGACCATCAGGTGGACCCAACCATGTAAATGCTCTCATTTTTTCTAAACCCAACTCGAAACCTAAACTAGAGACTTGATGGGTACCCAAACCCGATCAGATCTGGGTCTAAGGTATACAAGAACTAGCCCCGAACTGGTGGTTAACCTGGGTACTGGTAGTATATAGGACCTGACCTGAACCCGACCAGTTGATAGCCCTACCCTTCTATTCAAAAAATAATAATAATAATTAAAAAATAAAAATCAGATTAAAATATTTCATTCCTTTGATTACACAAAGGTTACAGTGGCCAAATCATTCGGATTTTTATATCAAGTTGGTTTTATTTTTCTTCAATGTCTCTTACAGCTAAGCCACAAATCACGTCACATTTATACTAGAGATGCATGGTACACGGATGGAGGCCCAAATCTCACATAAGTTTTGGACTGATCAACGGCCAGATCATGCTGCACACTCGCATTCTGAATATATACTTGGGACAATTTCAAGAATACCGCCTAAAAATAATTAAAAATTAAAACTATGTTAGAGCCCCCTCTTGTACCATCCATGAGACATTTGACGGATCAATTTTGATCATCTTATCCTTGGTTTCATCGCTTGTGTTTGTGGAAATCCCATAAAATATGGATAGGGCTTAGCTGAAAGCAGTATCATACAGCCCACACCCACATGACGTGGGCACTCGAACCCAGGATCTCAGCGTTGAAACACAGCCGGTCTACCACTGAGCCATGGAATAGGGCCCAGGTGCATATTAGTTACTGATGTGAACATATTTCAACACAACTGAATTGGGTCTGTATGGATGATCAAGTCATGCGACATATCAAGCAATTAATGTAATGCAAAATAAAAATGATTGGTCCATTTGGACTTGCTGTTACCCCAAAGTAACACATGAAAAGAAACAAGAAAATAAATATATAAATAAAATAAAAAATCCTATAGGTATGATACAGAGCTTGTCCCAGCACAAACACCACCAACAAAATCAAGGGCTCTACTAATATTTCAGCCAGGTTTTCTTAATTTATTATTATTATTATTTATTTATTTTTGTAAGAGCATTCTTGAAATCGTCCCTATATTGGTAAGAACGTGCCCACACAACCATTGATTTCCCATAATGGTCTAGTCAAAGATACTCTGAAGTAGATCCGAGGCGCTTGCCCCAAGTTACTACAGGAAAAGACCTCTACACTAAAAGATTGCAATGCCAGAGAACGTCGCCCATATAGGCAATTGCAAAACCATCGAGTGTCTCTGGATAATTTGGGCCAAAATGAACCGAAATCCCAATCCAAAAGGCATCACATTCCTTCCACTTCTCTCCGATGCATGGATCATAGATTTGTAAAACACATGAACCAGAGAGGATACAAGCAATGACACAGCCCCATGATGCAGACAGTCGAAAGCTGTAATTGACAATATGATCCCCCGTCAAGTGACGGAACTTTTTTCTGAACTCAAATGTAACCATATATAATTCTAATAACTTGATTCATTTCAAATGGCCTGCCCTATACTTTTCAGGGAAATGTCAAACCATTGTACATAGTATCTAAGCGGTGGTCTCACTACATAACTTTTTTTTTTTTAAATGACTTGGAAGTGTAATGCACAGCCAAGATATTAGAATAATCATGGGCCAGCTCATCATTCTCAGGTGGCCAAGATGTACAGCTGAAAGTGTACTTGTGTCAACTAATGGATCTGGAAGGGTAATTGGGTGGATTGGAAAAATATCGAAGCGAGTAACGGCTGTAGCAGCATGACCCCTTATAATAACAAGGCGGTTTATCATGTTGGGTGTTGGGAGTGTTCATGTGCGTGCAGATAGATGTCTTGTGTGGACTGATGCTTCTCGCCTATGCTGATTTCTTAGGTCAGGAAATCACATATCAAAAAGAATCCACGTGTTTTATTGTTGTTATTAAACACAGCAAGCTTGCACATGAATGCTTTCTTGTCCAAACAATCAACATGGAATATTACCCCGCAATTTCCAGAGGATGAGAAAAGCAGTGGTGAATAATGCTTAAAATTACATTAACAAAACTGTCAATACACGATTCTATTGTTTCCTAAATCTGGTCTTTTGAAAACCAGAAAAGTTAAAGATTACAGATAACGGGCATAAGGCCAAGAATAATAAATAAATAATGACATCAACTAAAAACAGAATGATATCGTAACAAAGAATGCTATTGTAAACAAACAGGAGACAGAACACACCTCCACCTACAGTCACGTAAGGTAACGTGTTGAGTGCGTGAAGCCCCACAACTGCAGAAAGGAAGGCAGCAAGGAACTCAGTAAAAGAAACAAAATAATTACTGCTTCATGACAGTGATAGGTTTAAAACAAGCAAGATTCCACCACAAATGAACAGAACTTAGAAGAATACAATTTAGCTACATGTTGTCCAGAGCGAAGCGTTTGCAGCCATTTCCCAGGTTTTGCTCCTGTGAGCATCAACAGTGACAAGAGGTGGGTTGACTTCAGTTTGGCGATGAGAAGTTTTATGGTGGGTGGTTTGAATCTTGTTCCACTTATCGGTCATGTTGTTAAGAACCATAGAGATGGTGTTGATAGCAAAATGCAGAACAACAGTACACAACAAGGCAACAATAAACTTTCCTGAGATGACTGGTATTCATTCACCTTGCTGAATACTACTATTTATTTATTTGCTTAGTTTTCAAGTCTCGTGTGTCAGGACCACCCGTAGCCAGTGAAATTCTACTTGGTTCTTTGAAAGAAAGGTCATACATCCATCCATCTACACTGCAAAGCTGAGGCGAGCGAGAAGGTCAATTCCTCGGATACAAATGAGGTCAAATGACACAAATATGACACTTAACTACTGCTCAAGAGAATCTCATGGGCTTCCTTGCTTTGCAAAGCACAATGAGCACACACCATTAATCCACAAGATTCCATACGGCTGATAGTCAAGGCAACTGGCCTCTTGTTAGACAGTTTATAAACCATGGGAGCTGTTCCAATGATGGTCGCTCATATCCAAGCACGAGGTAGTTGACACCATCTGGAACAAAGAGTAGTCAGACGTTAATTGCACAGAGTGTGATGGGAAGCAAGCGGGGATTCAGGTGCAGGCATGGAGAGGAAGCAACTGTGTCAAAATGCTAGCAAGTGTAAAAGTCTAGGAATAGGGACTGGGAGTGTGAGCATGAGGCATACGTTCCATGAGGGAGTCACACCTTGGTGAAAGTTGTACAACTAAAGAGTCAAACGGTGCGAGCAACACTAGGTCGTGTTTTTGTGTACTGATGCAGCTTAATGAGAAGTTAAAACAGGTGAGGGACGAACTTGTGCATCACGATAGTAAGAGGTTATTCAATGCACATTCGGGAAAAGTTATATTTAGTACAAAAGTATCTCTGCCATACTTAAGTCCTTCAAAATTCACCATTTGTTGGTGTAATAGAGCACGGTTCCATTTCCAACTTCTACTAGAACCATATTCAAGGGCCCCATAATACCCTTTCTCATATCATAAGTTGTATTTCTTTTTTCTTTGTTCATGTTTTTTGTCTTTTCTTTCATATGACATTCAAGAAGAACAAACCATCATTAGACAGACTGGTGCATCCGATGCCTATCACCTTCCAGATCCAACAGCCGAAAATCGGGTGGCAACTCCTGAAATCACTGTCCTACAGAGGTGTAGCTAGATTAATCCAACTAAACAATCAAGCAACAAAAGCTTGAAGCTCATCAGGAGTGTTCAGGTCTCCTCTTAATATTGTATTTATGAGGAATATGGCCTCAAATCCATCTGTTGAGGCCTGCATCCCAAGAATAGATGGTCATGATATTCTGGGCTAGCCTGGTATGGAGCAAACAGGATTATATCCACGCTAATGAGTTGGACTGATGCAGCAGGCTTTCCCTGCATAGAAACCCAGGAAATAAAGACGTCCTTGGGAATATGCCCTTGTGCTTGGACCAATAAATACATCCCATGATGTGATCTGGGTCCAGGCCAATATGAGATTGTGAAGACTGAAGCGCGAAGCAATCCCAGATATAGGAGACAGCTCAAAAGCATGAATAGCAGTAGCTAATAATCTAGCATTGGATGGCCTCTGACACTAGGTGGTCTGTCACCATTCGCTACGTAACGTTCACTGTACTTCAAACCATGGACTTGGGTGTTCGAACTTCCCGTGGAGGGAGTCATAGCATTGTAACTAGGGCTGGCAATGGGGAGCACTTGGCCCTGGCAAAATCAATATTTTGAATAGGCCCAGCCCAACCAGTTCAAAATCTGTACCTAAACCAATCCAAGGCCCGCCCATTGCCAGACCTAGTTGTAACCTCCCTTTGCTTGGAAAGGCAAATAATTCCTCACCATCTGGATAGAAACACATTTTCCCCAGCCTTCACCATAAAGTCCTTTTGTGCCAAATGTCATGAGAAAGTCTAATATGTGCATTAATTCTCTAGGATCTCAGGTGGGTCTTATGGCGGTGTCAAGGTCCATCCCTTTCCCATTTGGTTCTATGGTGCTCCTTCTAAGGTGGCACTTTTGCTTGGCTTATGGGTTGGAACGGAGCGTTTGCTATCAATAATCTGTGGAAAAGGGGTCTTATTTTAGTTAATACTATGTTCCTTATGTTGGTGCTATGAAGAATTAGTGGATCATCTCTTCATTCAACGTCCATTTACTAGGGAGCTGTGGTGCAGTGTTTTTGGTCTCTTCAGTGTGTGTTGGGTGCTGTCGTATTCAATTGCTGAATTCTTCGACCAATGGCATGGTGAAGGGCTGGATTCTTCTTGCAGAGGGAGATGGAGATTGTTCCTTTTGGCTGGTCTTTGGGCACTGTTGGCTGAAAGAAACAACAGATGTTTTCAAGGCAAGTGTGGCACTCCTAGGGATGTCTTCCTAAGAGCACTATCCTCTGTTGTAGAGTGGGCTGTTGCTGTGCCCTCATAAGGGCTGTTTTGTTTCTGGCTTTTGTTCTTTAGTACCTTTTGTGCTTTTCTTTTCTTGTATTCTTTCGGCTTCGCTGCTTTGTGAATAAAGTTGTCATCCTTAAAAGAAAAATAAATATATTGTTGTCATTGTGGTTGCACTTGCACATAAGACATTAGATGAGATTGATGATTGGCGAAACATGATTCATGAAGCCAGCCCGAAATAGTTGGAATGAGGTTTATAATGATGATAGACACAGTTTATCTGAACCAAGTGAAGCGATAATCAACATTGTTCTTGTGATAGATTGAAAGATCAAAAGGCTAACTGTAATGGTTCCATCTCAGGAACCATATTTCTTAAATATCTACGCTATTCAATGTTGTCAAAATCATTATCGTATCGCAAATCATAAGATTTTTTATGACTTTCTTATATATATATATATATATATATATATATATATATATATATATATATATATATATATATATATATATATGAATCAGAAAAACAAACCTCAGCAAACCATCAATATGCACTAAGCAATACCATGTCATGATAGTGTCAAATGATTCTTATCTTTTTTTCTTCTTTTTTTTTTTTGGTCTTTCAAGAAATTTTCCTTAAAAAACATATAAGGATCCTTTAATGATTGTAACCATCCATAAAAACATTCTAGATAAGTCATACATCAATTTGCTGTTTCGACCAATTAAGAAGTAAGAAATTATTTTTTAAAAAAAGTTGTATGATATATTGTTGAAGAGTATATCATTTACTCTTATAAAGAATAAAATAAAATAATTTACCTTTTCTAAATGATTCTCTTTTTTTTTTTTTTTTGAAGGATTTTTCTAAATGATTCTTAAAGCCCCAGCCAATTTAAAAACATAAAATGAAAGCCAAGGAAGCTTAAAATAGAAGAGAACGAGTATAATTTGAATCATAAATTGTAGGGTTTGAATCATAAGATTGTAGGATTCATGTAAAAAGGGATTCAAAGGTGGGATTCAAATCGTTTTGCTTAAGATTCGACTCAAATCGTAAATCGCAAGATTTTGACGATACTAACGCTATACCTAGCTAGTAAGGACAACTAACACAATCCCATTATAATTATAAATTTTAGGAAGAAGAAGAGGAAATGCCCTACATTATAAACATTGCCTTGAGAAACAGAATATTTCTAGAAGAAACAACAAAAGAAGAGGAAATGGAACTCTTGAAAATTAAACAGGCAAAAATTTCATTAAAGAATTAGAAAACCTGAAAGGTGATTGAACAGCAAGTAATTAACCTAGCGTTACCTCAACATTCTTCAACTCAAACTCTGGATTATGAGCCAAGCACAAGTTCCCAAAGGTCTCACAAGGCCCACTTGTTCCGTGCAACCTTGTCAAAGAGAGCGCTTAGATTAGAAAGCAAACCAATCATCTACCTTTAACATCTACTGGAATTAAATTTCCACAGATCTTTTGCAGTTTAGGCATTTTTGAAAGAGTAGAAATTTCCAAGTTTCAAAGAAAAGAGAAGAACTTACAAATCCCCATCCAAGCATAACGCAAAGCTGCCACCCCCACCAAGTGCCAGTAAGTCATTCAAACATAAATAGTAGTACCTGTTTGCACCTATGTCAAGCAAACCATGTCATGTGACAACTATGAAAAATAAATCATTATTATTATTATATGCGATAATAATTTATTAAACAAGGGGAAGAAAAAGGATTCTACCAATATTGGATAAGAATCAACAAGAACCATGGATTGCCTGGCCACACCACTCTTGACCAGATCATCAGCCACAATAGCCTCTCTGGGGACTAAAAGAAATAGAAATAGGAGCAATCAGCTCCCTAATTTCATTTACACAAAAGAAACGCTTCCAAAGAACAAGAGAATATCCTTTAGCCTAGAAAACAGCACTCCTAGAATGCCCGTCGTAATGGATGCATGCAGAAATTTTCTTTTCTCTCTCTTTGTGATTGTCGGTTGACATTTCTCTTTGAATTTGACCAATGGCAAGAACTTTCACCCATTTTTCTCCTGTGGCATATCATCTTTATAGGCATGAGAATGATCTTCGTCCCATTGTGCATAAATGTTACATGTTTTAAATCTATTGTCAACTTGTGATCAACTTTCTGATTATGCAACCAAGAGCGTCCCAGTAGATGTCCAACTTTCATAGGAATGCTCACACCAAACAGATTCAATATATTGGCAGCCCATCGCGCAGTTAACTAAGCAGTCATTATCCACTAGATTGTAAGTGACATTTACCCACTGATGATGCATCAGTCGTCACACCAATACTGGGGGAGGGCACTTTGGTTGTCCTGGTCCCCGAGTCTGAGTGGGTAGTTTCTTCAAACCCAAAGGGATTGGGATCAGCTTAGGAAATAATTGCAGGGGGATAACTATCTTGCCTTGGTCCGCCTGAAAAGTCACTCTAATTCTGAATAGGGAGTTTTTAGGAGAGCAAAGGGATTGGAACTAATGGCTATATTAGGTCTTATTTAAGCTGATTTTATTTATGAAAGTTGTTGCAGTAATTCATTTCAGTTCCAGTTGATTTAGGGTAGTTAAGTTAGCTTCTATTACTATCCCATATGAAGTGTAATTGAACAAAGGAATTTATAACCAGTGGATCTTTTGAGGATGTTCTTCACTCTGAAATCCCTTTCTCCCTCCCTCCCTCTCCTCATTCTCTACATCACCCACTCAATCTGGTATGGTTTCAGGTGCTTCTATACCTTAAGCTGCAACTTACAAACCAATTCTTATAAGACAATACTTCATTCATAGAAAATCTTCCATTATGGCTTCTCTCAGTGCAGTCAAAACCGATTCATGATAAGAGTGGTACTCTTACAAGATTCCCACTCCAATTCACAGCCTCTGTCATTACATGTATAGCTCTGCTTCTTCCTTACATTTGTCTTCAACTTGACTGTCACAAAAGAGCATACCTAAAGTTCGACAAACCACTGCATAGCCTCATACAGAACGATAGTTATATCCAATCAATGATTGCAGCATCGATAATATCGGCCGATATATCGGTCGATATTATCGATATCGGTCAGCACCGATAAATATTGGCCCAGTGATAACGTAGAAAATGTCCGGTTCCTTTGTATCGCACGATATATCGTGCGATATCGATAATATCGCACGATGTATCGATATCGCACGATATATCGTCAAAATATCGTGTTTTTTGTAAAGGGGGCTCCAAATATTGTCGATACTTGGACGATATCGTCCAAGTATTGGTCAGACGCACAAGAGTCCCCCATTTTGTAGAAAAAAAATGATTTTTTGTTCAATTTTCTTCTAGTTTCTCCTCCCTTAAAAAAAAATCGTAAGGCTTTCAGGCGCTCCACCCCCAAACCCTGGGCAGGGGCGCGCCACCCTCTGCACCCCCGGCAAGCTAACCACGTTCCAACTCTGTGTAGGGATCATAGTTTGTTAAGTCCAGTTAGCCATTTTCTAAATTTTATTGAGTCCTCATATATATATATATATATATATATATATATATATATATATATATATATATATATATATATATATATATATATATATAGGTTAGCTTGCATTGCATTGAACTAGGATAGTCAAAACTGCATTTGGAGGATACTCAGGCAGTTGCATCATCCATAGTTATATTTCTCAACTCTCTTGCTTGTTTTACTTTGTCAATAAATTGGTTGTGTTTTCATTAATGTCTTCTTACATTTATATATCTTATGGAATCAATTTAAACAATAGTTGCATCAGTTCAGTCAAACAGCGCATAGCTTAGGATCCTTTTACAAAGGAACTCCATTATGTGGACTTTCGTTTTTACATATGATGATTTAAATGTGTGTATTATGGTCTATTTTAACAATCCCTGAAGTTTCATTGAAAAATTCAATCAATGTTTCCCCATGTTTCCCAAAAAGTGCGATACATTCCGCGATATAACCGATATTTTCCTACCGATACCCGATATGTATCTTTATCCCAAGGGTGCGAAACGTAACGCAATACCGATACTGCGAACACTATATCCAATGTTCTCAAATCGCATATGCATGAATGAGAACTATTTTGATTTTGTATGTTTTGATTTTGGATGAAAGCGTAAAGCCATGCTTCTTGGTAATCATAATATGTAAATATGAAGGGATTGAAATCTAAAGAGAACTTTTTTGCTGTGTTGGGATTTTGACCCCAATCAGATAAACTAATTACTTTGAGAATTTGGCATTTTGAGTAAAGGATATTTGAAGGATTGTTTTCATCAGGGATATGAGTAAATTAGCACGAATCTGTATCTACTAAAATAAATTCATAATATTATTTAGGTTTGTTACCTATCTTTGCTAGCCAAGACCAGTTTTTAAGGAGATGGTTTTGAAGAATTTGGCTAATAGATTGTTTTTTAAATTCAGTTTCTATTGCTAGCATTGGGTAAGTTTCGGCTTTGTAAAAATATTGTGGTTCTATAATAAAAATATTTTCTGAACATGACGGAGGAGTATTTGAAGAAAAGAGTTGAAAAGAGGGCCGATCTACAAGTCTTGGATTTGTATCAACTAATTTACTAACAAATCGCATATGCATGAATGAGAACTATTTTGATTTTGTATGTTTTGATTTTGGATGAAAGCGTAAAGCCATGCTTCTTGGTAATCATAATATGTAAATATGAAGGGATTGAAATCTAAAGAGAACTTTTTTGCTGTGTTGGGATTTTGACCCCAATCAGATAAACTAATTACTTTGAGAATTTGGCATTTTGAGTAAAGGATATTTGAAGGATTGTTTTCATCAGGGATATGAGTAAATTAGCACGAATCTGTATCTACTAAAATAAATTCATAATATTATTTAGGTTTGCTACCTATCTTTGCTAGCCAAGACCAGTTTTTAAGGAGATGGTTTTGAAGAATTTGGCTAATAGATTGTTTTTTAAATTCAGTTTCTATTGCTAGCATTGGGTAAGTTTCGGCTTTGTAAAAATATTGTGGTTCTATAATAAAAATATTTTCTGAACATGACGGAGGAGTATTTGAAGAAAAGAGTTGAAAAGAGGGCCGATCTACAAGTCTTGGATTTGTATCAACTAATTTACTAGCAAATGTTTGGGGTTTTGAAGGAGAATGCAAGGTATTATTATTGAAAGGGCTAGACGGATTTAGAGAAAAAGGAATAGAAGGGCGTAATCTTTGTCTTGATGTTGCTCCTAATTGTCCTCCTAAAGGACTTCCTATAACACTCTTGGTTTGGGAGAAGGAGAAGGGGCTGTTGCATAATCTTGCTTGGATGTAGGTTTTGGTTTTGCCTTGTCAGCCATTTTTGTCTTGTAGAAATTCTCTGGAAAGGAAATCGGGTAAACTATTAGACTCCCCTTTTATAAACTCAATTTTGAAATCGAAAACTGACAAAATAGCTTGCCATCTTGTAAAAATTTGTTTACTTGCTAAATTTTTAACATCTTTTTCTAAAATATATTTTACACTTTTACAATCTATGCGAAATAAAAATTCTTGATTTAAAAGATCGCTTTGAAACTTGGAAATACATAAAACAATTAATAAAATCTCTTTTTTAATAGTACTATAATTCTTTTGTGCATCATTCCAAATTCCTAAAGTATATCTAACTAATTGTTCTACCATATCCTATATCAGAAGCATTGGTTTCTACTATTTTATATGTTAAAGGATCTGGTATATGTAGTAATGGTAATTCTTTGGTCATAAGTTTTACTTCTTTTACTATTCTAGTATGTTCTGATGTCCATGATTTAGGATTCTTTTTTAATCTATCATATAATGATTTACATATTAAAAAATCTCCTTTGTAGTTTAAACTTCGTAGAAATCTTTGTAACTGAGTCTTTTCTTTTATTTCATTTGGAAATTTTTCTACAAATTCTAAACACGCTCCATGGGTATAATTATTCATTTGTGAATATAATGTCCTAAAAATCTTACTTTCGTTTGAAATAATTTGATCTTAGAGGCTGATACTACTAGCCCATTTTCTTTAATTATATGTAAAAATATCCTAAGATGTTTCCAATGTTGATCTATACTTGTTGAGAAAATTAACACATCATCTATGTAACTATAGAAAAACTACAATAAAAGTTAAAAATATCATTCATTACATTTTGAAATTCTGAGGGGGCATTTTTTTTAATCCAAAGGGCATAACATTCCATTCATATTGTCCGAAAGGAACATTAAATGTCGTCTTATATCTATCTTCTTCAGCTATTTGCATTTGCCAAAATCCTAACTTCATATCAAATTTAGAGAATATAGAGGCATTATATAATCTTCCTAATAAGTCTTTCTTGTTGGGCATATGATATTTAATCCATTGTAATACTTTATTTAATGGTTTATAATTAATAACTAACTTTGGTGTTACTCTTTCTAACTCCGCATTTTTATTAACATAAAAGGCTGAACAACTCCAGGGTGACTTACTTTTCTTAATTAGTCTTTTATCTAATAATCCTTGAATTTCTTTTTTAGAATATTCTAACATTTCTTAGTTCATTTGGATTGGTCTAGCTTTTTAGGAATGTTTTTTTCTCTAAATTCTTTATCATAAGGCAATTGGACTATATGTCTTTTTCTATCCCAAAATGCATGTGGAAGATCTGAACAAACTTCTTCTTCTACATGCTTTTTAAATTTTTCTATTGTTTGTTGTAATTGAGGATTTTCTAATTCTTGTTCTATTTTAATATGATGTATTTTTTGTTTTAAATATTTAAGGTGCTCTTCTTTTCTTGTTATTAAATTAATTGATCTAGTTACTAAAAACAATTTAATTTGATTTGTCTCTAGTTTGTGGGGGATTAATAAATTCAAGAGACAATGCCGTACAGAAGCTTACATTTTGGCGAAATTCCAAAATAAAGCATGCTTTTAAACTGTTTCCTAAAATCTGCTTAGGGCCCGTTTGGTTGGAGGTAAGTAAATGAAAGTAAATTGTGGTAAAAATTGCAGAAAATCTTTTACCATGTGTTTGAAAGAGAGATGAAATTCCTCCTAAAGAATGATGCAAATTTCAACCTCTTTTCAAAGTAAAATTTTGTGGGCCCCACCATGATGTATGTGTTATATCCGCACTGCTCATTTATCATTTCAAATCATTTTAGGAAATGAGCCAAAAAATGAGACAGATCCAAAGATCAAGTGGACCACACCACAGATAATAGTATGTTCAATGGTAGACGTAATTATTCTTATTGTGGGCCATTTAAGCTTTGGATCTGCCTCAATTTTTTGGATCATGCCCTCCAATGATTTGGAAAAATGAATGGACGGTGTGGATATAACACAAACATCACGGTGGGGCCCATAGGACATTGGCACATAGCACGGTACCCAATGTGATACCTTTTGGGACAACGTGCATTTCCAAGGGAATAGAAAGGCAAAGTAATCATTACTTATTTACTCTCATTTACATTCATTTACTTTCATTTCTTAGCTACCAAACAGGCCCTTAAGTTTTTGAAATATGACATGCCCTCACCTTTTCCTACTTGCGCAAGCTTTCTAAATTCATTCCGGAGGTGACTGTGCTATGGGCCTCATGATAATAGGTGTGTTTGATCCACACCATCTATACTTCGTTAATCATGATTTCAGGTCATAAGCCCAAAAATGAAAAAGATCCAAATCTCATGTAGACCCCACAAGAATTAACAATGCCAATTAAATCCTACAACTAAAAAAATACTAGGGTTGATTTTTTGCCATCCAACCTGTTGATTAGGTAAATGGACCTAAATTAAGGGCCATTATAATTCTTTTTATATCCATATAACATGTTTGGCCCCAAGCAATTATCAAGAGTAGGCGTTTAATCCTTTTCACTTTCCTATGATGTGGTCCACTTGAGATTTGGATCTACCTCATATTTAGGCCCCATACCCTGAAATAACCTCACAAAAGCAATGGACAGTGCTGATGTAGGACATGTATCATAATGGGGCCCAACGAGCAGGATGCAGATTTGGAGCAGCGCTGCAACCCCAGAGGACGCGGAGTAGCTACTAACAGCGCGACTAGCCATTTGGATGCATATTTGGACCAGCGAGATTCGCTATTCAAGTGACATCACCAAGTTATATGAGCCCACCATGACAGATGTGTTGTATCCACACCGTCCATCCATTTGTAGAGATCATTTTAGGGCATGAGCTAAAGAATGAGGCAGATCCAAAGCTCAAGTGGACTGTACCACAGAAAACAGTGGAGACAGTGACGCCCACCGTTGAAACTTTCAGAAGGCCACCATGACGTTTTCTTAAGATCCAACCTATTTGTAAGTTAACAAAGACATGGAAGAAGAGAAAACGCAAATATCAGCTTGATCAAAAACTTTTGTGGTCCCCAAGAAGTTTTCAATTGTAGCCGTTCAATCCTACTGTTTTCTGTGGTGCGGTCTACTTGAGCTTTGGATCTACTTCGTTCCTTGGCTCATGCCCTAAAATGATCTCTCCAAATGGATGGACGGTGTGGATACAACACATATTATGGTGGGGCCCATAGAACTTGGGGGCGTCACTTCAATAGCAAATCTTGCTACTCACGTACGACCTCAAATGAGCTGGATGCGGATTTCCTCTGAAAGGAAGTTCCAGCGTAGTTCCTGCTTTGGGATGTAGGGTGGGTCCACTGTGATGTTTGTAAGAAATCCACTCTGTCCATCCGTTTTTCCATATTATTTTAGCCAAGAGACAAAAAATTTGGTGGATCCAAAACTCAAGGCAGCCATGCAAGAGGAAACAGTGGAGATTCAGTGACCGCCATTGGAACTGTGGTGATTGTCCATTAATGGGCCACAAGTTTTGGATGAAGTTGATATTTGTTTTTACACTTCATCCAGGCTAATATGAACTTGTCAACAGATTGGATGGCAAATAAACACTATGGAAGCATTAAGGTGCGCCCTACAAAGCTTGTAATGGTAGGATATTCAATAACCACTGTTTCCTAGGGTATGGCCCACCTGATTATTGGATCTTCTTCATCTTCTTGTTAATACCCTAAAATAATCTCTATAAACAGATGGATGACATGGATACAGAATACATGCATCATGGTGGGCCCACCTTAGCCTTAGATAGCCTATTTTTTTAGTTCAAGGGGGGATTGCGAGGTTTGGCAGTTGAAGAGAGAGAGAGAGAGAGAGAGAGAGAGAGAGAGGCTTGTTTTGTTGGAAGATTGGTTTGATGGATTTATTTGAGGGTAGCATTGTCTTTTTAAAAATACCATAATGAATATACAACGGTGTTAGATGGCAAGTGTTTTTTTGGCCAACGCTTGAAAATTTTAGGCATGTTTTAGGAAACAATTTAGAAGCAAGCTTGTTTTTGGAATTCAATCAAAATGTAAGCGTCTCTACAGCATTGTCTCTAAATTCAAATACTAAAGGTTTGTCGTATATTACAATATGAATTCCTTTATTATCAACACTAAATGGTTTGATTAATTCTAAAAATGGTGTTCCTAAAATTACTGGTTTAATTAAATCTTTAATAAGTAAGAAATTAGACTTAATGCATATTCCTTGATTGCATACTTGTGCTTTTGATAATTTGCAATAAGTTATCATAAAAGTACTGTACAATTTTCCACAGCATGTTGGCATAGAAAGCTTTGGAAATGGAACAGAGGCTGATTTATGGACAGGATTATGGACTGGTTAAGTGGCCCTGATTGTAGTTGCAATTGGGCTGGCATGAGGAGTTGGGTCAAGGGCTGATTTAGGAACAGACTGCAGCTGTTTGGCGCCTGTTTGCGGACTGTAACTGGGCCGAGATTGGGGCAAAGGTTAAGGACTGGTTAAGGAACATAGGCTAGGGTTGTTTGGAGACTGTTTACAGGTTAGGATTTGGATTTATGAACTGTGGGAGGGTTGCGGTTTTACAAACTTAGGCAGAATATGGACTAGGGTTGTCAGAATAGGTGGTGTTACCTGCGACTAAGAAATTTGGCCGGGTTTATGGATTCAGTCGGAGTAAACAATGTAATAGGGCTGTGCTTTGAAGGATTGGATAAAATACAGGTTGCAGGTATTTGGAATTGAGTAACTATGAGATGTAGTTGGAGATTAGATGCGGTTATGGGCTGCCGTGGAGAATAAGGTTAGGGAATAGGTGCAGATAGGATTTGAATGGTGACTTGGTTCACAGTTAGGCTTTTGGAATTGTATTGGGACGGCGGTTTAGGAGTTTGGGCAAGATTTAGGTGTCTGATATCGTGGGGCTACCTTAGGCTGTGGATTGTAATTGGGATTGGTTTAGTAGGGTTTTGGAGTTGGAAAGATTAGAATAAAGAAAAGGATCAACCCCAGAAATTGAACCCTAAATTAACTCAAATAAGAGATCATTCCCAAGATAAGAACTTGCTAAGATACCAAAACTCAATGCAGTAAAAAGCTGAACTTGAGCCCACCATTGATTTTTTTTTTTAAATCAACTAGAATTGCTCATATCAGATTTGGAGGTCACTTACTACTCCAAATTCAATAAACTACATGTAGGAAACAAGCAAGCAGATAATAGAAAAAGAATGAGCGAGATGAGGATAGAACCAGTGGCATCGCACCACAGGTTTAGGAAGCATATCTCTAGGTCACATAAGTTACAGGTAAAAAGGCTTTATTCATCAAAATAATCAGCATATCTCTAGGTCACACACATGACCATGTATATATAGGCCTTCATACTCCACTTTAATTTGAATAAAACTCAACTTGTCGCTTGTTAAACAGGTTTCTAGGAAAACAAAGAAAATTCTCTCATACAATCAATAGGAAACTCTCAACCATGCAGCCCTAGGGCTAAGTGAGCCCCAACATAGTAATAATACCCAGCCCATCAGATTTGTGGGCCCCACACAGACCAGTCAGACCTCCGATCAAGCCATTCCATTGATCCTGCATTCCCCATAGACCAATCAGACCACATACAGCCACAGGACATCCAATTGTTTCAGTGGTTCCCATTGACCAATCAGATTCCCTTTTTCTCTTTTTGTGGATCAACCAGGAAGCAGGCCCCTGGCCTTATGCACATCTGCTGAGGTTCCAGTTTCAGTCCTTCCTGAGCTGATTATGTAATTGTAGTCGTCGTCATCAAAGCCTTATACCAATTAATTGGGGTCGGCTACATGAATCCTGTTTCTGCGTTCCACTCTATTACCTTCAGTTAGACCATAGGTCGTCAAGTCTTTTTTACTACCTCCATCCACATCCTTTTGGGTCTTCCCCTTGCCCTTTTAAAACCTTTAACTTGTACAGTTGCACCAACTTACTCCTAACCGGCACGGTTCTTGGTCTCCGTTGCAAATGATTGAACCATCTAAGTCTACTTTCCCTTATTTTATTACCTATTGATGCTACTCCTAAGTTCCCTCAAATGCATTCATTTTTAATTCTATCCTTCCTCATCTCACCACTCATCCATCTCAACATCCTCATTTCAATTAACAGTCAATCCTATGAACATGTCGTTCCTTAACTGCTCAACATTTTGTCCCCAAAATATGGGTGATCTTATAGCTATCCTATAAAATTTTCCTTTCAGTTTGAGGCATATTTAAAGAAAGAAAAAAAATCCTTGACTCTAACTATAGCCCATAAACATGGATATTGTCTCAGAGATTTAGTTGACACAGAGACTCAAAATGATTCAAGAATGCTGATGGGAACATGTGTGCATGGGTGGGTGGTGGGGAAAATTAGGATGAATTTTCATGTGGAAAATACAACCTCAAAAGTTTGGTCTTCAGGAGTATTGTGCTTGCATATCTATGTGTGGTAAAAGATAGATAAAGAAAATCACAAGAAATGGACTCAAGAGGAGGTTTCCTCAAAGTTCACAGTCCCAAAGCAAATATCAAGAAATTATTGCTCAAATTGTTCTGGGAGAGGCTTAAGAACTATAGAGCCATATAGGTTCTAAGATTGATCATTTCCTTGCATATACAAATACTAGCATGATTTCCAGCTCCACATTGCTGTATATGATTTTTGTTGATCATTTCCTTGCATTGTATGATTTCCAGTTACACCATGCTTTATATTTTTTTCCAATCTAAGAGAAAATAATACATAAAAGAGAAAGGTCCGAGAGAATCTAACTCTATGAAATTATGCATGGAGAACTTTATTCAATTGTGGAACTCTATTCAATTTTAAGGTGCATCCATCTTCTAGAAAATAAGACAGCTCAAAAATCTTCCATTTTTTCATAGAGCGAAATGTAAAGATTTTAGGATTTTATTGTAAGGCAAGAGAACTTTGGTTGAGTTCCCCGAAATGTTTCCCTATAAAGAACAAGCAGACAAATCAATGAGTGCAATGCATACCGGTTGCTCTAAATAGCCTTGGTTCACCATATATTGTTGTGAATACAAATGTTTGGTTTGTCCCCTACCAACAAGAAGTGATAAAAGAAGTTTAGGTTGGCACAATAAGAACGTAAAACAAGCAACTAGATCTCAAGGAAGCAACAGGATAAACCAAATGCATAAGTCAAGGCTTGTGGAAACGTACTTGATATTTTCTTTTTGCTGTAGGATTTAGGGGGCATTCTAACATCCCACCAAATATAGCACCTTGCATATCTCCAGCAATCTAGAAGGCATGAAAGAAAAAAATTTCTCACGCGAATTCCATATCCTAGTGAGAAGAAACATCCTAGAAGACTCCAAACTATTTTGACACACAACAAGAAATAGTGGAGATTTCCCAGTAGGGGGAAAAAAAAGCATACTCAAAACACTGTTACTGCAAGAAAGAAACTTCTATTTGAATATAGATATGGCTGTAAAAACAATCGAACTTACCATTAAACAAGGTCCAGGAAGATCACCACTCTTACGAAAAAGTGTACGAAGTGATATACCATGTTTCATCGTACTGCCCTTCATTCAAATGGGACAGCAATAAATAACCACACCCAAGCAAAAGAAAGGCTAATAGATAACAAGATAACAATCCTTTTGATAAGTTACCTGTACAACAAGACCCATTGGCACCCTTTCACTATATTCGGAAGTGTTGACTGCAAAAACTCGTACAAATCTGAGGATATAAATGAGGATTCTTCCGTAATATCTGGAGGAAACTTGGTTAAATTAGCTGAGGTGGATGTTTCTTCAGATTTCTCGGAACTGTCACCGTTCCTTTCGGAAACATGGTCATCTTCGTCTTCACAAAACTCAAGGGTTTCATAACCCCCATGTTCATGTCCAAATTCTGCTTCATAATCCGAAGGTCTATCTTTCCAAGAAAAACGCTTACTGCTCCATCGACTAGGAAGCAAACGAAGTGATGAAGATGGCGATTCACGCCGACCAGTGAGCTTGCTCGATTTCTGTCCAACAAGACCAGGGCTCACCGTAGGGATAAGAGATAAAAGTGCAGTCGAAAAAGAAGCTGACTCGGGACGGTATAGCTCCTCCTTAGGGAAAGGTAGGACCTGAACATGTAAAATCTTCATGTTATAACAACTGAACTTCATGAAATTGAAAATGTGCAAAAGAAAGAAATTCGGTAATTAATAGAAATCACAAATGGCATCACTACTGGATGATATTCACTTCATAATTCAGAGAATCGACAGAGGGAAAGCATAGACTGTGTGAAATGCCTTTTTTCCTGCTCATATAAGAGAATCTAATCCTATAAGCCTGAAATGCGTGTAAAAGACCTCGACTGTTCATCAGAAAGGTTCCAGCACGGATAAGTCACTGTCCAGAAACCCAGCCATTCAGACGATCCTAACCATCAGTTGAATGGGTTCTGAAGAATGCTGATGGACCTGATGGACTGTTAAAAGGAAAGTAGAAGTGCAGCTCACATCCAACTAACAAAAGGATAACAGTTGGAGGATTATCTGATCGGTGGATGTAATTTTCACTCTAGGGCCTATCTGTAGTGGGGCCCACCACATGAACAGACCAGATCTCGTACACATGTGCAACACGTACAGGACTAGAGCCACTTAAATTTTTTCGAGAGAAAATTACAATTAATTACGCGACCAAATAAAAACCAATAGCATTTCCACATCCAACAATTATCCATGGATAATTCTGCGAACGATCTGGAATTTTCAAACCACAAGATCAAATAAACCGAAAACAACATGCTTATCAGACATGTCTACATCAGATCAGATCAGATCAGAGATCTCATCAATTCCCGGACTAAAACCACGGAGATCGAGAAAGACCAGCTGAATTCTTTGAATTAAAAAAAAAAAACACCGTAGAAAGGTACATTTCGAATATAAGATGAGATGAAAGATGGAAGATCGGAGATCGAAGAAAAGGACCTTAGGTTCGGGTCGAACGGCAGGAGACGATGGCGAGTCCTTGGGAGTGCCGTGGGAGGAAGAAGAGGGCGAATCTGCGAGGAAGCGGGAGAGCTTGTCTGCAACCTTTTCTTTCCAATGGAGCATCTTGTCTTCTTCAACAATGGTGGAATGAGGACGAAATCCGAACCCTAATCTCCATATGAAAGGAAAAGCAAGCCCTCATTCAAGGGAAGGGAAATGACCGACACGACGGAGAAGACGGTGGAAAAGGGGAATGAGCTTTTGCTTTTCCATTTTCCTTTCCTTTCCTTTCCCTCAATAACGGCTTTTTATTAGAAAGGGAGGCGGGGAAATGCGAATGCTACTCGCGCGACTGTATTGAAATCCTGAGTCTCGCATGGTGTGAGGACGTCCGAGATATTCCTCCATGGTCTTGACTCGGTTACGGTAGGGATCCCTCCGTCACCGGGCACGGGTTCGATCGATCTAGAGGTGAGCCGAGCCCTGATCGAGCTAGGCTCGCTCAATGACCACCCTAGCTCGGTGTGCAGCTTGGCCTTCGAGTTGAACTGACATGTTCAAGCTAGGCCCAATTCAAAAGTCCGACTTAAAACTGTTTAAAATTAAGCCAAAGGCAACCCAAAGCCCATTGACACCCGCTTACTTTTATAAAGAGTTTCATCTCTCCTTTCTTTATTCACTTCCAATATAGGAATTCAACCATAGTTGTCCACCTAAGATTTAAGTCAGATTCTTTTTTAGAATCATACCTTATAATGAGCTGTCAAAAATGATTGGACGGTATGAATTTAAGGCACATACATCAATGTGTGAGCGCCACAGTAAGGGGTCCTACCTACTTGGGTGGATCAAGGGCCGCTCCCTCCATTCCCATGTGTTTTGTCCATGCCGTTCATTTTTTTCCCATCATTTTAGGCTCATGCCTTAAAATTAGGCTTGCACCCTAACATGAGCTGAAAAAATGCGTGAAGAGCAAGATAAAACACATACACCATGGTGGGGCTCACAGCACCGACACCTCGGTACTGGAACATTCCTACCGAATCAGTTTCTGTCTCCATGGACAGCACCCGAGCTTTGTGTGGCCCACTGCATTTTATGTATGAAATCCACACCGTCCATCAGATGTGCCGCATAGCAAAAATCATCTCATCCAAAACACGGGGGAACAATGTAAAATACGCGTGCATTGTTGCCTGCCGGGTTTCGTATATGGCTGATTTTTGCACAACCCCTTCATCTGTTGAGGGTATCACCTGATGAACGGGTTCGTTGAAATACACCCACCACAGTGGGCCCAACAAAAACCTATGATTAGTCGTCCTCTCCACCATTGTTCCATGGCGTGGCCCACCTGAGTCATGGATTTGACTGATTTTTGGCCCTCCGTCCCAAAGTCCACAAATGCAGCCGATGGACAGCAAATCATGGGCCCACAAAGCTGATGGACAACAACCCATAGGAACGTTGGATTGAGCTTAGCCGACAGCTTGGGCCACTTATGAAAATCAAACCCAATGTTTATCACGACTAATATAGTCATATGAGCATGAAACTGGGGATTTGATAGAAAGTAGTTCATGCCATTTTGACACGGCTGATAGCTGGATAGCTATTATTTTTCGTCCATAGCATGTTTATGTTGCACACTATTTGATGAATGTCACCGTTCTTTTACAAGTGTGTCGTTGCTGGGATTTTTCACTATTTCAACCCTAGTCAAAGGCTCTTCATTGAATATTTGTTGGGACTACATGAGTATAATTACACAAAGTAATTACAATCACACAAATAAATCAATTATAAAAGATAAATGAATTTTACTTAGAAAAACACTTACTTAGGAAAAATCACAACATAAATCAAATCAGGATCAACTCACTGAATTAAAACCCTAGAGAAAACTTTAGCTTTTACTCTTTCTAAAACCCTTTATATGCTCTAAAAAATATAAGATATTTTAGTATTGCAATTATAAGTGTTTATATAGCATTAAGCCTATGCTAGAAACAAAACATGTAAAACCACACTAAATAGCGTGCAGTCATTGGTCGACCGGCTCAAAAGTTCAATCAAACAAACATGGCTAAATGTTGTAGATAAGTTTGGCGTTAAAAAGAAACGTGAGGAATCGCGGTCGTATCTCCAGAATGCGAGCAGTTCGGCTCGGGCTCGATAGAAAGGGTCGCATATCCAGAATGCGAGCAGCTCGGCTCGTGCTCAACAGAAGGGGTCGCATATCAAGAATGCGAGCAGCTCAGATCATGCTCGACGGGAGGGGTCGCATCTACAGAATGCGAGCAGCTCAGATCATGCTCGACGGGAAGGGTCGCATCTACAGAATGCGAGCATCTCGGCTCGTGCTCAATGGAATGGGTCGCATTCCGTATGCTAAATGCGAGCACTCTTGATATGAGCAGCTCCCGGCATCTGAGTGATCGTGGTTTCTGGTCTCTGGCGTGGACGGCCTTCGTCTCATAGTACCAGCAGCCCGTATAGGCCGGTTTCGATTTATATCTATTCTTAGCTCCGAATATCCAGATACGTAATCAGCTAGACGTCTAGGATGTTTTGACTACTTCCTTATCCAATGATTAACGAGATAAGCTTCTTATCCCATAAAATCAGTGCTAATCTTAACAGCTTGCGTAGCGGATTCGATCATTTAAATCTATATAAATAGATGACGCTATTGATGATGAAGGTACACAATACTCGATCTTTAACCCCACTTGATTATTCCTTCACTTTTCAACCTCATCCCATCTAATTTAAGCATCGGAGGGCCAACGGCTGGACGCCGGCCACCCTTAGTTGCTTTCTGTTTCCTCTCAGGTCCAAAGAAGGAAGTCGCTTGGAGAGAAGATGAACGTTCGGAGGATCCTGTTACAAAATTCGACGTAAACACTAAATATATCCAGCAAGCAAACAACAAAATTAATAGAGTTTTGGTTGACCGGTCCAAGGGATTCGGTCGACCAATGAACCCAAACAGACCAAATTGAAGACATGCCTGATAATATTCACCCAATGATGAGTCTTGTTGGAAGGGCTGGAACGGTCCATTATGTTTTACATGGTCCACTAAACACCTGAGCCCCATGGGGCCCATCAGGCAACATATGTCCATTTCTTTAATTGTATTTATTTATGAGTGATGATTGTAAATTTTATTTATTAAATTTTTTTACTGTTATAGGTGTTATTTTAATGACATTATTTAATTACTAAATATTACATTTTATTAGTTATTTTACTACGTCGTGTTAATCGGCCCAACTCAATATAATCTGATTCGAATTATCATATAAATGGCTTGGATTGATCCTAGGGTTGGGTTGGGTTATGCCTTCCCCAACTCATTTTCAGGAGGTGTTGCCGGTGATCCCTTAACTACGGACCCAACGTAAGAGGAGTTACGCCCGTTAGTTCATCTCTCCTTCAAGCACAGCAAAGCATGGAAGAGCCACCATTAAAAACTTGGATAGTGATTGAATCCCACCATAAAATACTATCTATGTGGGCCCCACCACAATTGCGTGTGTTTCATTCATGCTGTTAATTTTCGGATCATTTTATGGAATGAGCCCAAAAATGAGATAGATCTAAATATCAAGTGAACTACATCTAAGGAAACAGTGTTGGTTGAACGCCCACCATGATATTTGTTTTTCACTTCGTCTAAAGTCTCTATAACCTAATCAGCAGGTTGGATGTCAAATAAACATTACTTTGGGCCTAGGAGGTTTTTAATGGTGGACATTCAATCACCACTACCTTCCTGTGGCGTGTTCCATCTGAGATTTAAATCTGCCTTATTTTTTGCATCAAGCCCTCAAATGATCTGGAAAAGTGGATGGACGGCGTGGATAATCCACGCATACATCATGGCGGGTCCACTGAGCACCGACCACTAGCCACTGGCTAGTGTCAGAGTCACTAACCAAACCCGTCCATTCTAGCCACCTAAAGCAACGGTATGATGGTTCATCGGTCGACACTCGGGTGCGGGGAAGTGAAGGGAATTGACGTATGCTCATCGGTAGTTAATGGCTGCAATAGGGCCCACCAGAGATGGACGGATCCGATCAATACATCGCCTTGCCCCGTGAGAGATCGCGGGCGCGGATTTCCTTCGCAGGAAGTTCCTGCATGGACAGTTGGGCCACATGATGTTTTAATAAATCCAACTCCATCCGTTTTGAGCTCATTTCTGGAGAAAACAAAAATACCGGATCCAAACTCAAGCGAACTAAAGTGAAAAGTTAGGTAAATACTATCTTTAAAACTCCGGGTCACAGTGATTTTTAACATTTCGTTCATAACGCCACTTGGGATGTAACCAAATATTATCCTGATTCGAAACTCCTGTGGCTCCACAAATATTTCAACAGTGGAAGTTTAATCCTCACGTTTTCGGCCCACTTGAGTCTTGGATCCGGTTCATTTTTGTTTACACGTACTAAAATGAGCTCCCAAAACGGATGGACGGGGTGGATTTATAAAAAAAATCACTGTGGGCCCCGCTTTAGTTCCCAGTGCAGGAACTTCCTGCGCAAGGCTTTCGCAGGAAATCCGCGCCCAGAAATCGCTCTTCCATATCGCAGTTTTGCCCGCTTCATGCGTGATCGACGGCCAGATCTGTCTCTCAGTGTGCCATGCGGTCACGTGAGATAGCGAGTAGGATTCTATTGCAATCCAGCGAGGGATCAACGTCGGGAGGTGGCTAACTGGCTATCGATGTAGCAGACACGGTGCACTGTGGCTACGATGCACATAAGGCTCCCACACGGACACCTGGCATGTTCCTCAAATCCAAGCCGTCCAAATGATAGGACCCTGCTATGGATGGATTAAAACCTAAAATATACTGATAGCAAGACCGTATCTTGTCCGTTGCTGGACGTCTAATCGACTGTAAAAGTGTGTGGAAGTGGTAAACTGTCCAAATGCAACGGAAATGTCATGTAATCTGAGTTTTGGATTGTCTGATCATTTTAAGTACATAGCCAATCGTGGCTCAACCGTTTGGAAGGTTGGGATTTGAGTTACACACCACGTGTACGGACGGGACAGTTAGATGTATTCTAGCTACAATGCATGCATACGCGCTGTATCGAAACCCCGACTCGGAGGGAGATTAGTCGGTGAGAATGGTGGGGTAAGAACGGCGAGAAAGGTTAGGTGCGGTAGACGCATCAGGTCTTAGCTTTCCGGGGACGCATGGAAATGTGGGGCCTACCACTTTTCGGTGGTACCCAGAAGTTATGTCGGTGGGTCCAACGACAAACTCAAATATCCTTTCGCAATTTTCGCGCCCAATTGATAAACGGTGCAGGGTTACCGGCCAATCATATTCCGCCAAATACACACGCTCGCGCATGAGATGTACCAGAATTGTCTACAACACCTGCTGTAGGAAGCGCATAAACACCGAGTTCTTTGGGGCCCACCGTGATCTTTGTGTGGCATCCGATCCATACATCTTTTGAGGTATCTAATGTTCACTCGACATAAAAAAAAATCCATCTCAATCCAAAACTATTGTGGGCCCCACCATGGGAACCATGTAAAATCATTCCTAGAAACCTTTAAATTCACGTGGTGTGGTGTTCCTGAGTATGTGATCTGGATTTTTTGCGGTTGGTCTCTTAATTGTAATGGGTCACGCATGATGAACGGGTTAGATGGTATATGAACACCACGGTAGGCCCCAGAAGGTTTCTATGGTGGGCATTCCCTCCCCACTTTCCCCCCGTGGTGTATCTTTATTTAGTCTTGGATCCAACTGATTATTGGTCTCGGGTCCTAACATCAGCAGGCGCGACTGGTGGACGGAGTGGATGTCACACAAAAAATCACTGGTGGGCCCACCAAGCTCGAGTGCTGCATGTTCTTCCCACAAATATTATCGTGATACGAAAATCCTGCAGCCCCAACGAAGTTTCCAACGTTCGGCATTCAATCACTGTTTCGTGTGGTGTGTCCCACTTGAGTTTTGAATATGCCTGATTTTTTTACTCCTGACCTGCTATGTGGGGCCCAAAGAGATGCACGTGACAAATCCAGTCCATCGATCAGTTTCTCAAGACCACAATAGGGTTGGAGTCCAAAAATCAGACAGATACAAAACTCCAATAGGCCACACCACACAAAACAGAGAACCGAAATGCCCACCGTTGAAAGTGGACCATGCATGACTTTTGAAGTAGACTGGTGGACTAGTTCTTCTGTATGCATGTGGACCACCTGATCAGTGGACCAGCCAGATGTTTTGAATGCACTTTCAAGGGCCCCTTTTGTTCCACTAATCAAGGAGGTTTGCTCCAACACGTCACAATGCATTCCAATATAGTGACTATAGCCTTTGAAAATGGACCATTTTTCGTTGACATAGACCGGTTATTGGACAAGGTTCATCTTGACAAGAGCAGCTTATAGCAGATTAGGTGAGACCCGGGCCTCACCCGACTATGCGGCACTTACCGGGGGGTTACCGTGGGGCCCACCTTGATGTATGTATTATGCATCCACGCTGTTCATCCAATTTTTCCATATCATTTTATGAAATTATAAGAAAAATAAAACAGATCCAATTATCAGGTGGACCATACCATAGGAAACAGTGTTGATTGACCTTAATGAGCCACAAAAGTTTTGGATTAAGCTGATATTTGTTTTTTCCCCTTCATCCAGGCTTTATGTGACCTTATCAACAGATTGGATGGTAAGTAAACACTATAGAAGCATTAAGGTGTGCCCTGAGAAGTTTTTTATGGTAGGATTGTCAATCACCATTGTTTCTTATGGCATAATACCCTAAAATGATAGGGAGAAATGGATGGACCGTGTGGATAGTCTCGCCTAATCTGCCCTCCACTTTAACGGCGGAAACTCAACAAGCTCTCAATTTGATTATTTCAACTCTTGGGACCTTTAGCTTTGAACGCGAGATATCACCCTATTAATCAGTTGAAAAATCAAATTCAATTTTAGGGCCTATTTGGATACTACCAAATAAGTTACTTTTCGATTGAACTTAAGAAGTTTAAGTTACTTTTGGCACTTAAGTTCATTTGGTAAGTATAATTGAAAAGTAGCTTATCTCTCAAAAATTACTTATCTTAATAAGTAATTTTTTTTTAGCTTTTTGACTTCTGACCTTTCTACTTATATCTCCCATGTCATGTTTTTGCTCCTTTTTTTTCTTTTTCTTTTTTGTTAGTACACACCCATACTGTTAGTCACCCTCCAATGTTAATTAACCACCATCCAATGTGGCTTTTCTACTTATCTCTCTCAAGTATCGCTGCATATCAAAGTTCTCTCTCATGGTTCACTCAATTACTGCTCTCTCATACCATTCATATCAAAGGACTGTACCATCAAAGGTGGGGTTCACAATCGTCCATATCAAAGGTCTGTACCATCAAAGGTGGGGTTCACGATCGTCCATATCAAAGGACTGTACCATCAAAGGTGGGGCTCTCTCAATTACTACTCTCTCATACCGTCCATATCACATGATGGACTGTACCATCAAAGGTGGGGCTCACATAGTGGACGGCCCACATCAAATATCCAATTCATTAATTCGTGCAAGATCCAATCCACCAATCAGGTTGATCTGATCTTCTACATATTTTCCAAAAATGGCTCTAGTTCACTCACCATGTGGACCGACTATTGGAAACAAGTGAATGTGTTAGAAAACTTCAGCCATGTCTTCCAAAGCCGTACATTTGTTTTGCAGCCTGTGGCCCACCTGACCAGTGGATCAACTTGATTCTTGTGCCAAGGCATCCATATAGTGGTCCAATTCTGATGGATGGAATGTGTCTCAGACCAATATGCATGGCATGTACATGAGCTTTATTGCACGCACATGGCTTAGAAAGCTCATTCTAAAAGGAAAACTGCCTCATTGCTTAGCTTTTTCTTTTCATGTCAATATGTCGCTTATTATATGTAGATTTGAAAATTTCTTTCGAAAGGTTACTTATCAATGTGTTATTACCAAGCATACTTATTTACTTATTAGCTGATAAGTATGCCGTTTATAAGTAACTTATCTGATAAGTAACTTATCTTAAGTAACTTACAATCCAAACGGGCCCTTAGAGTCTTGGTGCATCTTACTACAATAGGTAATGATGCATTTGAGCAAATCTTCCCATCAAAATAAGAATTAAAAAGCCCACACCACCAGCAAATCTCACCAAGTTCTATGGGCCCCACTATGGTGTATGTGTTATATCCACACCGTCTATCCATTTGGCAAAATCATTTTAAGTCATGAGCCAAAAACTGAGGCAAATCCAAGTCTCAAAATTTGTGAACAAGGTTGAAAGTTGGGCTTTGGGAGTTTTTCAGGGTGCTGCATCACGTGGACAGCTCAGACTTTGGGAACACATCACGTGTGATGAGTCCTCAAAAGGTTCTCGTGAGAGATGGTTCGTAGGTGAGCATTCCTCTCTCTCTCTCTCTCTCTCTCTCTCTCTCTCTCTCTCTATATATATATATATATATATATATATATATATATATATATAAAGACAAAACTAAATACCTTCATGAGGACATTACCTTAGTCCCCAAACATTTTAAAAGACACATGGATGCTTAATCATTGATGTGAACCATCCATTCTTTCATGCAACTAGGAACAAGCCATGGAACAAAAATCTCACATTAATCGGATGATCCTAAGCATCCGATCAATAGCATGGAAAATGGATGGTCAAGATTGGGAAAATGGTTGGTCATGATAAACAAAAATACGTTCAATCATCATCTTGAACAATCCATCCTATAGATCCCACTTTCTATTGCTTGGGATTCCATAGCACTTCCGTTTGATGATTCTAACCATGCAGTCTATGGCCACTATAAAATACATGGTTGTGACAAACTGGACTCGTTCACAGGGTTAGGATCATCTAATCAGAGTACTTGCACCATAGCTTGGTCCCAATGGTCCCATTGATGATTGGGGGTCTCATGTGTCAGTCAAAAGCTCCAGGGACGTTGCCAACACCCCCATGAAGGTGGGGACATTAGCAAAACCCTTAAGTAACATGGAAAAAAAAAAAACTAAGAAAAACTCGCCCGAGCTTTTGAATCAACTTTACTCAACTGGGTTTCAAGTTGAGTCAGGTTTTCACGTTTTTTGAACCATAATTCTGCTTGTCTCATGAGAACAATGACATATCAACCAAATCATATCTTAAATGGTTCTTCATATAAAACACGAGGAGTGATGACATCGTAACAATGTCAATGATGTTAGTATTCTTCCTTTGATGTTTTGGGGTCATTTCCATTGCACCCGCCAAAAGATCAACATCCAAAACCATACGTTAGACAAGACCCAGGAAAAAAAAGAAAAAGAAGAAGGGCGTCTATGAGTATAAAGCACGAGCTACTTGATAAAAAAGAAATCCTCTTTGCATCCTGCAGCGAAATGCTTATATTCCGGCAGTGCTTGGTTTGGCCTTTCTAAGACGCACTTTCTGTTGTTGAACGGTTTGTTCCGTTGCATGCTTTTCCTTAGGGTGAGGTTTACTATCAGCTTCCTTTGAGACTCTTCTTGTGTTGCCGCTGGGACTGTCCTTCTTTAGAATGGTCTTGCCCTGAGCAAGTGTGTCATGACCTGAATTACGTGTTTTCAAGACCGAATGTCTCTCTCTAGATAACTTGTTCCTACTTCCAATCATCCCGTCATTGTCTGAAACCCATGTAATGAATGATACTGGTTAGCATCAATTGCAATACATGGTGAAAGAAGCAAAGAAACCAGCTACACTAGAAAACCAAATGACAATAAGGCAGCATGTGGAAGTTACTGTACACACATGCACGCACATTCAAAGAGGTGACCTGCTTTGAACTGACCAGCGCATGGGTGGACAGAAAAACAAAACCTTAATGGGGATGTCAGCCACTGTTTGAAAAACCATCAAATACAACTCGGTATCATCTGAGTTGTATTGGTTTCATTCCGAAACGGAATGACTCGTCAATATAGAACCTAGTCGGGGCAACTTGTAGTTTCGTTACCAGGTGAGTCGCACTCTGAAACTGCTACTTAAATCCATGATATTAGTTTGTCTACTTGCTAGTCAGCCCTAGTCGCACTCACAACACCAATTCAGTACTGAGTCAGACCAAGTCAGGGCAAGTCGCACCACTTTCATTCCCAGGCGAGTTGCAATCCGAAACCGCTACTTAAATCCATGATATCAGCTTGTCTACATACTAGTTGGATGAACAAAATATTATTTGGCATCTTTCCAATAAAAATGGCAGAAAATTATTCCACCTGCACCCTCTCACTGGTTACTTCACGTGTGTCTACAGACAGCAATACCACAAACACACATATACACTACACAAATACAAAACTCAAGTGTAGATACATCATTGCAAGCTACACAGATGTAATATAGATGCTGAAATTCGAATATGGGCAACCTACATGTACGCAAAACCTTTACATGCTGGAAAGAGAGGAAATAACAGAAAGCATGCAGATTAAAGGGAGTGGAAATGCCAACCATGCAGCACGAGTTTACACAATATGTGAAGAAATTTTAACAGTTTTCACGGACATTGAAGTGTTAAACTGCATGTCATGCAAATTATAATTAAACATCTTTTATCGATTAAGGGCTGGTTTGGATGCCACCTGAAAATCAAACTGAATTTTGCCTAAAGATGGGCGCTGTTATCGGCATCAGCACCTGTCATCTATAGGTCGTGAAAAGTCCAGATTTACGGGATTAGTTTGGATGGGCCTGATATTTGGTGCATGTTACTTTCGTGTCATTGTGTGACACAACAGTTCGGATCCTCCACATGTGTCACCAGTTGGCATAATGAGAAACCAGACCGAAAACTGAAAGTAATTTTTTACAAAAATGCCCCTTTGAGAACAGCATAAAAATAAATGATTTCAGGTGGCACCCAAACAAGCCTTAATGTTTTTTCTCCATCTAAATTACTTAAAAATATTAAGTTATAAACAGACGGAAATTAATGCCTGGCTTTTGGAATGATCTGTGAAGACGAAAAAACAGTCAGAGTATGATGATGCATATTGGGTGAGTTAATCAAAAGCATCTTGACATGAAGGAGATGGCCATGAAATCACAACATTAACCATGTGCAGAGGACAAGAACCGAAATGGGGGATGATGTGATGTTGAAATCTCAAATACTTCAGGGCATCAGCTGCTGTGATTTCTTCTGTTTTTGTCAATTTCTGACTAGCTCACATCAAGCAGTTGAAATCTGTTAAGCTTCATATATTAGAAAAGAGTTGTTCTTGTAAGATCTTCTTTGAGAGTCCAACAGTAGACAGAAATGAGAAATGATTTACACGCACAGTTTGATTCCAACATCACTTCCACAATGACAAGAAAAGGGTCCCATTATGAAAAAATTTAAAATAAAGAAGCAAAGAAATGAACAGAATACCAGGGCTCGATAAGACAGCACGGGGCCGTGGAACAGAACTCGCTCTGATATTGGTTTTGCTATCCACATCGATTTCTTTGTTGTTCTTCCCCTTCGGTGGTCTCACAGTCCCTAAATACATGACAATACTTAAATTACAATAGAAAAGAGCACACGGCAAGCATCAAGGCCTGTAAATTGCATCGAAGTTCTAACCAACCTTTGGATACAGCAACGGAAGGCATTGGTGTGATTGGGACATAAGACTTGGGAATTCTTGCATGTGGAGGGGAATTGTCTCGATGCTCATTTCCTGTAAATAAACCACATTCAGTGGAAAAACCGGAATCATGATTGAAGGCAAATGGAAACAGATGTGAGCAGAAAATTTAAAAGTACAAGAATGATTGCAATCATGAACACATGTAGCAAGCTTATACTCCAGGTCTAGAAACTTAAACTCATCTAATCAGAGGTAGAGACACACTTCACGACACCCCTTTTGTATTTTCCTTGGGATGGGGATTTTTGTATTGAAACTCCATATGATGGGTCTTCATAGGAATATTCAGTGTTTTTTTTTTCTCTCTTACAGTTACTGGGGATTAAGGGTGGCAATGGCCAGGTAGCTTGCCCAACTCGATGAATCTGGAGCAGGTTTAGGCTAGGGTTGGACCTATTGGCTGGGTCCATGGACCGGATTGGCCGTCACATTCATGGCTCGATCAATATTCAGGTTGGGCTTGAGCTCATTTTAGCCTGGCCCAGCCTGGCCTCACCCGACTTTATATGTACATGTGTTATATCCTACAAATATGCCATTCCAATCCTTGGTTAGGCAACCCATCCATCTTGAAAGTAGACCAGTGGTTTCATTCCTCTAAAATGTCTATTTCTTTGTGCATGTATGGCCCACTTGATCAATGGATAGATTAGGAACATTCAAGTGGAAATAAGGGTTTAATCAATTTTCCGGCAGGTTTGGGTCAATCAGGCCCAGGCGCAACCAATTTTTTTAAGGCTCGGGCTTTGGCCTGCTATGCTAGGTCCATGCTGGGCTTGGGCCTTGGGTCTAAAGTGTCAGTCTGACTGGGTCTAGCCTGGGCCAAACCAAACTCGGCCCATTGCTACCCCTACTGAGGATAGAGGGCAGTAACTAAATTTGAAAAATCAGCATGGATCTCAACAGTTGATGTCAAGTGATTGTATTTAGAGGAAATGTTTAGAGAAGGCAGAAACAACAAGGTTAGGGGCAATGCTCTTTAAATGAATAAAACTACAAAACATGTCGCAGTGAGCATAACAAACTTGTCACACTCCCTCACAAAGTTCAACAAAGTCAACAACCAACAAATTTGTGAGTACATAAACTAGGCATCCATGGATCATGACTTCGACACATACATACATTGCATGTACGCGGGCGCCCACATCTGTGAATAAGTCCTTTTTTTGTAAAAGTGTTGCTGATTTGACAAGCCCATCAATGAGCTTCCCTGCACTCACAAAAGTTAGTCTTGGGCATCTCTAAATGGTGCCTGTGTTATGGGGAGCAAGAGGGAGGAGGAGAGAAGTATTCCACACTGAGACTGACATCACCCTCAATAAGCTTCACTTGCCTTACTATTATTGAGTGCTTTAATTGGCATTTGAATTATCAAGAGATTAGGTGGATTCTGTAGTGGAGGAGAGAGAATTAAATTACAGAGAACTTCAATCCAAGGTACAAGGTAACACATGATTTAGATGCAAGTACAGTCCAAGAAATTCACATAGGCTTCTCTGAGCCCAGATTGCACTACATGATAGAAAATGATTTATCCAACACAGTCACCTATAAAAAAAACAGACACTAAGAACTCAATTTATGAAGACTTGTGAATTGTGATGGTTCCATTTGTATGAAATTCAATAGTTTTGTATCTTGAATACTGTATTGAATTTGATACATCTAAGTATGAAGGGCATTCCCAATTGCTTGGGTGTGACAAGCCCACCTCTAGAGCCATTAGCTCTTGACCGAACTTTGTGTTGGGAGAGAACACTTTCAAGGTGACTATGCATCTCCAATGCCTATAGAGTAGGTTCAAATCCTTGAGCTCAGATTGCAACATAAATTAGGATCCAAGAATACGTACAGGATGTCAGGGCCACTAGGCCCGATGGTATGTTGTTTGGCTTTGGCAAAGCCAGTTTGGCCTGTTGGCATGTCTGTTGACTGTTACAATGTCCCTTGGGCCCATTTACATGTTAGATGACAAAGCAGTAAATTCCCATGCATGTGAAAGTACAAGAAATGTGATTTTCTTGCACCTTTAGATGTTCCTTGCCATTGAGCTATGAAGAACTATTTTAGTATATAACCCAGGCTGGTGACTTGGCTGTGAGACGAGCAGGTGTGTGGGCAGAGTTCTATGTAGGCCAATGAGTGATTAGAGGAGCCCCATTGGTTTCTTTTTGAAGAGGCGCAGTATGGGACTGCGTCATGCTGTTGGTGTGAGGTGGTGCCATGCATGGGGCATGAAACCAGAGGTGAGTTAGCATTGGCAGCATCATTGGGCTCACCAAGGCATGTGGAGGCCTCGAGCACAGAGGTGTTTTCATTTAAGAAAGTATTGACGGATACTTCTCTCGCTTGCAGTAGTGCGCCTGCATTATTATATCATCACACATGTACCCAATAAGGACACTTTGACCACCGAAGATCCACCATCTGATCAACCTAATCACCAATCAAGATCAATTCAACTCACAAATGAACACCCTACAATGTACACATGCTATACGCTGCATAGAAATAGGATAGACTTCAATTTCCTTTTTAATCAAGGTTTTTTTTTTTTTTGTGATTAATAGCTTGTGGTATGCCACAATGAGGAAATGTAATATTCACACATTAATCGAACACCTCCAATGGGGAAAATTTGGTGAAATTCGCGGATTATTCTCTCTGACTGTCGCATGTTTGTTTTTATGCAATACCTTGGGCTTGAAAAAGGAATTTGTGGAATCTTACTATAAGGGTGTTTGTGAGACAAAAGTTTTGAAATCAAATTCCCTTTTCCAAACTTATCGTAAAAAATGTGGATGCCTTCAAAAAGGATGACTTTTATTTCCTCACCATAGTAGTGAAATGAAGTGACAGTTGCAAGTACTCTTTATTATTATTATTATTAAAAAGGGGAACTGCCCTCTTTTATACTTCCACCCACCTCCCTCTTGTTTACCTCACCAATTGCAAACCAACTTTCATTACCATCGATTGCATCCCTCTCCCATCAAGATGGGGGTCCTTGCCTCCATCTCCCATGGTTAATGCTGTTCCTTCATGGTCTTCCTTTACCACATGCCTCTATCTTTGAACAAGGTAGGTTGCATTTCTTTCTTCTTCTTCTTCTTCTTCTTCTTCTTCTTGGCATTAGTTTCTCCATTGATAAAAATGGCAAGAAAAAGAGGGTTCTCACATTACATCTTCTCAGAGTCACATTTCCAAAAGTATGTTGGTTCTCACATTACATCTTCACAGGGTCACATCTTCTCATGGGGGTTATTCTGATTCTAGAGGATGTGGACGGTTTAAAGGATCAAACATAAATTCTCCAAAGAATTGTGTGCAGTTGATGGATAAATTCTTATCTCTAATTTGTGAAAGAATACATGGATTTGATAGATTGTCGGGCCCAGATTATATACCAAGCATTCATATATTGTGAGGGCCCAAAAAATGGTTCATCCCTACCATCAGATGCCAACTATGCCAAAAAAAGATCAGAGTCATTCATCATGTACATTACATTGTATAAATGCCTTGTACCAGACTGACTGTTTGTCTGTGAATCAGGCAAGCAAAACTTGTATTAGAAACATGGGCAGCTGCCCCACTATACAAATTCAACATACATCTGGTGATTTTGTGTTTGTCACATGTGGACATTGCCTACTACCAAATAGATGGCCCAGATCTCTGTTTCATGTACCATCCAACACAGGAACCATGATCAGCTTGGGAGCTAACTTCTAAGGCCCAACATTATATCAAACCCTTTCAAGGTCCTTTCATTGCCTGGTAAATGGTAGATGGAGAATCATGTATATAGTTTGGAGCTTCATAGTTTGATGTTACAGTCAATGGCAGCTTTGATGCTTATGTATATTGCTTCAACATGTATACTTTAAGGCGAGTAAAGTTTGTCCAATTTTATGTATACTATAAAACGAATAGCATTGGCCAATTTTACCCTACAATTAGTTTCCCTAGGGCAAAGAAATTCAAATATTCAAAGGACATAGGACGGCATTTTAAATGAAGGGGTGCTATGAGAATTGAAAATAGTGGTTGTTATCCAACGTGCAGTTAGGTTTCACCTCAAAAGCCACCAAATGGCTTAGATTTTACCCACAAGCAGCGTTTCACCAATTTTACCCCTGCAATGTTAATACAAAAAGGCATAAGCTTTTTTTTCCCATGGGATTTCTGTACTTCCAATTCCTTCGTTCGAGTAGCATGCACTTACCTCCCCTCCTCTTTATGTGTAGCCCACATATGAAGCGTATTACAAGAGATCCTATGCAACAAAGGCTTTGTGGGTCCATTGCAATGACTATGTGACATCCACTCCATACATCTGTTATATCGTCTGATGTTAGGACGTCAACCCAAAAGAGGTAGATTAGAGAATCGAATGGGCCACAAAATGGGAAAGAGTGAAGATGGTTCACCTACTGTTAAAACCTTTCCCTCTGCCCCTCTCTCCCTTTTTACTCTTCCCCTCCTCTCTCCACATCTATTGCACATGCCATACCCTAGTTGCCTTAATTTGTGTGTCAATTAGTGCTACATGTCCAATAAATTATTATTTCTATTTTGTACATCCAATTTGACTATGCCATAGGCCACCATGATGAATGGGCATGTCAACTTGCCTTGTTGCCATCCACCCATCAAGGGTTGCAATGTCTTCATATGATATGGATGCCTGTCCATGTTCTAGTAGAATGCGTATATACAGCTGTACATGTTGTAGATAGGAATATATTATATACGTAGATATGGATATCTGAAGCTTTGGTCAGCCGTAATATATATTTGTGACGTATGTCAATGCAATACAACCAACTTTTCACAATGTATCCCTAGTTGACATGATATCGCCATATCGGAGCCATGATCCTAACCCTGATCCTAGCCATTGGATCCCCTTTCCCTTCCGTTTCCATCATGCCATTGTCGGATCTCCATCTCTGACATCAATCCTAACCTGTCCAGAATCTCACCAAACCCATCTCCATATATTTGGATATGTTGTTGAATCTTAATATCTATTGCTCAATCTTTTGGTTCTGTTATTGTTGTCGTTGCAACAGCCCATCACCCTTCTCAGCCACTACCTTTCAGCCAATTCATCGACTGGTCACCACCGGCCATAAATGTTTCCAGCATAGCTGCCCAGCAAAAAAATGCCAGATCACATCCTGACCGTCTTTTCTCAGATCTGATATTCTCAGCTACACTGTGACAACAGGTTTTACCTCTTTTTTTGCCCAGACCTGCAATAGAACCAGGTCCAGAGCTAAAGGAACTAGAGCCCGGGCTAGACCAATCCCATCCCAGCCCTGAATGTAAATCTTGAGAAATCCAAGCTCTCTTTGTTGCAATCCAATCACGTGCAATGAAAAAACAAATTTGAGAGGAGTTGAAGAGTTGTCTCTTGCTAACCAAATAAAAAATTTCCACAAGGAAGCCATATACATTCCTATCCGGTGGATTCCAACCTTCTCTTCCATATACAAGAATTGGATTCAATGAAAACAAACACACCCTCAAGCAAAAAACACCTCTGAAATTTGATTTACAATATCTCATTGAAACTCATTGGGATGACTAGAGATAATCAATTATGGAATGCTTGAATTGGGGCAACAAACAACAAACCTCAACAATATTGCATGTTATCAAGCTAGCAAATGTTACAGGTGACCCGACCAATCATGGGTTGATCCGGTATACAGAGACCTATAAAAGTAGATTAACACAGAAAGAAAGTCCAAATGATGATTTATCCAAAATCAAGTATGGTCAACCACTCCCGGATCTTCTACCTATGCCCAATTTTGAAAGGTGAAAATACAAATTGTGCCCTCTTTAAATGACCTCAATAGTATTTTAAAATAAGATTTTGTTGGGGAAGTACAAAATTCCCATTCTACATTGAGCGCAATGAAAGAAGTATGCCAAATCGGCTTGAAATGGCAAGCATGAAGCAGTCAGTAGTGTTAGAGAAGAAAGGAAGAGGGGAATTACGGTTAGAAAAATTGTAGCTCTGATACCATGCTATGGAGACAATAGATTTAGGGAAAATGTGTATTAGGGAGAAAATGACTCCCTAACCTATTTTATTAAGAGGAATTCGATACAATGGTGTGGTGTCTTGAGGGAGCACCGAAAATAAAGAAAATACTCTTCCACTTCTTTTTCTAACAATCAAACTTGAGCATAATCGCCACTTAGGTAAATGGCCGTTCCGGTTGATTATTAATGCAATAACTCGCAAATGCACCCTTCAGGAGAAGTTCCCTTTTTGTAGTCTTGTGTTTTCTAGACCTTCAGGATTGTAAAAATTGCTAATTTTCTATGTTCTTACCACCAATTCCAGCTCCCATATGCTTCTTCAATTTCTAACTAATTGTAAGATGCCAAATAGCTAGGTTCGAATAAATCATAAGTCGTGATAAACCTAGGCAGAAATGAAAGAAAAAACAACTGCAGAAGCTTTGTACTCACGTCTAGCGATTTATGTGTAGGTGAGAATACGCCAAAATCCGTAACTTTTTAAGAAAGGCCAAATATAGTACAAGATGAACTCAAATATAATAACAGGACAAACTTTCAAGATCTACCAAATATTTTGACAATCTTTGAGGCTGCATTTTGCTCAGCTGCAGGAAAATAATTTGCAATTTTTGGCTTCTGCTCTTGCTAAATTTTCCAAACATGAGATGGTACTCGTGTAAGTAAAGAGCTTTCTTTCTTTCCAACACAACACAAAGGCACCCACTTCATAAATTTTGGAATTTCTACTAAGAGTAGAAATTTCAAAATCACAAATAAATTCTTTCTGCTCCTAAAATGACCATGGGCCAAATGTAGCCTTAGGGCTTGTTTGGGTGCCAAGTTCATCTCATTGTAATTAATCAAAATTATGTATTGTTCTGTGTTTGGTTACAACAAATATCATGATATTTCAGTCTGATTTAGCTAATATCATGAAATTTCATTATACTTGTTGCAACCAGACGTGGCCTTTAGAGATCTTCTTTTTTTTCTTTTTTTTCTTTTTTTCCTTTTTCCTTTTTTCTTTTTTTTTTTTTTTTTGGGGGGGGGGGGGGGGGGGTAAGGATTTGAAGAAAAAAAATATTTAACTAAAACGAGAAGAACTCATTTTTAAGTGTCACCGAAACAGGCATTTACACTGCATCAATATCCTCCAAAATAACATCTTCAAATTTTTTTTTTTTTTTAAAAGCGCTAAATTAGTGAATCTTCATGGCTGGAAATACCCATTAAACTAAAAGAAAAAAAGTTGATGACAAAAAAAAAATGTCAAACCAGAACCCAATTGGCAAATGTTTTAAATAATCATTCAGTTGTGGAAGGATTCAAATATTCAAAAGATTATTAAATTCTCAACAAATCAAAGCTATGATCCAAATAACCCAAATCAACGACAGAAATACCTGGCGACCGACGATCCTGCAAAGAGAGAGATTCAAAGACCCTCAAAAGCAAAGAGCTTTTATCTTCTTGTGTTGCAACTGAGCCTTCCTCCTCTTCTTCTCCTCTCACCTTCACCCTCGGATACACTTCAAAATCCAAAAATAAGAAAAACCCAAGTCAGGAAACAAGCCTTTCTATCAGAAAACACCTCGATTTGAATGAATTATAAAAGGAAGAGATCGAAATTCACTTGCAGAAATCGATTAGGAGCTTGTTTTCGAGGAGACGGTGCTTGAAAACGCATTCAATACAAGGAATATAAACCGAGTGGGGGGCGGAGTCAAAGGGAAGAAACGGACAGAAATGGAGAGGGATGGAGTGGGAATGAAATCTTTCTTGACTTGAAAACAAAGAGAAAATGATGCTCGTGATGGGCGTGGGCTTTTGAATTGAATGCTTGGCATGGCATGGCATGGCATGGCACTAACGGGGCCCACCCAACTCCTGGAAGGGGATTCGAATATGTTGATGGCTACCATTTTCAGCTGTGGCCCACATCGATCGGACTTCGAAACATGTGACAAAATCAGGTCGTTTATCAGGTGGGCCTTACTGATTAGATGCCTTGTGAGTAAGAAAGAAAAATTGTAATTGGAAGTAAATAACGAACGGTTCATGTTACTTGTATATTCTCATCTATCCCACTAAATAGAAGAATAAATTCTTTTTATATAGAAATCTTGATGCAGGGTCCCATCTTTTGAACGGCTTGGATCTTTCATATGTCCACGAAGTTAGTAGATAATGATCCGAGAGTTACAAAAAAAAGTGTGCCGTCGCAAGCGCACTGGGCATTTCCCTTAACAGAGATGTTCCGTGCCCAAACTGTTTTCAAAGAGAAGTTTGCTAGAATACATCCCGATGGACTGCAGCAACACCTGTCAGGACCTTAATCGATCGATTAGAATTCTTTATAAATGATCCAAACCGTTAGTCTAATGGGTCCTACTATGGATGGAGGACAGAAAAAAAAAATCCTGTATTGATTTATCTCATTCTGTTGATTTTATAAATGTAAAATAAACCGTCTGTCTTCAAAGGAAAGAAAGTCTGATGGTCAAAGTGCCATCGTTTTCGTAATATTTCAGTTATCCTTAACCAAAGGTGGGGCCCATTGTATTAAACGATATCGATCGTTGAAAGACAACCCAAATCCGAAGGCTAAAGTCTTGAAATACACTACTACCAATATGTCGGAGTGTATTCAAGCAGGTCCCTTCTAAATATAACTGTTTTGTCTCTTTCATGTGTTTTTTCATGTGTGAGCGGATTGAGTGGGCCCGGCCTCACCAAAACGTTGCAGGCCTTACCGTGGGGCCCACCTTGATGTATGTATTCTACATCTACACCGTCCACCTTTTGCCGGATCATTTTAGGACACAAGGCCAAAAATGAAGCATATTCAAATCTCAGGTGGACCATAAACTAAAGAAACAGTGGTGATTTAACGCCCCCACCATTAAAAACTTCCTAAGGCCCATGCATCGAGAATAACCAAATTCCAATTGAAATTAAATCTTTGACTGAATCAATGAAAAGACATCCATTCAAAATTCCCAATCTTGGTAACGTTAATTTGCCATAGGAACTGTTGATAAGGTGACACAAAAATGGACCAAGGGAAAGAACAAATATTAACTTATCTAAAACTTTTGTGGTCCACTAAATTTTTAATGGTCACTCACCACTGCTTAGTATGGTATGGTCCTCCTGAGATTTGGATATGCTGATCATGCTGTAAAATGATATTTGGATATGCTTCATTTTTTTATCATGCTGTAAAATGATGATCTTTGGATATACTTCATTTTTGGATCATGCTGTAAAATGATCTGGCCAAACAAATGGATGGTGTGGATGTAGTATACATACATCAAGGTGGGCCAATGATAAGAGCCAAATTGTCTTGGGTGAGGCCCCTAATTTGCTCCTATGTAATTAGAAGGCGCATGTGCCTAAGGTTCAAGTGAAAGCCCCGCTGTTAAGATGCATTGGTCAAGAGATCAAAACCATCCATTCATCGTAATGGCCACAGTCATGCAACCAGTATTCCAGTTATTTCCTAACACTTCATTTGGCCCCTTTGTTTTGGTGGTAAATGAGTGTATTTCAAATCCAAATAGTTACTTTTTGTAGCCTTGATTTGAAGGTAACTTGAGTAAAAGTATTTCGAATAAATAAAATGACATTTTAACTTTCTTTGTAAGGAAAAGAGAGTTACATATGTAACAAAAGTGTCTCTAAGCTACTAATTTATTGGACAAATGACATGCTAATGATACCCTAAAACAACTTAATTATCGATTGCAACACTAAAATTACATCGATATAATGGTTTGAACCATCCAAACATTGGGCATCTAAATAGACATAAAAAAAAAATTGCCAAAACGTATCTTTGTGATCTTTGCACTTGTGGCTCACCCAAGGCTTAGAATTTCCTTTCTTTGCGACAAGTATATATTTTAATGGGCTCATTACAATCATACATTCTATAAAAAATATCATATAAATATACTACTTTTGGAATATGAAAGCTAATTTAGTTAATCAAATATGAGTCATATGTTAAAGAATTCCAATGCCCTCCAAATACAAGCTCTCAAACGAAAGATTTGAATTCCAATCCATTTGGCCCAAACACAAATGGAGATTTGGAATCATCGTAATTCCAATGTAATTGTGATTTGGATTCCAATGTATTCCAAATCCAAACACTCAAATGGGCCCTAATAATGAGCGCAAGTAAGTATTATGCTTTTACCACCAAATTTACCGTTATTTACACCAAAATAACACATGCCCTGGGCACATTGTGCTGGAAAAAAATTGAAGAGGAATGTGTTGCAACATCTGAGCCATTCATAAGTTGTCCTTCCCGGATGAAACGTCCTGCCCCAGGGATTGCCTCTGTGGGAAGCTAGGTGGGGCCCACGTAATGTTTGTGAGAAATCCAGTCAGTCCATCCATTTTTCCAGCTCATATTAGGATATGAACCTAGAAATGAAGCAGATCTAAAACTCAATAAACAACAAGAAACACTAGGACGTTGACTATTGAAACATTCGACAAAGTTTCAGATGGGGCAAGTACTTTTGTGTTTTCAGTTCCTCCCAATGGGAGTGATCCCTGTATGAATGGGTTAGATGGTATACAAACATCAAGACTTGTAAGGATTTCAATGGTAGGAATTTCCCACCCTACCGTTTCCCATCACGTGACCCACTTGAGTTTTCAATGTGCCTCTTCTTTTTTTTCGCTCATGCGAGCTAGAGTGGATTTCTTACAAACGTCACACTTCTTGCAATTTGGATCCCTGCTGACCAAATGTGGATCAAGTCACATGACATTATCAGAGATTGGTCCAATTGAATCAGAACAACTTTCACGGAAGAGTGGAAGGAAGAGAAAAAAAGAGAGGATAATGGAAAAGAAAAACAAGGAGTGAGAGTGGAAGGAAAATATCCACGGTCCTCAACAATCCATTAATCCCACCATTTATACAACAAAAAAAACAAAAATAACCCCTACACCCTCCTCTCTTGCACAAACTTCCACTATTTATATCCATTAAAAGCAAGAAAAATAAAATAAAAAACTTACATCTACTCACCATAACTTCCATTTTAGAGTTTGTGAACGGAAAATTAAGAAAAAAAATTCTTTTTTCCGCTATAGAATTGGTATGAGCTTAGCTGGAGCTAGGGCTGTAAATGGTCCGGTTCAAGGCGGGTTTAGACAAAACCAGACCCGCCCATTTATTAAAAGGGTCTGGGTCCAAATTTTAGACCCAGTCCCTTTTACTAAATGGGCGAGTCCAAGTTGGGTCCAAGTCAGCTCATTAGACCTATTTATATATGGGTCCAGGTCTGGTAGAGGGAGATCCACCCAGACCCATTATAAATGGGTCAGGTCTAATGGGTCTGGGTCTGGATTAAGTATGCAAGCATTTTCCAAGGCTCAAAACCTGGTTTGGGCTGAACAGGTCCCTTGAAACATAGACCAAACCCACCCACTTACTAAATGGGTTCGGGTCAGGCTTAATATAAAGGAAACCAACCCAAACTCGTTTAGCAACTGGGTCTGTTCTTGGACCCAGACCCGTACCATTTAACAAATGGGTCGGGTCTAGGCCAGGTCTAAATAGGTTGGGTCCAGGTACCGTATCGGGTCCGCTGACCCATTTACAGCCCTAGCCGGAGCTTGCTGTAATTTTTTATTGTCGCCCAAAGTGTGTGGAGACCGGCCGTTCAACTATCAATTGTTAAGGAAGCTCCTGCTTCATGTGGTCTTGAAAAAAGAAAAAAGAAAACTGAAACAACTTTTACATCATGTGGCATGGGCCCCATGTTTTGAAACCATCCACATCTTATGTGGGGCCCACTGGCTTATTTTTAAGCAAATTTATTTCTTCCACATATAATGAGTTTTAATTTCATGTCATCGACCTAAGTTTAGGGGAAAACTCATTGCAAATAGACTACAAAAGAGGAAAAAATTTAGAATTAATGTATATCGTTAGTGTAGTTGGGGGCCTTAGAAAGCTTCAAACATAAAATTATAAAAACTCGTATAAAGATTCATGACCATCCGATTAAAATGAACGACTCGATTTGACTGATAGGTGGACTGAATTTTTATTTTTTTATAGAGCAAAGTCCTTAAAAAAAAATTGTTTATCCTTTAAAAAGAAAAAGAGCACCCAATATGAGGGGTACTTGTGGCGGAGGGGCATTTTTATTCACTTAAAAGTGAAAAAGTGACTTTAAGACTAAAAGAAATTAGATTTGCAAAAGGGTAGGACATAGACATATTATGAGATGGGCTATGGACCCCAGGAACCCCTTGGATGGGTCCGATGAGGTTCACTTGATTTCACAGCTCGCGTCTAGAGCAGATTAGGTGTTACCCTTACCATAGGGCCCACCTTGATGATGTATTGTATATCCACACCGTCCATCCATTTTTTTCCAGCCAATTTTTGGTCTTGGGTCCCAAAAATTAAGCACATACAAATCTTAAGTGGACCACACCACAAGAAACAGGGGTGATTAAGTGCCACACCATAAAAAAAATTCAAAAGGCCCATCGTAAGGTTTTTAGTAATATTTATTTTACTACTGGATGAAAGTAAAATAAAAGACAAGCTTGATCGAAAATTTTTGTAGCCTACAAAAAGTCTTTAATGGTCATTCATCACTGTTTCCAGTGGTATGGTCCACCTGAGATTTGGATCCTCTTTTAAGGTTTGGAGTCACGTCGTAAAATGAGATAAAAAGCGAAAAACACATTAACGTGGACCTGCACTGGTTAGGGTCACCGCCACTAAGGTGCTAGCCGGGTAACAGCCAATCCGCTCGTATGCCCACAAACTCCCGGTTTGGCGCGTGTAGCCGCGTGTGGAGTGATGCTTCATGGCATGGGTTTAAAGGATTTTCAAAATTTCAAGAGGGAATATTTCAAGAGGGAAATGCAGCAGGACTGGGAGAATTAGGGTTAGGGTTTTCAAATGCTGTGGGAGAGAGCGAGATTGATCTCGAGATGGAGGATCCGACGGTTCTCCTCCGCCGTCTGTCGTCTTCGTCGTATCGAGGACGAGGGGGACTGGTTCTACTCCTCGGAGTGGTGGGGAACGGAATCCGACGGCCATTCCGTTTTCCAATCGAATTCCGTTAAAGGAAACGGCCTTGTATCCGTCATCGCGTATCCTTCTTCAAGACCGGTTAGTTTCTCCTTTCCTCTTTCCTTTCCAGGAATCTGAATCTCTCTCTCTCTCTCTCTCTCTCATTAGTAGAAGCCATTAGCTGTAATGTTCAGTGACGTTCATTTGGGTATAGCTGTAAATCATTCAAAACTCTGTTTTTGATTGTCTGGAATTTCTTTACAATCCCTACTAACGGGACTAGCATGAGGGAAATGGCAAAGGACTGCTGCCGCACACGTGCTTATGTGGTACACTGTGCAGTATCCGGGGCATTCATAAGGTGGCTACCGCCCTGAGCTTGCCCTGTTCCACATCTGTAGTAGGTGCCTTACATGACATCATGGACCCTACTAACTCCATTCAACTCCCCATGCATATAAACGGACATGCTTTAATTATCAGCTGATGGCTCCACATGTACAAGTGACACACGTTGTAACAATTTTGGAAAACAAACTCAAATAATAATAAAAAAAAATCATAAATAATTGGAACTTTACACCTGCTTAGGATGGTTGCGAAGAGGAAGTAGAATCCGAATCCTTCAGCCGAGACGAGGCGCAGACCCAGTCGCTATCTTTGAGATGGTTTTTTGGTTTTGTGAGGGGGGAGTTTGTAAAGTCTTTCCATGATGGGGGTAATTTTTCAATAATTGCCACCACTTGACAGAGTACATCTAGTTTAATCCCCTTAGATATAATTTCGTGGGCTATCAGATTGAACTCATTTGTTTGTTGAACTATTGATTTATCATTTGCCATTTGGTATTTAAAATACTTGCTGGTAATGTATTTTTTTTACACTCGCTTCTTCCGTTTTATATTTCTTTTCCAAGGCATATCAAATTTCAGCAAATGCTACATAATCATAGAATACATTGTATAATTGGTTCAATAGTGTACTAAGAACGTAATTCTTGCACAGGTAGTCATCTTCACCCCATTTTCGACATACAACAAATAATTCAGGTTCATGAAGATCTGTTGACTTTTTTTTTATTGATCATGTAGGCCATATGTAGAGTAGTCAGGTAGAAAAAACATTTTCTGCCTTCATCGTTTATAGTGCTGTCCGTTAAATATTTCTGGTCGAATTGACTTGGAATCATTCGAGGTATTTCCTACTGTGACAGGGCCCATATTTCAAACTTGTTGGAACAATGAGAGAAATAATCTCGAAGGAAAATAAATAAATAGGAACCTCACACCTGTTGAGACGATTGTTGTACAGTAGGAGTTCAAATTTTATTTATTTTTTTCTTGTGGGAACGAGGCACAGACCTAGTTGCTATCTTTGAGATAGTTCGTGCCCCCTAGTCAATTCAACTAGTGTATCCTTGACGCGCTACCTCCAGGATACAATGCTCGACGTGGTTATCTTTGGCGTGCACATGAAATAGATGAACCCAACACCCAAACATGGAAGGACGGTTTTCGTATACCAATTTAAGAAGAAAAAGAAATAGAAAGCAGAGAAGCTTTTTGTTGCCATGGTGTATTGATGTGTTTTTGTGTGTTGAAAAGCCCTTGACAATCTCTTATATAGAGCTCCAAGGGATGGACAGTTTTCAGAAGATGTTTAAAAAAAAGTCAGAAACATTCGACCGTTTTTGTTATAATTGATAGGTCAAGCATTATTTGGATACGTTTCTCACAATGAAATGGTTCGATCATTAATGGGCCTTGTCAAAGCAACAAGAAAAGGTTAGAAACGTCCCAGATATATTTAAAGTAATTTTCAAAATTGAATTTGAATTAAAAAACTTAATTAAAAAAGGGCAAAACCAAGCCTATTAAGATCCCTATAAAAGGTCCAAATCAAGCCATCTGAGGGCCGAATTCCCCCTACCCGCGCACCGATATTCGGGTGCACACGCTCAATTAACTGATTTTTAGGCCAATTTTATCACCAGGCCGAGCTCATGTGCACATATATTCTTGGGCATAATATAGCACACTCCACAAAGGGCTAAGATGAGGATTCTAATACACACACACACACACACACTCATTTCATTTCTCATTCCCATATGATGTGGGACCGTTCTCTTGCACAAAGAGACAATGCATAAAAGGATCACTAAAAGTCAAGATACACTGAAGACAAAAACTTCCTTTTTTTATTTTGAAATATTTCAAAATAAAAATGAGGAAGGAAGTTTCTAAAGTTAACCACCTGAATGGCAAAGTGTAGGGAAAACCCAATAACCTAAAACTAAATTAGAACACCTAGTTAAAAAAGAAGCCCAAGCTCAATAACAAGAACAAGATCGAGAAACCCGGTAGCCAATACAAATATACTTGATGCTATGTATGTGACAAACTCCGTTATTTTGCATAAGAGTATTACCATCATAAAAGGAAACAATAAAATCAAACACCAACGCCTTAAGAAAATTTGACCGAGGAACCTAAAGTAATGGCCATGGTTACGGAAATAAACGTTGCTCGCTTAAAGCCTTGTAATGGATGGAGGATAGACACAGGTGCCAGTGCACATGTGTGATTTGATTGCCGCTAGTTCAAAACTTAGAAGAGCTTATAACTAGTAGGAAGGTCCAAATGGGCAACGCTATCACTGCAGATGTGATTGGACATGGAAAGGTGGAGTTGGTGTTCACCTCAAGGAAGGTTAGCACATTAGCTATTGTTCTTCACATTCTAGATATGTGCAAGTTCGGTCTAAGGTTATCTTTCGAATAAGTTTGGTTTGAAACAAGTTTATGAGTCAGACTAAATATTATTATTAAGAATAGATCGTTTGTTGGAAAGGTCTACACAAATCATGAATACGGAATGTTTAAGTTGAATGTTGAAATGAAAAAGCTTATCTTATTTACATGGTGTGTAATGTCTCTTTATGGCATGGTAGATTAGGTCATGTGAATGTTAATCCATTAGAAACATGGCTGCTTGTGGAATAATTTCCACTCTAGGAAACAATGAATTTGAGAAATGCGAATCCTATTTACAATCTAAGGTAATCAGAAAACCTTTTCCTGGTTTAAAAAGAAATTATGAGTTATTAAGATTAATACACTTTGAAATTTGCGATCTTAGAGAATCTCTTACTAGAGGAGGTAAGAAATACTTTATTATCTTCATTGACGATCATTCCAGATATGTATATGTATATCTCTTAATATCTAAGGATGAAGTACTCTCTAAGTTCATAGTTTTCAAAAGAGAAGTGAAAAATCGGTTAAACAAAAAAATTAAAATCCTAAGAGTGATAGAGGTGGTGAATTCACTTTAAAGGACTTTGATAATTTCTGTTAATCTAATAGGATTATCCACGAAGTTGCTGCTCTCTATTTGCCTTAACAAAATGGAGTAGCAAAACATAAAAATAGTACCTTAATCAATAGAAAACCAAATGTTAGCAATCTTAGAATATGGGGCTATCTAGCCCACGTTAAGCTTATAGATCTTAAAGGGCCCAAATTAGGAGCTAGGACCACTAAATGTGTACTTGTATGCATCTAATAGCAAGGCTTATGGATTTCTAGATACAAATGAAAACATTATTATTGAATTTAGGGATGCTGGGTTTTATGAAAACATATTCCCTTATAAACTAAAGATCATGGGGGTCATCCCAGTGGGGGTTCCTCATCTAGAATAGATGAACCATTTACCTCAACTCCTGTTATTTAGAAGAATTTGAGTTTGAACCTGAAGTTAGGAGAAGCAAACAACTTTGATTTTCATATGTTTTCAACCCACCTAGAAAGTGACCCTGTGACATTCAAAGAGGTATGTCCTCACATGATGCCATCATTCATTAAGAAGCGGTCGTAGATGAGATAGAGTCCATAGGACTAAAATACATGGAAATTAGTAGACCCACCTCCTAGGCAAAAACTTTAGATTGTAAATGGATATTAAAAAAGAATGTAGGGCTGATGGCTCAATCGAGAAATATAACGTTAGGATAGTAGCCAAGAGTTTTAAACAAAAGAAAGGCGTAAATCACTTTGAAATGTACTCCCCTGTGTCTAAAATGACTTCGATTAGAATCTTAATTGCAATTAGTTTGATTAATAACCTTTTAATTTACCAAATGGATGTTAAAACTGCATTTTTAAATGGTGAACTAGAAGAAGAAATACATATGGAACAACTGGAAGAGTTTGTTCAATCAGGTTAAGAAAATAAAGTGTATAGGCTTTTAAAGTCTCTATATGGACTTAAACAAGTCCCTAGGCAGTGGCATGAAAAAATCGACCAAGGTGCGATGACTAATGGGTTTATATTCAACGAGGGAGAGAGATGCCTTTATTCCAAGGTGCATTAGAATTCCGCAATCATGGTTTGCCATATGTAGATGATCTATTGATCTTTGATTCTAACCTAGGTATTATTAATTACACAAAAACCTTCGTATCTTCTCACATTGAGATATGAGAGATCTTGGAAAGGCCGATGCGATTCTAGGAATAAAAATCATTCAGAGTGAGAGTGGTATAACACTAACCTAATCCCATTACATAGAGAAGATTTTAGGGAAATATAATCGACCTTAGTATAAAACTAGAAAGAAATATTGGTGAAGAAGTATCTCGGACTGAATATGCCAATATCATTGGCAGTTTAGCCCATGCTACGAATTACACTAGGTCAGACATTGCATTTTTAGTGAGCAAACTAAGTCGATATTCTATTAATCTAAGTTACTTGCATTGAAATGTAATTTGTAGGATCTTAATCTATCTTAAAAGGATGTGGGATCTTGCCATTCATTACAAAGATTCCTAGCTATAGTTGAAGGCTACAATGATGTAGATTGGAATTCAGAGACGGAAGATTCCAAGTTTACCAGTGGCTTTATCTTCATCATGGCAAGTGGAGTTGTTTTGTAAAAATTGAGAAAACTGATTTATATAGCTCATTCCACTATAGAAAATGAACTGGTTGCTTTGGCAGCAGTTGGCGAGGAAGTAGAATGGATTAAAACTTTATTGATTAATATCCCCTTCTGGGTAAAACTGATTCCATTCCACCTATATCAATTCATCGTGAAGCTAATAACAAGTGTTATAATGGAAAATCTAGATAAATTCATCTAAAGTATGGTTGTTGAGACAACTACTGAAAAATGGTACCATAACTTTAGACTTTATAAGATCCAATGAGAATTTAGTGGATCCTTTAACCAAAAGCCATATAAAAATGAGTCACTAGAAATAGCAACTCAACCTAAGGACTGGAGATCTCAAGAATTATGTTTAATGAGAAAAATAAGGTTTCATGTGATTCCTAGTTGAAATGCACTACAAAATTAAAGAGAAATCACTTATCCAATTATCTCTTTATGATGCAAGTAATGTTGTTCTCTATAACAGGTTAAGTTTGGGTTTATACCTTACTGAGTTTATAGCCTATAAGGTGGGGTGATAGATGTTACAGAGACACCCTTGATGAACTCATTTATATGAGTGTGGAAGTAGGACCGCTTCCTATGAGAATTGGGATTATTCTTTAAAGCATTCATGAAACCGGCATATTGCATATGGCTGCAAAATGTAGCTCCGAACACCCTTTAAAGTCTTACATACTGTGTGTCTCATGGAGGATCTACATTACAAAAATTTAGTTTAAGACATAGTTCACTAATTTTGTTGTAGTTCAAACATGTTTCATTAAGTGAGGTTCAAGACAATTCATCACCTTCATTTATGCACAATAGTGCTTCGTTATGCCCATATTTTATTTTGAAATAAATGGACGATTATTGAAATATTTCAAAATAATAAAAGGAGAAAAAGGAAAGTTTTTTTTTTTTTTCTTTAGTATATCTTGTGTTTTAATGCTCATTTTGTGCTTGTCTCTTTGTGCAAGTGAATAGTCCTACATCAAATGGGAATAGAAAATGAAATGAGTATAAATTAGAATCTTCACCTTACCTCTTTGTGAAGTGTACTATACTATGTCCAAGCCTGTATGCATGTACGAGCCCGGCCCGAAAACCGGTTAATGTACGTGCGTTTAAATAGTCGCATGCAGGGGGGACTTTGGCCTCCGGTTAGCTTCATTGGGACCCTTTATGGGGGTCTTGACAGGCTTGGTTGGTTTTGCCTTTTTTTAGTTAAATTTTTTGAATTCAAATTCAAATTTGAAAATTGCTTTGAATAGGCTCGGGATGTTTCTAATCGTTTTGCTTTGATAAGGCCCACTAATGATCAAATTGTTTCCATTGTGAGAAACGTGTCCCGATAATGACCGGCCCATCAATTGCAATAGAAACGGTTAAATGTTTTTGACCTTTTTTTACACCTCTTTTGAAAACGGTTCATCCCTTGGGGCTTTATATAAGGGGACCATACTAGGGTATTTTCAACACATAGAAACACATTTACACATTATGACATCAAAAATCTTCTCCGCTTTCTATTTTTCCCCTCTTAAACCGGCATAAGAAAACCATCTTTTCGTGTTTGGGTCTTAGGTTCATCTACAGCCTGTGCACGCTGAGGATAACTACGACGGGCGTTGTATCCTGAAGGTTGGGCATTGAGGAGCCCACTGCATTGGTTGAATTGACTGGGGACGTGAACTAGCTCAAAGATAGCTACTAGGTTTGCGCTTCGTCCCGATAGAAAAAATTCAAACTCCTACACAACAATTGTCTTAACAGCTATGAGGTTCCTATTTTTTTTTTTTTTTCCGAGATTATTTCCCATATTGTTCCAACAACATGTGCCCTTGTGGGTCTCACCTATAGACTCCAAATGCCGGTGGACCCATTGAAATAGATTGAAGACTGCCAAAATGATAGTGACCCATTTTTCGGTTTTATTGATTCTCTAGCGGGCTACTCTCCATTGACACTTCAAACTAGGCTATGCATTTGTGCCTAGCAATTTTATTTTAGGTACAATGCCATACCCATGACATACTTGTGTGGCAGTGGTATGCCGTTAACACAGTCTATGAAGTGCAGAAAGATGATGACCCACATCACAGAGACATTCATTTGGAACACAATCAAAAATAGAATTCCACAATGACCCGTGTAGGTTATTGGCTTTATGAATCCAATGACAGGCATAATATGGCCATGAGTTTGCATAATGCAACTTATGTCCTGAGGCTTCTTTGAATTGATTGATTGAAGTTGGGGTTTGTGCAACATCTGTTATCTTGGTATTAGAGGATATATGCCTCAACAACATCCCATCTAAACACATTTATTCATCAGATATTAATTTCAAGAACGTTTGAGCTTTCTTTCACTTAAATTTTATCAATGATTTGCTTTTCATGCACAAGATGCAGACCCATCATCAGGTAGGCCTTGCTTTCATTTGCATAGTGCGAGATCTTAGGAATCATGACATCCACCAAAGAGACCTACATTTTCTCTTTTTCTTTGGTTAGTAATGTTTTATTAAAAAGAAAGGGCCGGAGGCAAATTACAATGCAAGCGCATCGGTTGGTTCCTAAAGGGCACTCTTAAGACTTTAGGAGTTGACTATTCAAAGACCTCTCCTATGGTAAAATTTCACTCCATACGTGTGGTGGTTTCCATTGCCGTAAATCTGAATTGGTCTTTGTATCAGCTTGATGTAAAGAATGCTTTTTTTCATGGAGATCTTATTGAAGAAATTTATATGGAGCAACTGCTTGGTTTTGTTGCTCAGGAGGAGTCAGACAAGGTAGGCTGACTTAAGAAGTCAATTTATGGTTTGGAGCAATCTCCAAGAGCTTGGTTCAATAAGTTCTATAAAGTGGTGCCCGAATTTGGGATTAAATGTAGGCTAACCACCGTCTTTGTAAGATGAAATGAGGCATGTGTCATTGTATTGTTTGTGTATGTGGATGATATCATTGTCACAAGCAACAACAATACAAGTATGAACAAGTTGAGAAAGTTTTTACAACAACACTTCTATACCAAGGACTTCGGTTGTCTTCGATACTTATTGGGCATTGAGGTGGTAAGGTCTAAGATGGGTATCAATTTGTTACAAAGAAAATATGTGATGGATTGATAAGATGAGACATGCCTTCTAGGAGCCAAGCCGCCGAAACTCACATGGATATAAATAAAAAACTCAATTTGGATCAGGGAGAATTGTTTGATGATACAAGGAGATATCCTCGACTTGTTGGAAAATTAATTACTTAATGATTACCCGACCTGATATCAGAAATCTAGTTAGTGTGGTTAGTCAGTTTATGTCGGCTCCTCGTGTCCCTCATATGGAGGTCGTACTTCGCATTCTCAAATATTTAAAGGGAGCTTCTGCTTGTGGTATCTTCAATAAACGGAATGGCTATCTCTGAGTAGAAGGGTATTTTCATGCACATTGGGATGATTCTCCATTTGACAGGCGATCTATTGGTTACAGTACCTTTATGAGAAGTGTATTTTAGTTGAATTGCTTCTCATTTTCAGGGAAAGGTGGAGTCTAGGTTCCCCATTGCTGTAGAAACCTCCTAGACGAGGGAGATCGCCGAGCTGGCTTGCCTTCTTTCTCGTCTGCATGGGATTTCAGCCTAATCCTGTCATCAAGGACTCTCTGATTTGGAGATGGGATAAGTTTGTTTTCCCCCCCATGAGATCTTTCTTCTCTTTGATCTCAGTTTCTTCAGTCCAGGCCCCTCGTCATCCCACCGTTGCAGTCTAATCCTATGGAGCTCCCCCAAAGGTAGGTGCCTTCGCCTGGTTGGCTAGTAGAAACAAGAATCTGACAGTGGACGACTTATGTAAAAGAGGCATGATGCTCCCCAATATTTGCCTTCTTTGCTTCAAGGATGTAGAATTGGTATCAAGCTGGGGAGGTGTGGAGCAACATTCTTTGCCATTTCAGTGTGTTGTGGGTGCTGCCGTGCTCTTTGGACTCTTTATTCCAAGCTTGGCACTTGGCTGACCTGAGCAACAAGGCCTCTTCAAGGATCAAGGTGGAGGATTGCTCTTCTTGTGGTCATTTGGAATTTTTGGTTAGAAAGAAATGATTGCTGCTTCAGGAATAAAAAGTGTTCTAATCTAGGGGTGATTAATAGGTTAATGTGTGTATTAGGGAATGAGCGCCTTAAAGGTTGAGTGATCTTGTATTTGTATTTTTCTCCTTTGGTTTTCTTTTTGCCCAAGTGGCCTTAATAAAATCAGTATCTTTTGAAAAAAGAAGAAGAAGAAGAAGTAGAGTGTAATAGTTCGTTCAAGTGCTGAGGTAGAATACAGGTCGATGACCCATGCGATGTGTGCACTCATTTGGTTAAAGTTGCTAGTGTTGGTAGTATCGGTATCGTTACATGTATAGCTGGTTGGAGATATGGAAACATGTATCGGTATTGCTGATACCTAGAAGTATATCGCTGATTGAGGGAAACATTGGGGAAACACGAGGAAAATGGTGTACTTTCTCAATGAAACTTCAGGAGATGCTAAAATAATATTTGCTTATTTAAGAATCAAATAATTGCAAAAAAGATGCATACAAAATAAGTTTCTTTTTAATGAGGGTCTAAAAGCACGTAACGTGGACTTGGGGAAACATAGGGAAAATGGTGGAATTTTTCAATGATACTTTAGGAGATGCTAAAATACACACATCTGCATATTTAAGAATAAAACAGCAGCGAGAAAGAAGCGTATTTGCATATTTAGGAATCAACTAATAAGTTTCCCTTTAATAGGGGCCTAAAAGCATGTATTATTGACTCAGGGACACATTGGGGAAACATGGGAAAAATGGTGGAGCCATCCATCCATGCATGCACATACATACAAACACATGCATGATCCATCCATCCTACCATGCATGGATGCATACATACATACAATGACAAATACATATATGCGCACATGCATGATCCATCCATCCATCCATGGATGCACACACATACATCCATTCATCCAACCAACCATCCATGCATGCATACATATATGCACATACAACCATGCATTTCAACATACAACCATGCACTCATGAAAAAAAAATCGAAATGAAAATTTTTTAATAAACAGATTTCTGGCGATATTATCTAAATACTGTCGATATTGGCGACACAATTAACACCTAGAATTTACACAGTTGAAAATATTGGCGATACTTCGCAATACATCTTTGATACTTGGATTTGTTGATGCTACCGGTGTTATTGGTATCATCGAGCTGGAGATACCGATAATGTTGGGTATATTATCGATAATATCAGGGATACTCATAACAATTAAAGATGCTAATGTATGAGCTTGGGTTTATGGTTGATATTCCCATTAGGTTGTATTTTAATAATCAAGCGGCTTTTAACATTCCAAAAAATCCTATCTATCATGAGAGAACCAAGAACATCGAAGTAGATTGTCACTTCATCCGGGAGAAAATGGCTAGCAAGGAAATTTGCGCGCTATTTGTCAAGTCTCAAGATCAACTGGTAGATATGTTCACTAAAACTCTTAAGTAGTACTCATTTAGATGGTCTCTTTGTTAAGTTGTGCATTCATGATATATATGCTTCAACTTGAGGGGGAGTGACTGTGTTAAGAGATATGGGCCGTACCACTATACAGCCTTCCTATCTCTAACTTCTAGCTCTTATAGTTTATCATGAGTGATTTGGTACATAGTGGGTATTTTTGCTTTTGTTATTAATGGGCAAACTTGTAATTATTAATTTTATGATTTAATATAAAGGAGTGGTGGGGGCGTGTGATGCAACCTGAATCCTTCCCTCTCTCTCTCTCTATACACATGCATAAACTAGATTTTAATATATAAGTAGGTCCAAAGAATAGAAAAATATTCCCAGCCTTGCATGATTTTCTGGTCTATCTTCTTCCAGACTTGAAGCTGCTTGTTTTTTCCTGTCTTGGCTGTGCGTTCGGTGAATCAACCTTTACTGTGCATTTTGATGGGCAAATTCTTAGTTTTGTTGTGTACTTTTTGTCCCAGGATGCGGCCCATTGGCCAGCAATGGAAAAATGGCTTCAAGAAAGGTACGCAAAGATACATCCAGAATCTGAGCACAATGGACTATTTAGGATACTCGGTTATCAATGGCGTGTCCTTCGCTTTAATGAAACCACCCGACAAAGTGCAGTTAAAATCATGGCTGCTTATACGAAATCAGACCCTGGCACTGTGTACCTTATGCAGCAGCCCCTTTGTTTGGCTGTTCCATGTAAATTCCTTCACCTGCTCTTTATCAATTTCTATGCTTTAATTTCAGCTGAAAAACAATGAATTGGTAATGCATGTCGTTGTCTCATTGCTAAAGGACTTCTCTGTTGCTGCAGAATTGGTTGATTCAATCTCAACTAAGAATATTGCTTCTGTAGAGATAGTTTCTTGCAGCATGACATGCATTTTTACTGATGAGCTTTGGATCTTGCACCAGAACATTCCTTAACCTGGTAGCAGTGAAGGGCCAGCCCATCCCTAACCCCGGTTAAAGGAGGGATGATATCGGGTAGCATGCTGCTTGTTGAACTTCTGCCCAGGAGGATTCACAAAGCTAACCCCAAGCAGTTGGGACAAGGCTATTGTGATGATGATAATGATAATTCAAATCTTGCACTACCCACCCAGGGTTTGGGTGGATGGCTAGTGTCATAGGTTTGCTCCCCATAGACGCGAGTTCGATTCCCCAGCCCATGCTTTACCTGATGCATGTGGTTTGCAGGTGATTGCGTACATCCGCAGGGAATAGTCTCGTCTTAAAAAAAAGGGGCAGGGACACCCTGTTGTCATAAAAAAACTCAAATCTTGAACTCATGGGTTTCAATATTGTCCAATACATCCTAGTCGTATCGTTTTTGGTCCAAAATGATACGAGTCACCACATTGATATGGGACTGAAATGGGACTAAGTTAGATGGAGTCAGGGCAAGTTATACTCGTTTTGGTCCCCAGACAAGTCGCACTCTGAAACCGGTACTTAAATCCATGTTTGCACTCTGAACCACAATTTGAGTTTGTAACACGATGTAGTCAAATATGCTAGACTAGTTGAGACAAAAAAAATGCAAGTATAATTTCCAGTTCACATTTCATGAGAAGCTCGTAAGAGGGTCTTGCCTTCTCCCTTTTTTGCTCTAGACATTGTGTTGTTTTATCTATTGCAGCATTTGTTCTTCTGGTTTTTATATTTCGCGACTTTACAATTACCTGGTTTTTAGAAAATCGAGTGTGATCCACACTTTTAGGGTTTTTTTTTTTTACATTCTGCAGCTTTTCCTAGAAAAAATTGCCCCAGCTTTTTGTTGGGGAAGGAAAAACCTGGGAATTAAAACAGAAGTTTAGACCAATGTTTTAAAATATCGGCTGATATATCCCACGATATATCTTGTATCCCACTTGTGCAATGCGAAATGCACAGGTAGTGTACTGATATATCCTATATGTTTGATCTGGTGAGCATTATTAATTTCCGATCCCTTTTTTTGTTGAAATTATGTTAAATCAGTGCCAAATGGTTATAAACCATTGGTTCTTCATGTTTTGCATGAAAAATCATGGAGTTGGCACTTTGATTTCGAATTTTCGATATCCATTGGTTCTTCATGTTCTCCATGTTTTTTTTGAAATTTTCCTTTAACCAACTGTCAGTTGAGACTAATTTCAAAGTATTTAGGAGTATTTGATGAAATGATCATCACATACGCTCAAATTTCAAAATTTGAGTGTAGGTGGTCCGATTTGGGTAAAATTCGAAATTTCGTAAATTTCTCTCAAATTGCTTGCAACGTTGCACTCCAAACATGAAATCAAGCATGTATGAGGGTTGATCTACTGATTTGTTAAGTCCTTGTCAATTTTCAAAAAAAAAATTCATTTTTAATTAAAAATTAATAAAAAATTAAAATATTGATTTTTTTTTTTTCGAAATTTCCCTTCAACCAGCCATCAATTGAGACTAATTTCGAAGTATTTAGGAGTGTTTGATGAAATGATAATCACATACACTCTAAATGTTATGCATTCAATTTGAATATAGTTGGTTTTAAATAGCGAATAGCGTGTAGCGTAGCGTTCGCCCTAGGCTTCACACTACTTCTAGATTTTTAATTATGGTTGGGCTTGGTTGCACTGATTTTATGATATTCATCAAATTAGACTGCTTAAGAATAAAGTTTAACAAAATCTCATGATATTTGGTGCAACCAAACACAACCTAAAGTAATAAGAAAAGGTAATCATTAAGTTTAAAGGTAAAGAAAGAGCAATGAAACTGATTTAATATTGTTACTTATATCGTTTTTACTAAAAGCATTGAAACGATTAACTAATTTTTATTGAAAATAGAAAAATGTATCTATCATTAAAAACATTAATTGATTTTAATGTTGCAGTGAAAAATCACTTGTAATGTGAGCTACATAGTGTGCAGCGTAGTCTATGCGGCGTGTAGCGTATGCAAATTATCATGTAGTGTAGGCTACATGTGACTTAAGCTATTTTCATGAGCTACGTAACGTTAAGGTTAAGCTACGCTATGTAGCGTAAGCTACACGCTACATAGCATAGCTATTTAAAACACTTTTAGTCAGACAACGCATAGCTTAGGACCCTATACAAAGGAAACTTATTATGTGCACTTCTTTTTTTGAGATGTTATGATTTAAAAGTGTATATTAAGGTCTTCTTTTAACAATCCTTGAAGTTTCATTGAAAAGTTCAACCATTTCCCCAATGTTTCCCCATGTTTCCCAAAAAGTGCAATAAATTACCCGATACAAACAATATATCCCATGTGATAACTGATATGTGTCTGTATCCTAAGGATGTGATGCGTAACACGATATTGATATTTCGAACACTGGTTTAGACTTCTCTCAGGTTTTCCCAAACAACCAGGTGTATCAAATATCAACCAAACAAAATTTAATCATTCCCCAAGAAACACAAGGCTCTAAACATTCCCCAGGAAAAATAAAAACCATGGAATGAATTCCCCAGCAATCACGCCCTTGGGGGGTCATCGTCTTATTTGCATAAGTTGAACATGACTGGTGATGGCTATTATGATAACTGCTTAATCCATCACTATCATGTACTGGTTATCTAATACAAAATCCATGCACTCTTTTTTGGATGTCTATGTTACAATAGGCTTTTCAACAACAAAGGCTGTTTTCAATGGGACAAGTTGTTGACAAGTCATTGTTTTTTAACAGAACAGTGAAGCAACTAACCAAAATTTATGGAAATGTTATGAATTGGAACACATCCAACCAAGGTATTCTGTAATGGTTATGGTGGCTGTAACGGCCACTACTGTTACCTTTACGATATAGGGTGTAACGGCCATTACGGGGGCCGTAACAGGCCGTTACAACCTTTTTTTTTTTTATTGAAAAAAATCCGAAAAACCTAAATTGGCCCTGTAACGGTCCATTACGACTTTTACGGGGGGCATAGCAGGTCATTATGGGTCATTTTTTTTCCGTCTTATGACCCCGTAACGTGTAACGGTTGCCACCGTTACCTTTACGTAAGGGCCTTTATGGCACACCATGCATCCAACATCCGATACAATTAGGATACAAAATGGTGGAGAAACATGTCAGAATAGCTCAGTTTGCTACAACTGCATTAATTGAGAAAGTTAAAGGGTCTCATTAATTGGGTAGTGGTTTCTTCGAAATTTGGTGGTAAGTCAACTCGCGAGATAGGAATTGCTTGGTCCAGTCTAGTAGGGCAGCTGATTGGTTTCCTCCTGGTGATTAAATAATCCTTGGATCTTGGGAGGCCGTCAACCCTCCTACTTTTTGCAGCTTTATTCCTGTTTTACATATTTCTTTGTATTTTGGATCTTCGGTTTTTTGTTAGTAATGAAAGTCACATTATTCGCTAAAAAAAAGAGAAGAAGTCAGAATAGCAAATAGTGCTTATTGCTATAACATCTGGCTTTGACTTTTGTTTGACAGACCGACTGCTATGCCATTATGCCAAATAGGGGTTTGGCTGAATTTGCATATTCAGGATGAATGTTATCTGATGAATAGATCTTAAATTTCATATGGGGGGCATCACTCTCATTTGTAGATTTTCACTAGACTTCCAGAACTAACAAGTTGATATGCTATCAAGCAATGTCATTCTCTTATAAACATTGAGTATTTGTTCAACCATTTCATCATGTAGACTTTCTGAATAGGAGCGATTATTTCTTGAATATCAATTTCTGATGAATATATCTTAAATTTCATCTGGGGGGCATCACTCTCATTTGTAAATGTTCACTTGACTTATAGAACTAACAAGTTGATATACTCACAAGCATGTCATTCTCTTATAAACATTGAGTATTTGTTCAACCATTTGATGCGGACACAAGACCATTTAAAGTCTATCAGAGAAGAAAACGCACACCACAAGCATCTTCCTTGTGATTAGACGATCATTGAGGAACACTGAAGCCTTGAAGCCCCTACACATGTGGTTTGACACATAGAAGACCCCCCACATTGGGAGGACACGTGTGCAGGATGAAAAGAAGACCGAAGACTTTGTTGGACAATTTAACTGTTCTCGGGCACACGAACATTGCTTGCCTAGCGCCTGAAACGCACTGGATGTTTTCAGCCTACTTTGGGCGACCAATCGGGCGCTCGACCAAGCACCCAACTACCCGCGTGAACTTAGTTTTTTAGTTTATTTTTGCGAAACTTTTAAGGGTATTTTAGTCTTTTGGTTAATTTCTATTGCTTATTTAAGTGGATTAAGTCTTAAACTGGAATTTAGTTGATTGATTAATGAAAAGCAAGCCTTTGGTTGCCTCCTTCCTCTCTTCTCTCTCATGGAACTTCATCTTCTTCCTTGATCTTCTTCTTCTCTTTTCTTCTTGTGCCCCTTCAACTTCTTCCAGGATTTTTTATCTTTTGTTCTTATCATTTTAAATCTCTGTTTGTTTATTTCCCACGACCTAATCTGAGAATTGATCCAAACCCTAATTCAGATTTTCAAATCCCTAATCCGAGAAACCCTTTGATTCCTTGGACTAGTGATCCCTATCCCTTTGATTCCTCGGACTAGTGATCCCCATTGATCGATTGGGTTATGACTATGCAAGATCGGGAGGTTCCATCCCTCGCCGGATCCAACCCTAGTAATAATTGAACTTCACACTTCGTGGTTGTGATGAATGGCCCGCTCTATTGCATGTCTCCTTATGGTTTTCTTAATTTATGATGATTGATGCTAGATTTTATATTATTGTCTTTTATTTCCGCTGAATCATGTGTGTTCATGAGCATGCATCATAATTAGGGCATCCTACGTTACCATTTCATCACGTAGACTTTCTGAAGAGGAGCGATTATTTCTTGAATATCAATTTCTGTATAAACTTTCCTTACCTCCTGGGGATCTGGACAATTTGCAGAGCTGTTTCCATCATGTGGTGTCATTTCTATTCGAAATGTAACCTTTGGTTAGATGTGTTAGAGTTTTTGATCATTTATTGTGTTTCTGCATACAAGTATGCTGTCTATGTTTGGTATTGAATGATGATGCCTCAGATACTCTCCAAACCCAAAGCTTATGCCTACTTGTTTTGATTTCGGAGCCTGGTCTTTTGTGGTAATTTTGAACTACTGATTGATCTGCATGATTTTATCTGGCAGACTTAAAAAGTATGGTTTCAGCTGGTTTGGCTTCACTAGCATCTTGCAATTATGACTTCATTGGTGCAGTTTGCGGGAAGAAAATAATGCATGTTTTATGCATTGGTCATGGTGGTGGAAGCCTACCATTATTTTTGGCCAGTAAAATTCAAGGTGGGCTGCCCTTCCTTTTATTTCTTCATTAGATATATTAGAGATTCTCTATGTCATTTTCAGTTGTAGAGTTGATACTTTCCCAATGCAAAAGCACCAAGGATGTAGACATGCTAGGCTTAGAAGCACAAGATTTGATTGAGATAATGGAAAAGAAGAGCTGAAAACCCCTTCTCTGGCTAGATAATCTGCCATACTGTTAGCTTCCCTAGGAACATGCTGAAAAATGATGTGTGATGAATATGGTTGGAGCCTTATGGAATTGGACATGAAGCCAATCTTATTGTGTGCATTGCATCTATCATTTTTGTTTTGTTGGTTTCACTCTGTTAGAAAAATCTTCATACAATATGTTTTCTTTCTATGGGGGTTTTCTCGCTTAACTATGCTGATTCAAGAAAAAAAAAACTAGTTTTCATGATTTCATCATATAGAATTTTTTTTGGTTTGGAGGAAATTTTTTTGCCTATTGAAAACTTGAGCACACTTTGTGATGTTTTAAGAGTTTGCCAGTATTCCATCAACTAAGTTAAAGAAACTCATCTTGACTTGGGCTTGACAACTCCTTGAGCCTAGTTGACAGGATCTGGTTGGACTTTTTCTAGTTGTTTCAATTGAATCCCATATTGGAAGTGAAGAATTAATAATATATTGACAGTGAAGATGCCAGCCCCAAAATAGCTGGAGAAGGTTAAGATGATGATGATGATAGTAATATTGAAGATACTTTGTAAAAATTGAAGGTGTATACCAACAAACCAGCAAAAACAATGCAAGTTTAAAGACTTTAAGGTTGGATTTGAGTAGATTCCAAATGTGAAGAACTAGGTAATAGCAACTCATAGTGTAATACCCCGAAAATTTAGTACACGAGTAAGTACACGAGAGTTATAGTTCACACGTTAGAATTTAAATTTTAGGCCGCGTCGTTCATACGCATATACACACGTCACACTTCTATATGCATTCGAACATTTTTTTTAGGCCGTTGAAAACTCAGTATACTTAACTAAGCCAACAAACTGACCGTTAGAAGGATCTATCATTACTAGACCGGAAGATCTAACCTTCCATTATGATTTCGAATTTCGCGATCAATGGGAACCGCCGTACATCGTCCTGTACTCACGTCTGTCTATAAATCTGATTCGTACACCGTGTCCGTCACCGGACATATGCTTAGGCCAGCGAGTTCTCGACCCTATGAATCTGCTCGGGTGTGTTTGTAGCACTCTAGGATTTTAGAATAAATCAAATTATAGATTAGATAGTTATTTAATAAATTAAATAACTTTAATATTAATAAATTAATATTAAATAATCCGTAAGAAATTATAGTATGGCCCCTTCATTAAAATTGCTCAATATGAACCCTAGAATAGCATAGAAGTGTCAGATTTCGCAAAACTCATAAATCTACAATAATTTCGAAAGTGTCATTAGTTAAACTTAAGTTATAGAACCATTTCAAGTATCATGATTTCTGGCGATCATACTCGTACGAAACTCTATATATTAGTTTTAGGACACGATCTAACCATACACGTCGAATTTCAGCCCTCCGATCATTCTACGAATGTCCTACTCAAGAAACGGGCCATAAGTGGGCCATCTGAACTCGGATCTGCTTCATTTTTTGTGTCACACCTCAAATTTGAGTGGCCTAACCGATGGTCGGAGGGGATTCATCAAATACATCAAGGTGAGACCCCCGTGTGCTGTGTACACGGTCGACATGCGGGTTAAACGCGCGTTGACCGCGCTTCACGCGCACGCGGACGTCGAGTCCGTTTCGGACGCTGCTGTTCAGCGTCACCGCTGTTGCTTTTGTGGTCCCCACTGTCCATCACCGTGGACCCCGTCGGTTGATCCAAGCCGTCCATCTGCAGGGTCCCTCGCACGGACGTAGGCGGTAGGTGATCTCATCGGCTTCAGACGATCATGCGGCCCACTTCAGCTTCCCAAACGCGAGTAAAGGATTCAAGAAACTCCAAGATCGACAGATCTGCCATGCATGGGTGGGCCAGACCTCTTCCAAATCTTCGTGTGGACCCCACCTAGGTTTCCAACGGGTTGCTTGTGCAAAGGAATCCCCGAACTATTCGGTCTCCTTCTCCAACTCGAACCGGGATTTCTTTGTAGTCCGCGACTTCACCGCTTCTTCACCACCTTGGATGGTTATATAAGGCTCCGTCCATCGATTCTAAGCCTCTAAGAAACGCAGGACGGAGAGTGAGAAGTTGTGAGAAAGAGAGAAAGGGTGTGGGGCGTTAGAGAGGTAGAGAAAGAGAGTGAGAGGCGACTGTTGCCGCTGTTGCTGCTGTTGCTGCCGTTGCTGATGTTGCTGATCTTGCTGGGGCAGCAAGGGAGAAGAAGGAGAAGAAGGAAAAGAAGAAGAAAAGAAGAAAGAGAAATAGAGGAAGAAGGAAAAAGAAGAAGAAGAGAAGAAACGAGAGAGAGAGAGAGAGAAGCGGTGAGAGAGAGAGAGAGGGAGGTAGCTTTGCTGATGTTACTGATGTTGTGGGGACAGCACCCCAGTCAGCAAGAAACAGAGAGAGAGAGAAAGAGAAGAAGAAGAAAAGGAGAAAGAGAAAGGAAGAAAGAGAAAGAAGAAAGAAAAAGAAAAGAAGAAAAAAAGAAAAAGAGGAGAAGAAAGAAAGGAGAGAAAGAAAGAAAGAAGAAAGAAGAATGAAGGAAGGAGAAAGAAAGAAGAAAGAAAAAGAAAGAAGAAGAGATTTCCTCTCTACACCGAGTCGACTCGCTGAGTCAACTCAGATTCAAGTTGGGACTGGTTTGGAGCTTAGGAATCATCAGACTGTGAGTGATTCATCATAAAACTTTCTAGTTAATGTGTCTTCCATTTAATTTATGTTCTTCCCAAGTACGATGTTCAATTTCCATGTTATCCTTCAACATGGTTCGTAGGTAACGATCCATCCATCGATCTCTTTCTAACTTTAACGTAAAGTCATAAACTTGATCCTAGGTAAGGGATCCATCCACCTCCTATCTATATCCTTAAATTTCACCTGTCAATTATCCTTTTCTTATTGAATTAATTTTATCAAGTTTTCCTTTTTAATGCGCATGTCAGAATTCCACGATAATTCAACGTAGGATTTCATACAAGTGATGTCGCCAACATGCACCCCTAGATACACGTAGTATTCTCAAGATTCCACATAACGTTATTTTTAAATTTCTTAATCGACAACAACTTAGGTTTAGATAATGTACAATACATAACTCTTGGAACAACCTTAGTTATTCGTAACACTAAACCTTACGCGATGATTTTATTAAATTCCTTGATTGACAATAACTAAATTGAGACAAAGAATTACTTGAATAAAGTAAACACATGCATGGTGTGATTGGACTTGAATTTGATATGCATTGTATGCTTGAAGAAGTGTTTCCATGACTCATGACATACGCATTTATCATACACTGCGACAGAACAGGAGCATGGTTGATTTGACTCCTGGCGTGCATGGTTGATTTGCCGCCTCAGCTGTACCGGTTAGGTGAGCATGGTTGATTTGCGACAGGTTCCTAATGTTCAGTGGCAGCGAGTTCTGGTCGTTTCACTTATTGAGCATGGTTGATTTGCTCGGTTGGATCAGTGGTGCATGGTTGATTTGCCCACTGGCGTGCATGGTTGATTTGCCGCCTCGCTGTACCGATTAGGTGAGTATGGTTGATTTGCGACAAGTTCCTAATGTTCAGTGGCAGCGAGTTCCTAGACGTTTGTTGCTCTCACACGTATCATAACATTCATGACATCATGATGATCATGCTTCATTCATAATAAGACATAAAGTGTGTTAATCATCACCATAGCCTTGTATATTCGTATGATTCTAGCTGTTGGTATTTTACATCTAACATCTGATTAACTGGAATATTACCTGTGATGGAAATGACTTCACTGGGCTTTTAGCTCACCAAAATCACCACAGTTCTTGCAGGTTCACAGGAAAAAAAAAAGGGGGACATAGACGGAGCAAAGTACTGAGAGGCTCACATATCACACGAGCGTCGAATGTAATCGATTTGTTTTAGTTTTGTAAAATTCAATATAATAAGACATTAGTGGAAAAGAAACTTTATATTTGGATTTATTTTAGTCATGCGATGTGTGGAATGGAACTTCAAGAAATCTATGCTCGAATTTTCAATTCACACCCTGGAACTTGGACTTTGGGTTGTTGTACTCGAGTTACGAATTTCAGGGCGTGACACATAGTATCATATGTGATTCAAGGACCAGTAGGTCAAAAACTAGGTCATTAGTTACTACATAGAAACTCGTTGAATTTTATTAGTTGACTAAACATTGGTGTGAGAATTAAAATGTGTTGATGTGACCGTATCCTTTTTTTTTTCTTCATATATTTTTATTATATTTATCCCTTTTTCATTACTTTTCTGAAGGAGAACTTTGTGTACACGCGTATCTACCGCAATCCAAAATAGTGGGTGGAATCTTAATGACACATTTCAAAGTAGTCTTTCCAAAAGTTACATTTGAAATGCTTGCTATATTCCTGCCAGCCATCTCAAAATGTGGTGAGGGATATGCACACAGCGAACTCTAGGTGTGCACATTCGCATTGAAACCATGCCCTTTTCTAAAAAGTCCTAAACAGTGTCATATATATATTTTTTTTAGTGTCATAAATTACCATGGGACCGACACGCCTGGACTGAAACATGTGTATACCGTGCAGAGATGCAGGCGAGGTATTGTATAGAAGATGATTAGCTCATCCCCATCAAAGCAGGAAAGGAAAACAATCACCAATGCCAATCACGGGGAAAAAAAATTCATTTTGGCAACAAATTATGCCTCTTTTTCAGATGGATTCAAGCCTGTAGCTCAATGGGAGATGGAACATGTATCAACATTGATGTCTTGGGTTCATGTCCTTCTTACCCAAAATAAATTGAAGTCATGGTTTGCATTACAATTAGTAGAAACTTCATGATTTTCTAGCTTAGATCAGGGCCCTGTTGAAATGTTGTGAGATCACTCTATTTCAAATTATAATGTTGGTAGAACTTGAGTGGACCATTGTCGAAAGGTGCAATATATCCTATAAACCATAGATCAGGCTTGTTGAAGCAAACCCGTTGGACCCTCCTAAAATTTTCTGATATCACTCAATTTCAAATTATAATGTTGGTAGAACTTGAATGTTCCACTGTCACATGGCATAACAACAGCTCTTGTTAGTTTCTGTACGAGGCATGTAGAACAGTAGTGGAACAAGTCTAATGTTTTTTAACCATCAATCGTAACCCTGATCTAAATTCTTCTTCTCTGCAGGGGCAGTTGTCCATGTTGTCGAGATTGATCCTGTTGTCATTTCGGCCTCAGTTCAGGCTATGGGTTTCCCTGCTTCTGCAGTGAAGAAAACACCCACTGATTCCTCCCCCTCACAACCTGACACAGCCAATCAAGTACTGTGGAAAGGCATCTACGAACGGCTCTTTCTCTACGAAGCAGATGCAGAGAACTTTGTCCTGGACAACAATAATCTTTATGACTTGATCTTCATAGACGCTTATGATGGTGATGATATTTTCCCTCACAAGCTGTGGGACCCACATGGCCCATTTCTTGGAGCCCTCAGAAGCAGGCTCCATCCTGAGCACGGGACCGTTGTTGTCAACCTTCACGCAGACTCCGATGTTTTGACCCCAGATGGGAGTGTCTCACCCCATCCTTATCACCATATTCTACCCATGGGTAGGTATATCTCTCAAGTTTGCAGATCATACAAGGATGTGTTGTTAGGAAAAAGCATCGGCAAGAGGGAGGTGAGTCCCGGGTTTGCTTTTACTGTTTCAGTTCCTTGGCTTTACAACATTTCTCTTGTTGTTTGCAAAGGTGCCTGCTTTGATAGGCATTTGATTTCAGACATCCTCAGATCTAAATCCCGTTTAGTGGAAGATGCTCTTGACTTGCCGTTTTCCTCTTTACAGTACATAAAGAGAGATTTTATTGTGGTGGATTAATTGCTTATGAAATTGATAGTGTGGCGATCGCTCGTTTTACTTGCATTGAAAATGCAGGCTGTCTTCTTTCGATTATGCTAATAGATTCGTATGCAAATTCGATGGCATTTTTGATGTATTACGCAATCAAATTGATATTGTTAGTTGATGAAGTTGAAACAGCCAAATTGCAGTTTCCTTCCCAGCATTTCTCATTGAGGAGGCTGCTGCCGCAATCATGATTGTATTAATTTCAAGTTGTGCTTGAAATAATTTCAGTCTGAGAGGGCCAATCCCACGTTAATTTTCTTCCCTATGGTTAGATAGAATGTTTGGAATTCAATTCGCTTGTACATCCAAGCACTGTATTAGTTTTATGTGGTCATATGTTAGCATTGTTGTCATTTTGGGGCGCGTTTGGATATTCGTGGAACCCAGACACAGCCGTATTAGTTTTACATGGTAATTTGTTAGCATGGTTGTCAATTGGGGCGCATTTGGATATTTAGCGAACCCAAATACAGTAATGCAGGGCCATTTTCACACCGGGCTCGAGTGTGGTAGCTTGTGTGAAGCGGGAACATACTCGGGGCGGACGGCCCGTGTGAGGCAGGGTCTCACCCGTGTGAAGTGGGTGGCTAGTGTGATGCGAACCCATGTGAAGTGGGGCCCATGAAGGAGGGTTTGGTCGATGGCCTGACCTGTGTGAAGCAGGAGCTTAGGTTATAAGATAAATAGATTGGTTCACCACGCCCTATAAATTCAAGCTTTTAGGAAAATGGTTAGTCGACTTGCATCACACAACCTATTAAGTTTTACATGGGAATGTGTAGCACCGTGTCATATTAGTTTTACATAGTAATGTGTTAGCATTGTTGGCGTGTTTGGATTTCTTGGAACCCAAACATAGGTGCATTAGTTTTACATGGTAATGTGTTTGCACCGTGCCAAATTAGTTTTACATGCTAATGGGGTAGTTATGTTGTCACTTTGGGACGCGTTTGGATATTGGTGGAACCCATTTTTGCTGGCTCATGATTAGGCACCGAATCATCATTTGAGGAAGCTTTTGCAGCCAAGGCAAAATGAAGAGAGGCCCTAGGTCGATAATCCAGACCATTGATGTGTTTTACCGGTAGGTCATGGACCAAGAGCCGAAATTCTACTCTACAACACCATCAACCTTTCGGTTTCTGACCCTAAGATGGACGGTGCAAATTCATCTCAGAAGGGGTTGTAGAAATGGTCTGTGGATTCCTCTTATCGTCCATCCAATGCGGGAGTCAAACAGACCAATGGACTCGATTGCCTAATCATGGTGCTGATGTCCTACCCAAGTGGCATTTTGGTGGACAAGATGATATGGTGCAACCAGTATTCCAGTAGGAGAATTTTGAAGGAATGGTTCCAAAGATGCTACCTAATGCACCCTTAACGTCATGCTGAGTATGTTGTTGTCTCACATATTGCAGTGTGTCCGATGTAGTAGTTCGATCCTCGAAAATGGTTTTAGATACAAAGGGTACAAAAGAACAATGGTTTGGTTTATTTTTAAGGTCTGGCCAGGCTGTCATTGGGTGGGACCGTCAGCAGTTGTCCTGACCCACAGGACCCGATCGACCTGACCTGATTTTAAGGGGTCCAGGTTCAATCTGTCAGCCCTGTTTAGAAATTAGTTTGGGGTTCGAGTCCACCATTTTGTACCTGTTTAAAAATGGTCTAGTTGGGTTTGGGTTCGAGTCCACCATAAATTGCATACTGACGCTGACAGTGCTCTGTGGGTCCCGCCATGATTTAAGTGTTTTATCCATACCGTCCATATATTTTTTTCCGCTCATTTTGGGACCTGAGACAAAAAATGAAGCAGATTCAAATCTCAGGTCCACCACACCGAAGTAAAACAATGGCCATTGAACGTCCACTATTGAAAACTTCCAAAGGCCTACTGTAATGTGTATTTTACATCCAACCAGTTGATTAGGTCACACAGACCTAGATGATGGGAAAACACAAATATCAGCATGATCCAAAACTTTTGTGGGCCCCCAAGAAATTTTTAATGGTGGAGGTTAAATCACCACTGTTTCCTATGGTGTGGTCCACCTGAGAATTGCATCTGCCTCATTTTTGGGCTCATGCCGTAAAATGAGCTGGCAAAATGGATGGAAGGGTGTGGATAAAACACATACATCATGGTGGGGCCACGGAACGCAGTCTAGCATCCCGTGTTAGTATGCAATCCGCGTCCGTACTGTGCCCTGTATCCATTACAAGCTGTGCAAATCAAGATTTACGTCCAACCCGATTAGGGCTCTCAATGTAGCGGGTCAGATCTGAGATCCAATTCACTCTAAATCCGTATAATGCGGATTTGGATCTTAAAATAGGTCCGATTAGTAAATGGACCGGATTTGGATCTTAAAATAGGTCCGATTACTTAAATGGACCAGATATGGATTCACAGGAACATATCTGAGTTCGATCCGTATCCTATTAAGATCCGACTCATTGTTACTTTACTGTATATGTTATATTCATGCTGACCACCCGTTTTACAAGTTATTTTAGGCCAGGTCGACCATAGCATAGTAAATAGTGGGATTTGCATAATTTTTCTACTAAATTAAATATATTATATTATATATTTTATATCATATATATTTTTAGATTTGTAATGGAAGTGGATTCGGACCTAGATCCGACTTGAATCCGATGGTTATATGGATTTTGGATCGGAAATGGATCTAACAATTTATAAATGGATCGGATATGGATATCACCTTTTGGATCCGTGTTGGATTCGAGTCCGATCCAAATCGGTCTACAGATATACGGACTTGGAGCCGGATCCAATTGGATCCGATCCAGATCCGACCTATTGAGAGCCCTAAACCCGAAGTGAGGGGCCCAAAGTGATGTTTACATTACATCTAATCCCTCCATCATGCGTGACCCATTATGTTCTTCGGACCTGCTGGGGAACCTAGGTGGGTCCCACTATCATGTTTGTGAGAAATCTACCCTGTCCACCCATTTTGTGAGCTCATTTTACGACGTGTGACCAAAACTGAGTAGGATCCAAGACTCAAGTGGGCCTGCACAAAAGGAAAAGGTGTGTAGGGAAATTCCAAACCTCCATGGGTCCACAGTGATGTTTATATGCCATCCATACCGTTCATAATGCCATTCCTACTGAGATGAACAAGAATATTTGACACTCAATCCTCACGTTTTTGGCCCACTTGAGTCTTGGATCCTACTCATTTTGGTCACACATCCTAAAATGAACTCACAAAACAGGGTGGATGGGGTGGATTTCTCACAAACATGATGGTGGGCCTCACGTAGGTTACAGTGCAGGAACTTCCTGCGAAAGCCTTTTACAGGAAATCCGCGTCCATGTTCTTCCAGGAAAGTGAAGTAGTTGGATCCAGAACTCAGGTGGGCCACACCACAGGAACAGTTGCAATAGGGAGCAAAGGAGTTCCACATTATGGACGCATATGATGTTATGCACATATCATCGGTGGGCATCACACATCGTGTGGTAGGTTAAGATTAGCCTACAAAGCTTTGTACGGTATCCAGCCTCAATTTCCCGGACACGATTGTGTAGTGAGGGGCGTGGTGTGGATTCTCTGTGGGGCCCACCTTGATGAATTTATTTTTTATCCACCCCATCCATCCGTTTTTCAAGATCATTTTAAGGATGAGCCAAAAATTGAAGCATATCGAAAGCTCAAGTGGACCACACCACAAGAGACCGGGGCAATATCACGCCTACAATTGAAAACTATTTGGGGGCCACAGAAGTTTTGGATCAAGCTTGTATTTGTGTTTTCCCATCAGCCAGATCTGCATGACCTTATGAACAGGTTGCATATCAAATACACGAATCAGATTGCGAACGTAGTTACTCATCGTCCTGAGTAAACTCAGTTGGCCCACTAAGAATGTATGTGGCTTATCTACACCGTCCATCCGTTTTTTCAGCTCATATTAGCGGTTGAACCCAAACTTTAAGCATATCCAAATCTCAAGTGGATCATACCATAGGAAACAGTTGGAATAATGATTTCCACCGTTGAAACCTTCATAGGGCCCACAGTGATGTTTGTTTGTCATCCAACCTGTTCATAAGATCCCAAAGACATGGATGAAGGGAAAACACAAATATCAGCTTGATCCAAAACTTTTGTGACCTCCAAGAAATTTTCAATGGTACAGGTTCAATTCACGGTGGCCCAAAGAAGGGAGGCGGATTAGCTACTGACAAGTTGAGTATGGCCCAAAGAAGGGAGGCGGATTAGCTACTGACAAGTTGAGTAGCTATCTAGCTAATGAAGTGATGTCACCAACTTCTGTGGGGCCCACCATAATGTATGTGCTGTATCAACCTTGTCCATTCATTTGGAGAGAGCATTTTAAGGCACAAACTAAAGAATGAGACAGATCTAAAGCTCAAGTGGACCCTATCAAAGAAAACAATGAGAATTGATCTCCTACCATTAAAAACTTCTTCGGGCAACATAAATTTTCGATCTAGCTGATATTTGTCTTTTTCCTTCTTCCATTTCTGTGTGAACTCATGAACAAGTCGGATCTCAAATAAACATCATGGTAGGCCTAGGAAGGTTTCAACGGTCGTATCATTGTCCCCACTATTTTCTTTGGTGGGGTCCACTTGAGATTTGGATCTGTCTCATTCTTTAGTTCATGCCTTAAGATGAACTCTCCAAATGAATGGACGGTGTGGGTATAACACATACATCACGGTAGGGCCCATAGAAGTTGGTGACGTCACTTCAGTAGCGAGATAGCTACTCAACCTGTCAGTAGCTAATCCGCGTCCCCAAAGAAGGTTTCAACGGTGGACGGTGGACGTCATTAGTCCCATTGTTTCCTGTTGTATGGTCCACTTGAGATTTGGATATACTTAAATTTTGGCCTCATGCTCTAAAATGAGCTGATAAAACGGATGGACGGTGTGGATAAAACCAATACATCATGGTGGGCCCCACAGAAAATCCACACCAGACCATACCGTGGTGAGCTCCTCACTATACAAGCCGCGTTCCAAATCCCCTGATTCCCCTAACCTACTCGAGCCGCCTCGTTCTCTCTCTCTCTCTCTCTCTCTCTCTCATGGCGTCTCAGAGCAGAAGAGCTTCTCTGTCTCTGCCCGGGTCGAGCAGCAGCAACAGCAACGACGGAATCCTGGCTAGGGTTTCAAACTCCATATCCCAATCTCCGATCGTCCATCAAGGCAAGAGGGCCGCGTCTGAAGCAGCCTTCGCCGCTAAGAAGCTCCTGAAGAGCACTGGAAAAGCTGCTTGGATCGCTGGGACTACATTCCTCGTCCTCGTTGTCCCTCTGATCATTGAGATGGACCGAGAGCAGCAGATGAACGAGCTCGAGTTGCAGCAAGCCAGCTTGCTTGGCACGCCCCCCATCATCCCCCCCAAATGATCATCATCACCCACCACCGTCAGATTCGATCCCTTTTTCTACGGTTTTGTTTGAAGATCCTTTACACCATTTCGTTTCAGTTCCAGTGATTTTTTTTTTTATTTTTGCCATTTTCAGGGCTCCGTTAATCCGGTTAGGGTTTCGGCGGCGGCAGCGTTGGGCGTGGTCAGGTTAGGGTTTTTGTTGCGTTTGGTCTATGGCGGAATCTGATAGTTTACAAATGTTTTCTTTTTCTTTCTTTTGTCGAGATTAGGGATTTTCGAATAGATTTGTGATCGATGGCATTTGAGTTAGATATGTGGTGTTGTTGGATTTTCATCTTTGTGATTGTGCGAATCTTGCAATAAACACTTGTCGGGGCGCGTTTGGATGCGTGCTATCAAACTGAAATGCAATTGATAATCTGATGGAATGGAAATAACCAAATTGTGTTTTCCTTCTGTGTCATTCATGTTAAGACGGTGTTTGGGGTGGGTTTAGGGTTTAGGGTTTAGGGTTTAGTGCGAGTGAATTGAATTGCGAATTTTCAATTTAATAAAAAAAGGAAATGACAGAAATTGATGATACTTCCCAGTATTCATAGCAAGGAAGTATCCAGGCAAGTTGCAGTTTTACAGTTCTTTCAAGTTTGATTTGGAAGTCTGATTGCAATTCAGAGCCTACACTCTCAATATGAATCCCAAGGACACTGCATTTTCCCCTTTGTTAGACTAGCAATCACAATTCTATTAGGGAGTGCATCCAAATGCACCCAAGGGTCTCAGTTCCAATTTGCAGTTGTGTTTCTTTCAAGTTGGAATGAGGGAGCACTCTTAATTTTTGTCATTTCCGTTCATTAAACCGAATACTCACAATTCAAATTCATTTGTGCATCCAAATGCAGCCTAAGTACTTAGGATGCCAATGTGTGTGGGACATGGAATTTACAGTTAATATAGGAGATAATATCATGGGTTCACATTAATGTTCTAAAGCCTGGACGCAGTTTGGTCCAAACCTAAATGCATGTTGAGTAGTGGTTGGTACTTGGTAATGTTTTGTTGCTTTTGAATAAATTTGGTCATGGACTCGAACCTGCATTCCCCATTTAAAATTTACAGACGTGCGATTGAACTGGCTTGTCCAACCAGGAGAAACAGCTGGCCTAGATGTTTGGATGAGTTCTGAGCTGTTTGATTTCTTGCCCAAAATGGGTTTGTCAGGACCTGACCTGTTATAGTGAGGAGTCTTAGGGTCCTGCATATCAGCCAATGTATACTTTTTTTTTTGAATGGCTATGAATGATTTTATTATGTAACTGCTTGACAACTGCCAAGACAGAAAAAATACGACTCTTAAAAAGGTTACAGATCCAGAATAGAACAAGCTACACTCATATCAATATGAAGAAGATCAACAGTCCATTCAGATATATCTCTTTTTGTCTTCCAAAAATCTTGTTCCCATGATTTCTGCTTGTTGTCAAAACAGCATGCATTGTGTTCACCCCAAATGTTCCAAAGGCAAGCAAGAAGGCGTAACCGCCATAAAATTAACCCATCCTTCACCAAATGAACTCCATGCCACGCCCATAGTAGTTGCGGAACTGACTGGGGCATTATCCATTCCACTTCAGATATTGGCAGAATATGATTCCAAAGCTGATTAGCAAAGGGGCAGTGGATCAATAGATGATTGATTGATTCCACATGGTACATGCAGAGAAGGCATATATTCGGAAGAGATATTCCCCTCTTCTGAAGGTTATCTATCGTTAGAATCGCTTCTTGTCCGCCAGCCATGTGAAGGAAGATACCTTTGAGGGAGCTCCGTAGAATTAGAAAGCGAAAGGAATCACTCCACCCAGGACATTCGTTGAGGGCCGTATCTTGTTGTAAAAGGATTTAACCAAGAATGAACCGGAGGAGGATGCCGACCATACCAATGAGTTGGCTGATTCCGGAGTAGGGAAATAATGTTGGAGACGCACCAATAGGGCTTGCGAACTCCTATGCCTCAGAATCTGATAGGCCCCTCTTACATGGAGGACACCATGCCCCTCTCCTGCCTTCAAAAGAGAAAGATCTATCTACGGTGATATTCTTCGTCGAAGATGGAGACGCCAAGGAAGGGAAATCCTCTGCTAAAGGCCTGCCTCTGCACCATATGTCCTCCCAAAACCGAATCCGGGAACCATTCCCAAGATTGAAAGATGAAACTAGCTATGACCGACATGGTAACTAAGGTGATGGCCTTAGGCGCGGTTGTACATTGTCTTCTTGATCTCCCACCCCCTCTTTTCCAATTTGTACTTTTGTGTGTTTACTTCCTTCCAAAGCCTGCCTGCTTCAACTCCAAATCTCCATTGCCACTTGCCGAGCAAAGGCACATTCATCGAATCAAGGTCTCTTAGGCCCACACCCTCATTGACCAAGGGCAAGCATACCTCTTCCCATTTTAAAAGGTGGAATTTGTGTTTTTCCTCAGCCCCTTGCCACGTGAAATCGCTTTGCAACTTTTCAAGTTTGTCTAGCACTGTTTTTGGGCACCTGTAGAGGGACATAAAATACAAAGGTAGATTAGAAAGGGCCGCTTTTATTAGAGTAATGCACCCGGCTAGTGATAAATGCCTCCCTTTTCACCTTGATAATTTCCATTCGAATCTCTCAATCACCTTACTCCACAAGTGCTTCGGAGGTTTCTCCAAGCATAGTTGAAGGCTCGAATAGGATGAAGGAAAGGATCCAATTCCACATCTGAATACTCTTGCAAAACTCGCTAATTCTTCTTTAGATAGACCAATCCCAAGCGTCTCACACATGCTTGTGTTTATTTTCAGCCCTGAAACCTCTTCGAAACACCCCACAATTTTCCTCAAATTGTCTATCGTGGCCTTCCGAATTTTCAGCAAATGTATATTGATGTGCAGGATTTGGTAAACGTGGATCCCATGGTTGTTGGATCAGAGCTGTTGATCCAAGGGCCTGTCCATGAATGGGGATGCTTTTGGAATCTTCTGGCCTGGGAGATTGTGCTGGACCTACAATCTATTTACACCATCTGTCTTATGAATGCCTATGTTGTTCACATCCTTCATGAATGGGGGACTCCCCAGAGATCTCCCAGGTTGGGAGATCCAAAACCTTTGATTGGTGGCCCTACAGATATAATTGCACAATCTGTTGTCAGAAATGAATTTGTTCTAAGCGTGGTTGCTGGGAAACCTGTTTTCGAATATCTATGTTTCTCACGTCTTGTTTCCAGCATTTGTTTCATGCATCTGTAAGATAGACGTTTTTCACTTCAGTTTCTTGCATTGTTTCCTCTTCTGTTCCTTGCTCTAGACAATTTTTTTTGAAGGGTAACAAAGAATTTTTATTGAACTAGCACTGAGCTGGTGTAAAAATTATAGACAAAGCAAGAAACTTAAATTAAAATAATTTAAGGACTTAGCACATGAACGGCATTTCAAAACAAAAGATTTAGCCATAAAAGACACCTCTGCATACTTGCTAGAGATATTCCAAAAGCATCTGCTATTTCTCTCTCTAGATGGCGCACCAGGTAGCTATAATGGTCAGTCTCCAAAGAGTAGTAGTCGTCCACATTCCTATCTTCACACCATGCCAACTTGAGAGTAAAATCTCAACAGATTCATGCACGGTCCAAGACATAGCAGAGGAGTTAATAAACTGACACCATAGCTTCAAAGTGAATTTACAATGAATGAATAGGTTTCCAGACAATGTTTCTCCTCAGTGATGAGGAATTCTATTTTCAAACACCTTTTCTTCGCCAAATTCAAACACCCCATGCATGAGAAGGCGCGGGATCTAGGATTTTCATAGGTTAGTTCCCACAGTGAATGCTCCTTGGTCAAAAATCTGTTGGGTCTCCTATCAGGTGGGTCACTCGTACATGATAAAAAACTGATGTCCGTTGTTCAAAATTTAGTGTGCATGCGCCACACCTGCTGAGCAGGACAGCCTGTTTCTTAGGATGGAACATGTTCTGAGGGGAGTCTGATGAAACATCGACGATCCTGCCTATGTGTTGCCACACTGTGTGTTGTTTGTGTTTGGTACTTGATGGGGCTTCTGGAATTAGCATTCCTGTTCCTAAGGCATTTTTTGCCATTCCCTTTCAGCTGACGCTTGAGAGATTCCACAAATGGAAATCTCATCTCTTCACTGTTATAATTCACCATTAATTCATTACAATGATCAGACATTATTTTGTTCTGAATGTCTCAGCAATGCTTGGGACAACATCATCTTGTCTACACTTGGGAGTGATGTCATGGGCCTGGGTGTGTATTTGGCCATCTGTGCATGGTGGCTGTGAGGGTCATCTGGTCCTGTATTTGAACTTTCAAGCATGATTGTACCAGGTATCAGCAACCATCGCATGCGGATCTTTCTGCATGCTGGCAGCTGTGTTTTGTTTTGAATGGGAGACTAATATGCATGTTTTAGGACCATTTGGATTTACTTCCAGAAAAGGGGTTTTCAAGCCTGTTCTTTTCAGACGAAGACTGTTTTTTAACTAGTGGGCTTTTTAGCGCCTATTTTGTCGAGTGGGGGATCAGATGGGGGGTTTGCAAATTGCATCCAAACACATGGCACCAACTGCGACTTGGCTGAAAATGGGTTGAGGCCTCCACTACCACTTTTGTGGGTGTGTCCAAACGGGTCCAAAAATGCTCCCAAGTGATAGATCCCATCGATCTGGGGATTATAGGTATGTACCCTAATACAATATTTCAATAGACACAGAAATGTGACGGTTCAGCGTTCCAAATGATGAGGCTGTCTCACTTCAGTGGCGACCTAGGCTTGAGCTTCAGTAGTCAATTACTAACCCTGCGATGAAACAGGTAATTTGAGATTAACCTTCTTTTAAGCTTCAACTTAATTACTAACCATAACCGTTGAATGAAACTGGTGATTTGAGATTAACAGTCTTCAGCAGTTGCTAAAATCAGTTACGACAAATAAATAATAATAAATAAATAAATAAATAAATAGAAGTAAATGATATGAGAAGGGGTTTTTACCGTAAAATCCATCTCTAAAGAGAAGATGCTTTTCAAGTGGAAAATACCAAAATGCACTCGTTTAGTGTTTTTTTTTTTTTTTTCTCCCTTCAAAAGGTAATTAAGTCAATGGAGTCCACGTGGTATGAATATCTAAAATATGAAACACACCATGATGTTCACACCACCCAAAAATCTGGCTGAGTGAATCACAAGATGGACTACACATGAATTTAAATGCTTTTGAGCGGTATATATTGCCTTTTATGGTTTCCCCATCTTATTAGTTTTGGTTCTTTGGGTAATCATGGTACGGGTGCATCTGTTGTACAGGTTGTATATCAGACATATACCTTGTGGGCCCCGCAATTCTCGATTCACTACTTTGTAAAGAAAAAAAAAAAACTAATATGTGGTGTTTAAGTAATTTCTCTCCTCAATTAGCATTGCTAGGTAATTTCAGTTATTGCAGGAATTATTTGGTAAAATCCTACTTTTATGAGGAGTTTTGTCATAAAATTCCTTATTCAAGAATGCTCCGGTCTCAAATAGGAGTGTCGATGGTGCCGGGTTAGGGCTGGACCAAGTTCTGTCCAAGCCCGGCTGGAGCCTTTATATAAGGCCGGGCCCAAGCCCAAGTCCGAGTCTGAATAAAGTTTGGTAAATAAAGGGCCATTTTGATGGGGCCCACGTCACATTTATCTTATGATATCTGATCCGTGCATTTGGTGGGCCCTCCGGTCAAGAGAGAGGAGAAGAGAGGAGATGGACGCCACTGCTGCAATGGTCGAAGGGTCAGCTGAGGGCTTGGTCGGTTTAGCGCAGAGAGAGGGCTCTTGCGAGGAAAATATGTTATTTTAATGAGTTACCGTCTTGGGTGGGCACTACCATGGTTTTATGTGAAATCCAACCGACCGACATGTGTGTCACCTCATATTAGGCCCAAAGGCCCAGAAATCACTCCTGTTGGCGTTTAAGGTATACCAAAAGCGTACAAGTCAACGCCTACCCTTCAAACTATTTCCATTTGTGTGGTCCACTTGAACAATGATGGGCCTGATGTTTGGGCCTTAGTCCTACGTTTTGGTGCTATATCTAATGGTTGGAATGGATTATATATAATCATCACAGTGGGACTTGTAAATATCAAAGGTGGACGTCGCTCTTCAAACTGTTTCTCGTGTGGCCCACCTGAATCACTGGTCAACCTGTTTCTCGTGTGGCCCACCTGAATCACTGGTCAACCTGATTATTTTGCCATATGCATAACCTGGTATGTAAAATCTAATGGTTGGAGTGGATTTCAGCTACCTCATTACGGTGGGCCTCATAAGAAATCAAGGGTTGGCATTCATCACCAACCGGAGAAAAAAACTTTTCACAAAGAAGAAGAACAAAAAAGAAAAATTCGAAGGCACGGTCTTTATTTTTGATATGGCCAATTGTGATGTGTATATGAGATTTGCTTTGACCATTAGATGTGTAATTCCATTTTAAGCCAAGGGTGACAAAAATTAGACTTGCCTTGTGATTGAGGTGGGCTACACAAAAGGAAAGAGTTGCTAAAGGAAATAGTTGCTAGAGAGAAGTCTGCCCTTGATTCTTACCAGACCACCATGATGATTATATAAAATCCACTCTAAATGTTAGATGACACACTAAAATTTGGGCACAAGGTCCAAAAATCAGGCCCATATGTAATTTAGGTGGGCCACACTAAGGGAAACAGTTTAGAAGGTGACCATTGTCTTGTATATTGTTTATTATTGTGTGACTCACTTGAATTAATGATGGAGCTGATTTTTGGGCCATGGACCTAAAAAATGGTGTGACACACCTAATGGACGGTGTCCTATGGCGCTAAGGGAATAGTGGGCCTAAAATGGTGGGAGACACACCTGATGGTCAGCGTGGATTTAGCATCAACACCAAAGGTAGAGCCCGCCCAAACAACATACCACTTTTCCATGCAAGCCTGAAAATGAAATGAGACAGATCCAAGATTGTAGTGGGCCACACCATAGGAAACAGTGAGGATGGAAACGCCCACCTTTCAAACCTTGCTAGCACTCACCGTGACGTTTAAATGCCATCTAACACCTTCACAAGGTGATTCCTACTAGGATGAAGGAAAAACAGAAATGCCGGCCTAATCCAAAACTAGTGTGGGCCACAAGAAAGTTTCAATGGTGGGCTCACAATCCACACTATCTCTTGTTGTGTGGCCCACTTGAGTATTGGATTTGACATATAAAAGATGTTTTTACAGGCGTTGTTCTCGGGTCATTGACAGTTCCATATTAACCCTATTGAATATTAACCATGGATGTTTTGTGTCAAAAGTTTCTTGCTGTGGTGTCTGAATCGGGTCTTGAATGTTAGTCTGGTTATGTTAGGGCGCTTTTGTATGCACTCCAAATTGCAGGTGGTTTGAATATTTTGGCAAAACGAATGACCGTCTGTTCTATTGGGCAATCGGGTATTGATCTGGGGTGGAAAGAATTTTAAAAATATGGAGCTGGTCCACTCAGCAGGCATGCGACACTCAAAATCAACGGATAGCAAATGATCTGACTCAACTAACAGCTGTGGCCCCCACCTAATGAGCACATCCAAGTCAACACTTGGAACTAATAAAGATCAAATATCTAACCATCAAGTACATGGTGTTATCTAACAAAATAAGACTAGTTTATAATCCAAAAATCAGATTTGGTTGTACAATCCTGACCTGTTGATTTGCTTAAGTTCCCACATATCTATAACAAAACAGAGAGAATGCAAAGCTTTCTGATGCCAAAAGGCCCTTGCCCCAACGCCTCCTTTACCTTTTAGAACTTATTTTTTTCTTGTTATTCAAAGAAGTCAATTGTTCAGAGAACCCGTTCACTGACAACCAGAAGCATGCTAGGACCCATTTGATTAAGGCCTTAGTATTTTTTTTTCTTGCCTTTTTTGGCCTTGAAAAAAGATATCATATACATTTTCAAAGGAAAATGATTGTAAAAATGTTACGTGTGTGAAGTTAACAACCTACGGAGAGATCAAACTTCTGGCAAACAAAACACCACCAAGTTCTCAATTGCATGACTATGGAAATTATGGAAAAATATAAAATGAATCCAAATTTTTCAAAAATTCCAGAGCTGCCTTTTACCTATGGCCCACTTGAGACAAAGCACCACTACAAAGCGCTTGAGCTTTCTTGGGTTTCCCTGGAGCCAACTGAGTATCAGGCTGCAACATCAACCAAGTTGGTTTGTTAGACCTAACAACAAAACAACGATTGGCTATAATTTTCTCTTTGACATCAAATCTACCATATGCCCATATTCAAAGACTGAACAAGAGCAAAAGTGTGTTATGTGGTTAATAAAGCTTTAGGATCTGTTTGGACATGGGCTGAATCATTTTCCGGAGTATTGTTATGCCACCCACCTCACATGGGCTGCCCACCCCGAGTGTGTCTCGCTTCACACAGGCTACCCCAGTCGAGCTTGTGTGAAAATGCCCCTGCATTAGTTGTTGTTATTATTATTATTATTTTTTTGGCTTGGGTGTGTTTGGCTTATCAAGAAAATCTAATCTCCATGAAGTTTAAAAGGGTGTGCTTTTATTTTTACTCCATGAAACAAAAACGAGAGTGATTGAAGAATTTGCTTTTTACCTCCTTGACAGGTTCTTCCTTCTCAGACAAAATCAACTCAATATGACAAGGTGATGACATATAGGCTGGCAGAGCAAAGCACATCATCTTGTTGTTAATACTAGAGCACAAATTCACAAAGCAAACCAAATAGTATTGATAAATGAGATAAAAACTTATGGTGGATCCTTCCATGAGCACGGTACATTCAGTGGCTCTACTTCTCGGCTTGATTCACCTGGATGTGAGAAACAAACAATGTCTCCACATCAAAACCTTTCACTTGCAAATAACATTTATTATCATATAACATGCCAAGGAAGAAACTAGGCGGGGTAGAAGAAGATAGTGATTAGCTTTAGTAAGAGAAATTAACCACAAGGATAGGGTACAACATACATCGGTGTTACTCTCAGCATTCTTGAGCAAGTCCAGGATGAGCTTTGCAGATTTATCTGGCCAGCGGCCCTGTCCATTTGAATGGCTGTTCTTTGCTTGGGCAGTACAGCCAACACCCCCACAAAATCGCTGGAAGGGGATGGCTTGTTAATGAGCAATTACATCCTCAAGATACCTTTTCGGCTTCACCAGGGGCAACTTTCTAATTGCATGGGCAGTCTCCCTGGTATTCTGATAGGAAAAAATAAAAGATGAGCAGAAAAGCACCTTATCTTAGTCCCTTCTATACCATAGAAGTGCAGAATCTCGATTTTCAAGTCGAACTATATATACAAAAAGCGGATTGTCATACACACGGCCTGTTGGAGGCACCCTCCAAAGGGGGGTTTGAGGCATAAAGGCTGATTTGATCCAAACTGTTTTTATGTTGTGCATTTTGATACATTTTGCAAATCCCCGTCTCATCTCTCGCTGGACAAAGTAGGCGCTAAAATGCCGAGTTGGCAAAAGTGCTTATTAGTTTTTTGTCAAGTAGACCGAAAAAAGAAGCACCCCCCAGCCCCTTTTTTTTTTTGGAAATTCCCTTCTAAGGAATTGCATTAAACGGGCCCCTAAAAACCAAGTGACCAAAACAGAGGATACCCATAAGAAATTTGCACCATTATTATAGTAGAAATGCAGATAAGAGAAAAAGCATCTCAATGTAGTAAGATGGGATGCCAGACAAGGGCCAGACAATGGGATAGAATCGAATGTAGAATGATGGAGACTCTTCAACCCTATACATGGCATAGTCGTACATCAATCAAGACTGTCCCAATCCCTGAGCTAACTGTGGATAGAGAATGAGCTAAAAATTAATGGGAAGATAATATTAAAATTTAGATTTTTTTTCCTTTGAATTCGGACCTCTCACTGTTTTACCCTTAACCATCCATTTGATAGCCCATTCATTGCATGGTTAGCTTTGCTTGGTCAGTATGATTTTATGGCTATGCTCCATACACAAAGGGACCCACATTTTTTATTTTCTGGATAGCCGTATATCAGTGCCACATGTGAGGAGGACGAGTTACTACCATATTTTAAGTTGAAAAAAATGTAACATAAGAGTCTACCACCCAAGCCCGCAGCAGCATCTCAGTTGCAGTACTAGGTCTCCTGAAACACCATGCACTCAAGAATCTAACAGTGGCTGCCCAAACATTGAAGTACACAGCAGAGTTGCAGCACTTGGTAGTTTTGAAGTCATTAGCATAGAAAGGCAACATAGGATGGAAGAAGCAGAACCCCAGAAATAACTTCCCCCAGAGAGTAACAGTTTGGAACATAGTGTAAACCCTGATTGATCCCCGAAAATAACCAGATGCAAGTATGCAAATTTAAATTCCTCAAACATTACCAAAGAGACAGTAAGAGCAGCTTAATAATCAAGGAACCTATCACCTTAAGATGACAAATTATTGTCAGAACCATCTAGCACTACCACAATATACAGTGTTCATCCAAAAAGTAAATGACAGAAATCATCTAGCACCAGCATAATATACAGGTGGTCATCCAAAAGTGACAGAAACCTCAGGGCCTGTTTGGCGTTGCTTCTAGCAACTGTATACTTGATTCTCAAGAAATGATTCTTGAGAATTTCTTATGTGACAAAGTGCATGTTTTCTGGTAAACATGCATAAGAAAAAAACAATTTCCCCATGAAGGTTTCAATGGTCGGAGTTGAATCCCACTGTTTTCCATGGAGTGGCCCACTTTAAGTCTTGCATCCACCTCATTTTTATAATCATATCATAATATGATAGGGTGAAACGGATGGACAGAGCGGATGTCGCACAGTCACCAGTGGGCCCCACAGCAATGCAGGCGGGAGGTATAGGAAAGTTGTGTCCATCTGCAAATGAGATTTGCAAAGCCCATGCACATGTACAATACAATTCATGTGCGCACAGCGATGCAGGCGGGAGTTATCGGAAAGTTGTGTCCGTTTGCAAATGAGATATGCCAAGCCCACAGACATGTACAATAGAACTCATGTGGGCACCACACGTTTGCCATCATGGCACGCAGGTCCGATATCCAATCCATCCAGTAGAAAGGCACCACTATATCGATGCCCTAGCCCAAGATTGAGGTTGATCCACTGGCTAGAGGGCCTCAGTTTGCAAAACAAATGTACAGCTCTAAGATACTTGGCTGAGGTTTTCTAACCCAAACCACCTGTTTTTAATATTGGGCCCCTCCTTCTACGAAGACAGATTAATTGTAAGGAAAACATGGCTGGGACCATCCAGTGGTGGATTTAATCTTGGACCTACGTGCCATGGGATGTGGATTGCGTCCTGCCCCCGCCAGGACGGATTACTGTCCGGGCAGATCTGTGGAGGGGCCCGCCGTGATGTATCTGTTTATCCACTCCGTCCATCCCTTTTGAAAGATCCGTTTAAGGCATGAGCCCAAGAATGAGGTAGATCCAACACTCAAGTGGATCACACCAAATAGTAAGCTTGGGTTGCATTAAATGCACAAACCAAAAAAGTAGAAAAAACAATCAAATCGTAAAACATTAGCAAACGTGTGAGCAATTAGCTTCAGCTGAGAATTCCATTTAAAAAAAAAAACAGCAGTGACATAATAATCACTTTTTAATGAGGTTAAGTTAGTATTTAGTGTGTCATCATTTACTGAACCTTTTTTCCATTGACAAAGCTTACAAAGGTTCACCCAATAACAATGTGTTCAGTTTCCCTGAAGGTTATGAGAGACCTGCTCATATTTATTTATTTATCTATTTGTTGTTATTATTATTATCATTATTATTTTCTTCAGATTAAAAACCCCAGACAAAACAATATCATGACAAGTCAACATTTGGAAAAGTCCATGGAAAAGATAAAAAATCATCCTGAGATGATTAAAATGTCAAAAGAGGAAGCATTCCCAAGAAGCAAAAGCTAACCACTGTGGAAGAATGTGTTTGTTCATACGCTGATCAAGAAAAAGAATGCTACAGCTAAAAAAATAAGCCCAAATATGAGTTCCACTCTCACCAATCTTCACCAACCAGTTGGTTTCTCCAGAAGCAAAAAGGTAAACATCAGACTGCAAAGCAACTGGCTCAGATAACAAACGACACCTTAACTTAAAACTATAGCATCAATGGCAACTAGAAGGACCAAATAACTACCAAGCTTAGTGACAATGGCACTCTATTTTCTAAAAAAGGAAAAAAAAAATTATCGAGAAAGAACTATTCTTGTATAAATGATGGTGACCATCCATCATAAGATCATTGTGATATTTACATGATTGCCCATGAAATCTGCATGGGACCTAATGGACAGTCTAGATCAATGGAATGGATTGTTTGAGTGTCCCAATCAAACTAGGAGCACTGGAGCATCTCTGTCTGTAATGTCGTTGTTAAATCAATTAATCAATGTATCAAATATCTAAAAGAATCAAGTAAAGAACCAGACAAGTTTTTGAGCCAACCCAATGCAGGTGAACATCAAGTCTAGTCGATTCAAGCTTTTGGGTTTTAAAACTATGCTTCCTGTTACCTATCTGAAGATGTGAACGGTGACCCAAACCACTCAAGAGTCCAGCTGAATAACTTTAACCAACTGTGAATCTTATGGCACTCTGTCATATGCTCTGCCACTCCTTTGTTTTGGGCTCCATGGGAGAAGCTATAACGCCGTTCATGCCTTCCTGACTAGGAAAGATTACTAAAAATGCTTCTACCCGAGATGCTCATTATGGACTGGGACTGAGGTCAGGCGTCGTAGATGACCATAGAACACATCCAAAGCTCTAAAGATGACCATAGAACACATCCAAGCTCAAATGATCAGATTTGATCTACTTGCCATGGATTGAAATTCAAATCCAGCATCAGTTGGTAACGAGCTGAGGACATTGAGCAACACCCTAATGAGAACATACTTCAGATATGAAGCACATGCAGCCCCATAACCCAGATATCTGCAATGGCACTTTTGCTCCGGTCCACCTTGCAGAAATTGGCAGGCAGTCTGGGAGAGAAGATAACCGCTCGGGAAACATCAAGACTCCTGAATTTCAGGCTGATAACCTTGTGCCAGCCTCCCTTTGGGATGAGAATGCAAATAGGCAGTCCAGATTTTCTGGGTCCCCTCAATTCCATGCCTGCAGAGATTGAAAGATAATGATAGCAGCACAACATGAAGCTGGGATTGCAAACAGCATATCTAGCAATCTTGGGACAGTGAAAGACTGGGCATGCAACCTCTTCCTATATCACCAGCAGCAGCACAATGCAACAGCAGCCCATCCTAAACAGGACTTGCAGCAGCTGTGAATTCTGGAATGCACTTGGATCAAATGTTCCTCCCTAAAAAGGACTACACCCAAGTCACTATCTTCCAGGTTCAATTGATCGGTGGGCCCATCACCTACGGTCCCCCCTAAAGGGACTACACCCATATTGCCATCTTCCAAGTTTCGATTGATCGGCAGGCCCATCACCTACTTTGACCCAATCAGGTCACCACCGTTGCAGGATCTCGATTTCATGATCAGCTCTCAAGTTCAATTCTTCCTTTGTATTCCAACATTTACCAGTAATCCCCACAAGTGCAGCTCCCATGCTCAAACCTATGGTACCTATTCACATCCCTCACAACAATCTCCCTCTCCAAAGCCCTGCTCATATACTTGAAAGCCTCATGGCAGTCTCTACATATCCTCAGATTCTTAACAACCCTCAGAGCTTTCCCCAGTGGGGCAGCGCCGCTCACCACCCCAAATGCCACTGCCAGCTTCTCGCTGTGATACCAAAGCGCCTCCCTCTTCTCAGCTGCCTCAACCTCGTGCAGCACCACCTCGGATGCCTCCACATATCCCAGCTTCGCAATCTCTTCCATCAATTCCACCAGCTTGGCATATATCTCGGCCGTCCTTTCATGCCTCCGGTCTCCTGCCAAGAAGACGTGCACTTCTCCACGCACTTCTATCCAACTCCGCCCACCTTCCTTCTTCACCCCTCTGTCTTTCATCATCGTCCTTACTCTGGCCATCTCAGGCCATCTCCCAGCTGCTGCATTGATGTTCGAGAGCATCACATAGGCTGAATCGTCTCGTGGGTTGTGCTCAAGAAGCTTATGGCCCACCACCCTGCCCATGTCGGCCGCGCCATGGGTTGCACAGGCGGAGAGCAGGGTCCGCCATACTGCAGCATCTGGCTCAAATGGCATTGTGTTTGTGAGGTTCTCTGCATCCTTGAGCTGGCCTGCTCGGGCCAGGGTGCCCACCACGCAAGTGTAATGCTCGAGCCCTGGTCGCACTCCATATTCATGGGTCATTGAATTGAGCCATTGCTTGGCTTCAAAGACCAAGCCCGAGTTGCTAAATGCAGTGAGGATTGCAAGAAGGCTGAGCTCATCGGCGACTAGCCCATGGCTTGGAATCCTGTTAAAAAGCTCAATTGCAGAGCCCGAGTCGCCCTGCTGGGCGTATGCTGCCATCATTGAATTCCAACCAACGATATTCGCACCTGGCAACAACCCATCAAACACCTGCCGCGCGTCAGAAACAAGACCTGACTTCCCATATGCATCAACCAACGCAGTCCCCACAACAAGGTTCGACTCGAGGCCTGAAACGGCAGCGTGCGCATGCAGGATCCGGCACTGCTCAAGAGCAGCCGCCTCCGCTGCCGCCCGCAGCGCACCGGACACGCTATACATGGTGGACCCAATGCCAGCCGATCTCATGTCGGCGAATATTGAGATCGCGTCCGCCGAGCGACAATTCTGCGCGAGGCCGACAATGGCGGCGGCATAGCAGACCTCGTCTCTGTGGGGAATTCCATCGAACGCCTTGCGGGCATCATCCGGAAGGCTGCATTTCGAGTACATGTGGACAAGAGCGCTTCCCGAGAAGGGGAGATGGGAAAGAGAGAGCTTGAGGGCGAGGGAGTGGAGCTGGAGGCCGGTGGAGAGAGAGGAAAGGGAAGCGCAGGTTTTGAGGAGAGTGGCTAACGTGCGCTGGTTGGGAAGGATAGGGTGACGGAGCATGGAAAGGAAGAGGGAGAGGGAGAAAGGGGTGCTGGCGTGGGCGGTAATGATGGATGTCCAGGATACGACGTTGGGAGATGGGATCTCATTGAAGAGGCGGAGGGCGTGGGAGAGAGTGGATGGGGTTTTGGAGTAGAGGGTGATGAGGCTGTTGAAGATGGACAGATCGTTGGTGCCTGTTTTGATAGCCCGCGCGTGGATGGGGCCTGGTGAGCTGGTGACGCCCACAACGGTGGGTGGTGCTACGTCGCCCTCGAGCATTTTAGCGGCGGCCATGGCAATGGCATGCTTGATGGAGGGGCAGGGATGGTGATATTTGGCTTGAATTTGGCATATACTTCTTGCAATCCATAGGGACGCGGACGCTGGGAATCTAGGCGGGGCCCACCGTGATGTTTCTGAGAAATCCACGCCGTCCATACGTTTTGTGAGATCATTTTAGGACGTGAGACCAAAAATCACTCGGATCCAATACTCAAGTGGGCCGAAAAAGTGAGGATTGAACGTCCACAGTTGAAATATTCGTGGGGCCACTAGAAGTCTTGAATCAGGCTAATATTGGTGTTTTCGGTTCATTCCAGTAGGAATGACATTATGAAAGGTATGGATAGCATATAAACATCACTGTGGACCCCATGGAGGTTTCAACGGTAGGAATTTCCCTACCCACCTTTTTCCTTTATTACGGCCCACTTGAGTACTGGATCCGGGTCATTCTTGGTCGCGCGTCCTTAAATGATCTCACAAAACGGATGGACGGCGTGGATTTCTCAGAAACATCACTGTGGGCCCCACCTAGATTCCCAGCGGAGGAAATCCGCGTCCAATCCAAAGTTCTGTGGGGCCCACCGCATGTCTCGTGAAATCCACTCCGTCCATCAGTTTCTCCCGCCTGTATTATGATGCGAGCCTGAAAATGAAACAGAACCACGATTTAAGTGGGCCACACCACAGGAACAAACAGTGAGGATGGAAACGCCCACCTTTCAAACCTTCCTGTCTCTCACCGTGACGTTTAAATGCCATATAGGAAAAAATGCCAGCCAGATCCAAAACTTCAAGAAGGTTTCAATGCTAGGCTCTCAGCCTCCACTGTCTCTTGTTGTGTGGCCCACTTGACTCTTGGATCTGACTAACATTTCGGCTCCCATAGTAACATAAGCTGGGAAAACTGATGGACGGAGTGGATTTCATATGGACATCTCGGTGGGCCCCACTGAGTGTGCTCCAGATTTCTGTCCCGCTATTGGGCTTGCCTTGAAGCCAATGAGATGGGGCGGGGCCTGCGACAGTACAGATTTCGTGCAGGGCCACAGAAGTTTTGGATCAGGTTAATGTTTTTGTGTTTTCAGTTCATCCCAATGGGAATAATCTATGAAGGGTTTGGATGCCACATAAACATCAAGGTAGACCCTGGGAAGGTTTCAACGGTGGTTGTTAAATCCCCACTGTTTCCGGTCGTATGACCCACTTGAGCTTTGGATCTTCCTCATTTTTGAGTCATGCCCTGACATGAGTTAAGATAGAAGCGCAGACGGTCCACGTCTGCTGGAAAGGGCCTAGAATTGGTGCCCGAAATCTTCTAACCATTGAGATTTTTGGGGCATCATCCATTTATGAGGCGTACCGATTCTCACCAACAATCCAGACCACTTAACCATCGCTCCTACTTGTGGGCCTCTAAACCCAAATTCTGAAACTTCGATACTCAGGCAGAGTGATGGTTGATACGCAGGCCCAACAAAAAATGAAATAAAAGAGTATACGCAGAATACAAGTAGCACTGAAACTACACTGCCAAAGTTGTGGGCCCCATTGATTATAAACCAAAAACTTGAACTCATGCGTTAACCAGTTGATTGCTGGACATTTATGGACCGTTCAAATGAAATGCGCAACGGGTGATGGGATGCCCATCTACAGTTTAAACGGTTTATTTTGAGTTGATGTATGCCACTCGTATACAATTACTAAGTGCATGCCGATCAACCATATCACCATACCTGAGTATCAAATTACCTCTCAGACGTGGAATACTCTCCGACACCTGTCTTACCCAGCGCGTAAAACACCAAACCTTTGTGGGGGCCACCAATTGTACTATGTGAAATCCACTCCGTCCATCAGGTTCTATCCTCAATTCTACCGCTAGGGAAAAAAAATCAGCCATTTCCACAGTTTGTGCCCACCTTGATGTATGTATTATATATCCACACCGTCCATCTGTTATGCCAGCTCATTTAGGGCACAAGTTCAGAAATGAAGCTGATCCAAATCTCATGTGGACCATACCATAAAACAGTGGTGATTGAATGCTCACCATTAAAAACTTCCTGCAACCCACACGGTGCTCACGGTAGTAGTTTATTTTCCATCCAACCTGTTGAGAATGTCATGTAAACCTGGATGAAAGGAGAAAACAAATATCAGCTTGATTCAAAACTTGTGGCCCATAAGTTGTTAATGGCCAACTACCACTGTTTCCTGTGGTGTGGCCCACCTGAGATTTGAATCTACTTCATTTTTGTCTTGTACCCTAAATTGAGCAGGAAAAAACCGATAAATATACAATACATACATCAAGGTGGCTCCATAGTCATGGCCGCACCTTATCCACTCCCTCCGAAAACAGGAGCGGCAGACAGCGGATTAGCCACTAACGGCTTTAGTAGCGAAAAAAAAAACTACTGAAGTGACGCCACAAAGGTCTGCGGGCGCCACCTGTGATGTGTGTGTTGTATACCCACTGGTCGGCCCATTTGGCAAGATCATCTTAGGAAATGAGCCAAAAATGAGGCAGATCCAAAGCTGCTCAAGTGAATCCCACCACAGAAAACAATGGGGGATTGAACGCCTACTATTTAAAACTTCTTGAGGCCCCAAAAGTTTTCTATCAAGTTGATACTTGTGTTTATCCTTCTTAAGTGTTTGTATGAAACAGGTTGGATCTCAAATAGACATCATGGTGGGCCCTTAGGAAGGTTTCAACGGTGGGCATCACTGCCTTCACTATTTTCTGTAATGAGGTCCACTTGAGATATGGATCTGCTCATACCCTAAAATGGTCTCGCCAAATGAATGGACCTTCTGGACAACGCATACATCATGGTGGGGCCCACAGAACTTGGTGACGTAACTTCAGTAGCAATTTTAGCTAGTGAAGCCGTCAGTAGCTAATCCCTTGCTAGAGTGGGGTCCACGATCATGTTGCCACGCGTACCATTCGAGGCCATCGAAGTGCGTGGAAGTATCAAATTGCCCATCATCATTAAATATTCTCGTCTTCTTTTCCTCATCATCAAATACATTCGACTTTAATAAAAGCCTACATGACTCATTCAAAGCATGGAGAGATTCTGATACTCGGCCCCAATGCTATGGTTCATGCACATGCACCCAGCAGTTGCAGACATCACATCCTCGAATTTAAATCGAACGGGCCAAATCGAGGATCCAAGTCTTTAACGATCATAGATTATCCTATCACTTGCAATGAACAACTGATCTCTAAAAGATGATTTGACAAATAGTGGATAGAGTGAATGGAAGGAACTCATGACAAAGGCATCCATCCATTAATCAAATTTAGTATCTACTTTCTACTAAGATCTATACAAGGTGGGACCCACAATGAGGACCTGTTTCATTTGAGTCACACGCAGATCACGTGGATAACTTAGGAGCGCACGTATATGAACCATTAGGCGCTGCCAGAGTATCAGAGAACTCCAGGGAAAGCAGATACGCATGTTTGTTAATGAGGAGGCAGAGCATATGATGGTCAATGCATAAAAGTTCTGTATAGTTAACCTCCTGGCAGTACACGTGGCAATGAGGTCGAGTGATGTGGACCGTTGTTTCTGGTGGGCCACCACATGGATGAGAAATGTTCCTAATGGCATGGGAATTGACACGTGGCAACGTATTAAACCAGATAAACTCACAGCTAGATGGTCATAATCACCGGGATTTCGTTTCAGCCCATCAACACCACACAGTGGCCCACCCAATCAAGGGACGTGCATGCTCGCCGCGTGGGCAACATCATAGGACTGTATGCGGCGAACTGTATATCAGCATTCCTCATCTTAAAATGACCCACATCAAGATGATGGGGCCCACCAGATAAATGCAGGTCCCATGCTACCGAGTGGCCACCATGATGTATGGGTTTTATCCACATCATCCATCAATTTCTCCGTATCATCTCAGGATGTAACTCAAAAAATGAGGCACATCCAAGCCAGAGATGGACCACATAACGGGGATTAAATTCTCACCGTTGAAAACTTCCTGGGGGGCTACAGAAGTTTTGGATCAAGCTGATATGTCTGCTTTCCCATTCATCCAGGTCTATGTAACTTTATGAATAGGTTGGATGGCAAATAAACATCACATGTTTAAATGGTGAGAATCATTACCGCCATTGCTTCCTATGGTGTGGTCCACTTGAGCCTTGTAGTTACCTAAATTTTGGTCCTATCCCATAAAATGGCATGGAGAAATGGATAGACGGTGTGGATAAAACCCATACATCAGGGTGGCCACTCAAAGCTCCTGCCCGTGAAGGGCGGGGGTAGGAGGCAATCAGCATCCTGAGAGAGGACACATTCAAACATCCGAGTGGCATGATGAAAAATGAACGAACGGCCAAAATTCTCTCTAATTATATCCCAGTAATTCAAATTAAAAAAAAAAAAAAAAAAAAAAAAAAAACATTCATGCACATACGCATCATCTCCGCAAGGAATTGCACCCTCCCCTTTAAAAAAGAAAAAAGGGAAAAAGAAAAAACCGTTTCGCCTCAAAACTGACAACATCACACCCCCCCCCCCCCCCCCCCCCCCCCAAAAGATTGTTTTTTTTTAAGGGGGAAAAGCATTTGATCTACAAAACGACCTCCTCTAATTCCGAATTCTATCCATTTAATAATCTGCCAAAAAAAAAAAAAGGAAATTCAGTGATGAGAATGGCTAAATTGAAAGCGAAAAATATTGATACTCTGGAAAAGTTTGATGAATGATACACAGGCATGGAGAAATTACTTATAAATTGCATACTTGGACCAAAATAATTCAAATTAAACCGTCCAAATTATGGGTCCCAGTATAGATGTATCATAACCCAAAATTACGCTTATTGAATTGTATGACCATCAGATTCGTGGACAGTTATTGGATAGTTTGAAATAAGAAAATATCCAACGGTCCTATTTCAACAAACAAGCGCCCACGAATCATAGGTTAGTATTGTTTCGGGTATCTGACTTTGGGATTTTGACTCAACAAACAGTCGTTTAACTTAAGTTGATTTATGCCACGTGTACAATTTTGAGAGCCGGCTTATCATTCATAGCCAGAGTATCAAATAATTCCCTAAGCACTGTAGACAATATCAGCACCGTGCATCAGGTGGGACACCCCACTGTGGATGACCTGACCCAAAAATCAGGGTCTACAATTCATTAGGTGACCCATGTGCAGGGCAATAACAGACTTCCCTTTCAATGCACACCACTAGCTCGGTTACATTGAGGCGAGGTTGGCCCACCGGGTGTATGGCTCAGATATCCAGCCCCAGGTGTTGGGCATAGCAAAACACAGAGACTTGATAACCCCACATTCACCTTTACAGTGTAAATCACAAAGATGAATATGTGCAGACACCAGGTTGGCCCACTCAATCGGGTGGACCGATATGAACGATCTTAAATGACTTGCCAATGGTCCACATTCAACAGGTGGGCCAGCATTAAGCTGGCGTATTCTAAACAGCTTGCCAATGTCCTCATTCAACCCAAGTGTGAAGCCAGCTTGTTGAGCACTGTCCTGATTCCTTGCACATGTTCATCTTCACAGCTGAGGTGCACCTTACGCGTTGATCAGGTGTCCCAGGAGCTAGCTAATTTAGTGCATTTGCTGCTATTAAAGGTGCATGTGAGGCTAGATAAACCTCCTAAAAGAAGACCCATCTCTTGTTTTTCAATCATTTTTTCTACACTTACCGTCACGTTTCTTCAACAAGGATCTGAGGAAAAGGAGACAAATGACCCCAAAACCCAGAGCTGCAGCCCCTCCGACTACAATAGCCACTGTCTTCCCCATCTGCTGCTGTCCTGACCCTGTTAGAAACAAAGAGAAATACCCCAAATCTGATTCAGAAACCATGGATACAGCTTTCAAGAGTCTTAGATGTGGGCTGTGAGTTTTCCCGCCCAAGAAAATGACCAGTTTGAGCACGAAAGATTGATCCTGTGAATAGATCATACACCCAAACACAAACTATAAACCACCCTCACTACCAAGCTATGAGGGTGCAAATCAATCTAGAGCATTCAATCCGCTAGCTATAACCAAATAACTAATCATACAATACTTTGTCATCATATAGGGGTTCCACTATAGTTTTAATACTTGGTGAGTCGACTCAAAACTCAGCTGAGTCAACTCGAGTCAGCAAGATTTCAGGCTGAGTCACTAGGAAATTCCTGGTTCACTGCCACTCTATTCACAGTGACTCGAATGGAATTGCTCTCCTGGGTTTTGTTTTTTCTACAACAGATTTTTTTTTTTTTTTTGAAAAAAAGGGATGTGGGTTTCAACATTCTTACTCACAACCTTTTGATTGTAGTTGGAAGGATCTTCCCTATTGTGAACTGATTTTACACATGTGGGGTCCATGGTTGGTTTATCCAAGCCCCCAATTATAGAATATAGGCAGACCATGCCCCCCCAAATCCCCCAAGTCAGAAGATTCTAGCCATTGAATCTTTGGTCTTTCCTCCATTGAATGTGGCTTGTTGGCGCATTTCTTCTTTACCATGTAGAGATTTTTTAAGCGAGGTCCATCCATGATGGGGCAATCAGATCAATGGCTTTGATAAACCAACCATGGGTCTACATGTACAAACTCAGTGCATACAAGGGAAGTTCCCTATTTGTCACAAAAAGAGAACTTGGCCTCTTTTTGAGTCGACCCAATCTGGCTGACATGGGATTGAGTTTTTAACTTATCGAACTATGGTTCACAATCCATCAGGGGAACTTCCCTGCTGCTGATCAAGTCCTTGAGATGACCAGATCCGGCTGACATTGAGTTAGTAGGATTTTTTGTGTTTTTGAACCATGGGTCATACTTGTGCATAATCCATACACATGAAATAAGTACAGCGAACCAAATCATCAACATTGTGGGGCCCATTCTGGATGGGCTACGGCTGGAAAAAACTCTGATCCGATGACTCTGACCATCTGAACGTGGGCCATCATAGGAAATTTAAAAAGAGATGGTCAATGGTCCAGTCAAAATTCAATGTGCAAATGCTGATTGGACTGCTAACATTGACCAATCAGGAAGATTTTTTCCAATCCCCATCCACAACATGGCTCATAATTTGGACTGCCCGGATTTGGCGTGCGTGCGATAAGGACAGTGAAAGTGGGCACAAGTATCATGCACCATACTAGAGAATCACATAATTCCTCTAACCTAAAAAATTGGACTGACCAGATTTTCCCATCAATGGCCCACTTTTGAACAGTCAACAGAATTCAGAGCAACCACAGACTGATCCACTGATCAAGCAGTTAGGATTCAAGCTGAATTTCAATATATAGTCCATAATACAAGCTCAAACATATCTATAGATTCTCTGAGTATCAGATCGAAATTTCAATCGAAGCGAACATTCATCTTCATGTTGATTTAACATTCTAAATAAACCATACTGAATCAAGCAATCGTCGAAACAAGCATTCAGGTTCATGTATAGATTGAATTTCTATAGATTCTCTGAGCATCAGATTGATTTTTCAATCGAAAGGAGCATTTGGGTTCATGTTGATTTAACATTCTAAATAGACGAACTGAATCAAGCAACCGTCAAATTCAAGTCATTGAAACAAAATAAGAAATTAAAGGTGCGCAGATCTACAAGACCATACACGGGATGTAAAACGCATAGAAACTACAACAGCAGAAGATGGAGAGAGTTTGAAAGACCTCAGAAACTCACCTGAAGGAGAAGAATGATGTGAAACCCCATTGCCGTAATAGCTGAAGCTCAAATAGCAACGGGTCAAATACACCTGCCCTGCAACTGACTTCCCACACTCCGCCTCCGCCTTCTGCACGGCCTCCTTCACGCACTCCCCGCAGTCGGCGACACTCAAATCCCCTTCACATTGTGCAATAGCATACACCGAAGCGTATGTCGTGGCGTAGAATCCACTCCCGCCCGTAATGCCGCTCTCCACGGCGGCGAATGCAGTATCCCTCTTCTCCTCGAAATTCCCCTCCGACGAGCTGCACGTCTTGTACAGCATCTGGGTCCCGGGGATCTGTGGGAAGCCTGTGATTTGGTAGAGGGCGTAGCAGCCTGTGAGCTGTATGCGTGCAGCGACGACATTGCCACACAAGCTGCTCGACATCTCGGGGATCTTGCGTATGCAGCTATTGCAATCGGCATTGCTGACGTCTCCCCGGCATTGAAAGAGTCCGGTAGCAGCGTTCTGGCCGCTGCCGACAGAAGTTTTGAAAAAGCGGGTGCTGGCGGATTGGGCGATGAGGGAGTCGAAGAGGGAGGTGAGCGTCTGTTGGAAGCCGCTGTTGCCGGTGAAGGTCTGCTGAGAGCAGCCCTTGAAGACCATGGCGTAGAGATCGGCAGCAGCATTTAGATGTATGAGGAAAGCAAAAGAGGTCAGAAAAAGGAGTGCAGAGAAGAAAGGGGATTTGGTAAGGCCCATTTGGGGGTTTTAATCAAATCATGGCTGAGAAATAAGGATTTTTGGGTATTTTCAGAAGTGGGTTTTTGCTTGAAAGAACAAATCTCCAAATAATCGCTGGAAAATGAAGTTTTAAAGGGGTGTATTTTTTTATTTTTCTTTTTCCCCTGGCTTCAAATGGAAATGATAGGCAAAAGAGGGAGGACTAGAAATCCCCAACTGGGTTTTTTTTTAATAAATGAATGCTGAAAAATGGAGTTTCAGGGGATTTTTTTAACAACGATTTTCTTTTTCTTCTTCTTCTTCTTTTTTTTTGTTGGGATTGCTTGCCGTGGATGTGGAAAAGAGGGAGGATGTGAAGAACCCACCTGCTATTTTGTAGAAGGCTTTGAGAGATGGGTCTTTTGCTCAAAAACAAAAGGAGAGAGAGATGGGGATTTGGGGCAGAAATGGAGGAGGGTTTTTGGGAAAGGAAGTGAGGGGTGCTTTTGCCTTTTCTGGGGAGGCGGGCTTTTTTTCCCTGTCTCGGTCAGTGTTCTCTACCTTTTTTAGGAATCGCCCAGAGAGAGAGAGAGAGAGATGAGTGGGGTATCTTTCGCTTCTTCTAAAACTAGTATTAATATGATAGGGATAATCAGCTCTAATCTACACCACTACTGTACCGTGGCCCACCTGGGATGTACCTTCTCCTGAAAATCATCTCAACACCAAAACTGTAACCTTTCGATCTGTATCGAGATAGATCGAGAAAGAGATTGATGAGAATCAATTGGCTTTTCTTTTCGTTTTTTCCTTCAAAAGCTGACACTTCCTTCAAACGCAACTTAGCTCATACTAGCTTCTGAGAAGGAGGTGATAAATAGAGGAAGAAGGGTTTTTACATTTAACAGGTTTGAATTGTTTTGATTGCTTGCAGCAGCTTTGCCTGAGTATTCAGCTTTTCTAAATAGAGTAATTAAAGGGAGTGGATTCTGTCAGGCCATGATCGTGCGGCCCCACCTTAATTTATGTGTTTTATATCCACAACGTTCATCCGTTTTTTTGGCTCATTTTAAGATATGGGTCCAAACATGAAGCTGATTCAAAATCTCAACTGGACCACACCACAGGAAACAATGGCGATTGATCATTACAAACTTATTGCGGGCCAACAAAGTTTTGTATCAAGCTGTTTTTTTTTTCCCTGTCATCCATCATCCAGGTCCGTGTGACCTTATCAACAGGTTGGACGGCCTGTAAACATAACGATGGGCCTTTGGAAGTTTTTAATGGTGGGCGATCAACCACCACTGTTTCCTCTGGTGTGGTCTACATAAGATTTTGATATGTTTCATGTTTGGGCCCATGACCTGAACTGGGCTGGAAAAACGGATGGACGGCATGGATATACAAAAACAATATCAAGGTGGGTCCTACGGTGACGGCCTGACCAAACTCAGTGTTACCCCGACCTGAACGAATCCCGCTCCCATTAATTAATCCGCGATCCGCAAATCTGGCGGAGTAAAAATGGACGCCAATGGCCTGGTGCCCCTGATGACAAGATCTGTGGGGCCCACCGTAAAATATATGTTTCATCCATTCCGTCCATCCGTTTTTCTATATCATTTTATATCATAGGATAAAAAATTAGGCAGATTCAAAGCTCAAGTGGAAAACACTACAATAAATAGTAGGGATTGAATACCCTCTGTGGAAATCTTCTTGGTGGCCATGGAAGTTTTGGATCAAGCTGATATTTGCTTTTTTCTTCCATCCAGGTCTGTGTGACCATGTGAACATGTTGGACGGCAAATAAACATCATGGTGGGTCCTAAGGAGTTTTCAACATATGCGTTCAATCCCCACTATTTCTTGTGATGTGGTCCACTTGAGCTTTGGATCTGCCTCATTTTGGGTCTCATGCCATAAAATGATCTGGCAGAATGGATGGACGGCGTGGATAAAACACATAAATTAAAGTGGGCCTGATAGAGCTTGGTCACCTATCCCCGATGACCACGCAATCCGTGCCCAGGTAAATAGTATGAATGGGGACGCGGATTGCCTGCGACCACAGCTGCATGAAGTCAGAAGCTAGGTGGGCCCCAACATGATGTTAGTGAGATATCCACGGTGATTTTTAGGGTGTCGTTCATCCACGGTGGGGGATGATGGAGCAACGGTGTAGATTGGGGAAAACACGGTGAGGGCCCACCATTGTGATGACCAGTTTGGGTCATCTGTCTTAGATAGCCACTGATCCAACAGTTGGGAATTTCCAACCAGTGTGATTTTGCATGGTGGCAATGGAAGAGTATGCTCGATGGTAAGGACAGGTACAGTGTATAATGAATAATATGACACGTGTCCTTATTTCTGTTCAGTTATCTTCCTCTATAGCACTGGTAGAACACTACAATGTTGTGTGTGGCCCACCTGATGTAGTGTCCATATCATCCAATGAGCCCAACTATGACAACCAGACACCCCAAAATTGGAGCCGTTCCAAAACTTAAGTGGGCCACACCATATGATTTTATAGGTTTCATGAATGATTTTACCTGGTGTGGCGCGCCTCAGTTCTGGGTCAGCCTGATTTTTAGACTCCGAGTGAGAAAATGAAAGGAAACGCGTGATGGATGGTGTGGATGACGTTCAGACATCTCGGTGGGACCCACACACAATGGGCCAAAGAAATATCGATCACATGGACAACCTTACGAGCGGCCAGTATTTAGCTCTGATAGTTCTGTTTTTACTTGTGAAGTTATTTTTCACTTTCCAACTTATCCCTTAAAAAGCCTATAAACCTTTATTGTTCGCTCGTACAGAATACCTCATTCGTTCAGCTATAGACTACCATTTGTGTTTGGATACCACAAGGAAATCATGATTCGCAGGACCAAACAGGATGCAACAGTCTGCAGAATCTAGGCCATTTGAGTACGTCCGTTGGACTTATCAACTCCTATTCACACGGATTGCTACCAAAGGGGGACTCCCAAACACCTCATGTGATTACATGCGGTATTAAATCGAAGATTATCCATGCATAGGACATGAATGTAATATACAAGATCACCTTATGTGATTAGCAAGCGATATTAAGGGGGTCCTCAGGTAGCTTGTCTTGGTTTCTACTTACTAAGCTGAAGTGATTTACTTTAAGTAAAAAAGTTACTTGTAATTGATTTTAAACCAAACTTGCTTATCTTAAATAAATTACAAAGTAATTTTACTTTAGATAAGTAAGTTTGGTTTATGATCAAGTAGTTATTTTTATTTAATGTTACTTAATTACTTCATTTTAGTAAAGATAAATCAAGATAAATTATTTAAGGCATAAGTAGATTAAGTAACTTAAGATCCAAACGCCCCGTAAATGAAAGATTATCCATGTATAAGACATGAATGTAATGTACAAAATCACCTCCGTCATTGGTTTAAGGGCTTGTTTGGATGAAAGGAATCCATGTTAATGTAGTGTAAAATTTTCATTATTACTCCTTATCATCGATTCGATACACCAAGCAGGTTCAAGCTGTCAAATCATAGGAATTCATTAGAATGTAGTGGGCGGAGGTGCCTTGACCTGGCATAGTTTCATAGGACCCATAATAATACATGTGTTATATCTACACTGTCCATTCATTATGTGAGAGCATTTCATGAAAATAGAAGAAAAAATCAGTCACATCCAAAATGAAAATTGACTATACCATAAAAGTAGCTGGGATTGAACACCTGCCATTAAAGAGCTCCAGCAACCAACATAAGTGTTAGATGAAGATTATATTTAGGGTAATGTTAGAGTCATGCCTTAGAATAATTTTTCAAAATGTTATATTCACATAATTACAAGTATATCAAAAACTTAAAGCCTTGGAATGAAATTAGTAAAGCAAATTTTTTTTTCTTCACACACCCGAGATTCACACCTTCGCAACCGCGTGTCGAAACTCCTCGGAATCTATCACCGAGGCAAGGCTGTATTTCTGAGGCTATATTTCCAACAACAAGGTAGCATGAAACAAATTCACCCGTCCATCATGTGAGTCACCCATTATTACAAAAATCAGTCCGAGTCAAAACTCGGGTGTCCCAACTATAGGAACAACATAAAATCGTGAATAAGACCTCCAAATTGAAGTTTTGCGGCCCATCTGCGCTTTGTAACAGCATGATTTTTCCATTCATCGTTGTCAGGTGCGTTGGGTGAATGGATTAAATAGCATGTAAACATCTTGGTGGGCCACACACACAACCAATGGCGAGCGTTCCCACACCAAATGTTCGTACGGTGTGGCTCACCTGAGTTTTGGATCGGTCTGTGTTTTGAGATTCGTGGTGACCATTAGGAAGGGCGCGTGACGGATGGGGTGATCGCATGCAAGTTCCACCTACGTGGCGTTCAGATAGTGATGGGCACGCCTTCATATATATATATATAACCAAACACGCCCATGCCGAGAACGGTTTATAGTGAATGACTCGAATGAAACAAATCTTCAGTGACAGATCTGGGCGGTCAAATCAAAAGGGCCACCCCTTGGATGAGAGCTATAACCCAAAAATCAATCTATATTTGGCCATTTACTATTTGCAAGGGCCTAACTTGGACAAACATATGTCGCTACTCAGAGACTAAGGTAGTTTAATCAATCTGATATATATGGTTGTGTCCTATCTACAGTCGGTTCCACGATTTGAACGGTTGGAATTAAGTCATATGGATGGGGATGCATAGTGTTTCGCCTGCTAGCCCAGTTGAAAGACACCTAGGTGTTTCAACAGCAGGTCTCAAGTTGGAGTGCTAAGGAGACACACTAACCCCACGGGTGGGTGAGTGCATGGTGTGACTAACCGTGTGAGCGTATAACTACTCCTTTAACACTCACACATATCAAATTTTAAACATTATAAATTTATTTATTAAAGTAATATAAACCAATAAATTTACTTACCTAAAGTATAATAAAATTTTAAGTAACTTGTATATAGATTAGGTTTGGGTTAGTGGTTAGGTTGGACAACCCAGGACCTCAACTCAAGCCTGACCCAAGCTTTATCGGATTGGTGTTTGCATAGCCTAAGCTCGTATCCTATACTTTTTACCCAAGCCCAACCCTAATGTTGGGTCGGGTTAAACTCGCCCAACTTTCAGCCCTATGAACTGCATAATCTTCCAGGGTATCACAAAACTACCCTACTTTTGGATCGCGTCCTACCCTCAGACAAACAGACTCATCAAGGCAAGGGCATTATGGGGCCTACCATGGTATATGGATTTTATCCACGTCCTTCTATTCATTTTTTTCAGATCCTTCTAGGGTATTATACAAAAAAAAACAAGGCAATTCCAAGATTCAATGGGACTACACCACAAGAAACAACAATAATAATGGTGTCCATAATTGAAACCTTCCTAGGGCCCACAGTAATGTTTTCTTCTCCAACCAACTTGTTCATAAGGTCAGGACCTGAATGAAGGGAAAACATAAATATCAGCTTGATCAAAAGTAATGCGGCTCTCGAGAAGTTTTTTATGGTGAGATTTCAATTCCCACCGTGTGGTCCACTTGAGACTTGGATCTCTCTAATTTTTTGGATCATACACTAAAATTATCTGTAGATGTGTATGGACCGCATGGATAAAAACAATACATCAACGCCCCACAGAGCCCCTGCCCGGACCGAGTCCATTGAGGTGGGGGCAGGACGCAAGCGGCTTCGGTGGACGGGGTGGTCCGGATCCCTGGGACTAGCAAATTTAAGCCATGATTTATGAGTGGTCCGGATCTGTTCCATGTGCGCCAGCATACGGTTGGAATGAGGTCCTGATTGACGCTTAAAGCTGAAGAGTCCGGATTCAAAGCTGAAACACTAGCCTAGTAAGGAACACCATGATTTAAAGATATCGGTGAATCTGATGAGCACAGGCTGTGACTACTCACCAGAAAGCACACGTGCCAATGTCGTACGTACATGTCAATCAAGACCGTTCAAATGGTGGGCCCCATTGCGGATGGAGTATGGCCTGGAAAATCACACTGGTCAAATGGCTGCATAGAGAACTTGGATTTGATATTTGCAGGCGTACGCGAGTAGCATGCCTCGAGACTTTAAAACACCAACGGCCAAAAGAGATTTGATGCCTTGTTCAGGATCTCGTCAGCTGTTTCTGTTTTTTCTTCCCACGGGTTTGCAAACCATCTCAGAGCAGATTTTGATCTGGAACTGGAAGGCATGTCCATTCATCGGACGCCTGCCAAAGCCAGGAAGCTTAGTGGGCCCACCGTGATGTTTATGATAAATCCACCCCTGTCCATCCGTTTTTGCAGATCATTTTCGAATGTGGAGACAAAAATGAGGCAGATCCAAAACTCAAGTGGGCCGCACGACAGGAAAATGTGTTTAGGGAAATGCCTACCGTTGAAACCTCACTGGGGTCCACCATGATGTTTATTTCAGTTGATTCCACTGAAGAAATTAATGGCAAGGACCATCCATTCAGTGGGACATCTCTCTGTAGGAATGCGGTAGAGCCATCTCTCTTTAGTACGTGTCCGTATCAATCAGGTCCATCCATCTACTCGTCCCTACCCTTTGGATGGCTTATGTTTTAGAAACCAAATCAATTCGCCAATCCTATCCGTCAATCTCCTTCAACTTCCCCACCATTTGCATTTGCTACCATCGCTATCAGTGCCTTAGATTAAGTGGCTAGGCTCATCCAAGCCATATATTTTCAACCATATGCCATCGACCGTACGAACAACGGCCCCGATTGATACATTACCATGCAAGGTGTACTGGCTCTACCTTATCATCTGTCCCCAAACAGAGGAAAATAGGGACAAAAATCCACTGGATGGACGGACACAATGGCTTCACCCTTTAAACTACAGGAAGCAGATTGCCTGTGACCCCGGAAACAGGGAGGCTGTGTGGCGCCCACAGAGATGTCCGTGACAAATCCACTCCGTCCATCTGTTTTTAAAGACTACAATAAGACATTTCATTAAACATCAGGTAGATACAAGACTCATGTGGGCCACACCAACGAAACAGTGGGAACAGAAATGTCCACCGTTGAAACCTTCCTGGAGTTGACCATAATGTTCATATGCCATCCAAACCGTTCATAGGGTTATTACCACTCAGATAAACTGTAGGAACAAATATTATCCAGATACAAAGCTCCTGTCACCCCAGGTGTTTAATCCCCATTGTTTTGTGTGGTATGGCCTACATGAGTTTTGGATCTGCCTGATTTTTAGAATCCTGTCCAATTGTAGTCTTTCAAAGAATATGGACGGAGTAGATTTGTCACAGACATCCATGTGGGTCCCACACATCCCCTGGCAAAGGATCACAAGCAATCCGCTAGAGTACTTTCTACTCGATGGCTTTCAACTGATTGGACTGGATCGTAGGGAGATTATTCGTTAGAGCAGGAAGAACAAGAATATCGCAGATCCATCTTGCTACAGTACATTATGGCAAGGTAATGACTCAATCCTGACCGTCCATCTAGTACTCCACACCATGGATGGAGTTTGTTTCAAAAATCACTACTATAAGAGGATCACAGCCATCTGTTTTCTTCACTTTAAAGCACTTCATGATGAACATTAACAGCCTTTCATTCACACCGCGATTTTGAGGACATTTTCCATATGACTAAGATGAGGTCCAATATAAGTGAATTATAGAATATTTTTTATCCATCCAAGATCCCACTAAATGGACAGTCCCGATTAATTATTCCCTGCCACGTGTACTGAATTGAGAAGGCTCTACTAATATCTTCCTTCAGGCTCTACCGCATCATCTCCCATGCTGTTACGTTGTTACGTGCCTTCATAAAAAATAATAAATTAAAATAAAAAAAATTAAAAGCTAAGAAGCCTTCGTAGTCAAGGAACCGCGTTAACCAGACTCGCTTATGCACGCGAGGGCGTGACAGGCGCTAACAGAGCGCCACGTGGATTGGACTTTTATGGAATCCACACCGTCCATCACGTGCGCTTCCACTTCTCCACTCCAGAAACCAAAAATCAAGATAGTTTGAAACTCGGATTGGCCACACCACAAGAAACGGTTGGGATGGAGACACTCACCATTAGTTCCTTGTGGGCCCACACTTTTTTTTTTAATTCCATACAATCCATTAATCCAATGAAACTCGACCCACAAATACTCAGGTGGGCCAAAACAACATGAATAGAGGTTTTTTTAGCCATGATTTTACACTATTCAATAAGGTGTGGACCTCCTGAGTATACAATCAAAATGATTTTTGGAATCAAGGCTGAAAACATGGTGGGCCACCAGATGGACGGGGTGGATCACATGAAAATTAATATATTACCCCGCGTTAGAGGTTGGCACGCCCCTCGAGTACAAACGCTAGTTAGGTTAAAGCTATCGTTAGTCAAAGATGGCCTACAAACAAAATGACGACGGCCTTGTTACGTCAAAATTCCATGGAATATAATATTTACACCCACCCCGTTGATACACATACACCCTTTTTTCTCATTTTTATATAATTGGAAGTATATGATTGTATGCAAATTATTCAGAAAAGGGGCTCCAAAATTCAGTTGCTTTCCCCAACAAACGTCAGCCAGCAGGACTTGGTTAAAAATGCAATAAATCTTCTGGTCAGTCAGTCTTCCCAAGCAAATTCTCGTGTTTGGTTTTAAATGGAATGTATTAGCTGACTTGGGTATGCACAAGAAGGGCCTGACTTGTGCTAACTGATCGCTGTGTGGGACAAATATACATCCGATCCACTCCGTCCATCAGATTCTAAGTCATTTCTTCTCCATGGATACTAACACTCGGTAAAATCCAAAACTTTTGTCGGTCACACAATGGAAACAGTATAAATTCATGCTTAGATCTATAAGTTTTGTGGTGTGGCCCACATAAGTCTTTTAATTTATTATTTAATTTTAATCCATTCATCCTCACGTGGAGATTCAGATGAGTGGATTGGATTTCATATGTACATTTTTTTAACTTTGTGAACCGTTAACGAAATTTGGACGATGGTAACGGTGGGACTTTCCACTCAACTGCTTGCCATGTTGTAGAGCATCTGAGTGTTTGATCGATCTGAATCTTTCGCTCCTCTCCAAAGACTAAATAATGCACCTGATGGACGGTGTGGATCTCCGTGAAGTCGTTCCTTCCACGTCAGCGAAAGTAATGCCACCATTCCTACGAAATCTCTCACGCGTTTTCGTTTTTCTCTTTTTTATTTCTTTTTTTAGCACTTTCCTAGCCCGAACGAAACGAGGTTTCCTTCCGTAAGAGTACAACCAGTCTTAATTCTTTCGTGAAAAATAAATATGTGGGCCCACCTATAATCACGTTGAACCAATGGGTAGAAGGCACACATGGCCCCAAAATCGCTCTGATGGATTGATCACAACCACTCAAATAAGGGCCTGCAGAATCGCCGGCAATACCATTTCTACTCTTACCATCCATTCTGCATGCCCTTAATTCAACGGCCGTGATTATCTAATCATGGTCACTTTTTGGTCATGTCTAATCTAATGTAGATTCGACCCATCCAACGGTCTTCGTTGATCTTGGTGTAGTCAACTGGGCCCCACATAGGAATATTGGTAAGGCACACATACGTACAAGCACGTGGTTAGTGGTGTTTAAAATACTTAGAGATGCACATGGTATGATTCGAATTCTCAATGCATTTCAATTCAATATCCCAATTTTCCAGTATTTTTTAATAAAGAATTTTTTTTTAATACTCTGACAGAGTATGGTGGATGATACTCAGGCTCTTAAAAACTACTTTCAAATTATGTAGCATACAAGTGATTCAAATTAAAACGTCCAAATTATAGCCCTAGTTTAGATGTGTTGATCATCTGACCATTGGATTAGTGGACATTTATTCAACGGTTAAAAATGAAACAAGTGCCCACAGATTAGATTTTAGGATTATTTAACCAATTGAGTCAGTTTAATTTGAGTTTATATATGCCACGTGTACAATTCTTCATGCATGTGTATTGAGCATCGTACTCCACCGGAGTAGCTAATAACTCCCCATTTTAATAATAAAAATGGATACAAATTAGCTAAAATAATCATATTCTCTTGGAAGGCGGATTATCTTAAGGTTTTGCCAAATCATAAAGCAGAAAAAGACAATGCAATTCAACCGCAATCTAAGATAATGGCCCACTCAACCAAAGGCCTTTATTTCATCTGCTTCAACGAAATATCATTGATTCCACTCAACCAAATGATCGTGATCAGATGGTGTGGCCCGCTACCATACCCACGTGCGGACTTGATTGTTAGGCACCGACTCTGCTATGGTAGGCCTCTCATTGGCCACACTTCTGCTTTGCTGTCGCTTGCAGCCAAAAGCGAAGGTCGGCACAAGGACGCGAGAAGAAAAACGGCACATGCTCTTCCCGCTTTAGATATTTGCACCTCCATCCAAACTAGGGGTGTAACAGTAGCGACAAATGTAGTTTATCTACAATTTCTTGGGGAATTTTGAATATTAACATTTATTTTATCATATTTCAAAAAAAAAAAACTTAAAAACGATGAGCGTTTTTTTTTTTTTTATGTTTTTTTAAGATAATAGTTGTTTGTTTCTTTAACTATTAATAAATTAAAATCTGCTTTTAAATTTTTATAAATAAGGCCATGATGATATTTGTGAGAATTCCACCCGGACTATCAGTTTTGCTAAATTATTTCAGGAGATATAACCAAATTCAAAAGAAGCTGATTTGAAACTCAAGTGGGCCAGATAGCAAGAAATAATGGAGATTGAACAACCACCATTGAAATCTTAGGGATCACCATGGTGTTTTCGAGAAATCCATACCATCCACCAATTTCCCCGTATCATTTTGTAGGGTGGGCCGAAAAAGAGGCAGATCCAAAACTTAAGTGGTCCGCACAGGTAGGAAACCTGAGGTATTGAACGCAACACTCAGGCCCACCTGATGCTCCTTCTCTCTCTACAAGTTTTGCAGGATTATTAAAAGGGATAGGGCAAAAAATGAGGTTGATCCAAAACTCAAGTGGTCTATCCTGCAAGAAATAGTGGGTATTGAATGCCCATCTCTCCCTCCGAAGGCTAAAAAGCCTTGTATTATTAGTGGTGCAGGCAATTGCAGGTGATCCATTTTTGGAAAGATTTTTTCTACCCATTAGTACTAAGGGCTTGTTTTGCTACATATTGGAAAGGAAAAGACACGGCGTAAAACTAACTTTTCTTTATCCGTTAAGTACTTCTTTTATAGGAATTTGTGAGAAACTAAGTTGCTACTTGCTTTTTATTTGTTTTTAACAAAAAAAAAAAAAAATCATTAAATTAATGTTCTCGACTCCACTTTCTAATAAATGCATTTTTCATAATGAATGAAAAGTAAGTTTTCAAGAATTAAACACAAATGTGCCACCATCCCCCTTTGATAGTCTCACACGGTATCACATTTGCCAATGTACGTCACATGCACCATCGTGTCATTTAGTCCCTGTAACCCTTGCATTTTGCAATCGTTGTCATGGCATGTAGATGAACATTGCCATTATAAGTCATGTGACTTGAAGAATGTCATTATAACATTGCATGCACCAATGTTTTGTCCTTATACCCCGGCATTTGGTAGTACTTGTAATGGCACAAAGACAGGCATTATGGTTGCAAGTTGCATGATATGGACAATGCCATTATAGCATCACATGCAACAACATACCATTTCGTCCCTATAATCCCTACATTTAATTGGTAGTCCTTATAATGGCATGCCGTTGTAAATTACGTGAATTGGACAATGTCATTATAATGTCACATGCACCACCGTGCTATTTGATTCTCCGTGATCTAGACAATACCATTACAACGTCATATGTGCTAACATGACATTTGGTCCTGTACCCCCGCATTTGGCGGTCCTTTTACTGGCACGAAGATGGAATTGCCAATGCTATTATAACACCATTAGCATGCATCAAATGCGAGTCTCAAATGTCATGGGCAACATTTTCATTTCACATAGGAAGATATTTACCTTTTCACTGGAGCTATACATGAGTTTTGATCAACAGCCTATCCAAACTCGAGTTTGTCTTAACTGAGTTTAATTAGCAGCTCGGCCCATTTCAAACTGAGTTCGAGTTCGAACTTTTGAGACGAGTTAGGTTTGACTTGGACAAAAAAAAAAAAAAAAAATTCATGCAAATTTTTTTTTGAAAGGGTCAAGATTAGGGTGCTTGAATTTGATCAATATTATATGCATATTATATATATTACATATATCTAATTTAAAGTATTTTAAATTGGCCGAGTTAATCTCAGGCCAGCTTCTCAAAAATAGCTCGGGCCAGCTTTTCAAAAAAATAGCTCGACTAAGCTCAAACCTAACTTTGATCCAAGCCAGATTAAGCTTATTCGAGCCGAGTCGAGCGAGTTAACCGAATTAACTTGGCTCATGTTCAACTGTACTTTTTACTACAGCTTCATGTCTAATACACATGTGTGGTGCCTTTTTAATGGCAAGGGTGGTTCGTTTTGGTCCTTTCAACACCCGTCTTCAATTGCTCCATATATGCCATATGCACTAATATACTATATGATTTCAAGTACCTCATATGTGCAGCAATTCAACTTCAAGTGCCCCATGTATGTGCTAATCTAAATTTTCTCTTAACAAAAGAAGTTTTCGAAAATAATTCTGTATTTTCTTCAATTTTTTTTTTTTGTAAAAACAAACAGTAAATACTATATTCCCTTCTTCACTGTCTCTGAAAATACAGTACTCCCATGCTTAATAAAAATCCATGGACCTAAAAGTTTAACTTTTGAATAGAGTTTCTAGCCAAAATAAAGAATAAAAAAAAAATTAGAGAATGATCTTTGGGTGGAACCCTGGGCTAACTCTTCATGAGCTTGGGTTGGGTATGGATTGACCCTCAATCCGACCTAGCCTGCCCAAGCTGCCCCTTAACTCGAACCGTACAATTCGAGGCCCATGCTATGTACGGAAGGGAACACGAGAGTTACACTGTATGGATGATCCTAACCATCTGATCAACTGCCATGACACGTGGACCACTTGTTAATGGTCCAAAATTAACAAGCCAATGTCCATTACCCAGACAAGATTAAGAACGCATAACCCAGTTTGGTCGTTTTCTTTTACATGCTTCATCCATAGTGGGCCCCACAATTCTGACTTTGGATAAGCTGCATGCATGCCACGTGTACTTTGGATGTTTGCATCCGGCCATGATCTGCCAGAGTATCAAACAAGAAAGGGAAACATTATTGTACGCATCCAAACGTTATCACCGTCGCCGTGCTTCTGTAAGCACCTGCATCTAGGCATAAACCAATGAGGCACTACACAATGCTCGGGCCGTTCGCGTTTATGGTGTGTACAAATCAACCCGTTTATCCACCAATCCAATCCGTTGGCAGGGTCGGCCACACGATGGATGGACAAAGAGCGAAAAGAAAAGAAAAATCCCCTGTATAGAAAAAGACCTAGTTGTTAGCTTGAAAGTGAACGTTTTATGTTTTTTTTTCTTTACTGTTTGTATTTTGGCCATATATTCAAAGGCTAGGATGATTGCATCTGAGATACTTTTGTAACAAAGGTTATACACAGTGGGGCCCATAAAATCAACGGTTTGGATCACGAAATATGGTCCCCATTTGTAAAAAACTGAGAGCTGTGCTTCGGCGCCGAACATTGTATACAGGAGCATTGTAGTAATCGATTGAAACAGTGGTGAATCTTCAGCCGTACACATGGCATAGTAAACGGCAATCCAGGCCGTGAAAATCATTGAAACAACTGTGGATGGAGCATGACCAAAACAACGAAGTGAGAAGATAATAAGAACCTTCTTCTTTTAAACTTCGAATTAGGATCTCGAATTGGATGGTCAAGATTTCTTCAGACAGTGTGATTTTAGACATATGCTGCATCAGCCATGGTTCCCACAATTTGGATGGTATTGATAGCTGTACATCGCTGGCCACATATGAGAATGATGAGTCACCACCAGTTTCAAAATGGTGCTAACTAATGTAGGAGTATAGCCCTTAATTTGGGGAGGATTATTTAATGCTCTAGCGGACTGTGGTAGTTAATACACATGCACTTAGAGTTTGTACACATGGCTCTCATTATATCAAACCGTCCATATTTTTGGACATCAATTCAATAGATCAAAACCGAAAAATGATATCTATCGGACAACTCAGACCGTAGATTCATAGATATTAATTTGTTGAATCCATACCATTAACTACCCTTCAATTTAATGGTCCAATAGATGTCAAGCAATCGGCCACCCATGACATTATTCCAGTCTAATTACTAGCTTATAACCCATCTAAAGCGGAACCCAAGATGCAAAAGCTACAATTATATGCCACGTGTTCAACTCTCGAGTGCACGTACACCAACCACACAACTTACCAGAGTATCATAGCTTTCCTAATCCCCTGTCAAAACAGAATAGATATTACCGATTACAAAAAAGGTCTTCTCGAAGCATCCAGACGTATTCAACACGATACGTTGGTACTTTAGGCTTTGGATCCGGGTCATTTTCAACTGATCCAGACCGTTTATACGATCAGTCTCCTTCTATATGATAGAATAACACACGTAAAAGCATCAATTTGATAATGTCGCCCTTTTACTTTGAAAGTGAACGGTCATCGTAATCCTTATAAATAATCAACGGCTCCAAACAATTCAATTTATGATATTTTATAAGACATCCAAAAACATCCTTATCAAATAAACGACTTGTATCATCGAAAAGGACCCAAATCCAATGGCTAGAGTAACGACGTATCTTATCTATAATACATCGAGATGTATCGAAGCAAACCTCGAGAAAAGAACCAATAGCCACTTGAAGCAAACCCACAAAAACCCAATAGCCCAAGTACACGGAAATGGAACCTCACCTGATACGCTGGTCTGATCTCATCCAAGAGGCCCTGATCTACATCTTCTCTATGCTCGATTTCGACTCTCTGATTGCAGCCACACACGTGTGCCGATCCTGGCGAGACGCGGCGCTCTATCCCGAGTGCTGGGACTCGGTACATCTCACCCTCCATCAGAATTTCCTGGACCACTTCATCAGAGATGGTGGCCCACTCGATCTCAAGACGTTGAATTCGAAGTCGCTCCACGTGTTGGAACGCAGCGGGAAGAGGGCGAGGTCGATTTGCATCGATTCGATTGCCAGTGACCAGGATGCTTCGGACGATCGCCGCCAGGTTTGGATTCTACGCCCAATGTTTATGTGGAATTTAATTGATAGGATGATCCTGACCGTTGAATTGATGGGCTTTGATCGCACATTTTGTTTTAAGGCCTGTTTGGATGTCCGCCCAATTACTAGTCTGTCTTGCATTTGAGAAGGAGATGGAAATGGGAAAGCGTATTTGATGGGATTCTTTTTCCCTGCTTTTCTTTTAACAGTTCTCCACTTTCAATCTGCTTTGGACTGGGGAAATTCCAAACGAAAGCTTAACCATCCATTTTTGGACGTCTGTTTGGACGGTTGGGATGGTTTGATCACTTACATTTGACCATTGTGTGATTGGAAGTTCTCTATCTACTGAGAAACGTAGAAGGAGAAATTCTCGTTTTAGGGGTAGTTTGGATGCATGGAAAGCTCACTCAGTAGGATTATCAATGGGCGGGCTGGCCCGTCACGATTTCGGGCTTGGCCCGCTTCGGGACGGGCTTGCGATGAAGTAATAGGCTCAATGTCCGGACCTGGGCCTCAATTATAGACCCGTTTATTGATTGGGCCCGACTGGAATGTGCCATGAGACCATCACCACAGGTCGAACCAGACCCAGACCAGTTAATGTTTCAAGAGCATTTTGGTCAATTTCATGCATGATTAGGCACGCCGAATGAACGGCCTAGATCTTGCACAATAGAGGTGGCCGAAATTGGGCCCACCACGGGCGGGGCCGGGCTCTGGCCTGTTTGTCGCTGCCCATTGCGTGCTTTCTGTGCATCCAAATGACCCCCTTAAGCATCTTGAATTTTCACAAATAACAAATTAGTTCGTAGATTGTATCGAATCGGACGTTGATGAATTCAATTGCACACTAGGTCCCCATCGATCGAGTCCCTCTCTCTCCGTAACTGTTACAGCATATCAAGTGGCAATTTCCGCGAGCTAATCCACACCTGCAAGAACTTGAAATTCGTCGACATCAGCTCTTGCAACATCACCACTCCAAAAACAATTGAAGAAATCGGCGTAAGTTGTCTGAGCCTAGTGGGCCTCAATTTGGCACATTTGCAAGTGACCGAAGAAATGGCGATGGCGATTGGCAATTTCATGCCCAAGCTCAAGTGGCTCAATCTCAATAGCACACCTATCACGAACAATGGCTTGTGTAGCATTCTACATTCTTGCGATGAATTGCACTACTTAAGTGTCATGTGGTGCTCACGGCTGGACCCAAACAAGGAGCTCATGGACATGGCCATGAGTGTCGCTGAGTTCAAGTACGACCAAATGGTCCATGACCACTTTGAATGCGATGGTTCATCTCTTGAGAGATGGCTTCTTCATTGGTTTCCTTAGTCATATGTGTTTGTTTTCGTGTTTTTCTTACAGATTTGCACAACATTATACACATGTACTGTACATTTATGTTCTTGGTGGTGCAAAGTTTTCTATACAAACGGTTAAATTTCTTTCTCAGCGGATTCTGGGGAGATTTTCAAATTTTGAGGTTTTATTCTTAGGAAGGATTATCATGTCATCCAATAAGGAGATGCAGTGAAATTTCTTGTGGATTTCGAAATGAAATCCGTATATCAATGGACTTGACGTTGACGCATGTGTTTTATTCACGTGCTTCATCCATATGCGTCCTCCACGCATGACAATCAAGTTGCATATGCATACAAGTGACCGGCATTAGCGTATAATTTGGTCAGTTGATTACAATTCCATGGTCCGCCAAACTTTTTTTTTACACATCCGCCCTATACCCACCCACGCACACACAACCCCACACTCACGCTATATTAGGATTTCACCACTTGAGTCCTCAAACTCCAAACCTCCTATTGAAACTTGGTATAACTTATTAGAGTATTTTTCCAAGGAAGAATTCGTGCCCAAACTGAAATTGGGCCATGAAACTACTATAGTACTATTTCGAAACATAATAATTGTCTTGAAACTTTGAATTTGCATCTCTTACTACTATTTTTAAACCGTGTATACATTAATTGAATAGTCAAGATTTCTTTAGATGGTGTGATTTTAGACGTATGTTCTATCAAATTGGGTGGTCTTGATAGCTGTACCTTATTGCCATATATAAGAACGACGAGTCACCACCTTTTTTTTTTTAGTCAGTCAAGCAACGCACCCACCCTATTAGCTGGGCAACACACCCATTTGGTTAGTCACACAATGTACCCACCCACAAGTGGGTTATTGTGTCTCCTTAGCACTCGAACCTGAAACCTGCTGTTGAAAGACTCGGGTGCCAAACTAACGTAGGACTATGGCCCTTAATTTGGAGGGATTATTTAATGCTCTATCCGATTGTGGTGGTTAATACACATGCGTACTTAGATTTTATACAAGTGGCTCACATTAAATTAAACCGTCCATTTTTTGGACCTGACTGCAATAGATCACAACCGCAAAATCATATAGATCAGACAACTCAGACCCCGATTCATTGAAATTAATTTGCTGAATCTTTACCATTAACTAGATTTCATTTTAAGGGTCCATTAGCTTTTCACAATCGGAATGCATAAATTACAATTTGGTTTAAATATATGCCACGTGTTCAAATGTCAAGTGCACGTACACCAACCATCACAACCAACCAGAGTAGCGTAGCTTTTCTAATCACCCCATCAAAACAGAATAGGAATCCAGATCCTCTGTTGGCTCCAAGCAGGGTTTCTGCTTGGAGCCTTTTTATTGGACCACGTCATCACATAGGTTTGCAACCCTGTCACATCATCACTGCAACTTGGTCATCTGTTTCAGGACACGGTTTCCCTCAATCCTGTAACTTCATCCGGCCAGCTCATTAATACTGACGTTAGCATAACCTTTAAAAAAAAACTTTACAAAATAATACCTCATTAATATCAAATTACATTTGGATACCCTTTTCAATGGGAGAAATTTGGTGAGACCCTGGCCTCAACCAAGATGGTGCAGCCCTTACCACGGGCCCACCTTGATATGTGTATTCTGTATCCACCCTGTTGATCTGATTTTCAAGATAATTTTAGGGTATTATACCAAAAATGAAGAAAATTCAATCTTCAAGTGGACCATACTCGAAGAATCATTGGTGATTGAACACCCTACTGTTAAATACTTCTTGGGGTGCAACTTAATGTTTTAGTAGTGTTTATTCTAAGTGGATTGGGGGAGCGGATTATGTGAGACCCCGGATCCACATAGATGGGTGGGACTCTTGACTGTGGAGCCCACTGTGATGATTGTGACTACATCCATACCATCCATCGGTATTGAAAGCTCATTTTGGGTCATGATCCAGAAAACGAGACAGATCCAAATGGCAAATGGACCATAGTATAGGCAACAATGGTAATTGACCATTGAAAACTTCTTGTGGGCCACAAAAGCTTTGGATCAAGATGATATTTTTGTGATATGTTCATCTAGGTCACTTTAACCTTATGAGCAGGTTGGATGGCAAATAAACATTTTGGTGGCATCCACTAAAATGGTGAGGATTCAATCACAACTGTTTCTTTTGGTGTGGTCCACCTAGGATTTAGGTTAGCTTCATTTTTTTTAATCATTAATTCCTTAAATTGAGATGTCAAAATGGTTTCACATAGATCACGGTGGGCCCACAATAAGGGGTCTCACCCACCTGGTCTAATAATTTTATAGATTGTGAAAAAATATAAAGCATATCCAAATCGCAAATGGACCAGACCATGAGAAACATTGTGAATGTATGCCGTTGAAAAATTCTCAAAGGTCATACAAGTCTTGGATCAAGCTGATATTTGTGTTTTCCCTTCATCCATGTTTGTGTGATCTTATCAACAGTTGGGTGACAAATAAACTTCGGTATGGACCCAAGCAAGGTTTCAATGGTGAAGATCATTGTTCTCACTTTTTTATATGATATGGTCCACTTGAGCTTTGGATATAATTTTATTTTACAATGGAACCCCATCATCTTGTGACGTGTACCCTTATATCTTAATCTAGTGAAACCCTGATACTTTGTCTGCCAACCCCGTTATTTTTCAAAGGGAACCCCATCTCTCTGTCTAGCAACCCTATCACTTTGTTTAGTAGAAGCCCGTCATTTTTTCTGATAATCCCGTCACTTTAAGAGTGGAGCCCCGTCATTTTGTCTAGCAACCCGCCTCTTCACTTTCTCTAGTGAAACTCTATCATCACTTTGTCTGATAACACCCTCACTTTATCTAGTGGAATCATGTTACTTTGTCTTATGGAACATTATCACTTTGTCTGCAAACCTCATAAGTTGGTCTAGTAGAAGCCCATCATTTTGTTATGCAACATCATTACTTTGTTTTGAGGAACCTCGTCACTTTGCCCTACAACGTCGTCACTTTTTCTAGTGAAACCTTGTCACTTTGTCTGGCAATCCCGTTACTTTGTCTTTTTTAACTTTGTATCTTATTCTCGTGAAACCATGTAACTTTGTCTAATCATCCCATCACTTTACTAGTGGAACCCCGTTACTTTGTCCAACAAATCCATCACTTTGTTTAGTGGAACCCCGTCACTTTGTCCGACAACCCTGTCACTTTGTTTAATGAAGCCCTATCACTTTGTCCAACAACCTCGTCACTCTACTAGTGGAACCCGTCACTTTCTCCGGTAACGTCGTCACTTTGTCTAATTGAACCTTGTCATTTTGTTTGGCAACCTCGTCACTTTGCACAGTAAAGCCTCGTCACTTTGTTTGGCAACCTCGTCACTTTGCACAGTAAAACCTCGTCACTTTGTTTGGCAACCTCGTCACTTTGCACAGTAAAACCTCGTCACTTTGTTTGGCAACCTCGCCACCTTGTCTAGTTAAACATTGTCAATTCATTTTGTCTAACCCTTTATCTTACTCTAGTGGAACCACATTACTTTTTCCAGCAACCCTATTACTTTGCTAGTGAAACTCCATTAATTTATCTGACAATCCTATCAATTTGTCCAATGAAACCTCATCACTTTGTCTGGAAACCCCATCACTTTTCTAGTAGAACCCCATCACTTTCTTCAATAACTTTGTCACTTTGTTTAGTGGAATCCCATCACTTTGTCTAGCAAGCCATACTTTTACCTAGTAGAATGTTGTCATTTTGATCGGCAACTTTATCACTTTATCTATTGAAAACTCATCACTTTGTCCGACAAATTTGTCACTTTATTTAGCAAAACCCTACCACTTTGTCTTGCAACCACATCACTTTATCTAGTAGAACCCCATCAATATTTTTGGCTACCCCATCACTTTATCTAGTGAAAACCCATCACTTTTTTTAGCAACCCCATCACTCTATCTGGTGAAAATTATTCAATCCTGTCACTTTATCTAGTGGGACCTCGTCACTTTTTCTAGCAATTCTATCACTTTGTCTCGTGGAACCCAATTACTTCTTTTTTTTTTTTTTTTTTTTTTTTTGCGACCCTATCACTTTGTCTAGTGGAACCCATCATTTTATCTTATAACCTCATCCAATTCTTTTGGGGAAACCTCTTCACTTTCTTCGCCAACCACATCACTTTGTCTAGTGTAACCTTGTTGTTTTCTCAATCCATTCAATAAACCACCACCACATCAAAAGCTTCTATAAGATACTTGTTATTTACTAATCGATAAAATCTTGGATTTACTAAATTCAATACATGCCAAAACATAGACACAAATTAATAGACTTGGTAGGTGCGACCATGACTATGCAGTCCACCTCAACATATGCATTGTATGTCCACGTAGTCCATCCATTTTGCCAACTTATTTTAAGACATGGTTCAAAAAATGAAGCAGATGAGTTCCCACCATTAAAAGCTTCTTGGGGGTCATGATCAAGATGATATTTTTGTTTCAACCTTATTAACAAGTTGGATGGCAAATAAATATTACAGTAGCCTTGTGCACCTTTTCCAATCACATAGTCTTGTGCAGGTGTTGCCCTGTGCACTTTTTCCAATCACATGGTTCACCTGAGTCATAGATGTTATTGATTTTTGCACCCTTGACCTAACATGGGGTTAAGAACTTGGTGGTTAGGGTTGATTTTAAATAAACATCATGGTGGGGGCCCATAAGAGTCGCCAACCCATTTGTTGGCATGGGGCATGAGGTAAGGCAGTGGAATGATTAAAAAAGAGAGTGGGACCTCAACCTCACCCAAGACAACGTTGCCCTTACTGTGGGCTACCTTTATGTGTGTATTTTGTATCCAACCTATTCATCCACTTTTTCATATCATTTTAGGTCGTGATCTAAAAAATGAAGAAGACTTAATTATCAAGTGGAACATATTCTAGGAAACACTGGTGATTGATCATTAATAGACCACGAAAGTACTATTAGATCAAGTTGAGATATTTTTTTTGCTACATGCAAGGTTATGTGTAGAGTTGGGCACAAACCAAGCCAGCTCAAATTGGTTTGAAAAAGCTCAACTTGGATTGGTTTGAATAGAAGTTCAAACCAAACCAAGCCTCAAGTCAAGCTTGTTTAAATGAACAAACCAAGCTCAAAACAGCGTAATATTGTCTCGGCTCGGCTCGAAGCTCGGTTTGGTTCAACTCAGTTTGATTCGGCTTGATTTGGCTCGTCGCTAGATTTTAAGCAAATTGTTTCATGTGTTGTGATCCACTTCAGATTTGGATAGGTATGATTCAAATGATATGTAAAAATAGATGAACGGCATGGATAATACATATACATGACGACGTGGATAATACATAGTACATATACATGAATGTACATTGTTTCCTTGCACTTGTAAAGTCATGCTTAAAAGGCTCTTACATGTCTATTTGAAATTGCACTCCTTCAGAGAATGTTAAACACCATGTGGTAAAATATTTCCATTTTTTTATTATTATTTTTAACTTTTTTAATTCTTTCCTATTTAAACAAACAAACAAACAAAAAGAAGCCCCCAACTGTTTGAACTCGCCCATGCCAATTAGAAAATTTCTACCAAACTGGTCCCAGCTTGAACTAGGTTATTTTGAAACAAACCAAACCCGGACCGCATGGGTTGGCTTGAAACCCAAACCGAATCGATCCACAAACTAGGGTTGCACAAAAACAAGTCAAACCAAACTAGGGCCAACTCAGTCAGCCCAGGATTGTTGCCCACCTTTAGTACTAATGTGACCTCGTGGACAGATTGGGTGGCAAATAAACTTGGATTGCATAGTGAGTTATCCAATAGGTTTTTATCATAGGGCCCACTTTGAATATATGTGGTTTATCTAAGTCGTGTATCCATTTTTCCAGCTATTTTAGGGGTTGAGCCCAAAATGGAATTAAATCTAAAGCTCAAGTGGACCACATCATAGAAAAAGTGACAATCATGGTTTCTACTATTGAAACCCTATTAGGGCCCACAGTGATGTTTATTTGTCATCCAAATTATTCATGAGATCATACAAACATGGATGAAGGGAAAACACAAATATAGGCTTGATTCAAGACTTCTGTGGTCTCCAAGAATTTTTCATGGGTAGATGTTCAATTCACATTATTTCTTTTGGTGTGGTCCACTTAAGATTTCGATTTACTTTATTTTTTTGAATCAAGTTACAAAGTTATCTTGTAAATGGATGGATGGAGTGGATAACATTAAAAAAGTCACTATGGACCCCACTGAGTTTACTTAGATGCAACCCGCTTCCAATAAACACTATGGAAAGATTAGGGTGCCCTGAGAAGTTTTTAATGGCAGGGTGTTCGACCACCACCTGTTTCCTAGAGTATGGTCCACCTGATTATTGGATCTTTTTCATTTTTGGTATAATACCCTAAAATTATCTGAAAAATAGGATGAATGGGGTGGATGGTACGGAATACACATATCAAGGTGGCCCGTGGTAAGGGCCGCGCCATCTTGGTTGAGGCGGGGTCCCGTTGTATTTGCTCGCGTTAAAAAGGTATCCAACTGTAATTCAGTATGAATGAGGTAGTTTTTTGTAAAAAAAAATTAATGAGGGTGAGCACTAATATGCTGGCCCAATGAAGTTTCAGTAATGAGAAAAACCTGGAAACAGATTATCCCCACTCAATAAATATACCTGATAACACAAAGAAGTCTTCTTGAATCATCCAGACGTATTGAATACGATACGTTGGTAATTTAGGCTTTGAATCCGGGTCATTTTCAACTGATCCAGACCGTTTATATGATCAGTCTCATTTTATAAGGTGGAAGACCACATGTAAAAGCTTTCAATTGTGTTTAAAATGTCGCTCTTCTACTTTAAAGTGAACGGTCAAATGATCCTTTGGGTTCAAATATTCAATTTAAGAGGTTTTTTTAAGTCATTCTTCATGTAAAAGCATCATTATCAAATAAACGGTCTGTATCATCGAAAGGACCCAAATCCAACCGCTATAGTGCCGACGTATCTTATTTATAATACATCGGGATTAACTACTTAAAGCAAGCACACAAAAACTCAATAGCCCAAGTTCACGGAAATGGAACCTCACCTGATACACTGGTCTGATCTCATCCAAGAGGCCCTGATCTACATCTTCTCTATGCTCGATTTCGACTCTCTAGTGGCAGCCACACAAGTTTGCCGATCGTGGCAGGACGCGGCGCTCTACCCTGAGTGCTGGGACTCAGTCCATCTCACCCTCCATCAGAACTTTGTGGACCACTTCATCAGAGATGGTTGCCCACTCGATCTCAAGACGTTGAATTCGAAGTCGCTCCACGTGTTGGAACGCAGCGGGAAGAGGGCGAGGTCGATTTGCATCGACTCGATTGCCAGTGACCAGATGCTTCGGACGATCACCGACAGGTTTGGATTCTGCTCCCAATGTTTATGTGGAATTTAATTGATAGGATGATCCTGACCGTTGAATTGATGGCCTTTGGTCGCACATTTTGTTTTAAGGCCTGTTTGGATGTCCACCCAATAACTAGTCCGCCTTGCATTTGAGAAGGTGATGGAAATGGGAAAGCGGGTTTGGTGGGATTCTTTTTCCCTGCTTTTCTTTAACAGCTCCACTTTCAATCTGCTTTGGACTGAGGAAATTCCAAACGGAAGCTTAACCATCCATTTTTGTTTTTGGACGTCTGTTTGGACGGTTGGGATGGTCTGATCAGTTACATTTGACCATTGTGTGATTTGAAGTTCTCTATCTACTGAGAAACGTAGAAGGAGAAATTCTCGTCTTAGTTGTAGTTTGGATGCTTGAAAAGCTCACTCAGTAGGATTGTCAATGGGCGGGCTGGTCCGTCGGGCTTTCGGGCTTGGCCCGCTTCGGTCTAGGCTTGGGCTGAAGTAATAGGCCCAAGTCGGGACCTGGGCCTAAAATTTAGGCCCGTCTATTAATTGGGCCAGACCGGGCTGTATCTATGAACCCAATCCAGCCCATTTAATGTTTCATGGGCATTTTGGTCAATTTCATGCATGATTAGGCACGCCGAATGAACGGCCTAGATCTTGCACAATAAAGGGTGGCCAAAATTAGGCCCGCCATGCACAATAAACACGGGTGGGGCCGAAATTAGACCTGGGCTTTACACAATCATTACAGGCCAGGGTCAGGCCTGTTTGTCTCGGCCCATAGCGGGTGGCGCCACACCCAGGCTTGAGTGCTTTCTTCGCATCCAAATGACCCCTTGAGCATCTTGAATTTTCACAAATAACAAATTAGTTTATAGATTGTCGAACGTTGATGAATTTAATTGCACACTAGGTCCCCATCAATCGAGTCCCTCTCTCTCCGTAACTGTAACAGTATATCAAGCGGCAATTTCCACAAGCTAATCCACACCTGCAAGAACTTGAAATTCATCGACATCAACTCTTGCAATATCACGACTGCGAAAACAATTGAAGAAATCGGCGTAAGTTGTCTGAGCCTAGTGGGCCTCAATTTGGCTCATTTGCAAGTGACCGAAGAAATGGCGATGGCGATTGGCAATTCTTGCCCAAGCTCAAGTGGCTCAATCTCAATAGCACACCTATCACGAACAATGGCTTATGTAGCATTCTACATTCTTGCAATGAACTGCAGTACTTAAGTTTCATGTGGTGCCCACGGCTGGACCCAAACAAGGAGCTCATGGACATGGCCATGAGTGTCGCCGAGTTCAAGTACGACCAAAAGGTCCATGACCACTTTGAATGCGACGGTTCGTCGCTTGAGAGATGGCTTCTTCATTGGTTTCCATAGTCATATGTGTTTCTGCTCGTGTTTCTCTTACAGATTTACACAACATATTACACATGTACCGTACATTTACATTCTCAGTGGTGCATAGTGTTCTATACATGTCTAAATTTCGTTCTAAGTAATTTCTTCGAAGATTTTCAAATTTTGAGGTTTCGTTCTTGGGAAAGATTACCATATCATCCCCTCCGTAGCAGCAGGAGATGCAGTGAAATTTCTTGTGGATTTTGAAATCCCATATGTCTATAGGCTCTACATTGATGCATGTGTTTTATCCACATGGTTTATCCATATGCTCCCTCCACGCATGACAATCGAGATGCATATGCATACAAGTGACTGGCATCAGTTGTGAAATTTGGTCCATTGATTATAATTCCATGGTCCACCAAACTTGGGCTTGACATTTTTTTTTATACACAGGTATTCCACACTCACCCATGCACACAAATCCCTGCACTCATGCAATAGGTGGATTTCACCACCTATGGTACTCGAACATTAGACCTAATGTTGAGACTTGGGTTTGAATCTCCATTTTTGTTAGTCATGCACCACACCCACCCCACTAATTGCACAACACACCAACACGGTTAATCACATGATGTACCACCCACCGGTTTTACTTAACAGAGTGTTTTTCTCAAAGAAAGAATTCGTTCCCAAACGTGAAATTAGGCTACGAAACTACCATGGTACTATTTATATTTATAGATATAATCATTGTCTTGAAACTTTGAACTTGCATCTCTTACTATTATTTTTAAAGCATCTATTTTATAAACATTATTTTTGGATGGTTGGGATTTCTTTGGATAGTGTGATTTTAGAGGTATGCTACGTAGACAATGGTTCCTATAATTTGGATGGTCTTAATAGCTGTACCTCATTGCCCTATATGAAGGACAATGATGTTGGGAAAGCCGGCAGCGGAAGCTAAACGCCGAACACGTGAAGCAACGCGAAATCAAATAAGTAAACAAGATGAAATCAATCACACACAAACATTCACCACAAGAGACTCTGAATTTAAATGGAAAAACCTCTCAATGGGTAAAAAACCACGGCACAAGCGATCCACTATAAATTAAACAGAAGATTACAAAGATGACAGCCCACAAGCAAGGAAAACAGAGAAAACCCAAGCTCTCTCTCTCTCTCACACAACTTTCTCCCCTCTTCCCAGTACGAATAGGAAACCTTGGACACCTTAGGATACCAATCTAAGACGAATTACAACTCCTTAAATAAGCAGAAATTCTAAATTAGAAACACTTTGCGAAGTACTGCGGACTACGCAAGGAATCCGGGCACACAGCCCACCGGTTGCACCTCGCACAGAGACCATCCAGGGAGAAACAAAAAACGGATCCGCCCACGCTGCCTCATAGCCGACCGTTCGGAGCCCACTGGCGACCAGTCTGGGCACACGCAGAGAATTCTGCCTTCACTGTGCATCTGAGCCACTTTGTCAGACCTATCGCCCGACCGGTCTAAGCACCCTGTCCACGCACATAGTTTAAAAACTCCCCAACAAACTCCACCGAGGCTTCAAACGTCGAATCAACACATCCTTGCAACGTCATCTCATCTTCAATCATAGCTCCACCACTTCTCGTGCCACCATCGACCCTATCTTTGCAAATTCACGCCCTTTACCGCCCTTCTCATGTGGCTCTTGGGCACTTGCCACATACGAGCAACCGTGGATCTCGCTGCCGTTCCCGCAGCTCCAATGTGAATTGTGCTCCCGATCATCATGTAAAGATGGCCACACATCCGTGCCTTCATACACACAAGTGCCTCCTTCATTACTTCACAACAACGATCGCGACCAATAAACACGCACCCTTTCGCCTCGAGTGCACCAAGAGAAATCACATTCATCTTCATATTGGGAACGTGCTTCACATCTTCCAGGACTCATTCGATCCCGTCGAACATCCTAATGCGCACAGTACCAATACCCACAACCTTATGAACGACTCCATCGCCCACAAACACTGATTCTCCACCATACTCCCTGTATGTCGTGAATGAACTCCGGTTAGGACTTACGTGACATGAAGCCCCTGAATCTATGATCCACTCACTTCCATGAGATCCCTTGCCAGAAACGGTCAGAACTTCACACATCGCCACTGTCCTCTACGATATTAGCTCCCTCTCTAGAAGAATTTTCATACTTCTCTTGCCTCGACCTGGGATTCTGACAATCCCCTCTCATGTGGCCCTCCTGGCCACAATTCCAGCACTTCACCTTAGCTTTACCTTTGCCCTTGGCCCTAGATCCCGATTTTGAATATCCTCCATGCTCAGAACTTCTTCCCCTCATAACCAGTGCCTTTGAAGAATAATGGGAAGCCACCTCACCGCTTTTCTTTCTCATCGCCTTCGATTGAAGGGCTGAGATAACGGTCTCGACGCTTATGGTTTCCCTCCCTGCGCACACAGAGTCCCTAAACGACTCATATGAATCTGGAAGAGAATTCAACAGGATGCATGCTTGATACTCATCCTTCATCGGTTCATCGATCTCCACCAACTTACAAACCAGCATATTGAACGTGCTCAGGTGGTCCTCCACCTCCGTTTCCTCAGTCATCCTCAAGGTGAACAACTACATCAACACGTACATGCGATTCTCTGGAGATTTCTTGGCATAAACCTTCTCTAGTTTCGCCATCGTCTCAGCCGCAGTCTTCTCCTTCATGACATGATAGAGAACATCATCCGTAAGGTTTAACAGGATTGAGGTTCTAACCTTCTTGTCAAGCCTCGTCCACTCATCGTCTTTCATAGCCTCGGGTCGCTTTCCAAGAGCATCATCAAGCCCTTGCTGAACTAGGAATGATTCAACATTCACCTTCCATAGCTCAAAGTCATTTTTCCCAGAGAACTTCTCTACCTCGAACCTTGCGCCCGATCTCATCTTCTCGTCTCATATTCGAATCTACTCCACCCCAACTTTAGCTCTGATACCACTTGTTGGGAAAGCCGGCAGCAGGAAGCGGAACGCCGAACACGTGAAGCAACGCGAAATCAAACAAGTAAACAAGATGAAATCAATCACACACAAGCAATCACCACAAGAGACTCTGAATTTACATGGAAAAACCCCTTAATGGGTAAAAAACCACGGCACAAGCGATCCACTATGAATTAAACAGAAGATTACAAAGATGACAGCACACAAGCAAGGAAAACAGAGAAAACCCAAGCTCTCTCTCTCTCACAACTCTCTCCCCTCTTCCTAGTACGAATAGGAAACCTTGGACACCTTAGGACACCAATCTAAGACGGATTACAATTCCTTAAATAAGCAGAAATCCGAAATGAGAAACACCTTGCGCAGTACTGCGGACTACGCAAGGAATCCGCGCGCACAGTAGACCGGTCGCCCGACCGGTCGCACCTCGTATAGAGACCATCCAGGGAGAAACAAAAAACGGATCCGTCCACACTGCCTCATAGCCGACCGGTCGCCCGACCGGTCAGAGCCCACTGACGACCGGTCGCCCGACCGGTCTGGGCACACGCAGAGAATTCTGCCTTCACTGTGCATTTGAGCCACTTCTTCAAACCGGTCGCCCGACTGGTCTAAGCACCCTGTCCACGCACATAGTTTGAAGACTCCCCAGTAGATGAGTCAACACCATTTTCAAGAGGATGGTAAACTAACGTAGGACTCTGCCCTGGAGGGATCATTTTATGCTGTAACATATTGTGGTGGTTAGTGCACATGCACTTAGATTTTATACAAGTGGCTCACATTAAATTAAACCGTCCATTTCTTGGACCTGACTGCAGTAGATCACAACGGCAAAATCATATCGATTGGACAACTCAGACACCGATTCATTGAAATTAATTTGTTGAATCTGTACCATTAACTAGATTTCAATTTAAGGGTCCATTAAATTTCCAGCAATCGGCCACCCATGACATTATTCCAGTGTAATTGCTAGCTTATAAACTATGTAATCTAGAACCCACGATGCATAACTTACAATTTGGTTTAAATATATGCCACGTGTTCAAATCTCAAGTGCATGTACACCAACCATCACAACCCACCACAGTATCATAGCTTTTCTAATCACCGCATCAAAATGGCATAGATATACCTAATGACCAACAGAAGGGGATAATAGTTTAAAAAAGCCTCAATGTATGATGTCATTATTATTAAAGTCACTATATCAAAAGACTTTTTTTTATTTAGCCTTTTGGACACTATTTCGGATGAAAATGCCCCTCTACATGACAGTCCCCTCATAGTGAGAGTGTCACATGTAAGTCAAGAAAGCCTTTTGAGAATAGGATGTGGGCCCCGCCAAATCAATTGTTGGAGCCACTTCTCAACCGATCTGATCCATTTACTTTATTTAGACAGCCGCGAATCCACATTAAAGTCATTTCAAAATAATTTACGGAGCTTTCTATGGCTCACAACACGTTGGAAGAAAAATAAGCATTATGTAAATGTCACAGTGGGCCATGGGAAGTTTTTAATGATATAGCATTCAATCACCACTATTTCTGATAGCATGGTCCTCCTGAAATTTGGATCTTCTTCCTTTTTGGACTCATGATCGAAAACGGTCTAATTACTATGCATGTATTTTCAGAAGTATTTTTACTAATGTTACTATTTAAGGCACTATAAAATCCAAACCTACAAAGCCTATAGATTTTCAATTTACATTGTGTGAAAAATCGAATCGAAAAATTCATCAATTCAATCTTATATCAATTCAAAAAAAAAAAAAGAGAGAGAGATCAATTCAATTTCAATTTCAATTTAAAAAATTTAGGATCAATTCAATTTCAATTTCAATTTCAAAAATTTAGGATCAATTCAATTTCAATTTCATTCAAAATCGAATTGATCGAACCAATGTACAGCCCTAATTCTGTCCATGTCGGGGCAGGATGCAATCCGCTTCCTACTCCTAGAAGCACAAATTTTCCGTGCTTACTCTCTCTTTTGCACACATGGCATAGGTTTACGACGATCCAAACCGTTAATTAATTGAGAACAGCTACGAATGGGTTACGGACTAAAAGATATTATCATAGCACTATTTTAACCGTTAAAAAATGGTGTAAAAATCGATAAAATCTGAATGTTGATTTTTCAGAGTTATTTTACGTGGTCAGGATTATTAGGCCATCGTGATTTCTGTTAAACGGTCGTTTTTTTCCAGCTAAATGACAAATTAAAGGTCAGGATCATCATTTTCGTGGGTCAACTACGTTTTGGCGGCACAAGGATTTTCTGGTTTTGAGGGATAATAGTTGAAAAAGACTTGATTTATGATGTCATTTGTGACATTGGTGACCAGGGGAGGGACTCCCTGTGGGAATGGGAGAGCCTTCACTAGCGCTTTGGATGAGCACAATCTCACCCTGCCTGCACTATTCATTAATTGAAGGAGACTTTTGAAATGATTGACCCATATGTCGGAGCTATTTATTTATTTAACCTGTTGGGCACTGTTTGCATTTTCACTGGTAGGGCTCCCAATGGAGTGGGTCAAATCCAATATCTGATTTACTCTAAATCCGTATAATGTGGATTTGGATCTTAAAATACTTCCGATTAGTTAAATGGACCAAATTTGGATCTTAAAATAAGTCTGATTACTTAAATGGACCGGATTTGGATTCACAGGAACATATCCGAGTTCGATCCGAATCCAATTAAGATCTGACTCATTGTGACCTTATTGTATGTGTTATATTCATGCTGGCCATCCGTTTTCCATATTATTATAGGCCATGTCTCAAAATTGAGACATGCCACTCTTAAGTCGATCATACCACAGTAAATAGTGGGATTTGCATCATTTTTCTACTAAATTAAATATATTATATTATATATTTTATATTATATATATTTTTTGATTTGTAATGGGGGTGGATTCGGACCTAGATCCAACCTGAATCCGATGATTATATGGATTTTGGATAAAAAAAAATGGATCTAACAATTTATAAATGGATTGGATATGGATATCACCTTTTGGATCCGAATCTGTCTACAAATATACGAACTTGAAGTCGGATCCAACTGGATCGGATCCAAATCCAACCCATTGAGAGCCCTATTCACTGGACCAAAATTGTCACGCCCTGAAATTCAACACTCGAATAGAATTTTCAAGCATGAATAAGGGGCGTGACAAAAATGTCTCTCTACCACACCTCCTCTCGAACTGCAACAGCTTTTTGCGGAAGTTGAGAGAGCCTTTTGAGAATTGGGCGTGGCCCTACAGAATTGATCGTTGAGGCCACCCTCAACCGATCTGATTTGTTCACTTTAATCGAACATCAATGAACTCACAGAAGGCTCATTTTAAAAAAATGGAGTTTTTTGGGGCACACACCTACGTTAACGCTACGAGTTAATTCCGAATTGTTTCCTCCGATGTGGTCCATACTATCTATGATGAGTTTTGCCCTCAAACTTGGACAGATGACATGAAATTAAAACCCATTTCATGACGGATAGATCACATTGGAGAAAACAGTTCAAAATTAACTCAAAATGTTAAGGGTGTGTTTAGATTGTTGACCCCCATGGTATTGTATGTAAAACTACCATTATTACTCCTTGTAGCCGGTGTGGTCAATAGGCGAAAATTGAGCCACATCCAAAATAAAAATTAACCACACCACAGAAGCAGTTGGGATTGAATGCCCGCCATTGAAAAGATCTTGTGGCCCATAGAAGTGTCGGATGAAGCTGATATTTAAATTCAAGCCCTAAAATAATATTGTAAAATTGATGGACGGTGGGGATATAACACATATTAGGCAAGTTATATCCGCACGTGTTTATTCAGAGAAGTACATTACAAGCATGTAAAAATTAAAGCCATTAGAATTACATCTAGCTTTATATCTGACTACCCTGGTAATCATAATCATTATCTTTTTATGATGGACCACACCACATTACCATGGAAGTCAATAATCCAAACACGCCCTAACATAGGTTTGGGCCATAGAAAGCTCTATTTTTTTATTTTTTAAATGACTCTCCTATGAGTTTACGGATGTCTAATTAAAGTGAACGGATCATATCATCTGAGGGATGACCCCAACATTCAATTTTGCAGGGCCCACGCCCAATTCTCAAAAGACCCCTTCAGCTTTCACAAAAGTTGTTACCGTATGAGAGGAGGTGTGGCAAGGTGGGGAGCGGATTAGGTGAAACCTCGAATTCACCGAGGTGGATGGGACACCTAACTGTGGGGCCATTGTGATGTATATGACTACATCTACGCCAGTCCATCCATATTGAAAGTTCATTTTAGGGCATGATCCAAAAGATAAATCAATTCCAAATACCAAATGAGCCATAGTGCATGAAACAATGTTGATTGACCATTAAAAACTTTCTATGGGACACAGAAGATTTGGATCAAGATGATATTTATGTGGTCTCTTCATCTACATGTTTGTGACCTTATTAACAGGTTGGATAGGAAAATAATGACAAATAAACATTCCGGTGAAATCCATGGAACTTTTCAATATTAGAGATTTAATCACGACTGTTTCTATGGTGTGGTCCACCTAAGATTTGATTCAGCTTCATTTTTGGTACCACACCCTAAAATGATCTTTCAAAATGGTTGGATGGTATGGATGTAAGACATATACATCACTATGAGCCCCAACGTCAGGGGTCTCACCCACCTCAGTTGGATTCGAGGTCTCACCTAATCCACTCCTAGCAAGGTGTGGCAGTAGTAGCATTTTGGTCCAGCAAAAATGCAAACAATGTGAGTGGGTTAAATAAATAAATAACTCTAACACGTGGCACCAATATCATAAATGACCTCATACGCCGAGGCTTTTTTAACTATGATCCCACTTTAGGGAGTGTACTCATCTCTGCTTTATAATAATTACTTAAATATTGTACACGTGGCATACATCAACTTGATTTAAACTGAAATTTGTTAAGTTGTGTGATGTGATTGGGCACTACCACCGCCCTTCCCTAGCGAGGAATGGATAGGTGCTCCGAGTGGCTACTGGTTTTATCAACACAGTTCATGAGCAGTTCCAATGCTCTGCACCACACATTTGGGAATAAGCACCTTCCATTGAAAATATTTCCTGGGCCATGGAGTTTTTGATAAGTTGATATTTGTGCTGTCCGGTCATCCAGGTACTAAGGTAGAGACGGACGGTCCGGTCAGGAGCTATGCAGGGCCCACCTTTATTTATATACTTTATCCACGCTGTCCATTCATTCCTAAAAATTATTTTAGGTGATGACCCAAAAGTGAGGCAGATTTACCGCTCAAAATCTCTTGAGAATATAGACGTTTTGGATCAAGTTGATATCTATATTTCCCTTTCATCCATGTCTACCTGGCTTTATGAATATGATGGATGGAAAGTAAACATCAAGATGATAGCCGTAGAAAGATTCTAATGATAGCCTTAGAAAGATTTTAACTGGCCGGGTTTATTGTCACTCAAGCCTTTGATCTATCTCCCTTTTTTTTTGGAATTATGCCTTAAAACGATCTTTCAAAATGGATGGACAACTTGGATAAAACACTTATATTATATCTAGGTGGCCCTACAAAGCCCCCAACAGGACCCAATCTGAGCCATGTGGAGGGTTTAAATCGAATTACCTGTGTGCAACGTATACAATTTCCACCTAAAATTTAGGTTCCCGCGTATCATCCATCACCGTTGGCCAGAGTATCAAAGTTGTTCTCTTTTGGATTATTTTATTTCGGAAAGCATTCTTTATTTGGACTGCTTATTGTTATCTCAAGATATCACACGGATCAGATCAGAACCCACCGCTTCCATTTCTGGACATTTAAATGAGATAAGAGGTTATTATAATGTGCTAGTGCATATAGATTGTGTAGTACGTACACTTTTAGTTTGTAGAGGTGGGGACCATAGTTAGATGATCCAAAACGTTGACATGATGGGACACACCATGGATCACCGATGCACCGAAAATCTCCAAGACTGAAAGATCCTAACCGTGGAATATTTGTCCTTCTGTTGGTTAAAGAGGAAATGTTCATGTATCTTCGTTCTTAGCCGTTAGCCCTTTTAGGCCACCTATTTAAGTGTATGGGATTACCCCATCTGGAGAATTTTGTTGCATGTATCACTCAATGGGGCAATAATTCTACGGCTTGGATCACTTAACAGTGGGCCCCACTTGTCCAAAATGAGACCGTGTGAGCGTGATGCCTCAATGACTTCATCCACGTCAGTAGGGCTGTAAATGGGTCAGTGGACCCGATGGGGTACCCGGACCCAACCCATTTAGACCCGACCCAGACCCGACCCATTTGTTAAATGGTATGGGTCTGAGTCCAAGAATAGACCCATTTGTTAAAAGGGTTTGAGTCTGGTTTCCTTTATTTTAGGCTCGACTCGACCCGACCCAAACCCATTTAGTAAATGGGCGGGTTTGTTCAATGTTACAAGGGACCCGTCTAGCCCAGACTCGTCCAGACCCGATTTTAGGCCTTGTAAAATGCCTGCATACTTGATCCAGACCCGGACTCATTAGACCCGGCCCATTTATAAATGAGTCTGGGTGGATCTCCCTCTACCAGACCCGGACCCATTTATAAATGGGTCTGATGGGCTGATTGGGACCTGACCCGGACCCGCCCATTTAGTAAAAGGGTCTGGGTGTAAAATTTGATAAAAGGGTCTGGGTGTAAAATTTGGACCCAGACTGGTTTAGTAAATGGGCGGGTCTGATTTTTGGCTAAACCCGCCCCGAACCCGACCATTTACAGCCCTAGACGTCAGGTGACCCGTCACGTGGGTCAGATATTTGTCTAGACGCGGACTGACAGCGAAAGCCTTTCGCAGGCAATACACGGAATCACGTAATCCCTGAGCACAAGATATGCACGCCATGCTCGTCTTTTCATTAAATGCAAGTGGGGTCCACCATCCAGTGATCCAGGCCATTGGTACGATGTGACCTGGTGTGAATGGATCGACCCCCGAAAATCTCCCGCCGTGGTGGAAGATCCTAGCCACCCACTGATCAATCAGAGGTGGGGCCCAACAAGCCAACGGTCTGATCAACTGAATCATAGGGCCTAATTTGAACCGAGTATAAAACATGAGACGGGGAACATGTTTATATGCACCGCGTCTCGCGTGAGATACACGGAGGTCTTCGCTGCAGATGTGCCAACGTGTAGTACATGTGAGAGATCCCTGACGTTCATCACTTGATGCCGGTCGTGAGCATGCTCTGACCAAAAATTCAGGTCGGTCCACTCATCAGGCAGGTGAGAAGAATACGTTGAATATGCACCGTTGGCGGGCCTCACTTTTTAGAACTCAAAAAACCCGAGTATCCGATGCTTTAGTTATCAACAGTTGGTTTCTCAATTTGAAAAGAAGTTTGATTCTTTCCATGCCCACCTTCCCAGGCAGCTTCTGATCTATAAACAAAACCAACTGCCGTTAGCTGTGAGATGTTGCTTAGAAGCTCTTCTCTTCCTGTTCTTGGATCCGTCATCTCGCTCCATCTCAGACTCTTCCACCACCGTTGATCACATGCAGCAGCAAATCACACCCACCTCTTGACTATCTCGAGAAGATCTCCTTCCTCAATCACAGTGAGCCACCCAATTTTCATTCATTCTCTTGCAATTCCTGCCCCATGTCTTACTCCGTCGCCGGAATTCCCGAATCCGATCAGGAACACGGCGATGTGGGTCCGAACGGGCAGGTTCGATCGGATGGGAATTTAGAAGGCCTTACCGCCGACGTCGCCGGCGAATTCCATCATTCGAACCCGCCGAGCTACCTGCAACAACCCAATTCAGCGCTAGAGTCGGTTCCGTCGTTTTCAGTGTATAATTCAAGAGATGTTGTGGAAGAGGTGAAGGAGGGAGTTGGTGGGGGAGATGGGTTGGAGAGGGCGATTACGATCGGAGAGAGTATTGGTTCACCAGGCGGAGATTTCAGCTTCTCCGATGGGAAAAGCATCAGCTCTCCTGAGGGAATTGAAGAAATCGAAGAGAACGATGAAGGGATGGAGAATCTGCCTCTCTTTCTTGCAAGAGGGCTTGGAATTGATGTGGGTGTCATGAGTTCGGCTGCAACGGGAGCCGTCAGTGGCGCAAATGCTTTTCCAATCGAAGATTTCAGCAGCGGCGGAGACAGGCCCGATATCGACAATTACTATAGAAGGATGGTAGAAGAAGATCCATGCAATCCTCTGTACTTAAGGAACTATGCTCAATTTCTGTATCAGGTGAGCTCCGCTGATCCGACTCCTTTTACTTTTAATCAGTTTTTTGCACTAGGGTGTGTTTGGTTGCCCCCCAATATCATGATATTTTCTGCAACGAAACGATTTGGTGATATTTGGTGCAACCAAACGCACCCTTAGCATTCTGTAAACTTGGGTTTTTCAGATTGTATCATAATATGATCACAAGTAGTTCTTTATGTCATGGGTCCACTGAATTTTGATCTTGATACATGGCTAGGATCGTCTGATCTGTTTGGTTTTTTGCATATGGCTCATCCACTGTGGGACCCAACAAATGAATGGTCTGGATCTTGTACATGTGTGATTTATTTGGGGTTTCTTCAACAGTCCAAGGGAGACTTAGAGAGAGCTGAGGAGTACTACTCACGTGCCATAATTGTGGAAGGTAGAGATGGGGAGATCTTGTCACAGTATGCTCAGCTACTTTGGGAGCGGCATCATGACCATGAAAGAGCTTCTAGCTACTTCAAACAGGCCGTTCAAGCTGCTCCTGACGATGGGTACATTTCTCCCAAATCACGATTTGTATCATTCTGTTTGGATAGAGAGAATCTAAAACATAAATACGGAAAACTCTAATTGAATCCTCAAGAGAATAGAAAGCTATGAAATCCAACAGTAATTCAATTGTTTGGTTTGGAGCGCGTTTTCTTTCCATTGAAATGATACAAATGCTGAGAGCTAAGTCTTATAACCTTGGAAATCAAAATGGAAATCAAATTCCATGGACACGGTTCTACACAAACAGCAGCAAACTCAATTTCCATGGAAATTGAACTAATTTCTAAACTATTGTCTCTATCCAAACACTAGCAATGGACTTATTATGCAATCCAACAATAATCCAATTGTTTGGTTTCGAGTGCGTTTTTCCATGGAAATGATGCAAATGCTGAGAGCTAACTAAACTCTCATGACCTTGGAAATCAAATTCCACAGTTCTACACAAACAGCAACAAACTTGATTTCCATGGAAATTGAACTCATTTCCAAAGTATTCTCTCGATCCAAACACTATCAATGGCCTTATTATGCAATCTGACAATAATCCAATTGATTGGTTTGGAGTGAGTTTCTCATGGAAATGATGCAAAGGCTGAGAACTAACTCTCATGACCTTGGAAATCAAATTCCACAGTTCTACACAAATAGGAACAAACTCGATTTCTATGGAAATTGAACTTGTTTCCAAAGTATTCTCTTGATACAAACCCTAGCAATGGCCTTATTATGCAATCTGACAATAATCCAATTGTTTGGTTTGGAGTGAGTTTTTCATGGAAATGATGCAAAGGCCGGGAGCTACTCTCATGACCTTGGAAATCAAAATGGACATCAAATTCCACAGTTATGGATGCGGATTAGCTACCGGTGGCTTCAGTGGCTATCTCGTACTGAAGTGATGTAGACCCCACCATTGTGGATCCATTTGGAGAGATTATTTTAGGTCATGAGACAGAGAATGAGGAAGATCCAAATCTCAAGTTAACCCATCGCAGAACAGTGGGGACAGTGATGCCCACCATTGAAACCCTCCTAGGGCCCACCATGATGTTTATTTGAGATCCAAACTGTTAATAAGTTCACACAGACATGGACAAAGGGAAAACACAAATATCACCTTGATCCAAAACTTTTGTGCCCCTAAGAAGTTTTTTATGGTAGGCATTCAATCTCCAATATTTTCTGTGGTGGGGTCCACTTGAGCTTTGGATCTACCACATTTTTTGGCTCATGCCCTAAAATGATCTCCCCAAATGAATGGACCGTCGATGCGACACACTCACACACATTATGGTGGGGCCTACATAACTTGGTGATGTCACTTCAGTAGCATGATAGCTACTGAAGCTGTCAATAGCGAATCTGCCTCCCACAGTTACTTCTACACGAACAGCAGCAAACTGGATTTCCATGGAAATTGAATTCATTTTCAAAGTATTCTCCATCCAAACAAAAGCGATGGGCATCAAAATTTAGTCCAACCCGGACCGTCCAATCACTGAACTACCTCTTCATGGGCCACAAATGTAACTGCTTGATCACCCAATTTTGGGAACCCATGGGTAATGGCCTAAGAGACAGACGATCGGTTAACAGTCCGGTGGACCATATGCACATACAATTGCATTATTTAGTTTTAAGGATCCTTGAGGAATTGAAATTTTCTTGTGGGCAGCCATGTTCTTGCAGCGTATGCTAGTTTTCTCTGGCAAACGGAAGGCAGTGATGAAGAAGAAGAAGAAGAAAGCCAGTTTGTAGGCATACCACTTTCACATGGCGCGATGGCTTCTGCGACTGCGAGCACTGCTTGATCATGGCTTCCTTGGCTAACCTCTGACATGTACTGGTGGGAAAGTGACATGTTAGTTTGTTTTCTGTTACAGGGGATCTTTGTGATAAGATAAAATGCTAAGTCATTATCTATTTGCATGGTTTTTCAATAAAGAGCTGTGAACTGATTCTTAGTAGCTAAACCTACCATGCCAATCATGTGGGTCCCAGGTGGTCCACCTATTGTCAACAAACTTCTTATCCACCATTGATTGCATGTGATTAAAATTAATGTTGATCAATACAATTAAGAGCTTACAAAATGTGTGATTAATGTAAGAGTTATTGCCATGCAGCTGCCTACCTTTCAGGCCATCGACAAATAAGTGACTGGTTTTGGGCTATTTCCACATCAGGTGACTTCTGTTTAACTGAAAAGTAAGTTGTAAAAATTATTTGAAGTGCTGAAAACTTAGACATTCTGAATTTTAGTATTAATAAGTATTGAAAAATCTGTTTGGTAATTTATTTGGAAAAAGTTTTGATATCTGCAAATAAGCGCTTTTTTCACAAAAACTCATTTGGTAAACACAAATTACAGATGTTTGAAAAATTGGTAATTTATTATATTTACCCATATTGTCTTGATTTCTATCTCATGTTAAAATGGAATTTGTTATTGCCATGCCTCCAAATTGGGCATAACTATGTCCATTCTAAATAAAATGTTAATACTTTTCCCACCAAATAAAGCGAAGTAGATGAATGGTCTAGATCTTTAATGTTTGCCACATACACTAACATGAATTGATTGTGTAAGGAGACAAGTAGATGATACCCATCCCAAGGACTGTACGTTCATATTTTCAATTTCTATACGTGTGGCGTTTAGTTCTGTAGTCAAAGCACATTAGTGAGACCGGCTAACATTGCAGTGTGACTAACAGGATGGGTGGGTGTACTAACAGTGGGGTGTGTTCTAACCCCAAAAAAAAAAACAGAGAGAGAGAGAGAGAGAGAGAGAGAGAGAGAGACTGGCTACATTATTGATGCACTCCATTGTAGATAGAGAAAAAACTCAAATATCATACTAATTGGATGATTTTAATCCATCTGAATTAGCCCATTGATATACCCTAACTAATTGGCTTTAGCCATCTATTTGATAACCACAAATTGAGTTTTTAGATCTCTAGGTGACTTTGATTATGAGGCTTGTATTTCATTTACTACGGGACCCACAGCTTGGATGGTCTCAACAAGCATACAACAATTACCTACATTCACAGTATGTAGGTAACATTTTTTTAGCCAGACCCCATCCAGTGACCCACATCTTGGACGGTCTCAACAAGCATACAACAATTACCTAAATGGACTATTAGGTTATAATCCATTTACAACAAGACCCACAGCTTGGACGGTCTTAACAAGCATACAACAATTACCTACATTCACAGTATGTAGGTAACATTTTTTTAGCCAGACCCCTTCCAGTGACGAACAAGCTGATGCGAGCACTCAGTCTAACTCAGTTAACCCGGTCCAACTCAATCCAACCCAGTCAACTTAGTCCAACTCAGTTAGCTCAGTCCAATCAATTCAACCCGTTCTGACCTAGTTAATCCAGTCAGCCCAATCAACCCAAAACCAAGCCCAAATTTAGGCCCAAGTTTAAGCCCATATTAAGCCCATACCGAGGACCATTAGCACCCAAGGCCACAATAATGTAAAACCAAAGGAAACAGGAGCAATGCACCAACCCAGGAGCTCACCTGAGAAAGATGGAGAGGTTCCACGTGGCGAGTGACACACTGTGTGTGTGCCGCCTGACAGGTGGCAATTCTCCAACTTTCGTGAGGGAGTCAAGTGGAGTGGTGATGTCGGTTGAACTCCTTGGCAAATGCACTGGTAGGGGACAAGACGGTGGCGCCCTCCTCTTTAGGTGGAAATTATAATCTTTGCCATCAATCTAACTCGTTCGATTGCAGCACGTGGCAACAAGCAATCTGAACCCTTGAAGCCTATTTTACCCTTGATTTTTTCAAAAATAATCAAAATATCATCCAAAAACCTATAAATAATACCCCATCAAATTTCAAATCATCTTCTAAGCATCCAAAAATCTTCTATCAATCCTCCACACACTAAAGCCCATCTTATTCCTTCACCAAGGAGAAGTGAGCGTTAAAGGAGAGAAATCCAACCCATGTCAGCTTAGCCCTTAGCCTGCCTGAGCAATCGAAAACATCAATCCAAGCCACTCGGACTAACCCTTGCAATAAAGTCATTCACCCTTTCACCCAACTTTGATCAACTTTGTTTATTCTCACTACTATCATTGTGCAACATCCACTCCTTCCTCAAACCCCCTTATTTACTTCACTCATCAGCATCGCATATTACATGCATTGCATTTGAGCACCCAATCGATTTAAGTGTATGCTTTGCGGCTTGCCTGAAATAATGAATCATGTCCATTAAAAATTCGGATTGACTAGTTATTTGAAAGCTTCATCAAGTAGGTGAGCCAAGGTGGTGGATTTATTTGACTCGGGCCATCGCTTGCCATATACTTGTACGGGCAAAGAAGATGCCTAACACCTTTTCTCTTTATAATTGTGCTTCTTTACTTAGAATTTTTATTCATAAATCAAATAACCATTTTAGGACAAGGAATCCCACGATTCCTTCTCCTAAGGTTTTTATAGGATTTAGCTGACTGGAAATTCATGTCATTAGCTAGTGGTGACTTCAGTTAAACATAACAACCCTATGCCTTAAACACCGAAAAAAGCCGAAAAAGTACTTGTGAGCACGATCCACCCATGATTCAGTGTTTACAAATTTATAATCATAATTGCCAAATTACAATTCGATCGCCCATTAAGACAATCCAATGCATTGATTCAAACTGTTCATTAGATCTAACGTGTATTTCATAAGCCACTAAATCTAACAAATATTAATTGTTCGATCAATTTCTTTAATGTGGATGGTCCATGCTGTTTAAAAAATAGGCGCAAGCAACAATTTGATCCATCGATTTATTAGGGCCCATAGATGGCTTATAATTTAAAGAATCACTTTTTAAGGCAGTCGCAAAAAGAAATGTCCATAAAAAATAAGGTCAAATAATGGATGGATTGGATCATCCGATCAGTGCAGTTTTGCATGGTAATCCATGAAATGGATTGGATCGTCAGCGTCAGCTGTTGAATATGGCTTCCAGAAACTGTTGAGAGAGAGAGAGAAAGGTGGCCGACCTTATATCCATGTAAAATCCACACTGTCCCAGCTTGTTTTAGGGCATAACCCAAAAATAAGCAGATCCAAATCTCAGGTGGACCACACCATAGGAAAGTGTGGTAATTAAACGCTGACCATTAAAAACTTCTTGGGGCACAAAAGTTTTGAATGAAGTTGATATATTATGTTTTTTCTTCATCCAAGTCTGTCTGACCCAACAGGTTGGATGGCAAATAAAAATTATAGTAGGGCCCTAGGAAGTTTTTAATTGTGGGAATTCAATTATTTTTTATTTTTATTTGCATGCCTTAGAATGATCTAAAAAAACTGATGGAAGGCTTGGATATATTGCACTCAATGTGGGCCTATAGTCAAGGCAACACCCACTAACCTATTACTTAGAAACATCTAATCCGCTCAGGCGTAGAGCATAACACGGTACCTTACTGCTGTTTTGACATGGAAAGGTTATGTGTGCCCCATTATGATGTATGTATTATATATTTGCCATGTCATTTTAGGGCATATGTGTAGAAATGAGGTAGATCCAATGCTCATGTGTACCATATCACAAAAAATAGTGGGGATTGAACGCTGAGCATTGAAAACCTCCGAAGGCCACAGAAGTTTTGGATCAAGCTAATATTTGTCTTTTCCTTTCATCTAAGTTCATGTGACCTTATGAACAGGTTAGGTGGCAAGCAAACATCACGGTGGGTCTAGGAAGGTTTCAATGGTGGGCATCATTGTCTCCATTGTTTTCTGGTGTGGTCCACCTTAAGTTTAGGATCGATCTCATTTTTTATTATATTCTCTTTGGCTCATGCCCTAAAATAATCTAGCAAAATAGATGGACAATGTAAATATAACGCATCCATCATGCCAATAGAACTTTCTCACATCACCACCTAATACTCTAGATGTAATTCGATTTTAAAGCCTTTATTGATATTATTCTCTTTTTACGATGCGGGTAGGAATAATTTAGTCAATAGTTGTCCAATAATGTAAAGGAAATTGACTTACCATATTTAGTGATAAATGAAGAGTCACTCTAAAGCAAAAGGTTAATTTTAAGTGATTTTTAACATTAAGTACTTAATCTTTTATTTTTATTAAAGGATTTAAATTCTTAAAATAATAGAAAATGACAATTTTAAATGATAGTTTTAAAATTAAGTTTTAACAAAGGGCATCTCAATGCCTACCACATAGCATACTTTCTTAATTGTAAAATTGCATGTTACAATGTCGGTGCTCAGGCTAATGGATGCGGTGCTACTGGGTCTATGGGCCCCACCATGATTATACATTTTATCTACGCCATCCATCAATTTTGCCATCTTGTTATAGGGCATGAGCCTAAAAATAAAGCTTGAGTGTGTGTGGGTGTGTGTACTAACAGTGGTAGAATGAGTGAAGATAACTTCGTTTCAATATTGAGGTCCTATGGTATCAATTAGCATTGAAGTGTGACAAACCCTGTGGGTGTGTGCTAACACAAAAAAGAGAGAGAGCAAAGATCTAATGAACTAAGGGAAGATTGAACGCTAACTTTGTGGAGGCCACTGAAGTTTTAAATTAGGTTGATATATGTGTTTTCCTTTTGTCCAAGTCCGAGTGCCCTAATCAACAGGTTGGATGGCAAATAAACATCATGGTAAGCCTTAAGAAGGTTTCAACGGTGAGCATTCAATCACCACTGTTTCCAATGGTGTGGTCTACTTGAGATTTGGATCTTCCTCATTTATGGGCTCATGCCCTAAATTAATGATCCAAAATGGATGGATGTCATGGATGAAATACATACGTCATGGTGAGGCGCACATAGCACCGTCCGTGCTGTGGCATCCTTACACTACAGATTGCAACCGCTACAAGATTGAAACCAGTGTCCTTTTTCAAGCCATCAAAATTTAAGATGGCCCACCCTAATGTACATGTGAAATCCACCTAGACGACCACTTCAACACCCCCATGTTAGGCCCAAAACCAAATTTCCTGCCAATTCAAGTGGACAACGTGAAAAGAGTACCGGGCAACACTCATCCTAAAAACAGTGTCTATTCTCGTGGTCCACCTCAATCACAGTCAACCTTTTTTTTTTTTCATTACATAAATTTTATTAAGCTACCTAAATTTTGTATAATTGTAACAGCCACTTAAAATCACTTTTCTTCTTTCCATTCCGTACGCCGGGTTCACCCTACATGGTGTTGTCGTGACCGTGGACCCACCTCGATGCATGTACTATATATCCACACCGTCCATCCATTTTGCTGGCTCATTTTATGGCATGGTTCCAAAAATGAAGCAGATCCAAATCTCAGGTGGACTGCACCACAAGGGGGAAATGGTGATTTAAATCACCATTAAAAACTTGTTGTGGGCACAAAAGTTTTGGACCAACATGAAATTTGTTTTTTTATCCTTTTATGACCTTATCAATGGTGGGCGTTTAATCACCACTGTCCACATGAGGTTTCGTGACTGAGTGGATATACAGTACATGCATTAAAGTGGGCCCCACTCAGGGCCGTGCCGTGTTGGATGAGGCCGGGAAGCACCTAATCCGCCGCACCACCTTGGGTGAACGGGCAGCTCTAAGTGGCCACTGTGATGTATGGGTTTTATCCACACCATTCATCCATTTTTACATATCATTTCATGACATAGGCCCAAAACTGAGGCAGATCAAAGACATAGGTGAACCACACAATGGGGATTAAACTTTTACAGTTGAAAACTTCTTGAGGGCTCCATTCATCCGGGTCTATGTAACTTTATGAATAAGTTGGATGACAAATAAACATCAAGGTGAACCCTAGCCACTAGGAAAGTTTCAACGGTTAGCATCATTACCACCACTGCTTCTTCCTAGACTTTTATTTGCTTAAATTTTGGTTCTATTTCATAAAATGGCACTGAGAAATGGATGGACGGTGTGGATAAAACACATGCGTCATGGTGGCCACTCAGAGCTCCAGCCCATTCCCAGCGGGAGACGGGCAGGAGAACAGATGAAAAGGCTCTATAGGCCCCACCATGATGCATGTGTTTCGACCATCCACTTTGCTAGCTCACTTTAAGGCATGAGCCAAAAAAATGAAGTTGGATCTTAGGTGGACCACACCATATGAAACAATGGTGATTAAATGCTCACCATTAAAAACTTGCTTGGGCCCACTGTTTAGGTCACATAGGAAGGAAAAACACAAATATCAACTTGATCCAAAACTTCCATGGCCTCCAAGAGGTTTTCATCAGCCGGCATTCGTGTGGTGTGGTCTACTTAAGCTTTGATTATAGTTCATTCTTTCACTTATGCTCTAATATAAACGGGCAAAATAGATGAACGACCAAGGTTCCATCAACAATGCCAATAAATTCCACCAAAATTAAGTTTTGTGGGATCACATAAGACCTCAAGGTAAAAAAAAATTTAATTTTTTAAATAAACTGGAATTTAAAATAATAATAAAAAAAAAAAAAACTAGGCACTATATGAAAATAGCCCAAAAGCAAGCAATGATTTGTTCGGTAGCGGCTTCACCAATAATGCTTATCATGGAAGTGCAAGTGCCAATTTGGCACACGATATGTGAGATCCAGGCCATTCATCATGTGGGTCCGTTCATGAGAAAGCTTTCATTCCAAACGCCATACATTCTTCACCGTCCTTTTTTCTTCTTGCAAATGTCCTATTGGTTGAGTGGGCCACGGCATGTCCACTACAACGCATCTAAACAAAACACTGGGACATGGAAATCTCGACTTTGAAGAGTTCTAAGTCAGGCTTAAGAACACAAGGATAAGCATGGCCCATGGACGGGGAACCTCTGAAGAATCCAAAGCAGACCACACAGGGACATGCCTGGCACTGCAGTTATCTAGGCTGGGCCAACCAGTACGCGTGGGTGGACTGTGCTCTAAACGAAGCCGTTCAACTTGTGGACCCATAACATCCCGTTTGTGTCGTGCAGATTTGGGTGGAGTTTACTAGATATGGGCCATGCCAACCTACACCCAAGCCCATCATGGGCCTAACACAGTACGCCCAATCACGAGCTAAAGAATTGGCTGGGCCCCCTGACAATTGCCGTAATCCCTATTTCCCACTCGTATTCCTAATCTATCCATTGATCAAGAGGGGCCATGGATATATGTATGTACATACGAAGCCCCGAGGCATGCAAGGCCCAAGCCCAGCCCAAGGGCCAAACATAGGTCGGGCAGGCTACCTCGCCCACTTGCCACCTAGGAATCAAACCTGAACCTTGGGTTGGGTTGTCAAGGTCCTCGCGTTGGGTTCAGGTTGGATCGGGCTAGTTCGGGTTGGTAATAATCAGATGTACTTAGGTTTGGGTTGGCACCTATGATTGCAATTCGGGTGAGGTTTTATTAAGGTCAGGTTGGGCAAGTGTTGACCCTCGAACCCAACCCAACCTACCCAAGTTGTACCCTTGGGTCCAAGTTATATCAAATGAAAAAAAAACAAAAAAAAAAAAACAGATAGCTACAAGTGATCGAGTTAACTCCTATGAAACCATCGACTTCAGAAATATGGGAGTGCACCCCTTGTTTCGAAAGGGAGCATGGCTTAGGTAGGCCAAATAAAGTCCAAACAAAAACAGTGAAGTGGATGGTTGAACAACATGTACTAGGTTTAACCCTGCAAGACCATTCTTTAGCGAGCTTGTGGGGGGTATATAGAAACCAACGGCCCATTTTTACCAGGCATTGTACCCTCCAAAGACATCCAATATTTTAGGTCTGGATATGAGATTTCAGAACGTCAAGAGAAAATGGGCCTTACCATATGATCAGCTGTACGTGATCAGTGGTCACAAAACAAGTTATATTTTCGAGAGAACTGATCACCTACAACCTTTTGTAGGTTAACCTGCATGCACTTTGCCACATGAAAAATAATAATACAACTGATATAAGTAACAACCTGTTGTAGGCCAATTTAACTACTAACCAACTTCTAATTTTGCCCTTGAAAAATCGAATACTTTCAAGATGAAGTGTGGAAATAAAAATCCAGAAGGCATGGAAATGAGGTACTCCCATATACAGCCGAAATCCATCCCGTCAATGTAAGATCAATGCAAAAGGTGGGCCACACCATGACGATCATGAGGCCTGAATGTAAGGCCAATACACTCATCAGGTGGGATGCACTTAAAAGATCACCTGGCCCACCTTTGGCATGGGTTCCCATGTCACAACAGAAGAGAGCCAAATGTGACCGAGAAAAATATGGGTCAATACCATTTATTTGTGATGACTTCTGGCTATTCCTCTGACATTTGCACCACCTCATGAGTCATGATGGCCCATCTCAGAGAACTGCCACAAAAACAATCTCTTAAGAAACTAATTCATTTAGAAGATAAAAATAAAGGGCGCCAGCGCCTCTACTTGAGGGGTTCTAAAAACACACTGAACACCATATCTGGTAATTGCAAAAAACCACCTACCCTCAAATTGATGAGGCAGGGGAGGGGGGAAACATCGATGATGATCACACCAAAAGGGTGCTGCCTCTCAACACCAGCTAATTCAATAAAATGAGTTGACACTCCCAAAAAAACACATATATATGAATATATATTTCCTCAAAACCAAAAAGAATGTACTCGAGGACTACACCTGAAATCTCTCTCTAGAAATCATCTAAGAAGCTGAGGCCTCTGATAGGTTGGAACCACCATTCCTTGAGACCTGGTTACCCCGTGGACCCCTCTGATGGAAACCATTCCCCCTTGGCCTGTTGCTGTAGTCCCTGTCGACGCCGTCTTGCCCACTTCCCCTACCAAAAGTCCGACCACCAAAACGCCCCCTGGGGGCCTCAGACTGATAGCCACCCCTGCCACGACCCCTTCCTGCCCAAAACAGTTCCAAGTAGCAGTTGAATGAAAACAGAGGTTTCCTTTTTTTAATAATTAAAGAAAATTTCATTTGGAAACTAATGAAAAAGAGCACACGAGGAAAACATCGCATGAGAGGCAATGGGAGCCCGAATGCCATTGCAAACTGATGCCCCTCGCCTCTCCCTCTTTCGAAAGAGATGAGTTCATCAACCTTGCTTGCAATTATTTCAATCAAACTTGCATGAAGAATAAATGTATTTCAAAATGTGTTAGTGGGGGAAGCAGGTAATTCTCAGAATGATGAAGTGCCAAGCAATCTGAATTATGCATTCTGATTAATCTAGAAAATTTTGGATCTTGAATAAGTGAGGAGAAATCCAGCTGTTTCAAGAAACGTTGAGGACAAATCTGGAAAATATTTACAACATAGCTGACACAGAAGTACACTGTACTGCACAGAAGATTGCTTTTCGAAAAAATCTCCCCTGAAGTAGATGCAGCTCACCATTCCCTCCTTCAACATATGTTCCATCCTTCCATATGGAGGTTATATTAATACAAATGATTTTTAATACACTAGAAAGAAACAAGTGTCCAGCCCTGGGAACGCACTCACATCAGTCTTTATGATGTAAGATACAAGTTATAGAGGGGAATTTACCTGCAAAAATAAGGGGGCAAAAATAGGGATGCTGGCAAACTGATCTGACTTGTGCTGGGTTCGGGGTTCACCATCTTTTGCTATTACTAGGTGCTGTTTGGGGTGAGGGATTCAGGGCAAGGATTCTGCAAAATCCACAGATTTCAATTTGCCCTTGTTGTTTTTGTTGAGGATTTGACAAATCTATGGATTCCCCAAACCCAGACCTCCATAAACCCATGGATTTGGGTAAATAAAGTCACCAGCCAGTTACCTGGAGGTACTAGTGCTGTACTCTGTTGGGGACATGTTCTGGGTAAGGGTGAGGTGCAACATTGATCCGATGGGGTGTGGGAAAATAGTTCTGGTGAGGCCACAGCTACAGGAGAGGGATATTGCTCCAAGGGATGAGCAACACTTGTTCCTTCGTGTCCTGAAAGAGGATCATGCTCCAGTCAAATCCTCATTCTTTTTCTTCGTCATCGTCTACACCTTATCGAGACTAATTGGGGTCGGCTACATGAATCCTGTTTCTCTATTCCACTCTATCACAAACCATATCCTCATTTAAACCATAGGTCCTTGGGTCTTTTTCTTACTACCTCCACCGATGTCATTTTGGGCCTTCCTCTTGCCCTTTTAGAGCCACAACTCAAACCAATTTGCTCCTAACTGACGCAGTTCTTGATCCTTGTTGCGCATGGCCAAACCATGTAAAGTCTACTTTCCCACATCTTATCACCCTATTCGTGCAACTCCCAAATTCTCTCAAATGCATTCATTTCAAATTCTATCCTTCCTTATCATGGCACTCGTCCATTTCAACATCCTCGTTTCAGCTCCATTCTTCCTATGAGCATTTGTGCCTTAACTGCACAGCATTCTGTCCCATAAAACATAGTCCTTCAAGTACTACAAAAAGTTGCAAGAACTATTCTGAAGTAGGCGGAAGTATTCAGATGACAAAGGTGATCAGAAAGTTTGGAAATCGAGTGGGAAACATCTCCAACCAAAAGAGATTGATCCTGATTGGAAGAAGAACAAAAGAAGAAACCATCCAAAAAAAAATGAAAATGAGAAAGCTGATCAAATAGGAAGTCAGGAAATGAAGCAGGGCCATAAAAGACCAAAAGAGGCCCAATGCTGAGCCCAACAGCACCAGAAACCATAAAACGATTGGACATGCAATTTGGAGGAAAAGAATAAGGGCTGACGCAACTAATATGCTGGTGTCAGCAACCCTGTTGAATATCGACTCATGCAGATAGGTTTCATTCTAGGGGATGGTTTGGAAGGCTTCACAGCTCTCCTATTTGTCTAGGCATCGACCCACTAATGTCTTAATGTTTAGTTTTGTTTAGGGTTTCTCTAATAGATAATTTCTTCTTGGGGTCATATTGAAGTGATGATAAGGGTTGAGATTACCTACAGCCGAGCATAGTGCTATGATTGGTGATTTGTGGTTGGTTTAGGAGTAATATAAAGCTGTTTGCCCTGCCATAGGAGGCAGATTTCGGAACTGGTTGCATCTTTTCTTTGAAAGCAAAATTAGACGATGTTTTAGGATTCTTTGGTTCCTTTTTGAACCATCTTATGAAAGTTTTAGTACCTCACTCCGTATCTGTCTCCCCAGTGCATGAATCTGGTATGAATTTTTAGTTATACTGTTTTTGGCGAAAAAAAATTGCTGGATCTGTCCAGGATGCTGTAATTATTGTTTGACTACTGGGTTTTACAAGTTGCTGGGAATTAGAAAACAGCTGCTGGGTTTGATTTTCAAGTGTTAGAAATTAGTTTGGCTGCAGAAAATTAAATCCTACTGATGATTCTGTTTGCAACCCCCGTGGATGCTACTACAGTGCTATCGTTTCACCTATATTGGTTGATGTTTGGAATTTACTGGAACTGATGATTACATATTTAAATCCTGCAATTGACATATTCCAGAGGTAGAAATCATTATGGATCTATTCCCATACTAATTGGATCTTGGGACTAATTGTGTTTCTTTCTAAGCCCCAATTGATCTGCATCAATGCATTTAGGTCCTCACAAATCCAAGTACATTTAAGTCATCAATGCATTTAGGTCCTCACAAATCCAAGTACATTTGAGTCATTCAAATGCAAGAGCCAATATCCAAAAGCTGATGAAGTTTCCAAAATAGAGTATTCAGGCAACAATAATAATAGCAGCTAGAGTAAAATAAAATGCAGCAGCATCAAAGAGTGACATACTTCCTCCTCTAGATGAGCTGCTGTTTGCTCTCCGCTCTTCAATGTGCACTTGCCGCCCACCAAACTGGATTGGAGATGCCTGCAATAAAACCAGAGAGATTAAGCAGATACGTGTCGGTCACTTGGTTGAGGCATGATAACAAATGTCACCAATATTTTGCAGAAAAGAAAAGTTGATCATATCAGAATATGCTGTCTTATTTTTTGCAATAAGTATATTTATTCACTTCACTAGTTTATTTGTTGTCAATTATTTCTTCGTCCCCCTATTTTCATATTCTAAGTTGTTCAATGTTTGCTGCAAGATCTATGCTGGTAAAAAACCAAAGTCTCAAACATCTCTCATGGTTGACAGCCGATAGCCTTATCTTTCGTTTTATTGGAATTCATTCCCCTATCCAAATCATGGTTGTTTAGAAACAATGCACATGTGCCCTGTATGGACAAGGCTGTCCCAATTGAACTTTTTTCAGTAACCAAATAGTCCCTAGTATTTATGCCTCCCAAATTCCGCTCGGAGTTAAGCATGGGGCTGTCAGCATAGAAATCTTTATGTTAGATTGTGGAATGGTATGAATAGGATTTCTCCACGCAGCCTGAGCAATCAGATTAGGATGTATGGCCACGAGTAGTGGTTACATCCAACTGACTCCTTCCACTTGTGCAGCCATGTTCCAGTTGGATTAATACAGATAGGGTAGTTGGGATGAATAGAAATCCATACAGAGAAAATATAGAGGTAATGGCCCAACCAAACTGAGGAAAGAAGACAGCAAGGAATGATAAACATGAAGTTGTTTATAGTTCTTGAAATAAAAACAAACCTTAATTGCATTCTGGACACCGACGGCATCTTCAAATTCGATAAACGCATAGCAGACACCAATGTCCTGCAGATCCACAATGTACACTCAGAAGTCAGAAGCTAAATATTTGATTAATTTCTGGGGTGAGGAGTGACCAGTAAAAAAAGCCATGGATGGTACCTTGCGGTTCCTGATGACAACGCCGTCAGGCTTGATTCTACCAAAATTCTTGAACTCCTGCTCAACATCAGAAGCTGACACTGTAGATGGCAGGTTTCTTACATAAACAGATCTCCCTTCACCTGAGAAGATTTGTGATTAGGCATCAGAACAAACACTGCAGCATTACAAGGCTTAGAAAGAAGGATCGCCAGCCTGAATTTTTGTAACAAATAAAACAGACCGGACCTCCAGCAGAGATGAAAGTGAGTTTCCAGGATTTTGACTGACAAACAGTTTTCCTTTGAAGAGAATTTAAAATTGTTTGTGTTCATGTGGAGAGGAAAGGAGCACTACACACTACAGAAGCTACAGAATTCCTTGAAAAAGATGTCCAATGGCTGAGAAAAGTTTAGATTACTGCAAAGTGTCAAATCATGTCTGTGCACGCATGTAGACATATAGTCGTTTAAAGAAAATAGAATGAATTTCAAGAATTTTTACTGACAAACAGTTTTCCTTTGAAAAAAAAAAAATTATAATTGTTTGTGTGTGCATGTTGGTGGAGAGAGGAAAGGAGCACTGTATTACAGACGGAACAGAACTCCTTGAACAAGATGTCAAATGGCTGAGAAAAGTTTAGTTTACACTTTACAGCAAGTGTCAAATCATGCCTGTACATGTATATACATGTAGAAATGTAAGTTGTTTAAAGAAGATTGAGTTGTCAAGTCGAGCAAGCCAAACATAACCAAGTAGGTAACATGCAGTACATTTGTAATGGTAAACACACCAAACGGTTAAGTGGTCATGTGCTTACATTACTTAAAAGGAGGTGCATGGCAACTTGAGATTCATGAATGTTTGTGCTTTTCAGAAGGAAAAGGTGCTAACAATGTCATGTGTCTAAATAGTCAAGGAGGTTTTGGTTTTCCCAGTACACCAATGTCCTCCTGCACCTGATCTCAAAAGTTCTATAACTCTTTCTTTATCTTTCTTTATTGTTTATCCTACTAGTCCTGTAACTCTCCAGAAACAATTACAGGGAAAGGCATCATCTTCACTATTAGAGAGTCTAGGTGAGGAAATTTAACCTTCTTCTTCCGGTGCTGTAATTTCGTCTGCTGCTTCTGCACCATAGCTATCAGGTCCCATTGACAATACAGGATAGGAATGCTGAGGAGTAGGCTCCAGAACATGATGCCGCTCTGAAGCAACTGGAGCACTCTTGTTTAGAGAAGCCTGGACGAGCTAAAGAATGCGCAGGATTGTCCTTTCGCAACCCGTAGCTTCAATTTTTTGCAGCATAAAAATGAAAAAAGAGAAATAATCAGTTCCAGATGGAAATAATATGACAGAAACGGGCTAGAAGTTTAAGAGTGGTGCATACAATAGAAGCATATGTGTGTTTTGGGGGTTCTCCAACAGGTTCCTCAACAGGGACAGGTGGGGGATCCCGCACAGTGCTCACTGCCACCGGATATGAAGCTGCAGGCTCTTCTGCAGGAGTTTCTTCCACTATGTTATCAGCTTCAGAAACTTGTTGAGGTGGCTCAGGGATACTGTACTTGTCAACAGTGTCATTTTCATCCACTTGATCTGATGCCACAAACTCCATAGCCTGAACTTCTGCTCCAAGCGTATACTCCGAAACTGCAAAAGCCACCAATTTTCTTCTCTAAGTGACACAAAACAAACTCATTCTTGAGGGGGGGGGGGGGGGATCACAGAAGGTAAGCTATCAACAAACAAAAGGGTAAAACCTTATTGATAAAAAATCAAGGAACAAGAAGCAAAAAGGTAGAATTAATTTTTTTTACAGAAAAGTTGTGGATCCCAACTGATTCTGCACCCAGTATTTTTTCATACACTGTACTTCTCAACCTTTTAAGCATTACACAGGTGTAGGAAATCTCCCATGTATGGGTCTTTAGAAAAAAAAAATGAAAATGAAAAACTTCCATACATATAGAAGTTCCACAATCATCATGACACAGGATCAGCCATAACTTCCATAGTTTTTCTTCATACTTTGGAACTTTTAACATATAAGTATCAGTCAAACTAAACAATGGTTCTTAATCCCACCTGCAAATGAAGTGAATGAAAAATGTCATAGTTCAAATTAACAAGTATTTCAAGTGTGAATTTCATCAGTGGCATAAATATGCCAAAGGCTCGAAAATCGCCTTACGAAATGTTTAAAACAGCTCAAAAATAAAGAAGTGGCTAAAAACTTGAAGAAAATTGTTGAATAAGAACAAAGCCTCCTCTCTTCTAGAATAACTTAACATATTCACACATATCCATACAAATCATAAATTGGTAGCATTCACCCAACATACCTGGCTCAGGAGCTGGATTGGGTGCGCTCAGTTTGGCTTCAAAATCACCATGGGCCAATGTAGCTGCTGGGTGTTGATGAATATTTTCATCGTCAAGGAAGTGAAAGATGTCATTGAGAACAAAATAACCTTTCTCCTGGGGAGCAAGAAAAAAGCTCTGCACAAAATTCCTCCTGCCATCGAAATCCTTGGTTTGCACAGAACCAGAAACCATCACCAGAACACCGTCATTCCAGGATTCCAGAGAATGGGCTGTTTTGATCTCAATTCCGGTAAAATTCAGGGACATGATAAGTGAATGAATTTGCTGCAGAGGTAAAACCACAGGAGATATTATTCATGCATGTGGAATCCATGAAGTGATACTCAAAATAATGCCAAACAGGAGATAAAGGAATGCTTGGAATGTACTATCAGCAATACTGACATAGCTTCTAGCCGTTTCAGCTAGGTCTTTGCGACACGCGTGAAAAGGGACTAAGTGAAATGAAAAAAGAAGTAAATAAAATGAACAACATTAACAGCATATTTTCCTGATTCCTATCAAATTTCTACAAATGCTCCTATCGGTTCAAGATCCTATCAATAAAAACAGTAAATGGATAGCAAAACAATAAAGTGGTTGAAGTTGTTTCAAACTGCCAAGACCATGGTGTGCCTTAAAGGCCATTACATAAGGGTAACGGTGGCAACCGTTACATGTTACGGGGTCGTAAAAGTCGTGACGGTCCATTATGGGGCTGATACAAGTTTTTGAATTTTTTTTTCAATAAAAAAAAGGAGACCATAACAGCCGTTATACCCTGTATCATAAAGGTAATGGCAGTGGCCACAACGATCACCATTACCGTTACGGAATAACTTGGCCAGGAGAAATAACACAGACAAATACCCGCAGGCCATCAAACCAGATAACACCAAATGTGCAAAAAAAAATTTAACAGTTTCACATTATTGAAGTAAAATACAAATTCAAACCTGCTTGTTTGGGCACATAGACATGCAAAAGTGTACAAAAAATGAAGAATGCTCATGACAATTCCCTTCTTCCACACACACTAACACATGCAGCTTCATGGACTGCTTAAAGCCAAGGTACCGACACATCTAAAAAAAGATTTTATTTTAATAGTATATTGTAGTTATTCATGAGTAAAAAATCCTAAAAATGTTAACAGTAATGATAACCTAACAAAATCAATTATTTGAATGTAAAGAGTATTGCAGAAATAAAATGTGTATAATATGTAATCGCAATTAAGGGCACGACTTCAATGCACATAGGGTTCATGGTGAGTCATGAAGCCATCATCTCTCACTTTTTAATGACGGTCAACGGTTAACTAGCAGCAGTTCTTTATTCAGCATTTCAAAATTCAAATCTTCAAAAAATCCATTTTGAAATGCTGTGCTAAGATTCCCATCCACCATTTATGGATGGTGGGAGATATGAGCACACAGGTCTCAGTAAAACACTTAGCTTACACGATCATGTCAGGGAGTGCCATCCTTGTTACATTGAACCAATTCACATTATTTGAAAAGATGGTATCATTCCAATCCACTGTGATATTCATTGATCAAATCATCAAAGTTCAGCAAAAACCCACTTTGATATTTCTCTCAACTTTTTTCCCCGATTTGATAGTAAAGGAAATTCAATTGATTCAAGCAACTAATTTTTTTGTAAAGAGAAGTGCATTCCTCTAAGATGCAACCAAATGGTCACACAAGCCGGTTGATCTAAGATCTGATCAATCCTACCATTCAGATTGTCTTGATTGATGATCTGGACCAAATCAATGGTCTAATGATCAATTGGACAGGACCAATTGTCAACTTAAATTGTGGGGCCTACGGATCGTCGCTTTCTTGGTGGGCCCCTTTTGGGATATAGCCTATCTACATAAGGCTCATATGGTAGTGACGGGATTTAGGGGCAATTTGATCATTTTCAATTATTAGGGTTGCTCTTTTTTGTTTTAAGCCTATATAAGACTATATATGGAGGTGTAGTGCATTATTATGATTATCTGAATAGAAATTCTTTGGTTTGTTGTTTCTTTATTCGGTACTCGGTGGACAATTTAGAGAAGGGGTTTTTTTCACATTCTCTAGCATTCGACTAGAGGATTGTTGGATTCTTTCCCATAATCTCTTTCTTCTTTTCTTTAATCTATTTGCATCCCCTTCCGGGGTTTACATTTAATTGGTATCAAGGCAAGTTACTTCTTTGGAAAACTGAAATAAGGCAATTTCCCCATCTCTATTCTTTCCTTTCAATTTTCAAATCCCCCCTTTTTCTCCATCTCTTCCCTTTTCTTTTCTTTTCCTCATTTCCAACCTTACCAAATCCTAATCCCGTTCTAACCCATCAATTCCCTTGCCCTTTTTTTCCTTCCCAAAACCCTTATATATCTAGAACTCAAGCCTAAAGTTCAGCCTAGATTCTTTCATGTTCCTTCTTAGAGAAGTCAGCCTAAATTCTTTCAGGTTCTTTCTTAGAGAAGTCGTGGATAGAAAGATGTTCATATGCCTCATACAATTATCCCTATTCAAACTTTCATGCCCTTTCATATCCATCACGTTATTCCTATCCAAGTTACACGCCCTCATCAAGACATTGCTCTCTAACATGCCCATCTATTTTCTATCTTTATTCAGTTGCCCCAAGTCGGTCCTCTCTAGGATTGAAAAGTTGAGGAGACAATATTTGTGGAATGGCACTAGTGAGAGAAATAAATTCCATCTCCTAAAGTGGGGAGAGGTGTGCAAGCCAAATAATTGGGGGGCTCTATTGGGGAAATGGGTTTGGAGAATTGGAGTGGAGGAAGGGAAGCAGAGGAGACAAGCGGTGGAAAGCAAGTACGGCACACAGATAGGTGGCTGGTTCGTGAAATCTTCATCCCTTTACAAGGCATCCGCCATTTGGAAAGGGGTGGCGGCTACTGAGCACTTTGTCCGCAAGAGCACGTCCTTTTCTTTGGGAAAGGGGTATTGGATTCGTTTTTGGGTCGATCTTTGGTGCAGAGACCGGCAATTGCAGGCTTTGTTCCCTAGGATTGCCCGTCTAGCTTCGGACAGATTCATTTGTGTTGCCAACTGCGTCTCTTTTACGGGACGAGCCAATTTGGAAATCGCCCTGCCGAAGAGATCTCTTGGGCGTAGAGATCGACAAAAACTCTAGACTGCAACAGTTGCTAGGGAACGTGAAGTTTGATCCTTAAGAGGACTCTTTGGTGTGATTTAGAAGCACTTCTGGGAAGTTTTCTGTTAAATCGTTATTTAGCATGGTTTCAAAGAGTTCATATAGTCTCCCTAGGCATCATTTCCATCATTGGTTTTATGGAGCTCCTCCTCGTGTGCGGTGTTTGTGAGGCTAGTGTGTAGGAAGCGAATCCTCACAATAGATAACTTACAGAGAAGGTCGATGATTCTTCCGAACATTTGCTTCATGTGTATGAGTAATGAGGAGATTGACCACATCTTTATTCATTGCCCCATATCCTTTAAGGTGTGTAGTTTTTTCCTCTCTTCAGTTCACTTATCTTGGGTGGTGTCGAAGTCGATGGACAACCTCCTTTAGGCTTGGCATGGGGGAGGAGTTGGGAGGATCGACAAGGCTAGATCGAGGCTTCTCACTATTGCAGTTTTCTGGGCTATTTGGAGAGTGAGGAACAGGTGTTGTTTTAACAATATTCGGGTGCGGGTTGAGGAGGTTATTGGTAGAACCTCAATGTATTTAGAGTCTTGGGTGTAATAGTGTTTTGGCTTTGTATTCTTTGCTCGTCTTTGGCGAGTTTTCTTGATAAAATTTCAGTTACCTCTCAAAAAAAAATAATCTTTGCCATTTCACATCCACCGTGTTATTCTTATCAAATTACTTCGATGATCAAGCTCATCCTTCGCATCACCTCGAGTCATAGCTATCTTCATATGTGCTTTATGGCGATTTCTTTCAACGCCTCTCTCAATATTATCAACAATGGCAGCCACATGTCGGTTATTGAAAAGCCTCCTATAGCTCGCCGCAATGACTAAGAATATTCAAGAGACGCGGGACGAGAATCTATGGGAACTCAAGAAGAAGAGTAGCGCATTCAAGGAAGATACTGCACAAAAAAAGGGGGGGAATTCAAGGTGGTAATAAGAGCTAGTTTTCGGCCCTTGATTTTACAAGAAAAACGATATGGACTTCAATGCATTTTTGCTAGAGTTCTTAAGAACGAAATGTTTGAAGCAAGTGTGGTGACTGGGGAGGAATACATTAATGGCTTCCTTGATTGATCCATGGATACACCTACCGACGGATCACCAGCTCAATCGAAGGAAGTGCCGGTGAAAATGGATGATCAACCAACAAATAACACGGTAGAGGAGATTAACAAGTATGGATTATTTGATGGTTGAAATGATTGATAGTTTCATGATCACCATGGTGCCATCTCAATGTCAATCAAGGCCCACTGATCAAAAGCCGACTGTGATAAAGGGGCCACAATCAACCTCTAGAACATGGAGGAACACCAAGAAGCAAAAGAAAAAACGTGCGTATTTCTACACCATATTATGCACAGGCTGCCCATTCGGCGTGTAAGTCTCCACCATCAACTGTCGACGAAACCAAAGAAGACGCACTACAAATGAGGATCTTTGCAGGAAATTAAGACTACCAATTTAAACTTGAGGCACCCAATAACTTATTCGGTACTTTATGGAGGATTTGGAATGAGGAAAATATGTATCATTCAGGTAATATTTCCAACCAAAGGAGTTGCAAATGAATCATGCAGTGACAATACTGTAGGAGAGGTCCTGCGGAAAAATAGCTCGACGCCAGGATGATAAAAAGATTAACGCCTCTTATTCTTATTACTTAATAAGAAGAAGGAGAATTTTTTCAGAGCTGAGTGAAATTGATGCAGCCAAATGGCCATACAAGCTGGTTGATCTAAGATCCGATCAATTCTATTATTCAAATTGTGTTGACTGATGATCTGGACCAAATCAATGGTTTGATGATCAATTGAATGGAACAACAATCAACTTAAATTGTTGCCTATGGGATCGAGCATATGGTCATCAATTTCTTAGGTTTTATTATTTAATTAGTTTTTAGGTTGAGATTGAGACATAGACTCCTGATTTAGTTCATAAATTCTCTTTTTTATTTTTGTCACGTTCTTGGTGGGGACCTCTTGGGACACCAAAAGATGTATGAACGACACGAAATTTGTCCCGTTTGATAGCCTATTGAGTGAGGCTTCAAACAAGCCCAGGATCATGTAATTCTAAGGCAATTTGGGTGAAATATGGCCTTACATAAGGCCCATATGGTAGTGATTGGGTTTAGGGGCATTTTGGCCATTTTCTATTATTAGGGATTCTCTTTTTTGCTTCAAGGCTACATAAGGGTATGTTGTGGAGGTATAATGCAATATTATGATAATCTAAATAAAACTTCTTTGTTATGTTGTTTCTTTATTTGGTAGAAGATTTGGATAAGGGGTTTTCTCCATGGTCTCTAGCATTTGGCTAGAGGATTGTTGGGTTCTTTTCCACAATATCTCTCTTCTTTTCCTTGATCTATTTGCATCCCCTTTGGGGTTTGCTACAATATCAGGGATCAGACCAAACGATTAAATGCAAGCAAATAATCTACAGCAGCAGCCGAACAGGGTAAAGCAATGGCATGCCCATGTGTCCTAAAAAATCATAGGATAGAAATATGAAGCTATATTCCAAACAATGTCTATCTACATTGCACCCTTCCACTAAAATCAAACGCAAGAAACTGAAATTCCAGAAATTACCACATGAATGCGAATTTACAGTTTTTTTAATTTTTTTAATTATGAATTTGAATATGAAAACCACACATTACGGATTCACACCTGCCGCTAAAATAACATGCACGAAAACAAAAAACAAAACAAAAAAATACTGCAGAATTACCATCATTGCAGTGGCAGTTTCGGTCTTGCTCCCATTGACACGGAGCATCGTGCTCGAATCCGTGTAGAACTGATGAACAAGATCCGGCTGCTGTTGAAGAATCTGATAGTACTGCCCGACGAAATACGATCCAACCTGCACCAAAAAATATATATATTTCATCACCATTGAAGCTTGGAAATAGGAAAAAAAGATGGTTTTTTTAGATGTAATCACCTGAACAGCATTCACGGAAGCAGGAAACGGAGCCGCCATTGTCACACTGCTACAAAAGCCCGTAACGAAAGCGATCTTAAAACCCTAACCCTAGAAACTCCATCTACAGCCCTAGATCTGCAATGCTCTTCAAGATCTAACTGCAAAAGGAGGAGAGTGTCTTAGGGTTAGTGAGTGAAATCTGTGCGAGATTTATTAAAGACTTCAGTCGTTCGCGCACACGTGTGCACGTGCTGAGGAGTACCGGGAAAGAAGCGGATTGCGTACTGAGTAAACTCTGTGGGACCCACCTTGGATGTCTGTATCTTATCCACGCCGTCGATCGGTTTTTAAAGATCACTTTAGGTCATAATCCCAAAACTTAAGCATATCCCAAGCTCAAGTGGACCACACCACAGGAAACAGTGGGGGGATAACGACCTCCACCATTGAAATCTTCCAATGGTCCACAATGATGTTTATTTATCATCCATCCTGTTTACAAGGTCACTCAGACATGGATGAAGGAAAAAAAAACAAATTATCTATCTTGATCCAAAATTCCATGGCCCCCGAGAATTTTTCAACGGTACATTTCAATTCACATTGTTTCCTGTGGTGTGGTCCACTTAAGGTTTCTATATGCTTCGATTTTGGTATATTGCCATAAAATAAACGTTTAAAACGGATGGACGGCGTGGATAAAAACAATACATCACAGTGGGCCCCACGGAGTTTACTCAGTACGCTAAATTATTCAATACGCAATCCACTTCCTATGGGGAATCTATTCGACGGGACGTAGAGTTATCTGATACTCTGGCAGTGTACGCTGCTTGATACGCGGGCACTCCGAAATTGTCTGTACATATATATATATATATATATATATATATATATATTAGCCAAAATTAAACCGACCATATTAGCCAAAATTAAACCGACTAAATTGTGTAACGTGCTTTATTTAAGACATATTCTTGAAATCATAGTTTTTGAGCTAAATTAGTGTCTGATTTGTAGACACTTGTTTGTTGAAATATGAGCATAAGATCTTTTAATTTTCAACCGTTCAATGAATGGCCATCAATCCGACATTCAAATAATTATTTACAAGTAATTTTAGGTTCTCGATACTGAAGAAAAATAAATTGAACAGTTTAATTTAAACTAATCATATTCCATCTGTGCAACTTCTAAGTAATTTCTAGGTACCTGCGTATGATCCATCATAGTGCCGGAGTATCAAGTTTTTCTTAAACGAGGTTTGCCCAATACATCTAGATGATGATTGTATTAAGATACGTCCGGACATTAGATCCAGGACGCCAGTTGCGTCTACGTGGGGCCCACTGTGATGTTCATGGGGAATCCACCCTGTCCATCTGGTTTAAGGTGTCCCGTATCGGTTTCGGTGGGCGTAACGGTGCCCACCGTTTTCGATACGGATACGGGCCGTATCGGCCGATACGGGGCCGTATCGGCCGATACACCCCCCGTAATGGTCCACTTTTTTTTTTTTTTTTGCCAAAAAATTTTAAAAAATATGGATTAAATCCATAAAATTCCAAACATCCCAAATATGCATTTATTTATAATTTTGAACATGTTTATGGTGGTGAAGCGGTCTACTCTTTGGTGAAAAAGCTGTATCGGGCTGTCTGGTGAATTTATGAAGCTAATAACTTGGAATTAACTGCAGAACTTATAAATTCAAATTTCTAACTGTCTAATACCAATAATATGTATATTAGAATAAATGTAACATCAAAGTATTTCAATTTTCACATGTACTATTATTTTTTATAATTTACTTTATATTATTTACAATTTATTTACATACCTGAGGAGTGAGGAGTGAGGACTTGCAAAAAATAATGTATTAAGACTTCTCTTATCTTGAATCTATGACTGACTCTTGTCCTGCCAATTGAACATTCTAAAGTAGAAAAAAAAATTAGTAATACCTGATATACTCCCCTGCAAGCATGTTGATTAAAGATTACTTGACTGGTTGTCACTTGTCAGGGGAGTTATTTTAAACACAAGTTCAACAATGTAAAGTGTGTGTTTTTTTTGTGAATGTATGACCATGTGGGTAATGGAAAAGACTCACCAAACCAGAACTCACCACCAAAATGAAAACCTGCTTTGTTGTGGTTGCTCAACCTCTACGTCGTCGTCGTCATCATCATCGGGTTGTTGCGGTCTTGTTGTTACATATCCATAATATTCAGTGCCAGAGGGAAAGACCAGGTCAAGGAAACCTGATGATGATTGATCCTGACTAGGCAAAGATTCTGACCCTGAGTGAGGATATCTACTAGTGCCCGTCGAATAGCCGTGCGGCCCGTGCCCATACTGGTACTCGTATTCAGGGCCAGGCTGTTGAGATTGAGATGAATAACTTGGATTTGGTTCATATGGTAGATGTGGAACAGCGTCAGGAGGACTACTCCAACATGAAAGTGGCGGAACAGGTTCCCTATAATCCCATTGGCTGTAAGAATACCCATAATTGCTCGGATCATAGCCATACGCATGCTGATGTTCCAGATCTGTCGGTGTAGATTGCGGTGCAGGTGCAGGACCTGTAGGTGCAGGACCTGCAGGTGCACGACTGGAGCCAGGCTCTTGCTGGCTGTATCGTGACTCAGTACACTCATAAGTTCGACCCCCTCGGCCCCGCTTGCTTCGTCAAAGTTCATCAGCCTCGCGATCCGTAGACGGCTGTATGGTATCAGTAGCCCTGGTGGGTTGAGAAATGCCAGAAGTGGGACCAGCATTAGGTGCATCATCATCATCATCATCATCTGTTTCAGTATCGCTAAAGCTCAAACTCTTCTGCTGAGTTTGCATGAAATCCGCCCCCCTTTCTGGGTCCAACACAAATGCACGACTCTCTTGCTGTGCCTTGCGTATTTTTGGGTCTTCAACTTCTATTTCTTCACTATCATCTTCTATTTCTTTTTCCCTTACTTCCAACCAAGGTAGAAGTGGGTCATCCTCATCATAAATATTGTCCAAGTTTATTGGACAATAATTCACATCACCGGCATTATTGGTGGTAGGCCTCCTTGAATGCATGCGCATTCTTAACCTCATGTTGTAATGCATAAAGACAAGTTTATCTAACATCCTAGTCTGAATTCTATTTCTATTCTTCGTATGAATAAGTGCAAAACAACTCCAATTTCTTTCGCAACTAGAGGAAGACATTGTTTGGCTCAAAATCCTTACTGTAATTTTTTGGAGAGCCGGTGTGTCCTCTTCGAAATTTATCCACCAGTCGGCAGGGTGCAACTTAAGTACTGCATGTTGTGCAAGAGTATCTCCAAAGCTACCTTGATGAGTTCCAAATATATCCAATTCATTCAAAGCCTTTATTTGTACATCTAAGTCAGGCTCTAATCTCTTTATCACGTTATTTAATCCAATACGAATCTCATCATCCATAACAAATGATTGGGCATATCTATACCTAGGATTTAGGTAATAACCTGCTGCATGAATATCGTGGTGGAGCTAATTTGTCCATCTTTTGTCGATCAAATTCCAGTAAGATTGCCAGCTTGAACAATCACGTTTAATTGCCAACTTCGCTTTATCTATGGCGTCGTAGAGGAAGCCCATCGTAGGTGCTTCATCGGTTTCAACAAGATGAAGTACCTTCATCAGTGGTTCCATCAACTTTAAAATTTTCTTAACCCTCTTCCAATATTTGTTGTCTCTTATGGTGTTTACAACATCAACCGGCGTCCCTGATGTCTTCTTCCCATATTTTGTGTTGAGCCATTGTTAGGAAGCAAACATTTCACTCAACTCTCCCCTATGCTGATACAAACTCTCTAAAGCTATAAAGTTTGTTGCAAATCTAGTCGCCGCTGGCCTAAGCAACTCTCGTCCCTTCGTGAACTTCCTCATTATTGCAACTAGGTGATTATGGTTGTAAATAAATGTTGTCACTTCTTTTGCTTTTTCAACAATTTCTTTGACATTCTTTCTCTTTCCAATATCTTCCAATATAAAATCAATACAATGTGCAGCACACGGTGACCAAAATATATGTGTTCTCTTTAGCATCAACAAATTTCCTGCAGACTTATATGTTGCTTCATTATTTGTTACAATCTGCACCACATTCTCTTCCCCAATCTCATCCACTACTTTATCCATCAAGCTAAAAATATATTTAGCATTTTTTATTTCATCCGAGGCATCAATTGACTTGTGGTACACTGTTCCCAAGTGGCAATATACCATGAAGTTGATCATGCTGCGTCTTGTTGGGCCAGTCCAACCGTCACACATGATCGTGCATCCTCTGGCCTGCCATATGGGTTTAAAGGTATTTATGTATGCCTTTGTATCTGCATACTCTGCGTCTGTCCATTTTCCCCTAATCTCCTTGGCTGTGGGAGCTTTAATTTCTTCACCTGCTTCTGCTGCTGCATCAATTACCACCTGCCAATATGGAGAGTTTGCCGCATTAGGGGTATGTTGGCATGTATAAATAACTTCGCTGCTGCCCTACCCAGTTTCTCAACAGAAGTTCTACTCCACATTTGTTTTATCTTCTTTTGTTTACTAGGTTCTTTCCTAAAGAGGATCGGATCAACAGAGGGTCTCCTAGGCACATCTTCTTCTTCCACATCTACATCTATAGGATGACAAGCTACATGTGAAGATGTGCCCCGCCGGCTGCTAAACATACGCCTTAATCCACCAAACATACCCCCTCCAACCCCAGCTGTACTTCCCGTTGGGGCTGCAGTTGTACTCCCCTGGCCACTCCCACTCGCACTTGAATCAAACGTGCGTCGACGTTCTTCCTCTTCACGAGCATAGCGCACGCTTTCTCTCCTAGCTATAGTCATTTCTCGATCAGAATCTTCCCCAGAATCAATGATGTCTTCGCCACGAACGCCCATATATTCTGGACCAAACACCTCTTGTCGGGCCGCATCAAGGATATCATCTTTCTTTTTCTGCACAGCAGCTCGTTTCCCCTTTGACTCATCTAAATTGGCTTGCATTAGTATCATTATCTCTCTAAGAACTTTAGTGCATCCTGCAACTTGACCCTTTCGATTTGCCAAATGTTGTTTAAGTCGCGTAATTCCACCATTTATTACTCTATCACAATAGTTGCATTTTATTTGGTGCCTTCCACCACCTACCCTCTGACAATGTTCCCATCCAATATCCTCATTTGCAGTTCCACTTCCAGTTCCAGACATTTTTTAATGAAAATTGGCTTATGTGATGTGGCTATGTCACTTAGATACTGAGTCTAAGAGTGAAATACTTAGATTTTAAAACTTATAAATGTAATTGTAAATCTTAAATACAGATAATGAAATCAAGTACTAACTACTAAATTCAAATACTAAACCCTATGGGCTACAGCCTATAAAGTACAACTACGAAGCTCCAAAACGGCAAAACCTGTTGAAAAAATAAAAATATAAACATACATTAGTCATTACTCATTAATCTGTAAATATGATTCTCCATGTTTTTGAAAAAAAATGATTTTCTCTAATTTTTAAAATTATTTCGAAATTAAAAAAATACAAAAAAAACAAACCATATGCATAATCTGTAAAATGCACATGATTATGTTCTATTATAAGTAACACATGTTATCCAACCTTTAAACCAGAATTTTTTTTTGAAAAAGATGATTTTCCCTAATTTTTAAAATTATTCGAAATTAAAAAAATACCAAAAAAATAACAAACTATGTGCATAATCTGTAAAATGCACATGATAACATTCTATTATAAGTAACACATATTATCCAACCTTTAAACCAAATTTTTTTTTGAAAAAGATGATTTTCCCTAATTTTTAAAATTATTTCGAAATTAAAAAAATACCAAAAAAATAACAAACCATGTGCATAATCTGTAAAATGTACATGATAACATTCTATTATAAGTAACACATATTATCCGAACCTTTAAACCAAATTTTTTTTTTGATAAAAATGATTTTTCCTAATTTTTAAAATTATTTCGAAATTAAAAAAATACAAAAAAATAGCAAATTATGTGTATAATCTATAAAATGCTCATGATTGTGTTCTACTATAAGTAACACATGTTATCCAACCTTTAAACCAGAATTTTTTTTAAAAAAATTGATTTTCCCTAATTTTTAAAATTATTCCGAAATTAAAAAAATAAAAAGTAAACCATGTGCATAATCTGTAAAATACACATGATTATGTTCTATTATAAGTAACACATGTCATCCAACCTTTAAATCAGATTTTTTTTTTGAAAATATTAATTTTTCCTAAATTTTAAAATTATTCCGAAATTAAAAAAATATATAAAAAAAAAACAAACCACGTGCATAATCTGTAAAATGCACATGCTTATATTCTATTATAAGTAACACATATTATCCAACCTTTAAACCAGAATTTTTTTTTGAAAAAAATGATTTTCCCTAATTTTTAAATTTATTCCGAAATTAAAAAAAATACAAAAAAATAGCAAATCATGTGCATAATCTGTAAAATGCACATGATTGTGTCCTACTATATGTAACACATGTTATCCAACCATTAAACCAGAAAAAAAAAAAATTTTTACTAATTTTTAATATTAATCAAAAAATAGACAGAAATTAAAAAAAATATAAAAATATATAAAAATCAGTTGCATAATCTTGAAATACACATTTTAACATTTTACAATGGCTACAACATCATATCAAGGTGGAAAAAAAGTGATTAGATGAAGAAAAATGTATAAATACCTATTTTCGAATTTCTTCGAAAAATGGCCCACGGAGCTTCGATTCATCCAAATCGTAGAAATTGGTCGTTTTAATTCTCCAAAATAGACTAATTGTGGTCATTTTTAGCAAAAGAACATATTAGATAAAAAATGGAGGAAGAAAAGTGTGAAGAAATTACAAAACAGCAAGTATTTATAAAAATAAAAAAAGTTACTGTTTTTTTACCATTACGGGGGCCGTAACGGCCGTTACTGGGCCAAATTTTCGGGGTCCCCGTTTTGGATCCCGTATCGTGTAACGGTCACGGCCGTATCCGGTATGTATCGGCCGGTACGGCCGATACATAACCGATACGGGACACCTTGATCTGGTTTGCCTAGCCCATATCAAGACATTAGTTAAAAAAAATGAGGAAGATTCAAAACTTGAGCGATCAGGTTAATATCTGTGTTTTCAGTTCATCCGGTGGGAATGACCCTTTTTTTCTTTTTCTTTTTCTTTTTTTTAGGATAGTTCACACATCCCACTGTTACTACACACCCACATTGTTAGTCACTCCAATGTTAGCCACCCCCCACGGTGGGAATGACCTTATGAAGGGTTTGGATGGCATATAAACATGATGATGGACCCTGAAGGTTTCAGAGGTATGATTTCCATTCCCTTTGTTTCTTGTAATGCAACCCACATGGGTTTTCCATCTGCCTCATTTTAAACTAATATCTTAACATGAGTTGGCAAAACGGAGGGATAGTGGATTTCTCATAAGCACAAGCACCTGTAGTCGAAACTTTAAGCGTCTGACCATATAATATATTTGTTTATCTATACTGTCAATTTCTTTTCTAAGATCAAGCTGGGGTATGAGCCAAGAATGAGGTTGAAACACCCTAGGTGGACCACGCGCAAATGGTAAGCTTGGTTGCATTAAATGCACTAAAGTATTAAATGTAAGAGTCATTTCTAGTCTACTAAAGCGTTGGATTTGTCTCATTTTTTACCATAAGCTAGCATGATGTTTGAAAAGGATGGCGTGATAAAGAGATACATCATAGTTGCCCCTCACACAGATCTGGTCCAATCGACACAATCCGCTTCCGATTTCTCATAATAAGTCTCTTTGGATGTAACGACCTGGTTTTTTCGAAACCCGAGTTCTAGACCCGTGTACCGAAAATCCGGGCATTAGTCTGTGGAGAAAACTCACATTTCCTTCCATTTCCAAGTATCATTTCAAAGAGGGCGTTCACAGCGGAAGAAACAAATCATGTATGTAGAAAAGATGCAATATATATTTCAAAGTGATGCCCAAAGAGCTTATACAAACCAAATGTCCTGAATTTGAAATTAAAATACATCAATGAAAACGATTACAAATATATACAAAATTTAAAGCATTAATCATCAGATATGGTCCTTTTATCCATGACATCAACATAACCCGAGCATCATTTCAGTATAACCTTGTACATTATTCAAATCACTTGCACAAACTGTATGGTTGAAATATAACGGCATGAGTGGCCAACTCAGTGTGAAGTTCCCTTAAGATTACACACCAACACATTAATCAAGAATAAAAGAAATGTACAAAACATTCATGATGCAGTCTTTCTTAAATGCATGAATGCATGCATATGTCCCTCAGCCTGGGGATGCACATCCAGCTGAAAAATGTAGTATGGAAGTCATTAAGGACACACATCAGCCCCACAGTGCAAATCCATCAATTGGTGATCCGAAAGTCATCAATGACACACATTGGCCTCACGCAGTGGTCTAGAAGTCACTAAGGACACACATCAGTCTCACAATGCAAATCCATTATAAGTGGCCATCACCAGCGAAAATACCTAAAAGTTCGTGCTCTCAGTGAATGACACACTCTATGGTGATCTGGAGTAAGTAAAAATACCTCAAGGGTACGTGCTCTCAGCAACCAGACCACCCGACAGTAATATGGCCCGTCACCACAAGTCCCGTCTGTGCCATGATATTTATGATTAAACCAACCATTATTATTCCAATTTACAACCAAACCAATTATGACATTCCCTTACAACTAGTGGCCTTTCATTGCAATAATTCTCCAAAATATTTTTCATCGGTCCAACTAGGGCACATAATCAATAAATTATCTCAACAGGACATCCAATCCAACTAGTCCATATTAGGACACCATTAAAATATTCTCTCATCAGTCCAACTAGGGACATGGTCAATAATTCATTTAAATGGGACATTCAGTCCAACCAGTCCATATAAAGACATCCTAAAAATATTTCCAATATTTGCTTCTAAAGGTCACCTAGTTTAAGGTCCGATCAGATACAGGCGATCACAACTATTCACATTCATAATCCACTCCCAATTCCAAATAAGAGAAGTGAAAATGACAATTCCAATATCCATAAACAATTCACAGTTATAAAGAGAAATTCATGTGTCACAAAAATTAAATATACGATTACATAACAACACAGGTAATCATGAGACAGAGTTAAAACATCAGTTATAAATGATTAAAAACTATTGCTTAATTAACATGGCAACAGAAAGCTCAAGGGAAGGAATCATCACCCTAAGAGTTGAATCACCTACTAATATTGCTAAAAGGTGTGTGCGCCCTTAGAATCGAGTCCTTGGTTCAAGAATTGTGCAATTGTATAAGTTAGATCCTAGTATTACACACTATTTATGGCCGAGGTTAGTCCTATGGTTCTGATGATAAAGACAGTCTCAACTTCCTATGGCCCCAAACCTTGAACAGGATAGATGGTTTGGATTGTAAGAATTTTAAGGTTTCTTGCTATAATTTAAGCTTAGGATTTATGATTTAGATTCAACGTTACCTGGTAAGTTCACATCCAATTTCTAGGTGGTCCATCAGATGGTTTGGATAAGTGGTGGATCTTTTGTATGGTCCTACACAAATTTCAAGTTAAATAGATTTTTAATTCAGATTTAGTTCCGGGCCATTTTTCTGTCTAAGTGGAGATCACATGGAGCCCACATTTAATAAAATAAAAAAGTCATTTGGTAGACCCATATATAGGCTTCAAAAATCACTAAACATCTTTCTTAAATTGGTTGTATACAATTTATGGCGATGGCCCAAAGATGAGTACTTTGAATAACTGTGCAGAAATGTAACCTATAAATGATTTTGGCCCCACTCAAGGTAGGCTCCATGATCAAATGGGGCCACCTTTTTGTGTTCCTCTAAGCGTCCTTGGTAGACCCATGCGTGTTCTACAAAAGCTACATCATATGACGTGCTGGATGCACACGTGCAAGTTTTACCGCATGGACAAATATGGCTACTTGAAATTTCTGTACAGAATTTTCTGCACAACAATTCTCAGCCCCATTTTGAGATCGACTTCCCAATCGCATGGGGTCTGCTTTGGCCCAGGTAAAATGTTATTCGTATAGTCATACATACCGTATAAAATGTCCAAATGGTGACCCCCACATTGCTCGCACGTGGGGGCCACCAAGGACACTCAAACATGGCCTAAAACACTAAAATCCAACGTAGATTTTTTAAATGAAAAACTAACTTTGCAACAATCATGGGAAGCAAACATTAATTAAAATGTGCACATCTGGGGGACCTATGGCCTAGTGAGTAGGTAGAATGGACTAAACTGTGATAGACAATGGGTCCCACATGCTAAGAGGGTGTGTGAGTGGTGTGAGTTTAACACATACATCAGTGATAAGGTCAACCTATCCAAGGCAGGTCGGGCAGTTAAGATAAAGCACATATATCATGGCCATCCAGAAAGGGTTTAATAGTAGGAAACTAGTCCTCACAGTTTGTTGTTGTGTGGTCCACCCGGACTTTGCTTCAGGCTGATTTTTGAGGTCATGTCGTAAAATGGGTTCACAAAATGTTAAAACGGTGTGAATTTAAGATATCCATCATAGTGAGGGCCACACTAGCCACACAGTCCCTTGGACAAAGGAAAGGACGAACGTCCTTCCCTGAATACACAGACCAAAGAGGGGTCTCCTCTTTATTATTTTTATTTTATTTTATTATATATGTATTATTATTATTTTTTTAACTTGTGAGCCACGTGTGAGTATGTGTGCCGGCGTGGGGTCCGACTACCCTAGTGGGGCCATCATCTGGACAGTTTGGATAACACAAATACATCACAGAAGCTTGATTAGAGCTTGATCAAAATAATATTTGTATGGTCTCCACATCCAGACTTCTGTGACATAATGAACAGGTTAGATGATTGTTACACATCATGGTGGGGCGCACCATCAGTGGGTCTATCATCATCATCATCATAATCTACCAATTCATAGGAAAATGCACAAAATAAAGTATGCGAGGGGGTGTACTCACCTGATCAACGGTTGAGATCGACAGTTGAAATAGATAGATGGTTGAAATGGAAGGAGAGATTGGTGGCCCACCAACAACAGTACTCTCTCTCTCTCTCTCTCTCTCTCTCTCTCTCTCTCCGTGTAGAAATGAGGAAAGAAAGGAAGAAGGAAATGGGATTTGGGAGAGGGTGTGGACATCCACTCCTTCCCACATCTATATATAAATATATTATTATTTTTTTTTTATGTTGTATTAATGAAGAAATTAGGAAAGGCATAGGAACGTGGGAGAGGTATGGGGTGCATTCATTGCACTAATTATTATTATTATATATATATTTTTAATGATTAAGGATATTTTTCAAAGTAGTCGTAATTAGGAACAATAATTACAAGAGAATGCTGCTTAGGAGAACACGTGCTAAGTGTGGTCCACTCAGGTTGGCCTCATAGCAGGTGGGCCACACAAATGGCACACTTTTTAGGGTCTAAGATCAAAAGACCATAAATTTGCACTCAGGCATCAGATTGGCCTGCAGTTTTCGCCGACACGACCGTAATGACGGCACGGTCGACATGATAAAAGGTTTTAAGGTCATCTGAGATAAGTCAATGGGGTCCGACACTGAATGTTAAAGGGCTCCACGTATGGGTCATTGAAGGTGTCGATCGAGAAGCATATGTGCTATGATTGTGTTACATATGATCAAGGTCTCACAACCTACCATCCTAACAAAAGTTTCGTCCAGGTTAGAATTCCAAAAACATTGTCTCGTGTGTAGAATTTAAATTTTTTACTTTAATCAGAGTGTGAATATGTGATTTCATAATTTATTCGAAAAAAAGAAGAATTTAAAAGAACGCCCGAGTATTGAAATATCAGAGTGTTGCATTGGATTCATGTAACTTCCACCCTCATAAACTTCCTATTGAATATGTGAACGATCTCCATTAACTTTAAATAAATCTATTGTTTAAATATTTTAATATAATAAGTAAATTTTTAAGTATTCTCAACTCATTGCGCCATGTGAATAGTTTTAGTCATGGAAAAAAGGCTGATTCAACAACCACGTCCTCAATGTAACTCATTACAATGAGTTCGAATGTCATGTAGACCTCTAAAATAGGCAATTTTTATTATTCATTTGTAGCGAGATTTGTGTAAAAATAATCTATTTTACATTTTTTCAAAAAAGATGATGAATACTAATATCGTTGTTTTATGGCATTAGATATTGGATGATGGTTGCATAATAAATGTGGGGTTTTTTCACATGATATCTTGACCAAAAGTTGTATGAAATAAATAAGAATTGGTGCAGGAATTTGGGTCATTATATCTTAGGCTCTTAGCACTCCACTATTAGCACAATTTGTAGTCAATTACAATAGAATTGATTGGCTATTTTAGAACCCTACACTTATAGCAAGACATGCACAGTGAACAAATATGGCCTCCTAGATTATCTTACACTACAACGTTTTAAACTTACATGTGTAATGTTGCATTTATGTGCAATAATTCACACAATAAGAACCTTGAGGTTTCCTTTAAAGCTGGGGGACTTAATAACTCATGCAACGCATTTAGAGAGATCAGGAGAGAGAAAATAAAGAGAAGCGAAAAAAATACAACTATGCATAAGTACATAGTATTCATAAAGAGTGTGAGAGGGGGGCATATGAAATGGTTTCTATGTTTGGTGCCCCATCACCACCTATTTTTCCAATGTTGTGGCCCCATCGAGTTTTAAATACTTCCTTGTATAGAATTGGTGTCCTAAAATGAGCCAGAGCAACAAATGTACAGAGTGGATGCCATTGAGTCATCTTATTACCTCATGAGCATGAGTCCCACAAAAGCATTTTTTATAAGCGCTCCATATTGTTACATGTGGGTGTGGGCTACATAATGAGAGGATCAGGCGTGGGAGCGAGCTATTCACATGAAAAAAAACTTGAACAAGAAAAAATGCATTTCATTAAGGGTTGGATGCTTCTCATCTTTCCTTATGGTTCATGTATAAGATTGGGCAAACATCACTTGCACTAAATACAGTGTAGACAAACATGGGCACATTTTATGTTATTTTATTCAATACCGAAATAGTTGAAATCGCTTTAAGTTTTTCTATCATCAGGCAAGTTCATCATTTGAACAATTTGGATCGCTGAAAGATGGTCTTAGCTCATGTTTTAAGTCCCAACAGATACTATTGCAATGTGTAAGGATATATATTAACATACATTTTATTCAACCAGAGTACAGTTGATGGGATGCTCAAAAGATGTTATGGATTGGAGGATCTTAATATTTTTATCAATGGCTCATAAATATACTACCAGGTAAGTGGTTCATTCAAAGTAAAATAAATCAATGATCACATGCCCATGAATACTTATATCCAGGATATTACGAGGGTGCTACATTAATCCCATGTGTCAAATAACATGACATGTATATACAGTTACACGTGTAAAGTATATAAATAGTTATATGTATGCACTCATATATGTATTTGTAAACATCTTGTCCAAAATAAACTACTTTTTGAGCTTCAATTTTACTTTCGCAAAATTATCTTATGTTAACTCATAAATCGTTAAAAATCTAAAAAAGGTTAAACAGCGAGCATCCTCAATATCTGTCTCGTGAACAACTGACGAGCTAGCTTAACAAATCAAGGATCTTACCAATCTAATCCTGACAAAATCAACTAGACCCTCTGGAAACCTTAACCGTGCATCTTTGCGATAAAACTGTTTTGAATCAACAGGATAAATATTGAAAATCCAAATAGTTCAAATCAAAATGATTCCTAACACTTTCCAAATACAACCAATATCGAACCCAATCAACCAATGCCAAATTTAATAAAGATTATGTCGCAACCACTCATCCATACTGCACAACCTCATATTTTTTTTATAACAGTATAATATACGAAGTGACAAAATAAACTCTCTCAAACCAAGGATCACTCTCCTTACCACCCAGTCTATCTTAGATAATGCAGCCGTCAAGGTATAAATATCACATTTATAATTTATATCGACATTGAGATTAGTACGACTGCTCTTGTACACGAAGTGACACTCATATTACATAAAGTATACTTCAAATCAGATGATTATATTCTAGATGATTTCCAACCAAAGTGATTTATGGTCATTGAAGATATGATCACATTATACTCCTAACAAGTCCAAGTATCCTTAAATTCAAGTCATGACGAGGAATATCTGCCTACTACTTAAATTATGTGCCGCCGACTCTACACATCAAGTTACCAAAATCGCAACAGTAATAATGAAGATACATGTATTTGGTCAACTTTACGAGTTGCAAGTTCGCACATCAAGTGGTCGCACTTTTAATGGAATAAATAATATTTGGTTGAAATAATTTCGGTCCTATTGGAATGCTTAGTGGATTATCTTTCAAACGAGCCCAATATTATTGAAATCTGACATATAACAATGAAGATACGCCTTACGATTTTACACACCGAGTAGTCATAGTTTTAACAAATCAAATTGTATTATATTAAAGTGATTTCAATTTCATTGCAAAGCTTATCTAATAACCTTTTAATGAGTCCAATATTACTAAAAATGGATATGCAATAAAGAAAATATGACATTTAACAAAAATACTGTAATAGAGAAAATGATAAAAATTGAAGTAACTTTAATATAAGAAAATTGTGCATTGCGGTCATTATTTATATTATTTTAATATATAATGTTACTTTATATATTATTATAATATAATATAAATATTACTCTCTACACTTTAAAGCACTAACTCTCGCTATGCGGATTACCGCTTAGCTCACTGAATGCTACGTGGAGGAAAGAGAGACCAATAATTCTCGGCCCACTATTTACATGGTCTGATATTGAAGAGAGCTTTCAAAGGAACAGAGTCCGCAAGTGTGCTGATATCATGCCTAGTGTACACTCTGCATATATCACATGACGACTACCACTCTCCATCCTATCGGCGAGTCAAGCCTCGCAGCTCCCCACTTTGACACTCACTCAGCCCTCGCGGGTGATTTACACATACTCACTTACATCGGGAGGCGTGTAAGTACTTGTCTCGTCAGTTAGTTGAGCACACACTCGACATAAAACTAGTATTCAATGACGCGACTATGCGGAGTATACAATCTGCATCCACACAAGATTAAATATAACGGCCAGTTTCCCATATTGTCAGCACGACCATTTCGGATGATTGCGATTCCAACATTATGTGGTCGTGATCATCGCACCACCCATCAGCTTGACTGTGAATATGGTCATATGTGGCCATAAATTACATCCTAGTTATCAGCCCTTAATGGCTCTCTAAGCACCTATAAAAAGCCTTCCATGCCTCAGTCCAAGGTATGCAATCACTCACGACTAGCATACTTACAAGTTTTTCTCTCCATCATCAACTGACTTAAGCATCGAAGGGTCATCAGCTGGTACCCCCGGCGGCGATCCTAACCTTTTGTGGTGATTACAGATTCTTGATCAAGTCCATTCGTCATCATCCTTAGATCTGACGGTGAAGAAACTAGTTGATCCCCTGATTAACATTTGTTACTGTTGCCAGCAATAACAACCTCATCGCATACTTTATGTTAATATTAAACTCATACAACTGCCTTATATCTCCCTTGTTTTAATATTAAACCTTCTATAATTACCTCTAGTTCATATTATTTTAATATTAAATAGTTATATAAATCACTATAAGGAACACATCGGACAACAAATAGAGAAATAAAGGCGAACTGAATAAAGTTAGGGGATGAAAGAACAAAGACGAAAAAATAGAAAAGGGGAGGGAAAAAGAAAAGGAGATGAAGAGAATGGAGAAAAAGAGAGACAGACAGAGAGGATGAAGGGTGAGTGCAGAGAGAGTCTGAGAGAGTATGAGTCCGTACAAAGATCCGCCCTAAAGTGCTCTGAAATTTTTCGATAATATTATCATGCTATTTGAGATAAAAGATGAAAAAAAATATATATTAAAGAAGTAATTGAAGTTAATAGTAGGATTAAATCGGGATATTTGATCATTGACAGAAAATTATGTTCCGTCTTCTCTTTTTCTTCACACATATCAAATTAAGCCGCATTCCAAGCACATTAATTACACCACTCACATGATATTTTACTTTATTTTGCATTGTTCTTCCATGCTTGTTTTCTTTTACGCTATTTTGCATTATTTTTCCATGCTTGTTTTCTTTTACTTTATTTTGCATTGTTTTTCCATGCCTGTTTTCTTTTACTTTATTTGTTTGTTATGCGTCACTTATATTCTTCCATGAAATAATATTATACGTCACCTATGTTCTTTTTGCCTATTCAAGACCTAAAACCATAAGAAGTAAGGATTAGTGTTGTTTATTTTCTTCTTCCCTACTCGGAGTCTTTGGCTCTGTAATGTAATGATGTGTTATATATCATTTTATTTACTACATTTTCATTTTATTTGCCTATCTAGGTGATGTAGTTTTGTACAGCATAGTTAAGTAATTTCTCTTTTTATTATTTTCATATGTCAAACTCTTATGAACTATGTGAAGCAAGATCAAATATAAAAGTGTTAAAATTTTTCTATAATTAAAAAAATGTGAAATATTGTAAAGTAGAAATTGCACATTAGGTGGGCAGAAAATAGTGTATAATCTCTTCTATTTTCATCACTGAAACTATTATTTAGAATCTACTGATTGCATACCAGTCGCAAGAGTTACTTGAGTGGAGAATCTCATGATTCCCTAATGCTTGAGTGATTTTATTATTTATAGCTAGTCATAAATTATAAACTTCATTTGGCTAGTGATGATTCTAAACTAAATGTATTTTCATACTTGGGTTAATATTACACTACAATTGTACCAACAGAACAAAAATTAGGGGAGTAAGGAATGTATTAAAAAATGATCACGTAACAGTAATGGTAGTAGTCGTTGTGCGTTAAAAGGCCATAATGGCCAACCCCTAGAAAAATGTTACGTGTAATGGTAAAAAAGGTATATTTTTAAGGTGTCATTTTGCATATTTTCTTCACATATATTTTTTTTCTCCTCAAGCTTATTTTATAATGATTTTAATTGCTTCTAACATATTTGTGAAGATTAAAACTTAAAATCAAATAATTTTTTTATAGAACGGAGCTCGAGTGAGCAGTGGGTCATTTTGAAGATTTTTTAAATAGATGTTAGTACATGTTTTTTTTTTTCTTGCTAAAATTGATGCAATACCTATTCGATATAATGTTGCTGAAATTTATGCGTTTTTCAAAATATTTTAATTTTTTATTTTCACATTATTTTTTTGTGATTTATGAAAAATATAAAATATTATAAAAAGTTGGTTTTCTGATTTGAAAGGGCCACGGTTGAAAATGCAAGATTAGATTTGATTTTTACATACTTCTTTCAATTTTTCTTTTTTATTCTCATACTATTTTTTGTGATTTTTAGAAATATAAAAATGTAAATATTGATTTTTTATGATTTGAAATTAATATAATTGAAAATGCATGAAATTGTAAAATTAAAGATTAGATCTGATTAGTATATGATTCTTTAAAAAAAAATCACACTAATTTCAATAGTTTTTTAAAAATATATAAAAAAGAAAATGTTGATTTTTTCTAATTTAAAAAGGTAGTTGAAAATGATTGGAATGGTGGAAGGTAAGATTAGATATGATCTTTGCATGCTTCTTTTGAATTTTTTATTCTCACACCAATTTTTTTAATTTTTAAAAATAAAAATAAAAAAGAAAATGTTGATTCTTTTTATTTAAGATTGATATAGTTAAAAATGTATAAAATGATAAAATGCAATATTATATTTAATCTTTGTATGCTTCTTTGAATTTTATTTTATTTTTTAGCATATTTACACTTTTTTGTTTTTAGAAAAATATGAAAAAATAGAACATGTTCGTTTTTCTGATTTGAAAGGAATATAATTGAAAATATATAAAATTGTAAAATACAATATTAAATCCGATCTTTACATGCTTCTTTTATTTTTAATTTTTTGTAATTTCACACAAAGTTTTTTTTTATGATTTTTTTAAAAAAATGCAAAAAACATTTAAAACTGTTGATTTTTTCTGATTTAAAAATGAGTGTAGCTGGAAATAAATAAAATAATAGAACGCAAAATTAGATTTGATATTTATTGTTTCTTTCAAATTTTTTTAATTTTGTATTTATTATCTACGTCACGCTTTTATTTTTTATTTTATAATTTCAATTTTTTTGCAAGACCAAAATTATATTTTAAATTATAATTTATTAATTTTCTATTTAAGATATTTGAGGTTGTAAGTTGTAAGTTAAGTTGTAAGTTAAAAGTTATAAGTTGCAAGGATAACTTGTAGGGTAGACTGAGTAGTAGTGTTTGTTTAAATCTTATAAGTTTGTAAAGCATAAATGTGTTATACATTCAGTTTTATAGCTTTTTTTTTATACGGTAGTTAAAGTATTATAATTTGTGATTTTAATTTTTTTAGAAGATAGATGGAGCCGACCAATGTGAAAAGTGATAATATTAGATGTCAGTATAGTGAGAGAATGGGTGTGGGTAGTTACGCCATGAAGTGCAATTATCGTGACTCATTGATAACTAGAGGAATTATATAAGTGAAGCAACATTCAACACATAAAAAAGACAGGTTGTGGAGTGTTCCATCACACAAAAGAACACAATTTTATTGATGTACTAGAATTTATACGAATAATAATAAATAAATAAAAACAATGTATAAGAGAAAGATATTATTCTTTTGTATGACTTTACAAGAGGTATTCGGTATTGGACCTGATTGCATGGCCATTGGTTCAAATGACATTGTTGGGTCTAGTGACAATTCTGAACGGGAAGTCACATTAGCAAAGAGAGTGAGTACGCTCCATTTATGAAGATGGGGAGTGCTGACACATGTTTAGTGATGAGGAATTTGTACTTGATTTAGGCGGAGACACTGAAAATAAGGATGAGAGTGTGAGGAGTAGTGGAAGCGAGAGTGTGTTTAGTGGTTTACATGCCTTTAAATGAAGAAAATCAATACATATTTATGTGGAATATATGAATGATGATGTTGTAGAGTCTGGGAGGCCCTCATGTGATCAAATTTTCTTTAAAAGGGAAATGAAAAAAAAACAAATGTAAATCAAAATTGTAATTGAAAAGCTTAAAAGGACAACAACCAAGCTATTTATACATGACAACATACCTCTGAATGTTAGCAACTCTACATACTAGTAAGTGGTGATTGATCTAGCGGTGAAAATACAGAAATGAGTGAAGGCACCCATAACTTATAATATTAGGGAGAAGTAGACAGGTGCAAAATATGAATATGTGAGAGCGTACATCATTACCTTTAAACCCACATGGCATATAAGAAAATACACTATTATGTGCGATGGTTGGACTACCCTGACTATAAGTAACATGGCCAATTTTATGGTATATTGTGCTTAGATACAATATTTCATAAATCGATTGATGCACCGACTGAAATAAAAAATGCAAATTATATATTTAACCTTATGGATAAGATGATACATAAGACTAGAGAGACAAATGTAATGCAGATTATACCTGATGATTAAGAAACATACGAGACAACGAAAAAATATTTGATGAAAAGAATACCAAATTTGTCCCGAATACCATGGTTGTGCGCCGTATCGACTTATATTAGAATATATTGAAAAGAGAAAGAATGTCATAACATTGGTTGAGAGGAAAATGAAATAACAATATTTATCTGCAATTACAACTTAGTCATCGTCATAATGAGGAAATACATAAGTGGGGAGCTTCCTATGCATGCGCCGACATGATTTGTGATAAACTTTACAGCCGTTTAAAGTTTATATGAATATTGAGGAAAGTTGTCCAAGATGTTTACTATACGAAATTAGCTTTATACAAAATATGGAGAAAAACCCTCGAGAACATTTGTCAATGTTCTAGCAATTATAGGGGACAAAAACATTGAAAAAAATTACAAACATCAAAAGGAGATAGAATAATTAATGAGAGTCATTCGTCTTGTCGAATCGAACAAGGAACCTACCTTAGGCTTCCTCTATGACGTCATAGATAAGGCGAACCTTCCTATCAAATAAGACTGTAAAAACTATATGATTTATCGCAAGATGATGAACAAATATTTAACGAAACTACTTCAATACCGCCTTTATGTAACAAGTAAACGTTTTGTCATTCACTTATTCTTCTCATTTTTTACTCGTTAAATAAGTTGATGGATAATAAGTTCCTCATTGAAATGTATGATACATTTTAAATTCAAAATATATATATGCTCAATCACACACTGAGGACTATGAGATTTGTATCAGGTTTAAGAATGTAATAAAAATTTAGAAATCCACTTAAATACATGGGTAAAGGTGTTGAATAAAGTAAGTATACCTATAAAACTATTTAGTCTTTTACCTATTGGTCTTTAACTTTACCATCTTTATACTTTAAGGTATAAAATCTTTGACGTTATAATGTATGATGTGTCATCCACGGTTGGAAATATACACACTTCGTCATGATAATTTCTCTGATGTCATTGCAAAAAAAAAAAATTATCGAACAATAAATTAACATTTTATAATTTTACTGGTTATTATTAATATTGAAATTGTTCTACAAATTACATAATCTAAGATTAAAGCTTAATAGTTTACAACATAATCAATATAAGTTTTTTTCCTATACAACTAATTGTTGGATATATTGTGGAGAGTGCACTAACTCTTGAGTCAATTACAATCAAAGTTACGTGTCATACAACTTCCTCCTCTAACTGCGAGAGGAGCTAAAGTTGTTTTGCGCTCGTTCATACAAATAATAGAAATAGAATACAGATCAGGATGTTAGACTGACTCATTTATATATATTATAATATGAAGCTACGATTGCGGAATTTAAGGCATGTGGTAAATTTAGTTGAATGACATAACTTCAATCAATAAACTTATACCACATTTACGATGATGATGGCCTACTACTATCTCGATTGGAAGTAAGAAAGAAACAATTATAATAAAACAGTGAAAAAATCGAGATCAATTATCTAAAAAATGTTTAGCATAACAATATAGTCGTACGACTGTCTTAGATCTAGAGAAGTTTCTACCTCTCAAAGAGAAGATAAGCATCAATAATAGTGAAGAACTAACAAAAATGATAGTGGCAATAATGTTGATGATGATGCACCTACTGGTCCCACTACTAGTATTGCCCATCTCATTGTACAATCGTCGGTACATCATGAGACCAATCAACATCGATGGACTAAAGGCCACATGTATGGGTGCACTAAGTCACGATATGACCAAGCATGGACACCAAGGGATTATCATAAAAAGACTGGCACTAGTGACACAATAGGAGATGGAGCACCCGAGCATTAGACCGTTGTCACTTATGGATATGAATATGATGAGTTGAGTAGGCATATAAAACATATTAATGCACATTTATGTTGGGCCAGTCCTTTTCGAGCATGCAGTTAATATATGGGATATGAATATCCGAACCTAGATCGAATTTGAAGTTCTATGCTGTCCCAGTCTCACTCACAGACTTAGTGCGAGTAGTAATAATGCTAAGGGCAAGGGTATAAGTACAGCTATGGTTTATACGGGTCATCATTTAGCACTTATTCTTACTTAGATTACATATAGTAAATGCTTGGTGGTGGTGAGGATCAGAGTTAGTCATCCTTAGGATTCCTTTATTTATTTATTTTTTTCCACAAGATCTGATGATTACTATGGACGTGTGACTCCTCAACAGCCATAGTTGCATCAAGATGACGACGATACTGAGATTTATCGATCACAATGAGTAATGTTTAAAAGTTTTTAGAAGTAGAAAATTTGTATGAGATCAACCATTTAAGATGATAGGGTGAGTAGACTTTCATTCCTCTATAAAATAATTTTAAATGAATTAAAAAAACACATGATGGGTGGGTTGATTTCCTTAATAGGTTGAAAATCTCTCATGTGTAGAGAGAAGATAAATTTCTAGTAATGATTTCCTATTATAAGAAATTACACTACAATATTGCCTATCTTAAGATATGTATACGCAGCATTTGTCATTTAAGGGTGGTTGAGATCCCTAGCATATTCTATCAATGCTTGACATGTGACGACTCAATTACGTCAATTTTCTTCACAAGGTTTTCTTTCTGGCGGCGACTAAAGTATGTCGGATGGTATGCATGTATGATTCACACAAATGATGCACTATAAACTATCACATTATAATAATAATATTTCTTATTTTTTATATTTTTAAACAGTACATTGTCTATTCTTCAGTCCATTAACTTAATATGATACCTGTACGACATCTTTTTTATTAAATCTATGAATATGATATATAATTATCTAATTAATACTAATATTGGCTTATTTATATAAAATCATTAATAAATATATTTAGAAAATGAATATATGAATTTTATAGCCACTTAAAGACTATCAAGTTCATAAAATCAACAGAGGCTTGAAACAACATTCTTACTAGAGAGTGAACTGTCATACCATCATAAACATGTTGAAAATAATAAAAGAATGCATATTTACTTCCATCTAATTAAATTATTTTTTATTTTCATATTTTCGATAAGAAAAAAAAGATCGTTATAAAAAGCATAATGAATGTTACCCTATAACAATAACGGCAATGGTCGCTACGAGCACCACTACCGTTACAAAATACCTTAGGAGTGAAGGCATCGCTCGTGCAGGAACGTTCACAATATGTCAATGTCTTCCACATATCTCCTGAATCTCCATCTTCTTCTATATACTTCAGTCATTTTTAATAAAACACATAAAAATATAATTTACATGTTGTAATCCTTCATAATCAACATGACGACAGAGTGGATTTATCCCTACGTTGTCTGTCTTTATCATTTTCTACCATCTGCCTTTAATGCCCAGCCTTCAAAGTCTGTCTTATAATCTCAATTAACAATAGTCATCCAACATTCTTCCCTCATTGTTGATCTTCAAAAACCAACCACTTATCGCAAAAGGTCATCACACATAACAAACTACTTCCCATTCATTATCACCAATCAGTCACCGATTCGATCACTGTTATTACTTATTTTCTGTCATTGTTGATGTTTAAAATACTATTAGAACTATTATCGTCTAAACCCTCCACTCATCTAAGAGTCTATCCATTCACCATTATCTCTGTCATCCATAAAAAAATGCAATAATTGCTACTACTCTCTATACATACACCCACCCTATCACCATCATCTTCACTATAATTGTGCACCAAAATTTATAAACCATTGTTAGCCACACAATAACTGCTACTAACTACCCTCACCACCACCAACCACCGTCACCATCTTTACTTCTCCCCTGTAAATTGTTTTTTAACCAGCCCTTCAAACCTAATGACTTATGATAACTCATAGTGAGGCATTCATTATGGTTACTTTTGCAAACAAAAAACTATGTAGGTAAAACTTTCATGGGATTCACTTTGTTTAGGTACATTCTCCCATTTTAATTTTTGGCACAAAGTAACAATCATCCAAAACTTAGGTAGGTCACTCTATTTGAACACAGTCGTGAATGAATGCTCCCTATTAGTTTTATGTTGGCCTAACATAGTGTTTATGGTAACTATGTGTCATCCAATCTATTTATCTAATGCCTGTTTGGTTTTCTTTAATCCTGTGAAATTGATATAAATGAAGCATTTATTATTTGCATTGGTAATTCAAGGTAGATTTTTTTCCTTGAAGTGGTAGCCGCGGTCATCTACTTTCCCATGAAGGGATAGATACTCGTGCTTGGAAAGTGTGAGGCTAAACGCAACAATGAATGCCCTAAAATTTATGGGGCCACTAATATGTATATGTTTAATCCATGTCATCCATTTGTTTTACCTACTCATTTTACAAAATGAGCCTAAAAGTGAGGCAAACGTGAAGCTCAAGTTGACCACACAAGAAGAAATAAGGGGTATTGGACTCTTATCATTGATAATTTATTGTGGGCCACATAAAGTTTGGATCAAGACGATATTTGTGTTTACCCTTCATCCATGTATATGTGACGTTATGAATAGGTTGGATGATAAGCCCACCACCCTATGCACCCTACAAAGGTTTTGATTTTGAACGGTATATGTCATTATCCTCCACATGTTCTCTGTTGTGGTCCTCTTGAGCTTACAATCTGGTTAGTTTTTTTACCGTCATATAAAATGAAATGGTAAAATAGATGAACGACGTGGATCAAACACATATATGATGGTGGGACCTACATATTATACCACTAAGCAATCCTGATTCACAACATGCATTCATGTGCGGTTTTTTAGGATATTTAAAAATGGTAATTCTCTAATTTTCAAATATCAAGTAAAAATACTTATTACTTTTTTATTTTAATTTACATATAATTCTAATAATTAAATGGGCCCCGAACATGTTTCAAGATGATAAAAGAATTATCCAAAAAATTATAGTATTAGAAGACTTAAGCAGACATATCATCCAAATTTAAAGGTTTTAGATATAAACTTATAGTGGTCCACTTAAGAGTTAAATCAACTTCTTTACACCTATTTTCGACTTGTGGACGTGGAGTAATAAGGAGATCACCGCGTGTTGATACTGTGGATTATATATTGACAAAATCATACTTGTATCCAAAGATATTTCCAGTGATTTTTTTTTTTTTTTTGCGTTACATCTTCTGTTATTAATACGATGATACAGAATTGTACGTATGTTTTTAGAGAAGTGAAACATCGAATGATATGTGGCCGTCATTCTCGTGTCATTCGAATGAGTCAACGTACCGAGCATGTCTATAAATGACCCACATAGCTAAGAATCTTATCACATATTTGAATATGTTCGATAAGATAAGTCGCCTCTTATAATCATTTTAAAATATGAGATATTTATAGAGATGCTCAGAGCTCTCAAAATGAATATAAAGATTATGAATATCCAAATATTGAACCAATATCTGAGCACATTTGTAGCAATATGGGCCCATAATGGAGCAGATCAGAATTAAGAGAATGAGAGATCAGGATCTAGTAGGTTCGGTCCCGCCAATTCTCCACTAGACCCATGATCAGAATGACATGATAGGGAGGGGTGAAGATAGCTTTAATCGAATTATTTTTAAAAGCAATAGTGTCTTGAAGGTCTCAAATAGGGGAACATTTATATAAAAAGTGGATATCTACAAATTAATAATTTTATTTTTACAAAGACTTTATATGGAAATATTATATTAAAAGCCATAGATGCGGAGGATCCTGTGCTGTAAAAGAAACCAACTGAGGGTTTTGCCACCTCAGCAACCTATAAAATAAGCATGCTATGAAGAGCTTGAGGCTAATACCAAACACAGTTTATCTTTTCTTTATATTTATTTTAGCATAGCTTAGTTTATTTTGGTTTTAACATAGATCCCTATTGTCCAACGCCATTGCAACAATAGTATGGATTAAATTTTGCAACCCTACGTTGTTGAATTCTAATAAATTAAGTCCCTATTCAGGATATCAAACTTCTAGTTACATTTTCTTGATCATCCGCCTTATCATCTTTTCATACAAATAGACCAGATATTTATCTCTTGTTTTATTTTATTCTCTAATTCATTTAATACTCTATCGACTGTAATAAACTTCATTCATATATTAATAAGATTGGCATAACTGTAGTATTTTTTGTTTATCTGTTTATCATCTTTTTGAGAAATACATTGGCTGTAATTACTAGTGAAATAAAAATACTTAATGTAATGGGAGACAAAATCTTTCAGAAAGGAGTAACCCTGCACTTTCGCGAATCGTCTGATCATTGTTCCAACTAGCAGTTGAGACAACAACTGGATTTTTGAATTCGGTCTTTACTCAGTCGTCTCAGTGCAAGGGGCACTAGTTTTCAATCAAACATCGAGTCGAGTATGACTCTGACACACCCACACTTCTTAATCGCACATGTAAACTGAATACAGGCCATCACGTATGGCATTGTATTTCATTAAATTGTGCGAACACCACTTTTCTACTGCACAATCTCTCTATTCATTTCTCTATATTGTGTTGCACCCCTAGTTCCCCATAATACAGCTGGTTAATTTGGAGATGTAACTTAGCTATGACTCAAAACTAGCCATGTGGGTGGGACCCTGGTCGCGGGGCCCACTTCGATGTATGCATTGTATATCCATGCTATCTATCCAATTTGTTGGCAGGCATTGTCTAAAAAATGAAGTGGATAAAAGTCTCAGGTGGACCACGAAAAACAATGTTCATTCTACACCCACCATTGAAAACTTCATGGGGTTCATCATAATATTGATTTGACATTCAACCTATTGATAAGGTCACATAAATGGGCGTGGATTGCATAAGACCCTCATTATGACCTAGTTAGAGACAAACAATCTTGATGGGGGATTTGTGGGGCTTAGCGTGATGAATATGTTTTATTCATGTTGACAGATCACTTTAAGGTCACATGAAACTCTCTCTCTCCACCACCCACCCACCCACCCCCACATGGGCGCTCGATCCCTAGTCTAAGTCTTGAAACATAACTTGTTTATTACTGAGCCATGGAACCGGACCCAAGTCACAAAGACTTTTATGAAAGGAAAACATAAATATTAACTTGATACATAAGTTTTGTGCCCGAAGAAGTTTCAATAATATGAATTCAATCCCCACTGCTTCATGTGGTGTGGTCCACTTGAACCTTTAATTTGCCTCCTTTTTGGGTTCATGCCCTAAAATGATATGTCAAAATGGATGGATGGCATGGATAAGATGTACACATCATGGTGGGCCCCATGATAGGAGCAACCATCTCTAGCTAGGTCTTGGTGGGGGTAGTACCCAATCCACACCACACATAGACATGGATGAAGGGACATAAATATCAGCTTGATAGAAATATTTTAAGGGGCCAAAAAAGTTTTTAATGGTCAATAACCACTACTTTATGTGGTGTGATCCACAAAAATAATATGGCAAAATAGATGGAGGGCGTGAATATACAATGCATAAATTGAGGTGCACCCAATGGCCAATGTCGCACACACATCGCCAGTTCATGCTGCAGCTAATAGGCGTACTTCATTTTGCCTTCTCAGGTGTAGGGGTGTCAATGGACCAGGTTGGTTCGACAGGCTTTCGGGCTTGGACTAGAGTATTAGGCCTGCGGGTCGGGTTCAGGCCTAAAGTATAAGCTCATTTTTTAAACAGGCCAGGCTTGGACTAGGCTATTCAAAAGCCCGAAAACCTGGCCCAGCCTGAATATATATACTTTAATTTAAAAATTAAATTAAAATATTTTTCCTCTTTTCAAAATTTAAATTTTACACAATTTTTTTCTAAAAATCCATCTCCCTTCTAAAACTCCTTTTATTTTCTATAATATTGGTGATAATTTTTCATATATAGAGAAGCGGGGATTAAAGGATAATTTCTCTCTTTATGTTAAAGTCCGGGCTCGAGCTGGACCATGCATTTGTATCTTGGGCCGGGCTTGGTCTTAGCTATTGTGGCCCGTCACAGGTCCGGGCTGAGTTTGGGCATATGTTGAAAGAGGCGGGTCAGGCTTGGACAGAGCTTGGCCTGACCCATTGACACCCCTACTCATGTGTTTGCAATATACAAGGGTCGAATGAGAAACTAACTGGAGGGGATATGGTAGCTCAAATCATTGAACTAATGCCAAAGGATATAAACAGTTCAAATCATCTTACCATTGGATGCCGATTGCCAGTAACATCCACCACACGCCAAAGGGGTATCTCCTATAGCACGAGGTGGCCCAAGCTGTATGAGCCCACCATGTATGTGTTTTATCTATGCGATTCATCTATTTTGCTAGCTCATTTTAGGTCATGAAGGCAAAACTGATGCAAATCCAAAGCACAAGTGAACCAATCACAGGAAACAGTGAGGATTGAATGCCAATCGTTGAAAACTTGTTAGGGCCACAAAAGTTTTGCATCAAGCTATATTTATGTTTTCCCTTCATTCAGGTGTGTGTTACCTTATGAAGAGGTTAGATGACAAATAAAACATAATAGTGGAGCCTAGGAAGTTTTTGAAAGTGGCCATTTAATCCCCACTCTTTACTGTGGTGTGGTCCACCTGAGCTTTGGTTCTACATCATTTTTGGGTTATGCCCCATAATGAGCTGGCCAAATCTATGGAAAACGTGGATAAAACACATACATCGCGGTGGGTCCCATAGAGTTTGGGCGTGTTGTAGGCAATTTGCTTCCCTAGCCATCTTAGCACGAACACGAATTTTGTAACCTGTGGAGGGCCCATCGTGATGTATCCATTTATCCACTTCGTCCATCTATTTTATGACATCATGCTAGGATATGGGCCAAAAAATGAAGCAGATCCAATGCTCAAAGTGGGCCACATCAAATAGTGAGTGGACCCTGATGACGTCATCACTATAGTAGCGCGGTTCCATCACTATTTGGTGTGGCCCACTTGAGCGTTGGATCTGCCTCTTTTTGGGCCCATATCCTAGCATGATCTCATAAAATGGATGGACAAAGTGGATAAGCGGATACATCACGGTGGGCCCCTCCGTAGGTCTGCCCGGAGGGTAATGCGTCCGGTCGGGGTAAGGCCCAATCTACATCCTCTTAGAACGCTGTTAATGTCAAATTTCGTAATGAGATCCTTCGGTTTTTCTCCTCCGCTCCAACAGGGATTTCCACCACCAGACCTGAAGCAAGACAGCAAATGAGGGTGGCTGAGGACCAGCCGTTAGCCCTCCGACGATTAAGTTAGGCCACAGAAGAGAAGCCAAGCAAAACGGGATTAAGATTGAATGATGAGTACGTACCTCCACTTCAATGGAGCCATCCCCTTATATAGATCTGAAACAATCCAATCTGTTACGTGAGATGTCGAAATCCCGTTGATGTCGCACACGATACTGAGAATCCGCTGATTTCGTGGGATAAGATCCTATCTTTTTAGTCAAATCCAACCCAATGATTTATTCCAACAATCACGCCCCTAGATGGTAATCCCTTGAAATCCGGCTGGTTCCGGCCGGAAGCCATAGTTGGAGTCATGGCCTCCGAAAAGGAAGGAGACGCCCGTAGCTGGGAGTCATGACCTCCGAAAAGGAAGGAGACGCCCGTAGTAAAGCTGCTCGCAGGTTAAAATGTGGTCGCGAGTCCAAGTACATATTTTGGGTGTAATATCTTTCAACGACTTGTGAGAAGGTCTGCTCGCGAATCTAGTTTTCCGTATTTGACCATTCGTGACTCCAGACCAGATGATCTGGAGAGTCGAATGGGCGTTCCGTACTTGTCCAATATTCGACTCTCGATCAGATGATCTCGAGAGTCGAATGGGCGTCCCGCACTTGTCCAATATTCGACTCTCGATCAGATGATCTCGAGAGTCGAATGGGCGTCCCGCACTTGTCCAATATTCGACTCTCGATCAGATGATCTCGAGAGTCGAATGGGCGTCCCGCACTTGTCCAATATTCGACTCTCGATCAGATGATCTCGAGAGTCGAATGGACATTTCCACGTGAAATCTTATCTCCACCATTTTGCCTATAACAGATGCCCCCGAAGTCCTTGCCGCCAAGAATCCTTAAGGAAAGGACTTACTTGATGTCATGCGCGGCTGCCTCTTGCTTTCACCAAGACACCGTACATGATTAGGCTGGAATTAATGAGCGCCAGCCTTTCCGCAGTCAGGAAATGAAGAGGCTCTCGCCACGTGTCCGAGTATTTAATGGGCGTGCCTGCTTGAGTGCTGTGCCGAACGAAAGATCGCCACGTGCTACCATATACGGCGGAATGATTGCCTATAAATATACGGAGTCCGCCATATCTTCTGATTTTCACAGAAATTTCAGAATCCTCCTTTGCTTTTTCCATCATCTTCCTCCGGAGCTCCTTGGTGTCTTCCTCGATCCCCTTTGGTGCTCTTTCTTTCCTTTTCCATTATTCTATTTCTTCTTCCTTTTTTTTTTCTTTTTTGAATATCCCATGGCTTCTGAGGAGAGTACCGTTCCTTTAGGAGATGCTACCCCGGAATCCTCTGCTTCTAGTAACGCAAGGGTTCCGGCAGGTCAGTATACAGCGGCCGGATATCCCTCCATTCTATCGGAGAACCGGCTGCTGGAGTTACGGGAGAGTTTTTCGATCCCTGACTCAGTCGATCTCCGGTTACCCAGAGACGGAGAGACGCAAGACTCCCCTCCCCCAGGGTGTGTGGCCTTCTATGAGTATCAACTCATTCTGGGGGTTCGCCTTCCCCTCCATCCCTTCATCCGGGATGTACTTCGGTGTTATAAAATTGCCCCGGGCAACTTATTGTGAATGGATGGAGGGTGGTCCTAAGCTCATTCGTCCTTTGGGCTCAGGCCGGGAACGGGGAGCTTACAGCTGATGAGTTCCTCCGCATGTTCCGCTTGAAGAAGGCACCCTCCAGCGAAGGCTGGTACTATCTATGTTATTGGCACCGGGATAACTTTGTGCTGGGGAAGCCCACATCGAATTATCCCGGCTGGAGGAAGCGTTGGTTTTACGCATCTGAAAATTGGGAATTTGCTTCTTCCAGGGGCCCAAGAGTAAATCATTTTTTCTGTGAAGGTAGGCAGTCCCGCATTGTGATCCGTTTCTTCAATAAAAGGTTTTTGAGGTTTCTCCATCTGACCCCTGTTTGTGCTCGCAGGTATCCCGGCCTTGAGAAAACCGAACTTGAAAGGGGGGATCAACGAAAAAATCGTAAAGGTGTACAAGGTGCCTATTGGTGATAGGCACGTCGAGACTTGCTTGTCTCCACCTCGCCTTGCAGCAGCGGGCTTAATACCTGTAAGAGAAGTCGAGATGACGCAAGTTGGAGAAAAAAGAGGTTTGCTGCCCCGGCTGAAGGGCACGAGCTCTAAGAGGCAGAAGAAAAACATCTGCTGGTCCATCTCACCCATCCACCGAGAAGGGTAGCGATCAGCCTGCTCCTCTCGCGAGCAAGGTGGGGGGGGCTCCAGCAGGGCCCGCTAATCCTTCACTGGCGGTCGCGCCCGGGCCGCCAGTAATCAATATCGCTGACAACTCCCCGGACGGGGTAGGGTCCAGCTGTCCCCCAGCTGAGGAGGCTCGTGAGCGCACGGAGTCTCGAGAGATGGCTCCTGCCCGCGAGCTGGTACCTGCTACCGAGCAGGGACCTGCTCGCGAGGCGACGGCTCCTCCTCGCGAGCCGTCTGGGCTGATCGTTGCCCAACCTTCCGGTGGTGGAACGTATTCTGTTCCTCGCCATCTCCACCCCATCTGTAAATTTTTATTCGAGAATGTCCCACCTCAATCCTTCGGCTCTCTTCCCGAGCCAGGCCCCGAGAGCCTCTTCCTTGAGGCAGGGATGAGGATGGCTCAGGTAGAACCTCCTAACCCAAAAACTTTATTATTTTGGTGTTTTAAGTATTTCTTCTCATCCATCTTCTTGTTTGCAGGGACTAGACCTCATCTTGCGGACGAAGCGAGACATCATCGCTGCTCGCCGCGTAATAGACGAGGCAGATGAAAAAAGGATTGCTTTGGAGAAGGCGGTCCTGGGGCGAGATCAACTCCTCAAATCCCGTGAGGCTGTGATTTCCAAGAAAGATGAGGAGATAAAAATCCTCATAGAGAAAGTCCAGGTGTTGACCGAAAGGTACCAAACTCTGGATAATAAGTTCGCGAAACTCGCCGACTTGAAGGAGAAGGCGGAGAGAGAGAAGGAGATCTTTCGCCAAGACAAGATCTCCCTGGAGGAGCGACTTGCGGAGGCTAGGTCGCAGCTCAAGGAGGCCTACGACAACCTAACCAAGGAGCGCAACGCTCTCGCGCAGCTTAAGGACGACTCGATCCACTGGGACGAGGAGAGAGTCGCCCTTGCGAAAATGCTCTCGGAAGAAGGGCCTCGGGCAATTTCCGAGTTCCGTTCTTCGCAGCAATATGACGACGAAAGGTACGAGTCGTATGATGCTGGTCGCGACTTTGCGCTAAGAGTAGTGCAACGAATGATCCCATCCTTTGATATGGGGGAGTTCGGTCGAGTTGCGACCACCATTGCTGCCGAAGAGCAGGCTGCTGCTGAGAACGAGGTGACTGAAGCCACTCAGGTTGACGGAGCTCCAGAAATGGGCCCTGAAATTGAGAGCGCAGCTCCTCCAAGGGATTGATTTTCTTTGTTTTCCTCTCTTGTATTCGTGAATGGATATTGTAAACATTTATCATTAATGAAAAAAGAAAAAATATTTTTGGAAGTATTGTCCTCGTTGCCTTTTCCTTTTCACGCAATGAATGCCTTCTCGTTTTTGCTTACTTTCTTTTCCTTGTACTGAATGCCTTGTTGCAACGAGAATGTGCCCAATCTGGGGGTTCGTTGCGGCCAAACGATTGAGAGCCCCAAGTTGACTTCATATTGAGTCATCAGTGAATGCGAACCCTTAATCCGAGCACGAGTTACACTGCTCGCAATTTAGGGTGTATGACGAACTGTGGTGCTCGCGATTAAGGTGTATGGCTGATTCGGGCTCGAGCTACGGTGCTCGCGATTAAGGTGTATGGCTGATTCGGGCTCGAGCTACGGTGCTCGCATTCCGGAGTGTGATCCTTCCTTACACCAGTCGTGAGCAACTAACTCATGAAAATGAATTAGACTCAATCCGGGGGTCGTACGACCATGTCCGCGTTGAGATAGACTGATCTATCGATTGAGATTTTAGTTCTACCAAGGGCAGAAGGTTGGTCAAGAGATGGTATTCATTCTCTTCGAGGCTGTTCAGGTCCATGTAAATGGAAAAGCAACCAACTAGTAATGATTTCAGTCCTACCAAAGGTAGGTAATTGGCCAAGAGGATGTGTAAGCACTCTCTTCAGGGCTATTCAGGTCCATATAAATGGAGTAGCGGCCAAAAGATATCTTTTACTTTATTCATAAAATGCTATAATAAACTACATCGAATCTAAGGGTAGTATCGTAGCAAATGCTCCACGTGCCAAGGGCGACGTACAGGCTTCCCGTGCATGTCTTCAAGATAATAAGTACCGGGTCGCACAACCCTAATAACCCGATACGGGCCTTCCCAATTCGGATCCAATGAACGAACAGGAACTCCAAGATTTCGCCTTAGAACCAAATCTCCGAACTGGAAGGATCTAGGTCGAACCTTTGCATTTCGATAACGAGCAATACGTTGTTGATATGCTGCCACTCGTACTTGGGAAGCATTTCTTCGCTCTTCCAAGAGATCGAGATGAAGTCGGATATTTTCCTGATTGCTCGCGGGATCATACTGTTCGATCCGATATGAGGGCACTTGAATTTCCACTGGTACCACTGCGTCAACACCAAATGCTAAGGAGAAAGGAGTTTCACCTGTCGATGTACAAGCTGTGGTTCTGTAGGCCCATAACACTTCTGGAAGAAGTTCTGGCCACACCCCTTTACATTCACTTAGCTTGGTCTTTAAATGATGCTTTATAATTTTATTCACTGCCTCGACCTGCCCATTCGCCTGTGGATGATATGGAGAAGTGCGGAGATTACGTATTTTCCATTTGTCGCAAAATTCATCAAAGGCTGCGTTGTCGAACTGCGTTCCGTTATCGGTAATTATAGTATGAGGAAGTCCGAAGCGACATATAATATTTCTCCATATAAACTTGGTAGTTTGTTTTTCAGTAATTTTGGCTAATGGTTCTGCCTCGGCCCATTTGGTGAAATAATCAACCGCCACGATCGCGAACCTATTCTGTCCCTTTCCCATAGGTAAGGGACCGATGATATCGATCCCCCACTGAGCAAAAGGCCAAGGGCTGTCGACTGGGGTCATCCGCTCAGACGGTACGCGAGGTATAGGTTGATATCGTTGACACTTGTCGCATTTTTTAGAAAATTCTATGGCATCTGCTTTCATAGTAGGCCAATAATATCCTTGCCTCATCGCTTTATATGCTAGAGATCGCCCCCTGGGATGATTACCACATGCCCCCTGGTGTACATCATCTAGAACACGATGTGCTTCTTCTGGGTGAAGACACCTCAAATAAGGCAAGGAGAAGCTTTTTCGCAACAAGATTCCATCTTGTAAGGTGTACCTGGCGGCTCGAAGCTGAATTTGTCTTGCAGCTTTCTTGTTTTCTGGTAGGTATCCATCTCTGAGATAAAGGATGATAGGATCCATCCAGCATGGAGACGATTGTACCGAAATAACTTGTTCGGGAGTTACTTGGTCGATACTCAAGTGTTGAAGGTGCTCGATGGGGATCGAATGTGATAGTTCTGATTCTGGTGCAGAAGCGAGTTTTGCCAAGGAATCGGCAAGTTGGTTCTGCTCGCGAGGGATATGGAATATTTTGTAAGTCTTCAGTTTGGCGAACAGGATGAGGACACGAGACTTGTATAAGGCCATTCTTTCTTCTTTGGTTTCGAATTCGCCAAGAACTTGGTTGACAATGAGCTGGGAGTCGCTATGAATTATCAAATTCTGGACTGCGAGGACAACGGCTAGCTCGAGGCCAACAATAAGGGCCTCATATTCTGCTTCATTATTGGAGACGCGTGATTCGAAACGCAGAGCGTATTGAAAATGCGACCCTTCTGGAGCCACTAAAATCAGGCCCGCTCCACTGCCACTGGCCCGTGACGACCCGTCCACGAAGAGCGACCAAGGAGGTTGATCGCTGGTCATGACGCTATCTTCAGAAGAATATGTAAATTCGGCGATGAAGTCAGCCACGGCCTGGCCTTTGACTGCGGTCCTAGGACAGAATGAAATATCATGCTCGCTGATCTCGACCGCCCATTTAGTTAAGCGCCCGGAAGCCTCAGGCTTTTGAAGGACTTGACATAGTGGATGATTTGTTGGTACTAAAATGGCATGGGCTTGAAAGTATGGTCGCAGTTTTCGAGCTGCCGTGATTAAGGCTAGGGCCAGTTTCTCCAAATCAGAATATCTAGTTTCTGCATCAACCATTGCTCGACTGATATAATAAACGGGCCTTTGTACCCCGGAATCTTCTCTTATTAAAGCGGCACTAACGGCCGTGGAAGACACAGATAAATAAAGAATGAGTTGCTCATGCGCCACAGGCTTAGATAAAATGGGGGGAGCGCTCATATATTGCTTCAGTTGTTGAAAAGCTTCTTCACATTGAGGTGTCCACTTCCAATCAGACTTGGCCGTTGCACGAAGGAGTTTGAAAAAGGGCAGGCACTTGTCGGATGCTCGCGAGATGAACCTGTTCAATGATGCGATGCGACCAGCTAGACGCTGAACGTCCTTCAGAGTCACTGGGGATTTCATCTCTATCAATGCTTTAATCTTTTCGGGATTCGCCTCAATTGCGCGTTGGCCAACCATGAACCCAAGAAATTTCCCTGCAGATACTCCAAACGCACATTTTTCTGGATTTAATTTCATCTGATACTTCCTCATCAGATCAAAGGCTTCTCGAAGATCAGGAATGTGGTCATTTTCATCGATGCTTTTCACAAGCATATCGTCAACATAAACTTCCATGTTCCTACCGATTTGAGCAGCGAATATTTTGTTGACAAGGCGCTGATAAGTGGCCCCTGCATTTTTGAGACCAAACGGCATTACCTGGTAGCAATATAGTCCTCGATCTGTGATGAAGGCAGTATGTTGGCCATCAGGTGGATGCATCATAATCTGGTTGTAACCAGAGTAAGCATCCATAAAACTGAGGAGGGCGTGTCCAGCTGTCGAGTCGACCAACTGGTCGATTCGTGGTGTCGGGAAGCTATCTTTGGGACATGCTTTGTTTAAGTCTGAATAATCGACGCACATCCTCCATTTGCCATTAGCTTTCCGGACGAGAACTACATTGGCGACCCACTGTGGGTAGTCAACTTCTTTTATGAAATTTGCCGCGAGCAGCTTTTCAACTTCAGTTTTGATCGCCATTTGTCTTTCTGCAGTGAAGGCACGTCGACGCTGATGTACGGGTTTATGCTTTGGGTCAATGTTGAGACGATGTACGATGACATTAGGATCGATGCCCGGCATATCTTTATGAGACCAAGCAAACACGTCCTGGTATTCAGTGAGGAAACGGATCAAATCTTCGCGGTGGATACTGTTTAAGGAGGAACCGATGTACACGATCTTAGACTGGTCGTCTTCGGTCAAGCGGATCGCCACTGTTTCCTCCCCTGGAGTTCCTGATTTCAGAGCACTTTCTCTTGGATCCAACGCGGTGGCGAGCACGTCGGATGAACCTTGAACTATTTCCATGACAGGCGTCGCTTGAGCCTTCTTTTGATCTTGGAGGGCTATCTGGTAACAGGATCGTGCCTCCTGCTGACTTCCTCGCACGACCCCTATGCCATTTGGGGTCGGAAATTTAACGCATAAATATGATGGGTGCAAGGCCGCTCCAACCTTAGTTAGTGACGGTCTCCCCAAGATGGCGTTATATGCTGATTTTCGATCTACGACGAGGAAGTTTACGAAGACGGTGGTCTTCGCTGGACTCTCCCCAAAGGTGACTGGGAGATCGATACTTCCTTCAGGTGTCACCACTTCTCCTCCAAAGCCGACAAGAGGGGTCGATACTGGCTTGAGGAGGTTTCTGGCAAGTGCCATCTTGTCGAAAGCCTCCAAATATAGAATATCGGCCGAGCTACCTGTATCCACCATAATTCGATGAGTCAGATAATTTGATACCTTCAGTGTGACTACGATGGAATCTTCATGAGGGAAATGAATTCCCGCTGCATCTTCGAGGGTGAAAGAAATTGGGGGATGGTTAGCTTTCGAAGAGTTGGACGTTTGTTCCAGCCAATAGATCTGCTGGGGTTCTTTGGACGCCTTTCGGGCGTATGCCTTTCTTGAAGCTTGAGAGTCACCCCCGCAAGCTGGACCCCCGACGATAGTGCGAATTTCTCTTGTGGGCTCAGCATCCTCTTGGTCGGTTTGATGATGAGACGGTTCCTTTTGGCGAGATGAGGTTTTCGCCCTTTCTGGTGACCTATTTTTACGAGAAACATAATCCTGGAGATGGCCTTTTCGAATGAGGGCTTCGATATGGTCTCGTAGAGAGATACAGTCCTGGGTCCTATGCCCGTGATCTTTGTGGAAGTAACAGAACTTACTCTTATCTCTCTTCTCGGGATCGGATTTAATCTTTGCAGGCCACTTCACATATGGCTTGTGTTTTATCTCCATTAGAACCTTTTCAGGAGACCGATTAAGAGGAGTGTAATTATGATATTTACCAGAGTAAGGCTTCCTGGGAGAACGATCGCGCTGATCGCGATGGTATTTCTTATCTGTAGAAGTTCCTTCTGGCTTGCGTTTCTTACTTTGTACTCCATGGCGTGTTAATGCGACTTCTTCTGCATTGATATATTTCTGAGCTTTGGCTTGGAATTCCGCCATAGTTTTCGGCGGGCTCTTATCTAAGGCAAACCTAAATTTCTCGCTCGTTATTCCAGCAATGAGGGTTGTGAGACCCTTTTCTTCAGTGTAACCCTCGGTTTGAACGGCTTCGGCAGTGAACCGTACTGTGAACTCTTTTATCGTCTCCCCATGTTGCTGTTTCAGATTCATCAGATGGGAGGCTGGCTTTTTAATGCGAATACTTCCCATGAATTGAGAAAGAAATATCTCCGATAATTGGGAAAAGGAACTGATGGAAATAGGCTTTAACCCCCGAAACCACGTACGAGCCGCTTCCTTCAATGTAAGGGGAAAAGCCCTACACATGATTTCTGAACCATGTCCCTCCAACTCCATGAGGGACCTATAAGTTTCCAGATGTTCCAGAGGATCGCCAATGCCTGTGTACGGAGCGATAACAGGCGTTCGATACTTTATGGGCAACGGGGCTTCCATGACCTCGCTTGTGAAGGGAGATTCAGATTGATGTATTGCCGCCATGACAGCAGATGGCCGATTTGCCTGGTATCTCTGCTCCATGACATCAAAACGGTCTTGGATTCTCTTGAGATCTCCTTCCCATGGCAAGGTATAGCTAGACGTTTCGGCGGTAGAGCCTTGCGGTTGAGGTTGTCGAGATGAACTGGAATGTATAGAATGCGGAGACGGCACAGGGGGATGGCCTCCAAGTGGTGGGACCTGTGGTTCATCCATAGAATGTCTGGAAGCAACTGGTATGGGTGGCGGTGGTAATCCTTCGGAGGGTTGTCTTTGCGGTTCAGGGAAGTGCTGATCAAGCCGATTTGACAGTGCCTGAACTCCGGCGTTTAGAGTTAGGAGAGTGTTCCCGAGGAATCGTAGGACATCATCCTGATTTCCAGAGGCCTCCAATAATGGATTTGTTGATGGCATATTTGGGGCTCCTTGAGGGATATCTGTCGGAACAGGTGGGAGGGCAGGTGCGGATTCCGTCTCACCGGGTGGAGGCGGTGCCTGCCTCGAAGTTGAAGGATGAACAGTCTTTTTAGGAGGCATCACCGAAGGATTTTGATCGGTGGTTAACACGATTGATTTTAATGATCAAGTCGTTCCCACAGACGGCGCCAAACTGTTAATGTCAAATTTCGTAATGAGATCCTCCGGTTTTCCTCCTCCGCTCCAACAGGGATTTCCACCACCAGACCTGAAGCAAGACAGCAAATGAGGGTGGCTGGGGACCAGCCGTTAGCCCTCCGACGATTAAGTTAGGCCACAGAAGAGAAGCCAAGCAAAACGGGATTAAGATTGAATGATGAGTACGTACCTCCACTTCAATGGAGCCATCCCCTTATATAGATCTGAAACAATCCAATCTGTTACGTGAGATGTCGAAATCCCGTTGATGTCGCACACGATACTGAGAATCCGCTGATTTCGTGGGATAAGATCCTATCTTTTTAGTCAGATCCAACCCAATGATTTATTCCAACAATCACGCCCCTAGATGGTAATCCCTTGAAATCCGGCTGGTTCCGGCCGGAAGCCATAGTTGGAGTCATGGCCTCCGAAAAGGAAGGAGACGCCCGTAGCTGGGAGTCATGACCTCCGAAAAGGAAGGAGACGCCCGTAGTAAAGCTGCTCGCAGGTTAAAATGTGGTCGCGAGTCCAAGTACATATTTTGGGTGTAATATCTTTCAACGACTTGTGAGAAGGTCTGCTCGCGAATCTAGTTTTCCGTATTTGACCATTCGTGACTCCAGACCAGATGATCTGGAGAGTCGAATGGGCGTTTCGTACTTGTCCAATATTCGACTCTCGATCAGATGATCTCGAGAGTCGAATGGGCGTCCCGCACTTGTCCAATATTCGACTCTCGATCAGATGATCTCGAGAGTCGAATGGGCGTCCCGCACTTGTCCAATATTCGACTCTCGATCAGATGATCTCGAGAGTCGAATGGACATTTCCACGTGAAATCTTATCTCCACCATTTTGCCTATAACAAACGCGGATTGCGTACTACCCCGCCCGTCTCTATCTGGGAACGAGCAGCTACTTTGAGTGGCCACTGTGATGTGATGTATTAGTTTTATACACACCATCCATACATTTTTTCGTTAAATTTTACGGGATAGGACCAAAAGTTAGGTAGATCCAAGACACAGGTAAACTATATAATAGGGATTCAACTCTTATCATCGAAGACTATACAATAGGGATTAAACTCTTACCGTTGAAAACTTCTTGGGGGCCATAGAAGTTTTGGATCGAGATGATATTTGTGTTTCTCTTCATTGAGATGCATCCATTTTCAACGGTAAGAGTTTAATCCTTATTGTATAGTCCTCAATGGTAAGAGTTTAATCCTTATTCATTAGTCTACCGGAGGGTGTGTTTGGCGCTTGGTATTAGAAAGGATGGAATGATATCAGGTGGGATTAACATCATTTATTGCACAATGACTACATGTTTAGTAATCGCATGGTATTTTCATATCTAGTCCTATGTTTGGGATCAAATACTTATCATGGGAAAACCATGGTATTAAGCAAAATCCCATTTGGTGGACCATGGAATTGCAATCAACGGACCAAATTCACAACGGATGTCCGTCACTTGAACATGTATATAACCAGTGTCATGTATAAAGGACTTATATGGATGGATGGCATGGATAAAACATATGCATTAATGTGGGGCCCTCATGTGTGGGATTTTGAAATCCCACAGAAACCCCACACGAGATCAAGTGCAATTCCATCCCACCTAATTCCATGCCTCCCATCCTCCCCAAACATCATATGGAATTTGCAAGGAACAAAATGCCATCCTACTTAATTGAATCTAATATTATGCCCCAAATACTCCCAAAAATTTCATGGAAAAATGGATGGATAGTGTGGATAAAACCCATACATCATCGTGGCCTCTCAAAGTAGTTGTCCGTTCCGAGCTAGAGACGGGCAAGGTAGTACGCAATCCGCATTCCACTTGGATGAACTAATCCAACGCATGAAATTACCAAGTTTTATGCCCCAACCATGGTGTGTGTTATATACACACCGTACATCCATTCGAAGAGAACATTTTAAGGCATGTTATATATACACCGTACATCCATACGAAGAGAACATTTTAAGGCATGGGACAAAAAATGAAGCAGATCTAAAACTTAAGTGGACCTCACCATAGAAAATATTGGGGATTGAATGCCTGCCATTAAAAACTTCCTATGGCCACATAAGTTTTCTATCAGGCTGATATTTGTGTTTTCCTGTACTTAACTCGTGATCAAGGATCTCAAATAAACATCACTGTGTAACCCAGGAAGGTTTCAACAGTGGGTGTAACTGTTCCACTGTTTTCTGTGGTGGGGCCCATTTGAGCTTTGTATCTGCCTTTTTTTTTTTTTTTTTTTTTTGCTCATGCCTAAAATGATCTCTCCAAAAGGACGGATGGTTTGGATGCAACACAAGTCATGGTGGGGTCACAGAACTTGGTGACGTAACTTCTAGCGAAATTTGCTACCGACGCTGCCAGTAGCTAATCCGCTTCCGACCTAATCTGCTGATAGGGCGGGCCCACCATTGCACGCAATAAAAGGAGATACGTGTGAAACACCACAAGAGCAGATCAGCCTCACTGATCTTAAACACTGCGGTCCACTAAACTAGCGGTTAGGATTCCGCACCAGCGGGTGTCCCGTCAGTGCTTCAGGGCAGCGGATTAGCTGTTACCCCGGTAACAGCTTAGTGGGTGTTACCCCTATCATCCACGCCGTCCATCTATTTTTTAATCTCATTTTAGGACGTCATCCAAAATCATAATAAGATCCAAATATCAGGTGGACCATACGAATAGAAACATTGAGTAATAACTATTAAAAACCTTTTGTGTAACACAAAAGTTTTGGATCAATCTGATCTTTCTAATTTTACTTCATCCAGATATTTTTGAAATAATAAAAAGGTTGGATTGCAAAAAAAAACATTACAAAAACCTAACGATGGGCCCTTAGGAATTTTTAATGGTGAGCACTCAATCAACACTGTTTCCTGTGGTGTGGTCCACCTGAGACTTTGATATGCATGAATATTGGTATACCGACCTAAAATGGTCTGTGGAAATGGATGTACGGTATGGATATACAAAAAAATCATCAAGGTGGGCCGCACGGTAGGTGTAACACGAGCGTCTATTCCGCGCTCGTACTTCAGTGTACTACATTACATAAACCTGGAAGCCCTACTCAGGAACACTTCCCACTTCCTATATCCGTTTCATCTCCGCGCCATCGCTTCGCCCCTCCTCTCCCTCTCTCGGTATGCATTCCTCACTTCTCTTCTCCGACCTTCTCTCCCTCTCTTCTTGAAATTCCATCTCCCATCCTTCTGCATGCTCACTTAGCACACAGCTCCGTCAATCCTGCCAACGTTTCGTTTTTATAGGGCATCCAAGCCATGAAAATGGTAGGCCCCACCTTGAAGATCACCTGGCGCAAAAGTCAGATTGATTCACTCTTCAAGTGGACCACACTGCTCAAATCAATGGTCGGCCGTACTTTGTCAATTAAGAGGTTTGCCCCTAGCTAATGAATTGATTGGCCCGATATTTGGGACAGTTGATGTTCATGGCGGGTCCCTCATTTTGAACGGGCCGGATTTCCTGCACAAGTGACGTGGGTTGGCGGGAAAATGATTCAGTTTGGTTTGCTATATATAGGAAGTTTTTAGGGTTTCATCTGTTCTATGCACTTTCTCGAAGTGGCTATCTAGACGCGGAAATTTCGTTCAAGGGTACTCCCAAACGGAGCTTAACTCCTCATAATTGCTGCTTTTGTTTTGATGTCGCATTGTTTAGGGTTCCTATGATGTGTGTTTGGGTGAAATTCAAAGAGTCGATTGATTTATATTGGTATTGGTGGGTTTTGAGTACCCGCTTTACACGATTTCACTCATTGGAATGAGCATTTTAGTTGTTGAGTAGTGTAGTTGTAGGAAGAACAGAAACAATGTGTGAAAATCAGCAAATTTCTCAAGAATGGGAACGGATTTTTGGGGGTAAAGGACTTGTTATTTTTTATTGGGATTTTTCTCTCTGTTTTTTTTTTTTTTTGAAAGCACTCACGTTTCTTTCCCTGGATTTTGTCATTATTTTGATTCATTGCATTACTCAAATTTGGTTATTCTGAGAAAGAAAACATGTTTGCCGAGATTGTACTTTGGTGTTTTTTTTTTTTTTAATTTTTTTTTTTTTTGCTGCTTACCTTCTTGTGTTACTAACCATGGAGTTGTGCTGAGCCCACATGTTACTGCATGTGCCAATCTGCTATGTATGTGGTTTGCTCTGGTCCACTCATCAAGGGAGCCAAATGTGTTTGTTGAACGATGAGCACTGACAAAATTTTAAACCATCCACTGTATTATCTCTCTCTCTCTCAAAAAAAAAAAAGTTTCACTGTATCAGTACCTGTTTGTATGACTCACTGACAACCTAACCTGATTTTTTGGGCCAGGTCATCACACGGCATGGTCCATCTGATTCATAGCTTGGTTGTCACACACATTAGTTCAAAACATCATCCGATACGACTTGTTTCACCTGAGTCATATTGGCTTTGGTTGGGATCGTGATGAGTCACCAGGTGGAAAGAGTCCGGAATGGAATGAGGTGGGGTAGGTCGTACCAGTGAGTCAACTTTAAAATCGCTATTTAAAAACATGGCGCACAAGCCAGAGATTGGCAGGCATGTGGTTGTGGGATTATCAAAGCTCCAAATCCAGAATTTAATCTGATGGGAAGATTTATGAAAATTTATTCATCACCCTGTGATATTTTTAGTGTCCATTGACCTATATTTTTGGCCTTGACAAGAGTGAAAGACGGTATTATTGGGAAGAAGGTTCAGCACAGCTTATATCATTTTGTTTGTTTGTTTCTTTTTCTCATTTACAGAAATCATTTTCTCAAGTTCTATGAGTGTCACGGTTTTTTAACTTTATATACTTGTGTAAGACTGCCCAGAAGAATAATTCACGATTCTTGGGATTTCTACTGCTAGTAGAATTTCCAAAAATCTTGGAATAGCGTCCACGTGGACAAAAATTCTGTTTCTTTCCAATAGACCACAAGGGGCCCCACTTTGCGACTTTTGGAATTCTACTAAGAGCAAAGATTAAAAAATCATTACTCTTGAAATGACCGTGGGAAGTCAAACTGTCAAAGTGCACCAAAGACATAACACAAAACCATGACCATGCATTGCTTGCCATTTATCAGTCCTACTCAGACCAACGGGATGATAGTACATTTTCTTTCATGCTCTTAACATTTTTATCTTCCATTTTTGTTTCTCACCAGGACCTACTTCTCTCAGAAGTTCAAAGAGATTATCCTCGACCTGCAAATTAATCGTTAAGGATTGCATTTGCATTCATAAATAGAATGGGAGATGCCGAACCCGCTGTTTCTCAAACATCAACTGTCACTGAATACCCTTCCATGGACTATACTCCCAATGACCACAGCATGGTCAATTCAACTTCTATTCCTCATGGTGGTTCCCATGCTATTACTGGAGATTCAACTTCGTCAGTCATGCTACCAGGTGCAGATAATGCCTTGCCAGATGGTTCTAGTTTAGGTGATGTGAATGCGGACAATACAGATGCGAATCTAGCGACGCAAGAAGCTCCCTCTAGTTCGACAATGGATGATGTTAATCCGTCTGTTGGAGCAGCTGATGCCAGCAAGAATGGCAATGATATTAATGATGCCATTCAGGGAAGCGCAGTAGCGGACTCAACTCAAGTCATTGGTTATGATTCTACGAATGGCAATGGTGTCAGTGAAGTTACAAATTTCACACTGGCAGGAAATGCAGAGAATGGAAGTGTTTCAAATGAGGTTGGGGGAGCAGTTATTGAGCAACACTTTGCAGAGGGTCCTGGTATTTCTTTGTTCACAATCTTTAACTTGCGAAGTTTACTTAGAAATATATCATTTTTCCCCTGAAAACCTGTTTCATTCACCCTTTTTTTTGTTTTATTTTGTTATGAACAAGTATAGACGCTAGTCACAATTTTTTGTTTGCTCCAGTGAATTGATTGCATTCTTCTCTACTAAGATATTCTCGTTATTCTCAAAAAATGATGTTCCTCATATTTGTTTGGAATTATTTAGATAGATGCCTGATGATGACTAGATCCAGAAAAATAAAAAAAATTGCTACCATGAAGTCTAAGTGCATGGAATTAATCCATGATGTCGGGACGAGTAAATATGCGCTTCCCATATCAGTTGAAATATTCCAGCTGCATTTAGTTGAAACTCACCCATTTTGACTAACAACAGGACAAAATAATTTATTGTTGTACATGCATTTGTGAGTGTTTTTCCTCCTAGTATGTGCCCTGTAAATGGCGCATGCCCATTGTTTTGCATGGTTCTATTCTACTCCACTTGGAACTGCCTAATCGCCTATAGTCCGTAGTTCCCTTACCACTTTGGTAGATTCTGTTGGTCAAGCATGCTTGGAGGTCTATCCTAGCTGTGATTTTAGATTGTGGAGATGTTCAAAGCCTTGCATTTTGCTAGCGTCAAAGATTTCCCTTTCGTTCTCCATGTTCTCGCCTCCCCCCCCCCCCCCCCCCCCCCCCCCCTTCTGTTCCTTTTCCCGATCATTTAAACTGAATATCATTTTGGGATTTGGTACCGTTAGGGATTATGTAGGCCTTTCATGGAACTTCTCTTGTCATTTTTTGTTTCCAGCAATCTCTACCGAAGAAGATCGGTTGTGGAGCATTGTGAGGGTTAATAGTTTGGACTTCAATACTTGGACTGCTCTCATTCAAGAGACAGAGAAGGTGGCAGAGGTATCTTTACAATTCTTCACCACAGAAATGATTTTCCTGTCTATTTTTGTTTTCTTTTTTCAGACTGGATTTGTGGAAATGAATCTCAGCTGCATTGTAGTATTATATTAATTAATTTGTTCCTTATATTTTCTCTTTCTTGATTTCAGTTTTCTCTTCTAATAATCAATTTCAGTTACTACACTGATGTAAAATTTCTCTGATTTTGCAATAGATAGTTTATATTTTGTTATCATCTTAAAACTGCAACTTGTTGAGAATAAGTTGTTTAAAGATCATAGGTGTTGAATTATGCAATACATGATATCTGTACTATATGATGCTGCAACTGCCCAATCATTAAATGAATCCATTTTTTCTGGAAAAAAAATGCCTTGTGGGACATGTGTGGCATAGCTTTTCAGGTGAAACCTTGATTTATCACTTTTCCTGTTTTTATCTATCATTTGTAACTTATTTATGTAGTACTGGTGTACTTCTGTATACCTTTTTGTATTTATATGTTTCTAAACACAACCAGCAAGGCAATATCGTTTGAATACTTGAGGCTTACTATTTTGGGGGTTATTGTAGCATTTGTAGGGGAACCTGGTTCTTGCAAGTTTTAAACTATATTATTTTAACTGTCCCCTGTCGTTACTTGATTATGATGGGAAACAATTTGATTCCACAAAACTCTTACAGCATACATATTTATGCCTCAAAACTCTACTTGGTATCAATAGCACCAGATGGTCCTCAGCCTGGGTAAAGGAGTAGGGTTGATGTCAGTTGGGCAACCGGTCTTACCAAGCTATGGCTGGCCAGACCAACCCCAAATATCTGGGGCAAGGCTATGATGATGGTGTTGATGATGATTTAGTACTAGTGTACTTCTGTTTGTGTACAAAAGTAACACAATACATATTTTCTGGATTTTCTACTCATATGAAGTAATACCTAGTGAATAGTAGTCTTTCTACTTCATGATGTCTGTGAAATATGGTTGTGGACGCCAAATTTGTGAACCTAGGTCCACTCTGGTAGTTTTTTCTACATTAAATTATTAGAATACCAAACAGATTTATATTGTTGGTGTGGAACTTCGAAATTTTCTTATAGGTTTGTGTTGGGAATATCCCAGGAAAAGCTTGTGATTGCCATTCGTGGGAATTGATTTATCTAAAAATCCACAGAATTCTGGAAACCGATAAACTATTCCTATTTTCTATATGAATTCCGTAACTACTTTTTGGTTGCACTGATTTTCTAGTAGAATTTCTTTTGCAGTTATTCAATGGCAGTGGTTCATGATATTTAGTTGAATAAACTGTTTTTCTTGTAGCAATTTATTCAGCCTCCTGAAGAACATAGCTTAACGAATAAGGTCTAAAACACCATAAGTATTAGTTTGCTTTTCTGTGCACATGGGGATTACTACAACTCAAAGAAGGAAGCAGGGCAGGTGGAAGTTACAGATCGATAGACACATGGTGGTCTATCTGATCACATCCCATCTTTCTTTCTTTCCTTGTCAAATCATCTCATATATGAAGCTTTGAACTAAATCCCTTCCAAAGAGCTTGACAAGAAGAATCAACATAAACATCGGCATTATGAAATTAGATTACTGTGGCAATCCATCATCATGAACAACTGCTTCCCTGCCGACCTGAGTTCCTGCAGCTGCTCTTGTTAAATTTGTTTTAAAGACTGAGCATCAGTCATTGTAACTTCTGAGCACCATAATCATCATAACTTCTGCTCAAACTTCTGAGCACCATAGCCACCGTAACTTCTTTGTTCTTTTCTTTGGCAGTCAGAAATTTTGGTATCCCATTACTGTTGTCCGATTGTCATGATTTTGCCTATGATGAGAGTTTTTTCGTAATCAATTCATTATTCATTTTTTTACTTAATGTCAATTGGAAAATTGAAATGAGATTTACATTTTCTTCCTTGAGTTGGTTCCTCTTCTATACTTTTGTTTGCTCTTTTCATCTCCTCATTTTTTTTCCCATCATTATCATGATAGCTTTGTCAAACTTCTGAGCACCATATTCATCATAACTTCTTTGTTCTTTTCTTTGGCTATTAAAAGTTTTGCATCCCATTACTATTGTCCAATTGTCAGCCTAAAATGAGAGTTTTTTTTTTTTTTTTTTTTTTAACTCTCTTATTTTTTTTTTTCAACTTGTTGTCAACTGGAAACATTGAAATGAGATTTGCATTTTCTTGCTTGAGCTGGTTCCTCTTCTGTATGTTGTTTGCTCTTTACATTTCCTTGTTTTCCCCCATTGTTATCATGATAGCTTTGTCCCCAACCATTTGGAATCAGCTTCTGAATGCTGTTTCACCATCAGGATCAAATCCTTCTATGCTTTCTCCTCAACCTCTTTCCAAGCCTTTTAAAACTAATATAAGTTCATCTTATTGGTTTTCATGTGCATGATGCTCAATCTAGGTCTGCTCTCAATTATTTTATCTCTCTTTTTTTTCCAATAAATTAATAAATAATCATTCCCCCTCTTCATCATTTCCATCTTTTTCTCTATATCATTTTTATGGTAAGCATTTTGAGAGTGATGATCTAGAGCTACCGGAGCACTATATGTTATGGTGCCCCACAAAACATAGGTCCAACATGTGTTGATTCTTGAACTCATGTTGATTCTTGAACTCTTTATTTACAGATTTGGGGGCTAAAATCAAGGGTTGTAATTTACTATTGTTTTGGAGATATGGGGGGCTGATTTAGAGATATGATTGAACATGTGCCTTATGTGATTGAAGATATGAAGGGGGTGTGATTGATATGATTAAAGATATGGCGCTGATTTAGAGATATAATTACTTTCTATGTTTGCCTTTTATTATTAGGCTTTTTCCATACTAAAGAAGATTAGATTGATTTGAAATAAATTGTGAGTAATTTGAAATCAATCTTTTAGTTGGGGGATTTAAATTAAAGATTCATTTAGGATCTATAAAAAGGGGTAGTGGTGTAGGAGTTAGTTATTCGAATATTTTCCTAAGTACGAGTTTTTATTTTATTTTATGGTTTTTGTAACAGAAGGAGGTTGGCACGAATAAAGTTCTCTACCTCATTACTCCATTGTTCTTGTGAGGATACATTTTTTTTAATATATATATATATTTTTTCAATTCGAGTATCAAGATGTTGTTAACTCTATAACCGGATTGCACCATAATTCACAAACTGCATGAGCCATTGCATGGTATTCACTATTCGGCCTTGGGAGAGGAGCGAGCAACAACGGATTCCTTCTTACTTTCTAAGTAACTAGATTTCGTCCAACAAATCTGCAATGCCCTGCAGTAGAGCATCAATTAGAGAGAGACAACCCAATCAACATCACATAAACAGTTGATGTTCAAATGACCATGATTTAAATAGAGAAGACCAGTTATCAGGTGTAACTTTTAAGTAACGAAGGATCTGATAGACTGCTTCAAGATGTCGAAGTCAAGGCCACTGCATAAATTGGCCCACAATTCTAATAGCATAAAAGATACTTGGACTAGTAATGCTGAGATAAATTAGTCAACCCACTAATCGACGATATATGCCCGGATTGTCAATTTCATCTGTTGTCTCTCATGCAATTTACAATTGACTTCACTAGGTATGTTAATAGGGCGAGCACCAATTAAACCAACCACATATAGAAGATTTAGCATATATGTTGGGTTAAAGAGATTTTGCGTTTTGAATGAGCCACTTCAATTCCAGGGAAATACTTTAGTAGCCCTAAATCCTTCATATCAAATGACAAGCCCAATAATTTTTTAACATTGTCTATCTCGGTTGAGCTTGTGCCAATTAGAATAATATCATCAACATACATGACGAGAATGGTTGTATTACCATCCATATGTTTTACAAAATACATGACGAGAATGGTTGTATTACCATCCATATGTTTTACAAACACAAAATAATCAAATGAACTTTTAGTGTACACAGATTGTGTGCACTTGACCGTATCTTTATCCACGTTTCCTCATCCAGCTCCTTGCCCTTAACACTTTTAGAGGTTGTAGTTAAGGCCGATCGTTATGGAAGGATGGCTTGGGAAGCATTCCATCGTTTAACCTCTTTGTGCACGTATATACAGATTCGGGGTTAGGAAAAGATTCTCTCCTAAGAATTTGTATATGTTAAGGTTCAAAGTCCGATCGAAGACGAGCGAGGAACTTAACAAGTTGTCCTATTTGATTTTTTAGATCTTTCAATTCTAGAATAGCTGATTGACAGTTATCCAATTCCTCCCTTTTTTATTCAAGTTAGCAAAGTACTCTTCTATGGTTCCAATCACCTTGTTCGAGAATGTTGATCTCTGTGTGGAGTTGGTCAAGTTGGGCTAAGTCTTCCTAGTGAGAGTATGTTTTTGCTACTTTATCCCATACATCCTTTGTGGTTTTCAAGAGATAGAGACTTCAACTAATGTTGGGTTGCATGGAATTTAGCAAGCAAGACGTCACAATCCAATTTTCACTTTCTCGCTTATTAGAAGTGGGATCATTAGGATTGTGCTATTTCTTGGTTCCTGTATCATATCCGTCTTTTCTCTGCTCTAATATACATCCGGGCTGCTTGTGACCATTTTAAATAATTTGTGCCATCTAGTCTTACGGAAGTGATTGTAAGAAGGGCTGTCCATTTGTCCTGATGGAATTTGAGGGCTCGTTTGGCATCTCTACTCTAATTCAATAAGAGCTTTTTGAATAAGAGCTACTTCAATAAGCCCTTTTTGTTATAGCTCTTGTTTTAAATAAGCTTGTTTGGTAAAATCTAAAAAAAAAAAAGCTCTTATTTAAAATAAGCATGTTTGACAAAATTTTCAAATAAGAGCTTTTTTAAGGGTAGTTGACGTCATTTTTAAAGATTACAACAACTTTAATATAAGAGCAATCCAAATGGTTGTTTTGGTGGACTGTCCATCATGTGGGGCCCAACATCAATACTAATTGTCCTTTATGTGGGGCCCCTCAATGTCCACTACCCATCACTCATCACGCAGATTCCACATTTGATGTGTCCATAGTGTGGGCCCTACCTTTGAATCAAATTGTCCATCATGTGGGGCCCACTTTTGATATCCACCATTCGTCGTGTGGGGTGCACCTTCTATGTGGATCATTCATCATACGACCCACTTTAGATATGGGTCATCCATCATGAGAGACCTTGGATGTGGACCGTCCATCAGGTGGGGCCCACTTGATGTGAATTGTCCATTATGAGGGGCCACACTCTTATGTGGTCCATCCATCATGTGAAGCCCACTCCGTCTATTATGTGGGCCCACCTTGATGTGGACCATTCATTGTGTGGGGTCCTACCTTCATTATGGGTCGTTCATCATGTGGGCCCATCTTTGATATCAACTGATCATCATGTGGGCCCACCTTCAATGACCATCATCCATCATGTGGGTCCCACCTTTGATGTGGACTGTCCATCAAATAGGACCCACTTGATTTGCATGTTCTGTCATGTTAGGCCACACTTTGATACGGGCCATGATCCATCTATCATGTGGGGCACACCATTGATGTGAACCTTTCATTATGTGGGCCCACCTTGATGTGGGGCCCCACTTCAATACGAGTCGTTCATCATGAGGCGCTCATCTTTAATATCCACCATCCAACATGTGGGTTCCAACTTTGTTATGGACCACTATCATGTGGGACCCACTTGATGTGGATGGTCCATCATGTGGGACCCACCTTTGATGTCCACTATCCATCGTGTAGGTCCCACCTTGGTTGTGGACCATCCATCATGTGGGGCCCAACCTTCAATATGGGTCATTCATCATGTAGGCCCACCTTTAATGTCAACCTTCCATCATGTGGTCCCACATTCAATATCCACCATCCATCACATGGGTCCTACCTTTTATGTGGACCATCCATCATGTGGGTCCAACCTTTGTTGTGGACCATCTATCATATGGGGCCCTATTTGATGTGGATAGTCCATCATGTGGGACCCTACCTTTGATGTCCACGATCCATCATGTAGGTCCCACCTTTGCTGTGGACCGTCCATCATTTGGGCCCAACCTTCAATATGGGCCATTCATCATGTAGGCCCAACTTTAATGTCAACCTTCCATCATTTGGTCCCATATTCATTGTCCACCATCCATCATGTGGGTCCCACCTTTGATGTGGACCATCCATCAGGCAGGGCTTGCTTGATGTGGATTGTTCATCATGCGGAGCCACACTTTGAAGTTTCCTCCGTATGGCGGGGGTTTCCTAGGTGATGCCTAGCTCTCTCGATCAGCTCCTTAGTTCGTGGCATGCATGTTAAGGAGGTGTTCTCGGCAAAAGGAAATGGCGTTGCCTGCTGCTAGCTATCATTTGGGCCATTTGGGCTGAGAGAAACAATAGGATTTTCAGAAACAAGGCCTCGACGACTGCTGCTGTCTTCTCTAAAGTCCTTATTTGGTTTAGGGAATGGGCGCCATGAGCGGGGGTGTGGTTGTATTTTGAGCTAGGGGGCTTTTTCTTTCTTTTCCCTTGCTCCTTCCTATTCTGCTTTGTTTCTTCTTTTTTCCTTTTGTTGTTGTTGTTTTTTCTTTTCCTCTTGGCCTTGGCCATTAATAAAATTGCTCATCTTTCAAAAAAAAAATGTGGGGCTCACCTTTGATGTGACCGTGCATTATGTAGGCTCACCTTTGATATGGACCATTCATCATGTGGGGCCCACCTTCACTATGGGTCGTTCATCATGTGGGCCTACCTTGAAGAAATTGTAAAGAGAAGAGAAGAGGGTAAGATGGGAATTACTTGAAAAGTTTAAGGACAAGCTTGTCCAAAAATTAGTTCAAAATGTCTACCCGCCTAAGCCAAATAAGCTCTGTTTCAAAAAGTAACCCCTCCCCAACTTATTAAATCGGAGCTTATTTGCAACTTTCTAAACAAATAAGCACCTTCATTAGACTTTTACCAAACAGTCTAAAAGCTTATTTTTTTTAGAAATAAGCCAATAAGCTCTTATTTGTAGGGATGGCAAACGCGAGTGTTTTTATTATCTCCCATTTAGGGAATATGACAAAAAAAAAAAAAAAAAAAAAAAACCCTTTAGAGATGATAATGTGTTCCAAAGGAGCCAAAGAATAGCCTGAAATAAATCTGGTGGCTGTTGAAGGTCCTCGATGTAGATTCAGCATCTTTTGCAGGTCTGCAAGTCAGATTCGGCAACAACAATTGGTCCAGAGGGCTGATATGATGGTTGGTGGTGGTTAAAATGGTCCAGGAGGTGGGTTTTATGATGACTGAGGGCCTGGCACTTCAGATCCAGCAGTAGTAGGTCCTGGACCCACAGGAAGTTTTTAATGGTTGATCACCACTGTTTCCTGTACTATGGCCTATCTGGGATTTGGAACTGCTTCATTTTTTGGATCATGCCCTAAAATGAACTTTCAATACGGATGGACGGTGTGGATGTAGTTGCATACATCACAGTGGCCCCACAGTCAGGGGTCCCACCCACCTCGGTGGATCTGGGGTCTCACCTAATCCACTCCCTTCAATGAGGGTCTGCATGTCAGATCTAGTAGTAACAACTGGTCCAGAGAGCAAATATGATGCCAATAGGTGGCCCACAAGGCACTTACGGCGACATTAGGGCCTGTTTTAGAGTCAGCAAGTCAGATCAAGTAGTAAAAACTGGTCCAGAGGGCAAATCTGACGCCAATAAGTGGCCCACAATGCACTTCTGGCGACAATAGGGGCTGCTGGGCTCGAATCCAGCATCGTAAAAGGCTTCAAAAGAAGAAACCAGCGACTCTGGAAGGTTCCCAGGGCAGATCTGGTGCCAGAAATTAGTTCTGGTGATGATAGAGAGGTTTCCGGTGTGGATTCGGCAATCCGTTATTGGAAAGGGCTTCAGAAGAAGATACCAGTGATGCTGGAAAGTTTTTGGTGCATATCTGGTGCCGGAAATGAGTTCCAGTGATGATAAAGGGGTTTCCGGCGCAGATTGGCAATGCAGGAAGATTTTTGTGCAGATTTGATGTCGGAAAATCAGCTGGAACTCGATTCTGATACTGATTGATGACCTTCGAGGCTTATCTGGTGAGATTTGCAGCCTAAGATGATGCGATTTCTTTTTTCAGAGAGAACAGGTGGTGGAGAGATCTTTTCTAGATGAATCACTGAAGCATTACAATCACATTTGTAGGATGGTGATGGAGAAAACTATCTCATTTTCACCATCTTACAGGGTGAACACAAAAGGAACGTCAGTAGACTTTCAAAATCAGTCTGTAGGAGTGTCTCTACAGTTAAAGAGGAGGAAAGGAGAACAAAGAAGGAAAGGAAGGGGATTGGGATAAGTTGTGCTCTGATACCACGTGAAACAAGTAGAGGGAGAAAGCAGAAAAGTGAGAGATGAGAAAAAAATGAAGGGAATGAGAGAGGAGGGAGAGATCTTTCGATTCCTCCCTATCTCCTTAATCCTTTATTTATAGAAGAGGAAATTTACAGGAAGAGATGGCTGATTACAGTAGGAAACTAGGAGAGAAGAGAAGAGCAATTAGGAAATCTCTAAGCCTAATCTGAAATATGGTGCACCACGGGTGTATGAGGAGGAGCTGTGTAGATCCCAGGCGCACACAATCTATGTACAGTCCAAAAAAAAAAAAAAAAAAAAAAAACTTGCCCACAGTTTTGTAGAGGAATCAAAGTCCCAATGAAATGGAAGCGCACCTTGATAGTTAGAACTGCAATATCGAGTACTCTGCTTTTATTGTTGGATACGTTATGTATGTTGCTAGACTCTTGCATATACTAGATTATTATTTTAACATGGATGAACTTATTCTTTCATTTGGAGGGTTTTCATTTGCATCAAGTTTGTCCTAGGTCTCTGTTTGTCTTTCCAGGTTATTAGGCTCATCATTTAATCGATAAGTCTATTAATTTTTGTGAGCATAAGCAAGTTCTTAAAGCTGGCCTTTTTATTTATTAGTTTAATAAAGGTAACCGACCTATTTCCCCCTTTTTGCAGGACAACATATTAAAAATCCGGAAAGTATACGATGCATTTTTAGCAGAGTTCCCCCTGTGTTATGGGTATTGGAAGAAGTATGCGGATAATGAGGCACGTTTGGGTGCTGTTGACAAAGTTGTGGAGGTGTACGAGCGAGCGGTTCAAGCTGTGACCTATTCTGTGGACATTTGGTTGCACTATTGCATGTTTGCTATTTTAACATATGGAGATCCAGATACTGTTCGGAGGTAATGCCATCCACTTCTCTCTTTGTATTGTTAGTTTTTGAGGTTGAAGACTCTCTTGGTTGACCGTCATTATGATGAAAATTGCTTGTGATTTTTTATTGCTTTCTAACCCTATTTTGGTATGCTTGCAACAGTGATACCTCACATGTATGGCGGAAGGTTTGCTGGGAATGCACTTTAGAAATATTGTTTTCTAATGTGCAAACCCTTCATTTTGAGGCTACTAAGTTCAGTAGCTGTTTCTATTTTCTTTTAGGATCTAATTATGTTGCGATGGCCTCATTGTACCCTTTCCCTCTTCTTTTCCGAAAGGCTTGTTTAGTAGTCATGTAGTACTGTGCGATTTGCTGCTGTCTTTAACTTTGACATTCTTGAGGCTATCATCGGTACATCAATATACAAAATGCTGCTGGGAAGATCACGTTCAGCTAAAGGCCGAGATGGCCTCTATGATCTGCTCCTTTCACGGACATAGTATGGTTTTTTCAGGAAGGTAAATGCAGTGTATTTGCAGCTAAGTGTCATATGCTGTTAGAGTGATTTGTCCCTTCTCATTCAACATTAGCGTCACTGTATCCCATTTATGGATGGCTTCTCATTGGTCAGGATGTTTATGCATGTACAATAACCAGATTACAAATTCTCATGGTGTTTCAGGCTGTTTGAACGAGGATTGGCGTATGTTGGAACTGATTACTTATCCTATCCTCTCTGGGATAAATATATTGAATATGAATATTCACAGCAAGAGTGGAGTCACTTGGCCATGATCTACACAAGGATATTGGAGAATCCCATTCAACAACTTGATCGCTATTTTAACAGGCAATTCTTCTTCTCAGTGATTTGCATTTTCATTTTTTGCTTAGTACTGTGTGTAGTGGCTGTGCTTCCTTCATTTCCTAATCCACATGTACGTCATGCCATCTGCATTCATTGTTTCGGGGATGCAATGGAAATAACGTGCGGAGTTGATTATTTTGGAGATTTTGGTTTGTGTTGGGGGACGTGACTGTAAGCAACTGTAATCAGTATATGCTGTGGAAATCATACCACGGCAACAAGATTGGATGTTAGGAGCTTCCAGAGGAACTACTGATTGTCTAATGGGTGTATTGTTTGGGTAAAGGAGCCACAGTACAGATGTGATACCATTAATTTATGTTTTCAAGATGTCTTGGAACTGTTTAATTTGTTAGTTTTCTCTTGATGGTTCTCACATGCCTTTGTTGTGTGACCATACTTTCAACTCTGCGAGAGTTGCACCGATTCTTCCCTGATATGTGTTTACATGTTGGTGTTTTGTTAAACAAAGCTGCAGAGGAATGCACGTGCTGGCAGTTCTGCAATCCCCAAGATGATACAACTTTGGAAAAATGACAATCAGGGGACTTTAGCAACACCAAATATCTTTCCAAAGTATAATCCCATAGCTGTTTCTTCCTTGAAACTGAATCTTCCTTGTAAAGGGATTCTCTGCCCTAGTAATAAGCTTTGCCAGCCCTAGAGACAGCACTCCTAGACACTAGGCCACATCTACAAATCCTCATTCATTGTCCTGCAATATGCACCTACTTTTTACACCCTATATTAATTCTATTCCCAAGGACCTTTTCTCATCTCCGAAGACCTTCAACGTACTTATATGAACGCCTCAACCTCTGTTTGCTCTATAGACCCTACCCAACCGACCGAATGATATTTATGCTATCAGCGTTTCCTAAGAAAATCTCTTTTCAAATGCTCTAACCTTGCCACCACCATTGAGAGGGGCACTGGGAAAGGCTTTTAGTGTGCAACTGTGCATGTGCATTTCCTTCAAATCTTTCAACCACCTCATTCGATAATGATTTGTGTGGCTGATCAATACAATTGATGAAGGCCTAAATATGTTGAGGGAAAGGAATCCACTGTACATCCTATCTGGCGGGTACATCTCAATGAAGAATCTTGCTGCCACTCCTAGTAACTCATTTCTCCCCAAATTTCTATAATTAAATACACTTGTCAGTGGCAGACTGGGGGCTAAATTATGAACCAAAACTGATCTTTCTTCTTCTTCTTCTTCTTCTTCTTCTTCTTATTTCCCTAAAAAAGCATCGAACAATTTTATTGGCACAATTATAACATTTTTTTTTGGTGGGTGGGGTATATGCTCTATTTTACATCATTCCCTCTGATCAATGTCTTGGTGCTGTTGGTGTGACAGCTTCAAGGAGTTGGCTGGAAGTCGGCCTTTATCAGAAATTCGGACTGCTGAGGAAGCTGCTGTGGTAGCTGCAAGCCTAGAGACTGTCGGTGAAGGAGATAAAGGCGAGGTTCAACTTGATGGTGTGGAACAATCTCCCAAACCTGCAAGTGCAGGCTTAACAGAAGCAGAGGAGTTGGAGAAGTATATCGCCATTAGGGAAGAGATGTATCAGAAAGCTAAAGAGTTCGATTCTAAGATCATTGATTTTGAAACAGCTATTAGGAGGCCTTACTTCCATGTAAGGCCCCTTGATGATGCACAGCTCAACAATTGGCACAACTATCTGGATTTCATTGAAGGAGGAGATGACTTTAACAAGGCAAGTCTCTATGGCTTCATGTCTTCTTGTTTGCTTTCTTAATTTGTCATAGGTTTTAGCCATCTTACTTGTGAAGAGCTTGAAATGGTCATGAGCTTACAGTTGAGTCATATTCGCTGCATTATATGCTTATTGGCTAAAGTGTTGGACGAAGCCACCTTTAGAACGGGAAATTGATCCAAGGCTAGAGCATGGGCTTATGAGGCTAAGTACTTCCATCTCTTATTTGTCAATGGACGTTCAAGGTTCATGATGTGTTTGCATAGTAGATATGGTTCTTTTAAAATTCCAATCTCATACATGCAGGTCTCCTGTTATCTACTTAACCATCTATCTATCAGGCAAGGAGTGCCCCTTCTTTCGTATTTAGGGGACTCCCTGATCAGCCAACTGAGTACTCCTTGTGCATATCTCTTCATTGCCAGATTTCTATATGCAAACCACAGTGGACAGGACTTGTAAATTGTTTATCCCATTTCAGGTTGTCAAGTTATATGAAAGATGTCTAATTGCTTGCGCCAATTATCCTGAATACTGGATACGATATGTATTATGCATGGAGGCCAGTGGAAGCATGGAGCTTGCAAATAATGCTCTTGCTCGTGCTACCCAAGTCTTTGTTAAGGTATGGCATGCCATTCTCAGTATCACCTCTTTGGACCATGTTAAGCTCATCATCATAACTGCAATTTCCAGGCTTCAGGTTTTTTTTTTTTTGGTAGATTTCTGTATATCTTTGATCGGTTCCAACCAAATTTTTAAGAGGGTGGCCACTAGAACTAGAGGTGGGCAATGATCCGATCCTAGTTGAACATGGACCAGATCGGATTGTTCGGCTGCTTGAGTGGCTGTGTTCGAACAATGTTTGAACAAACATTCGAACATGATGGCTCTGTTCGAACTCAATTTTGTCTAGCCCAATCATGTTCGAACATATGGATTTCGGACAATTTTTACGAGTTCGAACAATTTCACTTTTTTCTCTTGAAAATATTTTTCTACTACTGAATAGTAAATACCGATTTGTTCAAAAATTACATGTCACAAATGACAAATCACCAGGTTTAAAGTTTTTAACTAACTAACAAAAAACCATAACATAAATAGTTAATGTTCATACTTTTGCTAACCTGAAGAAGGAAGAGTGAATACTAAATCGAACCCTTGACTGTTTAATATCCTTCGTATGATGACTTGATGAGTGCCTTACCTGCAAAAAAAAGAAAAGAAAAAGAAAAAGATAAGAAATAGTGAATCAATCCATGGAAGCAAACATTCGATCAACATAACAATTGAATAATGTAAAATAAAATAATATAACCAACATAGCAACTGATTTGGTGAATCAATGCAAACATAGAACTCTTCAAAATTCAAAATATCACTTAAAATTACATTGAAAATAACAAAATTAATATTCAATTGTCAAGTTTCAAGAACAGTACCAAAACAAAAAGTCACCTATTCATGCCGTTGTAGTCTCGCCTTGAGTCTCGCAATCATCATCTTTCTCATATTCATCAAAACTATTGCCTCCCCAAACTGGATGCAACCAATCTTGTACGCATATTAGGGCTTCAATTGTTTTCGGCATAAGTGAGCTTCGGTGCTTGCTGACAACCCCACTTCCTGTGCTAAAGGCAGATTCTGATGCCATGGTCGAAATTGGAATTGACAAGATATCTCGTGCCATCATCGCTAATGTTGAGTATTTTGTTTCAATTTGTTTCATTTTCCACCAATTCAACACATTAAAATCCGCAGAAGGATACTTGATAATTGGTTCTTTAAGATAAATTTCTAATTCTGATTCAGTTGTTTGATCAGTTGTTTCTTCTCGTTTTACGAAGGACATAAAATCATCATGCTCATCTTTGGAATTAGAACTCGAACCAATCTGAGATGCAACTTCGTTGTTTTGGTTTCTATTTTCATCCAAAATACCAATATAAATATTGGTACAACTCACAAACTGCCCCACGAACATTGGAAATCTCTGCTCGTGCCTGTTCTGAAGAATAAATCTTAGGAAAACAATATCTAACCAGTGTCATCTTGTAACGTGGATCAAGGACAACTGCAATGGCCATCAATAAATGGCATTTAGACCTAGTAGTTATCAAAATTTAACCTCATTCGTGATGCCATTTGTTGGAGATATTCTGAACCATTATAAACCCTTTTTTCTAAAGCTTCTTTCATCTTCCAAACCTCCGGAAGAAATAAATTTGCTGTAGGATATTTGTTCCCAGAAAATATCTTAGTATATTAATAAAAAAACTTTTAAGGAATTTATGTACCTCTTCCGCCTTTAACCAATCATCATCTATAGGCAACCATTGATAAATTCTTTCATGCTCCGCAAAATGGTGGAATGCTTGTCTTAGCTCCAGAGCTATGTCCAACATTTCATATGTTGAATTCCAGCGCATGCATACATCTAATTTGAGCATGTTTCTAAGATTTTAAACTCAAGCGCTGGACTATTTCATTCTACATACTTATTCTTGAAGGTGATGCCCTTATGAATTTAACTCTCTTATATTCTCAATTGTCGGGTCAATCACTTTAAGTCCTTCTTGTACAATCAAGTTCAGTATGTGTGCACAACACCTTACTTGAAATATTCTCCCCTCAAAAAATAACTTTCCCGATGTCTGAAATTGGTCTCGTAGTTTCGAAATGACGCTATCATTGGCAGATGCATTATTTAAAGTAATTGACTAAATTTTGTTTTCAATGCTCCACTTAAGAAGATAGTTGTAGATGTAATCATAAATAATAACACCATTATGAGGAGGCGGAAGGTGGCGAAAGTTTATTATTGATTTGCGAAGCTTCCATTCAGCATTAACATAGTGCGTAGTTAACAACATATATCCTTTTATTTGATTTGATGCTGTCCACAAATTAGATGTCAAACTAATTCGTGAGACTAATTCCAGAAGAGATTTCAATTTTCTTTTTTCAGCTTCATATATGTTTATGCATTCTCTTTTTACTGTTGGACGGGAGACTTTCTGACAACTGGGATTAAGATATAAGATATTTGCATAACCCAGTGAAAACCTTGCTCTCGATCATTCCAAATGGTTTTTCCTCCACGATAACTAATCTAGCAAACCACTTCTTTGTTTTCTCTTTGTCAAACTTGTATGTAGAAATGACACCCTGAGAGTCATCTTCTTGCGATGGGGTAAATGAAAGCGTCTTTTGACTCTTGCCTGGACCTTTTGGTTTCATATGACAACTTTCTATATGTCTCCAAAAAAGAGTAGTTGATCCTTCTGTACTCTTCGCGTATAATACTTTGCAGTGTTTACATCTAACCTTCATCTGACCGTCTTTCATTGCAACGTCCTCGAAATCCTTCATATTGCCGATCTTTTCTTTCCCTTTACCGAAGATTGTGTCATCCTATTTTCATTTGTATTCTACTCATTACTCTCCAGGATAACAGGAGAGGTGATTAACTCACCAAGGCCAGGGGTTGCGGCGGGTTGCTCAGTAAACATCTATTATTTTGAAGACACAAAATGTGATGAACAGAATACAAATGAGAAATAAGCACACATTCAAAAAGAGAAATGAACTGATGAAATTTATCAAATAGTTATTGCATTCATATCAAGTTCCATTCATAAATCAATAAAAACTAAAACCCATGTTAAAAGAAATCAATGAATTCATAAGATTTTAATTTTTTATTATGTCTTTTGGAATGGGCAAAGATGAAAAATAAGTGCAAAAAAAGAAAAAAAAAGAAAGAAAGAAAGAAAGAAATCTACACAAAAAAGATGGACGGATCAGCCTGACTTTTGTGTGAACTGATCTTCAAGGTAGGCCTAACATTTCCAATTGCTCAGATGTCGTTTCATGCATTGCTAGTGTGAAAAAGTGTGTATGATCACTCTACATTGTAATTCACACTAAATAAGGGGAATGGTCACATATATTTGAACTCATGATAATTACCATATGTTCAAGCTGTGTGGGGTCTACCGTGACATTTGAGTGTCATCCAACCCGTCCATTAGATGCAACCCTGAATGCTAATTCGAGATACCAAAATCCAGCCTGATCCCCAACTTAGGTGGGTTGTGGGCCATGCCAAAGGGAACAATAGGGGCCAACAGGGAGGATGGCTCCCACCATAGAAATTTCCCGATGGAATGTGGGGTTACCCATGTTGCATATAAGCCATCCAATTGATCATCGGCTGCGCCCCGCCAAGATGAAGTGACACAGCAAAACTACATTCCAAAACTTGGGTGAGTCAAACTAAATGAATATATAGGTTATAGGCATGATTGTGCATTACTCTCTATGGCATGTCCCACCTGAGTTCTTGATCAGGGTGGTTCTTGGAATGTACAGTGGGCAAAAGAGGCCCGCCAGATCCATGGTTTGAATTCTAGATGCTCATAACTAGTGGGGTACACACAACCCAAACGTATGGGACACGGATTGGGTATTACCCCGCCTGTCAACAAAGAGGGCCTCTGAGGGGCCACTGTGATGTATGGGTTTTATCCACACCGTCAAAATCCATTTTGCCATATCATTTTAGGGTACAAACCCAAAAAATGAGGCAGTTCCAAGGCTTGAGCGGACCACACAGTGGGGATTAAACATCTACCATTGAAAACTTTTTGGGGGTCATTGAAATTTTCGATCAACCTGATATTTGTGTTTTCCATTTATCCAGGTCTATGTGACCTTATGAACAGCAGGGACCCACACCAGTGACCAGCCCCCAATGGAATCATCAGCTCCACACGCACATCATGGGTGGGTCCCATGTCCAACGGATGGATGGCTACCCTTCGTGGTCAGCCCCACAAGCACATAGGAGCCCCACGATCAGTGGGCCCCACATGGCCACACATAAAACAAAATAAAAGAATGGAAAGAGTGGGGGAGGAAGAGGAGGGAACGGGAGGCGTATGCTCACCTTAGGCGCACCGAGTGGATGGACGGCTGGGGATGAGCTGCCTCCTCTCACGTTGGATGGCAATAGCTCGAGGGAGAGGGAGAGGGAGAGGGAGAGGGAGAGGGAGAGAGCATGAGAGAGGGAGAGCATCTGGGTGTGATTCGTGAATGAGGGTTTTAGAAACCCTTAATAAAAATTGATTTCTCTTCAAATCCGTGTGCATTTTACACCAGATAAGGTTGACGCTGCCACGTGTTTTGCGGGCCCCACCATGATGTAAGTGTTCGTATCCACCTTCGTCCATTAATTTTTACCTCGTATTTTAGCACGAATCCAAAAATTATCCACACCATAAATCTCCAAGTGAACCACAACCACAGGAATGACATTTATGATGTCATATAAACATCAATGTGGACTCCAGGGATGTTTCAATGGCAGGAATTTCCCTACCATCTTTTCCTTTAGTGCGGCCCACTTGAATCTTGGATCCAGATCATTTTAGGATGTAAATCCTAAAATGATCTCACAAAGCGGATGGATGGCGTGGATTTCTCACAAACATCATGGTGGGCCCCACCCATATTTCCAGGGTGAGTTGGACGTGAACGTGGGTTGGCTGGTGACGCCAACACCCGCCAGCAAGTTGGAGTGGTGTCAATTGTCACCGTTCTGTGGGTCCCACCATGATGTATTTGTTTTATCCACTCTGTCCATCCATTTGTACAGCTTATTTTAAGGCATTAAATAAGAAATGAGGCAGATACAAAACTCAAGTGGACCACACCACAGGAAACAGTGAGGAGAATGATGTCCACTATTGAAACCTTCCTGGGCTCACAGTCATGTTTATTTGTCATCCACCCTTCTTCTTCTTCTCTCTCTCTCTCTCTCTCTCTCTCTATATATATATATATATATATATATATATATATATATATATATATATATAATCGAGTCGAATGAAAGAGTCGAGTCGAACAGGACTGTGTTTGAAATTGAATTGAATTTTTTTTCGAACACACATGGAACAAAGTTCGAACAATAAGACTTTCTATTCGAACAGGGTTTTACCGAGTCGATCCGAACGATTAAACTCAGTTCGTGTCCAGCTCTAACTAGAACACATAAATTCTTCCCCAACTATGCCCCAATGAACCAGATTGGGTTTGATTCTTTCCTTAATTTGTTGCTTTGGGAGGGGAACGCCGTTGAAAATCTTCGGTGTTCCTTTTTCTGCTTATCCCACATAATTGCATGTGGGCACATGATTCAAAGGATTCTCTCTTGGCCTAAATGGACACAACAACCACCTAATCATTTAAATCCCCAAAAATTGTCGAAGAACCGACTCAATCTCAAAGAGGTGTAAAAGAAAGAACAAATCTCTAACACAATGTATGGTTCAGAAAGAGACATCCACCTAATCAAATTGGATTTGATGCTTTTTACCTATTAATTAATAACAACTATTCAAGAGAAAATCTCAAGGGAGAGTTGGGTTTGAATTGAGTGATTCATGAATACATAATCCCTTATCAGAGTTGAAAGTCGACTCTATTCAAAATTTTGGCGCAATAAATAAAACTTCAATTTTTATTTTTTATTTTTCACAGTTGAATGAAGCTTTCCTTGAGCAGGATTTTCCTTTTTTTATGCTAGTCTGCTTATGGGTTATCGTCATTGCCATTGACAGAGACAACCAGAGATTCACCTTTTTGCTGCTAGATTCAAAGAGCTAAATGGGGATATTCCAGGAGCTCGTGCTGAGTATCAGCTGGTTTCTTCTGAACTTGCACCTGGTTTGCTAGAAGCCATAATCAAGCATGCAAATATGGAATATCGACTGGTAAGATCATTCATGTAGTTTGCTAGAGATCACACTAGGGTCACCGACTCACCGCATTTCTATATTTAAGCTTGTTTCCTCTGGTAAATTTTCAGGGGAACACAGAAGCCGCCTTTTCTGTATATGAAGAGGCCATTGCTGTGGAAAGAGGAAAAGAGCACTCTCTAGTATTGCCAACACTCTTGATCCAGTACTCGCGATTTCTGTATTTGGTAAGTTGACGAAATCAAATTGCTTGATAAGAACTCTACTCTGACCTGTTTTGGAAAATCAAATATTCACTCGGAAAGATATCTCAAGCTTTTCTGATTTTATCGCTATGGTTCAGTGTGACCTGTTATTATTGTTGCAACAAACTCATTATTGAAGCCTTTACACTGTTTAATGTGCTGAAGTTTGAAAATTGTTCTTACCCCTCCAAATAGTCTGATGAAGCACTATTGAAAGATTCATAGGAGCACCTTACCTCCTCAGACATGTAATTAAGATTGATTTTCTAAGCACCTCCCTGCCAAGTGTAATATTCATCATCGTCATCAGGTTCAAATAATCCAAAAAAGAAAGGGAACACTTGTAGAGTTTTTGTCTTATATATATAATTATATTTTATCACACTTAATGTAAGTTGTCCCTGTTTGTACAATGGGAAACATCTCTATATTTGTGCTTTCATTCTCTATTTGCCATTTGATGACACTTTGGCTGGATGTTTTATATGGTGTACTTCTATTGTAGGTTGCTGGCAGTGCAGAAAAGGCCAGGGAGATTCTAGCTGGTGCATTTGAGCATGTGCAACTTTCAAAACCGCTTTTAGAGGTCTCTTTTTTTCCACCTTCCTGTAATATTTTCTTAACAAGCTTACTGGTTTCTTCACTTCAGTGCACTTCTGTATTTAATATTGGTAAACTTGCATTTCTGAGTTGTGCAGGCTATTATACATCTAGAGTCAATTCAGTCACTTCCAAAGCGAATTGATTACTTGGATTCACTGGTGGATAAGTTCGTAACACCAAACCCTGATAATGCTTCAATGACCAGTGTCACAGAGAGGGAAGAGTTGTCTAGCATATTTTTGGAGGTAATACTTGGTCTCCAGGTTCAGAGAGCCCTAAAAGTTTGCCTTTCCTTTTGGTTGGAAATGAAGGGAAAAAGAAAAAGAAAAATCACACTCGGAAATTACAAGTAGAAAAGCATATTCTCTGAGTCATAGATATTGGCTCACCTAGTCTTAAATTAAAGAACAACGGGGTTCAGTTCTGATATATACTGGAAATTGGAAAAATGCATTAGTAGCAATTTTATTTTTATGAATGGTAAGTTGCTAGACCCCATAAAACCAACAGAAGAAAATAATACCATATTCAGTGATTGATAAGAAAATGGAACCCTTCTTGGGTTTATTTCCTAAATTTGCAAATTTCTCTTTCTTCTGGCACAGCGTGAGTCCTTTCACTTCTGCTGTGTTGCTTAATGATTGGTCCCATCCTCCATGGCAGTTTTTGGATTTCTTTGGAGATGCACAGTCAATGAAGAAAGCAGAAAATCGGCATGCTAAGCTATTTTTGCACCAGAAGAGCACATCAGAGTCCAGAAAACGGCATGCTGAAGATTTTCTGGCTTCAGACAGGACAAAACTAGCAAAGTCTTATGCAGGCATTCCGACTCAATCGGTGATGGGTGCGTACCCAAATGCGCAAAACCAGTGGGGTGCAGCTTATGGACAACCTCAAGCTTGGCCACAGGCTCCCCAAACACAGGGACAACAGTGGAATCCTGGCTATGCTCAACAGGTACATATTGTTCTTTTTCCCCCCTCTCAGAAGGGGAAATTTCATCTCTCAAAGAATAAAGAAAAAAAAAGAGGGAAACTTTTGTAAGATTTGGTCAACTTCACACACACACACACACACACACGAGAGAGAGAGAGAGAGAGAGAGAGAGAGAGAGAGAGAGAGAGAGAGAGAGAGAGAGACTTATGTAAGACTTGGTCAACTTCACCCACACACGCGAGAGAGAGAGAGAGAGAGATTTGGCCTGGTTCATGTTTTCACTGATGTCATTATTTGTTAGACTCAGTGTTGCTACCTGGTTCAGTCATGACTGAAACCTACACCAAAAGTGATATGTAATGGTGTCAGTAGTAAAGCATGACTCGGCTGTTGTGTAGGAAAATAAATGAAAAATACAGAAGCTTGGTGCCTGCCTTTGTATGCAGGTTGGACACAAGTCACCAATATTTAGGTGAACTAGTACGGCTAACCTCCGAAACTGAGTTACTCCACTGCATCTTGAAACAATGTTCTGGATACCTGTAACTTCTTAACCCAAAGTTTAAAACTAATGATGTGTTCTAAAGGTTGCTGGGATTAGTGATTACTTGGTGACAGAACATAAACAGATGATGTGTTCTAAAGGATGCTGGAATTAGTGATTACTTGGTGACAGAACTTAAACCATGGGCATGACACTCCAAAGAGACCTAAAGTTCTAGAGGCTTAGAAACCATTATCTATTCAAGCATGTATTTATTCATCATGAATCAAAGAGAGCATAATGTTACCTAGTTTGGTCATGTTCTCTAAAATTTGATCTTCTAAGATAACCAAAAGATGATCTAACAAACTAGGCAAGATTTGATCTTATATGCAGCAAGTACCTCCTGAAAAGCTTGGATCTTCCAAGCATGCCACATGATTGAAGATCACAATATCGATGGTAAATAATAAAGAGAAAAAGAAGTATCACAAGTAGAAAAGAGAAGAGAAGCAAACCATTTTCAAGTATCACAAGGATGACTTTCACAAGCCTAGAACTGGAAAAGAGAACTAGAAGCAAACCATGCTAAATGCCTAAACCTCAAATAGAATTGCATTCAGTAAACAACTATCAAGCATCACAAGTATGACATGTAGGCCTATCTATTGGCTTAAATCCTCTATGAAGCCTTCCAAATAAGTCTTTTGAGGATCCCTTTGTCTAATCTTCCATTGGCTTGAAGTTTCTAGGAAGTCTCCTATGTTAACCAAATTAAATTTCTATTAAAAGAAGCCAAAAGCAAATAAAGAAACTAGAGAGTTCAAACCAACTAAAACTCCACCTATACTGACCATATGGTTCATATGCCACCATGATATTATCAGTATTGCACCCTAATGATAACAAAGCATAGGGAGAATGACAAACTATGCAAAATATCAAGGATATTATCGATAATATTGGCTGATTCATGCTGATATCTCGCAATATTGGAAGTATTGGGAAATATTGGCATGTCCCCATTAGCTTAAGTGCACCGTCTCATTGATGTAAGTGATATTGTCTCATGTATTGATCATAATAGCGTGAGTCCTACAGAAATAAAAATTTGAAAAAACCCTATAAATCCTCTCATTTTTTGGGGGGACTTCTTAGGGATGCTTTTACAACTCCACTTGTTGTTTGACATCAAAACACAATTTGCTGGAGAACGTCCTAAATGGAGAGAAAATAAAACATGGAACTGAGGGCGATTTAATCTAGATTTAATGCTTTATTGGTGTTTTACTTCTGTCTGTAACGAGTGATGTTTTCTTTACGTGGTAAAGTTTTACCAATTTACCTACCCTTGTATTGATTCCTAGTTAGCAATTGGGCGATTCAAGTCCAAGGAAAACTATAATTTATCTTTAGACTAGATGGCAAAGGCGAAGATACAACTAGAACAATGTACTTTATATTTACTCAGTTGCTATAATCTCATTCTCTTCACCCTCAGGTTCAGCTATTGATATTATTTGAGTTATTTGAAATGCATTTCTTTTAATTTTCAGGCTGGGTACAGTGGGTACGCTGGTTACAGCAGCTACCCGCAGGTGCCAACAACTGCTCCCCAAGCTGCTGCTTATGGTGCTTACCCTCAAGCGTATCCTCCTGTACAGGTACCACTTTCTTAATTGCTGTCATGAATCATTCCTTTATAAACTAGCTATTTTACAGGAGGGGACTTGGCAACTGGAGAACTTGAAGTTCACCAATTTTCTGAGAAACGGAACATATTGACCATCCACTATCTGTTCCTTAAAGGATCCCCTGATAGTACATCTCTTTGAGATCTGCAGCGTGATGATTGTGGAACATATTGAAATCCTTTGGAAATAAATGCTGGATGATCAAGTATACAATGAGCGATGATACATTTTACAGTTTATACACTTGTTTCTGTCTTTTTCTTTTTCATCTTTTTAATGGGCCACCAGGAATTGAACTCGTGTCCTCAACCTCATCCCCCCCATATAAACACAATCCCATTTGTATCCAACCTCATCCTGATATTTTCAAAATAGCAGCAGGAATTTTCTAACCAAGGTGCTGGTACTAGTTCTCCACCCATCACTCCCTTTTCTGAAACTGCCCTTCCACAATGCAACACCTTGCATTGCTTTGACATATTTTAATAAGAGTTCCGTTGAAGATATTTTTTTTGAGAGAGAACGAAAGATTTCATTAAGTAGGCACTGGATGGCACCCAAAGCAAGACAACAAGGCAAAAAACAGAGGACTGAAAGCAGAAAAATTACAACTGACCACCCAGCTGTTTCTCATACCCCACTCTGCAATGAGAAGCATAATGTTGTGACTTGTGAATGATCCACTTGGTGCATCTACTTTCACTGCAGAAGCGTCTGTTCTTACTCCCAACGTGAAAAAATGATTTAGTAGCTGATGGTACATGATAGCCTATACCACAGTTCTACAACTAGTGACTCGACTTGAAACTCGACCAAGCCAAGCCATGAAACTTGGTTGTGATCATGGCTGGGCCTTGGCTAGGCATGACTCGTCGAGTCTTGGTGACTTATTTGACTCGACTGAATCAACACGACTCAAAGTGAATCACTTTCTTGGGAAGCAATGTTCATAAAAAGTAAACAGTGGATCGTGAACATGAGACCTCTATCAGTCTGTAACGTCTCTAATGAGGACGCCAAACACTATATGCTTGCATTTTCATTTATTACTTTTATACTTTATCTATACAGCACTATTTTAATTCAATATAAATATGATTTGAATCAAGTAAAGAGTAATATGATGATTGATTCAAGTGAGAACTCGTCAGTCTTCAAGTCAACCCCTCCCACCTAGACATCGAGTCGATTTTTTGAGTTTCTGAACAATGGTATATATCTTGAGAAGTACAAAGAACATATTAGAAGATGAAACTGTATATAGATATCCTCCCCATTCATGGGCTATGCATTCTTTCATTTAAGCTCCCATCTTTTCCATAATTCATGGCATCTTCACTCGCTAATGAACTCACTGTGGTTCTAATATTGAACCTATATCCCTCATGAATGGCAATATCACGTCTGAATTCTAGTTGCATGAGAAACCGTAAATGTCTCCAGATGCTTCAGTAGCTCAGAGCTTCTTGTTTCCACTCTTGTTCTACTTTCTGCATTCCAACCCACTTCTTGCAGCTACTGATAACTAAGATCTGACCGATGGATAATGCAAATGTATGGGCAGTATCTAGGCATCATTGCTTAGCAAAGGACATTTGGTGTGATAGAAAAAATCCATTTTTTAAACTCACATGCTTGGTGTTTCATTCTCTTTCTGATAATATGTTGGCAAATGGTTCAATGCACAGCACATAAACCTGATAATCAGTGTATATACCTCATGATTTGCAAATTGGTTTTGCTGTACTGTATGAGTCACCACAAATAAGAGGTTGTATTGCCCCATTATTGGGCTGTTTCAGGCTAACACATCCATATTTTTCATGGGTGATACCAGTATGCACTGGGTGATATGCACTGTTTGTGGACGCTAGATCAAACCATGATACAAGTTGCCACCAGTTGTGGGTCCCATGGAACCTGGTCTCCACTTTCAGTAAATTACAGGGCGCCACACCTAGTAACTGCACAATTGGGTGGTGGCAATGAATGTACAAAGCCATTGATTGGTGTGCATGCTACACAGGATCATATCCATGATGCTATATAGATAGTTACTGATTCTGATGTTCTTGTTTTTTGGAATTGTCAGCAGGCTATCCCACAGCCGGCCCAGGCATTTGCGCCAGCACAGCAACAGACTGCAGTCACCCAACAGAGTTACTATGGCAGTTATTATTGAGCCTCCCACGATTGCTATTACCAATTTTGCTCAACTGTAAACTAGGTTTTCTTCACTGAAAATTTGGCTTCACAGCGGCTGGTGCTATTTTGGACTTTCTGGTGTTGGTTAGCCGTGCAGGGAATGAAAGCTGAGGTCCATTGAGGTGAAGTGCTTTTGGGTTGTACTGAATATTGAGAGAGAGAGAGAGAGACTAACCCAATTGTGTTTAACCCAATTGTGTTTTATGGAATAGAATTTGTATTTTAAGCCTTTCTTTGTAGGAGCATGCATTGTGTGAATAAGTGAATTGGTATGTGCATTTATGGTGCTGGGGCACACGTTATGCTGGCATGGATGCACCTTGTGATGAATGTACACTTCAGTAATGCACTGACATGTATGCACCTTGGGATGAAGGCATGTCCTGTGCATGGATGTACAGAAATGTGTCCGTACAGAAGCGGGTTACTGTTTGTGCTGGGCTGTTCTGATGGGCCTATCACAATTTACTCTCTGTCCCATCTACAGCCCTCATTCAGCTCTAAAAGGTAGAAACCCTTTGGCCAGGCTACGGATACTTTCTTATTTTTAAAATGCTAGATAGAATGTGAATCTAAAGCCCCATTAAAACACAAAGAAGATGCTGTCCTGTTGGACGTGTGCCCCATGCGCCTTGTTAATGGCCAGTAATGTGTGATGGGTTATGTTTTTGTCCCATAATACAGCAGCTGGGTGGGCCGTCCGAGCATGCCACTGGAGTTAACTGTATATTTTCTATATTGTCATAAATAGACTAGTGAAATCCGCCGCAAGGTGGAAATGACTACTTGGACAACTGGTGTGCAGCCGACATGGTGGAAAGTGCCACCTGGAAAGGAGGCCAGGGCGAGTATTGCCGCCAACATTGACTGTGGATCTTGCAACCTAGGCCAGGGTGCAACTGCTATTTTTGAAAGTTCTACTTGGAAAAGAGGCCATCATGTGGGAGGAGTTTGGTGGTATGTTTATGATCTTGCACAAGGGTCTAGCTTAAGGTATACCATTAGTCCAGGGGCTTTTGCAATAGTAGCTAGTTTCTCAACAAGAAGTTTACCAACCATACAGAAACTACCATGAAGTCCATTTATAACTTTCACTCTTCAACATGTAAAACACATAAAATTAGCAGCCATTAGACCCTAAGCTGAGGGTGTTATTATTTTTGTAAACAAGCTGCAGAGAGAAAAGTTCTCTTCACTATTTCATACTACCAACAACTCAAATCTTTTAATGCATGCATGTTAATCTTCATGACCCAAACTCTATCTTAAGCCCTCCTATGGCTATCTCCTCCCCATTTCCAGCCCTTGGGATTATACTCACCTCTATTTCCTCATCTCCATCAGCCCCAATATCATCCAACAAGTCTGTTATTCCCAACTTAAGGGATGTCTTCATTTTCAATGGCTTTCCATCTTTATCCATCTTAGAATGATTGTGGGGCACATTGATGAAAGACCCACAAAACCCTTGTGACCCTGGGCCTCCCAAATTCCCATCATCCTCACCATCCACATTAACATAAATATCAAACTTCACAAACATCTCCCTCCTAATCTCAATCCCATCTATGACCAGAATCTCTTCCTCTTCCTCTTTCTCCTTCTGAGTCCTACACCACTTAGTTCTCTTGACCTTGGCTCTGATGGCTGAGGTCAGTGTTCGCCGGTCGGGTCCAAACTCGCTGGCCGTTTTCGAGCTCTCGGGTATCTTCGTTGAGCCCTTAGGCTTCGCGGCGAGCCATGGGAGGCTGGTTTCTTCATAGGTGTACCGTAATTTTCTTGTGTCCAGACAATCAGCCACCTTCACTCTCACCAGCCTGGCATCCTCGTCGTAGAAGAGAAATCCTGCATTCAACCAATCGGGATCATTGAAATCCTTGCGGTTCTTCCCTCCTAAGCCTTTCCAAAGTGTCCACATCCGATCGATGTTCGCATGGTGGGCGAAGAAGATGGGATCGCGGGCAGCCGAGTAGAAGGTTCCCATGTCCTCCAGATTGGGCTGAGTACGGTCCCCAACCCACAAGTGCACCGTGTTATGCGGTGTGGTCTCTATTGAGCCTGCACCGGGGTTGGGATCATCGCCAGCCCGGTAGGGTGCACCGAGGAAGAGCTCAGCTGTTTTGGCATTGGACACAACTTGCCGGTACATGATGGTGAGGTTGTTCGCGATGAGCTGGTCACTAGTTACATTTGAGTCGACGAGGTAGTAGTCGAAGTCGACTAATGCCGGTGGCTGGTGTTTGTCGTCACGGAGCTCATCGTAGAGCTCCGGTTGCGTCATGTACATGGCGGGAATGCTCATCCCCTCCGGTGAATCCCAGTTCCAGTACGGCAGAGCGAAAGAGTCGTCGCCTATCAGCTTTCCCAGTATACGTTCATGGAAGTAGAGGTAGTATCGGTGCCAAGGGAAGAAGAGCCATGAATTGTGGATCTGGATCTCAACTGGGAAGCCCACCTGTGATTACGTCGAATAGATGAGATCAATGCATGAGATTTTGCAAGAAATTGCTTGGGCCAGGAACGGCCGATTGGCCCGTCACGCTACAGGCCTATTTATCAGGCTGGATTGACCGGACCCAGTGGCCCATTGAGGTATGGGGTCTATGGACCGTGCTGCATTGGCCCACTGTGCAACAGGATCCATGGATTGGGTTTCAATGGCTAACCCAGCCGTGGAGTCTATGGACTGGGCGACGTTGGCCCGTCAAGCTAAGGGGTCTATGGACCGGGCCTATCTAGCCAGTCGAGCAACCGGCCACAGGGTTTATAGACCGGATGGTCGAACCATGGGGTCTATGGACCTGGCCACATTGGCCCCTCCAGCCACCGGTCTATGGACAAGGCGAAATTGACTCGTCCAGCTATGGGGTCCATGGACCAACTTGGGCCTGGATTTAGGATAGTTGGCCGATCTGTGGAGCCCACCTAGCATCGCATGAGTTTTATATGCAATTGACTGATACAATCTCTGCGAGAAATCATTGATGCAAACCAACACTAATGATATTAGGAGTATCAACAAGCAAGAAATGCTTGGAAATAGTAACAAATGGAGGCTACAACGCAAAGGGTGGGGCCTACTGTGATGTGTGCATGAGATACAATCCATCCATCATGAGTGACCTCTCATGATCTCCATGAAGAGAAAAGATAATATGCTGACCCAAAACTCAGGTGGGCCGTGCCACAGGGGAGCAATTGGGATTGGGACGCCCACCGTCAAAAACCTTCCAGCTTGTTTGTGTGGGGGTGGGGCCCAGCGTGTTTTGTATATTCCATGCAATAGATTCATAAATTGGCCCTGCCAGGGTGAATAGACACCCAAAACATCAGGCCATTCTAGAACTCAGGTGGGCCACACCAAGTGATTTTACATGGTGTGGCCCACAAGAGTTTGTATTCGCGTGATTTTATGGGTTCCAAGGAGAACATGGGGGGCCACACGTGATGGACGGATTGGATTTTCATGCACTGATATTATGGTAGGCTCCACACAGCTTCGTACGTTAAGCTTAACATACACAACATTGTAGTGAATCTGCTGTAAATGGGATTTTTACTGAAATAGACCTGATTTGTGGCTATTTTTACTAAAAGTCCATATTCTCTTCTGGCTCATCTTTTTTGACCTTTTGACGAGAAATTAAAAATTTTACAGTCGAGAATGCCCCTCTATCACCATGTGCTCTGGGGGATTCCACCGTGCCCCCAGGGGGGATCCATAGTGCTCAGGGGTAATCGGTGGGAAGGGCATTTTTTTACTATACATTTTCAATTTCTCGTCAAAAGGCTAAAAAAGATAAACCAAATGAGAAATTGGACTTTTCAACGTCAGGGCTATTGCAGTAAAAATCCACTGTAATTGCGACTTGCGAGGCACCTTTGCCAACTTGGGATGTGTGTAGGACAAAAATAGGCTGGTCAATTATCAGGTGGGCCAGATCTTTATAAAAGAAATGGACGGTCTAGATTTTTCTTTTAGATCGTTTACGATTTTCATACACGTATGGACTACCCGATAATCTAATTACGAAGCTATCAAATAACAAAATTTGGTAATAAAACAAATCAGCGAAAGGGCAGTTTAAGCAGTATTTATATCAACTGGTTGGCCAACTGTCTGATCACCATCAGATCATGATCTAAAAATGACATACCATTAAATACTTTATTTGAAAAATTGGAGGTGCTTGAGATGGGCCACCTCGTGTTGATATTGCACATTGCACGATCTTCAGTTCATCTTGTGAATGGATTGTTGGATGATCGACTACATCCTGAATAATGCTAGAACCTTACACTCTAACTAGGGAGATGGCAGGTGCAACGCACGTTCAATCGCCACAGGAAATATGGCCTACTTGATCAGTACTCTTAGACCCACCTCATTTTTTGGCTCCTGTCCTAACAGGAGCAGCTGGCAAAACGGATGGAGGGGGTGGATTTTTTACAAACATCACGGTGGGCCCCACCTAGCTTCTGACTATAAGAACTTTCTGAGCTCGAGTGTGGTAGGCAATCCCGTTCATTTAGAGAGGAGAGAGAAAAAGGAGATGCAAATGACATCAGAAAGAGAGAATGGAATGATGGGCAATTCATAGTGTTTCTCTTGCTATGGGTACACCTGAATCTTTCATCCGTCTAGTTTTTAAGCTACCGTCTTAACACAAGCCGGTGTAGCAAATGTATAAAGTGAATGTTACACGATTATCAAGGTGGGCTTATAGAGCTTTAGGCACAACGTCTCCAAACATAAGTGCCTTTTGCCGGTTACATAGTGAAAATAGAAACAATCGACATTTACTACACACATTAAAAAAAGTGAATGAAAGTTAGCACAATGTGCAAACTCTTGTCTTGCAAAATCTCAACCATTCCTTGCCAAGCAGCTAAATTTTTAGGGCAAATTGTGAGGGCAAAAATTTCCAAAGCTATTAGCATATGAAGCAGAGTTATAGAGATCTAAATTCATTAGAAAATAATCCTTCAATACCTGATCATAAGCTGAATCGCAGTAGGCGCAATGGACGTTAGCTTGTTGCACAAAGCTCCGCGGGTCCGACTTGTCAAGCTGTTTCATAAGGAACACGGCCCGGTTATACTTCTCGATGTAGCTATCTTCGAGGAGGTGAGCGGGCCGCCTCCGCCGCATGGGTGAAAAGATAGATGGGTGTTTGAAGTTGATGATTTTGTCCATATAAGGTGGGCAGCAATTTATTGGGGTGTCACCGGTCGGCAAGTCCACCAACTCGCAATCGGCTAGGTCAGGTGGGGCCACCGGTTTGGCGTCGGCCTTGTTAGAGGAGCCAAGGGTTGCACCATACATCCCTCCTAAACCCAAGAGAACATTTCTCCTGTGTAAGCTTAATAGAGGTTTGTTTGGTGCAACTGGTTTGTATTGGGATGATTCATCTCTTACACTACAAGTGCAACATGGGTGTAACTTAGCTACATTGGGTACATGGCTGGGGCACTTGAATTGGAAGAAAGGGTTTGTAGGGAAGGTTGATAGGTGTGTGGTGGTGAGTAGAAGAGACAGAGACATGGTGTTGTTTTGAAATTGTAGGTTGCATGGGAAAGCAATGTGGTGTGATGGTAGCTTCTTAAATAGAGGAATGGGCAATGGGGCTTTGCTAAATCCACACGCGTTTACAAAATATACACACCATAGCAATCTGGTGCTAAATCCAAGCCATCCATCAGATGGACCAACCTGATTCTTAGCCCAGGGGTGATGGATGGATTGGATGGCACACGTGTAGTGTGTACATGGCCTGCCACGTATACGCGTGAGAGCTTAGCTAAGGTTTAAAAATGAATGGAATGTTAATTGCCATTGTGTTATCCACGTACGTAATGTCTTACTATGTATGTAAGGGGTGTCAATGGACCGGGTTGGCCCGACGGGCTTTCGGACTTGGCCCGCCTTGGGCCGGGCTTGGACTCTAATATTAAGCCCGCGGGGTCGGGTTCGGGCATAAAGTATAAGCCCTTTTAACGGGCCGGGCTTGGACTAGGCTATTCAAAAGCCCAACAACTCGGCCCGACCTGAATATATATATTTTATTTTAAAATATTTTACCTCTTTTCAAAATATAAATTTTACAAATTTTTTTCCTAATAATCCATCTCTCTCCTAAAACTCCTTTTATTTTCTGAAATTTTTGTGATAATTATTCATATACGGATAAGTGGGGATTAAAGGATAATTTCTCTTTTTATGTTAAAGGTCGCTTGGGTTAGGGCTAGGCATAGGCTGGTCCTCCATTTGAATCTTGGGCCGGGCTTGGGCTTAGCTATTGTGGCCCGTCACTAGTCTGGGTCGAGTTTAGACATTCGTTGAAAGAGGCAGGCTGGGCTTAGACAGGACCCGGCCCGGCCCTAACCCGGCTCATTGACACCCCTGCATGTATGATTTGAGAAAAATTTTGCTACACCCACGTGTTAGCTGCGCTAGCTACAATGGCGTAGTAATGACCCCACCATGAAATATGTGTCATATCAACACCGTCCATCCATTTGGTGAGATCATTTTAGGGCATGATACAAAAAATGAGGCAGATCCGAAGCTCAAGTGGCCCCCCAAGAAGTTTTTAATGGTTGGTGTTTAATCCCATTATTTTCTGTGCTGGGTCTACTCGAGCTTTGGATCTGCCTCATTTTTGTTATCATACTCTAAAATGATCTCGCTAAATGAATGGACGGCCTGGATACAACACATACATTATGGTGGGGTCATTGCTACACCCGGTGTAGCTAGCCTAGCTAACTCGTGGGTGTAGCAAAAATTTTCTTTCATGCATGTCTTGATTTTTGAGTAGGTGAGAAACATGATATCGGCCGTTATAACGGCTGAAAGTAACTTTTCATTTTTTTCTCCCTTGTTCCATCGTCCAAAAAAATCTCTCGTAAAAACATAACAGCCGGCGTTATAACGTCCTTAAATTGTTGGACTGTGTAGCGCATGAATTTCCCATACTTTCGAGTTGTTTGGGGGCCACGGTGATTTTATGTGGAATCCAAACCGTAAATCTGGTGGGCTAACTTGTGTTCAGTGTACATTCAAAGAATCTGGTACGTTCTTTAGTCCTGGTAGTACTCACCTGATGAATGGTTTGGATGGTATATACAAAACATGGTGGATACTATATTCCATCTGGAAGTTTCTACGGTAGTCATCACACTCTCCATGTTTCACTTTGGTGTGGACCTCCTGATTTATAGATCAGATTGGATTTTAGAATCTAAGCTAAGATGGGATGTAAAGATCATATCATAGCGTATTAGGATGTATTTCCTGAATGAGAAATTATCATATATGAGTTTGTATTCTAACGTACATCTCTTTTACAGCTGGTATGTCACTTGTGTATAACATCCGAGCCAGCAATGAAAAACAGGAAAGTCCGTTCAACAGGCAGGCTACACCAAAGAAATCAATGTAGGGTCGATGATCTGATTCATTGTGTGTGGCCACCTGATGTGTAGATTTTTCCAAATTTACATTCAGTTGATCTTCATGGTATGGTGGTCCCTTTTCACCGCTCAGATGTACCACTGAAGTGACACATAGAGGGTTGCATGGGATCATTTCCAGGAGGGAACGGATAATGGTTCAGTCAACTTGGGCATGTAACCATTGTATGCAAAAGTTTTAAAAAGATAGGATGGACAGTCCACTAACTGATCTAGACTGACCATTTGTGGGCAGATCGTAATGCGATTTTATCGAGCCAAGAGAATCATCCTAACCATAAGAAGAACTTTGGTCAGATGCTACTAACCGTCCAATCTATGGCTCGTAACAAAAATGGCTGGCATTCAAAGGGTAAGAATCATCTCATCAGTCTGAACATCGCATACTGTGTTTCCAATAGCAATATCAAATGAAAGGACCGTGTGGATCATGTTGGGGCGAATGTACAAAAGTTCGCAGTCTCTATTGCACTATTCTAATCTTGATTAGCATGTGATTAAATAGCACTTTGAGAGAATTAGAGCCGAAATAGGAAATCAGTGTATCGCAGTCGCACGCAGCTGTGGGGCACTTAATAAAGGGCACAAACTGTTTAGAAGTTCCAGAGAAAAATCATCAACTTTCGATCGCCCAATCCCACACTATCAGTCACTCGATCTGAGCATCGACCGCTCGATCACCAAACCATTGGTCGCCCGAGACTGTCTAAACAAATCAAGAGACCAACTGCCACATTCGGGGTATTTTCAGTCGCCCGACGATCCCCAAGCTGCACTCTCTCCTCTGCACCTGAGGAGGAACACCCCATCAAATATCCCCCTTCCAAATCAGGAGGAGGGCTTCACCATTTTCAAGCTTGCTAGGCTTCTACAAGCCTCAAACTTACCCTTAGGCAATGCCTTGGTCATCATGTCAGATCCATTATCATTCATATGGATCTTCTCAAGTTGTAGCACCTTCTGCTCCAACATATCCCTGATCCAGAGATACCAAACCTCTATGTGCTTCGACTTGGAATGTTGGCTTGGATTCTTACTCAAGTGTATCGCACTCTAGCTATCACAATAGACTATGTGCTTCTCCTACTTCAGGCTAAGTTCCTGCAAGGACTTCTTCATCCAAAACATCTCTTTACATGCTTTTGTAACCGCGATGTACTCGACCTCAGTTATATACAACGTTACAACCTTATGTAGATTGCTCTGTCATGAGACCGCTCCCCCTGTAAATATGAACATTTACCCTGATGTTGACTTCCTGAAGTTTATATTATATAACATATTTGCATCTGTGTAGCCTTCTAACATAGGTTTCCCTTCACCGAAGCACAGGCTCAACTTCGAAGAGCCCCTCAAATACCATAGTATTCACTTCATTGTCGCCCAATGTTCTTTGCCATGATTGACAAGATATTGGTTCACCACGCAGACTGCATATGATATGTCTTGGCGCATACACACCATAATATACATCAAATTTCCTATCGCTGAAGCGTATGATATCTTTTACGTCTCTTCAACCTCTTCACTGGTCTTGGAACATTGCATGTCACTCAATTTGAAGTGACTATGAAGTGGAGAACTGACCGACTTCACTATATTCATATTGAACCTCTCTAGGACTTTCTCAATATACCGCTCTTGTGACAATCATTACTTCATGCTACTTCTGTCACGGGTAATTTTCATTCCTAGGATCTATCTAGTCGAGCCCAAGTCCTTTATCACAAAGGACTTGCCCAACTCCTGCTTTAGCCTGTTAATCTTCATGATGTCTTTTCCAATGATGAGCATGTCATCAACATATCGTAAAAGGATGAGAAAGTCACCATCCGAGAAATGTCGCGTAAACACAGTGGTTTGACTCCGCTCTGTCATACCCATGATTCAACATGAATGAGTCGAACTTCTTATACCATTGCCTAGAGTTTGCTTCAGCCCATACAAACTCTTATTCAACTTACATACCATGTGCTCATTGCCCTTGATTTTGAACCCCTTTGGCTGCTTCATATATATCTTATCTTTCCCGGTCACCATGGAAAAAAGCCATTTTTACATCTAATTGTTCCATCTCTAGAGGTCCATATTCACAGCCAAACCGAACAACACCCGTATGGATGTCATCTTCACCACCAGCGAGAAAATCTCGTCAAAATTAATTCATTTCTCCTGTTTAAAGCCTTTCACCACTAATCTGACCTTGAACCTCGGATGCGAACTCTTCTGCTCTACCTTCTTTCTGAACACCCACTTGTTGCTCAGAGCTGTCTTGCCCTTAGGATAATTTCACCAATTCATATGTGTGGTTCTTATGCAAGGATTTTATCTCTTTTACATAGCTTTCAACCACTCCGTCTTATGCACATCGAATAGGGTCTCAAAGTAGTTTTTTTATTATACCCCATCGGTAAGCATAATGTATTCATTGACCGAGTACCTCTTGAATGGTTATCCCCCCCCCCCCCCCCCCCCCCCCCCAAATCTACTGTAGGGATACCTTTGTCACCTGCACCTTGCTACACTCCCCTGTCATCAGGCGCTACGGGAGGAGTGGTCAAATCCATATCTTCCAGCTCACCTGAACTGAGTTAGGTCTTCTCTGACTTTTCGATGTCTTCAATACACTGATCTTCAAAGAACACGACATCTTTACTCTTGACTATTTTTCTCTTTGTTGGATCCCATAATCTGTAGTAAAACTTCTTATCATCGTACCCCAGAAATATACACCGTCTGATCTTCGTATCGAGCTTGGACCTCTCGTCTCTGGGCATATAAACGGATGCCCAACATCCAAACACCCTAAGATAATTGTACGATACATCATGTCGAATCATCTTCTCAAGAACTTCTTCATTCAAAGGGGCTGATGGAGACCTGTTTGCCAAATATACCGCTGTGTGCATTGTTTCTCCCCAGAACGTTTGTGGCAGCTTAGCATGGGAAAGCATGCACCTAATTCTCTCCATAAAGATGCAATTCATATGTTCTGCTACATCGTTGTTCTGGGGGTCTTGGGCACCGTCTGTTCATGTCATATACCCAGCAGGGTATTACAATATTCGTGAAATGCCCCAGTGTGTTCACCTTCATTGTCAGTATAAATGCATTTCAATGGTCTTCCTATCTCTCTCTCTCGACCATAGCATGAAACATTTTAAACACTTCCGAGACTTGATCTTTGGTTTTAAATGCATAAACCCAACCCCTCATAGATGCATAATCTATAAATGTAACAAAATACAAAGCCGCAGCCAAGATTTTTATCCTCATCAGACCACATATATTAAAATAAACTAAATCTAATGCATTAACTTTATTAACATGAGAAGCAGTTTTGACAAATGATATGTTATTTTCCTGATAAACAGTCAATACAGATTTTATGAGGTATACCTATCATCTCTGTAAAGAGCTACTTCTTTGTTAGTAGCTGAAGCCCATTTTTACTCATGTGGCCAAGCCGCCTGTGCCACATGTCCATCGCTAAATCTTTTGCTGAGTTCAGTTCACCCTTGTAGACGCTCACACTTGTCTTATACAGGGTGCAACACTTCTTCCCTCTTTCCACGACCAACGAACCCTCGATGAGCTTCCAGGCGCCCACCAACAAACTGACTTTCATAACCATCATCATCCAACCTTCCCATTGACATCAAGTTGAGGTGAAGGTCAAGAATATCCCTCACATCTTTCAGCACCAATGTGTAGGCCACATCAGTCTTTACATGGATATCACCAACCCCCTTAATCTTAGATATATCAGAATTTCCCATCTTCACAGTATCAATATCTCCTGACTTGTAGCTTGTGAAGAACTCCCTATGTGGAGTATCATGATACAACGCCCCCGAGTCTATCACCCAATTTGTGTCTTGACTCGTAGTAGGGAAACAAACATCGTGGTCAGTCAAGGAGTATAACAACAATGTCATCGTCGAAAGCGACCGCAGTAGAATCTTATTCTTGATATTTTTCCTTCCCTTTTTCCTTTCTTGTCCTTCTTTTTCTTGCAACATTCGTTCTTATACTGACCTTTCTTGCCACAGTTCCAACATTCAACTTCTTTTCTTGTACTAGACTTGTCTCAAGTTTTACCACCATTTCTTTACTTTTCTCTCCCCCGTTCCTCTGTCATAAGAGCCTCTTACTGAGACAACCCCTGTAATTTACTCCTCATCTCCTCATTAAAGAGACAACTGATCACCTATTTCATAGACAGCTTTCCTTTTGGCACGGAATTACTTAGAAACAAAACCAGTGTCTTCCAGTTATCAGGCAATGAGCTAAGCAATAACAAGGCCTATAGCTCATCGTCCCGAACAATCTTCATAGAGGAGAGCTGATTCACAATATTGTTGACTTCATTCATATGCTCAACCACAAAACTATTTTCCTTGAATTTCAGATTTACTAGTCTTCTTATCAAGAAGATTTTATTACCAGTTGTCTTCCTCTCATACATGCATTCTAGTTTCTGCCATAGGCTAGTGGTTGAGGTCTCCATAGACACGTGATGGAACACAGTATCATCCAACCGTTGTCTAATAAACCCCACCACCTTCCAGTCCAACTTCTTCCATTCTTCATTGGACATATCCTTTGGTTTTATACTCACACATGTGATTGGCACATATATGTCTTTAATTACAATAAATCAGATCTCTCATCTTTACGTTCTAGATGAGCTAGTTAGACCCATTGAGGCTGATCATTCTTGACGAGCCACCCTCCATAATTCGCACTGATCTCACTGTCTGTTCTGCATAACTTGGACACTCTGATACCACTTTTATTAGGGCGGATGCACAAAAGTTTAGGATCTCGCACTCCAACTACCATGAATTATTGGATATAATCATGCGGAAACACAAACAAACAATTGACCACCATGACACAAGAGATTTTTACGTGGAAAACCCTCTAACAAAGGTAAAAGCCACGGGACCTCGTCCCGACGAACAAATCCATCATGTAAAGATAATTACACAATGATCACAAGCATAGCTTGCTTGGATTCGATTTTCTTCACCTCAAAGGGCGGATTGTAATCAAAGAGATAGATAATGAAAGGATCCCACCGATTTAAGGACTTCAAAGACTCTGAGAACGAATCGATGATGTAGATGAACATCACAAACCCAAACTCCTTCCTTCGATCTTCCTCTCTCTCTCTCTCTCTCTCTCACCTTGGACATGTGGAGTGTTTATTATGTTTATTGCACTACCATAATCCTGATTAGCATGTGATTAAATAACACTTTGAGAGAATTAGAGCTGAAATAGGAAATTGCATATCACAATCGCGTGCACTGTCGGTGACCCGACCTGACGCCATTGAGCGCCTGATAAAGGGCACAAACTGTCTAGAGAGTCCCAAAGAAAAATCACCGATTTTCGGTCACCCAATCTTATACTATCTGTCACCCGATCACCAAACCATCGGTCACCCGAGACTGTTCAAAATAATTTAGAGACCAACTACCACATTTGGGGTATTTTCGGTCACTCGACCCAATCTGGTCTAGCGCACGACAATCCCTGGGCTGCACTTTCTCCTATGCTCCTAAGAGGAACACCCCATTAGATCGATAATTGGACAGTCTCCACTTTCATCCTAGAGCTTTGGGCAGAATGCTTGCATTCCCATTTGCCACTTTAAAAATGTTTGCTTAGTATGGAAAAACAATATGCTTAAAAGAGAATTACTTAGTGGGCTAACTGTTCGAGAGTCTTCCATTGACATAGCTGTATTTAGACTCGTTGGCATCCGCATCACCTATTTGGACCGTCCATCAATTCTAGTATGTTCTTGCTAGGCTGTCTTGAGAAGGCGATGCCGAACGAATGATCTAAACCCTTCAGTTAATATTATGGATAATATTAATTTTAAAAAATATGTCCAGTCACAATCATGAGTGCATCAATTTTTTTGTAAATAGAGGAAGGATAGTGAGTTGAAAATGGACGATCCAAATAGGCAATGTGAAGCCATTGTGTTGAAAATCCAAATGCAACTATGAGCATGGAAAGGTTTCCACTCATGCCTGGGTGGTAGACTCACAAGAGTTTCAAGATGAGTTCATGGATTCAAGTACCCATTGTGGTGAAATCCCAGTGATGTGTGAGCCATGCTGTTAAAAAAAAAATTACATTAATTTTTTTTAAAATTCAGATTTTACCAAATAATGTCTCTATGAACTGAATTTACTGGACAATGCTTTTTTATAAGTAAAATTACCTAAGCATCTTCATTTTAGTTTGTCAAACACAATAATTACTATTTGACAAAAATCGGCAAATCCAATGATAAAATGGGTCACGCCATAAAACTAACTTTCACCACTCAAAACTACCCAAATTCATCTATAATCCATCTCATTAATCAGCTAAATTTTTATTGATGCCACTGGTTCATATTTTAGATAGATTGGATGTCATGCACAAACAAAAATCCTCTTCTTCTATCTTAATTTACTGCAGAAGTGTGAGGCATGGGCAATTAAAGTTTATCTTCATCCGTCAACAAGCAGCATGGCTTTCCAGTCAGGCGGATGCAGATTAGCTACTAACGACTTTGGTAGCTAAGCTTGCTACTGAAGTGATGTCACCAAATTCTGTAGGCCTACCATGATGTATGTGTTTTAGGAAAAGAATAAGGCAGATCCAAAGCTCAAGTGGACCTTACCACGAAAAACAGTGGGGATTGAACGCCTGCCATTAAAAACTTCTTGTCGGCCACAGAAGTTTTCGATCAAGTTGATATTTGTGTTTTCCCTTCGTCCATGTCTTATGAACAAGTTGGATCTCAAATAAACATCATGGCGGGCACTAGGAAGGTTTTAGCGGTAGGCACCATTGTCCCCACTGTTTTCTATGGTAGTTTCGAGCTTTGGATCTACCTCATTCTTTGGCTCATGCTTTAAAATGATTTCTCCAAATGGATGGATGGCGTGGATACAACACATGCATCAAAATGGGGGCCACAGAACTTGGTGACATCACTTTAGTAGCAAGATAGCTATTGAATTCAGCGGTATGGCTGATCCACATCCCATTTAGGCATATAATTCAGATTAAGTATAAAATTTGAGATTATCACAATGGAGATCCTTAGCTTAACATATTCAATTTGAATTTTGAAAAAAGACTTATTTTCATCACTAGCATTTCAACCTAAAAGTCTAACTCATGGGCATCACAATTATCAACTCTACTGCTTTTAAAATAAAAGTATTAAAACGTCTGCATTTTGGTATTCTCTTCATGAAAAGCATCTCTTTATAATTATCTTTTAAAATAAAAGTATTAAAACGTCTGCATTTTGGTATTCTCTTCATGAAAAGCATCTCTTTATAATTATCTTTTGTCTGGGCATTTTTTGGTAAAATGTAAATTTCTAATGAATTTTGCCGTTAAAAAAAAATTTCAGCTTAAAAATGTTATCATGACCGACATTGGGCCCCATGTTGGGTGACCACAACATGATCTCAATGAATCCTCCTAACTATCTCAATAGATTAGCCAGATTTTTGGGGGATTGGATTAGGTGTTACTTGGGTAACAACTTAGTGAGTGTTACCGGTACGGTGGGGCCTACCTTAATAATTTGTTGTATATCCACACCTCTATCTGTTTCTCCATGCCATTTTAAGTCATGATCCAAAAAATTACGCAGATCCAAATTTCAGGTGGACTACTCCAGAGGAAACAGTGGTGATTGAGTGCCTCAGTATTAAAAATTTCGAAGGGCCCATCATGAGTAAGGCTCTAGATGTGTCAGATCCGGTTAGATCCACTTCCAAGTCCGAAAATCTATAGACAGATTCAGATTCAACGCGGATCCAAAAGATGATATCCATATCCGATCCATTTATAAATAGCCAGATCCATTTTCGATCCAAGATCCATATAACCATTGGATTCAAGTCGGATCTAGGTGCTAATCTACACCATCACAAATATAAAAAAAAATATATAACATGATATATTTAATTTAGTAGCAAAATGATGCAAATCCCACTATTTACTAGTGATATAGTCAACCTAAGATTGGCATATGTCTCAATTTTAAGACGTGGCCTAAAATAATCTCGAAAACTGATGGCCGGCATGGATATAACATATACAGTAAGGTGACAATGAGTCGGATCTAGATCAGATTCAATTGGATCAGCTCCAATTCTGAAAATCTATAAACGGATTCGGATCGGATTCAAATATATTTTGGTGAATCCATATCCGGTCCATTTAATTAATCGGACCTATTTTAATATCCAAATTTGCATTATATAGATTTGGAGCCAATCGGATCTCGAATGACCTGCTCCATTGAGAGCCCTAATCATGAGGTTTATTTGCCATCCAACCTGTGGATAATGTCAAGAGGACCTGGATGAAGGTTAAATACAATTATAGATTGATTCAAAACTTTTCAAAACTTTTGCGGCTCAATTTTTTTTTAATGGCCAATCATAACTGTGTCACCTGAGATACGGATCTTCTTAAGGTTAGGGATCGCGTCCTAAAATGAGATGGAAAACAGATGGACGGCGTGGATATACGACAAATACATCAAGGTGGGTCCCACACGGTTAGTGTAACACCCACTAAGCTGTTACCCGGGTAACAGCTAATCCGCTCTCGCACCCAATGATCCTCAAGGTGGGGCCCACCTTTCAGCAGCTGGGTGTCAATACACATGAAAAGATGGCTATTTGCGCTCAACAACGGATAGTGACCTTAATGGACGGTTGAGATAGATACGAAAAATCCTACTCATTTATGCTTCCGTTTGAAAAATCTCCCATGGTAATAAAGCATGCCCTTTTTATGGAATGTTTAGTTGAGTCTCCTACTCATAAATGGAAGGAACATTTCAGTAGCATGCAAGCTATTCAACATCTGTTTTTAAGTAGAAATTTCTATTGGGGTTTCTGGTGAGGAGTTGTTTTCCTAATGAAAGTGGGAGTCTTGGGTTTCCTCTATAAAATAAAACTCCCATCTAATTGAAATTGGAGCTGTCAGCTGATTAGATAAGGGTTGCTTTCAAGCTCATGGTTTTCAGCCCCTGTGGTTGGTCAGTGGAGCTGACAAAATGCACAACTGTCATGCTCAGATTGGGACTGGTCTTTCTTTAATTCTGAGGCTGGATTTGGTAGTCAATGGTACTACCTGAAATCATAGTCTGTGTGCCCCATCTAGGGCTGTCAGTGGGTGGGCTGGCCTGTTTTTGCTGGACTTCAAATTTGAGCCCGCTTATGATCGGGCGGGGCGCGGTGCCGCCCAGCTGATCCCATTTTGGATTTTGATGGCATCTTCATTATAAGTCATGCATGATAGGGCACAGGTAATGAACGGTCCAGATCTTGCGCACAAGTGGACCTCATTGTGAGCTGGGCTCAGGCCTATTTCACTTTGTGGGCTGGGCTTGGACAGACATTGAGACGGCCCAAGCCCGGCCACTGGACAGCCCTAGTCACATCATGAGCTGTCCATGGTGCAGAAGTTCTAGCGATTGGATGCTCCTTCCATCATGGTGGGATGTAGACCATCCATGGTGGGCCCCACGGGTAGGACTGAGGGCCACCTGGACAGTCCTTTTTTTTCACTTTTCTTTTTCCAGTAGAAATACATTCGGATACCACTGGGGAAGGATGATCCTAAATCAGGCAGATGCAAGTGGCCCTCTCCTTTGCGACTATTCAACGGTGCAGGTGCTGTGTGCTAGTATTTTGAGAAAACCTACTGTGGAAAGCAGCACTCTCTGAAAGGGATTTGACATCAAAATCTTCTCTGAGATTTCTAGTTCAAATAGTCATGGGTCATGCTTGCAAGACTTCTATTAGGTGGGCCACGGTCTATATATATAGAGAGAAGAGAGAGGGATGCTCACTTGCGCACTTTTCTAACCAAAACACGTGAGTACTTTTTTATGGCTCATCGCACATTATGTGTGCTCAAAATCGGAGCCGTCCACGTGATGCAGCACCCTAAAAAACCTCTAAGGCCCATCTTTCAACTTGTTTCAGAACTTTGGTGGGCCATGAAAGAAGGAAACATTTTCATCCCTTGATTTGCCTCTTGCTTTCTGCTGTGGCCCACCAGAATTCTGGATCAGGTTAAAAGATGGGCCTTGAGAGTTTTTTGGGGTGCTGCATCATCTGAACGGCTCGAATTTTGAGCTCACATCATGTGAGATGAGCCATGAAAAAGTGCTCACGAATTTCTGGTGGGAGAAGTGCCCGGAGCATTGTGCACTTCTCTCCCAAGAACACATGAGCACTTTTTCATGGCTCATCACACATAACGTGAGCCTAAAATCTGAGCCGTCCACATGATGCAGCACCCCAAAAAACCCCAATGGCCCATCTTTCAACTTGTTCCAAAACTTTGGTAGGCCATGAAAGAAGGAAACGGTTTCCTCTCTTGATTTGCCTCTTACTTTCTGCTGCGGCCCACCAGAGTTCTGGATCAAGTTGAAAGTTGGGGTCTGGGGTTTTTTGGGGTGCTGCATCATATGAATTGCTCGAATTTTGAGCTCACATCATGTGAGATGAGCCATGAAAAAGTGCCCAAGAATTTCTCATGAGAGAAGTGCCCAGGTAAGCATTCCTCCATGTGTGTGTGTGTGTGTGTGGGGGGGGGGGGATGGTACTATCACGTCGACGTCATGGGAACTTACCATGAGGTCGAGCTGTGTGGGCCCGTGTGTCGAACATTTGCCCCATCAGTCAGATGCACCATTCCATGGTGGGCCACGGTCTTAAAAATCAGGTCAATCCATAACTTAGGTGGGCCACACCACATACAACAGTTGAGACGGGCTACCAGCCATTAAAACCTTCATGATCGAATATTAGGGGCCACCGACATGTGGTTCATAAATCCAACCCATCCATTGTGTGTGTCCCACTTGGATGAGGGGTCAGAACTAGTTTCAGCTGCATCCAAAACTCAGGTGGGCCCCACCAAGTGCTTTCAGATGTTTTAGGCATGTCTTCACATGGTTTTGGATGGTATGGCCCACCTGGGATATCCCCTAACCTAAAGGGGACCCATCAAATACACAATTTTGATGTTCCACGTACATCACAGTGGGGCCCACACAGTTGGACCTCATAGTACCATTTCCCTTATCAACCAGTTGGACCACATTTTGCAGTCCACCTAGTTGATTTCTCTAAACCTCTTAAGTGCTTGTGACATCCAATCCTCCTAGTAGGTTGGCCCCACCATGATGATCTTCTAACGCAAAAATCAGCCTTATCCAATCATTATATGAGCTACAATATAGAAAATAGTATATAGCCATTGATTGATAGCAAAATTTTAATGTGGTACACTGGGTTAGTGGATGAAGTTGATTTTTGTATAAATTGTTCCTCATGGTGGGGCCAACCTATTAAGAGGATTGGATGTCACAAGAGCTTAACATATGGGGAGTAATCCACTGGGTGGACTGCAAACTGTGGTCCAACCAGTTGGACTTGAGAGTGCCTCATATATATATATATATAAGAGGAATGCTCACCCGCGCACCGTTCTCACATAAACTCGTGAGTACTTTTTGAGAACTTATCATGCGTGATATGAGCCTAAAATTTGAGCCCTTGAAAAACCCTTAAGGTCCAACTTTTACCTTAATCTAGAACTTTGGTGGGCCATGGCAAAAGAAAAAAACTCCTCCCTTGATTTGCCTCTCTGTGTTATAGCTTATTAGAGTTTTAGATTAGGTTGAAAGTTGGGCTCTTGAGATTTTTTAGGGTGCTGTATCACGTCAATGGTTCAAATTTTGGGCTCACATCACATGTGATGAGTTCTCAAAAAATGCTCATGAGTTCTCATGAGAACTAGTGCGTCTCTCTCTCTCTCTCTCTCTCTCTCTCTCTCTCTCTCTCTTATATATATATTTATATATAATATATATATATATATAAAGAGAGAGAGAGAGAGTTGGACTTTTATTTCACAGGTTTTGGACTAAATCTAACTGGTGGCCTGGTGTAAGACCCGTACCCTGAATTGCACTCCGTACGTTAGTTAGTACCGGTACGTTCCGGATGGACCAGATTAGCGAGCCTTGATCGCGACCCTATTTTAGTACCGCATCGACCCAAGACCTATACCCCGGCGACCGCGTACGCGCTGCGATTCCAACGCCGCGCGGCATGCCTCATTGCGATACCCGGTGTGAAAGATGCGTACTTTTGCGCAATTCGAGGTGGGCCGCGCAACGCGCATGTGGCGTGGGCCCCACTTGCACTAATCCCAACAACATGTCAAATCAATCACCATCACCCTCACCCATACCCCTATCATTACCCTAGCCTACACACACCATACCCACCCCATTCCTCTCTCACCAAAGTCAACTCCAACCCATACCTCTCATGCCCTCTCCCATCATCATCATCATCACCTCATGTACCCCCCCTCTCTCCCATACAAGAGCCATACGTAGGGGGTGGCCTTCTCATTTTCCTATTTTGCAAGAGAAAAGGAGAGAGAGAGAGAGAGAGAGAGAGAGAAGTAGAGAGAGATTTAGAGGGAGATCAAGAGAGAGAAAGAGAGAGTTAGAGAGATTGAAGGAGGAGATCTAGCTTGGAGGACCCCGATCATCATCCGGACTGTCCAATCAGCAATTCAACCATCCAACCATCATTGTGAGTGCAAACTTCCCCCCATTTTCTCGTTTACCTTTCATTTTATTTCCTTGGGCCCACCTTTTGGTGGGCAATGAGATGGATGGGCTGGATCATCAGGAATGGGCCCCATGTACTTATAATAATAATAATAATAATAGTAATAGTAATGTTAAAAAAGAAGAAGAAGAAGAATGAAGGAGATGGCCGCTGGACAGCCAGCGTCCAGAGGACGCTGCTGCCCAGCAGCGCTGGGGCAAAGCCCCTTTTGGGCGTTGACAGTTGCCCCCACTCGTGGGACCCACCCTGAGTGGGGTACCCACTCGTGGGACCCACCTTGATTTTGTGTTAAATCCACGCCGTCCATCTGATCCTCCAGTCCATTCTAGGGCTGGGTACTAAATATGAGACAAATCCAAATCTTAAGCGGACCGCACCACCTGAAACAGTGGAGATCATGACTTCTACTGTTGAAATTTCTCTGGCCCATCTTTCATTTTGTAGATCTTATAAGCTGTCCAATATTGGGCTCGTTGGGTCTCCCACGAGCCGGTAAACACGATAGACGGAGTGGATTGTCCTCATGTGGGCCCCACTTGATAAGATCGAGAAGAAAAAGAAAAAGAAAAAGAAAAGAAAAGGGACAAGAAGCAACCAGCGCTGGACGCTGGCCTCTCACCGCGCCAGGGGCGCTGGGAGTAGCCAGCATCCACGGACGCTGGGCTGCTCGACCACCCAATCAATGGCCCACCACGTGGGACCCACCATGATGTATTTGTTCAATCCAAGCCGTCCATCTGTTTTCCCAGATAATTTAAGGGCCCAAGCCTGAGTATTAAGAAGATCCTGATCTTGGGTGGGCCTCACCACAGGAAACCGAGAGGATGAATGTTTACTGTTGAAACCTTTTCAGGGCCCCACTGTGAGGTTTACTTACCACCTAATTTGTTGTCAAGGACAAAGACCTGGATGAAAAGAAAACACAAATATCAGCTTGATTGAAAGCTTCCGTGGGCCCCATTACAGTGATGTTTATTTGTCATCCAACAGAATGGGGCACTGGCTGGGCCGGTTGGGCTGCCCAGCAGGTGACCCAGTCGTGGGACCCACCTAGAATGTATGTGCCTTATCTATTGCGTCCATACGTTGTTCCAGCTCATTTTAGTGGCTGAGCCTAAAAGTTAAGCATATCCAAATGTCAAGTGGACCATGCCACAGGAAACAGTGGGAATAATGATCTCCACCGTTGAAACCTTCCCAGCCCTACAGTGATGTTTATCCGTCATTCAACCTGTTCATAAGATCACATGTATATGGATGAATGGGAAAACAAAAATACCAGTTTGATTGAAAACTCTTAGAACCCAGCTGGGTACCATGCAGCCCAGCAGGTGGTCCACCCTGTGGGTTCCAACGTGATGTATCTGTTTAGTTCCACCACGATGCATCTATTTTATCTATGCCGACCATCTATTTTTCCATATTATTTTAGGGCCGTGGGCCCTCATAATGAGGTAAATACAAACCTCAAGTGGACCACATTGTAGGAAACACTGGTCATTGATGCCCACCTTTGAAACCTTCCTTGGGGCCATTGTAATGTTTATTTTTCCATCCAACCAAAGGCCATGGGGCCCATCTTGGGCTCCCACCTTGATACACCTTGATAGATGTGTTGTATACATTGTTGTCCACCTTGGCCGGGGCGTGGGGCCTAGTTTTGGGTGGGCCACACGTAGAAAATAAGGGATGGTTGAACACCTACCATTGAAAACTTTACAGGACCCATTTGTTATGTTTATTTGCCATTCTTCCTGTTCATAAGTCACCCAGCCATGGGTGGGGTTCCACATGTGTGGTGTGCGGGCCCCACCATGGTGTTTGATTGCCATCTCACTTGATTAGTGGGAAAGCACAAATATCGGGTTGATCCCAAACTGTTGGGGCCCATTGATGTCTTCTCCACTCCTTTGTGCGGTTATACCCAACCACGGGTCCACCTTGTTATGCATGTGTTCTATCCACGTCAGTCCATTGGCCTCCATGGTGCGATATGTATGTCAGGCCATCCATAAGGACCGCCTTAATTTTGTGCTTGATCCCACAATCCAAATGAATGGACCCTAGCATGTTATGTACAGGATGGCCTTAGGACCACCTCAGTGTACGTGTTCGAATGACCGCGTTGTCCATCCCGTGGATCCACCTTGATGATTAGTTGTGTAAACCCTTATTGAAAGGTCATCCCTAGAGTTTGCTCGATCCAAGTCACAGGGCTACCTTCTTAAACTCACCCTGTTGAACCGTCTTGTCAATTCGCCTTGTTAACTCACCATGTTGACCCGCCTTGTCAACCTGCCTTATTGACTCACCTTGTTGACTCACCATGTTGACTGATCTTGGTAACTCAGCTTGTATACTCATATGACTCACCCCTTCTACCCTTGTACCCAACTATTAAAGACCACCATATCGTGTATATCCCATCCACACCGTCCGTTTACCTTTAGGGCGAGTGTGGGGCTCATCCTCGACGTTCGTATGTCATCTAGGCCATCCATTATATGGAGCCTATCTTGTAGTATGAGGTTAGACCTGTCGTCCCTTTTTGAACCTTATTGTATTGACCAACTATCTCAGATTACCCTACCATGTATGATTCTCTGTCATGACCTGTCTATCTTGCAACCCGTTCTATGACATTCCTTTTACGGACCATTATTGTGTTTATCTCAACTGTACTACAGGATTATGGGTCTCGGCATGATTTTGGGTATTCTACTCTTGCCACTCAAGTAGGTTCTACCTTTGATGTGTCGGTAGTGTATTCAATCATTTTCTTTCCATTTGCTTTATCTGAATGTTGAAGGTTAATCCACACCGTTCAGTTGTTGGACCATATGTGTTGTTGTATACCATCCATTTAGAGTCTTATCTCTTTATGTTTGCTTGTATTATAAGTGAATTATCTTTTTATGCTATTTTTAGTATGTCTGTTGTCACACGTAGTGTTGTTGGAATACTCATATGTGATCTTTATACTATATGTTTCGACGACCACTATGTATGTGTAATGAGTATGCATCCCGAATCACCATTGTTAGTTGGGGACCACTAGGGCATAAACGCATTCATAAAGCATTCGAGATGTAGTCGCGCAAATGTAATTCACGTGCTCTCTATCGCAAACCTCTCCAATAGGTATGAGACTATACGAGGACAGAAATCTATCATCCTGACTTACACTGTATGGTAGGATTAGCTTAGCATACCTTGTAGCCCTTGGTGTGAGATTTCCTGGCTAGCGTCATCCCGCACTATGACTCGATCATTCATATGTGTCCCCTCATCTTAATCATATCTCAAATAGGTTGGACTAGATTGATTTATTGCCATCGTGGTAGATTGACTACTTGTTGGCACTCATACTGTATACTTGACTCATGCATCATGAATGCTTGGCTCATCTGATTGTCTTGTATCAACCGGGCCATATCGGTCGTGATTGTCGTGCAGTTCATTACCAACTGATGGTGACATTGTGTTTGAGACCTTATAGTTTTATGGTGCTCTTTGGAGACTTGCACGGGCATGTTGTCCCGCGTTTGTATGCATGGTTGCATTTCGCACCATTTGCTTGTGCCGCATATAGCATGGTTACTACGTTGCAACCACAGCTCCATCGTGGTTTGCAGAATACCGGAAATATGTGATCTTTAAACTGGATGCCAAAGATGTCCCTGGGTGAAAGTCCCTGATCCCGTTGGTACCAAGGTGGGTGCTCCATTCAAGGACCGGGTGGTTTAATCATACACCAGTATGCCGAATACCAAACGGCGGTGTTTTCCACTGCACGTGGTCAGTTTGGAAGGAGGTCTGACCTAACCTGCCGGAAGAGTGTTGGCAAAGTGGGTTGAGTTTGACCAGCTATGAGTATGTCCGCTATTGCACCAGATAGGCTTTGGCATTCTACTGGTGAGTAGTGAGGTCTGTGAGACTCCGGTGATGTTCCGTTTCAGAGATGGTATTGGTATCAGTAATGTGACTGATGTTCTGTATGGTGTGAGACGGTCCTGCATACACTGGGCGAGCTACCAGTTCCGAGTCCTGCATTGCTTAGGCGATCGCGTTATGACTGTTCGTATCTGGACCACTGTACTTAGAGGTGGTGATTTGCATACATGCATTGGATCATTATATGCGACATTAGGCCCTGCTAGGCCATTACATAGTATGAGTATATAGCCTTGGTAGGCTGGTTACCTGTATTGCATGCTTGCATAGACATGGCAGGCTAGTTATCTGTATTGCATGCTTGCATAGCCGTTGTAGGCTGGTTATTCATATCATATGATCGTGTAGCCTAATTAGGCTAAGTTTTGGTTTAGATTTCTCATCATGCTTTACTGCTTACTCTGATATTTATCATGCTTGTCATACGCATTGCGCACGCACACACGCACTCACAAAGCTTCATTCGAAGCTTATGCGCGTTTGTTACGCTGCAGGTTATACCAGAGTGTATCAGCATCGTTGAGTTGGAGTTGGGAGTGCAGTAGCAGGAGGTGCCGGATTGTGCACAGTTTTTATATTTACGCATTGTGTATTTACTTTTCAGTACTGTATTTAAACGATATAATTTAGTGGAAATATTGTGTTTGTCTTTGATGGTACTCATATGGTGATGCTCATGTTAAAAAAAAATTCAGACCCCAAAATCCTCCTTGTGGTATCCCAGGATCGGAACCTGACGTGTAGGGTTAGGATCCGAAATCGGGGTACTACGGAGGCTGCCACCTCTGAATTCGGATTACAGCGAATGGACGTCGAGAACCGAATTTGGGGCGTGACACCTGGCTTGCGCCTGGCATGTATGACCCGAACAATTAAGTCCTTTTAGCCGGACCTAGCCTAATTCGACTTCAAATGCACATGAGTTCTATCCTACAAATATGTAGTTCCACTCATTAGCTAGTTAACACATGCATACATTAGTTTCATTTTTCTAAATGTCCATTTCTTAGTGCATATGTGAACCACTTGACCAACGAATGAATTAGAGCATGGTTTTTAGAGTTAGCTACTTGGATTGACTTGTTTGGTCTTGAGCTGAGTTATGACTGACTCGAGTTGAGGGGTTTATCAGCTCAACTCGTCTGTGTTGGAGGTGACTTCAAGCGAGTCGTGGTATTGAACTGGATCAGATGTCGTATTGGACCAGTGATGGGACCAATTGTGGTCTTTTTGACCTTTGAATAATTAAAGGATTTAAATATTCAAGTCCGAGAATCATTTTGGGTATCCCCACCTACCTTAAGGCCCAATTTTTTTAATAAGCCTAGCTCCAACAGCTCAAAATCCAGGTCGAAGCCAACCCAAGTTTGGCCTATTGATAGGCTTATGAACATATAAACAGTTAAAATTTCAACATATATCATTATAAGACATGGGAGGTATTCTAGCAAACTAGAAAACCCTTTGGGCCGTTTGGATACCACCAATATAAATTACTTTTTCTAGTTGCAACAGTAAATAAGTGATAATGATGTAGAGTAAGTCATAGATATTTACATGGTTAAGATGGACCAGAGGAAGCTCGATCAGAAGCAGAAGTAATTCGGGTTGTCAATACCGTAAAACAGTTGTATCTCGCAATTCGAAATAAGTTTTTCCACATATAATATATGATTTTGGAGTAGCTCAAGCTAATTTATTTGCGAGATTCGATCAAATCAACAGTCATAACTTAGTTTAATTTCATTTTTATTATAAATAATAAGTTTTAGTTTGAATATATTTTTTTATCCATCGAGTTGTAGAAGTTGTGACCAACATGAAAATGGCTTAGAAACATTGGTAGAATAAGATGGTTGGATCGAACTGGACATTAACAATTTGTGGTAAAAAACCACGAAGTTTAGTAGGAATACAAGTTGTTTACTATTTATAGTAAGTTGTGTTTTTAGGGTATTTGAATTGGACTTTAATTTTACAACTTTGTCCTAGGATTTAGGGCCTGTGTTGTTAACGCTGAAATAAATCATGGAATCCGAAATTCCACTGCAAGTGTTGTTTGTTAACATTGAATATGGAAAGCGCTCAGAGATTTTACCTTGAATTTTTTCGGCGAAGGAGACCCAGCTTAATGGTGAATCTAGAATGCGCTCCGCGGAGTATATTTTGAAAATCCAAAATTGCCCTCAATTTTCTCCATTGTGCAGTATATAACTCAATTTTAACGTGTGAAACTTATTTAGGGGTCCCATGATTTGTGTTAGATCCATACCATCCATCAAAATTTCCTGATCATTGTAGAGCATGAGCCCAAAAAATGAGCCACATACAAACATCAAGTTGTGGCCAGGAAGGTTTCAATGGTCAAAAACTCTTTCTCTAGTTTTTCCTCTCGTGTGGGTGTTTTGAGTTTTGAATCCACCTATTTTTTTGTCTTATTTCCTAAAACAATATGGAAAAACAGATGGATGGATCAAATTTCTCACAAACATCACAGTGGGCCCCACCTAGCAACCCAACACAGAAATTTCTTGCCCAAAGGCTTATGCAGAAACTACTTCTGGACTGCATGGTGTGCCACACGCCACCAAAAGCGGATGAGAAATTTTCAACTGTAAACTTTTCTTTTGACTATTATTCCCAACTAAACCTCTAATAGTTTTGTTTCTAAAAGTAAACTTTCATTATTTTTCTGACCAAACTGCCCTTGTTCCTTTTGAAATTCATCGCGATCTCGTTGAATTGATCTCGTTGAAAATCAATAAGACATAATTTTCATCTCATCTTCATCTTCGTTCATATATCTTCAGTTTTCAACGATTATTATGGCTCCTCCGTCCAAGAGGCTACGGAAAGGTATGTTTTAGGAATGTTTGGGGGTGATTTTCGTTTTAAGATTGTTCATTTGAACATTTGGGGGTGATTTTCGTTTTAAGATTGTTCGTTAACCTTGAGATACAAAGTGTTTGTAGAAATGCCAATGTAACCTTGAAATGTTGAAATGGGAATATTATAACTTAATCAACCATATAAGGTATTTGTAGAAATGCCAATGTTACCTTGAAATGTTGAAATGGGAATATTATGGCTTGATCAACCATACAAGGTATTTGTAGAAATGCCAATGTTACCTTGAAATGTTGAGGATGCAGGTGTTCTTTGAAAGACAATGCAACGTGATCACATCATTGAGATTAAATGAGCATAGATAAAAGTGAACAAGATCATCTCATTGAAAGTGAACGAGATCTCGTTGAAATTCAACGAGCACAGATATAATTCAACGCAATCGCGGTCAATTTCACCGCGATCTCATTGAATTTCAAAGAGCACAGATATAATTCAACGAGCACACTGTAAAATTCAAAAAGCACAATGTAAAATTCAAAGAGCAGAGTAATTCAAAGAGCACAGCTATTACGAATCTTCGAATGTCCTAACATTTACACTGTGCTCTTTGAAATATCAATATGCTCATTGAAATTCAACGAGATCGATTATTGCAAAAACACATTACGATAAAACAAAGATCCTACTTGATTATTAAAAAAAAAAAACGCATTCGTTGAGAAAAAAATTTCACATTCTTTGTTCTTACCTGGTCCACACCACAACCTCGTTTCCAATGAAACACGAGTTGAAGAAATAGAAAAATAGTGCTCTGAAGTGAAAACTGATCTCAAAACTAAAGAGATGATGCTTTTTTTGCTATAGATGAGAGAAAAAAAAAATGAGTTTTGAATATAGAAGAGGAGAAAAACGAGGAGAAATTTTTTTTTTTTAGAAGTAATAATCCTAACAACAGGGGTATTTCGGTCCGAAAATGTCCCATCTGTACAAGTAAAGTTTACTTTTGGAACAAAACTATTGGAGGTTTAGCTAGGAATAATGGTCAAAAGAGAGGTTTATAGTCGGAAATTTCTCAAAGCGTATTGCGTAGTGAGTAACTCCGCACGCAACGTGCAGAGTAAACTCTGTGGGGCCCATCATGATTTACATATTTAATTCAGTCCATCAATCCATCTTAACAGATAATTTTAGGTACACAAAAGTTTTAGATCAAGCTGATATTTGTTTTTTCCTTTCATCCATGTCCATGTGATCTTATGAACAGGTTGAATGACAAATGAACATCATTGTGGGGCCTGAGAAGGTTTCAACGATAGAAATCATTATTCCCACTGTTTCGTGTGGCATGGTCCACTTGAGAGTTGGATAGGCTTAAATTTTGGGCTCAACCCCTAAAATGAGCCATAAAACCATATGGACGGAATAGATAAAGCATATACAATCTAGGTGGGCCCAACAGAGTTTACTCCGCACAATAAGAGCGTGCGGAGTTACTCCTCATGCAATCCGATTTCCATGCCACCAACCTCGGTTTTGTGTTGGCATCACCAAGTTTTGTGGCCCCCACCATGATATATGTGTTATATCCACACCGTTCATCTATTTGGTGAGATAAATATAGAGAATGAGCAAAAAAAATCATCATATCAAAAGCTTAAGTGGACAACGCCGCAAAAAGCATATTCAAATCTCAGATGCACTATAAAACCAGAAAAAGTGGTAAATGGCCATTAAAAATTTATTGTGGGGCACAAAAGCTTTGGATTAAGATGATATTTGTGTGGTATCTTTATCTAGGTCTTTATAACCTTATCAACAGGTTGGATGACAAGTAAACACTTGGGTGGAATCCATGAAGTTATTAATGGTAGGGATTCAATCACTACCAGGGAGACATGGGTAAATGTGTCAAATTAACATATTTTAAACATTTCAGACGTTAGTTAATAAATAAGTTGCTCTAAATTCGATATTTAGTTTCTAACTTCATATTCAAATTTCAGATTCAGGCTTCAGACTTCAGATTTAACAAACAGCCCTTAACTTTTTATTTAAATTGTTGTAATTTTTTTTTTATCATCCATCAATTATTTACTAATTTCTTAAGAATTATTTTTGTTTTAATTTTTTCTCATATATATTTCGAGGAAATCCAATTGAAGAGTCTCAAAGGCCGTGTGGATTCAAGGTAGTTATCGGTTGAGGGAGACGATGATCGACCTCACCACATTCTCCTTGCGTAGGTAAGTAAGTTTGGTTCATGATCGCTTACAAGTAATTCTTTTTTATTTAAAGTTATTTAATCACTTCAATTTAATAAGTAGAAATCAAGATAAGCTACCATCCAAACACTCCCTTTAGGGGCCAAGCCCAGCAAGGTAGGCCTACCTAGCCCATTGGATCCCTAGTTGGGGAGCCGATTAGGTGCGGCCCGGCCTCACCCAACATGGTGAGGCGCTGACCATTGGGCCCATCCTGATGTATGTCTTGTATATCCACACCGTCCCTCCATTCTTCAAGCTCATTATAGGGCATAATCCCAAACATAAAACAGATCCAAATCACGGGTGGCATTTATCGGACCTTATCAGGTCTATGTGACCTTATCAACAGGCTGGATGGAAAAATAAACATTACGCTGGGCCCTAGGAAGTTTTCAATGGTGGGTGTTCAACTGCCACTGTTTTCCTCTAGTGTAGTCCGCCTGAGATTTGAATCTCTTTCTTTTTTAGGTTTATGAACTAAAATGAGCTGGAAAAACGGATGGACGGCATGGATATACAATACATACATCAAGGTGGACTCCATGGTCAGGGCTGCATCGTGTTGATTGAAGCCAGGCGGCACCTAATCCGCTCTTCCTATTTGGGCATTGCATGATCGCAAGGTTGCTCAGCTTCAACGGCTAGGGCTGCCTGTCGACCAAGGCAGTTTACTTTCCAGGATCATGATCTGGGCCTCCTTCTGATCCAATCGAGCAGTCATAGAGATGGCAATGGTCTGGTGCCTGGAACAATAGACCTGAGCCTGAGCCTGCAAAGTTGGCTGGCCAAGGTCCACTAGGCCCGGCCCAGAAATTCATAAAATCCCTATTTCCCACTTCAAAGTTCATAATCTATGCGATTGATCAAGTGGGCCACACATGCATGAATATAGTCATTTTAGAGAAATGAAAAAACCGTCTACATTCAAAATGGATGGGTTCTCCAATCGAGTATTAGAATGGCATATTTGTAGAGTATAAACTAGATATAAAGTTGGGTTCGTCTGACTTGGAAATTGATTGGGGTAAGCAAGTGAAGCACAAGGCCCAACTCATGAGCTAAGGTAGAGATCTAAGCCCTTCGAAAGCATGGTTTGGCGGGCCCTCGGTGGCACCCCTAGCCTGTGGTCAGGGAAGCGGATTGGGCGGTGTGCCACACATCACCCACCTGTTGACGTGGGAAAGTTCTGTAGCTCGATCATGATGTATGTGTTATATCCACACCGTTCATCCATTTCACGAGATCATTTAAGGGTATGATCCAAAAAATGAGGCAGATCCAAACCTCAAGTGGACCACACCACAGAATGCAGTGGGAATTGTATGCCTACCATTGAAAACTTCCTGGGGGACATAAGTTTTGGATCAAGCTGATATTTGTGTTTTCCATTCATCCAGGTCTGTGTAACCTTATTAACAGGTGGGATGGTAAATAAACATCATGGTGGGCCCAGGAAGGTTTCAACAGGGGCGTCATTGTTCCTGCTGCCTTTTGTAGCGTGGTCCACTTGAGGTTTGGATCTGCCTATTTTTGGGCTCATGGCTAAAATGATCTCGCAAAATGGATGGACGGTATAGATATAATGCATACCTCATGGTGGGGCCCACGGAACTTTGCCACGTCAGGGAAGTACTCGAGCCAGGGTAACAGCGATGCAAGAGAAACCGGTCAAGGGATTGGATCTCGGCCAGGTGCACATGGTATCTGAGCCGCTGAAAAGCTAGGCCCCACCTTGGATATAATTGGGCACAACAATCAGGTAGATCCAACCTTCAGGTGGGCCACACCATATAAAAGTACATGCCCAATGGACACAAAGAATAAGCAATGCGTTTAGTCTAATTAAGGGCCAGTTGGATTTGTTGAAGTCATGGTAAATACAAATCTGTAATTATGATTTCTCCGTGATTTACTGCATCATTCCCAACGCTATGATTTCACCGCGGCTTTAAGAGGACGCCACAAAATTTTGTAGGTCCCACCGTATATTATGTCACAAATCCACATCGTCCATTCATTATATCACTTAAATTTATGCTATAATCTAAAAACTAAGGCATATCCAAAGCTCAATTGGACCACACGAAATGAAAAAAAGAAGATAAATACCTATAGTTAAAATCTTAAGTGGGCCACACCACAAGGAGCAGTGGGAATGGGAATGCTCAGCATTGAAAATAGGGGGTGGCAACAAAAACTCCGTGGGTCCCAATGTGATGCGTGTATGAAATTCAGTCCGTCCATCATTTGAGCCAGCTCTTGAAAGGTGTGGGCACATTAGTTGGCCGATCCAAATCTCAAGTTGGCCACACCACAGGGAGCGGTGGCGACGCCCACCGTTGAAGCTAAGGGTAGCAATAGGCTGGGCTAAGGCCAGCCCTATTCCCCTGAGCTATAGCCCTGGCTCTGCTGATCTGGCCCTAGTACAATAATGATGGATGGACCTTACGAGGAATTTTTTTTTTTAAATGATTACTTAGTAGGATTGATGCGACCACTGTAGATGATCCAACATTGATTAAACAAATGTCTCCTCTAGGTGGTATGGTCCAATTAAGATCTTTTGATCGTTCTTCATCTCCCGCATGTCTTATGTTATGTTGAGTATTGGGCCTGTCTCATTTTTCAACTAAAACTTAAAAACGTTATGTTAAAACTTTTGGACCGAGTGGATATATCATATACATTACAGTGGGGCCACAAATTTCAACTACCATTTTTAACCGGTTTTCAAGCGAGAAATAGGACGATTTTATTTACCGGGAATTCAACAAATCAAACACGGCCTAAAGAATGGATTTCTCTAGTTTTTACACCCGGTGCTCTTTAAAGTTGGGCTTACCTTTTCAGCCGTTCAAAGGTCTTATGCACCTGAGACCTTTGCTTTTTAATTTTATACGGCAAGTATTAAATAATGGTCTGGCAGAGTGTTTGTAACAGTACTGTTTCGGCTTTCAGGCCACACATGTACCGCCATCTGGATCGTGCAAGTTGTGCCCATTTGAGAGATTTTTTTTTTTTGTTCAGTCATGCAACACACCCACCCAATCAATCGCCCAACACACCCACCAATCGATGCTGTCACTGTCAGCATTCGAGAGTGAGACCTATGTCGAAACTCGACAGAGTCTACCAACGAGACAAGGCCTCGATCCCGAATCATAACCATCAAATGATTGCTGTTAAATGGGAATTTAGAAGTACGTTTTCCAACAGCCCAAATTCAGCTGGTGAAATAAGATAGTTAGGACCATCCATTGGGTGTGATTTTCAGGCTACATTTGTAGAAAAATGGGTTCCAGAATTTGGACGGTCTGGATTTCCATGCATGCCATGTGCTATTAAATGGTGGTGAAGTCGTGGAATAGGGTAGCAGTTGAGCACGCGTAAGCGGAATTTCTTGCAGGGAGCCCAGGCTAAAAAGAAAGGGCGCGGATTGCCTGCGAAAGCCTTTCGCAGGCATCTCCTGCACAAGGAATCTAGGTGGGGCCCACCGTTAGGTTTGTGAGAAATCTACGCTGTCCAAACGTTTTTTGAGATCATTTTAGGCGTTGCGACCAAAAATGAACGGTATCCAAAACTCAAGTGGGCCGCACTAAAGCAAAAAATGTGCAGGGAAATTCTTACCGTTGAAACCTATATGGGGTCCACACTGATGTTTGCCATCCATACCGTTCATAATGTCATTCCTACTGAGATGAACTGAAAACAAAAATATTATCCTGATTCAAAACTTCTGTGGCCCCACGAATATTTCAACTCTGGAAGTTCAATCGTCATGTTTTCGGCCCACTTAACTCTTGGATCCCGTTCAATTTTGGTAGCAACGCCTAAAATGATCTCACAAAACGGTTGGACGGAGTAGATTTCTCACAAACCTCATGGTGGGCCCCACCCAGATTCCTTGCGCAGGAGATGCATGCGAAAGGCTTTCGCAGGCAATCCGCGCCCAAAAAGAAACCGCAGCTGCGGGGGCCCACTGCAATCTGTGTGTGATATCGACTCCGTCCATTGAACCAGATCATGTTAGGAAGCGACCACGAAAATCAGGCCGATCCAAAACTCAAGTGGACCACACAAAAAGGAAAAGCTGTCACAGATGATGGACCGCGGGGCTGGACTGTCGGTCTTCGGGTCTCATCCGATCTGACTCGGTATTTAATAATTAATAGCCTGTGGATCCGGTCTGGGCCTGGATTTGAAGCCCGATTACTTAACGGGTTACGATTGGGCACATATATCATGACGCGTGGAGCGAGTTGCAGCAGGGGCCCGACTGGCTGTTACCCGGGTAACAGCTTAGTGGGTGTTACCCCTACCGTGGGGCCCACCTTGCTGATGTATTGTATATCAACTCCGTCCATCCGTTTCTACTGATCATTTTAGGAGGGGTTACAAAAATTAAGCAAATCCAAATCTCAGGTGGACCATAACACAGTAAACAGTGGTGATTTAGTGCCTCACCATTAAAATTCCAAAGGGCCAATAGTAAGGTTTTAGTAATGTCTATTTTCCATCCAAACCGTTGATAATGTCAAAAAGATATGGATGAAGTGAAAATACAAATATTAGCTTAAATATTAGCTTGATCCAAAACTTTCGTGGCCAAGAAAATGTTTTAAGGGTTATTCATCACTTTTTCTAGTGGTATGGTTTACCTGGAATTTGAATTTTCTTGAGGGGTGGAATCATGTCAAAACAGATGGAAGGTGTGGATATAGAAAACAAACATATGGTTAGAGTAACACCCACTGAGCTGCTACGTGGGTAACATCTAATTCGCCCTCTCGAGCAGCAGGATAATGGAAGTTGACAGGGACTTTTATTGCAATAGCCTCTTTGTGGCTATGTTTACAAAAAGTCTAATTTTTTGTGAGGCTCATTCTTTTTAGCCTTTTATTAGAAATGGCAAAACTTTTGTTCGAAAATGCCCTCTAACCATCTGCTCGTGTGCATACATCCACAAAGAGGCAGAGGCCCTCTTGGGCGTTACAAAGGGCTCCACCCTGGGCCCCCACCATGATTCATATGTTAGATCCATGCCGTCCATCCATTTAGAAAGACCATTTTAGGAGATGAGCCAAAGAATGAAGCAAATCCAAAGCTCAAGTGGACCTCACCAAAGAAAACAATGGGGATTGATGTCATACCATTAAAAACTTCTTAAGGTCATGGAAGTTTTTTATCAAGCTGATATTTGTGTTTTCCCTTCTTCCATGTTTGTGTGAACTTATGAACAGGTTGGATCTTAGATAAACATCATGGTGGGCCATATGAAAGTTTCAACAGTCACATCATTGTCCTTACTGTTTTTTGAAATTGCATCTATCGCTTACACTTGTAGACGCTAAGCATGCGAAAACTTATAGAGTAGAGCTTATAACTATGGTTAAGTCCCAGAGGATGGGGAGACCATTTTAAAATCCTTTTAAAAAGTTTTTGCCTAATTAAATTAATTATCAATTAAATTAGTTAAGTAAGAACACTTAACTTCCAAACATAACTGGGTCCAGTCACGAAGGCTACAAAAGATAATACAGTTAAGCAAACTGGCCTAAGCACATAGATTATAAAAGATATGACTATAAAGCAACTAATCTATAAGCAATATCTGGACTACAAAAGATATTACTATCAAGCAACTAGTCCAGCATGTGAAACTACAAGCTGTGTAAGAGATTCTACCTATCATGCATAACATACATTTCATTCAAGTATTCATATAATTAACCATCAAACAACATTGCTAGAATAATAGTGAGGGTGACTTCTAATACACTAAATTATCTCCTTAAACCAAAAAAATCGAGCTGCCAATATATAGAGCAAAAGCTCCAACGGATAGAAAACTGCAACAAACAGCTAATTGGTAACTGGTCGCACCTCAATCGTGTCTGACTGCACAGGGTCCTCGACTGGTCTCACAAAGAGCAGCTACCGATCGAATTAGGCTAAGGACTGGTGTTTGCTTTTGTCCCAAATGTGGCCTGTTGCGATTAGTCGGTCGAGGTCGGCGACCAGTCGTATGGACCAGTCGGCCGGTCTAATTATGGTCAGGGTACCAGCTACCTTACTGACCTGTTTTTGGCCTATGACGACTAATCGCCCAAAACTTACAACCGGTCAACAGACCTATGAGTTTTGCTATTTGTTTAATCTTGTTTATATCAGCTCATGCAACTTTTAAGGCCTTTATTTGGGTAGTCTTTTGGGACACCTAAGGCCATTTTAAGATGACTAAGAGTTTACTTATGGGGTCAACTCATCCAGAGGTTTGGTTTTGGCTTTGACTCACTAAGGCATCTCATTTACCCATTTATTCTTCTCTGATGCAGCAAGTCTCTTTAAGTCTTCGGTCTTCATTTTCTCTAGGCTCAACCAACACCTAGACTCACTGACCTATGTAATTAACAAATAAGGTGTACAAGAGAATTGACAAATAAGGTACACTAGAGAATTGCACTAGAAAATAAGGTGCACTAGTATGCCGCATAAAAGTGTAGTAATATTTTCTTTAATGGGGTCTACTTGAGAATTAGATCTGTCTCATTCTTTAGATAATGCCTTAAAATGATCCCTCCAAATAGATAGACGGTGTGGATACAACACAAGCATCATGCACGCGCGCGCGCGCGCGGGGGGGGGAGGGGGGACCAACCTGTCAGTAGCTAATCCACGTCTCTCTGACCACTTGCTCATGCGTATGTCCATGAAGAGGCAGAAGCCCTCTTGGGCGTTACAAAGGGGCTCCACTATGGGGCCCACCATGATGTATATGTTACATCCACGCCGTCCATCCTTTTTGCCATATCATTTTAGGCCATGGGTCCAACTTTGAGACAGATCTAGATTGTAGGTGGGCCACACCATAGGGAACAGTTGGGACAATGACATCCACCGTTGAAACATTACTATGCCCCACTATAATGTTTCTTTCCCATTAAACCTTGGGCAGAGGCCACATGGCCTAATTTAAGGGAAAACATAAATATCAACTGGATTTAGAACTTTGTGGACCACACCATGGGAAACGATGCTCAGTTGGGATCCATAGTGCTAAAGATGAATCCACAGTGCTTAGGGCTGACCCATAGTGCTCAGGGGAAACCCACAGTGCTCAAAAGAAATTCATAGTGCTCAGGGGGAACCATAGTGCTCGAGAGTAATCCATAGTGCTCAGGTGGAACTCACAATGCTCAGGTGGAACCCACAATGCTCAGGAGAACCATAGTACTCAGGAGGAATCCACAGTGTTGAGGGGGAACCCACAGTGCTCAAGTGGAATTCACAGTACTTGGGGGGAACCCACAATGCTCAAAGGGGATCCAAAGTGCTCTGGATGAACCCACGATGCTCAGATGGAATTCACAGTGCTCAAGGGGAACCCACAATGCTCATATGGAACCCACGGTGCTCAAGGGGGATTCAATGTATTATGGGGGAACCCACAGTGTTCATGGGGGATCCACACGTACAACAGCAGTGGCTCCACCCGTTTCTAATAGTGGCCATTCAATCTCCACCGTTTCCCATGGTGTAGTCCACCAGAGTTCTGAATCCAGCCGATATTTGTATTTTTCCTTAAATCAGGCCACATTTGATGGCAAAGAAACATCATAGTGAGCCCTAGCAAGGTTTCAAAAGTGGACGTCATTGTCTCAACTGTTCCCTGTGGCACAGCCCACTAGCGATCTGGATCTATCTTAGAGTTGAGCCCATGACCTAAAATGTTATGGCAAAAAAGATGGATGGCGTGGCCTCAATCACTGTCTCCATGTTATGATCCACTTGAGACTTAGGTCTACCTCACAATAGGGTCCACAGCCCTACAATGGCCGGAAAGACGAATGGACAGTGTGAATATAACACAAATATCATGGTGGGCCTCACAGGGTAGCCCCGCGGTTGGCCTCGATCCAATTGTTCCCTGCCGTGTGTTCCACTTGAGACTTGATTTGTCTCATATTTAAGGGCCATGCCTCAAATGATATGAAAAAATAGATGGGCAGCAAAAATAAAATAGATACATTATGGTGGGACTCACAGGATGGGCCACTTGCTAGGCAGTGGGACACCCAAATGGGGCCCACAGGGTGAGCCTAAGGAAAGCTTCAACAGTAGGCATCACTGCCCTCACTATTTTATGATAGTGGGGCCCACAGGGCCTTTGAATCAAGCATATATTTGTGCAGTCTCTTTATACATGTCTATGTGACCATATCAACAGGATTGGATGACAAATGAGGCATGGAAAAGTTTCAACAATGGACATCTCTATCCCAACCATTTGCTGTGATATGGCCCACCTGAGATCTAGATCTGGCCCAAAATGGAGCCCAAAGCCTAAAATGATATGGAAAAAAGGATGAACAGCATGGATAAAACATACATAACATGTATATGACGGGTCCCACGAGTGGATTAGCTGTTACTCTGGGCAACAGCTTAGTGGGTGTTACCCTAACCGTACAGGGCCCACCTGATTATTGGATCTGATTTGTTTTTGAACTTATGCCCTAAAATGACCTGTAACAACAGATGGACGGCGTGGATATAGAATCGATACATCAAGGTGGTTCCCACGATAAGGGCCGCACTGTCTTGAATGAGATTGGGGCCGCACCTAATCCGTTCCATGCAAGTTTCGCACACGTGGCAGCAATACTTACCGTTTGTCACTTGAAGATTGGGCTTTTGGGACTGCATTCCTCGTTCACATGTTTTGAGCGGCATTTGTATAAGACATTGGAAGCAAACGGTCATATCTAACAAACAAATGTGGCCAACTGATGAGTGGGCCAGATGATATATTTGGCTGGGCCAGGGCATGTTTGCTGTAGGACCCATTGCCACGTTGGCGCCGGGCACTAGCCATTACGAGTTAAGTATACACCCTTGGCTGGTGCCCTCTACCAGTGGATCCAGACCGTCAAACCAGTGGACCACCTATCGGATGATAGAAGTTTCTAACTGCTTCATCCACCGGCCATGTTTTATCAAGTCCGGAAAAGGACCCACAGATCTCGCTGCAATTGGACAATTGGTCCATCAGTTTTGGGACTCTCATTTGGTCGGTCTGATTGACCTTTCAAGTGGATTTCATGCCTTGGTGCTCGAGCTTTAAAAATGGTACTCGAGCTCTATTTCTACTCGCGCTATGTGGGCCGTTCATATGCGGCCGCCCATGGTATGCAGCGCGGGACTTGGATTAGGTGGTGCTGCCGACACAAGCCCCAGCCCGTGGGGTCCAACGTGATGTATATATTTTATATCAACGCCGTCCATTCGTTTTTCCAGCTCATTTTAATGAATGAAACCAAAAACGAACCAGATTCAAAGCTCAAGTGGACCACACCATAGGAAACAGTAGGGTTAATAACACCCACCGTTGAAACCTTTCTATTGCTTACCGTAATGTTTGTTTTGTTATCCAACCTGTTGGTAAGGTCAGTCAGACCTGGATGCAGGGGAAACAAAAATATCAACATGATCCACATCTTTTGTGAGCCCTACGAGGTTTTTAAAGGTGGGCGTTCAATCTCCACTATTTCCTGTGGTGTGGTCCACTTGAGATTCGGATCTATTTAATTTTTGAGTTCATGACTTAAAATGATGGATCAAAACGGATAGACGGCGTGGATATAAAACATATATATCACGTTGGGCCCACAGCGCCCCAACACATCGACACCACCGGATCCGTGTCCAGGCGGGGATTTTTACTGCAATAGTCCTATGTGTGGCTATTATACTAAAAGTCCAATTTCTTGTAAGGATCATTGTTTTTAGCCTTTTGACTAGAAATTGAAGATTTTATGATCAATTCCCCCATAACCACATACTCCTCTTACGCATTATGGATTCCCTTGAGTGATTTCGAATTCCTCCTGAGTACTTTATGGCCTGTTTGTTTTTCCAACTTTATTGTAAATGCCTAGTAAATAATTAATAATTACAATTTTACCTTGTTTGAAAAACATATGTATTTTCTCTTCGAAAATTGATATAAAAAGTTGGGCTTAAATTTGTAAGCCCCACTGTGATGTATGACATTTTGAGGTATTATATGAATAATGAGATAGGTTAAATGGCCCACAACAAAGAAAATAATGGCCCTAAAAAGTTTTTAATGATAGATATTTGATTAATTCTTTCATATGATGTGGTTCACTTAAGCTTTGAATCTACCACATTTTTTATCTCGTATACTAAATTCATCTTACACAAAAGATAGACAGTGTGGATAAGACATATACATTACGGTGAGCCTCACATATATTTTGCATCATCCTAGATTTTAACGTTAAAAAAGTAAACATCTAATTAGCCCCGATAGTAATGTAACAATTCTTAATGAAATAATCATTACTCATTTTCAATGCAGACCCCCACCCCCCTCACAGCACATGGTGGTTAGAGGGACATGCCTGATCATAAATTTTCAATTTCTCATCAAAAGGCTAAAAAAGATAACCTAAATGAGAAATTGGACTTTTAGTAAAAATGGCCACACCTTAAGGATATTGTAGTAAAAATCCTGGTCAGGCGGTGCAAGCGCAACACGTGCACGCTAACGAAATGCATGCTGTTCGCGTAATCTGGCCCGTCCAATTTTCTTAATTCAGCCTGGCCGTCCAACGGCCAAAGCAGCCCCGGCGCCTACGTCATCAGTCCACCAGACGAAGTCCCGGATCTTTAATCGCGCGCGTGGCATGTGTGTTGGCTACGCTCGCGAGTAGCCCTTTCATTTCCAATGCTAAATTGGATTTGGATTGCGTAGTCGCACACAGCACCGAGTCGCTATTGTGCGCTGCTGGAAAAACTCTATGAGCCCCACTGTGATGTTTGATGTTTTATCCTCGCCGTCCATTAATTTTTCCAGCTCATGTTAGGTCATGGACCAAAAATGTGGCAGATCCAAAACTCAAGTGGGCCACACGACGGAAGCAGTGGGGATTGAACATCCACGGTTGAAACATTCGCCTGGCTGATATTTTTATGCTTTGAGTTCATCACACATGAACGGTTGTATGGCATATACATACATCTCAAGGAGGTTTCAACGGTAGGCATTTCCCTCACCACTTTTCATACCATGTGGCCCACTTGAGTTTTGCATCAGCCTAATTTTGGGGCTCATGTACTTACATGAACTGGCAAAACTGATGGACGGCTTGGATTTCTCACAAACATCACGGTGGGCCCTACCTAGCTTCTGATCGGCGGAGGTGGCCTGTTTAGGGCTTGACATACGAGAAAAAGAGAAAGAAGAAGAACGGTCTCTTCAAAAGCTCAATTTTCATCCATTCCATAGATTTTCTTCATCTGCGCTTCTCCTAACATCCAAATCTCTGCAGAACGGAAAATTCCGAAACTGCCCTTCGTTCTCTGCAACTTTTCATCACATCACCTCAAATTCCACGGCACCCCCTCAAAAAAACTAGAAAAAAAAACCCTTTTCTCGTTTTCTTTCATAGAATCTGCATTTGATAGGCCAAGAATCTCACTCCTTCATGTCATTTTTCTCTGTCTGAATCCGATTTCAAGAACCAATATTTCTTCCAATTCTCTGAAAATCGATTTCCAAGCGTCGTTTCATTTCTGGGTCAGTCTCAAAATGGAGGTTTTTTCAAGAAACCATCTCAGTTTCAACAAGATTCCTACCAATTTAGAGGAATTTCTAGAATACCCAAGTGAGAAAGATCAGAAAAATTCAGGGATTTTTAAGACCCAGATCAGTTTTTGATGTTTTTGGTCATGAAACGAGGATTTCTTGGCAAACATAGATCAGTTTCTTCTTCTTCTTCTTTTTTCTCATTCATTTCAGGCCCTATTCATGCCCTTTAGTGTCGATATTGATAGCTATGTGCTAAGAGTCCGGAAAGAACAGAAAAATCCATGGACTTTTAAGGCCCATATCAAATTTTTAAGGTTTTGGGCCTGATATGGGAATTTCTCGCAGAGTATAGATCAGCTTCTTCTGAATTTTCTTTCATTTCAGGCCTTATTCAAGCCTTTTAGTTGATATTTATAGCTATGTGCTCGGAGCCGGCAGTTGTCGACATCAGTTCAGACGAAGAAGGTGAATGGAATGACAAAGTTGATGCTCCTATGGATTGGCTTTCTGAACTTCTCAATGGTGTTGACAACGAAGCTGAAGAATCTGATGATGTTGTGGTTGTGGATGAACTTTCTTGTGCTTCAATCCAGAAGCAGAATTATACGCCTTCAAACACGGTAAAAAGCATTGTGGGAGATGAATCAGATGACGAGTGCCTGATTTTGGATTGTGATCCCGATAATCCGGTTGCAGTTGTGGATGATGCTGGGAATGGATCGGATGATATTCTCATTGTAGGTGAAAAGGGGCAGGTATGGATTCACTTTGTTTCCTTTATAGTCACGTTTTTCAATTGAGTTTATGTGTGTGGTTTATTTTCATTGAACCTTTAGACGACTTGGATTTTGTTAAAGTGTAGTAGACTGTGTTCACAGTTTATGCCAGTTGATGGTCTGAGCAAGTTTTGATAGAGGCTTTGGTTTGTGTGTGTGTGAGAGGGAGGGTAGGAGTGAGCTTGTGTTTTCTTTTCTAACTATTAATTTGGGTTTTGATGTTTGTATTCGAGATTCATATTGGAATAAGGAGGTGAAGATTGATTTTTAAGGCAAACCCTGCAAGGGAAGCAAATAGATCAAAGAAAAGAGGAAAGAGATTGTGGGAAAGGACCCAATAATCCTCTAGCCAAATGCTAGAGACTGCGAAAACAAGACTGTAAACAAGCTCGACGGCTAGAGACTGCGAAAACAAGACTGTAAACAAGGTCAACAGTTCTGGTCTTAAACTAGAGATCACTTCCCCCTCTTCAGCAACTACCGTAGAGAAAAGAGAGAGAGAGAGAGAGAGAGAGAGAGAGAGAGAGAGAGAGAGAGAGAGAGAGAGAGAGAGAGAGAGAGAGAGAATTTTCATAGAAAAGAATATCATTCAACTGTCTTAGATAGGCCTAAGCCTTATTTATGATGGGTCCTTACAATCTGCAATAAAATCTATGAAATCTAAAAATAGAATTCCTAACTAATAAAGATCTTAAAGATAGGTAACTCCCTCAATAAGAAACCACTTAAATAGGAAAGTTCTTAAATAAGAAAATTCTAAGATTACTTCTTGCCTAATATAAAGATATCAAAGGAAATAACCTAATGTAGAGATTTAAAAGAAATGGAAAGTATAGATATTTCCTAATGTAGAAATTTAAAAGAAAAAGGAAAGTCGGGATGGCTTAAAATGGTTAAGTGTGCCTTTTCTTGTGCACACGTGCAGAGCATGCACGTGCGGGATGTGGAGTGATTGCATCAGTTTTTCTTTTCTAACTATTGATTTGGGTTTCGACGTTTCAATGCAAGAGTTATATTCGAATAAGGAGATGAAGCTTGTGGCAAAAAAGACCACTCTTTTGGCCCCTAACTTATGGTGCCTCTGTTGTCGATCATTTGAAGCAAAGCCTAATATAGACTCAATTACGCTCCCATAGACTGTTTAATAACTTTTGAGATTCTCTTCTCACTACTGGATTTCATGGATCCTTTTAGATTCCCTACTCATCACTTGCTCGTTTCTTGGAGCTTTCTGCATCTTGTAATATTCATTTATGGATAGGATTGTCACTAATGTTTTTGCTCAACCTCTATCCATGGCTTGTATCATAAGAGAGGAGTAAACAAGAGATTTAAATGTGCTATGGAGTAGAGGAAGTCCAAAGGCTTCATTATAGGTGGCATTTTTAGAAAATTGCCACGGGGGCATGTGGGGTAGGATGCGAAGGTTCAGCTAATATGGCTATTGGATGTTCCTTTACATTTTCATTGACGGATTTTTGTATATTTTGCTCTTCTGCTCGATTAATCCTCTGCTTGCAAGAAAGTGGCTATTGATAGTTGTACTGATGGACTCTTTAAGAATTAAAAACAAAGTGTTATGGATGGGAGCCTTTTAGAAAGCTCCATGGTTTTTTGCTACACCTTCGATGCAAACTAGGACTGGTGGGAAAGTAGCAGAAAATTATGCAAACACGTGCCAGATTTTTGCAAGCAATCACCATGATGCAGGAATTTTCTCAAACAGGAAAAAAGTGATTTTAAAGCCCAATTATCAGCTGACCACTGGGAAGACTAGCAAAATCACAAGTAGGAACATGTTTCCTTTCAGATTCGAACTGCTCTCCTGGGTTATCTATAGGCTGGATTTTTCGAAAATTAAATAAGTACACTGAAAGATGGGCTCTACTTTCCAAAATAAAATTACTATTTAAAGGCTCCTTATACTATCAAAAAGCTCTAAAACTCAGGGTGCCCAGTCCTTGAAAAACAATAACACCCTACTAAATACCCCAGCGATGAATCCCCGAAGATTTCTAAAGCACCGGCTATTCCTTTCATCCCAAACTGCCCAAAGGATTGCAAGGAGAAGAATCCTCCAGTTCTTGCAAGCGAACTTCCCACCTGAGGCATCCTGCCATGAACTAAAGAGAAGATCGATGGAGGAGGGCATCTTTCTTTACTCTTATTGTTGATTAAATTGTAATGTAAATTTGTATTTAGAATGTAGATACTTACACTTTGATTTATGCAATAGCATTTTATATAACATCATGCAGGTGTGTATTTATACTTTGATTTATGCAATAGCATTTTATATAACATTATGCAGGTGGGATCTATAATCGTAACGTAAATTATTTCATATATAATTTACACTGTCAATTTGTATATAGAACTATATTACATATACTCAGTGTTTGTACTGGAGGGGGACACACATGATCTTACCTCTAGCATGCCACATATTCGACGAAGTAGCGAACACATACCCATACCCATACCATGTGCTAGAGTGGTGACCTGTGATCCACGTAACCTTGGCTATAGCCCCATGCAAAACAAATAATCCCCCAAAAGGACCATAATATTTGCGTGCATGCGCGGCACGCACCACGCAATCTGATTTTGGGCTGTGTACACAGATTGTACCATATGCATGTTAGCTTGCTCCATGCAATCTGATTTTGGGGATTGGTTTCCTCATGTGGTTAGATGGGCCTACTTTGAATCACTTAGTTGGGATTGGAACTGGATGCATCAACCTCTGGGGAAGAGGGATGAAGTTAGTGCTTGCGGCTGTACGAGGTGACAGAAGGGATATCCTAGGCTTTTCTGATGAAGAAAAGCCAACAAATTGGGTTGGAGAGAATTGGAGGCTGTCTTTGACACAACATAGGGATGTCTCAGAACATTTTGGCACATGATGCTATGCATGGCTATGGTCCATGCATGCTAGCCATCATGGAGCTTGAGGTGTGGTAGATTCAATTAAGATTGCTGGCCTTCTATAAATTGGTTAACCTTTCAGGAAAAAAATGAAGCTATTTCGCCTGGATTCTGAATCTGCTTTCCGGGTTTTTGAATTCTGACTAGAAGTGCATTGCCACGTCAGGTTAATATTAAGATCTGCTTGAAGTAGCGCTAGTTTTCCAAACTCGGGATCTCTCTCTTCTTATTTGTACTCACAAGGCCAGCATTGAATTGAAATGTTCCGCAGTATTACTTTTGGATATGGAGAGGCTGTATGACCCCATACACCATCTCCTTCCTTTAGAGTTTCTAATATTCGTTGACGATTGAAAGAACTCCACAGCATTACATCTGGAATATTGGAGGCGATAGAATCTCATCGTTCTTTGGTTGTTGGGGGTCTATGAAGGGGGTGTTGTTATTTATTGAACTGAGGACCTGTAGATGAATCTTTTGTTTCATTTAGATAGTGGTGTAACCCGAATATTGAGTCCATGAGATCTCGATATCCAAATTGAAAAAAAAAAAAAGTATACCCACAAAACAATAGAGTAGAGAGGGAGAAAACTTTATTGATATCAACCTTCTTATCTTACAAAAAGTTTTAAGAAAACTCACACTTAGAAAAATATTTAAATGCCTAACTCCTACACCACCACGGCACCACCCCTTTTTATGGATCTTTAATTAAAATCCCCCCAACTAAGAGATTGATTTTAAATTTTTAAATAAATCACAATTTATTTCAAACCAAGATAATATTCCTTAATATGGTAGAAGCCTAATAATAAAAAGCAAGCATGGAAAGTAATTATGTCTCTAAAACCAGCCTGTATTTCAATCATATCAATTACATATTTAAATCAACCCCCTCATATCTCCTCAAAATAGTAAATTATTATAATTGATTTAGACTCCCAAATCTATAAATAAATAGTCCAAAAATCAGTACATGTTGGTCCCTACAATAGACTATGGGCCTACATCTTGATGGGCCATACAGTGGGCCCGGATGGGTTGTGGGCCTTTTTTTTTGGGGGGGGGGGGGGGGGGTTGTAATAAGGTGTTGGACACAATGAACTTGCCTCTAATAGAAAAATGGATACGTGTCTCCTTTTGGGAGGATTGACGCAGGACAACTAATCACTTGTTCTAAAAGCTCGAATTGATAAATGAATCCCTTTTATCTCATAGTTCAGGCTCCTGCTTCACATAGGCTAGGCTCTTGGCCGAACCCTCCTTCGTAGGCCCCACTTCACATGGGTTTGCATCACACTAGCCACCTGCTTCACACTGGTGGGGCCCGCCTCACACGGGCTACCCACCTCGAGTGTGTCCCTACTTCACACAGGCTACCCCACTCGAGCCCGGTGTGAAAATACCCTTGCATTAATCACTCCCGGTGAGGAGTTTCGAACACGAGACCTCCCGCTCTGATACCACTTTGACATAAGACAACTAAACATTTGCTCTAAAAGCTCAAACTGATAGAGCGTGGCGAATCAATCCCTTTATCTCATAGCCCAGGCTCCTCCTTTGTGGGCCCCACTTCACATGGGTTTGCATCACACGGGTGGGGCCTGCCTCACACGGGCTGCCCACCCCGATTGTGTCCTTGCTTCACATAGGCTACCCCACTCGAGCCCGGTTTGAAAATGCCCCTACATTAAGGATGTTTGGTGTGGTAAAAGATCGCTTTAGGATGACTTCCCAAGGCTAGCCTGTTTGATGCTAGAGAGGAACATTACAATAGCTCATTGTTATTTCATATGTAGGTAATCTATGGTGTGGTCTCCTCCTTGCCGAAAGGAATTGTTGGAAGAGGAAGTGGGTGAGTTTGTCAGGCTTTTAGATTGGCTGCAGGGGTACCATCCTTCACTGACCAACAATGAAGCGATGATCTGGGAATCTCACAAATCGGGACGCTTCTTGGTCCTATATTTTTACAAGATGCTTCGGAAACCGACGTATGAGGTGAGATATATGCAAATATACCACTTTTGGCACTACAATGCCCCTTTTAAGGTGGCGTTGTGGTGGCCTTTGTGTGTGAGGGTTTGGGAGTGCTACTTTGCGATTTTCAATGCTTTGCTAGAATCGTTTGTCGACCTATGGTGGGCCTTGCATGGTGGTGGGTTTGCAAAGGAAAGCACAATCATATGGCGTCTAACCTTAATGGCTGCATTGTGGAACATTTGCAGGGAACACAATTGTCGCTGTTTCTAACATAGGAGTGGATCGGTGGGAGAGAGAGTGCATAAGGTTGAGTGCATTTGGTGGGCCGGGCATCCGTCTCGAGAGCCGTGGATGATTTTAACCCTTTGTCTATCTGTGGGTTGTGTTGTTAAGCTGTATTCTTATTCTTTTTCTGCCATGGCATTTGCTTAGCTGGTTTTCTCAATAAAATTTCAGTTACCCTTCAAAAAAAAAAACAGAAATTTGGCAATTTCCATATGTTCCTTTCTGTTCTTCCTAATGAACAACAGATGCAATTATTTGTTCAATCTTTGAGGCGAATCGAAGGCTTTGCTGTTGGAAAATCTTCTGTTCTTTCACCCCCCCAAAAAAAATCTTCTGTTCTTTTGAGATTTGTATGCGATTTGTATGCTTTCGGCTAAGTCAGTACAGGATGCGTTTATTTAAAAATTTCACCTTGATACCAAGATGGGAAGGCAATTCTAGGGGTTTGGCACTTGGCAGAGCTTAGGTTTATATGATTTGAGCAGGAGAGAGTGAGAGGGAGGGGCATTGTCGGTGCGGGAGCTGGAGTTGGACTTGGAAAAGAAGCAAAACATAAGCTATTGGCACGGGAGCCATGGGGAAAAGAAGGCAAAACTTCCTGTTTACTTTACCTGATTCAATTGGCCGAATTTTTTTGTTGAACCTGTCAAGTTTGATCCGGTTCATTTTAGTTGGATTGGATCACTCATGTTGACACTGAAGAGGCTGGTCTAGTTTTAAAATGTTGGTTTTGGGACATGCTTGAATTGGCAATAGTTGCCAGAAGCTTGACTACTGTCATATGATTTCTGTCAACTCAGCAGTGGTTCTCGAATGGCTGGTTGCTTGAAGTATCCATATTCTTTTGCACTTGCTAATACTTTCACTTTCAACGCTGTAATTAGATTGGTTAGTGGAGAAGATCAAGGGGAAGAATAAAGAATGATAAATGAGAGGCAGAATGTTTGAAACCCTAGTAGTTGAACAGGATCACCGGCAAGATAATTGAAGAGTTTCTATTTCAGTTGACAAAATTTCCCATTTGCAAAGGTGAATGTGTTTATAGTTTTATATCCTGATGATCGCCCCTCAATTTGACAGGGATCCCTCAATTCTTCCATTCCAACTTATTGACTGACGGAGATTTTTATTCCAATAGGTTTGACATCTTGAGTTTAGTGTTCGAGATCTAAAATTTCAGGAAAAAAAGGTGGGATTGAAGAAAGAAGAAAACAGACATAACTCCAAAAGGAAGGAACTTCATCTGTGAGGCTGCTAACAGCACGTTGCCTGATACTGTAGTTTGCATGTATAACGGAGAGCGACATCTTGAATCTTCAGTTTTGAATTTCTTTTAAAAAAATCTTCATTTTTTTAATACACATTCAGAGGATTTTTGCTTATTTCCCTGCCTTCATGAGGATGTTAGCAACGTCCCCAAAGCTTTTAAATGACATGTGGGATGCCCCATTGTCAATCAAGGCGGTTCATTCAATAGTACAATTGGGAGTGAGTCATGGTGCAAGAATCACATTGAATGGATGATCCTAACCCTAAGGAGGCCAATTTGTTACGACCATATTTTTTTTATTTTTTTTTTAACAAGCTATAGATCGCATGTTTAGAATCATTCAATGAAAGTGCAACTTTTGAATCATAGCAATACAAAGTGGGATCTACCGGATAGATGGTTCAAGATGATGATTAGACCTATTTTGTTTATCCGCTCAATCTTAACTGTCTATGTCTATTGTTTTGATCAGATGCTTAGGATCATTTGATTGGCATGGTTTTTGAACCATGGCTTGTCTGTAGTTGTATCAAAGAATGGATGGTTCAAATGGAAGATTGAGTGTCCCACATGTCATTCAATAGCTCTGGGATGTTGCTAACATCCCCATGAAGGTCAGGGCATTGGCAAAACACATTTGACTAGTGATCAAAATGCAAATTCCCTGAACCAGATCTTGTGATGCAAAATCTAAAAGGAAGAATGCTAATCGGAGACAAACCAAAATCTGAAAGGAAGAATGCTAATCTTGTGATTCTATCACTTCGTTCAAACCAAAGCTAATCAGAGACAGCCCACTCGCCAGCCCTTCAGAGCAAGGAAGTTCCCTAAAGGATGGAGGGAACTCCTTAATCTCGAATGCTCTATAAATTATGATGCCGTTCTTTCAGAAGGCAAGAGGGTTAAATCGGGCAAAGTCGGTGATCAATGTTGATTTTTTCCTGGAATATTAGGGGGCTGGTGAGCCTGCAAAAGAAAGCGTAGGTCAAGAGAATGTGCGAGAAATTCAAACCTGATATCATTGCTCTGCAGGAAACAAAGTTGCAGAATATCAATAGAGGTACGTTAAAGGGTATTTGGGGTATTTCGAGTCTTGATTTTGTTTCGACTGATGCAGTTGGTTCTACGGGGGGATTGCTGGTGGCGTGGAGATGAGACATTTGGAGCAGGACATATGTTTATCTAAGAGAATTCTCTGTCTCGGTTGTGTTGAAAGAAATTTCTTCTAGCTCCCAGTGGATTTTCACTGCGGTTTACGGGCCTTGTGTGTACAACCGGAGGAGTTTGTTTGGGGATGAATTGGATAAGGTGAGACAGATGTGGGGCTGCCCATGGTGCATTGGTGGCGATTTCAATGTCACTCGTTTTTCTTACAAAAGATCTGGGGGAGGGAAAATAACTACTAGCATGGTTAACTTTTTTTATTAGATTTGTCGCCATGACCTGGTTGATCTTCCGTTACTTGGGGCCAAATTTACTTGGTCCAATGGGCAGAAGGTTGCAGCTATGTCAAGGATTGATAGATTTCTGGTCTCAGTGGACTGGCTTGAAAGATTCCCTTTGGTCAGTCAAAAAGCTCTTCCTAAATTGATTCCAAATCATCTGCCAATTGCTCTGCAGACTGATAGTGAGAATTGGGGTCTGTTTAGGTTTGAAAAAGCTTGGTTGGAAGTGGATTGTTTCTCTCAATTGTTCGCGGATTGGTGGTGCTCCTTCGAAGTAAGCGGATATGCGGGATTCAGGTTGTCCAAAAAGCTGAGAATGTTGAAAGAGAAGCTAAGGCAGTGGAAGAAAGAGTTGTTGGGCAGGAGGGAAGAAGAATTCGATGCTTTGGCTCAAGAAATTAACAATTTTGATCTATTGGAGGAAAGCGGCAGCATGTCAGAGGATGATAGGTCAAAAATGGCTAAGCTGATCTCCAGATATGCCAATTGAGTCGAAGAAGAAGAAATAAAGTGGCGTCAAAGATCGAGAGCAATTTGGTTAAAGGAAGGAGACGAGAGCACGAAATACTTTCATAGCATTGCTAGCGCAAGAGATCAGGTTAATAGAATCTCCTCCTTAGTTGTTGATGGAATTCGTTTTTCCGATAGAGATCAAATCTGTGATGCTATCGTATCATTTTATCACAAGTTGCTTACAGAATTGAAATGGGATCGACCAAAGTTAGATAATCTTCAATTCAAGCAGTTTTCTCAAGAGGATGTTTCTTTTTTGGAAAGATCCAAAACAGAAGAGGAAGTTAAAGCCGCTTTAGACATAATGTGTGGTGATAAAGTGCCGGGCTTCGATCGTTTCCCTATTTTCTTCTTTCAGAAGTTTTGGCATGTAATCAGAAGGGACGTATTAGCTTACATCGAGGAGTTTTCAGAAAGGAGCCGGCTATCTAAGGAGCTCGGTGCTTCCTTCATCGCCTCATTCCCAAAGTAGAAGGAGCTGAACAGCTAAAGGATTTCAGACCGATTAGCCTCATAGGGGGCCCTTACAAAATCTTAGCAAAAATTCTATCCCTCGCTTCAAAAAGCTTCTTCGTAAGGTTATATCGGAATCTCAGGGATCTTTTGTGATGGGAAGACAGATCCTGGATAATGCTTTGATTGCCCATGAGTGCATTGACTTGAGGTACAGGGAGGAGAAGTGGGGTAGTTTGTAAGTTGGATATTGAGAAGGCATACAATCACATTGACTAGGACTTTTTGGATTATATGTTGGAAAGGTTGGGGTGTGGATTGAAGTGGCGATCCTGGGTTAAAGGATGTGTTCATTTAGCCTCTTTTTTGGTGTTGGTGAATGGGTCGCCTAAATGTTTCTTCAAGGCCAACCGTGGGCTTAGACGAGGGGATCCTCTGTCTCCCTATATATTTGTTGTGGTGCTGGAGGCCCTTAGCTCCATGTTAATTAAGGGAGAGGAAAATGGTCTTTTCAACGGATTTAAGGGGTCTAGGGACGACAACCAAATCTCTCATCTTCTTTATGCCGATGACACGCTCCTCTTTTGCGATGCAAACCCACAAGCTGTAGACAACCTTCGGAAAATCTTGGTTTGTTTCAAAGCGGCCTCGAGATTGAAAATAAATGTGGCTAAGTCGGAGATGTTGGGTATTCACTTGGAGAAAGAGGAGCTTGCCCATCTTGCAGGCATTTTTTGTTGCAAAACAGGGGATTTTCCATCCACTTACCTCGGCCTTCCTTTATGCATTGGGAAACCGATCAAGCACCTTTGGAACAGAGTCATTGATAGAATTGAAAGAAAGCTAGCCTCCTGGAAGTGTCATTGTCTCTCCGTTGGGGGGTGTTTGAACCTGTTTAAGTCGACCTTTGGGAACATGCCTGTCTATTTTATGTCACTCTTCAAATGTCCTGCTTTGGTGTTAAATAGGTTGGAGAAATTGAGGAGAGACTTCTTTTGGAGGGGGGCGAGCCAGGAAAGGAGATTCCACCTGTTGAAATGGGAAGAGGTTTGCAATCTAATTAAAGATGGAGGTGCGGGTTTAAAGCCTCTGATTGTGTCCAATTCGGCTCTTTTGGGCAAATCGATCTGGCGATTCTCGCGGGAGGAGAGGTGGTGGAAGTTGATTGCAAGGAAGTACAGGGTGCAAGAAGGGGGTTGGTTCGTTAAGAGGTCTTCTGTTTACAGAGCCTCGAGTATATGGAAAGAAATTACAGAAACGGAACATCATGTGTGCAACGGCATATCTTTCAAACTCGGAAATGGAAGGTGAATCTAATTCTGGGTAGATGTTTGGGTGGGCGATAGGTCGCCTGAGGATCTATTCCCGAGGCTGGCTCTCATAGCTAGGAACGCTTTGCTACAGTGGTAGATAATTACACAGTGCGTGGGTCGGAGTTGTGTGGTCTCCATTACTTAGAAGAAATTTAAGAGAAGGCGAAATTATCAAAGTCGCAGGTTTGTTGAAGACAGGTTTATTGGAGATATTAAAGTCTGCCAACCCTAATACGCATGTTGAAGATAGTATCTTCTAGAATAGAGGTCGCTCTGGACAGTTTTCTGTTAAGTCTTCATGTAAAATCATTGTGGATCCTGATTGCAGTGTGCCAAAGTCTACTTTCCAGCACTGGTTCTATGGTGCCCCGCCCCGAGTTGCGGTGTTTGTTTGGCTTGTTGGAAGGAAATTGGTCCTTACGATTGACAATCTTCAAAAAAGAGCCATCGTTCTCCCCAACATTTGTCTTATGTGCATGAAGGGCGAAGAGACGATCGATCATTTGTTCATCCATTGTAGTTTTGCCTTCTCAGTGTGGGGTCATTTCTTGAACCTTGCTCATGTCGCTTGGGTCATGCCTAAGTTAGTGGACTCACTTCTTTGTGCATGGCATGGTGGCGAAGTAGGTGGGGCAGGCAAGCCTCCTTGGAGGCTTATCATCTTAGCTGTGTCTTTTAGGGGATTTAGGGAGCTAGGAATGGGCGTTGTTTTCGGAATATCTCTGAATGTATGGATGTGGTCATTGGTAAAATCAATCGTCTTCTGTCGGAGTGGGCGGGTTAGGTTTTGCCTTCGGGCTGCTGTATTCCTTTTCGTTTTTTGCTGAGTTTGTATTCTTTTCTTGCTTTTTGCGAGTTTTTCAATAAATTGTTGTCATCTTTCAAAAAAAAAAAAAAAAAAATCTGAAAGGAAGAAAAGATGCAGGAGGAAGATCTAGGGGGAGCGATGGATCTGAGGTGGGTGCTTAAAAATTCTGAAGAGGGACCTTATATACAGCCAAATAGCATATTCACAAAGCAGTCCAAATCAACAGGGAAGAGCTGACCATGCAGGCTGCATTTGCCCTGGCCTTTTTGCGTGTATATTGCCTACGCACAGTTTGAGCTTTTGGGGAAACAGAGTCCAAATTGTTTGGGGCTTTTGGACAGCTGGCAAGTATGGATTACTTGAGGATTTTAAAAGGTTTGTTCTTGAATCTTGCTAATGAATTTTAGTGCTGAGATTAGATTTAGCCAATGGCTGGGATTTGAAATGGGTTTGACTTTTTAGAGTTGTGAAGGGGTATATAGGGGTTGTTATGCAAACATACAGACACACCATTATTGAGTTTTTTGGATTTTGGGCATTGCTGCTCAATTTTATTGGTATGATTTGAGTGGTCTCTTCTCTTTTTGCAATGCAAGATTGAATCTTGTACGCTATATTAGTTCTTGAGGTTGCCAGGATTCTTTTTTTAGTTTGGTGGAGATCTGTTTTAGTACTGGATTTTATTCATAATTGCTGGGAATCAAAACACAATTGCTGGAAATCTGTTTCATGGATTCTAAACTAAAACTTTTGTTGAAACCCATCTCCAGTTTCTGGACTGTATGTGCAGGTGCTGGGAATTACACTTAGTATCTCATCCCTGATGCGGGTGGTGGGAATTATACTTAGTATCTCATCCTTGATGAAAATTTCAACATATTCACATTCATGTGCAGAAATTGGTGCAGAAATTGTTTTGGACAAATGACAAATCAATTACCGCTGGAATAATGTTGCAGTTGATTGCATCCTTGTATACCTAGACCAATCTGCATCATTTCGGCTAGAATGAGGTGACATTTTAATCATCTGAGAAGTGAGAAGTGTATGCATGGATACGCGCACATGCTAACATCACATAGAATAATTTTACACAGGTACCCCTAGACAGCAGACTAAATTGCAACATGTCAAACATCATAAAATAATGAATTTGGGACTCTTTCCATGGCTTTCATGGGATGAAGCTGTTGACATCGGTCAAAAGAGAAACTCCTGAGTGATGGGTAATGGTTAGATCTTCAATGTTTTTCCCCCCCTCCATGATGGAGATATTGGACGCCCTAAAAAGCCCTTTGAGGTGCAATGCTGATCAGGTGTGTGTGTGTGGGGGGGGGGGGGGGGGGGGGGGGGGGGGGGGGGGGGGTCTTTTTTTTTTTTTTTTGAGGGGTGTGGTGGTCAGAGGTTGGCATTCAAAGTTCTCATTAATTTGTGAGCTTAAACAATGAAAAGGAGTCCCAAGTAAATAATTTAGAGCAATGCACTCAGGCATATGAAAGGAAGAATATTACTTGAGGGAGGAGGTCACTTGATAGTGTATGTCTCAAGTTGTGAAGGTTACAGTAACAAGCAGTTCTTTCAACTGCAGTGACGTGATTTGCACATGCAAATTTCTGTCTCTAATCTGTATGTATGCAATCTATATTCATATGCATCTTTTCGTTAGAGCTGTAAACGAGCCGAGCGAGCTCAGCCATGTTCGAGCTAGGCTCGACCAATGACCACCTTGGCTCATGTTCTGCTCGGCTTGGCCATCGAGCTGGAATTTCATGTTCGAGCTGGCTCAACCGAGCTTTCAAGCCGAATCGAGCCAGTTTGAGCTGGAGCTTTTTGAGCTGAGGGTCGAGCTTGGAAATATGTATATAGAAGTTTCATATACTGACTGACGCAGTTAGGACGAGGCTGGTCAGATGGGACTGCTGGAGGTTGGACGGTGGCTGGATGGACGAGAGAGAGAGAGAGAGAGAGAGAGAGAGAGAGAGAGAGAGAGAGAGAGAGATATTTCCGGCTGGACTCACCGTCCGGACAAGGGTAGGGGGGCATTCGGGTCATGCAAAGGAATAGGAAGGGATTGGGGTTTTTACTTTTTTACTTTTTTTTAAAAAAATATAATTATATACATTATATTATATTATATATAAAATCGAGCTGAGCCGAATTGAGCGAGGCCCGGCTCGCGTTCGGCTCAAAATTCATTTTGAGCAGGGGAAAAAGGCTCGGCTTGGTTAGCAGTCCTCTTTCGAATCGAGCGAGCTAACCTAGTTGGCTCAACTCGTGTACAGCTCTCCTTTTCGTGAATGTACTTAATAAACTTACGTATGATTTTTCCCATGCATGCACTATGGAATAAGGATGAATTATGTATGCATCCTTACCTGTGAGTGTTTGTATCATGCTTACATACGTGCTGATGAATAGTTCTTATTTCTTTCTTTTCTTTTCCTTTTTTGTATTATCACTTTGATGAAGTGCAAAGATCTGGACTGATCTGTTCATTCTAAATACATGCAGTTGCTTTTTAATTCACATGCTCTCACTATACACTGAACTAAGCCATAAGCAACGCGACTAGGGGCACCTTACTGCCATAGCGTTCCTCTTTTTCCTTTTGAAGATAGCACAATTCTATTGAAAATAATGGTGCTGGGTTATGCCAGGATCTATAGAAGGGTTGTTTGCCTCTTGGCACGACAGTATGCCTATTCCCAACGTTAGAATGGAGATTAGCCTTATTCGCAGATCTGTGGACAATTTGGGAGGAAAGAAACAACCACTGTTTTAGGGATACAAGCGGTTCCCTTATGGCAGCTATATCCAAGGTTTTCATATCTGTGAGGGAATGGAACCCTGATTAGAGTTGGTCTTTGATCTCTTTTCCCCTGTTTTTGCTTCTCTTTTCCTTGTATTCTTTTGCCCCTTGGGGTCTTCTTTAATACATATATATATATATATATATATATATATATATATATATATATATATATATATATATATATATATATATATATATATATATATATATATATTGGAGATTAAGAGGCTATTCCAAGAAAGGCAATCTTGGCTCGTCTTGTAGATTAAGACGCTTGTAAATAGTGCATGGAGTTGCGTGGAGCATTCTAGAGAATGGTACTAGTGTGTAAAGTAGTATAGAGATATCAGGAAGTTTCTAGAGTTCTCAGTCTTGTGGAGAGGGAAGCACAGAATTATCTAGAAGGTTCTTTTCCTGTCCGTGCAACATGGCTTCATCTTAGCCATTCATGTAAAGTAGCTAAAGGGTTCTTGTGTCTATATGAGGAGGGTCCTTGTTTGGGAAGCACCTAAAAGAGTTGTAAGCTTCGGATCTTGCAAGTAATAGAAGCCTTCTTCACTTCCATTCTCTCAGGCATGCTCTTGTATCTTCCAAGTAGCTTGGCTACACTGGGGTGGTAGGCTGACTTGTCCATAAAGGAGTTTATGTACGAATGTTGTACGGTCTAAACTTTGGGAGACATTTAACCCATGACAAATAGCTCTGCTATGACCCTTGAGGAAGACCAAATCTGGCGACTCAGCTTCATTAGTGAACTTTCTATTATTGCTTTCCTTCCAAGTTGGCTACAACCTTGCCATGAGAGCTAGGTGCTACAAGGGAGCTGGGTGCTACAAGGACTTTCTCCTGCCCCCAAAGTGCACACCGTCCCATGCTTCTAGAGGAGCTGTTGTCAAAGGCAGCATTACCCTAGTGAGGCCAATGAGCTGTAAAAATCTCCAACATACATCTACCCTTATACCGTCCCTTCATATCTGAAATGGACAAAAATGTTTTCTGTAATGGCCTTCATCAACATTCTGATTGTTTCAAGATGGATTCCCATCAAGGAGAGTTGTTCCATGCACAAGTTCTCCAACACGGAAATGAATTTGGCATAACGGCTTGTTTTTTAAGCACCATCTCAACTGATTTTGGAAGCTTCTGTTGTCATAGCTACTTGAATGGCTATTTAGATCTCTTCGCTGTGAAATTATATTGAATTTATGTGAACTAGACCAGTAAACATACCCATCCCTTGTCTAGAATTTGAGGTGTGGGCCTTGATCTAACATAGACGTACCTTGTACAAGAACTTTGAGGTATGGGACCTTGATTTAGAAACTTTCTATTCCTTTTTTGCAGATAGCATGCAGAGACTACCCTCATTCGCGGCACCTGTGCTCAAAATTTCCTTTCAGTTCCACACCACATGAGAAGTATTGCGACCTGGTAAGATCCTCTGCTTGAAATTGTGGTGTTTAAAACTGTGTGCATCTTACTTAATACAGGCCATTTCAGATGTGCCTCAAAAGGGTTGGCCACGGTTCATATATGTAATGATGTTAAGGCTGAGAGCTTCAGTCATCACCCCATCTTTGAAGCAGAGCAGAAAAGCGGTACAGTAGTGCTTGACTCACATTAAGGCATAGTGGGACCCACATTGAGCGGGCGTTCGGTTTCCAGTTTGGGCCCCAAATCACAAGTGAGACGTGTAAGGGAAAGTCCTGAGCATATTTCACTTGCATTTTGGCACTGGTGAATCAAAACATAGCCTCAAATACCAGCTTTTGCTTAATTTCTTTCCTTTTTTTTCTTTAGTTTATGTTCTATCATGATCAGTTGGTTGATTGGTTTTTACTTGGTAAAATGCAGTGCCACTGTTATGTTTGTGACGTACGGTCCCCGTGTATCTACTGGGGCACTGGCATTTCCAGTACTGACCACTGCCATTCCACCGATAAAGAGGAAATATGGAGACTTGAAAGGAAGCGTTTCAAGCAAGGCAACATTGAAGCACCGCCTGTACAAAAGCTTCCCGATACTACCTTATCAATAACGCCCTCCTGGCACAACCGAGAACCGACACTCCCATTACCCCAATCCCGTAATGTTGGCCCTATTCCATTGCAATCCTCAGTCTCAAAACCAACCCAGCTTCGTGCTTGCTCTACCAGTTTTGGCCCACCGAATATCATAAGTCATAGACACAGTCAGCACTCAAGGCCCATGCATGGAAGACACAGATTAGCTCCATATCCGAACAGATCACAACCGTTAATGCCAGGGACACATGCTATCAGTAGGGATAGAGGTAGTAACTTGGGCCCGCAATTTAGCCATCAGCATCTGAAATTCAAAAGGGTAGAACCTGCCAGAGGTGCTTTTTCAACAGTAAACCGGTCTGGGTATGGTGCATCAAACAGCAATCGTGTGTACACTGCAACACAGCCAAGGATTCAAACTCCACAAGTAGTAGCAGGGGAGGATGTCCGCCAGAGAAGGTGGCAGGACCTCCTTGCCAGCATTGATTCAGAACTGAGTACATTTGAGGACTCCTCTCACCCAAACAGCGACAGCAGCTTTGGAGATTTCCACTTACATACCGTCCCTCCACAACCCCAAGCCTATGGTGGTCAATCGGATATGGATCCAAACCTGTATCAGTTTGGGAATCCTGCACCCAGTGGGACCCATTCAAGCCCATTAGACTTTGACTATAACTGGACCCCACAGCTTCCCCTTGTGGCAGACCCCACTTCTCCAAGCGTGCAGCCATCTGAGCCACCAGCTGTCACACAGACTGCTCACGTGCATCTCGAGAGCACCACTGGATCCTCAGAATTTCATCCGGAGAGCTGGTATCCTTTGGAACACCAGCCGGGTCCAGAGGCTCCAATGGATCCTCTGGCGTTTGGCCTGCCGCAGACCATGGCGGACGACCTGCTGTATGAATACGAGGAGTACATGGGCCATTTAGGGCATGTGACTTGAAAAAAATAAAATCTGACCTGCCCTTTGATCAGGTGCAGTCCAGTGTCTCTCTAGTGTTGGTGTTTCGAAAATGCATAAAGGCTTTTGGTTGGGTGTCAGCCTTTTGTTGGGAAAAGCCTTTGTAAGTGATGTACATACAGGTTTAGAAAGCTGTGATTTCATCTAGTCTCTGGTTACAAGGTTTTGGGTTTTCAATAATTGTACAATTTGGAAAATTTTGTGGTGATTATACTTATATATCCCGAATACTATCGAAGTGTGCCAAATGTCACTGTCCGATTTGAACCTGTGACCATTGTGATTTTTTGCAGTATGGTCTGGTCCATCCTTGGCAGTGCCCAGTTAATGTATGGTGCAGATCTTGATTGGTGCTTGATAATTAATAAGTGGTGAAGGTTTTCTATTTTTGTAAGTGGGCATCTATTGGAAGTCCACGAGAATGGAAAATTCTAGCTGTGGAACAACCAGGCTTTTCTAGATTGAATGTGGACTGTTTTTGTATTTTCTTTCTCAACTGTAGGATTGTAGAATAGCTTGGATCAAGCCATGGACAATGGATCCAAGTTTTGGTGTTGTATTTCGGCAGTTTTGGTTGCTATTCTGGGAAAATGGAAGGTGCAAAGCATGCGTAGGGTAGTTGACATTTTGTAGTTGGCATTAGCAAAATGCTGGATGGTGAAGAATGTTTGTGTTTGATTTGGTCTTGATCATTAAAAAAAAATTCAGAACCCTAAAAAAGGGCGAAACCAGCTATATCTATGTGCGTGTGTTTATATATTGTATATAAAATATAAATAAGGTTAAATTAAAAATCTTTAGTAAAAGATTTATGATTTTTTTTCTATATCCATGAGCAGTAATGTGTGAAAGGAATCAAGCTGTGGGCTAATATTATTCTTTGCCACACTTAAAAATCCTTTCTTTTCAAGTAATTCCTATTTATGTGTTGAAGTAATCAAGTTATTGCTTAATATAATTCTTTACCACTCTTAAATTCTTTCTTTTCAAGTAATTTCTATATAAATTGATATGTACTAAAATGACTACCTGCGCAGTTCTATGAAATTGGCACCGCCAGAAATCTCTCTAGCAAGGAATTTATTTCTGTTCTTTCAGAATGGAGTTTTAAACATAGAGTGAATTTTACATTTTTTTTAATATTTATTTTTATTTCTTATTTAAAGTATGAAATTTAAAATGGAGTTTCACCATGGTGGTTTGGATATATGCAAATTAAATTAGAAAAAAAAAAACCCTCGAAGTTCCCCAGTTGAGCTCCAAGTCTCAAATTGATCAAATCTACATTCAATCCGTGCTAATGCCCTATGCTAGATGGTAGCCCTAACTACCATAGGTTTTTATTGAGCTTTATTTTATAGTTTTGGATTGCGGAATGTCTCCAATCCTGAATTTGAGCGATTTGTGATTGAATTGCTTTCATTTTATACTTTAATTGTTTATAGTTCAGCTATTCATCATAGCATATCTGCATCAATTTTGGATTTGTTCTAAAGTTTATGCTCTAATGGTAATATACCATGCAATAAGGAGTTGTTGGAATTCCTAAATCCACTCATCTCCTATGTCATGTAATGAGAGGAAGTGGGTTGCGTGTGAATCCAGGCACCGGTTTTAGGATTGGTTCTAAAAATCAGGAAGATCCAAAACTCAGGCCGAAACATCAACAAAATAGTGGGAGTAGAAATGTCCACTGTTGAAACATTTTCAGAGTTGAGTATGATGTTTACATGCCATCCAAACCGTTCATAGAGTTATTACCAATCAGATAAACAATAGGAACAAATATCATACTGATGCAAAACTTCTGTCAACCCCAGGCTTTCAATCCCCACTCTTTCATGTGTTATGTCCCACGTGTGGTTTGGATTTGCCTGATTTTTATAATCCTGCCCTATTGAGGTCCTACAAAACAGATGGACGGAGTGGATTTGTAAATGGAGGTGGTAATTATTATCATTTATCATTTACCTGCCCTATTGAGGTCCTACAAAACAGATGGACGAATGTGTATTTCCTCCGTGTAAACAGCCTTTCAAACGGATTGACATACATTCCTGGGCTCCACTGTGATGTCTGTGATATATCCATGCCGTCCATCCATTTTACCATAACATTTTAGGGCATCAGCCCAAAAAATAGGCAGATCCGAAGCTCAAGTGGCCCACACCATAAGGAAATCGTGGTTGTAAAAAGTTTTTAACGGTAGAAGTTCAACCCACTGATTCGTGTGGTGTGGTCTACTTGAGCTTTGGATCTCGCAGGCCCCACATAAAAAGTAATCTATCGTTCGCTTTGAAAAATGAGCACGGATTGCATCCTACCCCTGCCCGGCTCCGAGTGGCCACCGTGATGTATGGATTTTATCCACGCCATCCATTCATTTCGACGCGGAATTTTATGGAATAACGACAAAATTTAGGAAGATCCAAGGCTCAAATGGACCACACCACTATGATGTTTATTTGACATTTAACCTATTCATAAAGTTACATGGATGAAGAGAAAACAAAAATATCAGTGAATCACCTCATCATGAAGATCAAAAGCTAAAAGTTCAGGTTATTCCAGTCATCATGTGGGCCATACCTAACTTGGAAGGTTTTGAGCCGGTGATTGCCAGATGACATGAAACTGTTGGATGGTTAGATGTCATCCACACGCCACATGCACCCCATAATCAGTCGACTCCACACTAATGGTGGTGGAGCCCACTCTATGTGATTAATACCAGCCATCAGTTTTATTCACTGAATTCAAACCGTTAACTACATTTTTTCCTTCAATTTCTCCTTGTTCCAATTAAACTTAATTTTAAAAAACTTCAAAATCAAAAGCATCAAACAACAGATGAACGGTTCCGATTGCTTCTTTACACTCACGTGTGTACAATAAATAGACGGTTCTACCACACTCGAGTTCTCCCGACTCTACCGTACGAAATCGTGTGGTGCATCATGCCATGTTTTCTCCAGAAAGCACCGCCCACCGGATGCGGGTTAGATACTGACGGCTTCAATGGCTATCTTGCTACTGAAGTGACGTCACCAAGTTATGTGGGCCCACCATGATGTATGTGTTGTATCCACACCGTCCATTCATTTGGAGAGATCATTTTAAGGCGATCCAAATAATGAGGCATATCCAAAGCTCAAGTGGACCCCTCCATAGTAAAGAGTGGGGAAAGTGAGGCTCACCGTTGAAACCTTCCTAGGCCCACCATGATGTTTATCTGAGATCTAACCTGCTCATAAGTTCACAAAGACATGGACGAAGGGAAAACACAAATATCAGCTTGATCGAAAACTTTAGTGGCTCCCAAGAAGTTTTTAATGGTAGGCTTTCAATCCTCACTGTTTTCTGTGGTTGTGTCCACTTGAGCTTTGCATCTGCCTCATTCTTTGGATCATGGCCTAAAATTATCTCTCCAAATGGATTAACGGTGTGGATACAATACATTCATCATGGTGGGCCCCACAGAACTTGGTGACGTCACTTCAGTAGTGAGATATCTACTGAAGCTGCCAGTAGCTAATCCGCGTCCCGCCCAAAATCAGACCCAACGTTACAGTTCGCAACGATCGAATTGGATGGCTGCTCTTCTGCTCTTTCCGTCTGTATCCAGCGCTGGTGCTGCTTCTTCCTCTCCTACCCTCCTCTTCCACAAAAATCCCCACCATATCCCTTCCCTTCTCTCTCTCAAACCCTCCAAGAGAAAAATCTCTAAAACCAGATCCCTCTCCATCTCATTCGCTCTCACCGAATCGGGTTCTCCCAAATACCTCGATCAGGAAGAGACTCTCCCTCTTCTCCAAGAACTCGCCGTAAGCATCTTCTCTACATTCCAAGCCCCTTTCTAGGGTTAGGGTTTCGTCCTTTGTTCCTCTATCAAAGGCGGCGAGGTTTCCCTTTTTTGCAGGATAGCTTCCGTCTCCCCTCGGATTACTTCGCGAAGCTCCCTCGTGACCTTCGGATCGATGTGAGAGATTTACTTCTTATCTTACGTTTCGTAAGTGATGTTGATTTCTCGTGCTTGACTGACGGGCGTTTTCTTGGGAATTGGCGAAGCTGAATGATGCGGCTTTTGATCTCTCGAACGGGCCTGTGGTCGATGAGGTTAGCTTCTTTATCACGTTTTGAAGAGAGTATTATGGTTAGGGTTTTGATAACGAAATACCGAGGTCAGGGTTAGAGCTACTTGAAGAATGTCTGTTTGAAGAATCCCTTAAAAAAATTGCCTGCTTGAAGAGATTTTCATACGAATTTCGAAGTTTCTTGATGTTTTTAGAATAGGATCATTGTAATTCTGATCAAAATGTACAAAATAAAAAAAAGAAAATCCTGTTGGCAAGAAAGAACATTATGTTTTATGAATGATCTAATGTGGCATTTGCTACTGTATAATGGTGCTGATTCCCTTGCATCAGATAAGGCAATCCCCTTTTGGATATGCTTTGCCTGTAGACTAAGTCATTTCCCCAGACATTCCTAATTGGAGAAATGGGTGTCTGCTCGATGTACATGGACTGTTGCATGTATTTTCTGTGATGATTCATCTGCAACCTATTGATAGGATCACCCAATTAGAGTGCCTGTTTTGGCCATGGGTATTCCAAGTTGGGGGCACAGTTACCCAGAGGTTCAGATCAATCAAGGGGCCCCCATCTATCCACCACAAGTGCATGTGACCTATATTACCAGTAAGTGTGCAATTGGATAATTCCTGTTGCCTTTTAACAGAAAGCAGAGAACATTATTTTTTATGGTATGCAGGAAGAAGCGGTGTCCATAGAGCTGTCTTATGGGACATGGTTCGAAAGATCATCCAGAACTGACGCCACTCAGTTCTGGTGGGCGTCTTAATGACTCACCATGCAACTCAAGCTCCGAAACTAGACTGAGTAGGGATTAGCTTGGGCAAGTTGTACCATCAGTCACCATACGAGTTACACTCCGGAATATGCCAATAGGCTTCCAATGCCCAGCCTGTATTCGTCTTATTCTTCAAGCTCATCAAAATGTTTGTTGGCCGTGAGCTTACAAGAGACAGTGGGACATTAGATATTTTTCCTATCTTATTGCCAACAATGGCACGTCTACTCTAAATTGATGGATGTTTTCGTCGGCTTTGTCAAAAGTAAAGGAAGATATCCCTAGCTCCTCTCCAGTTAGTAATTGTGTTGTATCATGCTAAAAGCGAGTGATTAGTGTCCTGTTTTGGCATCAGAAAATGTACTTGATCATTCATATAAAACTCTTATCATCATCTTAGCCTCTCTGTCAACGAACAGTCATATAAAATTAACAAGAAAAAAAAAATACATTACCCTTTTTTTTTAAGATTTGCATACACAATATACTATGCAATATTAAAAAAGATTGCATTAAATATGGGTTGAGCCCCCTGCTCCGGCAGGTCAAGACATATGGGTCTCTATGAAGGTTGCCTGGCTCATGGGTTGCTTTGGTACGCTACAGGATCTGCTGCAAGGTATGCTACTTCCTCAAATATGTGGTACACTAGTGGTAGGATCATGTGCATCACTCTAATGCATACATTGTGTATGCAATATAGTTTTATATATGAATTCATATTGCAATTTATATACGGAACAATGAATGTTATTATTATAGGCCCGGGATGCTTAGTGTTATAAGATAACTAAACAAATAAAAGTGTAAACGATAAATCTCTACATTGTACATAACTAAATATGAATTTGCATTAACTTAATCAATGGTAAGAAGGAAGAGATAATTTTGGGTCACTAAAAACAGCGATTTGGACCACGAATGACCCGTAATCTGGAACGCTGATCCGGAATGGAAAACATGGATGGTTTCATATTTTAGTCCTTTCAAAAAATAAATATTGATGTTTAGTCCCAGATTACTCGCCGAAAATGAAGATTTTTTTTTTATGAAGGGCCAAAAATGAAAAATTTTTACGATACGTTTATATTAAACCCATAATTGTATTGCTTTTGGTCTTTATTATGCATTAAATAACATACATTACCTTAATGCTGTAATAAATAACATACATTACCTTAATGCTGCAAAAAAGTAAGGGAAAAAAAAAGGAAAGAAGAAAAAAGAAGGCGACCTTCTGTAATGTCTTAACCTCATTAGAGGTACCTGTTGTACATTTCCACACATTTTTTTCCTCAGTTACGGATTGGTAATTGAATTGATGAAGTTTAACTCAAGTAACTTTGAATTATCATTTCCAGTGTGGTCAAGAGCTAGGAGAAATGCTCTTGAATCTATCCCAAGCATGGGAGCTAGCGGATACGTCAACTTCCTATAGTATAGCAAGCAAGCTCCCCTCCTTACAAGGATCATTGACAGACAATGCCAAATCAGGCAAGAATCAAGATTCAAAACGTGCAAATGTTTTTATTGTAATTATTTTCGCATATGCATTTTTTATTTTTGCACCTTCACCTTCATTTTCTTTGCTTGTTGTAGCTTTTGGGAAACGCTTGGTATCTGCTGGAAGGAGATTTGAAGCCATGGGACAATATGGTCAAGGCGAGCTACAGAGGGTACTATTTGATGATTCTAAAAGTTAAAACATTTTCCTTAAATTCGTGGAATTTATATTAAGATGAACAACTCCTTGTGTGAAACTGTCAAAGAAATTGTTGTCCTTCATAAATTTTCTTTTGGGGTAACCAGAATTTTATTAAACAGAAAAGGAAGAGCACAGACAGAGAGGATGATGGCATCATCCTGAAATATACAAAGAAGAAGAAATGCCCCAAGAATGCCCAGAAAAAAATTGACATGCCTCAAAGCAATGTCCTCATGCAATATGGTACTATTGAATAAATGGGACAATATGGTCAAGGCGAGCTACAGAGGGAAAGGAAGAGCACAGACAAAGAGGATGATGGCATCATCCTCAAACATACAAAGAAGAAGAATTGCCCCAAGAATCCCCAGAAAAAAAATTGGCATGCCTCAAAGAAAAGTCCTCATGCAATCTAGACCAACCTATGAGTAGCCTGCTTGTTTGCCACGTTATTGACTTCATTAACTAGAATCATCCTGTCAAGGTTGTGTTCTGTGAAAAAGACATCTCTAGTTGGATGTGAGCAGTGTGACAAACAGCTCAAAACTTTCCAGACTCACCCAGTGCTGGAAATTTAGACCATTATTGTATACTTCCCATGAAATTAATGGATCAAGTGTCACGCCCCGAAATTCGTAACCCGAGTACAACGACCCAAAGCCCAAATTCCAGGGTGTGAATGTAAAATTCGAGCATAGATTCCTTGAGATTCCATTCCACACATCGCATAACTAAAATAAATCCCAAATATAAAGTTTCTTTTCCACCAATATCTTATTACATTGAATTTTACAAGATAAAATAGATCAACTACAGTTGGCGTTTGAGTAACACGTGACCATCTGAATACTCTGCTCTATCTACGTCTTTCCCTTCCTGAAAACCTGCAAGAACTGTGGTGATTTTGGTGAGCTAAAAGCCCAGTGAGGTCATTTCCATCACAGGTAATATTCCAGTGGACGTGAATCATCAACAGATAGAAGTGTATGAAATATACGAGGATAAGGTTATGATTGATACACTTTATGATTTATTATCAATAGAACATGATTATCATGATGTCATGATACGTGTGAGAGCAAAACGCGTCTAGGAACTCGCTGCCACTGAACATTAGGAACCTGTCGCAAATCAACCATGCTCATCTAACCGGTACAGCGAGGCGGCAAATCAACCATGCACGCCAGTGGGCAAATCAACCATGCTCAATAAGTGAAACGACCAGAACTCGCTGCCACTAAACATTAGGAACCTGTCGCAAATCAACCATGATCACCTAACCGGTACAGCGAGGCGGCAAATCAACCATGCACGCCAGGAGTCAAATCAACCATGCTCCTGCTCTGTCGCAGTGTATAAATGTATGGACATGTCATGAGTTTATGGAAGCAGTCATCAAGCACATAATGCAATTCAACATTCAATCATACTATGCATGCATTATCTTTATTCAGGTAATTTCTCTTCTAACCCTAGTTTGTTATAAATCATGGGAAAATATATCAGAAGGATGACGTATAAGCTTTCAGCGTTTGACGATTAACTAATATTATTCTCAAGGTGATGTTTTGTACGTAATCTAAACCTAAATTTAGTCTAAAATTTTGATGTGTGACTAGAAAAGAAGATTTGAGAAAATAGAATCAACAAGGAGGAATGATGGAGAGATGGAATTTAAAATAAATTCAAGAGATAGATCCCTTCCTTAGGATCCATACCATGCACAAATAGACGATCCTAAGCCTGGTTAGAAAGATATTGAGAGATAGATCTATCCCTTAGATCTATGATAGAGAAAAATAAGTGTAGGGAATGAAGTATCAACCAGAAACTTTCTGAGATGAATCACTCACATGGTAGGTCCTAAGCCCAAATCGAGTCGGAGTCGGCTCACTGAGTCGACTCGGTTGGCGATCCTTCCTCTTGTTTCTTTTTTTTTCTCCTTTCCTTCTTCTTTATTCTTTCTTCTTTCTTCTTCTTCCTTGCTGGAGAATTCTTCCAGCAATAGGGACAGCAACAGTGGGTGGGTACCCCACTGATGAGAAGCCACACTGGCTGCCCTCTCTCTCCTCTCTCTATCCAACGACTCTCTCTCTCTCTCTCTCTCTCTCTCTTCTTCTTCTTCTTCTTCTTCTTCTTCTTTTTCCTTCTTCCTTTCTTTCTCTTTCTTCTTTTCTTCTTCTTCTTGACTGGGATGCTGCCCCAACAAGAGCAGCAACGTGGAGCTGCTCTCTCACTCTCTCTCTCTACCCTCACACTCCCTCTCTCTATCCGAACGGCTCTCTCTCCCTAACGGATCGCTCTCTCTCTCACTCTCTCTGACGTTTTCTGAAGAGAGAAAGGGATAAGGATAGCTTTTATAGCCAAGCACAGCGAAAACACGATCGCATGTGCAACCGGTTTGGCTTCCGATTCCGAGAGGGACTTGAACTCCACTTTCTTGCAACCTATGCCACATGGGAAGCGTTGAAAGGGTATGTGGGGTCCACACGACTCTAGTGTAGCCGATCTTGGATGTCCATGCAAGGTACGGACTTGGACCTTGCCAAATCTTGGGTTTAAACGGTGAGTTGAAGAGAGCTTGTTGCTCGGTTGTTGGAAAGGAAACTTACGAGAACTGTTTTCGCTGACGAGAAACATCAGATGGACGGTTTGGATTTTTGATGTGGGGTCCACAGATGGATGACATGGAACGTGCACAGCGGCAGCGCTGCTCGCTGTCGCAATGCATTCGAGAAGAAGACGGAAACCGTCTCCTTATTACGCGGTCAACGCGGGTTGATCGGACGTGCGACGTGCACGCTGTGCACGTGGGTCCCACCATGATGTATGTGACAAATCTACTCCGCTCATCAGGTAGGCCATGGAGTTTTAGGGTGTGACACAAAAAATGAAGCAGATCCGAGTCTTGGGTGGGCCACTCTTCACAAAAACGTGCAACGTGAAAGCCTATCCACGTTCCCTGTTTCTTTCACATACCATGTTATAACATGGACAATGCCAAGTTTGCCCTTTTCTTTAGTTTTGACTTCAACCATCCATAACGATCTCGTTTACCATCAGTTTTAGGTAAAACTTCACCAAGGCCTGTCATTTTTCGCGTTCTTTCTACAGGTTAATTTTGGGCCTTGATCTCTTACAGATAATCAAGATGCTTTTTTAGTGGTTCATCACACTCCATGATCCAAAATGACATTTGTACACGTCCAATAGAAAATTTGACCAATAGCCTTTGTACTAATCCAATGATCTTTGAAATGATCGATTCAATTTGTTATTTGGATTGCCCATTTGGCGGATACAATTTTGATGGATGGTCATATGAAAGGCTAATTTTTTTTTAATTAAACGGTTATGATCTTAAGCCCAAATAGGAGTTATTGTACGGTTGGTTTCTTTAATAGATACTCGTAACATGGTTTTTGGGCAACCTTTTGGGAAGGCACATACATGGTCAGACTTTGGTGACTTGTCTACTCATTAACTTTCATCATTTCACAATTTTAACAATAGGTTAAGCATAACTACGTATGATAAACAAGATGAACGGATCAGAATGTTAAATTGATTTGTGTATGAGCGGCTATGGAGATCAAGGGGTTTAGTTTACTATGATCGGCTTGTTCAAAATCGAGGTGGAGGGTTAGATATTCCTACCTAGCAATGATAGATCATTCTAACTGTTCGTCTATTGACTTAACTAAGTACCCTAAGTTTTTAAAGTCTTAAAAGTGTCAGAATACGTATAAAAGTGTGACGTGTGTGTATGCGTATGAACGACGCGGCCTAAAATTTAAATTCTAACGTGTGAACTATAACACTCGTGTACCTACTCGTGTACTAAATTTTCGGGGTATTACATTAGAACGCAAAAAATGACAGGCCTTGGTGAAGTTTCACCTAAAACTGATGGTAAACAAGATCGTTATGGACGGTTGAAGTTAAAACTTAAAAAAAGGGCAAACTTGGCATTGTCCATGTTATAACATGGTAAGTAAAAGAAACAGGGAACGTGGATAGGCTTTCACGTTGCACGTTTTTGTGAAGAGTGGCCCACCCAAGACTCGGATCTGCCTCATTTTTTGTGCCACACCCTAAAACTCCGTGGCCTACCTGATGAGCGGAGTAGATTTGTCACATAAATCATGGTGGGACCCAAAAAATGAGGCACGTCGGATCAACCCGCGTTGACCGCGTAATAAGGAGACGGTTTCCGTCTTCTTCTCGAATGCATTGCGACAGCGAGCAGCGCTGCCGCTGTGCACGTTCCATGTCATCCATCTGTGGACCCCACATCAAAAATCCAAACCGTCCATCTGATGTTTCTCGTCAGCGAAAACAGCCCTCGTGAGTTTCCTTTCCAACAACCTAGCAACAAGCTCTCTTCAACTCACCGTTTAAACCCAAGATTTGGCAAGATCCAAGTTCGTACCTTGCATGGACATCCAAGATCGGCTACACTAGAGTCGTGTGGACCCCGCATATCCTTTCAACGCTTCCCATGTGGCATAGGTTGCAAGAAAGTGGAGTTCAAGTCCCTCTCGGAATCGGAAGCCAAACCGGTTGCACATGCGATTGTGTTTTCGCCGTGCTCGGCTATAAAGGCCATCCTCATCCCTTTCTCTCTTCAGAAAACGTCAGAGAGAGTGAGAGAGAGAGAGAGCGATCTGTTAGGGAGAGAGAGCCGTTCAGATAGAGTGAGGGTAGAGTGAGAGAGCAGTTCCACGTTGCTGCTCTTGCTGGGGCAGCATCCCAGTCAAGAAGAAGAAGAAAAGAAGAAAGAGAAAGAAAGGAAGAAGGAAAAAGAAGAAGGAGAGAGAGAGAGAGAGAGAGAGAGAGAGAGAGTCGTTGGATAGAGAGAGGGCAGCCGTGTGGCTTCTCATCAGTGGGGTACCCACCCACTGTTGCTGTCCCTATTGCTGGAAGAATTCTCCAGCAAGGAAGAAGAAGAAAAAAAGAAAGAATAAAGAAGAAGGAAAGGAGAAAAAAAAGAAACAAGAGGAAGGATCGCCAACCGAGTCGACTCAGTGAGCCGACTCCGACTCGATTTGGGCTTAGGACCTACCATGTGAGTGATTCATCTCAGAAAGTTTCTGGTTGATACTTCATTCCCTACACTTATTTTTCTCTATCATAGATCTTAGGGATAGATCTATCTCTCAATATCTTTCTAACTAGGCTTAGGATCGCGTATTTGTGCATGGTATGGATCCTAAGGAAGGGATCTATCTCTTGAATTTATTTTAAATTCCATCTCTCAATCATTCCTCCTTGTTGATTCTATTTTCTCAAATCTTCTTTTCTAGTCACACATCAAAATTTTAGACTAACTTAATTTAGGTTTAGATTACGTACAAGACATCACCTTGAGAATAATATTAGTTAATCGTTAAACGCTGAAAGCTTATACGTCATCCTTTTGATATATTTTCTCATGATTTATAACAAACTAGGGTTAGAAGAGAAATTACCTGAATAAAGATAATGCATGCATAGTATGATTGAATGTTGAATTGCATTATGTACTTGATGAATGCTTCCATAAACTCATGACATGTCCATACATTTATACACTGCGACAGAGCAGGAGCATGGTTGATTTGACTTCTGGCATGCATGGTTGATTTGCCGCCTCGCTGTACCGGTTAGGTGAACATGGTTGATTTGCGACAGGTTCCTAATGTTCAGTGGCAACGAGTTCTGGTCGTTTCACTTATTGAGCATGGTTGATTTGCTCGGTTGGATCAGTGGTGCATGGCTGATTTACCCACTGGCGTGCATGGTTGATTTGCCGCCTCGCTGTACCGGTTAGGTGAGTATGGTTGATTTGCGACAGGTTCCTAATGTTCAGTGGCAGCGAGTTTCTAGACGCGTATTACTCTCACACGTATCATGACATCATGATAATCATGTTCTATTGTTAATAAATCATAAAGTGTCTCAATCATAACCTTATCCTCGTATATTTCATACAATTCTATCTGTTGATGATTCACGTCCTATCTTTTATTAACTGGAATATTACCTGTGATGGAAATGACCTCACTGGGCTTTTAGCTTACCAAAATCACTACAGTTCTTGCAGGTTTTCAGGAAGGGAAAGACGTAGACAGAGTAGAGTATTCAGATGGTCACGTTTTACTCAAACGCCAACTGTAGTTGATCTATTTTATCTTGTAAAATTCAATGTAATAAGATATTAGTGGAAAAGAAACTTTATATTTGGGATTTATTTTAGTTATGCGATGTGTGGAATGGAATCTCAAGGAATCTATGCTCGAATTTTATATTCACACCCTGGAATTCGGGCTTTGGGTCGTTGTACTCGGGTTACGAATTTCGGGGCGTGACATCAAGAGTCATCCAGGTTGGAGGCATTCCTAGCTCCTGGAATAAGAACAACCAATGAGGCGGCAGCATTTTCTTGTCTTAGTAATCCATCAGACACATAAATTCAGCAGCGAATGCGAGCTTGCTTTCTTGCGATGCCATTTGAAAGGTCATAGACTGCATGTGTTTTTCTGAGTACTGTTTTTGTTTATTTTCTGCCTTCACTGCTAACTGTCCTTTTGTGCTTCAAGAACTTGAACAGCGTCAATATTATGTGTGAGACACCTTTTAACTTAAAAGATCAGTGTCAATACTCTACCATCAGGTAGATGTTGTTGAGGTGCCTGTGTCTTTCGCGGTTTATGTAGCATTTTTTCAACTATTTTCTTCATAACTTTTGGTTGCACCACTGAAAGGGGTTGAGCCCTGTTGCTCTATTCGATGGTTCTCTCTGTCGCGGTTGTGAGATTGCAGGTTCCATCCCAGCTTCAGAAAAGAATGAGACAAAATAAAATCTTCATGTAAAATATTGCTTGATAAACATATTCTGTACTTCATACCAATGATATATCTGATGGATTTGTGATTTCTATTGCAGATTGCCAAAGCAATGGTTAAGACTGGAAAGCTGCTATCTGCAAGTCCCATAACCCCAACTGATGAAAAACCCAAACAGGAAGCTAGGATGCTGAAGGTAATTAATTCTCTTTCATTGATTGGGACAGATATTATATTTTGGGCCATTACAGATTCAAGAAACAGATATTTTCACCATTTGCAGTTTGGAGAATTACAGGTCGAGTTGACAGCGGAGAAAGCAAACATTGGAGCCGCGATCGGTTTTGTTTTTGGGTAACTTTCACCCTGTTACAGCTATCGAGTCTTTTGTACTGTAATGTGGTAGTAAGATTTTGCTGAACTATCTGCTTGAATTTCAATTCAAGGGTTCTCTCCTGGCAACTAAGTCAAGGAATTCAAAGCATACCGGAGAGCTCGTTGCAGTATGCAAATGACAATGCTTTGCTATTAGCAAAGGTACTTCTAAACAGAAAACTTCATTCCTGTTTATTTTAAGGGCCCTGCTCCAATGTCAGTACCACCTTAAGCTTATGATGGTACCAGGAAGATGTGGGGTCCACAGGATGCATGCAGACCATCCAACCTGTCCATCAGACATGTCACCTCAGATTACCCCCAGATGGTAGAAATCAGCCTGATCCATCACTCAGGTGGGCCAAAACACAAGGAACAATTTGTCTTAGGATGCCCACCCTTGAAATGCATGAGAGCCAACTTAAATTGTAAAACACCCTGAGTTTTGGCCTAACCCTTCTTCATCTATGCCAGATGAAGGGTCCAAACGGCTGATATTGCATATACACAACATGGTGGGTGATCCCTCCCAGCTTGTACCCCACGATGTGGTCCACCTGATTCATGGATCAGCCCTATTTTTTAGGCTTTGGGGTTAACACGGGATGATATATCTGATGGATGGGTTGGATTTCATTCATGCATCATGTGGACCTCACATCTGCTCTGTACAGTGTAGCTTATGGTGGCACCTATACCACTGGCCTTATTTTAAAATGGTGATACCTGATTCCAGTTTGTCATTTGGTCCTGCTGATGCTTGCATCTAAATGCAGTCCTTAAGGGGTGCTCTGCTTGCGGCTGTCTATTCATCGACTGTCATATCTGGGTTTACTACCGTGGGACTTCTCTTGCTAGGGAGACAACTGAGCTCTGAGGGTAAGTCAAAGGAGCAATGAACTTAAAACAGCATTTGTTCTTTCTGCTTATGTGTAAGCATATTAGTTTATTCATTTGTATATGGAAAAATCAAGCCCTTGAACATAAAACCTGATGGTGGAGGGAGGGAAAATGAATGTACCATAATCATTCAGATAAATAAATAAAATTGTCTAACTGTAGATGGTGCCCTTCATTCACCAAAATACAGGGAGAGAGAAATGCAAAGTGCATTCACTCGGGTGCTCTTTGCGAAGTGTGCTTGCCTGGCATGTGGAAACGAGGCAGAAGTGTGATATTGTAGCTGTTCATCAGGCCGTCTCCATCATGTTGATGCATGTCTCAAAAAATCAGCTGATCTGGTCATATTGGGTGAGCTACAATAGTACATTGAATTTGAATCCTGGTCAATTTCTCTTAGAGTGTGTTTTGTCACATCAGATACTGCGAAATTTCATGATTCATCAGTCTAATGTGGTGAAAAAATTCATGGTATTTCATGAAATTTCACACAACCAAATGCACCCATAACCACTCATTTGTTTTGTATGAATGTGGCCCACTGATGATCGTATATGGAACCGACACAGTTCAGGATTGCCAGAGTGGCTCCAACATTGCAGACATGCCTCATTCCCACGTGGGGGTAAGGGCACTGAAGCAAGTGCACCTGCCATTTCTCATGTAGAGAAATGGTGTGTATGAGGCTCGTGGTTTGCAATCTGATGGCTGGGGTGATTTGTTCAGTAACGTGATTTACAGGGTGTGATCATTATTGATAATAAATTGCGAGGCTCACCAGGAAAGGGGAAAAAATCAATCAACAGTTTGGATCACGGGATTATAAACCCATCATATCCAATCTCAAAACCAAATAGGGCACTAACATGAATTCTAATGGGCCCCGCATTTCAGGACACAGTGGAATCATTGGTCTGTTTGGATTGTGGGAAAAGAAAAGGATTTTCTGGGAGTGCATGAGGTGCAGACACAACCTCACTCAAGATGGTGCGGCCCTTACTGCAAGGCCCTCCTTGATGCATGCATGTTTAGCCAGATTATTTTAGGGCATGAGCCCAAAAAATGAAACAAATCACAATCTCAGGTTGTCCATACCATAGGAAACAGCAGTGATTGACCATTAAAAACTGTGGGCCGCAAAAGTTTTGGATCAAGCTTATATTTCTTTTATTCCTTTCATCCAGGATTGTGGATGGCAAGTAAACGTTACAGGAACATTAAGGTGGGCCCTAGGAAGCTTTCAGTGGTGGAGCATTCAATCACCACTGATTCCTATAGCATGGTCCACCTGAGATTTGGATCTGCTTCATTTTCTGGGATCATGCACTGTCTTAGGTTAGGCTGGGACCGCACCTAAGCTCCCTGATTTTCCATTGTTAGGACCTAAGACCCACCAGTTATCATCAGGGATCTAATAACCCATTACGTACCAGTTTGCGTCCCTAATTCAGATGGAAAAAGAAATAGTGAGATTGAAAATAATCTCTTGGGTGTCAGCGCCAGGAAGCATACCAACGGCTAGAATTAAATATGTGATGTTGGAAGCATGCCTTCAGATTTAAAAATGAGTGGCATCCAAATGGTCATGTTCATTTAGTATTTATCCTAGAACGGTAGAACTGCAGCCAGGAATGGATATGATATTTTGGCGGGATGAATGGTTACCGTTTGGTCCCTGCTTTTGTAACCCTTATGGTTCACTGATCCAAACCATTGAAGGGATGGGTCCCGCTGTTGATACCCAATGCACCAAAGGACGTGGATTGCGTCATCTATGGAGGGGCCCACCGTGATGCATTTGTTTATCCACTCTGCCCATCCCTTTTCTAAGATCAATTTAGGGCATGAGCCCAAGAATGAGGCAGATACACCAAAGACCCTCCTGTATGGTTGAGAGAGAAAATCAGCAACAACAACAGTTCATGGACGACCAAGAAAAAGGCCAGCAGTTCTATATCCGGGATCTTCGCTCTTGTGGGTTTGGTGCATGGGCCATCCACCACAAGTCTCACTCATCATATGGTTGGGATCATTGAAGCAGGCCCGACTGGCAAAGATGGAAAGCTTGAACGACGAGTTCTGAGCATTGTATAGTAGACGTCGAATGGTAAACCGTGATCTGAACCATCCATCTAGTTTGCCCACCATGGGGAACTTAGCGTATTTCAGATTAGATGGAAGAAGATAATCCCGGTCACAGATCAACGTGTGTGGAAATTTTTACAGGACGGACTTCGTAGTAGGTGAAAATTTTGGATGGTGGTCATCGATCATCTAGGCTCTGAGACACATTCCTCATTTCTGCACCTTTTGTGTACTGCTGTAATGTACAGATCCGCGTGAGAAAACCTATTCCAACATTTTTTTTAACCCATGCGTCCACACCCAGGTACACCCACGCGCTCACGAGAGGGGAATTTAGTGTAATAGCCCCAAGTCTGCCCAACTTAACAAAAAGTCCAATTTCTTGTGAGGCTTATTTTTTTAGCCCCCACAAGGGAAATTGCAAACTTTTCCATCCAAAATGCCCCTCTAACACATCATTCAGTTCAGTCCAGTTTTAGGATGAAATTAGAACCGAATCATTCCCAATGGTTCCAGAAAAAACAAAAATTGAAATTAGACTGTTTGCACTCTAGAACCAGACTTAAAAATCTAATTCGGTTTCGGTTCAATTTTATGGTTTTGGCCTTTTTATAATCCACTGCGTGGTTCGTTTTTATAATCCAGCCCAATTTTAATGATTTTTTTATATAATCCAACCCGTCCATACCTCAGGCCCACAATGGGCATACCTTGATGTGTTTGTTAGATCTACACCGTCCATCCTCATTGTTAGGCAATGTATAGGTGGGCCACATTAAAAAAATTAGATTGATCCAAATTTTAAGTAGACTACTCGAAATGAAGCATTGAAAGTTGAACACTCAAGGTTCGGTTCCATGGTTTGGCTCTACGGTTCGGTTATGTGGTTCATGGTTCGATTCTATAGAACTCCAAACTGAGAATTGAACCAAACTAGCCGGTTCTTTTATTTTCAAAACCGAAACCAATGTGCTTTAGAACCAAATCGAACTAATCGATTCCACTGGTTTCGTGTGCATCCCTACCTCTAACCACCTATTGCATTTGTTTTATCCACACATTACATCTATTTTTTTCATATCATTTTAGCATTTGGGCTAAAAAATGAGGTAGATCAAGTGCTCAAGTGGACCACACAAATTAGGATTAAACACCTGTCATTGAAAACTTGTTGTGGACCACAGAAGTTTTGGATCAAGCTGATATTTGTTTTCCCTTCATCCAAGTCTATGTGACCTTATGAACATGTGGGATGGCAATTAACCATCACGGTGGGCACTTGGAAGGTTTCAACGATCACTTTGCTACTTTCTATGGTGTGGTCCATCTGTCTCATTTTAGGCTCATAACGTAAAATGCTATGTAAAAATTGATGAACAGTGTGAATAAAACCGATACATCACAGTGGCCATCAGAGCGCCCTCCATTCATGGCTAAAGACGAGAGGTTGAATACCAAATTGGCCAAGGATGGAACATCGACTGCCTACTAGCAACGTGGCTACTGGTTAGTGCTCTGTAAGTGATTTTTGTGTTTTATCCATACCGTCCGTTCATTTTTTCATATCATTTTAGGGCATGTCCCTAAGTAAGTCCGATCCAAATCTCAAGATAACCACGTTGAAATATGATGCCTTTAATTTTGATGAATGTGGATTGTCAATCCTATCAACCAAGTTTTGGATTTTTGTAGTCTGCTCGTTGGATTTTTTTTTGTCCATCATCGATCCTATTGACAAACCTATCAACAGTGCGCGCAGTTTTTCGCGGTTTTGCAAAAAATTGTTTATAATTTCATTTTTTCTCCTATTTAAGGGGTGTAGTGCCAGGATTAGAGGTATCCTAAGGGATCCAAAATTTCTTAATTGTATTAGGGCGTGGGGAGAAGTTTTTGTGAGAGACAGTTTGGGTTTTCCTTTAGGTTTCCTTACTTGTGGGTTATTCGTATCTGTAATCTTTTTATTCATAGTAGATTAACTTTGTACTGTGATTTTTACATGTGAGGGGTTTTTTCCACGTTAAAAATTGATTTGTCTCTGCATGGTTGATTGTGTGTGGGTGTGATTACATTGTGTTGCTCGTTTGATTATATACTCTGTGTGTTATGTTTGCTTTCGTTGTGGGCCAGTCCCCCAACAAGTGGTATCAGAGCTATCGTTGGGTGGTTGCAGAATTCGAATCTAAGACGACCGTATGATATCCAGCACGAAGTTGGACGTGGAGAAGTTCTCCGACAAAATCAACCACAAACTATGGAAGGTGAAGATGGAATCCCTCCTAGTTTAACAAGAGCTTGAATAAGCTCTTGGAAAGTAACCTAAGACTATGAAAGATGATGGGTGAAAAAATATCGACAAGATGACTAAAATCTCAATTCAGTTATGCCTGAATGATGACATCCTCTGTAGTGTTATGAAGGAGAAGATTGCAGTTGATATAATGACGAAATTAGAGAAGGTCTATGCGAAGAGGTCTCTAAATAATCACTTGTATTTGATGCTTCAGTTGTTTAACCCAATGATGGCATAAGGGGACATATGTGGAGGACCTCATAAGCATGTTTAATAAGTTTATTTGCAAGTGGGTGGATATAGATGAACCGATGAAAGATGAATATCAAGCATTCAACATATTAAATTCTCTTCTAGATTCATATGAGTCACTTAAGGACTCTTTGTGCGCAGGAAAGTAGACTATTAGTATTAAAACAATTATCTCAACCGTCTAGTCGAAGGTGATGATAAAGAAAAAACGGTGACGTGAGTTCTCATTTTTCCTCAGAAGTGTTGATTGTGAGGGGAATAAATTTTGAGCACGATGGGAGATATTATAGATTGAGATCTAAAGCCAAAGCAAAAAGGAAAGGCCAAGGTGCGGTGCCAAGATTGTGAACAGGAAGGCCACATAAATGGGGATTGTTAAAATCTCGAGTCGAAGCAAGGGAAGTTTGAATTTTTTTTTTTAAGGAGGCTAATACCGCGGAATTTGTGGAAGACATGTATTGAGTGTATCCTGTAAAGGGTCTCTCGGTGGAGAGTGGATCTTGAATTCAGGTGCATCGTATTAAGTTTGTCCTAATTGGAGTTCAATCGTGACATACAAGGAGTATGGTGGTAGTCGGTATTCTAGCAGACGACTATGTCTGTGAGGCTGTCGGTATTGGAACGGTGCGCATTAGGATGTTTGATGAGATTAAACGAGTCCTTGAAGATGTGAGGCACGTCCCTAGTTTAAGGAAGAATGTGATATCTCTTAGTGCACTCGAAGCTACAAGGTGTAGGTTCATCGACTGCGATTGGTATAGTAAAGTGATGAAGGAAGCACTCGTGTGGATGAGGCATAGAGGTGCGGTCATCTTTACAAGTTGACTGGGAGCATGTTTCACTGGGAGCTGCGGGATCGGGGGCAGGATCTATGATTGCTCATATGTGGCAAGTGCTTAAGGGCTGCATGAGAAGAGCAACACAGGGTGTGAAAGTGCAAAGATAAAGTTGTTGGATGCACAAGAAGCAGTGGAGCTATGTTGCAGTTGAGATGGTGAATGAAACAAATGAATAATTATGTCAGCAATTAAAGTCATGATGGAGATTGTTGAAATCTAATGTCTTTAATTTTGCTAAACATGGATCGTCGATCTTATCGACGGGACAATTGATCCTATTGAATGAGTTTCGAATTTTTGTTGTTTGCTTGCTGTAATGGTTTTTTGTCCATCGTTGATCTTATCAACAAATCTATCAACCATCGTCAATCCTATTGATGGACCTATTGGTAGTGCATACAGTTTTGCGCAGTCTTGTGCGGTTTTGCAAAAATTGTTTATAATTTCAATTTTTCACCTATTTAAGGGTTATAATGCTGAGATTAGAGGTATCCAAAGGGGTCCAATGTTTCCTAATTGTATTAGGGCGTGGGGAGAGGTTTTTGTGAGAGACGGAGAGCTTAAGTTCTCTTGGGTTTTCTTGTTTATGGGTTGTTCGTCTCTGTAATTTTCTGATTTATAGTAGATTCACTTTGTGCGGTAGGTTTTTACCTGTTAGAGGTTTTTCCATGTTAAAAATGTATTGTCTTTGTGTGTTTGATTGCATGCGGGTGTGATTGCATTGTGTTGCTTGTTTGATTCTATACTCTACATTTTAGGTTTGCTTCCATTGCAGGTTGATTTCTTCAACAAACAACACCATAGAAAAAAAGTTAGTGACCGGATGCACACCATTAAAAACTTCCAAAGGCAACTGTAATGTTTATTTGCCAGCCAACCAACCTATTGATTAGGTTGCACAGTCCTTGATAAAAGGAAAACATAAACATCGGCTAAATCCAAAACTTTCGTGGCCTCAAAAAGTTTTTAATCGTGGGCGCTCAGTGACCACCTTTCTGTGGTGTAGTCCACTTGAGGCATGGATCCCACTCAATTTTTCGATCACGATATAAAATGATGTGAAAAAATGGTTGGACAGCGTGGATAAAAGGAATTCATCATGGTGGGTCCCACATAGCACCGACTAATAGCGTCATAGGGTATCTGCGTCGCTGTTGGTTTTTTCTTTTTAATAATAAATAACTCGTAAATATCGTAAATATGGTATTTGCATAAAGTAATTAATTTAACCTACATCATGGGTATTTTTGTCATTTTGTCAAAAATACGACGGAAATAAGAAAAAAACCCGCGCGCGAGTTGGGCTCGGGTATCATTTCTTCTCAAAACTACCCGACGGATAAAAGAATCGAAAACCTACCGTGCAGTTGTGCTGCTCCCGCTCTAAAGCTATGGCAGCCGAGGCTTCTCTTCCTCTTCCCTCTTCAAAGAAGAAGAAACCAAGGACGAAAAATCTCCCTGTAAATCCGGACTCCGAAAAATTCGATGCATTAACCTGGAACGACTCTCTTACAAACGACGATCCTTTCTCCCTCTTAGTCGGCACCAACGAAGGAGGTCTCTCTCTCGCTCTCCCTTCTCTTCTCCTCTCTTCTCTTCCCTTTCTTCCTTCTTGGAACTAGGGTTTATATGATTTTGCTTTTTCCTCTCTTGGATTTTGTTTCAGGTTTTCTTTCTCTCGAAGAGATTGACGAGTCGGAGTATGGTTTGCTTCCTGGATTCGCCAATTCGGGAGAAGAGGCTCTGTCGAATTTCTCAAAACCGAAGAAACGAAAGCATTGGGACGGTGGCGGCGGTTCCGATAATGATTCATGTGTTATTGAAGCTAGCAGCGTGGAGACGACGGAGGAGAGAAAAGGGAAGAAGAAGAAGAAGAAGAAGGCTAAGAAGAAGAAGAATGGTGAAACTGTCAAAGAGCAAATTGACGGTTTGTGTTTCTCTTGAACTCAACTGTTGGAATCGAGTGCTTATAATCCATACAAAATCCTGAAGTCTGAATTGTGGCCTGCTTTGTGTTTTCTTACAGAGGTGGGCCCAATGCATACACCTTGTGTTTCGACTGACGGGCGTGAAGATAAAGCTGCTGGTGTTTCTAGCGAGAAGGTCATTCCGGACGAGGATGAATTTTATGCATGGAAGGAGCTGAGGCTCCATCCTTTGCTCATGCAATCAATATATAGGCTTGGGTTCAAGGAACCCACTCCCATACAGAAAGCTTGTATTCCTGCAGCTGCCCATCAAGGAAAGGTCTGTTCTGTTCTAGCTTGGTGTGTGTTTTGTATGCATCAACGATTTCAAATGGTAATGCGGCATATAAGTTGAATAAATGTGAAATTCTTTTCATGCTAAAATTTTGCTCCAAATTGCAATTACTCTACTTTCAAATTGGATTCGGAAGTAATGGAACTGCATTTCAAGAGTTCCTTCATTATTTAAGATATTTGATGCAAATATCTTTATAGTAATTTTTGCAACAGGATGTTATTGGTGCTGCTGAGACGGGATCTGGTAAAACGCTTGCATTTGGGCTGCCCATCTTGCAACGTCTTCTTGAAGAAAGGGAAAAGGCTGCGAGGTTGCTTGGAAATGAAGGAGATGCAGTGACTAAGGGTGTTCAGGGAAACCCTCTTCGAGCTCTTATTGTGACTCCTACAAGGGAACTTGCTCTTCAGGTATTTCTAGTTTGCTCTTGTTCACTCGAGCTTATCACATTGAAAGCTCTCAAGGCCCAAAATATTTCTGTTATCAACCACAAATGCCCACATCAAATGAAAGCAATAGAACTCCTTCAAATGATAGCGACACTAAGGAATATATTTGCCAACATTCTACCTCCCCTCTCTGTAATGCCTGCTTACTTCATTGTGGTTTAGATGCTTATTATTGGCAATTGAATATCTGTTTGATAAATAATGTTCATAAACTTCTGGACTAATGAATTTGAGGGGGCCAGTTCATTCATCGCTTGCAAAATGGATTAATTTGGGCTTGTAAATAAGTATTCTTTATTTCATTTACTTCTAATTATTTTTAGGTCCTTGCCGCTGTTGCTTCTAGTCTTCTACACATTAGATGTGCCAGTTTCAACCATTGAAATTGAGCCTCGACCTTTTGGTTGTCTGTTCTATTTCTGCAGGTTTCTGATCATCTCAAGGAAGCAGCCAAACTCACCAATGTCAATGTGGTTCCCATTGTTGGTGGGATGTCTACAGAAAAGCAGGAGAGGCTTCTAAAAAGAAGGCCTGAGATCATTGTTGGAACTCCGGGGAGGTTATGGGAACTCATGTCAAGAGGCGGCCAACACCTTGCTGAGGTTAGTACCAGTGTTTTAAATAGCTACGCTATGTAGCGTGTAGCTTACGCTACGTAGCGTAGCTTAGCCTAAACGGTACGTAGCTCATGAAAATAGCTTAAGTTGCGTGTAGCGTATGCTACATGATTAATTTGGATACGCTACACGCTACATAGCTCACATTACAAGTCACTTTTCACTGTAACATTAAAATCAGTCTCTTTCTTCACTTTTATACTTAATCATTACCCCTTCCTATTACTTTAGGTTGCATTTGGTTGCACCAAATATCATGAAAGTTTGTTAAATTTTATCATTAATCATCTAATTTGGTGCAACCAAGTGTGACCTTGATTAAAAATCTAAGTAGTGTGTAGCTTACACTACACGCTATGTCGCTTACGCCTCACGCTTCAGAGGGCTGAAGGCTACGTTACACGATATTCGCTATTTAAAACACTGGTTAGTACCTGTATATCTCTTGTTGATGGAACTTGTATGAGGAATTAATAATTTGAAATTTCTAGAAAAAAAAGTTCCCTTTATGTTTTTCTTCTTGTGCCAAAGAGGTGATGCCTGTTAAAGGGAGTAGTTACTGCTTTATATTAAAAATGTTTAGCTACTAAATTCTTGTATTTCTCATAAACACACCATGCCTTCACGTGTTGACCATGAAATTCTTCTGTTGAATATCACTATTAGCTGTTGTGACTGATTCGTGCCTGCTTGGACTTAAACAGACTTGAGCTAGTTTGGAAATTTGGGATGGTTGAAATCATATTGTATTTTTTCAAGCCTGGCCATGAGATACTTTTGCTAAATATCATTATTAGCCAATGTGAGTGCTTGTTGGAACTTGAATAGAGTTTGAGTTAGTTTGGAAATTCTGGATGGTTTTGTCAGGGATTATTATTATTTTTTTTTTTTGAATAGTGAGAATTTTATTAATAAGGAACGAAAAAAAAACAAGTCTAAAAGAGCCAAGAAAACAAAAAAGAAAACACAAAGGAAGGGAAACTAAAAGAACCTAAAAGCAAAATACAACAGCAGCACTAAGGTTGAGGACAAGAAAAAAAACCTAAGAGCCCTAAAAAAGAAAAGGAAAAAAGCAGGACAGCTGCACAGGCCGAGAGACCCCTGAGGCTATCCTACCCAAGACTAAGGAAGGAGCCCAATTCCTAAACAAAGCGAGGACTTTAGAGAGCACCCCCGTGAAGGAAGATTGCTAGCTCTTAAAGCATTGGTTATTTCTTTCCGCCCACACAGCCCAACAAACAACTAGGAAGATGGTCCTCCACTTCCTTCTCCCTAAAGCTCCTTCGTGATCATTGTGCCAAAGATAGAATAGATCTTCAATAGCTTTAGGCATAATCCGTGATATCCCTGCCATTCTCAGAACACTCCACCAAATATCCGAAGTGTAGGAACATTGGATGAAGAGATGATCTACAATTTCCTTAGCCTTATAACATAATAAGTAGACATTCGTCAGAAGCATTCCTCTCTTCTCCAACTGTGAGGATGTGGTTTCTACCCAAGAGCCAACCGAAAGCCGTGACTTTTGGAGGAGCTCCATAGTGCCAGACGGGACCCGTATGAGAGGGGCCAAAGGGGGCTGAGAAGCTGCCAAAGATCTGTACATTGATCGCACCGAGAAGGGACCCGATTGCACCAGAGGCCAGATCATTTTGTCCTCCATATTTGGGTTTGCCTTGAAGTTTTGCAAACGAAACAATAGATGAGAAAGATAAGAGATTTTAGCATCTGTCAAGTTTCTACGCAATCTAGTTTCTATGCAAGGGGGCACCCAGACACCTCCCTTGCTGTCAAAAGCAAAGCTCTCAGCGACAGAGATATTCAGATTAAGGGTGATCGCAAAAAGGGATAGGAAGGAAGTAGCTAGGATTGGAGGACCACACCAAGGGTCCTGCCAAAAACAAAGCCTAGAGCCATTTCCCAAGGAAAAGGAGACCTTGTCAAAGACAAGAGGGGCCAACTTCGAGATTCCTTTCCACAAAAAATAAGCCTTATACAGGGAAGAGGATTTGATCCACCATCTTTGAGGGGCAGGTCGTATTTTGTAGCAATAACCCTGACGCCACAAGATGTTATCCTCGCATCCAAATCTCCAAATCCATTTGGCAAGAAGGCCTTGTTGACCAGTTCCAAATCTTTAATTCCAGTCCCCCCTTCAATGCAAGGGGAGCACACTTCTTTCTAGTTTAATAGTGGGAATTTCTACCTATTGACCCTCCTTGCCATAAGAAATCCCTGCAAAGTTTATCAATTTTCTACAACGCAGATGTCGAGCATTGGAAGAGGGATAGTAAATAGATGGGGAGATTGGAAAGAGACGACTTGATAAGGTTAAGCCTTCCTCCCAAGGATAGGAAATTAAATTTCCTATAGGAAAGTTTCATATCCATTCTGTCGATGATGATGTCCCGGAGATAAAAGAGGGGGTTTTACTATACATAAGGGAAGGCCCAAATATAGCATTGGAAGGGAACCTTCCTTGCACCTGAAAGAAAAAGCTTGGAAGAAGTTACCTCAGGAGTAAGATTAATGCCAATGGTCTCACTTTTTGTCAGATTAACCTCCAGCCCTAAAAAAACCTCAAACCAACATATAGTCATGGTAAGAAAAGTGACCATTCTATCGTTTGCCTCACAAAAGAGTAGGGTATCATCTGCAAATTGCAGAGGGAAAATCCGAGTGCATGTTCATGTAGGATGGATATCCTAGCCTAGAACGATGCCATGAGATCATCAACGAATTAACTAGAACAATTTAAAGCACAAAATAAAGCTAATCTATTACAAGTTTAATTTGTTTTTAGCAATGTAACATGTTCGAATTCAAGCCATATGATAGTCCTACAATGTAGATCCGATAAAATCCCAAATAATCAGGATCTATGGAAGGTAGAACTTCCATCTAAGCATAGGGATTGTTCTCAATTCGAAGGGGTTCACTTGGTTTGTTAGGGTTTGGGTTAGGACTTAGGGTTTGGAAATTGAATTTTGGGAATTAGGGTTTTGGGGAATTAGGGTTTGAGACTTAAGGTTTTGAGAAATCTAAGAATTTAGGGTTTGAGTAGGGGAATCAAAAGACGAGAGGGAAGGGGAAGCTGATCGTACGGACAACTGTATAAGTCTGTCTGTATGGTTGTACAGACATGAGGGTACGGTCAGGTATGGCCGTATAGTTGTACGGTCAGTGGGAGAGGGTCGGGTTAGGTTTAGGAAACAGGTTGGGAGAAGGAAGGAGAAAGAAAGAAGAAGGGTCTGAGGGATTGGTTGTTGATGGAGAAAGATGAAAAGAAAATTAGAGAGAGAGAGAGAGAGAGAGAGAGAGAGAGAGAGAGAGAGAGAAGGGAAGAAATGCCTTTTGATTGAAGAGAATGAGAGAGAAGGATAACTTGGATTCACTTTATGACATCACATCAAATCACTCTAATCGCAGGAGGTTTTACTTCATCACAAAGTAAGAGAAAGAAGAACTTTATTTCATATGCTCAATAATAGGCTAGGGTGTGGACGTCCAAGCCTTATATAGTCTTAGGAAAGACTTTTTACAAAAAGACGCTCTCAGAAAAAAAGTTTCACATAAAGACGTTCAATAAAATAAAATTTGTTCCTATTTCCTAACTCCCTAATCTCAGCAAAAAATAATAAACATGTAAACAACTAAATAAGCTAAATCATTTTGTGGCCCACGATCAAGATGTCCAATTCAATGACGATGATCCAACATTCAAGTCCTAATTGACATGATCATTAGCTTTTTTAAGATTGAGCTTATACAAAATTCCTGCCTTTTTAGCTCTTGCACAGGAATCCCTACATTCTTTAGCCATAAAAAAACAATTTAGAATCTGTGTGCTTTCAACAAAAGCAAATTGAAAAGGGGAGACAATCTTTGGAATTACCTGTCTTAATCTTTGGGTCAGGATTTTAGCTAAGATTTTATAGGGACTACCTAGGAGGCCGATTGGGCGAAAATCCTTAATATTTAGGGCCCCTTCAATCTTTGGGATTAGGGCAATGAAAGTGCTCCCTACCTCTGTAGGAAGGCTATTGTGGACGAAAAAGTTGACTACAAAACTGCACAAATCCACTTTGATTAAATCCCAAAAACTTTGGAACGGAAAACCATTTGGGCATAGGGCTTTATCCCTTCCCAGGTCCCAGATAGCCTACTTGATTTTCTCTAAATCCACAAGTTTCTCAAGGACAGAAGCATCTTCCACAGAGATGGACCAAAAAGGCAAGTCATCAAGCCGGGGACGAAGAACACCATCCGAGGAAAGCAATTTGGAATAAAAATCAACTATATGGTTAGTGATGGTCTTCTTATCAGAAACAACGGAATATTAATATTAAGGGAGGCAATAGTGTTTGTCCTCAACCTGGCACTAGCCACATTGTGGAGGAACTTGGTATTACGGTCCCCCTCTTTCAACCAAAGCACACAGGATCTCTACCTCCACTTAATTTCCTCCTCTTCAAGCCTTGTGCAGTAATCATCAGAAAGTCTAGCTCTCTCAGGTAGCTCTTCGTTGGAAAGAAGGCCCATTTCCTCCTTTATGTTCAGGTCCTGAATGGCCACAAGAAGGGAGGAGACCTCCTCTTCTCTATTACGAAAGATCTCTCGGTGCAGCGGTGCCATTCTGTGAGTCTGACTTTCAACATTTGAAACTTTTTAAAGAGCCTAAAGCCAGGGTGACCGTCAACAGAGACGGCGGTCCACCATTCAAAGACCAAATTAGAAAAACCTTTCACTTCCATCCAGGCAAGTTCAAATCTGAATGGTTTTGGTCCCCAATTAATCTCAGCAGTTTCAGAATAGGACAATGGTCAGAGATAGGTTTGGGCAACCCACTTTGGCGAGCCAAGTGGATCGGCGAATCCAGTCAGGGGAAAGAAGGAACTGATCCAGAAGTGACATGGTTGGAGAGGATCTGCTGTTGTTGGATATCTATTGAGAAACCTATCTTATAAGACAACAATACACATGTTGTCTCAGTGATGTTAAACTTCAGAAATGTTCCCCCCACCCACTTTTTTTTTTTTTTGAGTTCGGACAATAGTGGCTCCTTAAGGCATTTAGTACCAATCTTCCTCCTCTTTCATTTGTTTCTCTCCAAGGTTTTGATCTCAAACTCATGCCATGAGGTTAAGTTGTCAAGGATTGATGAAGAAGTGACACCTCCTCTCTGCCCCTGAGAAGGCATTAACAATTTACAAATATAAATAGGAAAAAATTGTAGAGTATTAATAAAAAAATGGGTAACTGTTATACAACAAAGCTTGATGCTTCTTTGAGTAAGGCATGTTGGTCTTAGGTCACACTGTTGTTTGTGTTGGTGATTTTGTTACTTTGATAACTTCTATACTAATTAGGGTACAGTTGTGCGGTCTGTAATTGAAAATATTGGTACGGGGTTTTGGGTAATCCGAGTCACATGGGTTTAGGAGTACTGAGAGACAATAATGGGAAGGTGTTGGGGGCATTCTCTGGACCTTGTGGAGAGATTGGGTCGCTTCGGGTAATTTGTTTGTTAAGAGATGGATTACACATCTTCTCCACTTCCTCTAGGGAGCTTTTCATTGGAGGGGATGCTAGGACTGTCTTTCAGTGAATTGCAGATGGGGTCGTCGGCCGTATTAGGATATTAAATCATCAGCAGCCCATTTGGGAGTCTCTTGCTCTATTGTCATATCTCCTGAGGGATGTCAACGAGGTGGGTAATAGGCTTACAAGAGGGGTGACAAGGGGTCAATCTTTATGGCTCCCTCAGTTGTCTTGTAATGTTGTCTCTTTCCATTTAATAAAATTCTAGTCACCTTTATATAAAAACAGTATTATTGCAGATATTGGTTTTTCAGAAGATTAAAAAAAAAAACTGATACATGTTGGCCTTGTGGGTTGATATATCAGTCACATTAGTGATATTGGTTTTCCAAAAAGCAGTTATGATACATGTATCAGCCTATTTTTCAATGGATTGCGCGATCTTTGGATATCAAGGATTTAGCCTCACTTGCATTGTCTGTAGTTGAGGGTTATTTTCTGGTTGAAAAGGATATATATGCTTCTTATTTTATTTTATTTTTATGCTGTAGTTGTAGCTATTCTCTGTTTTCTGTTTAAATTGGATTTATGTTGTTGTTCAAGCCATTGGTGTTGTGCCTTGTTTTGAGCATTTCCATTACCTTGTTCTCAGCATTTCTATTCTTAATAATGTAACAGAACAGTAGTTGAACAAAGCACGAGCAGGATTGGGGTTTGATCCAAGTGCAGGAGTGGGAAGTGGAGGCTCTCAAAATGTCAACAATCACGAACACCTGGAAAGGGTGGGTGTGCAACACCTCAGCCAGAAGCTTTCTTCGACTATGGGTGCCAGCACCTCAATCAGAAGTTTTTTGGAACTAAGTTCTAAATTTCCATATATGGACGTGGGACTGAGTTGAGCTACTCATATAGATTGAGACTCCTTTTAGGATGTGGCAGTGGACATCTTTTTATTTTTTGTGATGTGGCTTGGAGTATTTGATCTGATCTTTTTGGCCTTTTCCAAATCAATTGTGTTCTACTGGGATCGGTTGGTGATTTGTTAAAATGGATGGAGAATGCAATTGTATGGCAGATTCTTTGGCTAAGGATGGGTCCATAGATCTTCCTTATGCATAGGGAACTCCTATCCATTGGCTTAGATCTTGTCTTTTTTGCCCTCTTTGAGTTTTGGGCCTTCTAATACATATATATGTATATAATTATTGATTAAAAAAAGTTGAAATTAACCGAGACCTGATTATTGAGTTCAAGAAATGCAAGTGAATTGGAAATTAAAAAAAAGAAGGGAGAAACAAGATAAAACTCTATTGGGGAACCCATTATGCCAACACATTGGTTGTCGCCATGGCAATTTTATCTTAGTTTTAGTAATACATAATGAGAAGAGGATTAAGGAAGAAGAGATCAAATGGAGGCAAAGATCCCGTGCGGTATGGCTTAAAGAGGGCTAGAAGAACACAAAATTTTTCCACAATATGGCAAGTGCCCGGGCGAGAAACAACCCAATTGGCAGTCTGATAGTGGATGGTATTCGGGTCACCGAAGAGAATCAAATTTGTAGCGTCATAGTGAACTTTACAGCAGTTGTTGACAGGGGAAAGTTGGAATCGTCCCAAGCTTGATCGGCTAGGCTTTGCCTTGTTAATGGAGTCCCAGGCTTCCGATCTCGAAAAACCGGCAATTGAAGAGGAGGTGAAAGCGGTAGTTGGTTCCCTTAGGAGGGACAAGGCCCCGAGTCCCCTTGCTTTCTTCTAAGTTTTTTGGGAAGAAGTTAAAGAGTGATGTTGTGGCTTTCATGCCCAAATTCTTAATAGAGGGACGTTGTCTAAGGAGTTGGGGGCTTCTTTCTTAGCGTTAATTCCGAAGATTGAAGGTGCTGAAAAGTTAAAAGACTTTAGGCCTATAAGTCTCTTGGGAAGCCCTTACAAAATTTTGGTTAAGATTTTTGCCTCCCGGTTTCAACAGGTCCTCTTGTTCATAATATCAGGCAATTAAAGTGCTTTTGTTGCTGGCCGTCAGATTCTTGATTGTGCTCTTCTTGTGCATGAGTGCATTGACTCAAAATACAAATTAGGTAAGCTAGGAGTGGTTTGCAAGTTAGACATTGAGAGGGCCTACGACCATGTGGACTGGGGCTTTATGGATTATACGCTAGGGCGACTCGGCTTTGGTCGCCTGTGGAGGAGATGGATGTTGGAATGTGTGGGTTCAACTTCCTTCACGATTCTAGTTAATGGCTCCCTGAAGGGCTTCTTTAAGGCATCTAGAGGTCTTCGTCAGGGAGACCCGTTATCTCGCTCTCTTTTTGGTGGTTGTAGAGGCGCTTGGTAAAATGCTTTAAAAAGGCTAGGAATCGGGTTTAATCCAAGGATTTAAGGGAGCAAGATTGGGTCCTTCTATTACTCACCTTTAGTTTGCGGACTACACTATTCTTTTTTGGGAAGCAGACGAGGTAAAGATCGATAATCTGCGGAAAATTTTGCTTGTTTTGAAATAGTGTCATGCCTGAAAGTGAATGATCTGAAGTTTGAACTGCTTGGAGTGCGCATGTCTAGGGAGGAAGTTACAAGACATGCAAAGATTTTTGGGTGTGGGCTAGGAAGTTCTCCGTCCACATATCTTGGATTGCCTTTGTGTATTGGCAAGCCGGCTAGACATCTGTGGGACCTAGTGATTGAGAGAATAGAAAGAAAACTCTTGTCATGGAAGAGTAGACATCTGTCTTTGGGGGGTCTCTTGACGTGGATCAAAGTAGCTTTTTCTAATATACCTATCTACTTTATGTCGTTGTTCAAATGTCCGAAGCTGGTCTTGGACAAATTGGAGAAGCTAATATGCAACTTCCTATGCAGTGGAAAAGACCTTGCGAAGAAATTTCATCTTCTAATGTGGGAGGATGTTTGTAAGCCGTTATCGGAAAGGGGAGTGGGTTTGAAGGTTCTGGAAACCATGAACAATGCTCTTTTGGGGAAGTGGTTATGACAATTTGCTATAGAGGATCAAAGCCTATGGAAATAAGTTTTGTCCAGTAAATTTTGGCACTAGTCAGGGGGGATGGTGGATTAAAGACTCTTCGAGATACAAGGCTTCGGGTCTTTGGAGAACCTTGTTCTTGATGGCTCCAAAGTTTAAGGAAGAAGTCTCTTATATTGTGGGAGATGGCTCTCGTATTTGGTTTTGGGAAGATCTTTGGTTGGGAGATTGTCTGCTTAAAGAAGCTTTCCCAAACTTGGCAGCTTTGGCCCCAAATAACAATGTCTCCACTCTCCATAGCTAGCTGTTTCTCCATGTCTGAGAGAGGTGTGGTGTGGGCTCCCCCGTGTCCTAGGGGTCTCAATGACAAGGAAGTTGGGATGCTCATAAGTCTCTTGGATAGGCTTAATTCTGTCATGATAGTTGATTCGGAAGGGGATTTGCTAATCTGGAGGGACCACAAATTGAGTTGTTTCTCGGTGCGATCTTTCTATAGGAAGCTATCCGCTTCTTCGCTGTCTGAAACATATAATTATCGGTTTTAAAAGTACGGAGCACCTCCTAAAGTGGCCACTTTTGTTTGGTTGGTAAGTAGAAACAGGGTTCTCACTGTAGATAATCTTCGCAAAAGAGGCATGGTGCTTTCAAATGTCTCTCTTATGCATGTGCAAAGCAGAGTCAGTGGATCATCTTTTTATCCATTGTTACTTTGCTAGGAAATTTGGGAGGCCTTCTTATCGACACCTAATGTCAATTGGGTTCTTCCGGCCTCTATTCCGTTCTTTTTGGCCTCTTGGGATGATGGAGGTGTGGGAAAAGAAGGTAAAGGGAGTGTGGCACTTGGCAACCATGGCTACCTTGTGGGCCATTTGGGGTTGAGAGAAATAGGAAGTGTTTTGAGAACAAGTTGGAATCAGTGGACCGAACTTTTCAGAAGGCCTTGATTTGGGCCAAGGAGGGGACCTTGGGTTTAAAGGATTTGGATCCTTTCGTCATTGTAGCTCTTTTGGGAGTGTAATTTTCCTTTCTTTTGTTTCTTTTTCTTGCATTCTTTTCCACCTTGTTTGCGGGTTTTGAATAAAATTTTTATTGCCTTTCAAAAAACAAAAAAGGTCGTTCCCACTCCCTCGCCCCTTTCAAAATCTTGCTCCTACCGCTTCTGCCTTCAAGGTTTTCACTTCCCAAGATCTTGAAATCTCTTGCTTCTACTCTCCAACACTTGAACTCCGTATACTGATTTTGCATTGAATACAATATCAACTATCAAATATGAGGTGGCATGTTAATTATCTAATTGCACATTGCATGCAGTAGTTCTGTGGTGAGGTTTGATGTGATGTCGCCATCTGGTTATCAAAGCTTTGCCAAGTGAATCATGAAAAGTCGCTAGTGGGCATAGGGCTATGGTGATGACCATATTTAACAACATGTTCCATCTACTGAAATAGTCGATAGTATTTATCATTGGATAAGTCAACATATGCACTAAATTCTCAATCCAAAACCAAAGTTCTGCAAGGTGATTTGCTGTTGTGGGTGTATGTGCGTGGCAAAAGCATGGTGGGCCCATAACCCATAGGTCCTTTGTTTCTACTCTTGAATGCTCTTCCTCCACCATTCCTAAAAATCTTAAGGAGGTTCTTGTTTCTCCTCTGCGGCGACAAGTTATGGAGGGAAGATGGTAACGCTTGAAAAGAATCATACATGGGAGATGGTTGTGTTACCGGTTGGGAAGAATCCCATGGGTGGTTGTTGGGCGCAGTGTTCGTATTGTCGACGAAATGTCGATATTATTGCTGATAACATCGGTGCTGCTAGACTAGCGACACTGAAACCCCAATCGGCAAAAAATCGGCGATATCGTCGATAATTTGGGATTATCGCAGAGAATATCGACTGTAGCCAACAACTATGTAATGTATCACGCGAAAACTGTAGCCAACAACCCCTTTTCCCGATAAATAGGTAAAAATTGAAAAAAAAATCGCAAAATCGCTTCGATTTCGCTATTTTTGTCAAAAAGTGAGAGTGATCTTGTAGCTGGTTGATTGGAACATAGAACTCAGAAGAAGGCCTTGATCGACAATGGCGATCTTCGAACATTGCACAAAGATCTTCCGATTTTTCCGCGAACACCTCGATCAATGGAGGTAAGAAAAACCTGAGAATTTTCCTTTACCTTTTCGATTGGAAGCTCGAAATTTCGGCGACGAATAAGGGATTTTGGGAATTTTCTCTTAATTTGGGAATGATTTAAGGTTTTGAAGCCCTCCCTCAAAAACCCCTATTTCTTCGGCAAGAATCCCCCTCGCGAACGAAATCTCAGCATTTTTTGTGGTTTTTTTTTTTTACTTGGAGCCTTCGCCAATAGAGGGACGCGGATTAGCTACAATGACTTTAGTAGCAATCTCGCTACTGAAGTAACGTCACCAAGTTATGTGGACCCCACCATGATATAACTGTTATATCCATACCATCCATCCATTTGGCGAGATCATTTTATGCCATGAGCACAAAACTGAGGCGTAGGCAAAGCTCAAGTGGACCCCACCACAGATAACAATGGGATAGTGACGCCTATCGTTGAAACTTTCCTAGGGCCCACCATGATGTTTATTTGAGATCCAACCTGTTCATAAGTTCACACAGACATGGACGAAGGGAAAAACATAAATATCAGCTTGATCGAAAACTTCTGTTGCCCCCATTAAGTTTTTAATAGTAAGCGTTCAATCCCCACTGTTTTCTGTGGTGGGGTCCACTTGAGCTTTGGATCCGCCTCATTCTTTGGGTCATGCCATAAAATGATCTCTCCAAATGGATGGACGGTTTCGATGTAACACATACATCATGGTGGGCTCCACAGATCTTGGTGACGTCCGTAGCTAATCCGTGTCCAAATGAAACACTTTTGTTTTTTGCGTACCGAGTAACTCGTACGGTTTATCGTACTGAGTAAACTCGCTTGGGCCCACCGTGAATATATGTGGTTCATCCATGCCGTCCATCCGTTTTCCAGCTCATTTTAGGGGCTAATATCAAAATATAAGCATATCCAAAGCTCAAGTGGACCACACCAAAGGAAATAGTGAGAATAATGATTCCATTGTTGAAACCTTCCCAAGCCCCACAGTGATGTTTATTTGTCATCGAAACTGTTCATAAGATCATAAAGCCATGGATGAAGGTAAAACATAAAAAAAATTAGCTTGATCCAAAACTTCAGTGGCCCCCAAGAATTTTTCGACGTTATAAATTCAATTCACATTGTTTCCTATGGTGTGGTCCACTTGAGGTTTGGATATGCTTCAGTTTTTACATGAGGCCCTAAAATTATACGATAAAATTGATGGATAGAGTGGATAAAGTAACTAAATCACAGTGTGCCACACAGAGTTTACTCAATACGCTTAGTGTACTGAGTTAGTATGCAAAGCTTTGTGTCCCGATGAAGTCGCTCGTGTGCGACTTGTTTCCATGGCTTGGTGCTCTCTATGGCCCACTGTAATGTTTTTATGCCATCCAACCTTTTGATTAGGTCACACAGACTTGGATGAAGCAAAAACACAATTATCACTCTTGGGTAACACCCTAGGAAGGACGCGGATTGCCACTGTTAGGCAGTGCTCTGTGGGACCCACCATGATATTTGTGTTTCCTGTGGTGTGGTTCACTTGAGATGTGGATCTGTCTTATTTTTGGGTCCAAGCCATAAAATAATCTTTAAAAATAGATGGATTACGTGGATAAAACACATATATCATGGTGGGCCTGCGGAACACTCAAGTGGGCCACATGAGAGGAAAAACTGGGGAAAGAAATATGGCCAGAAAGGTGTACGTTTTGAATTCATTTAATTTTATGTTTTAATTATTGTATGGTGGCTTTTGTATTATATAAGCTCATTTTGGTCACTATTGGAGTGATTTCTTCCGGCAACTCATACTTTTTGGGCTCCATTAAATGAAAACTTATTATTTAATGCATTCTTTTTGCAAATTTTTTATTCCTAAATATGCAAATATGTGTGTTTAGGCATTTCCTGAAGTTTCACTGAAAAATTCCACCGTTTTCCTCATGTTTTTCCCTTTTCCCCCGCATTTCTGGTTATCGCCGATAACGATATTATATCTTTATCTCCGGCTAGCGAAACTTATAGTGATACCGACAACTCGAACACTGCTTCTGGGCCTGGCTATATATAATATCGATTTATCACCCATCATAGAAGCCATCACAACCCAAATATATGTAGCTCTCTAACCTAATGTACCAGGAATGTTTGTCCATTGATTTAATGAATAGTTTTTCTTTTCAGTTTAAATGTTTTTAGTTGATTGAAAAAAGAATCTTTACTTCTAGGCCTGTCTATATATAATATCAATTTATCACATATATGAACAATTTATAACCAACAAAATGTCATCACACCTTACAGCAGGTCAACATGACATACAACATTCTTACCAAAGAGTGGTCTGATACACCATTGAATACATGGTCAAAATACCCCCCCTATTTTTCTAATATTTGTCACTTTTTTTGGCTTAAAAAAATTATGTCCAATACGGGCCCGATACCGATGCACGACGCTGTATCGTATAATTTTTTGGCAGGGCTGATACTCCTGCCAATGCTAATATTCAAAACCATGATTCCGGTACTTGTGTTCATATATTTACAATTGTACATGCATGTAAAGCTTATGGAGACAAGTATTTGACTAAACCTCATGTAAAGTAAATGTGGAAGGCCCAAAGGAACCCTACCCACCTGAAGGGAAGGAAACTGCTTACAAAAGTTATCAAAATTGTTTGAATTGCAGAGGATACCATTATCATGAATATTTACAATTGTACATGCATGTAAAGCTTCTGGAGACAAATATTTGACTAAACCTCATGCAAAGTAAATGTGAAAGGCCCAAAGGAACCCTACCCAACTGAAGGGAAGGAAACTGCTTACAAAAGTTATCAAAATTGTTTGAATTGCAAAGGATACACATTATTATGACTATTTACTGGTATTCACTTTATTGTAATTGTCATGTAGTGCAATGACCGCGTATTGTTTGTTGACCTGCATTTTTTTTTGGTTTGCTGCAGTTACACGCTTTGTCTTTCTTTGTGCTGGATGAGGCTGACCGAATGATAGAGAGTGGCCATTTTCATGAGTTGCAGTCAATTATTGACAGGCTTCCCAACACAGCCGTCTCTGTTGAAGGACATCCACAAACTACTCAAGCATGTGAAACAGTTTTGAATGTGCGGCATAAGAAAAGGCAAACATTCGTGTTTTCTGCAACTGTAGCTCTATCTGCTGGGTTTCGTAAAAAGCTAAAGCGTGGATCACTTGCCCCTAAAGCATCCATGAATGATAGCATGAGCTCGATAGAGACTCTTTCTGAGCGAGCGGGAATGAGAGCTGATGCTGCAATAGTTGATTTAACAAATGCTTCAATCATGGCTGATAAACTTGAAGAATCATTCATTGAGTATGCACTGCCCTATATCTACCTGGCTCTTGATCTAATTGAACTCTTTCCTCTTAGACATCCATGGCTTTTCCCTATTTAAAAAAAGAAGAAAAAAGGCTTTGGCTGTTTTCTGCATTGTGATATCAATATTGAATTTGCATTTTAAATGCTATTGCTTGCTTAGGGAACTCAATATAACCTATCAACTTTTATTGTAAATATCTGTCCCTTGTGCTACAAACTTCTAGAAGAGTTTTATCTTGCAATTCAGGGGGGGGGGGGGGGGGGGGTTAGTGGGATATCGTCTATGAATGGTTTATTGAATACAAATCTGGTTTTTGAATCTGGCAATTGCAGCATTCCACGAAATTAAATTTTCATGTACTTGTATTAGGAGAGATGATGGCTGTGTGAAGTAAAATTTGACACCTTGCTGGGAGTTTATCTGCCAACTTGAGGATTATTAAACCTTTTATTACTACTATTCTAGTTGTCAATCTGCCATACATGTTTTCTTAATGCTGATACCATTTTACTATATTGGAATTTAGATTTTTGAGGTTTGATAGAACGATTCTCATGATCAGAGTTGTGGCCTACTGCATAGGACTAAAGGAAAAGGCTAAATTTTACATATTACAATTCCATCATCATCTAAACCTTATCTCAAATAATTGGGGTCAGCTACATGAATGCTGTTCCTCCATGTCAGGATTCATGATAAAAATTGTGGTGGAAGTTGCCAATCTGGTGCAAGTTCAAGCCCTTCTATCTGCACTTGGACCAGCAGTGAGAGCACAAAACTCGCACATGTATTATTCAGGTGCATAGTCGCTGCAGTTTATTAGCATATATTTGCTTGCATTCCTCTAGACATATCTCAATTGCAAGATTTATGTGTTAATCTTCTCTAGGGCTGGATAATTACTCCCATGGCTGTTTCTAGTTTGACTTCTTCTCGGTTCTGGTTCCGGTTCCGTTTTGACTTGAGAGCTGCATTTATTGTGAAACTGTCCGCACGTATAAATGGTTCACCTGAATCAATTTTTTTTTGGAACTTCATTGTCGTCTTCCCTTGGGGATGCATTATTCCCTTCTCCACTTTTATGGAAGTGTTGTCCGTTATGCTCTTTCAGAGGGTAGAATCTTGGTTGGGGCCTTTGTTAAGGCTCAGCTGGTAATACATCTTCAATATATGGAATTACTTTTATGGGTTTTTTTATAACCTTATTTTCTTTGATATCGACGGTGACAAACAGTTTTAGTTTTAGTTTTACTTCTTTTTTTTTTTCCCTTTTTCTTTTGCATGGATAAGTAACAACTTTGAATTGAATTGAAGCAAAAAAAAAAAAAAAGTCGCAGTTATTTATTATTATTTTGAGAATCAACAGAGATTTTATTAAAAAGTGTTGAGGCAGTGCAAGGCCACAACCTGAGCAAACTACACAAAGCACAAGAATGACAATCCTTCAAACAGGATGTCCATCTTAATACATCAACGTTCATTTTCCTAATTACATCCCCTACCGACCTACTAAGATTTTGGAAACTCCTTCCTTTCCTCTCCCTCCATATTGCCCAAAGAGTCGCCATAAAGGCAAGTCTCACAAGAACAGTAGAGTAGAGAGGGAAAGAACTTTATTGATAGCAACCTTCTTCTCTTACAAAAACTTTTAGAAAACTCAACACTTAGAAAAATATTTGAATGCATAACTCCTACACCTCCACCCCCTTTTATAGATCCTAAATAAATCTTTAATTGAAATCCCCCCAACTAAGAGAATCAATCACAATTTATTAGAAACCAATCTTATCTTCCTTAATATGGTAAAAGCCTTATAAAAAGCAAACATGGAAAGTAATTGTATCTCTAAAACCAACCCATATCTTTAATCATATCAATCACATCTTCAAATCAGTCCCCCTATATCTCTCAAAAATAGTAAATTCCAATCCTTGATTTAGGTCCCAAAACCTGTAAAGAATCAGCCCAAAAATCAGCACATGTTGGGCTCTGCGGTGGGCTATGGGCCTACGTCTTGTTGGGCCCTGCATTAAGCTTCGGTGGACCGCAAGTTTGGATTAATTCTCCCCAGCTTTGAAAGAACTTTTTCTCGCGTTGGAAACCAATCTCAACCTTTAGACTTGTAATACCTCTACGATGAATCGTGTTCTTCTTTGGTGGAAGTTGATGGTGCAACCCGAACATCGGCTCGGCACAACCTTTGTTGGAGTCAACTGTAAATGATGTCTTTTCGCCTGTGCTTTTGTGGGAGCCAACTTGTTTGTTGTAACTTTAAAGTTCTTTGTGGATCCTGAAACATGTCCCATTTTTTGTGCCACAATCGTCTTTTGCAAAGGTGTTTCAATTTGAGTATTGAGACCCACTTGCATGTCTATCAATGTGACTGTCACTATCATTGGATCCATTGGTGAATTCAAGTGTAGGTCTAATGTTAATGCATCTATTGCTTAAGATGTCTAATTTTCCTTTTACTTCGTGGATCTCTTCGTCATTTTCGGAATTTCTACTTTAATTTCGAGTTCTCTGTCAACTTCCAACAATTGAAGAATTTGATCATTAGTGTCTTCGTAAGCCGGGGCCGCCCGTTGTTGGTTTACCTTGTTAGGGACATTTTCCTATGTGTCCACATGCTCTAACTTTGGTTTCCGGATTCCCTCCACGCCGGAGCTCCCCTACTTCATTAGTGAGATTGCCTACCGCATACGTGAGTTTATCTACCCGCTATGTGAGTATATGGATCAATTGGATTAATTACACTCTTCTTATCCTACCTCCTTTGAAGCCATTAGGAGATGATGTAGAGTCGGCAGGTCTTCAACGATCACCAGCTCTGATACCAAAATGGGCAACCCGGTTATCGAGTCAATGAGATCTCAATACCCAAATTGCAAAAAAATAAAAAAGTATACCCAAAAAAACAATGGAATATAGAGGGAAAGTGATATCAACATTCTTCTCTTGCAAAAACTTTAAGAAAACTCACAATTAGAAAAATATTCGAATACCTAACTCCTACATCATCACTCCCTTTTATAGATCCTAAATGAATCTTTAATTGAAATTCCCCCAACTAAGAGAATCAATCACAATTTATTACAAACCAATCTAATCTTCCTTAATAGTAAAAGCCTAATAAAAAGCAAACATTGAAAGTGATTTTATCTCTAGAACCAGCCCATATCTTTAATCATATTAATCACATCTTCAAATAAACCCCCATTATCTCCGAAAAATAGTAAATTCCAATCCTTGATCTAGGCCACCAAATCTGTAAATAACCAACCCAAAAATCAGCACATGTTGGCTCTAAGGCGGGCTATGGGCCTACGTCTTGCCGGGCCTTTGGTGATGGCGTACCCATCTGCCGGGGTTTCTTGGAGCACTTATAGAAGGATTTCACAAAAAATGGGCCCAATTTGTCTAACTTCCATGCCATCGAATCCCTCTCCCCAATGACTATAGAAAAGCCATGAAGTTTCTCCAGAAGCCTTATTTAGCTCCTCAACCTCCTCATCCCAACAGGGAGTCAACCAAACCACCCTACTCCCATGATATGAGAAGCATCTAGCAACTAGAACATTTACCTCTGGAGATAGATGAGCGAGACTTGGATATAGAGGTAGGGTTTTCTAGCCAAAATAACATTACCGGATTATCATTTTTCATTATCAATGGCCATATGGCATGATTGTTGGATGGTGGTGGGTGAGTTCTTCCTTTTTTGATATTTAATATTATGCTTTACGATGACTCATCATGAACGTTCTCAACCCCAAATAGCTAGGACAAGGCTATGATGATGATGTAATTTTTGGTCAGAAATCAAATATCAAATTTTGATAGATGAATTAGTGAAAAGTGACAGCAATCATGTGCTCATGTGTAATCTTCCAAAAAAAAAAAAAAGTCATGTGCTCATGTCCAGCTTTACTTTTCTGATTTTTATTTCCTAATCATTCCATCTTAACTATTCCCTTATTTTCTGTATTTTTCTTCACTTTCACTGTAAAAGAATTTCCCCTGAAGGTGGTGCAAGTGTCTCATGTGTGGTTCTATGGTGCTCCCCCAAATGTTATGGCTTATGGTTGGTTAATTGGGAGGAAGGTCTTTACTATTGATAATCTTCAAAAGAGGTCAATGGTCGTACCTCTATGTGCATGATGTGTATGACTAACGTAGAATCAGTGGAACATCTGTTTATTCATTACCCGTTTGCATGGAAGGTGTGGATGAGCTTCTTTTTAGGCTTTTCAATATGTCGTGGGTGATGCTCGAATCCATTGGCAATCTCCTCATGGATTGGCATTGTGTCGGGCTTGGGAAGCAAGCAAGCACAATTTGGAAACCGGTTTTGCTGGCGGCCCTTTTGGAAATTTGGGGGGAAAGAAATGGAAGATGTTTCCCTGACGAGAGTAAATCAGAGGTGGAAGTCTTTAGTAGGGCAAAGCTTTATGTGGTGGAATGGGGCCTCTTGTATAAAAAGTCTTGTGGATTGTAATTTTTCGTTCTTTTTGGGGTTGTAGTCATTTGTGCTATCTCAGTGGTTTTTTTTTTTTTTTTTTCCCAATAAAATTACCGTTACCTCTTAAAAAAAAAAAGAAAAAGAAATTCCCCTGAAGCGAGGCTTACACATGAACTCCTCAATTCTCAAGGCATACTCTTCATTTTCTTTTTGATGGCTGCTTTGTTTCACTTTTCTTCTTCACTTTGTTTTTGTTTTTTGTTTTTTGTTTTTCTTTTTTAAACAATGATATTAATGTGGGAATTTCATTAATGTAGCAATTTCCTTGTCTAAAGTTGCTCCTTGGTCAGGATTTCTACTCAAATAGTAGAAAACAACTTCTGTATTTCTCTCGTAATAACAAGACAATCTTAATGTCATATAACATGCTTCAATGTAACTTTTTGTTGGCCGGATTAAAGTTCTTCATGGGATATGTTTTCACAAGAAATCTAATGAGGAAGGTTAAAATAAGGCAGTTATGGATTCACCTCAATCGTCATAGTTGTTTACAGAAATATCACCACAGGCTGAGAGAACCTCACGCAATACTGGGATTTGGGTGACCTGGTTTCTGCTTCACGTTTCTGTTTCTAAGGAAGGTTGTATCTCGTCTGCTTTACACATAGGGTGTTTTTTTGGCAGGCCATTTTATCCAAAAAAAGAAGAACAAAGGAAAAAAAAATAAAAAAAGATGTGCAGTTTCTGCTTTTAGTCACCCTTTTCACAGTTTGACTAAAACTTTCCTCAATTTAATGAACATTTACTTAAAGTTCAGCAAGGAAAAGTTGAAATCATCTGCAGAAGCAACACCTGATTTGGCTTACATCGGCACCACATTCTCCTTCTTTTGCTGCTACCTGGCAATGTTCTTTGGGAATCAGGGTTAAAGATTGTACAAGAGATACCATGATAATAAATAGTCTAAAATCTTTTGTGCTTGATGGTTGCATCCTACTCTGGTGGTTCTGTATTCCTTAGTTGCATAAATTGAGGAAATGCTACAAGAGCTTCCTTTTCACATAACTAACTTTTGATTCACCATCATCTCTCATTAACTACTCATGCCTTCTTTTCTGCAGAGTAAAATATGAATGGATCTTAGGCCTTTGACAAACACTCATTTACATCAACATAGAATTGAAATTGAAACACTTGAAGAAAGTAGGACTGGGCAGGGATAGTTTTTCTGCGAGATGGAAAGCTTGATTTTATTTATTTATTTTGTTTTAGGGTTTTCCATTTACTCGAAACTTTACTCTTCAATTTTTGTGTACAACAATTACATGTTCCTTTCTAACATGCAATGAGATGTTGGCTTGCAGGTGCAAGGAAGAAGATAAAGAGGCCTATTTATATTATTTATTGAGCGTGCATGGCCATGGCCAAACAATTGTTTTTTGCACATCAATTGCAGCTTTACGTCGTGTTTCTTCCCTGTTGCGCGTCCTTGGCATCAATGTTTGGACCCTCCATGCTCAAATGCAACAAAGAGCTCGGTTAAAGGTGGCTTCATTATATACTTAAAACATATATTTGTATATTATGAATCTTTCCAGAATGAATAGTCTAATTTTAATAAGTCTGTACAGATGTACCAATGCTTTGGCTTTACCCGGGGAACTCTATTCAACGCCTCGTGTTTATGTTTGACAGTGACACAAGTTTGTGTCCAAAAGACAGTTTGAGAGGTATCTTGTTCATGGGGTTTCAGGTCCTTCGTGTTCGTTTATGTTATATAAAATTTTTTATCGCTTTTTAACTCTGGTAGCGGGAATTTTGCACTCTTTGTGCTAGTCCCAAGCCTGGGTAAAGGAGTAGGGTTGCGTCAGGTTGGGAGGTGGTGTCAAACTTTGGCCACACCTTTTTGCCATGAATCCTAACAGTCTAATGTTTCAAGTCCTTGAGAGAATGGAATGGTGGAATAGGATTTGTGTAGCCGACTCCAATTAGTGGGGACAGGGCTTAGATGGTGATGAGATGATGAAGATGGATTCATTTTTTTTCTTATCGCTTATAATTTTGTAATTACCATGATACCATCAACTAAATGGGATTTATGATATCTAAGGTGAATGGAAATTCAATTGCCTGAAGCAGTTATTTAATGCTGAGAATAAATTGACATATTATCTGGGCATGTAAAACTGAATCTTCTTAGTGATGAATGAAGCTATCCGTTAAGTGTTAAAATGAGGTCACATAGGGAAAAGGATTACAGTAGAGACAAAGATAACGAACTGATGATGGAGTCAAGAAGATACATGTCTTAGCATGCCAAGCTGATAAATGAAGAACCATGCCAAGCTGATAAATGAAGAACCTTAGTCCCTACACGGTGTGAATTAGTGAAACTTCTTTTCAAATGCTTTCATGACACATCTGCCAATTGATATTTTGGTGAGTGAGGTCTTTAATATTTCATTGATTGTTTCCATGAAAGGAACTGCCTCTCCATATCTATATATTTCGTAAGTTTGTGAAATGTGGGATTTCAAGGATTGAGAATTGCACTTCAATTGTCACCGAATTGGCTTTTATGGGCTGTTTGGATGGGAATAAATGGAGGTAAATGGGGGAATTGGGAGTAAATGGAGGTAAATGACATTTGAAGTGTGTTTGGATGGGACTAAATGCATGGAAATGAAATGAAATGGGAGTAAATGGGCTTGCAAATGAAATCCCCCCTACGACTACGAGAGAGGATTTGGAAGTAAATGGGGTGAAATGCCTTTTTGAGCTCCTTGGAAAGTCACAGGACTAAACAAAACTGCCGCTGCGTACATGTCCACCATACATGTGGCACACTAATGATACTCCAAAACAATCTTATTATCGGCCACATCACTAAAATCACACCAATAAAATGATCCAAACTGTCCAAAGGCTGACCATCTAAATGGACGGTTAAAAAATGTTGTCAAGTTGCTCGTTTGTAATACTTACGGTTGTGGCCCACCCGAGGCTCAAAATTTCCTCTCTTTTGGCTAAAGTATATATTTCAATGAGCTTATTATAATCATTCTATTAAATATCACATATGTACACTGATTTGAGATATTAAAGCTGATTTGGGATATCATATACAGTCCTGCGAAGAAGACCTTCTAGTCCAGTGGCATGGAGGGGGAGTAGGGAAGACGGGATGAATGATTTGGAGATTAACGCTGCTAGCGGGTCTTTGGAGCATTTGGATAGAAAGGAACAACAGATGTTTTAACGACTTGTCCAGGGATGCAAACTCCGTTTTCCACACGGCGCGGTCTCTTATTTCGGGTTGGGCGGCTGTGTCTGATAATCTTAGTGATTGTAACCTCTCTAGTTTGGATTGGTCGTCGTTCTGATATTCTTTTTTTTCTTTGTATTCTTTTGTGGCTTGCTGCTTTCTTAATAAATTTCACGGTCCTGTGAATACATTGAAAAATTCCAATGCATTCCAATTCCTCCCATCCAAACAGAATATTTGGATTTCAAATGCATACAACTGAGTAAGCTATTTACTCCCAATTCATTTACTTCCAATTCCATTTCCCATTTACCTCCATTTACAAGCTCCCAATCGAGCCCTCAGGTGTATTCTGAGGCAGCCTTAAGAGATTGCATTTTCTATCGCAGGACATTCCATCTGTACTAACATGTCGGCTCTTGTTGCCATTGCATGGCATTAATTATCTGCTCTGATGCTTGACCTTGTACCATATCCTGGTCATTTCTGTATTAATTTACTTGGTCATTTCCATTTTGATGCAAATCTCAGTTGGCCTTTATCAGCTGGTCATCAAGAGTTGTCCTTATTTTAGTTTCAATAATTTGAATCTGGAGAATTATCCCCTTCTCTTTAATTTTACACGTTTTCAAGCAAGATTTTCGGCAGGGTTTCTCATATGGATTTGTTTTTTATCATGCATAAACTGATTAACGTAACCCACAAAAAGGCAATGCGTGATCGAGAAATTTTCATTGTCATTAGTGTCATTATTATTATGGAAAAGATTATGTACACAATTTATACCAATGATGGTATACAAGAATCTTAACATATATTTCGAAATGGGCTTTTGAAAATTTGTTTGAAATGTGTTTTAGGTTCCCATGCAATCATCTGTAAGTGTGGGATGTATGTTTGCTCTATTTTTTATGCTTCTTTTGTGCGCTAAAGTCGTGCCCTTATTATTGCTACTGCTGTTGACGATGAAGATGGCAACAACGAAGATGATCAATCTTGGTCTTGTAATTTATATCAGGCTAGATGACACTACGACGGAGGATTCTTTTGTGTTCCTGGACATTCACCATTAGTTATAGTTTTTGTTTCATTGGCAACTTTACTATTAGCTTCCACATTCTATTTTTTTTACAAAGATTTTCATGTTTGCCCTGAGATAGAGATATATACCTTTGATGGTTCTTGTGACTTCAATGTCTAAGAAGACTTACAAGCTCCTCTGTTATTTAATGTAAAAAAATTGTTTTTATATGCCTTTTTAAGTCTTCAAGTTAACAACATTAACGCATGTAACATAATCGTCACTGCCCTGTCAGACGACTTGATTAATGGTATGTCTTTTCTTTGTGGAAATTGCATAACCATTGTTTTTTCCTTTAGCTTAACATGGCAATCCACTCACTGCCGGCTTTAGGTTGAAGCGTGTGTATTTGTCAAATCCATCAGCATACATCTATTAGTTTCTTTGAACTAGGAATCATGTCACTCTTTTACTCGCAGTTTGGTGTTTGTGGTCTTCTATCTCAGTCTCATATTTTCATTTGCCATGCAGTAAGCATTTTTAACAAGCTCTAGTGAATAAGGGGCCTATTTTATATAAACCGTATTTTACTTGCATTTCTAGTTGGTTTATTTGAAGCGTAATACCAGAAATATTTCCTTTGCTTTATCCAGGCAATTGATCGTTTTCGTGGAAGTGAACATGGCGTGCTTGTTGCTACTGATGTTGCAGCAAGAGGCCTCGACATTCCTGGTGTTCGAACTGTTGTTCACTATCAATTACCACATTCTGCCGAGGTAGGTAGATTTGATTTTCTGGCCTCGTCAGGCTTGATGTGTAAAACTGTTTTTGTTGGTAACTTGTTTTATTTGTCACTTTAGGTTTACGTTCATAGAAGTGGAAGAACAGCTCGAGCTTCTTCTGATGGGTGCTGCATTGCAATAATTTCCCCGAGTGATCGGTCGAAATTTGCCTCTTTATGCAAATCATTTTCAAAGGTGATTTCTCTTGGGAAGGAAGTCCTGTGAACGATTTTTCTCGTCTTCAGTATTTTTGCAGGAAATGGGTTCTTTTTCTTTTTGTCTTCTATGAACATTTAGTTACATGAGAAAGATTTCTAGTACAACTTGGGATTTTCATTATTACATGTATCCTGATACGTTTAGATTAGGTCCATTGCACTTCATGACCATGCAAGTGCTTGCCTGGAAGCAGTTCTATATGAAAGAGCTTATTGAAATTTTCATGCTTCTATTTGTCCTCTACCTGACATGAATGGGCTATGGTTACTGATGGATGCATTGATGCTGGAGCACTTGACACTTTTCACTCAATACTTGATTAGGGGAAGGAAGAATGGGGCGTGCAACATGATTGGACTATTCATTATTCAGCTTAAGTCTGGGATGCACATTTAGATACATCGTGCATGTTCTGTGTTGACACTAGTTCTTTGAGTTATCATTAATTACAAATCCATGCCTAGTATTCATGGTACCAGCTGCTTCATTATATAACAGAGTCAGATCTCTGTTTTGTCATTGACTCATTGTTAGATAGGTAAAATGCACAGCTATTGTAATCCTATAACAACCTCAATACCATGTTCCCCTCTCTCTCTCGTTCCTCCCTCTCATTAGATTGCCTACTCATCTTGGGGCTTTCAAGTCCCCCCCCCCCCCCCCCCCCTCTAATTAGATTCCCTATTCATCTTGGGGCTTTCAAGTTCCTGTCATTCTTGGCTTTATGTGCTTTGTTTGTTCTATGCCCGTTCATTTTTATCTAAGCATTTCTATCCCCTTTTGATTTGGTTGCTATTCCATTTATGAGTAAGGTGTTAGAGAAGATTGTGTTTCTCGCAGTTTCCCAATCGCAGATATTTAAGATTTCTGGATTGGTTTCGGGTTTTGGAAGACTTTTGAATCTCATCAGCCTTCCCTTTGATATTCCACCTGCAAATTTCTATATAGAAAAGCAGTCCTTCTCTTTGATATTCTGCCTGCAAATTTTTATATAGAAGAAAGCAGGCAGAGTTGTGCTTCCAAGAAGGGATAGGCAATTTATTTCCACTAAGGGCCTGTTTGACAAGCGGGAATCTATGGGGAAACAAAGGATTTCATAATTATTATTTAATGATTATTTCCCAAGGTACTACTGAGAAATGGATTCCATTTTTATCGTGCATTTGATTTGCAAGTGGAAACTTCCAATTCATCTCACAATAGTCGAATCTTGTGCTTGAGAATTGCAGAAGTGGAAAAGTGTAATGATAACATTATGGACTCTATAGATTTTCTTTGTAAATCAAACATTGGAAAACGCCGTGTCAAAGGAAAACTGCTTTTTTACTGTTCTTTTCCCATGCATTCCTGCTAATCAAGGAGGCCCTAAGAGTTGAATGCTTGAGTTGTTTGCTTATGCTGCTAAACATGTTTTGCATGAGAAATTTAAGATGATCTCTTTACATTTATTTATAGATATATGTGACCGTAGTAAAAAAAAAAAAAAAAAAAAACAGAGAGAGAGGAGGGAGTGAGGGTGGGGGGTTTTGGCATACTGCTGTACTTTTCTCACAATGGGTTAAGCCTTTTATTTCAAAAAAATCCTTGTTGAAAGTCATCTAAGGTTGAATTTCGTAACATCATTCCTGGAGCTGGAGGAGACACTACCAAGGCATATTCCAGATGTTTAATTTACACATTGAGTTCTTTTTATGTTCTGCATTATGAACTGATCATCTGAAGTCTTTTAGATGCTAGTCAACCAGGAGTGCATGTTGCTCGTTATGAAGCAACACCATGAGAAAACAAAGACGAGAATTTTAAAATAAAACAAATAAATTGAATATAATTATGTGAAAGTGAAAAAGCCATTAACAGAGTTAAAACCTTTCCTGATTGAGGTTCATCAAAACGTTGGGAGAGAAATATTTATGGGTTATTCCAAAGTGCCGCTGTAGTTGAGTTTTGCGTGCTGAATAAATGGGAAATTAATGACATTAATGCTCACATCTGTTCTCATGTGCAGGAAAGTCTTAAGAGGTTTCCTATAGATAACTCATACATGTCAGAGGTTTTAAAACGACTATCTCTTGCACGTCAAATAGAAAATATCTCACGAAACAACTCCCAGGTAAGCAGTCCTTTCCTTCACTGTGAATTTTTAAGGACATTTGCAGTATCCTTGGGGATTCCATAAATCTCTTAGTTGATACTTTATTAGTTTCTTACTGTTACACAACTGATTTTGAAAATGATCCACCCACTTTCATAGTAGAACAAATGGATGATCGAATTAGGTTGTTATTTTCTTTTTTGACTTCATGAATGCTAGTAGTATTATGGACAGAATGGCTTCATGCAAATAGCAAAGGGCAGGGTTCCTACTCATGGCTCAGTGGTAGACACTCTGCGTTTCAACAATGAGGTCATGGGTTCGAGTACCCTTGTGGTGTGTGTGGGTGTTTAGTGTGGATGTTAAAAAAAAAAATAGCGGAGGGAAAATTTTCATGTCAGATTATCAAAATTGCTGCTACCACTAGATGATTATCTCCACTCTCCAGTACCAATGGATGTCTGCATTGTTTTTTCTTTTTATTTATTTTGAAGATTGTTTGCATCAATATTTTCATATCAAGGTCTCAAGAAAATCATAGAGAGTTGTACCCTGTGCGAATAAAACAACAACTTGTTCTGTTAAGTTGATTTTTTATTTTTTTTGGAAAGATAATGAATCTTATTGAGAAACGCACCAACACAAAAGCGAGGTGGGGAAAGAATAGAACCCAAAAAGAAAACTAAGGCAAAAAAAGGAGGGGAAGGTTGATGGCATTCACCGCCTTTACATTGGATGCCCATCCCATCAAATCGAATTTAGCCTTCGTGATGACCTCTTCCACAGAGGCACTCTGTTTTAGAAGCAACAATTGTTCCTTTTTCCCCAAATCACCCAAAGCACAGCCATAATGACAGGTCGTCGCACAACATCATCTTCTTTATTGGACCGTCGCCCATGCCAGGCCCACAAAAGGTCTTCCACTGACTTCGGCATCATCAACACCATGTTGAAGATTTCTAGGAAGCAATCCCAAATCTTCCAAGCAAAGGAGTAGTGGATAAAGGGATGATCGATAGATTCCTCCTCACCCATATACATAATACAAACATTGGGAAGGATCATGGATAGTGTTGTCATATGCAGTGTTCGCATTGTCGACGAATTGTCGATATTATCGCCGATAATATCAGTGTCGCTGCAGTAGCGACTCCAAAACCACAAAAATTCGTTTCTTTGCCAAATGTCGGCGAAATGTCAACGATATTTTGCGATTTCTCGATAAATTCGAAAAAATGTAAAAAATCAGAAGAAAAAGGAAAAAAAGGCATTCATTCAGTATTTTTTGGAAGATTTGCGAGGTTATCGTGGGCCAGCGATACGAAACCCCTCAGAAGTCATTCGGAAATTAAAAAAAAATATGGAATCCTGTGTATCGTGCGATATATCACAAGATATTGCAAAATATCGTGTGATATCAACGATATATCGCACAGGCCTCGTATCGCAGAATTTCACTTGGTTTTATATGCAATTCTCATCCAAAAATTACCAAAAAAAAAAATCATCTCTTTTCATCCAAAAATTACAAAAAAATATATATAGTAAAAAAAAAATCTTACCTTTGTGATCTGCTTGAGGTAGATTTCGATTAGATTTGGTGGCCTGCCGTCAACATCCCCGGATCATGAAGAAAAACTTAAACCCCTTTTTTCCTTTTTGAAGATAATTATTTTGGAAGGAAACTGCATTTCCGCTGAGGATTGTGGGATTTGAGTTGGAATTTGCCAAAAAAAATAAAAAATCGGAGAGATTTTTGGGAATTTTGGGTTGGAATTTCCAGCGAGAATTTGGGTAGGCTTGCGGACTTGCGGCCGTCTGTAACGGAGGTTCTCGAACTCTCTCTCTTGCTCTTTAAGTTAGGGAGAGGATTAGTTTTTACGCGGGTAACAGCTTAGTGCGTGTTGACCTTATCATGTGGGGCCCATCTTGATGAATTTGTTTCATATCCACGTCGTCCATCCGTTTTTAAATATCATTTAACAACATTATAAAAAAAAACTTTAAGCATATCGAAATCTCGGGCGGACCACACCACCGGAAAAAGTGTTGAATGACCATTAAAAGAATTTTGTGGGCCATAAATGTTTTAAGTTATGCTAATATTTTGTATTCCCTTCATCCAATTATTTTTTACCTTGTAAAGGGGTTGGATGACAAATCAACATTAGATATCTGCTTATAGTGGGTCTTGGGATTTTTTAATGGTGAACGTTCATCATCACTGTTTCATGTGGTGTGGTCCACCTGAGATTTTTATATGCTTAATATTTGTGAACAAGTCATAAAATGGTCTGTAAAAACGAATGAACGGAGTGGATACACGATATATCATCTAGGTGGGCCCTACACTAAGTGTAACACCCTTTCTCCATGTGTCAAAGGGACCGCCACATTCTCGACGAGACGGCTGCCCTTCCATTTCCACATGTCGAGAATAGTAGTAGCCCCACCTTCCGCCACATGTCTGCATATCGTCCGTTTGGACAACGATCTCCTCCTGAGCTAGAACCATAAGCCTTTCACGCCGCCCGATTCAGAGACCTTTCTCTTCTTTGTCTCATTTCGAACCCGACGTGTGGCTCTGAACCGAGATGATCAGATATTGAGCCACCTGTCGTTGAGGGGTTGGGATCGGTTGCATCTATCTTTGCTGCTCCCGTTGTATACCCTCCTACGTGTGCTAGCTCCTCAGTCCTCACCTACCACACGTTGCCCATTTGAAACAAGCAGCGCGTTGCCCCCTTCAAATGGTGCTCTGCTGGAGAATTGCCTCGGTACTCCTTCACACCCTTGACTGTGAGCTCCTCTCCCCTTCGCGCTTCCGGCCTCTTGGAGATGCTAGATTTCCCCCATCTGTTCAGAACTCCCCACTGGCGTTTCCTTTCCACCCTGAGAGAAATCTGGTCTTCCTCAACTATGACTTCAATCGGCCTTGGTTCCGCAATTGATCTCTTCTTCTTAACAAAGATTTGAGTTGCGTTGATCTCTCCTCCTCCTTTTGTAGCTTCATCTATGGCCACTACCTCTCCTAGGCATGCTCCAATCCCTAGAAAAGCTTCTTGGAACCAGATCTCTAGAGGTACTCCACCAAATCAGGAACCAAACTTCCTCTCGACCGAAAGTCGATCTCTCCACCCACTTCCGGATTTGTCTAACTGGATCGTCGTTGAACACAAGAAGATTCTTTCTCTTAACAGAGTTGTGGGTTTTATGGAAGGAAAGAAATTTCAGATGCTTTTGGGACACCCATGGTAATCCAAAGGGGGTGCTTTGTTCATCTAGGTCTCTTGTTTTTCAGTGGATGGCGACCTCTTTGTAGTTATAGGCCCGTAGGCCATAGGTGGGAGTGGGCTTTTGGTGCTTGTTGTTTGGGGGGATCTTGCTTTTTTTTCTTTTTTTCTTTTTACTTTCTTTTTCTTTTTCTGTTTCTGTATTCTTTCAGCTTTCCCGCTCTTTATAATAAATAGTCATCCTTTAAATAAATAAAAAAAGAGCCCAATCCACCACCATCTGATCCAGATTTGCCGCTGGCTTGAGCAAGATCCACACCTCGTTCTCCTCTAGCGGATTCACTATGGCGTCTTCTCCCACAACAAGCAAGAAGCCAGGACTTGATTTGAGGTAGGCTCCCTCCTTTATAGTAGCAGCCACTGACCATTGCAGGGTCTCCTAAGAATTTCCAATCACTGTCAGGTTGACCCTAATTACTGGCTCTCGACCAGAGTCTTCACTCCAGATCTGCCTCTTCACTTCTTGCCCATTCCCCCCTTCTGGCTTCGACTATTGTTCCTCCTTGGTAACAATGACCCTAAAAGATTTGGTTCTCCCTCCTTCCCATACCATTCCTTGTCATAGCCTGTGAAGACCTCCTTCGTTCTTCTTCTCCCAGTTTCGCAATGAGTTCCCTGGAAGATTCCTATCTCCCTCTCTATCTTTAGCCTCAGGTCCAATCTGAGCCCTATGGATTGAGAGCTTATGCCCCCCGAAGTTCTCTCCATGTAGCATCTTAACAGACTTAATGAGCTTCTCCTCCATCCTCATCCAAACAAAAGTGAAACCATGATTCAACTGAATCTTCTGGTTGCGAGGTGCGACCACTTCCATGACCTCCCCAGCACGGCCAAAAACCCTAGAGAAGTTGATCAGTAACCACCCCTCTGGAAAACAAACCACAAAGAGAGTTGGGTATTCCTGTGAGGTTGAGTTATGAAGCTCTTCGTTCTCCAGCTTTTCCTTCCTGCTTCTGACCGCAGTCCAGCCCTCTTCCTCCCCTTCTTCAGTTGTGATCTCCTTCCCTTTTCTTCTGCTGGCAGGGGTTACATCCATGTAGCGTGTAACGGGTATCACTGATACCATTACAGAACGGCTGTTATGTAACCATATTTTCACTCCTTGAAATAGGATGTTCCCTGACAAACCAAAACTGGTTAGGAGTTAGATTGCATAGATGAAAGTGACTGGGCAAAGTAGAAAAGCTATGAGGCTATGGTGATCTTTCTTTGGTTAGCTCTGTTTGGTATGGCTCTTAGAGTTTAGGCATGTACATGGAAGCTGCAATGAGCCTGCCGCTGTAGTAAACATGTTCCCTTTCTTTCTTAGTCTTGCTGATTGCTTTTGTGTGTGTTCTTGGTTGCTTACTTCTCCCCCTTGTCCTTTTCTTCTCGAAGCCCTCTTTAGTAAATGTCAACACCAACGCCATTCTTGAGCTAATGTTCACGGTTTTCTTTTTTTGTCACAGCACTTAAGCTTTACCAAATGTTTTCTCATGATGGAGATCAGTTCTCATTGATTACCATGTACTTAGTAATTCATTAATATATTGAATTTTCTGCTTTCTTTTGTGTTTTCCAGGAAAAGGCGAAGAAGAACTGGTTCAAACGGAATGCAGAGTCTGTGGAATTGGTTGTGGAGGACAGTGGAAGTGAGGAAGAAAGAGTAAAAAGTTCTAAACAAAAGAAAATAAGCTGTCTTCACTTGAAGAAACTTCAAGAGGTTCTCTATGTTCTCTCTCCACTGTAACATACTACTTTGTGTTTGCAATTGCCAGATAATTGCGATTGATCTAGTTATTTATAAAGGAAAAGAAGAAAGAAAATACATGTCCAATAATCAATCATCCAGTGATTAGGGGTGTCAATGGGCCTGGCTTGGGCCTGAAAAACCAGAATTTTACACAGGCCTGGCCCGAAACAGTTCACAATTACTGGCTGAGACCTACCCCAGGTCCGGCCCATTGAAAGCCCTACCAGTGATTGATATTGGTACACTGATGCAAAAGGGAAAATATATTCATTCTCCGAAAATCAGTGAAGGTCATCACTTGCAATAGTCATTGTACCCAATTAAAATGGTACTAATTCCATTTTATTTCAAATTACAGGAGCTTAATATACTACTCACACGCCCATTGCAACCAAAGACATTTTCACATCGCTATTTGGCAGGGGTAATCTCTATTCAATCAATTTCTCCTTGTTTTACATGGATAGATTTTGTTATTTGAATGTTAGGTATGCATAAATATTCAGTTTTTGCCTGATCACCAAGTAAACCTATTTCAATACAGGAAATGTTTGTTGAGTTTCCACAATGCTGATCATTGATCACTGATCACTAGAACCTTATGGTTCTCTTGCCAGATCAATTGCAAATCGCGAAATGGCACAATACAAGACTGCTCAACCCTGGCTTCATAGCGAATCTTGTTGCCGTTTTGAACCTGGCGATCTTGGACCTTCCCCCAGACTAGCAGATAGCTTTGTCCCCTTGAACTATGAATTTTTGTCTCCCGTGCCGCAGATCTGAATCTGTCTACCTGCTAGCTTTGTGCCATCATAATCTCCATGACTTTCATAGCCTCTTTGGGATACCAATATCCAACAGAAGCAAAACCCATACTCCTTACTGATCTCCTATCGTGCAGGATAAAGAGAGATTAGATGCTACCAGACTTACCGAAAACCTCAGTCAATGGAGATAATGAATGGGAATAGTTTCAAATAGAGATGCTGAAGGAGCCCTCCTTTGCAACTTCAGCATCCATTACTCCAATTTCTCTCCAAACTCCCCCCCTCTTTCACATGTCACTGGAACATTCATCGCTGGAAAATATTCGCCACACCGGAACAACTTCATGAAATATACACAGATCAGGATTAGACCATAAGATGAAAAAAGAGCAACTAGTTTAGAGTCAAATGAAGAAAAATCCAGTTGTGGAATACTTTTGTTATCTCATTGTTATTGAATATATCTATTTTTATGTGTTTTCAGGCTGGGATTTCCACCCTCCTACAAGGGCAGCTAGAAGAATTAGGTCGGCAGAAACTGGCAGACAGCAACAACAGTTCTATCAAAAGCAAGAAAGCAAAACTTGTGGTTATTGGCCGAGACTGTATTGAGCCGCTTCAGGCACTTCGTAGTGCTGGAAATGAGGTATGAGTTTCCCACTTATTTTAGCAAATTGGTCCGCCATGTACTTTTGCTGCTCTGTTGTGACATCTTAATGGAAATGTTTGTTCCATTGTGTAACATGGACAAAGAGACAAGGTGCCAAACTCAAGGAGACCAAGAAACACAATGCATGTTTCTATCTTGCTATTGATATTATTATTATTATTATTATATATTTTTTTTTTATCAATTTGAAATGTTAAGGCCATATGAGTAGAAAGATAAAATCAAGAAGAAGTGTGAAGAAGGAAGAGAAGAGAGAAAGGGAAGAAAGGGGAGAGATGGCTGAGCAACTTGCTAAGTTGTGTTAGGTCTAAAGACCAACACACACACACACACACACACACACACACACACACATGCATGCATATAAACGTACACACGCACGCACACAACTACGCATACTTCCACACTCCCCCTCAAGCTGAAGCATGTATATTGATCATGCTTCAGCTTGGAATACATACAAGCTGAAAGATATACAATAAAATGAGCATGGAACATTGCTCCCCCTCAAGTACAACATGGCTAGGCCCCGACCAAAGCTTGGACTTCCTTCAACTGTAGAGTCTTCTCTTCAAGAACATGGCCACAACAAAGGGTCGACAACAATCAAGTCAATAACTTGTCATCCACATGCAAATTCTCTCACAAACAATAACAATGAGAGTGTGCATCACGTGCAACACTCGAGAGAACACACACAATAGCTGTGGAGACTTGTGTGCATCACGTGCAACACAAAGTGAGTAGGCATCACGTGCAACAACACGCAACAAACAACAACAACAAGGTGGAGGTACACTCAAACCATAAAAAGGCCTAAAAAAGGAAGAGAAGATGAACCTAGATGGGAAGATCCACCAATAGCAACCAACTCCCATGCGAAATCGGGTGAAGCACTTCATCGAACACTTTGGGTGCGCAGGATACATCTAGGCACGATACAAAACTCCAACTTTGTAATCACCATCAGCATATCGGATCATGAAGAAAAGGAAGAAAATTTAGCAAAGAAACCAAAGAACAAGGGCCGTCGGCACCAATATCTTGCAAAAGATGTAGCCGTACACCCAAATCTCAATGAAACTTCATGATGCTTGTTGTTGGAGACTGCTGTTGATAAACCGCACCTAACCCCTCCAGAAAAACATTGCAACAAAGATCACTAAATTTGGACTTTCCGATTTTTCCTTCATTTTCCCTGAAACACAACAAAAAACACTCCAAAGTATGGAGAAAAATCTCCATTATTCTTCTAAAAATGTGATCTCAAACTTCTACTTCAAAAGAACTACCGGACGTACACTGTCGACGTCATCCGTGAAATCTCCATTATTCTTCTGAAAACGTGATCTCAAACTTCTACTTCAAAAGAACTACCGGACGTACACTGCCGATGTCATCCATGCGCACGGACGACGTTGGCAGTGGGCCCCACTACCCCACTGTTGCGGTTAGGTCCTAGATCAGACGCTCTGATACCAAGTAGAAAGATAAAATTAAGAAGAAGTGTGAAGAAGGAAGAGAATAGAGAAAGGGAAGAAAGAGGAGAGACGGCTGAGCAACTTGCTGAGTTGTGTTAGGTTTAAAGACCAACACACACACACACACACACACACACACACACACACACACACTACTTTTGAAGAAAAATGTTACAGTACTCCGCAGGGTACATATAAACGTTCACACGCACACAAAACTACACATATACTTCCACAATATGTTAGGCAAATTAGTATGTACAACCATCCTCTTTAGAAATAGATCTTGTCTCTAAAAAGATGGACACCAAAGCTAAAACAGTTTAGCTTTGATTCAAATCCAAGAATACCGCAGAGAACATACCTTTTAGCATTTTGCAGATTCCAATAGCTTGGATAGATTATAAAATCACCTTTAAGTTTCTCCAAATTCTATCGAATCACACACAGTAACAATATGGCAGCAAAGTAAATAGAAAGATTAAGGAGAAAGAAATGGAAAGGGTGATAGCTTGCGCAGTCTTACCACTGCAAGAAGAAAATAGTCTCACATCTATATATAGGAAATGTTCAAAGTATCGGTAAGATGGTAACACACTATGATGTATTGCACCCTTGGGATACGGAAATATCATGGGAAACTTTGGGAAATATCGATCGAGTAATGTATCACAATCTAGGGAAACACTAGGGAACTTTAGCAACATGGTGGAATTTCAGTGAAACTTTAGGAGTTGTTAAAAGACGCATGATTTCATGCTTCTAACTCAAAAAACTACCAAAAATAAAGAAAGAAAAAGAAAGATACAACACATGATAGTTTTTGTTAGTTAGGGGCAAAGCAATATGTTGTCGGCCAAAAGTGATGCAATTATATCCAAAATGAGTTCATATCATTCAAATGTCATACAATACAAGCAATTAAACACAAATAATACAACAAAAATTAAAAAGAGCCGAAATTTATACCTTGGTCTCAGATCCACGGAGTTACCCGACTGTGGAGATTATGTTATGTTTGACGAAATATGAGATTTAGCTTCAAGGGTGAACATTCTGTTTGCCCATGTTGAGAGGAGGGTAAATGTGATCTCCAACACCCTTCTTAATCAATCACATCGTCGCCCTTCTGATGTTGTAAAGAGAGGGATTTAACCTAAATAGAGGGGGACAAGCATAAAATATCCAATGATGGATTGTGAAATTAATTGCCAGAAGGCTTCTTGCTTATTCAACTAGAAACAAATGGAAGAAAACCCTCCCTACTGAATGAAGTATTAACTCGGGGTATTGGGTGGCATGGTCACAGGATATATTGCAGATATAGCAGATATTGTGGTATATCATCATGTATTAACGATGTTATTATTGACACATTGTAATTTTTGCATTCTAGGGTGGTATTATATCCCACACCCTGCAATATCGAGATATCAGCTGAGATCATCGATCAATTGGACACAGATGATATCATCAATAAATCCAACGCTATATATGGGGGCTCTAGACAACAATATAAAAGACAAATCAACCAAACTACTTGCTGACCTAATTAAATAATGAAACAAAGCAGTCACAGGATTTTAACTTAACTGTACAGGCATTCGAAGCCTACTGTTTGGATTAGAAGAAGTCCACACATGTCATTCCACATCCGGGTCCCCTAAATGGTGTAAACACTATTCTAAGGCCATTTGGTTGTAGATATGGGCCCAAAAGGTTATCAGAACCATTGATTGGGCCCCTTGATAGATTGGAGGAATGGATTTCAAAATCACACAGGCTTTGGGGTCCACTTTTGACCCTATCATGATCGGATGTGGTCCTGCAGCACAAAATCTCAAGAATGGGTGTTGCAATTATAGTGTATTAGCACTCCCAAAGGACCAAAACACCCCTGTTTCTATAGAAGGAAATCTGATTCGCTGTATGATCATTGCTATTATGCAAGTGAGACCAGGGTATATTGGTCATAACTGATACTGTGATACATCTGCGTCTCCAATAAAAATGGGGGTAATTCACTCAAGATTCAAAATTCACACCATTTAGAATAGGATTATTGTCGTCTTCACCTATAAATTGCAAAAGAGAGTACAATTGCAATGGTGAATTTTATCAGAAGCAAAAGAGAGTACAATAGCAAGAATGCAAAAGAACAAATTGATTACTCAATGATGAAATGATTCCTCACCAATGCAGAAGTATGGCTAATGCCCTATCTAGCTAATGAATGAAGCTCTGAGTTCTCCTCATGATGAATGTGACCAATAGATGCCTCCAGATAATAAATAACATCTCTAACAGCCACAAACATATCTGCAAGCCTCCATGGGTAGTTCTCATATCAATTAATCCACTTGAATACATTTTTAGTTCTCTTTCACCTTTCCCAAAAAAAAAAAAACATTTTGTCTCTTTCAATATAAGGAATATGCACATGGAGCGAAGAGAGTTTTCAAGGCCATAGAGGACCAGATGAAAATTGCTTCATTTATTTCCATACATCAACCGTATTTCCTACAATAAACAATTCCTCCAACTTCCTACCAGGCTCATACTTCCCAATATTGTCACAAGCAATTCAATGGAAAATCTTGAAGTAATTTCTTTTTGAAAGATATATCTTGATGGAGTAATTCCTTCTATAAAATTCTTAAATTGATCATTTTTAGATTTTTGTATGGTGTTTGAACGCTGAACTCTGTAGTCTATGTTGCAGTTTGTAAACCGAGCCAGCCAATCTGGGACTCACCCGAGTCAACCAGGCTGGGTTGGTCACTGTTTTACTGTTTCTTGCGGAAGAAGAAGAAGCCTTTGGATTCAATATTTTTGTGTTAATGAAATCAGGGGGCTAATTTCTCTTTTTCCTGTTTCCTTTAGTCTCTAAATAGGCTTACTCTTTGGCTGATTTTATGGCAAAAGATGGTGCAGCGAGACAATCTTTGTATGTTGGCGACATGTGCATTTTCTTAGTTTAGCCCCTCAACCTTATTCTTATCTTTTAATAAATTGCTGTTATGTTGTGTTGAACATTGAAGCATCTCTATTATATGGTCATTTAATGGTTGCTTAATGAGTAGTACTACTACTACCGGACATGTATTGCCATGACAATGGCATCCCAATATCATGGATTCATGAGAAAAAAATGGCATCCGAATGTGGGACAATTTGTTTCCAATGAGGTAAATAGCTCAATCCATCTCACCTCATGCTTGACTTTTGAAGCCTTGTCATGGAGACTATCTAGGGTACACATCAATGTTAACCTTTGCAACAAGGATACTCCATTTTGAAAATATTTCTGTCAACTGGACCTTAATGTAACATCTTTTTCTAGTTTTTTATATTATCTATATACTAGTATGTATTTAAAATTATTCCATATATATATATATAACATTGGGAATGGGTCTAGCTCGGGAATAAGTGTAAGAATTTCCTTGCCTATGGATATGTGTAGAAGGTGACAGCATGATGCATAAATCACATGAAGAAAAAGGTATGTTAAGCAAGTATTGCTAAAACACATGAAGAAAAGATAAGTTTTCCTGATAGAAGTGTTGGTGTGTTTCTGCATGGGTGTCAGTCGCGACGATTTTTAAGAAAATACAGTGTAATTGTTACTCTAGAAGTGTTGGTGTTCAGGTTTTTGAGCTCTGCATATCTGAGGTTCGTATCATCGATTCATCTTATTTTCCATATATTTGCTAGGTTTGCATGGACCTAAAACACGAAGCAGAAAGACAAAAGACACTAGAGACCAGAAGAAGAAAAAGGAGGGAGGAGAAAAAGCGTATATTTGTTTCCCTCTTCATCTGCTTGTTTGTGCTGTTTTTGAGATATTTCCTTGCTGCTTATTTGGAACATTTTCATAGTCGGGTTTTTCCATCACCAGGTCTGCGTGAACAAAGGAGGAAAGAGAAGAAGCACAGGAAAGAGGGTGGCAAATAGAAGCTATGTTTTGTCAATGTACTCGCGTTGGCTCTATGCTGGTATCATTTCTTAGACTTCTGCAGTTTGAAACTTTTGTTCCTATGTGATGTTTTAGTCTTTTAGACTCCATTTGAAAATCAGAACCTGCAACTACTGTTTCTAGTTGCATGCGTTGTAAAAGATCTGACCTTTGGCCTTAATGGCACTAGAACCCCAAAATGGTCCTTGCTGGAACCCAACTAGCCTCAGGGGTTATAAAAAGTTGTATGCATCATTGTCTATTACACAATACAAGATGTAGTGAACTGTCTCCCTCTTTCTAGCAAAGAAAACACATATCTAGGAGGGTCATATTCCTGTCTTGAAGGTTGCTAAGCACAAGGATTTTGTTTGCCATAGCCATCCAAAAGAATGCTTTAACTCCAGGGGGTGCAACTGAATCCCAAAATTTGATCTTGAGAAGGATGCATCGGGAAAGGCACCTTGTAAAATCCTTTAGCAGAAAAGGTTCCCTTTGGCCAGGGGCAAGGTTCTGAAAATCGGTTTTGGTGGGTGTATCAAGATGGGTTCAGGACTGTAGCTCAATGGTAGACAGTGCTTGATTCAAAAAATGAGGTCTCAGGTTCAAGCCCATATATATATATATATATATATATATATATATATATATATATAGGCACTGTGCGTATCAGCGCAAGTCGCAATCTGAAACTTCTATTTGAATCCTTGTGATATCCTGTAGCACTCTCTTGACCTGCTTGCCCGAACTCCATTTTGACCCAAGGCCCTCCCCCAGGTTAACCTTCTTATGCGTGATTGGAATCTCTGATGGCCCTATCTCATGTTCGAGCAATTACGGACTTTTTCCACAGACCACTGGGTCAGCAAGCATCGCCACCAGGCTGCATTGGGAGATTTCTGTCAATGGCTCTACTTCCCTTTGGTCAATTACCAACTGTTTTGACCCGTCACAGACCTCTATCGAGATCGGTTTGCTTATCTCCCTTTGACTTCCTCCCCTGTTCTGTGAACCTTCTCCCCCCTTTCCTTTACTCTTCGCTCACCACCAGTCTCCTGAGATTCTTCTTGCTAGCAGAATGTCCTGTTAATCCCTGACAGGCCTATCCATCTTCCCTTCAAGATCTCTGTGGTGTTGCTGGCATTTCTCCTCTTCTGTATTCCGGCCTGTATTTTGCAATCAAAACCCAGATTTCTTTCCCTGCATAGACCTCACCATACCCTTCTGCATTGCTTTTTCTACCTCCTTCAGCATTCCATACCTTCCAAAGGTGAAACCCCTGGTAGCTCCAGTTGTTTTCTCCCTGGCTACATGCCATTGTGATGCGGACATAAGTGGTGCACCCTTTAGAGTGTACCAGAGGAGGCGACGTCGCAGATCGAGTGTTGGAGCAGACGAGTTGATGTGGATGGACGCCGGGCCCATTGGGCCCATTTTCTGACACGTTACGAGTACGCGAGATGCAGAATCGCGCAGGAGCATCATGACCGCTGGACCATGGAGCGGATTTACATTTAGGCGCTTTTCTATTTATTTCCTTGTTTCTAGGCGCTTTAGTGTCGTTATTTACTTTAGACGTTTTTATGTTATTTCTTTGGTTTTCAGGCACTTTAGTGCACTTTTTTTATTTTCGTAGCTTATATATACTGTGAGAACCCTATTTCGAAATTATTGAATGAATAGAAAATTCGTGAGCTTCTTCCTCTTTGTTGAGAGATTAGGGTTTCAGGATTGGCCATCGGGTGTTGAGGATTCCACCCCGGAGTTTTCGTTTTCTCCTCTCTTTCTTCAAGGTGCGAGGAAAGGTAAGCTTCTTTTGATTCCTAATTCGTACTTCATGATAACCCATTGTTTTTCGACATCCCTCGTCCTTTTTTGAAACTCCCCCCCCCCCCCCCCTTTTTGGTACGATCGAAAAGAGTGATGCTTAGCCACGATAACCGGATCCAAACTTGACTGTGGACTGGTCTATGCTAGATATGGGATATCCTCATATCCCTAGATCCTCCCTGTTTTACGATTTTACATGATTTTATGCAAAGGGGCATGATCCGGACGGACGGATTTCATCTTCGTGTTGAGATTTGTTAGTTTCCTCTGATTGAAAGTAGTTAGTTTCGTAATTTTATTATTTGAATATCTTCCAACTTGATATACATGCATCTAGGGTTAGATCATCGCATGCCCCTGCATCAATTTTGGTATCAGAGAAAAGGTTCCTAGCGTAGGTCAGTTTACCAAAAATTTTCCTTTTCGGTGATTTTTTTTCAAAGGAACCGGATATCCCAAATCGAAAAAATCGTAGGCCTTTCGGGCGCTTCGCCCCGAACCCCGGGCAGTGGCGCGCCGCCCCCTGCACCCCCGGCGAGTTGACCACGCAGCTCAACCCGCGTCCAACTCTGCGTAGGGGTCATAGTTCGTTGAGTTTAGTTAGCCTTTTTTTTTTCCCTAGATTTTGTTGAGTCCTCATATAGATCTAGGCCACATAGGATTGCTTGCATTGTACTGAACTAGGATAGTTAAAACTGCATTTAGATTTTACATTTTTTACACCTTTGCGCACCTAAATCTAGGGCCTTTCACATATCACTCCTGGTGTATGCCTACGCGCACTGGTCGTAGGTTTGGTCTTCATAATACTATGGAATCTAATCAAATTACCAAAGCTCTGGAGGGTCTAATTAAGAGAATGGATCAGCAATTTCAGACCTTGAGAGGTGAGATCGCGCAGCAGTTTGCGCATCAGGATGATAGGTTCACACGTTTAAAGGAGAGGGTCACGCGCTTAGAGGATGGCATCCAGACCACCACTTTAGATGGTCTCCAAGCAACCCCCGACACTGGGGCAGTCGATCAGTCTCAAGTTGTGGGCCTTGATCCGCCTAGGGATGATTTGGGCGCAGGTCAGGTCCGTGGGCCTGGCAATGGACACGATGGGGCTCATCATCAGCCACCCCCACAGATTCGTGATCCTGTTTTCCCCGCCCAGCGGGAGGGCCATGGTGGGGTACGATATCCGCAACCTCAGAGATACCATGAGCAGGACCCTGTTATTAAGGTCATGAAGGGCATAAAGGTTGACGCTCCTAGTTTTGATGGGAGACTGGACCCTAAAGTTTTTTCTGATTGGCTAGCAGACATGGATCACTTCTTTCAGTGGCACGGTCTGCCAGACCCACAGCGGGTTGGATTCGCCAAGATGAAGTTGGTGGGCCAGGCAAAACTACATTGGGGAAATGTGGAGCGTTGCCGTGAGCGATCTAGAGAGGGGCCAGTTCTCTTTTAGATTGAAATGAAAGAACTGTTGCCAGAGAAGTATGTTCCCCTTTCTTATAAGCAGAGGCTGTTGGATCAATGGCACACTTTGCGCCAAGGATCCATGACGGTAACGGAATACATTGCCAAGTTCGATGAATACATGATGAGGTGCGATGTAGATGAGGACCCTGCTGTGGTTCTCTCCCGTTTTCGTATGGGCCTCAAGTTTGACCTCCAGCGTGAGCTCATGCCTCATATGGTTACCAGCTTAGAGCACGCTTACCAGATGGTGCAGGAACTGGAGCACTATGTGCGCCAATCTCCTGCTAGAGGGTTTGAGATTCGACCTACTGTGCCTAGAGTAGCTCCGCAGGGAGAGAGACCTCAGGTCGGAAATCAACCCAGAGCTCAACCTGGTACCCAACCAGTCAATAGAAATCGAGGTAACAATGTGGCTGGACCAAATACTAGGACTGCGATGCCTGGGCAGTGCTACCGCTGTGGTGGCATGGGTCACATTGCCGCAGAGTGTTCAAATAGGGGTGGGCGTATTGCCTTTGTTTCTGAACACTCTACAGAAGAAGTGGCATATGAAGTTGAAGGTGACCAGAATGATGAGGAAATCATCGTCCAATCCCTTGAGCCGGCCAGTGATGCCGAGGATGATACTGTGGAGACTACCCCACTTGCTGTGGTGAGATACGCTTTGGCCCAGGTGAAGGAAAGTGAGGATTGGCGCAGAACCACTATCTTCCACACTTACGCCAAGTGTGGAGATAAGAGCTACAAAGTGATCATAGATAGCGGGAGCTGTGAGAATGTAGTTTCTCCAAGTACTTTGAGTCGCTTGGGGTTGAAGCCAGTCCCTCACCCCAACCCATACCGAGTTTCTTGGGTTGATGCGACATCCCTTCCTGTGACTCAGCGATGCCTTGTGCCAATTGAATTCGGGCCATACAAGGACAAGTTGTGGTGTGATGTGGTCACGATGGACGTTGGCCATATCATCTTGGGAAGGCCATGGCTCTTTGACAAAGATGTCACAATATTCGGGCGTACGAATAATTGTGTGTTTAAGCATGAAGGAAAGAAGCTTGTCTTGAGCCCGCTCCCTCCCAAATCGTCCACAGGAGCGAAAGATGTTGCGTCTCAAGGCAGTTCTAAGAGTCAAAGGGCACCTCAGTCGAAGTCTCTCCACATCATATAGATGCTAAGGAGTTTGAAAGAGAGGCTAAAACTGGGACTATGGTGTACGTTTTACTGGCTAGAGAGAGCACACCCGAGGTTGCTATAGGGTTACCCCAGGAGGTTCGTTCAGTCCTAGAGGAGTTTCGGGATGTCTTCCCTGAGGACCTTCCAGACGAGCTCCCACCAATGCGGGACATTCAGCATGCGATAGATCTTGTCCCAGGGGCGACCCTACCAAACCTCCCTCACTACAGAATGAATCCCACCGAACATGCCGAGTTGAAGAGGCAAGTGGATGAATTACTTAAAAAGGGATTTATTCGTGAGAGTATGAGCCCGTGCGCCGTGCCTGCGCTTCTTACGCCAAAGAAAGATGGCACGTGGCGTATGTGTGTGTTGATAGTAGAGCCATAAACAAGATTACTATCAAGTATCGGTTTCCCATCCCGAGGCTTGATGACATGCTTGACATGATGGCCACCTCTACTATCTTTTCGAAAATTGACCTCAAGAGTGGTTATCACCAAATTCGTGTTCGCCCAGGAGATGAGTGGAAGACTGCCTTCAAGACGAAGGATGGGCTGTATGAGTGGTTGGTTATGCCCTTTGGGTTAACCAATGCTCCGAGTACATTTATGAGGGTGATGACCCAGGTGCTGCGACCCTTTATGGGTAAGTTCTTAGTTGTGTACTTCGATGATATCCTCATCTATAGTACGTCTCCTACCCAGCACCTTGAACACTTGAGGCAGGTCTGCAACGCCCTGCGAGCAGAAAAGCTTTATGCGAACCTCAAGAAGTGTTCCTTCTTGACTTCTAGAGTTATCTTCCTGGGGTTCGTTGTTTCGTCAGAGGGTATGTCTACAGACCCTGAGAAAGTTAAGGCCATTGTCAATTGGCCCGAGCCGCGTAATATACACGACGTGCGAAGCTTTCACGGCCTAGCTACGTTCTATCGGCGGTTCATCCGTGGATTTAGCTCTATTATGGCTCCCATCACAGATTGCATAAGAAAAGGGGAGTTCCAATGGATTAAAGCCGCGACACGGGCTTTCTCTGAAATTAAGAATAAGATGACGGAAGCGCCCGTCATGCGTCTACCTGACTTCTCTAAAGCCTTTGAGGTAGCGTGTGACGCGTCAGGACTTGCCATAGGGGTAGTGTTAAGCCAAGAGGGACATCCTGTAGCCTTTTTTCAGTGAGAAACTGAATGAGGCTAAACAACGCTACTCCACCTACGACAAAGAGTTCTATGCGGTTGTGCAATCATTGCGCCATTGGCGGCATTATTTATTACCGCAAGAATTTGTCCTGTTCTCTGATCATGAGGCATTGAAATATTTGAGCTCTCAAAAGAAGTTGAGCCCTAGGCATGCCAAGTGGGCTCAATTTCTTCAGGAGTATACGTTTCTACTTAAGCACAAGGTCGGTAAAGAGAATAAGGTTGCTGACGCGCTTAGCCGTCGTGTCATGACGCTGCGGTCCATGAGCATTGAAGTTACAGGCTTTGAGCAACTCAAGGGTGAGTACTCAACTTGTCCTGACTTTGGGACCATCTATGCGTCGTTGTCTAGTGACCCACCCTCGAGGAGTGCTGAGTTTGTCCTTACAGACGGATATCTTTTTAGAGGGGACAAGCTCTGCATCCCACGCACATCCCTCCGTGATTTTTTAGTATGGGAGCTTCATGCTGGAGGGATGGCAGGTCACTTTGGTAGAGATAAAACAGTTGCCCTAGTTTCTGATCGTTTCCATTGGCCTAATCTCCAGCGAGATGTGGCCAAGATTGTAGGGTAGTGTCGGACATGTCAACTGGCAAAGCAGAGGAAACAAAATACAGGCTTATACACTCCTTTGCCAGTTCCACATGCCCCGTGGCAAGATGTCAGTATGGATTTCGTGCTTGGGCTTTCCAAGACTATTCGTAAGCACGATTCCATACTCGTGGTCGTTGATCGGTTTTCTAAGATGGCCCATTTCCTACCCTGTTATAAGACCTCAGATGCCTCCCACATTGCTAAGATATTCTTTCAGGAGGTTGTGCGACTTCATGGGGTACCTAGATCCATCGTGTCTGACAGAGATACTAGGTTCACTAGTTATTTTTGGAAGACTCTCTGGCATCTTTTGGGTACGAGGCTTCAATTTTCTTCAGCATATCATCCTCAGTCGGATGGTCAAACAGAGGTAGTGAACCGTAGCCTAGGGAATTTGTTGAGATGTTTAGTTGGAGACCACCACAGGACCTGGGACACTGTTATTCCCACAGCAGAGTTCGCTTATAACTCTTCAGTGAACAGGTCCACAGGAATGAGCCCATTTGAAATTGTTTCAGGTCTTAGACCCCGAGCCCCCATAGATTTGATCCCCATGGCTACCCCACAGCGTCCTTCAGAGTTAGGAGAGTCATTTGCCCATCATATACATGCATTGCATACTGAGATCAGAAGGAAGATTAATTCAAGTAATGAACATTATAAACTTTCTGCTGACACTCACAGGAGATTTAGGGAATTTCAACCTGGAGATGACGTCATGGTTCGTATTAGGTCTGATCGGTTTCCACCTGGATCCGTGAAGAAGCTTCATGCCCGTAGCATAGGCCCACATAAAATTGTGAAAAGGTTGGGGTCTAACGCTTATGTTGTCGATATCCCTCCTACCATGGGCATCAGTTCCACATTTAATGTGGAAGATCTAGTTCCCTATCACGAGCCATTACCTCTATCCAGTGATTCCCCTGTTTCTTCCCAGACCTCCCCTATATATGGACCTTGGCCATAGCCTGACCTCCCTATACCCATCTTACCTTCTCTTCCTTCTGCACCGAGAAGAGACGAGATAGAGGGAATTTTGGACTCCGAGTTGGTTTCTACTCGCTCAGGGGGTTACCAGAAATTTCTAGTCAAGTGGAGGAACAGGCCTATTGCAAATAACTCCTGGATTACCGAGACAGAGCTACGTATCGATCCAGATATGCTTGAGAGGTACAGGAGTTCACTTTCGCCAGTGGCGAATTCTTCCCACCCGGGGAGAATTGATGCGGACATCAGTGGTGCACCCTTTAGAGTGTACCAGAGGAGGCGACGTCGCAGATCGAGTGTTGGAGCAGACGAGTTGATGTGGATGGACACCGGGCCCATTGGGCCCATTTTCTGACGCGTTACGAGTACGCGAGATGCAGGATCGCGCAGGAGCATCATGACCGCTGGACCATGGAGCGGATTTACATTTAGGCGCTTTTCTATTTATTTCCTTGTTTCTAGGCGCTTTAGTGTCGTTATTTACTTTAGACGTTTTTATGTTATTTCTTTGGTTTTCAGGCACTTTAGTGCACTTTTTTTTATTTTCGTAGCTTATATATACTGTGAGAACCCTATTTCGAAATTATTGAATGAATAGAAAATTCGTGAGTTTCTTCCTCTTTGTTGAGAGATTAGGGTTTTAGGATTGGCCCTCGGGTGTTGAGGATTCCACCCCGGAGTTTCCGTTTTCTCTTCTCTCTTTCTTCAAGGTGCGAGGAAAGGTAAGCTTCTTTTGATTCCTAATTCGTACTTCATGATAACCCATTGTTTTTCGACATCCCTCGTCCTTTTTTGAAACCCCCCCCCCCCCCCCCTTTTTGGTACGATCGAAAAGAGGGATGCTTAGCCACGATAACCGGATCCAAACTTGACTGTGGACTGGTCTATGCTAGATATGGGATATCCTCATATCCCCAGATCCTCCCTGTTTTACAATTTTACATGGTTTTATGCAAAGGGGCATGATCCGGACGGACGGATTTCATCTTCGTGTTGAGATTTGTTAGTTTCTTCTGATTGAAAGTAGTTAGTTTCGTAATTTTATTATTTGAATATCTTCCAACTTGATATACATGCATCTAGGGTTAGATCATCGCATGCCCCTGCATCACATTCCTTCATAAAGATTGCACCCTAAAGATGCAGACCAGTTGGAGCAATGAAATCTGATCCAGGTGGTTGGAAACATGAAGAGTAATCCATCGCCTGAGAATTTCTTCGCCAGAGGGCATCACTGGCTGAAGCTCCATTGTCTTCGTTGCCTTCATGCCAATTAGATTTCAATTTCGGTCTAGTAATAGTTAATTATAAATTGGGTGAAGGTTTATTCCAAGCTGTGGAGGCTCTGCAAAATGCGGGGGGCAGTGCAGGTATTCAGATTGGCCATGCAAAATGTGTAGGATTGGTTGGAAGGGTAGTGATGGGTTGTTCTGTTTGTCTCCAAGGTAGTCTTGGATGGGTGTTCTTTTAGAGCTTTGTATCTTTGTATTTTTGTATATTCTAGGCTTTGGCCTTCTTTTAATGAAATTTCACCAATGTTAAAAAAAAAAAAAAAAAAAAAAAGCTGTGGAGGTTCTCATGTTCAATGACACCTTGAGGCTAGACATTTTGTTTACTAACCTTCCCGAAAATTTTCGCTTCATTTCAGTTGCTAAACATTCTTTCCTGGCATGCATTTTGTAGGGTTGCAACCATCATGTAATTATTGAAAACACTTTGATCTTCACTTGATTTCTCATGTTACATGTCTTCCAACTTTCTCCTCAAATCTGTTTTCTCAGGAACCTCTTATCTCCAAATTTCCAACTTCCTAGGACCCGAACGTCCAACCATTTCAAGGAGAACTTGCTCATTTAGCAAATGTGTACAAGATTCTCTATTGTTAATATGAGACTCTTAAATTCATATTTTGAGCTTTGCTCAGACCAGGCCTATTCAAAATGTTTATTTTGGTCATCTTGGGCTTGGGCATTTTCAAGCTTCAAGACTTACTACATGCTATGTAAGTGGTTAGATATCAAGTAGAACTCTCTTCTCAATGAGCCATAATTGCATTGATTGCACAACATATTAAAGAAGGTTTCCTGAATGGAAGCAGAAAATCCCACTACCCCTCCGCAGACACTCCCAAAATGATGGAGCAAGCAGACATGAAACAACAAATCAATTTCAAGTTGCAGGAGTTGCTGGGGAAATCAAAGATGAATCTATCTTTCGACCAATAAAGAGGATTTTTGCTTTGAAATATAAAGCAGTTTAGGTTTCATAATCATATTTTAGTATACGAAGCATAGCCTTTACCTGTGTTTAGAGCACCACAAGACCGCTTGCATCCAAAATGATGCAAATATATAGTATTTGTAAATTGCAATCCATTTATTTTTTCCACAGCGAACTTCATAAATTTGCATGGCTAAAATGAACTGTTAACCTACGTCCTTTAAATTAAGAAGCAGAGTTCTCATGTAATAATTGAAATTGCGTGGGGTAATCTAACGTGACACTTTGTCACGTTATGCGTTTTGTAGAAGCTTGATGGAGCTACTAGAATAATGGCTAAGTCCAAGGGGGGGGTGATTAGGACTTTTTTTTAAAAAAAATTCGCCTACTTAAATTAATCTAACAATTTAAACTAAGTAGGTAAGAATACTTCGGCTTCAAAGCCTTAGTGGATCCAATCACATAGACTAACAAAGATATAACTATTACACTACTAGTTTAGATGCATAGATTAACAAATGCTTTAACTAATCAAGTAACTAATCTATACAACCTATGTAGACTATATGAGATGCAATCATATTAGCTCTAGTTTACATAACTAGAGAAAATATATGTTATGTGTGTATATGCCTATCTAGTGCCTAGCATACATTCTAATTAAGCATTCATAATTAAGCAATTAAACATACAATGCATAAGTAGAAATGTGCTCAAATACATCACAAACACAACAATATATAGTGGTTTAACTACTTGTCTACTCCACGCTCAGTTGTCGTTCCCAACCCATGAGAGCACCAGATTCCACTATGAGGGTTTACAACCTAAGAGTTTTAAATAGGTTCCGCCCAACCTTACAATCCTACACAAGGACTAGGTCCTACACACCCGTGTTGGTGGACCACGTACACACCCGTGTCGGTGGCTCCCCTTGGAGACTTTATAATTTATGCTCTACATTAGAGCTAAGGTCCTACAACCGAACCCGGATTTAAGTTCAATATATAAGCCAAGGTCCTACAACCGAACCTCAATTTAGGCCCTACAACTGAGCCAAGATCTTACAACCGAACCTAACGTACTCTCCCGCCGGAGGCTCCCCACAGAGACTTACTTCAACCTTACAACCGGGCCTAGGTCCTACAACCGAACCTAACGTACTCTCCTGCCGGAGGCTCCCCACGGAGACTTAATTCAGCCCTACAACTGGGCCTTCCCCACGGGAAGACAGTGGATGGACTCTATAAAATGACAACCTTGTCAGATTTTAAGTCCCATTGACGCGCCGCTTGGGTTGCTTCTTCTCGCTCTCCCGTGCTTAAATCAGCTCCTCATGTGCTCTCTTGATCTTTTTGTCAGTGCGTTGCCAATGCCTTAGCTTAACGATCAATCTCCTTGCATGAGATCTTTTTGAGATGACCAAGGTGATGGGAGGTGGTGGTGAATTCTCTACAACTAGTAGGAAATTGTTGCCTAAAGTAATTCACCTATAATGATCTCTGAGAGAGGTTTAAACTAAGGTTTTAACTATGGTAAAGGTGTCTAAACTTCTAGAAATCAAGAGGGAACAAGCCATCTTCATGTGAGCTTCAAATGTTCTAACATGTGATTAATCATAGAGAAGATGTCTTGAATGTGTTAGGATTAGAGCCTAAGGGTATATGCAACAATGATGACTTCTAAATCACTAAAATCTCTCTTAAGCCCAGAGACCGAGTCTCCCGCTTTTATAGATGAAGCTCCAACAACTACAAAACGGGCATAAAACGGTCACTTCGATGGCATCGAACTCAACTTCGATGGGATCGAAGAACTGTCCAGAGAGTTTCTGAAGTTGCTAGACACCCACTTCGATGGCATCGAAAAACTGTCTTGAGAGTTAAGAAATGTTGCTGGACATGTTTGATGGGATCGAATTGGTCTTTGATGGATCGAAATGAACTTCGATGTGATCGAAGTCCACTCGAAAACTATTGTTTGGGCAAGTTTGTTTACAGTAGCTTGCACATCTTATTAGCCCAACTTATCATGTTTTTCTAAGCATTCTAAGGCTAATGAAGATGACTAGGGGCTTTCCTATGAGGTTTAAGTCATTTAGAGGTTATGGTCGTGTTTTGATTCAAAGGGTTAGGGTCACTAATGTATTTCTTTTACCTGTTCTTCTTCCTTGATGCTTCTTGTCCACTTGAATCTTCAGTCTTCAGCTTGCTAAGGCTCAACCGATGTTACAACACATGAACGCACGCAATTGACAAATAAGGAGCACTAGCATGCCACATAAAAGTGCACTAACAATAATCATATGTTCTTTTTTATGTTTCTCTACCCTGACATATCATCATCTTCTTCATCATCATCTAAGCATTATCCCTAATTAATCTCTAGCCCGATGTATGCATGCCATATACGCTCACGCTTGAGCAGTTTTGCCTTCACTCTTTTAACATATTACCTTAATGCAACCAAAATACAATATCAATGCATACATAGTAAATATCATGACTGATTTACAACATCTTTTTTATGCAGGCCCTACAAAGAATTTTTACAGAAGTACCAAAGATTTTGACAGTTGGAAGGATCTATTTATTGTTATTTCAGAAATGGGGCTGGCGTTATACCTTTTCTTTTTAACATTCCTTGGATAATATACAGTTTTTCTGCATGTTTTGAGTTTATGCTTCCTTGTATCCTTAAAAAAAGTACTGAGAAAATTTTGGAAAGAAAAAGGCAAAAGCATTAGGGATAAAAGCAGCTAAATGTTTACACAGACACTGAAAGTAAAATGAAGGTTAATCCCACTTCAGAGGCCATCAGAACTGTAACAAATAAGTTCTTATTTCCCTTTTTTTTTTTCATTTTTGTTTTTCCTTATTCTTTATGATGTATTGGTTATGTTCTTAACATTTGGTATGAGAGCCCATACCACACGTCCTGTGTTTGACAGTTAACTTCCGGGGCAATCTAGACCAGAGTGAAAGCCACCACAAGGTGGAAAGGGCTATCTGGACAGCTAGAGTGCAGCCGCCATGGTAGAAACAGCTATCTAGAAAAGAGGCCTGAGTGCTAACCCCAGATTGGGCTCCATGGTTGTCAACCGTGGAGCGTGGTTGTGTTACAATCCCAAGAGGTTTAAGGGCCTAGCTTGGTGAGTTCCATCAGTCCTAGGGCTTTTGACCTATCGTTTAGGTTCTAAACAATGGACTAGACCTAATGGTTGGACCGCCTTCTTACCAGAACTGGCTCCATCAGGTCACCTAGAAGCCCGTTTTGCACCAGAAGTTGCTCAAACTGCCCATTCCAACTATCCCACACCTCTCAGGTGGTCCCTGGATATGGATAACATCCTCTGTTTGCCATTTTGTGCTGGTGGGGCCCACCGTTCAGTTGTATATGCCGGTCAGATGGGCCTCATCACGTACGGGCTGTGATGCAAAAATGTCCATTATCTGACCTTTCTTTTCTAGCTGAACGTGGGCTGTCCCAGTATTCATTCTCTTATCTCAATAGATGGAAGGTTTGGTATAATCTGGCAAAGAGATTTGAGGGCACTGGTCCATAACTTTGCATTGCATCAGATGAACCGTCCGAACCACTGAACCATGGGTTGTGGTGCAAACGAAAAACTGGAGTATGCTATGCATGTCCAGGGATGACATGGTCTACTTGAAAATATGCATGGGTCCCTCGTTTTTTGAGCTGTCGTTCAGTGGTCCTGTGCTGTTGATCTGATGGGTCGTAAGGTAGATGGACCAGGCCGTAACAGATCCTTGATGGGACAAGACGAATCCTTTGGTTCTTGGCGTTAGGAAAATAAATACAGCACTTTATCCGTAAACTGAAAGAGCTAAGATTTGTATGGCCAGGATCTTCTAGTGAACATCTTACATCCACAGTCAATGGTCTGGATCACCAAACTTTGGTACTTACTCGTGCATACCAAAAAGCCGTGCGTACTACGTATCTCTTGGGCATGTGATCCTCGGCCAAAGAGTATGCAATTTTACGTACGACTTCCCTAGCTTTGCGCTTGTCCAATTAGGGTCCATGGCCTGGTGATCTGCAATGTTGATTTGATGGCCCTCTCTATGGACGGTGCACTCCCCAAAATTTCCTGTAATGGATGAATTCTGACCCTTGAAAAGTAAAGCACACTTTGGATGGTTATGATCTTCCAATCTTGGACATTTTTTAGGTATACTTTATACATATTAACATTATTTGGGTTCATCTGGCCCACCGCATGATGATCTCGACCACTACGAGTTACAGAAAGGCAGTATCCAACTCACCAGCCATGTATGCTCAGGATCTCTGATCAGGATTTTAACCATGATGATCTTATGGCTGGTTTGGTACCATGAATTTGATGAGAAGTGATGAGAAATTATTTACTTTTTTTCTTTTTGATTCTTTCCAAAAAGGTTGGATTTGATGAGAAATCCTCTCCATGAGATCCAATGTGGTGTGTCCCTAACCGTGGACCCAATGTAATGTATATTTCCCATCCAACTTGTTGATAAGGTCACAAAGACTTGGATGAATGGACCACACAAATATCAGTTTAATCCAAAACTTTTGTCCATTATCAAGGTCACTCTCCACTTTTTTTTTTTTTTTTTTTTCTATTTTATGGCCCACCTAAAATGTAAATCTACTTTATTTTTGGGATCCTGGCATAAATTGATACACATAAAAATAGATGGACTGCATGAATTTAAAAATCGATGGATGATGGGGTTAAAATCTAAAGCATAAGTGGGCATAACGTGGGATTAAAATTCACACCATTCTGTTCCCTTTTGGCCGACTTTTCTTCAAATTTAGGCCGTTCAATTAATGAGAATTCATCCACTTCTCGTCACTTCCTCTCTAATATATGATGCCAAGCAAGCCCTTACTTTTTCTCTCTCTCTCTCACGGATTGCTTGACTAGTTGCTGCAAGTGCCTAGTTTCATGTGCGTCCGAGTACACCTGCGGAGAATGAGTGACCCTGGCGGCAGGTAAAACACCCGGTGACGGCAGCAATACTAAGACAAACTTATACTCTGGTAGAGTGTGATGGATGATACGCAGGCGCTTACAAATGGCATAATTAGCAAACAAGTCAAATTAAACTGCCTAAATTATCAGTCCCAGTTTAGATGCATCATCAACCAAAAATTACACTAGTCTGATTATCTGACTATCGTATATTGGACAGGTTTAAAAGGGAAAATATCCAATGGTTCTATCTCAACAAACGAGTGTTCGGAGATCAATGGTTAGGATTGCTTCATTATTCCGATTTTGGGACTGCGACTTAGCAAATGTGGGTTTCAAAACTCAAATCGGTTTAAATTGAGTTAAAGTTTCTATGTATAGGATTGCAGAGTGCCTGTGTATCAAGCGCCACACTCTGCTAGAGTGGGAAACGACTCCCCATTTCATATGAATTTCATATGAATGGACAGAGCATTGAAAGGTAGGTAGCAAAATTACAGAAGTTGGTATGGTCCACATTCCAAACTTCACGTGGCAATGATAAAGAAACGCATTCTATTTCTGTTCAAGTAGAGATTCCAGTGCTATTAACATTTAATTTAGTTAGCCATCCAGCACTCCGTATTCGTAGATGTTGTAAACTTGCACGTGATCCAGACCCTTTGTCAATGGGGCCTTGATGTAGATGGGGCGTACCCAAAAAATCAGGTCAGATGGAGAATCATAGCCCCTGATTGGGAGCCATCAAACAGTGAGTGCTCAATGAGAAAATAATCCTCCGGTGGTGACTGTTACCATCTGAAGGTCTGTTTATTTTTGGCATATGGCTTATCCATGATGAGGTCCAGTAGAAAAACAGTCTGAATTCACACACATGTGCTACGCATAATAGTTTATTATAGACATGTACAGGGCAACCGGTCCTCTTTGTGCTGCAATTTTCAATGGCAGCCTCAATTTTTGAGGGTGACATTGCCGTCAGGATATGATCGACCGAATCGAGCTTTTGCCCTCCTCTTTTTAAACTTTTTTTTTTTTTGTTTTTCCTTTTTTCTTTCTTTCGTGAGGGCATATTTTTCCCCTTTTTTTTTTCAAAGTATAAAAATGCGCTGATGGTTTATCTCGTAAGTTGAGAAGGCTTTTAAGGCGATTGTGGGTCCCACTAAATTATGAATGGAGCCGCTCAATAATTCTTTTGTTTCGGGGCATCCTAAGACGGCTTTTATTTCATATTCATTCAAGACCTGATCAGTGGCTTCAATAGAAATAACAATAGCCTCTCTCTATCGAAGTTGTTTCTTCTACTGTAGTGCTCCAATAGAAATAACAATAGCCTCTTGAATGGATTTGTTTCTTCTAATGTAGCCCACCCAGAATGTCTTCTTCCCTCATTCTTAAGGTTATTCCTTAAAATTATTTTCCCTAGCTAATGATCAGTGTGGATTTCAATTGAGATGCATGGTGAGTCCCACAAAAATAGTCTAAGAAGCTATATGGGCTCCAAAATTTGAATTTTTTAAGCCATTTAAATTTATTTCAGAAGATATTTTGGAGAAGTGACCACTATTCTAGAAGGTAGTTAGGACCGTTGTTGCCACCTCCGTGAGACCCTACTTTCATTTTGGTGAATTTCTAGTGGCTTTTTTCAATTTTTTTCGCGAGAGAGGGTCCACTAATCAACAACAACTGTCCCTACTATGGGGCCAACACTAGTCACAATCCTCCCTTGGACAATATTAACATAAGGGTGGATGTAATATGTATTTTATGTTTTTTGATCTAATAAGACGGATCCATTCCAACAGAGATCTTGTTGGAAATGCACAACGAGGATTTGTGGACTAAGCTCATTGGTGATCTTAGTAGGAACGCACCACGAAAATCCTTGGACTAAGCTCAATGGGAATCTTGTTGAAAATACACAATGAAAAGTCTTAGATTATGCTCAATGGTGATCCTGTCTAAAATGAATAACAAAGATCCTTGAACTAAAAACAATGGGGATTCTATTTGAAATAACAATAGAGATCTATATAATAAGTTCAACGGTGACCCTGTAAAAAATACACAACAGAGATCCTTTGACTAAGCTCAGTGGCAATCTTGTTGGAAATGCTTAATGGAGATCCATGAAATTAGAATGTATAAGTTTGGATAAGTTTGAAAAAATAAATGAGAGAAGTTAGAAAAAATGAAAAATAAATAAATCCATAATGGATTGAGGATCACTGATATAGACTGTAGATCGCCGATATTTATTGAAATCACTGATATTCACTGGTATCACCAATATTGACTAAGATTAGCAATCCTCGTTGGTGATCTTGGTAGAAATACACAACGGATACCTTTGGACTAAACTCAATTGAAATTTTGTAGGAAGTGCACAAAGGAGATCCTTGAAAATATAATAGAAATTTGTTTGAGATTGTTATACTGTTGTTCTAAGTCTGATAACCACATCTTTTTTTCTTTTTGGTATATTAATATTTGAATATCATGGCTCTTCAGGCCATATGCTGTTATTATGATGGGGAGCTAGTATATGAACACAAGAGATGATATTACAAAGGCGACGATTTTAAGTTTAGTCGTTTTAAGTAATGAAATTAGATATGAGAAGCTCATATCCAAAACGCACAAGATTATGAAGACGACACTCGAGGAATACGACATTAGAATGAAGGTTGTTAATGCTTCGCTTAGCATCATACCACTTTGTTTATAAATTATCAAAGACAATGATGATATCATAGCATATATGGTTATCTCTATCCAGAAACCCATAGTTCACCTACCTGTGTATATAAAGAAAGTCAAACGTACAAGTATAGTACTTATAAGACTTGTGTACCACAATCTTACCTTAACAATTGCATATTTCCGGGGCTCAGCCTTCTTAATGGGTCCATAACTCCATATGCATCAACCAAAATGAGTTCTTGCTTTGTGTGAGGAGTTGTGTATGGACTGAGAGGTAATATCAAAGGTTGTTTGTCACGTTTGTGCCTCTCCTTATTAGCATCAACTACTTTGTCGTAGAAGTTGGGGGTGTCACAAATAATGGCACCACTTCTTCCGCAACATCCATAGGGTCATCCTCTAGCTCATCATTGTCATCAGTTTCATCCCCCGCCTGATCTGGTAAGACGGAGTGGGTCCTTGACTCATACATGTCATTGGCTTTGTCCCTTGCTTGAGCTGATGATAAGGAGTGGGTCCCTGACTCATCCATGACATCAACGTTATCCCTTGCCTAATCTGATGATGCAGAGTGGATCCCTAACTCATTCATGTCCTTGGTGTCGTCCCCCACTTGATTTGCTAGTGCAGAATGAGATCTCGACTTATCAGATGGTGAGGGTTGCACTTGCACCTCGGCTCCTAGTGTCGTAGTGCGCGTACCCTACAAGAGCATATATATATTGGTTAGTTCATAATAAACTATACTTGCATATAATAATAACTGAAAATTAGAATGCCTTTAGCTACTCCATCTCGGTCTGTATAATGTTCATTTGGGTGCGCAATATCTTATTCTCCTTTTTCACCCTAAACACTTTTACTACATACTGCGTAACTCTTTCTGATAACATCTTCAAGCTATAATTTTATTCTTCTCATCTAACTCTTAAATCAAAAGCCATCTTTCTCTTCCCGCTCTCCTCCCATTATCTTCTCTTCGCACTACCTCCTTCTCCATCCATCTCCATCTCGTCGTTATCTATCTTCCTCTTACTCCTCTCCTTCCCAACCTCTCTCTTCTTATCCTCTTCCATTCTTGTTTCCTTCACTATGTCCACCTTCTTCTTACTCCTCTCTTTCCTCACCTCTTCCATCCTCTTAACAAATGTACAAATTTCTCTAACAATGACAATTTTTTCTCATCTGCTATGGGGATAAGTTCACTGTTAATCCTAAGTTACAACAATATGTATGTAATGTCATAAACAATTATCATGGTAATACAAATGGAAAAAACCAATAATTAACATTCCAACTTACCTGCACATTCATAAAACCTTTTAATAAACCCTTGTATTTTGCCATCTTAGTCGTAGTCTAATTCAGAAATTGTGAAATTTTAATAAAACTACGTTTGGTGACCCAGCCATTCAAGCCGCATATGCTAGGGAAAACCTCATATGCCCAAACTTGTTGATTCGTCGAATGAGAGACAAAAAAAATTAAAATAAAGCATAGTATAATGGTGACGAAATCAACAAAGTAATAGTTTACGGAACCTCGTAAGAAAAAAAAAATACCCATGGGGCAAATGGGTATTCGCGAAAGTTGGAGTCCAGAATGTATGTCTTAATTACAGTATTCGCTTCTTCTTTTAATATTTGGTACCTCACACTCCCATAAGGGTAACTATTAAATGCATCGTAATTATTTACTAAATCTAAATATTTATCTGCACACCCATTCTTCTCTGGCAATCCAACAAATAAATTCCCTACACAGTAATATAGCCAACTTCATGACGTCCACGTGATGATTAGTCCCTCGAGATTTAGAAATGCCTTAAGTAAATAATTCTTTACAATTAGAGACTGGCCCCTGAAATATCTATCCCTGATAATCTTTCTTTGTGATCCTTGACGATTTGCTTTAATTCATCAATTGGTACCCATCTCCCTGAATTTGAGAATGGTGCCATGGAAGTCAAATCGGAGGTCATCAAGTGCCTCAGCATCAAGCAATGGATCAAATGGTCCATTTGCCCTCCACCATCTTTCATCGAAATCAAGCAAATATCTGAATTAGGTTTTTCTAAACATCACCCTCTTGACAGAGCACTTGTTAAAATCACCCTTAACAAAAGCCAAAAATAATACTGAGCACTTGGGGGGATACCTTTATATTGGTGTAGTCTAAGCAAGGACCAGATTCTCTTACCTCACAAAAGAATTTTGTAGTACATGAAAGAAAAATTATTAAATTTAAGTGTAATCATACTAATTTATCCAAAGATACTATCTGTAGTGCATGAAATGCAAAGGATCACAGATATTCACTATGGATCATCGATATTCACTGTAATGAATATCAATGATCCAGGATCCATAATGAATAGCAATGATCCAAGCGTGGTTCTAATGTACATCCACGATCCACATTGAATATTAATGATCCATGTGATTCCAATGCATATCGGTGATCCATAGTTACTATTTATAATACACATTGACTTGCCTTTATAAGAAAAAAGTCAACTTTGAAAATGGGACCACTACACTCTCATCTCTTTTATAAACTCCCACCATTCATACAAAAAATAAAAAACTCTAAAGGAAACCACCAAACTCTATTTTCTTTCATAAACTCACATTATTCATATATATAAAAAAAATTATAAATGGAACCACCACACCCTCATCCCTTTCACAAACTCCTACTATTCATATAAAAAAAAACTATAAAAGAAACTACTGCACCCCCTCCCTTTCACAAACTCCCACCTTTGATACCCACCAATAAAATAAAAATAACATACAAAAAGCTAATATTATCCTTACATAAACCTGTATTTGGGTGCCATATCTTCTACGTTAGAGAGTGTGGCAAAAAATCTTTTTAAAAAATCTTGTTTTTTGCCTGTAGAATATACCGAGCTTCGTTGGAGCTTATTGTGGTCCCCCAGAGAGTGTGGTATAATTCCATACAACTACAAACGGTCGTTGACCTTGTTAGTGCCTTATTTGTTAATGACGTGTGCTAGCGAGTCTTAAATAGATTAAGCCCCAATTTGAAGGCATTGAAGATCGAAGACTTGAAACATCAAGACCTCAAGACTACAAGTAAATTGATGTGCTTTGGTAATCCTAGCCCTAAACCCATTTAGTTCCAAACCAACATTCCTCTAGATGATCTATTATCCAATAGGAAAACTCGTGTTTGATCATCACAAGCCTTATAATCACTTTGCACAAATTATCAAGATTTATAGTGGAATAAGGTATTTGTAGATTCAATTGTAGATCGAATCAAAAGTCGAATTGACAACTTAGACTAAATTGAAAGTTGAATCGACAAATCTATAAATTCGACTATAGATCGAATAGAAAAGTCGAATCGACAACTTAGACCGAATCAAAAGTTGAATCGATAGATCTATAGATTCGATTGTAGATCGAATCGAAAGTCGAATAGACAAGTTAGATCAAATTAAAAGTTGAATCGATTGACTGTCGATCGATTCGACGGATTCATCAATCGATCGAAGGTAGTTAAAACTGTCCAATAAGCTAAACAGGAAAATCAGGAATTATTCGCTTGATCAAAGGCTCGATCGATTGATTAACAACTAGCTGTTATACATCCATTGAAACTTTTTCTCTATATATTAGGCATCCAAATCTTTGTGTAGATGATGAATTTTAGGTAATTTAGAAATTATAGTGTATTCCTACTCCTTCCCATTACCCCTAGGCTTTATCCCAAAGAGATTTATGTCATCTTTCTTATGATTCATCAATCAAGTGAACGTTACAAGCTCCAATTGAAGATGAACATGATACCAAGATTAATCATCAAACCTATAGGTAAACCCTTTGTCTGTCATCCTCTAAAATGCCTATCTAGGTGAATCCCCAATTAGAACCAATTAAGTCATTGCTTGTAGGAGATTCAACCATCTCATCTCTCTTATTACCTTGGTATTCCATAGGTACATCATCAAGGCAACTAATCGTTTGAAGCCGAAGAAGAAATGCATCAAAGTTTCAAGGAAAAAGAGAAAAGCTAATTCAAATGTGACGAAGCATTGATCAAGTATCTTAAGAAGGCGCTATTAACGGGGCTTAATCTAAACTACCGGTAAGAGTTTAATTTGAGAGTCTATGACCTTAAAGCCCAAACTTAAATAGGTTCTTGTGTGGGAGCGCCTTTAATAGGAGTATACATAGGTCATTGGGTAAGACTGTCACCAAACATGAGTGTGTACGTGTTAGTCTCTATCGGAGCCTCCTACGAAAGTGTACGTGGGTCTTTGGTTTAAGACTGCATGGGTTATTGGTTAGCTTATAGAAAACCTTTGTAAGTCTCCGATGAAGCCACTGATACAGGTGTTAGTGCACTAATTTGTGCATTGTATTGTCAATTGCGTGAACGTATGAGTTAGTCAAGTCTTGTGAGCTCTGACGAAGATTGAAGTCTTAAGACTTGAAGATTGTAGCAGCTTTCCACACTCAAGTTCAAGCCAAATCAAGCTCGGAAGGTAAGTTGTATATAGACAGCCTATAGGATCCCAAAACATCAAAGTCTATGGCATTCGAATCACACTTTATGTTTGCCAATTGATCCACGGACTTAAGGTTAAGATGATTAGTCTTGGACATCCATTATGTAGGTGTCAATCAGTTGAAAAAGATAGGAAAACCATCTCTATGTGCACCGCTAAAAACAATGGAGTTCACCCTATTTTCAGGCCATGAAATTAAGCCTGACGACCGGTCGGGAGACCGGTCGGCTGAAGCAGGGATTAAGACAGCAAGCTTTTTAAAAGAAAAAAAATCTGATCTGTCTGGCTGAAGACCGATCTGAGGATCGGTCGCTGGTTTCTCAAGACTGGTCGCACGACCGGTCGTATTTGGACTGAAAATTGTCTAGCAACGTTTGGAAAAAATGGTTTAAATGGGAGACCAGGTCACTGACCTCCCAAGACCGGTCGCTGACCTTCCAAGACCGGTTGCACGACCGGTAGCAAACAGACCAAAAATGTCCAGAGACCTCAGGGCCTGTATTTCATGGAGGAAGACCAGTCTCAGGACCGATTGTCAAACCGGTTGGAGGCTCAACTAAGACCGATCCTAGGGGTCTTAGACATGTCGTACGTTATAGTTTTCTATCCGTTGGAGCCCGATTCTTGGAGCCTATAAAGGCATATTTCGAGGGTTTTAAGGGTATCTCTTACACACACATTTAGAGCATTAAGAGAGGCAAGTTAAGATCTTCTCCTAATCTCTTTTGCTCATCATAGTCTTGAGTTCATCCTTCAAACCTAGCCATTAATGGCACTACATTGAGTATTCAAAGCTTGGTTTAAACAATGAACTCAAGCATGACATTCATGGCTGTCCCTATCATTGAATCTTCATCTTGAAGTCATTTGTAGCTATTGAATGATCAGATTGATTGTTCCTTCATTAACCAGTGTATTGTAATAGGCAAATGGAACATCAATACCTTCTCCCACTTACCCGGCACTAGTTTAAGATCATCATATGCATTGGTAGCTGATCGTGGGAGCTTGGAGAGGAGCTAAAGCATTCGTGGAAGTTGAAGCTACTTAACGGCGCTGAATCGGGGCTCATCTCTTGTAAGTGTTTAAGCTTATAGAGTTCATTGTTTGATTCCCCCTTCTTGTTGAGATTAGGGTCTAGAGATTGTGACCCAATCTCGGAGTTGTCTTTGAGTAGGACGTGGAAGTCCTTAAGTACGACGTGTAAGTCCTTGAGTAGGACGTGTAAGTCCTTGCGTAGGCCTCCGACACGGGAGAATACGTGCGTAGGAGTTGAAGAGTCCTTGTGTAGGCATTAACTTTGTGTAGGTTGTAAAGGTTGAGAGGTGAACCTCATTTAAAACTTTCGATAGTGAATGCCGGTGTACTCAAAGGAGTTGGGTACTTGAACCGGGAGTGGAGTAGACTTATCGTCGAACCACTATACATCGTGTGCAATGTGGTGAATGCATTTTGTCTATCATTGTCCCTTGTTGATCAATCTTATAAGTGCTTAACTGTATGCCCATCTTATGTTTGACAAAATGCTCATATGCCATCTTTGAATGATTAATACAAGCATGCATATGAACTATTTGACTAAATGCTTCTCTTAGAACAGTTGTCAAATAGAGTTGGATCTTGGGTGATCAATTGCTATCATTTACATGTAGTATAGATGCAATTGAAGTTTTTAAATTTGCAAGAAAAATTAAAAAGTCCTATTCACCCGCCCTCTAGGACATAAGCATACCTTCAAGCTTATCTCACTAGTGGTAAAACCGCAATTTCAACAGGTGCTTTTCTGGTGAACCAATTGAAAACCATTTGTAATGATTAATGGTGGACCTATAGAAAACCATTGAGATAGTGAAAATTCGGTACACTCGACTTTGAGTGCATCAACTGGTAGTGGAGTAGGATTAAGTCGAACCACTATATATCCTTGTGTTTGAGATTGATTTGTGTGTGCTAATCTAATCAGTGCTTATGAGTTGAATTATTCTATATAAATGCTCGATTAAATTGTATACTAGGAGCTTAACTCATTGCACTCGCACACTCTAGATATCTATCTCACCCATATAGACTATTATGCTCATATAGTCGTATCTTGTTTAGTTTATAATATAGGATTCACTTAATTGATTACAATTGATAAATAATTTTAAGTGACCTTATTCACTCTCCTCTAAGACTTGGCCATAATTCTAAGCTTTGCAAAGTTTCCATGTAGCGTGGTGTTGTGTTAGACAACCAATGTAATTTTAGACCTACGACTCTTGTGCGGTCTCCTCCTAAAAAAAAAAAAAAAAAAGGAAAAGGCTAAATGGCCTTCTTGTGGATGAGCCCCCACTATAAGAACCCATTTGAAATCTTATGTAGGGCTCATTGGCTTGTCATGAAGCTAATCCAACCCGTTCAAATGAAAAAGTTTTTAATTTCATGTCATCGGCCTGAGTTTGAGTGAAAAAATCATCACAGATAGACCACACCGGAAGAAACAGTTCAAAATTAATGCTATTGTGGGCCACAAGGAGCTTCATAAGAAAACTAAAAACATTCTTCTATGGTTCATGATTGTCTATTTAAACTGAATGATTTAGATCGGCCAATGAGTGGGCCCAATCCTTATTTTAGTGAGGCTCAAACTCTCATTTTGAAAAAAAGACCTTCTGACTACCAAGATATGCAATGGCTATGTTGAGAGAAGGACATTTTTGTCCTAGAAAAAAGCAAAAAGTGTCCTTAGGGCAAAAAAAAAGGTTAAAGAAGAGACGACAAAACCTTAATTATGTCATTACCTTAAGGCCATTATCATACAAAACTCCAATTTTAGGGAGCAGATTAAAGTGCAGATGGTGTGGGCCTCACCTTGGGGGCCCACCTTGATGTATGTATCTTATATCCATGCCGTCATCCAAATCTAAGGTGGACCATAATATAGGAAACAACGGTGATTGAACACAGCGCTTAGAGTTGCACACGAGCCAAGCTAGCTCGGCTTGGCTCGTTTAAGCTCGGCTTGGCTTGGCTCATAGGCCAGTTCAACCAAGGTCAAGATTAATTTTGAAAGCTTGTTTGAAAATGAGCCAAGCTCGAGCAAGAGAGAGCTTGGCTCGGCTTGACTCGAAGCTTGTAGCTCGAAAAAAGCTCGATCGGCTTGAGCTCATTTAATATAATATATATATATATATATATATATATATATATATATATATATATATATATATATATATATATATATATATATAAACTAAAAACCCTAAAACCCTACCTAACCCCACTTTTTTCATTTCCCTCTCTTTTAAAAAGAAAAAACTCCCAGCCCACCGCGCCCCCTGCCCGGTTGCCCCTCCGGAGTCCGGCCCTCTCTCTCTCTCTCTCTCTCTCTCTCCTCTCTCTCCCTCTCTCTCCGGCTTCCTTTCTCCACCTTCCACTCTAGTGGGCAACGAACGCCCGAGTTACAAGACTCACAGCTCACACGACCGCACCGCACCCGGCATTTGACCCCTCGAGTCAGCACGACCGCATCACACCGCATCCGGCATTTGACCCAGCAGCGAATACCCTAGCGAGGCAGCGAGGGACCATGTATGCTTCTTTTTAATTTTTTTTTTCTTATTTAGTTTTTTTTTTTTTTTTTTTTTTTTGAAATAGAGAATGGCGTTAGGGTTTTTTTGGGTCAGGCCATCAAATTGGGGTAGCCATCAGGTTAGCTGATTGGGTTGGGTAGGGTTGTGTAGGGATTGGGTCGAGTGGGTTGGGTTGGGTAGCTGGGTAGGGTTGGGTCAGTGGGTTGGGCTGAGTTAGTGGGTCGGGTAGGGTTGGGTTAGTGGGTTGGGCTGAGTCAGTGGGTCGAGTAGGGTTGGGTCGAGTTTGTTGGGCTGAGTCAGTGGGTCAGGTAGGGTTGGGTTGAGTAGGATTAGTTTGTAGTTAAACGCTCTTAAAAAAAAAGAAGAAAAAAAAAGGAAGACAAAGCTCGGCTTAGCTCGATGAGTTCGATCGGCTTGGCTCGAACAAAGCTCAATCGGCTTGAGCAGCAAGCCAAGCTCGAGCGGCTGTTTTGAGCTCGATGCTTAAGCCAAGCCAAGCTTTAGCTCAGTGGGCCACTGATCAAACCAAGCTTAAGCTTTGTAAAGCTCGACTTGAGCTCGGCTCGTGTGCAGCTCTAACAACACCTGTTAAAAACTTACCAAGGCCGATGGTAATGTTTGTTTTACATCCAACCGGTTAATAAGGTAAAAAAATGGATAAATGGAAAAAAGACCTTGATCCGGAACTTTTGTGGCCCACAAAAAGGTTTTAGTGGTCAATCAACACCGTTTCCTAAGGTATGGTCCACCTGAGATTTGGATCTGTTTTATTTTCGGGCTCATGCCCTAAAATGGTATGGAAAGAGGATGGACGGCGTGGATATACGTCAAGGTGGCCCCTTGGTGAGGATCCCAGCGTCTTGGGTGAGGCCGGGGTCACCCCTGAACCGTTCTCCCAATTTTAGATGGACATTAGCTGGCACTGATCTGACGATCCTGGCCGTCTGATATCTATATAATATTGTGTTCTACCTTCTTTTTATTTTAGCCACCCATTTCAGGCTTTCTATCCGCCCACCGATTGGACATCCAGGCGCATCGGCATGTGCAATCTTCAAATCATCTTGTCGGTTGGTACACTCCGTTTGTACAAACGTTTGAGAATGACTCCCGTAAATAATTGAAAATGATGTTCCATTCACATACACGGTTAGGATCATCCCGTCAAAAGTGATCTTTCTAGCCATAGTCAATCCCAGGTGGGTCCCTCCAGGTGAATGGTCTGGATCAATTAAAGTGGTGCATATGCATGGACGCTGATTGCCTGCGAAATCGCAGGCATCTCCTGCGGTTGGAATCTAAATGGGCCCAACCGTGATGTTTGTTAGAAATCTACACCGTTCAACCGTTTAGTTAGATCATTTTAGGCTATCTAAGACTCAAGTGGGATCTAGATGGGCCCACCGTGATCACTTGAGTCTTGGATCCCGTTCATTTTTTGTCGCAACGCCTAAAATGATCTCACTAAATAGTTGTACGGCGTAGATTTCTCACAAACATCACGGTGGGCCCACCTAAATTCCAAGCGCAGGAGATCCCTGCGAAAGGCTTTTGCAGGCAATAGCGTCTCATATGTATCTAGGCACAACAGGATTAGCTACTGACAAGTTTGAGTAGCGATCTAGCTACTGAAGTGACGTCACCAACTTCTGTGGGCCCCACCATGATGTATGTGTTTTATCCACAGCGTCCATCCATTTGGAGAGTTCAATTTAGGGTACGAGAGATAAAGAATGAGACAAATCCAAAGCTCAAGTGGACCCCACCAAAGAAAACAGTGAGGATTGAATGCGTGCCATTAAAAACTTCTTTGAGCCACATAAGTTTTTGATCAAGCTGATATTTTTGTTTTCCTTCATTCCATGTCCGTGCTAACTTATAAACAGGTTTAGATCTCAAATAAACATCATGGTGGACCCTAGGAAAGTTTCAATGGTGGATGTCACTGCCTCCCTGTTTTCTCTGGTGGGGTCCGCTTGAATTTTGAATCTGCCTCATTCTTTGGCTCATACCCTAAAATGCTCTCTCCAAATGGATGGATGGTGTGGATACAACACATACATGATGGTAGGGCCCAAAGAGCATGGTGACGTTACTTCAGTAGCAAAACTGGCTACTGTCAAGTTCAGTAGCTAATCCGCGTCCGGCACAACATTCGATGATGCTCAACCTTTTCGGCCCGAAAGCGGATCGCGTGGTGACCCTACCATCACCGAGCTCTGTAGTGACAGGTTTCTGTGGGGCCCACCGTGGTGGATATGTTTTATCCACACCGTCCATCCATTTTGCAGCTCCTTTTAGGACAACCCAAAATTGAAGCCCATCAAAAACTTAAGTGAACCATGCCAAAGAAAGCAGTGAGGATTGAATTCCTACTGTAGAAAACTTTTTGAAAGCTACTGAAGTTTTGGATAAGCTAATATTTGTATTTTACCTTCGTTTACCTCATCCACAGGGAGGCCGGATCAGAGGTTAATTTCTCTCCTACTTCGTTGTGATAACGTAAATACTCACAGTGAGACAACAAATAAATACAACTGCACACTCAAATAAAGTTTTAAATATTATTATCTCCCCTACTTCGTTGTGATATGGTCCACACTTGAGCTTTGATATTTGTGTTTTCCGTTCATCCATATCTGTATAAACTCATGAACGGGTTGCATCTCAGATAAACATCATCATGGTGGGCGTATGAAGGTTTCAACGGAGGGTATCACTTTACCACTGTTTTCTGTGGTGGGGTCCACTTGAACCTTAAATCTGCTTCTTTCTTTGTCTCATGCCCTAAGAACTCTTAAAATGGTCCATGTGGACACAACATACACATCATGGTGGGCCTACAAACTTGGTGACGTCACTTCGTAAGCAAGAGAGCTGCTGAAGCCGTCAGTGGCTAACCCTCGTCCGTCTAGTACAGGTGCCAGTTCTTTCATATGTGTGCAAATCCGGCACGTGTTCTCAGTGATGTAATTAGTTAGCTTTCTCCGCATCAGCCGAGCTAAGCTCGGTCAGGATGCCACGCAGATTCGGTGGATCCGGGAACTACGCAACTTGGAGGTTTCATGACTGTCGCCCAACTGTGATGTATGTGTTCTATATCCATGCCGTCCATCCGTTTTCCAAGGCCATGATCCAAAAGAATAGGCAGATCCAAATCTCAGATGTACCATACCAAAGAAAACAGTGATGATTCCACCATTAGAAACTTCCTAGTGCCCACCTTAGAGGCCTGTTTGTTTTTAGCCGTTGACGGTAATTATCTTATAAATTAATAATAATTATTTACCTAGGTAATTACGGCATTTTTTTTTCTGGGCAGACATATACTTTTTTACCATAAAAATGAGGAATATGTGAACCAAATGTGGAGCCCACCATGATATATGTGTCTTATCCACACCGTCCATCAGTTATGCCTATAAGCCTATTGAATTTAAGGTGTGAGCCCAAAAATGCAGATCTATAGCTCAAGTGGACCACACCATAGAAAATGGTGGAAATCGAGTGCCTACCATTAAAAACTTCTTAGAAGCCCAAAAGTTTTGGATAAAGCTGATATTTGTGTTTTCTCCTTATCTGTGTCTATGTGACCTTATGAACTGGTTAGATGACAAATAAACATCAATGTAAGCCCTGTGAAGGAAGCAACTTTCGAAGGTGGACGGGTGATAGCCCTTGATTCTGTTGCTGTGGGCCACTTCAGCATTAGATCAGCTTCATGTTTCGGTTGATCCCAAAAACTTACTTTCTAAAATAAATGGACGGTGCAGATAAGTTATATATATCATGGGGGGACCCTCAAATTTAAGCTACTAGTTTTTTCTTTTTAAAAATACTCACACATTTTCAAATGAGGTAAATAAACAGGCCTTAATGTTTATTTGACACGTATGACCTGTTGGAAAGGTCACTGGCTCCAAGAAATTTCCAACGGTGGGTATTCAATCACCACTGTTTTACCACGCCATCCATTGGATCCTCTTTTTTAGTTTTGGCTCATCCTTAAAATGAGCTGGCAAAACGGACGTACGGCGTGGATACAGAACATATACATCACGGTGGGCCCACTGTCACGAACCCACCCAGCCTAGTGGTTCCCTGGATCCACTGAATCCGATTCCGGTAGGCTGGTTGTGATGTTTCCATGCATCCCCTCAACAATGGTACCAACGGTCTACATCGACAGGATGGATGAATCAACACCGTCCGAAGATGGCCCCAAAATGCACGCGGTTATTTAGGCTTTACCCAGAGACTCTTATGTTAGTTTTGCACAATAGTGGTGACTCTTGAAACATACACGTGGCAAGTTGTACGGAAATTCAGCCCGTCAAGTCGCTAACCTGACAGAAGATCTGCATTGCTATTTGCTAAGATTAACCATCTGATTTTTTTGCCCTGGGAATTTGGACGAAGCGATATTGAACTTTTAACCATCCAGTCGATAGCCATTAATTCGACGGCTAGTATTGCTTGATGAGCGTGATTTTAGATATATAATCTAACAAAATAGGACCCACAATCTGGACGGTCTGGATAGCTCTACATCATTACCAAATGCGAGGAGGATGCGGCATCAAAATTCTTTAAATGGTGCAAAACTAACACATTAGTGTTTGCGATGGAAATGCATTCATAATCTCATCTCATAAGCAGGGGGGTTGTTCTCAGTCTCGTTTGTAGAAAAAGGGTAGGATTTTATCAGTCTGCCATGGCTACTCAAGGTCAGGTCATCAAGTGCAAAGGTTCTCTCTCTCTCTCTCTCTCTCTCAATCTCTATCTTGCAAAAATCTACTGTTTTTTCTGATCTTGTTCGACTCTCTCTCTCTCTCTCTCTCTGATTGTATGGAAAAGCTGCTGTTGCATGGGAGCCAAACAAGCCACTGGTGATAGAAGATGTGGAGGTGGCTCCGCCGCAGGCTGGAGAGGTCCGGATCAAGATCCTTTTCACTGCTCTCTGCCATACCGATGCCTATACTTGGAGTGGAAAGGTTTCTTTATATCTATCTTATTCCTCTGCTTTCTTTCCTTCCTTTCCTTTAAGCGTAGTAGATCGAATATGCTCCTGATGTCACCCCGATCAGTTAATCACAGCCATTCAAATGGGGTCCTCTGTTTGGTGTTTTGCATGCCCTTAACCGTATGGATGTGATTATCCAATCGTGGTTGCTATTGGATCATTTTCCATCCATCAAACGGTGGCTGTTGGTTGGAAATTCGTATGTGGGCCCCACTCAGGGAATTCGTGCCTATACAAGGAAAGGAGAATTGGGTTGTTTTAGTGGCATTCAGATTCTTATCTTTTTTTTTTTTTGGAAGATATCTTGCAATTCGAGCACTTTGTGGTGGTGGGGTTGATTCCCTTACTGTACACATGCCATGTGCTTCAAATCCGGAATTTGATTGTTACAGCCAAAAAAAATAAAAATAAAAAACAATTAATTCCATCGTATTTGTACACCTGATTCAGAGTACTTGATGTGTTTCTTAAGTTGCATAAATGAGGAACTTCTTCTATTAGGGGTCGTTTGGATGCCTGTAAAATCATTAAGTGGTAATCTGATTACAGGGGGATTCTACAAGTTTCCGCGTACTCTTTGGTCTTGCATTCCGTTCTCGTTTCGGGAGCTCTTACATGTTCTAACGTTTTGAAATGGAAAAAAAAATCAACAGAAAATAAGTAAATGGTTGGGATACATTTGTAAGGAATAGACATAGAGAGTGAAAAGAAGAGGATCTGGCGATGAGAACAGCAGATGCTTCTCCCCTACATTTGTAAGTAATAGATATAGAAAGAGAAAAGAAGATCCAAGGATTTCCCTGCACTTTTTCAAAGTGAGAAATCCGCCCTACTCACTTGGATCTTCTTTTCTCGTTCTACATCTATTCCTAACAAATGTACGGGAGAAGCATCTGCTGTTCTCATCGGCACATCCTCTTCTTTTCTGTTTCTATATCTATTCCTTACAAATGTATCCCAACCATTTCTTTATTTTCTGTTGACTTTTTTCTATTTATTTACATTGGCACATCCACTCCATTTCTTTTTCTAAATGTTTTTATCGCTGCATCCTTTACTTTTTAATATGGTGTTTCTTGGTTTCACATTGTGCATCGTGTTTCTGGAACACATTGTTTTATCTTATCTGGTTGAGATTTTACATTCTTGTCTTTTTCCTTTTTCTTTTTAATTCATTTTTATAACTATTAAGGTTAACTGCTATTAATTCTAATATGTTGGCCTTGCAGGATCCTGAGGGTCTCTTTCCTTGTATTCTTGGTCATGAAGCTGCGGGGTATGCATTGTCTCTGTTGCCTAAGAAGTTCTATCTTTTGGTTCATTTAGCTCGGAGATTAGATGGGTCTTGTTGAACATTTGCTTTCGCAGGATTGTCGAGAGTGTTGGTGAAGGAGTAACTGAAGTGCAACCTGGAGACCATGTCATACCTTGTTACCAGGCAGAATGCAGAGAATGTAAGTTTTGTAAATCAGGGAAGACAAATCTCTGTGGCAAAGTGCGGGGAGCTACTGGCGTTGGCGTTATGATGAATGACCGCAAGAGCCGTTTCTCAGTAAATGGTACTCCTATCTATCATTTCATGGGAACGTCAACGTTTAGTCAATACACAGTTGTACATGATGTTAGTGTTGCAAAAATTGATCCAAAAGCCCCGCTGGATAAAGTATGTCTACTCGGTTGTGGCGTTTCAACAGGTGAGTCAATCCTTTAGGTATTTGTTACAATATAACAGGTATTAACTAACCATTTCTTTTTTCAAAACTTAAGGTCGCCATTCTCATTTAGTTTGCTTTTGTAATTTATGATTATGTATGAGCTGTTTTCTGTCTCTGTTCTTTTTCATGTTTTGGGTGTTTTAGCACCGGGAATTTTGTGTTTATAGTTTTCATCTTTGGTTGTGGGGACATGTTTCCTGTTTATCCGTCCTAATTTATAATTCTATCTTTAGGTCTTGGAGCAGTTTGGAACACAGCAAAGGTAGAACCAGGATCTATTGTTGCAATTTTCGGCCTTGGGACTGTTGGCCTTGCGGTAAGTTGCCTGAAGATTTTGAATAAACACCTCTTAGATGCATTGTCCTGGTACTGTGTTGACTGTGAATTGATCAATTCTCCACTTCTAACTTAATAGGTTGCGGAGGGTGCAAAAGCAGCTGGTGCTTCACGTGTAATTGGCATAGATATCGACAACAAGAAGTTTGATGTTGGTATATTTTTAACTGTTCTTAGCAATGAAATTTTGCTAGTAGTTCCATAAATTTCTTTTATTGAGATAGTGGAATTAAAAAAAGAAAAAATCAAGTTGCAGAACTTGAGGCTAATTGCTATTTTCTTCAGGCTTCTTTACAAAATGTTTCCAGTCTATTGTTGGCTTTCCATCTATTGTTCTTAACTTTTGGAACAATTATTAAAAGGATTTGTTGTTGCACCTTTCAATGTCTCAATTAACATTTCATATTTCGACCAATATTCTTAAAAAGGAAACTGCCATAGGCACCCACTCTAACTGCTGAAGATGCCATCCTTTCTACTTTCAGTTACACAACATGACAAGCCTTTTACCTTTTTTCTTAGAGGCAATGATTTTTTTTTTTTTAAGAGCGAAGATGAGAAATCAACGCTCTAACTACAAAACAGCATTGCAAAAGTCATCCACATTTACAAGAGAGACATTCACGAAAGTCCCAAGTGCGGAATCCCAAAAGACTACACCTTTGTATTACTGCATAGCCAAAAGTAAAAGGATGGGTGTAGTCGTGTGGTAGTGGCTCTCTTCTTCCAGTGCCATCTCTGTAGAAATCAGTTTTAGAGTAGATGTTATGATCTTATTTGAGTCCTGACAACTCTTCTTTTTTTATGGTTGGATTAATGTGAATGGCCCAAACATAGCTACCGGACTCAGAAGTGAGAAATGTATTTGGGAAACGCTGCAAGAAACGAAAAGCATGAAACATCTCATTTTAAGTTTTTACGGACCTACGGTAATTAGCTAGAAGTTTCGTTTTTTAATTTTTATTTATTTTTTTGTCAAATTAAAAAAGAAGAAGCTAGAAGTGTGAAATGAATGTAGGAGACGAGAAGTGAGAAGCATGGGTATTTATGAGGGGAAATGGGTCTCCCTGTAACTATGGTCCTATGAGTACTTCACACTTTATTTTGTTTTATTTTATTTTTAAGTTTTGCCATGAGATTTTTGCAGGATACAGCTTTGAAATCACCACTAGGCATCTGAAACCCTTCGGTATATGATTCCCCTTAAATTTATAGTTTGGGTAGTGGATTTGACTCGGGACTTGAAGAGTAGGATGATGAGGAGGGTACCCGACTACAGATTTGAGAGTAATTAGTTTGGGGAATAGGAAAAATTTTCAGACATTTGTAACCTGTAAAACAATTTCTTGTTCAAAATTTTGGGGTTACATTACTATTCCAAATCATGACCATAGACATGAAGATGAGCATGAGGTGGATCTGATCAATTTACAAACTCTTGGAAACTGTAAAGCTGGAGGTTAATGATACTTTCTGGTTTATTTTCCTGATACTATAGGAACTGGAGACGATCACATGCAATGGGAATGGAATTATGTGTTTTATTGGAGTCCAGTAGTATGTTCATTGGTAGTTTTTAGGATTTTTGAAGCTAGGGACACTTAAAAGTCGTAGGGCCTGTTTGGTTTTCCAGTTTCCTATGAATGCAATGTAAATGAGACATCATTATCATTTCCAGGTCTTTGTTTTAACAGGAATTATGGCTCGTAAATTGAGAGTCAAAGCACCTGTAAAGCAAGCAAGTAAAATTACATTTTCACCTTATAAACTACCATTTTTACCGTAATTTCTGGGTGAAACAAACAGTGTAGCGAAATCATCATTGTAGTAAAATGTAAGTGATGTCACCAGACAATTACAAGAGTAAATCATCATTACCCATTCGCAGTCATTCACATTTGTAATTGGAAAACCAAACAGGCCCTTAAAGAGACATAATCAAGGGAGAAAAGTGTAGCTGATATGGGCAGAACAACATGATGTAATAATTTCTCTAATTATGCATAAAAGCCAAGCTGATTGCTCGAGTCTTATTGACTATCAAACTCCCATCATTGTCTGATTCATTATGTGCGGTCCCTTAATGAAAACTATTCTTTCTGACTAACATGGTTTTAGGGTTTTCGGCCCTTTACTTTTTAGTCTTTTGTTCTTGATTGAGAATTGAACCTCGAGATCTTATTGGGAGTTTGTAAATTGGACCTTCCATTTTCCCAAACATCTATTAGGGTTTGTTGTATTGTGGGATAGCATTGCTACCGCACATGCAAATCTCATCTGTTGGTGTGGATCAATGTCATTCTTAGTAGCCAGATTCTTCTACCTATGCCTTGCTTCCTCTTCCCATTCATGAATCCACACTTCAGGGCTGGATCATGGGTTCGTAGTTCTTTCGTCTCATGAGGTTCGCGTGCCTATTTGGGAACATTCAAATATTTGTCTTACCAGGTCAGATGATCTATCTCAGTTTCAGGCTCTCAGCAGTCTCTTTTCTTTGCAACAGACTCAAAATTCTGTATGTTTGACACTTCTGACACGACGATCAAGATTATATTTATAACATACTCTCGACCTTTATCAAAATATGTAACTGTATACCATTTATTCTTGAAGTTTAGTTTGTTTATTTCAGACCATTGTTCCATAGTGAGAGTAAAGGTGGTAAAGTTGGGCTCACAACCTTGATCATTCAAGTTATGTGCATCTAATATCCAACTTTTCTTTCATCTAGTATCATATACCTGTATATTCTATGAATAACACTTGTATCTAAAATGCATGTATTATTTTTTAGGATATTATATATGTAAAGAGGAGATCCAGACCACCTGGGAGGATGAAATTTTCATCGTGCCAATTTTTTTTTTTTTTTTTTTAATCGTGGCATATTTATATGGTGATATGAAACTGTGCATTCATAAGGGAAGCAATGCATTGACCACAGAACAAAAATCAGTGATCGGACCATCCTGAACATTTAAGAAATGGTGTATTAAAAGCACCAAAAGCCGATGGGTCTTTTTATGACTTTTGTTTTTCATGGATACCATTGTCCGACCATTGTATTTTTTAGTCTATGCTCCATTTATGTAGCTTTATGCGGAATGAATGGCTTGGGTCATTTTTATTATCCTTTCAAAGAAAGAAAGAAAAAGAAGGCTTTGATCATCATACATGCATGCCTAGTTTGACATGGACTGGATCTCCTTCTACTATCCATGTTTCATATGAATTTACACAAGACCAATCGTGTCTAGTCTTCCCCACCTCTTTTCCTCCCCTTCGATCGAGTAGCATAAATGAATACGATTAAGCAAGGCTGCACATTGCTTTATCATCAAGAAGATTTCTTCGGCATGGAGGAGACCAAACAACCGAACCTCCAATATAAGAGAAGCAACACGCCACCTTGATGTTTGTCCGGCTGTCCCTAGAGATAGACGAGCCATTTGCGGGAACTTTGCCTTTAACAAGATGGAATTTTGTTCGTGTCCTCCTAGCCTTGCCACAAAAACTCCCTTCTTGATTTTTCTAACCAGTCCATAATTACCTTAGGACGTTTGAAAAGAGACATGAGGTAACTTGGGAGAGAGCTACTTCAATGAGAGTGATTATGCCTCCAAGAGATAGCTAACGACCCTTCGCCTACAACTTCCTTTCAAATGTCTCCACCACTCTGTCCCACGAATGAAGACCGTCTTCCCAATGCAAAGGGGCAAGGCTTCATCCTTGCAATATTAACCTTTATGCCCTAGACAACTTCAAAACATCTAATAACCATCCTTAGCTTGTGCACCTTGCCCGCTTCATCCTTGCAAAACAATATTGTGTTGTCAACATACTAAATATGGTACACCAAAGACAATTTCCCAACACTAAACCCCTTACAAAGACTAGTTTTTTTTTTTTTAACCGTAGGTTTAACATCCTAGTCAAACCTTCCGTAACCATCACAAAAAGAAAAGGAGAGAGCGGGTCTCCCTGCTTAATGCCACGGGAGCTACGAAAGAAGCCTTTTGGGGAGCCATTGACTAGAACCGAGAATCCTGCTGTACTAACGCACTCCCATATCCATCCTCTCCATTTACTTCCACAACCCACTCGAAGAAGCATTTAGTCAAGGAATCTCCAATCGATGTGGTTGTAGGCCTTCTCGATATCCAACTTGGAAACAATGCCTTTCTTCCCACTCTTGAACTTGGAATCAATACACTCCTCAACTATCAATGCCCTTTCTAAGATTTGGTGACCCATCACAATAACAGCACCTTAATTCTTAGAAATGGTGCCTGCCAAAAATTTCATGAACCTTGAAGCTAGCATTTTGGCTCGAGGGATGCGGCCTCATCATTAGACAACCTCTTAAAAGGAAGATTATCCAACTTAGGCCTAACCCAATCTTCTGCCAACAACTGCTCCTTATAGAAGTGAACCACTTCCTCACAAACCTCATCTTTTCCTTCCACCCGATTCCCATCCCCAATGACCCTGCCAATTCTATTGCATGATGCAGGATGACCTAATTAGGATCCATGCTCATGAACATATATAATCCAGCAGAAATAAACAACAATAATAATCTAGAATTCAGCATCTACCATCATAAATTAAGAAAATCATAAAAGAGACGTGCAATAATGCGGCCATCATCACAACCACGAAGTGTGAAGTTCAAATAATGCATAGGTTGGCTCTAGCGAGGGATGAAACCTCCCGATCTTGCATGGTCATAACCCAATCGAACAATGGGTTCACTAGTCCGGGAGATCAAATGATTTCTCGGATTAGGGAATCGAAAATTCGAGAAATTAGGGTTTTGGATCAATTCTCAGATTTAGGACTCGACGATTGTGAGATAATGGAAATAGAGAAAGAAGGAAGAATAATCTTACCTTAGAAGAATGTTGGAAGGACAAAAGGAGAAGGAAGAAGAAGAAGATTGGGGAAGAGAAGATGAAGTTCCACAGAGAGGGAGAGGAGAGGAGGCAACCAAAAGGCTCTTCATTCATTAATCAAAAGTTAATCTCATGTTTAGGGCTTAACCATCTTAAATAACCAATAAGAAAGAAGTAAAATACCAAAATACCCTCAATACTTGAGCAAAAATAACACTAAAAAAAAATAGTTCGCGTGGTGGCTGGGCGCCCGGTGACCAATTGGTCGGGCGCCCGATGAAGGCCAAAAACGTCCAGAGAGTAAAACTCACAATTAATGAATTTCGGGCGCCCGGTGACCAATCGGTCGGGTGCCCGATGACAGTGAAAACTGTCCACTGAGTTTTTCTATATCTTGGGCTAATTTCGGGCACCCGATGACCAACGGTCGGGCACCCGACGACACCCCGTCGGGTCTTCCTCCATCTTACAAGCATGTCTTCCCAATGTGGGGTCTTCTATGTGTCGAACCACGTGTGTAGGGTCTTCAATGCTCCTCAATGATCACTTAGTCACAAGGAAGATGCTTGTGGCGTGTGCTTTCTTCGTTGATAAACTTTGAAAGGTCTTGTATCCTCATCATTACATCTAGCCCTCGCGCAAGCGATGCTATGAAAGAATTGTGTTTCTGTCCCCCCCTTTTGAGCCAAGTGGCTCTCAATAGCTGCTTTCATTTTATCTCTTCTTCCTTAAAATGGATCGAATAATCTTGCACGAGCTTTTTTCGGAGATCTGTTTCCTCATCACTAAGAATGGACTCTTCCGCCTTCAAATCAAGAGCATGGATATCACCCAAGATGTTTTTCATTCTCAATTTATCTATTCCTCAAGACTTCCTTTCTCTAGACTTCAATTCTTTTTCTTTCAAAAGGTTCAATTTTTTTGCACAATTGGAAACTAGCCTAGCCTTCCACCCTAAAAGAACACCAATCTTTCACTAGCCTTGGAAAACCTTAAAGTTCCAACTACATTAATTCGAACCTAAGTGGTTCCAGCCCCTAATCCTCGTCAACAGCTTCCAACAGAATTGGGCAAATGATCTGAGATGGGCTTTGCCTTTGGCAATGCACCAAAATGGACAACTGGGTACCGATCCACCCAATCTGCCGACAGTAAGAATCTGTCTATTTTGGTCATTACCGCACTGTCACACCCATTTGACCATGTGAACTTTCCCCCCTTCCATGGGAATATCGATCAGCTTGTTAGTGTTCACCCATTCAGAGAACTCCCGCATGCTACCGCTGATCTTACCTTTCGAAAACTCCACAAACGAGAATCTGGTGACATTAAAGTCAACCCCTACACACTAGGGTCAATACACTCTAGCATGAGCATCATTGAGTTCTTTCCAGAACTCCTCCCTCTTTGCTGCAATATTTGGCCTGTAAACTGCAGTGAGAAGCCACTTTTCATCCCTGGAAACCCCCTTCAGAAGCACTGAAATAGAAAAATTTCCTCCCCACCAGCTTTCTTTCTTCCAAAAAGAAGTGTCCCAAGCCATTGAGATGCCACCAGCCGAACTATCAGTGTCGTCAACAGAGACCCGTCTTGAGACTGCACCTCCCATAGAGAGTCCAAAAACATTATGTCGATCCTTGAAGACTTGGTTTCTTGAATAGAAATAACCTGAGCCTTTGAGTGTTTACAAACCTTCCTATTGTGCCTTCTTTTGTTCTTACACCCCAACCCCCTCATGTTCTTCATTTAGGAAATGACTTACCCTGTCTTCCTTTCATCCCTTCCCTAGAGAAGTCATCCAGATCATACCTTATTTCCGATGCCAGATTGATCAGCTCTCTGTGCTCTTAGGCGATCTATGAATTCTCCTTGGCGAATTGACATTCTGATTCTGTTGGCCCTGCTCTTCCATAAATTGGAACAGAAAATGAACTTCTGCTGAATCCCCAAACCTAGCCCCAATTTGTCTCCCTAAGTGAGTCAGAGCCTCCCTGATCACCTTCCCCAGATAATTTCCACACGCAGCAATTTTGTTAACAGTCTGCTCTTCCACATTCCAAGCTGCTTCTTGCAAGGCACTCAGGCCTTCCCAAAAGCACCCTTGGCTTCCTTGACTTGCAAAGGAGTGATCTCCAGCCCATCCTCCCTGCCACCATCACCCTCCCTGTGCACAACCAACTCATCTAGTAGCTCCACTGGAATCAAACTTTTCACCACATCTCCCTTGGATCAGCTTCCTCTTCGACTTCTATAACAACAGCATCCATTAGATGTAGAGCAGAAGCATTGGAGAAGGCCTCTGATGATATCTCCGAAGCTTTTTGTCTTGAAAGCTCAGGAAATAACAGGAGAGCAATATCACTGCCCAAGTAAGATCCATCCCACGTGTGACGTAAGTGGACAATACGCGTGCCTCAAAAGAAGAAAAAATCGCATGTCAGTAGCATGTGAACCCAACGCAAGAGCCTAATCTTGAGCTTGGAAATCGATTAAAGTTGCATCTCCAAAAGTATCCTTACCAGAAGGTTGACACGTATCATCACCGATTGGCTTCTAACAAGCCATAGAAGGTTGACACGTATCATCTCCTACTTTTGGTGCTCTGCTGGAGTACGAGACACGCACTCCATCTTCCCCAGCACCAATGTTTCTGGATGGGATTTCACCATTATCAAGATCCATCTCCCTGCTATCTTAGGCCACTCCCTCTCTTCGCGAACCTTCACCAGAGCCTCCCCTACTTCATTGAGAACTGACTCCAGGACAGGTATCCCGGTCTTCTGTCTCGGACACATCCTCGCCTACCTGACCTCCGAACCAGTTTCCATCGGCTGGTCTATTGGCATTACCTCCCCAACACAGAACCCCAGCATTAGGAAAGCCTCTGTAAACCAGAGTTCGACCAGAAAATCCCATAATTTGTACCACCATTCTTCATGGCCGAACGACAATATCTCCGCCCATCTGCCCAACTTGATAATTGGACCACCTCTGTAAAGCGCCCCTGCAAACAGAACCTTATCGATCTCCATGTCCGGCCAGGAGGGAGATCCACACCTCTGACTCTGATAATGTTTTGAGCTTGAACAAGCATTCCTCCAGCCCTCTGCTCTCCAGCATCTAGTCCCAAACCTCCGCCATTGAAGCACCCATCCCAACCTTTGCTATCAAACTCCCAACTCTAGAGTTTTCCAGGCATTCTCCACTATTGCTGGATGTGCTCTCAACACCAACCCATCTGGCCCCTCTTCTTTCCAAAGCCATTTCTCCTCCCCTGTTTCCCGGCAAGCTTCTCTCCCTTTCCCCCCCTCCCCTGTTTCCCAACAAACTTGCCCTCCCTTTTCCCCTTCCTCTAACCTCCTAACCCCTTTACCCTTAAACGACCCTGCATCCTCTCCTGCTTTCGAACTCGATCCTGATCACGATCTCTCTCGAAGATAAATCGCTCAAAAACCTCTAATGTAAACAAAACCTCTAATGTTGGAATTCAAAAATCCCCCCCCCCCCCCCCCCCAATTTCCAGTGCGATCTAAAGTTGTTGTTATGGACAGACAGGTAGACATTATAGCTTGCTGGAATTCTTGTTGATTTTCTAAGTGTGACAGGCACATCTGGGCAATGTTCCCCTATGCTGTTATTTGGGGGATTTTTTTTTTATTAGTCATGCAACGCACCCACCCTCTTAGCCGGATAACACACCCACAGGGTTAGTCACACGATGCACCCACCCACCGGTGGGGTTAGTGTGTCTCCTTATTTGGCGGATTTGGATAGAGAGGAATGCAGGAATTGTTGAAGACGAAGTCTTTTCTATTGTATCTTTGGTTCTACGGCGGGCTCGTCCTCCCTGAATTCTGAGGGACCTCATTTACTTCCATGACAAGTGACAGGATGCTAGTTTTTGTGTGATCAGTCCTGTGCTGGGGTCTGGTTGTTTCTGGTGTGCTATCGCATTTTGTTGTTTTTTACTTTGTAGTTTTGATTTGCAGGGGAGTGACGATAGTGTCACTTTCCCCTGCTGTTTTCTGTCTTTCCTTATCCTCTGTTTTTGGTGAAATCATCATTAAAAAAAAACATTTATCAACGGGATTTTGGGTCCTCTGATCTATTATTTTCAGTTCAAAATATATGTAGTAAATATTTATTGTTGAATTACTGTTTGTTGTTGTGTTCAAAGGTCTCATTAAGTTTTCTGTGATAACTATTTGCAGCAAAGAACTTTGGAGTTACAGAATTTGTGAATCCAAAAGAACATGATAAACCAATTCAGCAGGTGCTTGTCGATCTCACCGATGGTGGCGTCGACTACAGTTTTGAGTGCATAGGAAATGTTACTGTGATGAGGGCTGCTCTAGAATGCTGCCATAAGGTGAGATTATGGTTAGCACACACCATTTTGATTTTCCCATCAGCTGTTCATTCTCCAGGTATAAACCGGCATCGCAGACAATAATGCTCTTTTGGTGGCTACTGCAGGGTTGGGGAACATCTGTTATTGTGGGTGTTGCAGCATCTGGTCAGGAGATATCTACTCGTCCATTTCAGCTGGTCACAGGGCGTGTTTGGAAGGGAACCGCCTTTGGTGGTTTCAAAAGCCGCTCTCAAGTACCTTGGCTCGTTGACAAGTACATGAAGAAGGTATTTCTGTTATTCCATTGTTCGCCATTGCACTCTAGATCTGTTTACATCAAAGGGATAAGACCATGATCGCCTGTTTCTTTTTATTTTTTTTACAGGAAATCAAAGTCGACGAGTACATCACCCACACTCGGACCCTTGGAGAGATCAATGAGGCATTCCATCTGCTGCATGAAGGGGGCTGCCTTCGATGCGTGCTCGCTGTGCAGCCATGAGGTGATCTAATTGCCCTATACTCCGTATTAAGCTCGTTCACCTCTTTCTCCTTGTTTTGATAGGGGCAGCAGTCTCAACATTTCCGAAGTGGTTTGCTCTATAAACCGTAGAGAATGGGTATATTTCGATGTTTGAACTTGGTTTTATCTTTCTCGGCGTTTTGAAATGAACGCGTCCTGCTTCTTGTCTTGAAATCGTAGTACGTATGCAATTCGTACTTCATTTTCTATTTTCCTAATTATCTTTGGATGAAGAAGCGAAATAAGGACCTGGAAAGGACCATCAAATGGTTGCCGCATTGAGCTTTGTAGTCATTCCATGACCTGCCTCATGATTCCGAGTGTAGTTGATTTGGATAGAGCTTGTCTGGGTTGAAAACCGTAAATTTTGAGATCGAATGGTGCCAAAATGTTATGTTTATCCATGAGCCAAATGGACTGCAGCTTAGGTGCTAAGGATGCAACTTGGGGGGCTTGGGTCGGGTTGTGGGTCAACCCGACGCAAGCCCCCAACCTGCAACCTAACCCAACCAGAAGAACCAACCTGCAACTAACCCACAGAATTTGAATGTGAGGGGTCCAACCTGAACCCCATCTGGAATTCTCTACACTCAACCCAGCCTGAACCCCATCCGGAGTTCTGTACACTCAACCCAACCCGACCAAATACGTGTTATTCCCAACCTGACCCAAATTTGCTCAATCCAAATTCAAATTGGGTTTGGGTTAGCGTTTTCCAACCTGAAGCCATGAGTTTTAGCAACTCGAGTCAACTTTGCTTTCAGATGAGGAGAGTCTGAAAATCTTTTGTCGAAAATCATCTCATAGGGTGAAGGAAAAAGCACCAAAATTCAAATTAAAGAAAAATATAATGCAATAATTAGCAATAAATCACCATCAACATCATTATCATCTAAGCTGTATATGAACTAATTGGGGCCATCCACTAGGTCTGAGCCCACTCTTTATCCACCACTGCAAAAATCATAGCCATCAGATGGTCGTGTCTGGACCTATTTTTGATGAATGATCTAGTCCATTTCTTTGTGCTACCGAGTTTATGGTTTGAATCGTCCAATCAATATGATTTTTTTTTTTGCAGCTTATGAAGATTGGAATGGATTCCCCCAGGTAGATTAGGTGAATGCAAGAAGGGATGGTGCGGGATTTTCTTTTTTCCCCTCCTTTTAGGCCACACATGTGACCTTCCTGATAATTGAACGGCCAGATCTTTTACAATGATAATCCACATGGTGGGTCCCACCTGAAACCCAACTTGAACGCCATATTAATAAATTCTTTGAGGGATTAAAATTCATCTGAATTACAGAAATCAGTGAGTATGCAACTTAGAAATGGGTATTACGTAAGATTATCAACAGCCAGGCTTGGGCCGGGCTGATGTCTGTCAAGCCAGCCTGTAAAGTATAACTTAGGCCCGAGCCGGGTTGGGCCTGTGATGGGCTAAAAGAACAGGCCTGAGCTTGGCCTGTGATAATTATGTACGGGCTGAGCCTGGCTGGTCCTAAAACATCCATGTCTGGACCTATCTTTAATGAACAAGTCTGGAACCTCTGTTGGCTCCAAACAGGAAAACCCATTTGGAGCCTTTTCATTGGTCCACATCACTGCATAACGTCAGTGTGATCAGGTTGCACTGAGGATGTGACTAGGTTGCAGACCTATGTGATGATGTGGACTGATAAAAAGGCTCCAAACAGAGTTCACGTGTTTGGCAGCCAACAGAGGATCCGGATTCTTAATGAACAGTTTTTCCATCAATTTCTGCATGCCACCGGATGGACGGTTTGGAACATCCTACTAGTATAATTTTGTTGCAAAGCTGCCTATGAAGACCGGACTACACCTAATGGATGGATGTGGTTTGCCTGGCTCACAAGAAGTTTCAATGGTAGGTGTTTGATCCCTACTTTTTCCTGTGGTGTGGTCCAACTTGAGCTTTGGATCTGCCTCATTTTTGGGCTCATGCCCTGAAATGATTGGCAAAATGGATGGACCGTGGATAAAACACATCCATCATGGTGGGCCCCATGTATTCAGGGTGATCGGGTCTCCAGGCGGCCCTAATAGATGGTCTAGATAGGTGGTGTGGATGCACAACTAGTTCAAGTGCAAGTATGTGCATGGTTAGGTTCCGATAGAGATGTAGCCCAGTAGATGATTGCTCGGTATGGAATACTTACTACTATAAAACCATTGGTGCTGAGGCCAATAAGATACACATGGTTATAGATACCTGGGAAGGTCTTCGAAATGCAAGCAGGAAATTCATATGGAACAAATATTTAGAAAATGCTAGTCATATGAATAGGAACTTCTATGCGAAGCTTGGATGGGGAGAAGTATTTTAGAGACCTTTTCTTTTCTTTTTTCATTTTTATTTATTTATTTTTTACACACTCACACACCAACTCTACATGAGCACTCGAACTCATAACCTCAGTGTTGAAACGCAGTGTGTCTACCATTGAGCCATAGGTTAGAATCCGGTATCTGAAGGGCTCATAGTGTCCTAAAATGCAAGGATTACAAGCACAAGGAGCTCCTTCCTACCTCACAGCTCAAAATGGTGGCCCAACAATAGATGGTTGCCATGTAAACGTGCGTGTTGCTCAAATTTTTTTAGCCATTTACAGCGTATCTCCACGAGACCTGTCTTCTTGACAGCCAAAAAAATGGCTACTTATGGTTGGGTTAGGTGCTTTTGTCCCAATAATCAGACATTATGTTAGACATCCATCGGGTCATATAATGTCCGTAGGCAAACATCATATCAGATAGGGACATGCTAGCAGATTTTGGCCTGGCAAAAGAAGAGAGAAAGCTAAAGATGATAAAAAAAGTTTCTTTTAGTAAGTTTAATATAATACATTCCTGTTTATTATTGGAAGATACATCGGGACTATGGTTGTTGGATTTGAGATCATTTCTGAACAATTCCAATTGTTTATATGACGAGCCTCACCATGGATGGAGGATAGTTAAAAAAATACCCTTGTAGTGGAATATTTCAACCCTTGCATCTAGGAGAAAGAAAGTACAGGATGATAAGAAGTTGAAAAAAGTAGATTTCTTTTAGCAAATTTACACATTACATTCCTTCTGCTTATTATTAAAAGATTCATTAGGACTATGGTTGTTGTATATGAGTTCATTTCTGAATAATTCAACTGTTTATACGACATGCCTTACTATAGTAGGAGGATGGTAAAAAAACTCTCAAAGTGGAAAATTTCAACCTTTACATCATCAGTTAATTCTTTTTCTTTGAATATTTACATTTTAGGTAAATGTCATTTTTCTGGGCCATTCTTTACTGTAGAGATGCATCATTACGTAGACATCGGAAATTTCATGTGGTCAATTGTGCTATCATTCTGTCCCGTCATGTGACTCAAGTTGATGGCACCGTGTTGGAAATCTAGATCATTCATCAGGTAGGGTACATTATAGTTATGTTGTCCATAAAAATAATGTTGCTATATTGACTAGGCAAGTCAAACTTGTATAAGAAAAATAGACAGCTGAAAGAAAATCCAAGCCAAATTCAAGATCACATGTGGGGCGCACTTGATGAGTGTGCTATCCTATCATTTGTTGTTGTCGTCATAGTTGTTGTCATGGTCGTCATAGCTGTTGTGGTCTTGGTTTCCACTACCGGGACCCATATATATGATGCTTTGAACTTGGTTATGCCCATGAGACGTCCTCTATATCCATCTAAAGTGCCACGAGCATGAGTCAATTGTGGATTGTACCTTAACAGAGGGCATGCAATAGATCCTGCTTAAGGTTTAAAATCAGCACATCAAGTATCGTATCATTCACCACCGATACGGTGGCATGTCGCCCAATATGGCCAATACAGCCATAGTGTTCATGGACGATACCGGTACACATAACGTACAGTTTCAGGCAATATCCAGCTTCAAATTTTCTCAATTGCAGTGACTGACATTGCTGCCGTACAATCCGATTCCTAAAGATGACACAGTCAAACATATCGACTAGGCAGTACTGCGCGCGCATTGGGGGTGGACCTGACTTTCTGACCCACAAATGAGGATGGTCAAGTGATCAGGTGGGGCCATGCATGTACATCAATGACGAACACTTTATAAAGTGCTAGTGGTCTCCCACCCAATGCACGCACCCACAGGTGTGCATGAGGAGGGTCGTGGACTTGACTAAAACAATAATCCAAGGTGTGAATAGAAGAAAATTGGTGGATACCCTTTCAGACTTCGACTGAAAATGGCCAAAGGATGACCGTACATGGATTTGAACGGCCCCCGTTTACTCTGGTCAACAAAGGCATTTTCTTTTTTAGTACTATTGTTGCGAGCGCGGCTTCTCTAACTTCCCCCACACGCACCACACGTGCTAAACATCTGGCAAGTTGGTGGGGCCTATAGGTTTTGGGGTAGTAGATAGGTGCGGCCCTGGCCTCACCCAACACCTTGATGTATGTATTGTATATCCACTCCGTCCATCCGTTTTGGGAGCTCATTTTATGGTAATATCCCAAAAATGAAGCAGACCCAAATCTCAAGTGGACCACACTACATGAAACAGTGTTGATTGACAGTTATAAACTTCTTGTGGGCTCTAAAAGTTATGGATGAAGCGGATATTTGTTTCTTTCTCATCATCCATGTCTGTTTGACCTTATCAGATGGAAAGTAAAAGTAAACACTACGGTGGGCGCTAGGAAGATTTTAATGGTGGGTGTTCAAGCACCACAGTTTGCTGGGGTTAGGGTCCTTGCCTCGTTGGTGGACTCTGCAAGTTTCAACAATGGGTCTCGGTCTCGATGGTGTGGTTTGCTTGACATTTGGATCTACTTTGTTTCAGGCTTATACCTTAGAATGAGCTGAAAAAAGGGATCCATAGTGTGGATATACAATACATACATCAAGGTGGGCCCCATGGTCAGGGAGGCACCTAATCCGCTTCCATGGTTTGGGCCCAAAAATGAGGCAGATCCAAAACTCAAGTAGGCTGCACCAAAGAAACAGTAAAAGGATTAAACTTCACTGTTGAAACATTTTTGGAGCCACTGAAGTTTTTGAATCAGACTAATATTTTTGTATTTCAGTTCATCCCAGTAGGACTGATTTTATGAACGGTATGTATGGTATAAAAATATCACAGGGGACCTCAGGAATGTTTCAATGGTAAGCATTTCCCTGCTCACTTTTTCTCTCCGTGAGTCACATTGGAGTTTTGGATCTACCTCATTTTTTTGACCCATGTGTAACATGATCTGAAAAAATTGATGGACGGAGTAGATTTCTCAAACATCACAGTGGGCCCCAGCTAGCTTCCAATCGCAGAAGTTGGTGTGAGAGGGTGTCACAGGCAATCCGTATCGGTTGAATTGAGAGGTCCACCGTTGATGGTATATACCCCCAAAAATCTTCTAGACTGAAAGATCCTGGCCGTCTAATGTATGGTATTTTCTCTTGGCCATTGCTGTATTCTTCTGTAAGTATATATTTATGGGCCCACTAATCAAAGGGTACAGATCTTCTAACCTGGGGGCAGGATGGGTCCCACAACATTAATATGAAAGGATTGACCAAAAGACGGCACTTTCCCATAGTATCAGGTTTGACTGACCATTTTGGCCCACATGCCATGATCTCAACGTTTTGGTGGGAAGCGAAAGTGAGCTGAATTTTCCTCACGTTTTAGAGATCTTTTTAAAAAGTAAAGGAGGTTATTAGCTACTCTGGCTTGCTATGAGTCTTGATGCGCCTGCACTTAGAAATGGTAAACGCTGCGTATATTAACTCCAAGTTAAAACCGGCTAAATTGTGGAACCTATAGTCTTTAAGTTACAATCCAAAAATTAGATTGATTGAAAAATTATGACCTTTGATTTGTGCACATTTGTTTTTTGACCATAGGATATTTTTCATTTTAACTATCCATTAAGTGCACCCCAATTTGACAGTCAAATAAGCATATCAGGCCCACATAATTTGGACGGCTTAATTTGAAATATGATATGACATTTTTACAATCTGGAAGTAATTCCTAAGTGCCTGCCTATCATCCATCACACTTGGCCAGAGTATCAAAGTATTTCTCTATAGGCAAAGATTTGAAAGAAAGGGAAGAGTTGAATCTGGCAGGGGATGGCAGCCTCTTACCAAACATGGTTAGCAGACAGTGACTCGTCCCGACTCGTTCTTGTTCCCGTTGAGTCACAACTCCCCCGAGTCAGGGGTGAGAATGTTAAAAAAAATGTGGAGATAGAATTATAGGGGAATCACTTGAATTTTTGGTGCTTCCATTTCTTTGATGGATGCGGATTGGGTGCTAGCCACACCAGGACCTAGCTACAGATGAATAGTCTGGGAGAGGCTCTATGGGGCCCACTGTGATGTATGTATTTTATTCACGTTCTGCATCCATTTTGACATATTATTTTAGGGCATGAGCCCAAAAAGGAGGTAGATAAAAGGCTCAAGTGGAGCACGCCCGGAGAAGCAATGGGGAGTGGGGATTGAACACCTACCGTTGAAAACTTCATGGGGCCTGCAGAAGTTTTGGATCAAGCTAATATTTATAGTTTCCCTTCATCCAAGTCCATGTGACCCGTAGAAGTTTTGGATCAAGCTAATATTTATGGTTTCCTTTCATCTAAGTCCATGTGACCTTATGAACACGTTAGATGGCAAATAAGCATTACCAAGGACCCTAGGTAGGTTTCAACGGTGGGCATCATTATCGCCACTACTTCCCATGGTGTGGTATGCTTGAGCCTTCAATTTGCCTACATTTTAGGTTCATGCCCTAAAATGATATGTAAAAATGGATCGACAGTGTAAATAAAACATATACATCATGGTGGGCTCTGCTTGATCTACCTCCTTTTTAAGCTCATGCCCTAAAATGATTTGTAAAAATGAATGGACAGCATGGATAAAATACATACATTGTGTTGAGCTCCACATATCCCCAAGCCAGGACCATCTATCTCTAGCTAGGGCTTGGTGAGGGTAGTACTTGTTATGGGTAAATCCGGTCGTGTCCTCGATCATGACGATAGATGCACAACCGCTGATATGTGACCCACTTACAGCACTAATCACACGTCATCAAAGGATCCGAGCTCGTGAAGGCAAAGAGTCTTCATAGTTAGTATAAAGTCGCCGATACAATTCTGAAGCCTTGTGTTCGGTCTCAGATAGCAGATGTAGACCCGAGGCCCTCAAATCGTCCTTAGGCAACATACGGAATTCTGAGCACTCGGCTTCAGTTCCGAGTAGCGGAATTAGACCTGAGCCCTTAAGCTCAGCCTCAGGCCACGTGTATTAGACTGATCCGTCTTCCTCAAGGATACCAAGTGCTACAGGGAAGAGCAAACATCCTCCTTGCCGTTCCCATATCCTAAATTCTACAGAACGGAGGCCTGAATCCTCCGGCTCGGTCATTAACACCTCTCGTACTACTGACTGCAAAACAACTCAACTGAGGACACTCGGTGCCCTCGGATTTGAGCACTACGCACTATCATATGAAGACAACAGTTACAACTGGGATGCGTAGAATCAGAACATGATAAGAATGGGATCTCTCAATTCGATCACATATCCTACACAGAGTAGGCAAGTATCTCCTAACACAACAATGTATCCTAGATGGGATCTAGGAGATCCACTGCCCTTGGCCGCTGATCATCGCCTAGAGTTCTTACTCTTTGTCGTCCCTATCATTGACTTAAGCATCGGAGGGTCTCCTGACGGTACGACCGGCAACCCCTCATGATCTCTCTTTTGTGATCACAGGTCCAAGAATCTCCACCATTCATCCGTGTTCACACCGAGCGACGAAGATCTAACCGTTGATCAACATCTGTTACACCAATTTTGGACGTTAATAGTACCCAATGGGGGTCCTTTAAACGGAGCTTTTACTATCTTTATAATGATAGAAATTGAATTAAACAGAAACAATTCCCATACCATTTCATGCTATATGTTGTTCATTCAAGTTGTGGAATTGGATCGGTACTGACGAAGTATGAGTCCATTGCGACAAGCTGAGCATCAATTCATGTTTGCTAAAACCAAAACATAAGGTGGTCAATAGAAACCACATTACTAGAATAACCTCCCGATGTTTTAGTGAGAGAAGAATGACCATTTCATGTGGTTAGTGGGCCTTATAACACTGGTTAACACTATTACAAATATCATCCATATTTTAAAAGTCCAATGGTATTTTCATGAAATATTAATTGAATGGTATTATAACATTATTCAAACTCTCTATGGTTTTTTTATTTTCCATGATTGTATGGCAACAATATCATGATATTAAATGGAAATTTATTTCACAACTATATTAATTTTTTAAGATGGTTCATTAATTTATAATAAAATATTTTATATTCTTTTTTATTTTTCTGTGAGATTTTTTGATAATATTCCAAGAAAACTTCAAAATCTAAACATCTCCTGAATAGAAAGGTGTTAAGGGCCTATTTGGAATGCGGGATTAAACGGAATGGAATTGCATTAGGTGAATTAACACCATTATTGCATAATGATTATACGTCTGGATTACAATAGTATTGCACCCTTCAATTGGGATCAAATTCTTCTTTTGAGAAGAAAACATTGTATTAAGTGAAAGCTAACGTTGTGTGGACATTGAAATTCTAATCAATGAACCAAATTTCACAATTAATGCTAGTCATTTGTATGCATTCAATTGTCATGTGTACAGGGAGAATGTGGATGGACATCAACATGGAACCTGTAGATGTGGTGGATTTCAAAATCCATAGAAATTCCCCATAATTTCCTATTGGGACTGAATAATACAATACTTAAATTAATCCAATCCTTTCTATCGTTTCAAATGTCAGATGAAATTGACATTGGACCAAATGCAATATAGGGTATTCTGTAAAAACATTCGGTTTTACGGGTGGAGACCAAAAGGGATCACGAAAGTACATCCCAACATACAAGGCAATATAGAGTTTGGCTCACGACGGCATTAGGCCGTCCAAAAAACTCTTTTGAGGGTGTGTCCATACCAACCTTAACACCCTTTCCATTTCCTATTCTCTTTCCCATCTTCCACAATCTACAACCACTCTCCCATCCCACTCAGCTCTGCATCTCAAAGGTAGAACCCCACTCTCCCATCCTACTTTACCATAATTGGTATGGACCTATCTATTTTCCTAGTCATTAATTAAATGGTCACGATCATTCAATCCAAGAGACCTTAAAAGGGACGAGCAATTAAAGGTATTGGCAGACCACCGATGGGACAAATCAATGGTCGGATATTAATACAAGCTGTCCATTTTCCTAGACATTTGTTAGATAGCATATCAATCAAAGATGAGCACCGACGTGATTCATTGAAATGGCCTTTTTCTAGTCCGATCAAGTTGGACTGCCTATCTTCCATTCCTAACCATTGATTGGATGGTTTGAATCAAATTTAACAAAGTGGCTTTTAGGAGAGATATGCAATAAAAGGTGGACCCCACATGATGGGTGATCTAGATCAATAATTAGACATTTCTCAATATGATCAACCAGTATTGACCATTTTTTGGCCAAACAATGATTGCAATGTTGAGAGACATTCTTTTTTTAACCCCACACACACCACACAACAGTATTGAAATAGAAAGAAAGTAGAAAAATAACGCAAACTACAACGCAAATGCTTATGTGGTTCTTTTCAGTATATTCATTGGATTCAAAGACAAAGGTGGAGAGAGAGAGAATATATATTATCTCAATATCATGTGAGCCGATGGCCCATATATCACTGTATGTAAAAAATCAATGTTTTAAAACCCGGGTCGGACCCACCATGCTTAACGGTCCAAATCTTGTCATCCTGAAATCTCTTTGATAGGATTATCCTAACCGTCGTATGACAGGTGGATCTGATGGACGGTTAACATGAAAAGTCTACAATCCAGATTGCGGGCCTAAAAATAATTTTTTAAAACCTGGGGTGCATGTATGCTTATAACACATATGCATGTCCATGGACGGTCAGGCTGTTGTGTCTTAGGATGGTAGATATGAACATCATATACATTAATCCAAACCGTTCAAAATGATGTAGCCATGTAAATCACACTGATCTAACAATGTTGAGCTTTTGATTTAGTTCGTTGAATTTGGACCGTTTACCATGCATGGCCATCAAAATCACACCCATCTAACAGTAGTGAGCATTTGATTTAGTTCCTTGAATTTGGACCGTTTGCCATTTTATTTAACCGCTTATTTAATGGCACACATGAAGTTTTTAATTGTTGATGACCACGGTTTGGGTAGTGACCCAATAGCATCCAGATGGCTAATGTCAAAGCTCTATGAGCCCCACCATAATATTTGTGTTTTATCCACGCCGTTCATCCATTTTTCCAGCTCATTTTAGGGCACGGACTAAAAAATGAGGCAGATCCAAATCTCAGATAGGCCATACCACTGAAAGTAGAGAGAATTTAATGTTTATCATTGAAATCTTTTTAAGGTCCACGGACGTTATGGATCATGCTGATATTTGTGTCCCTTCATCCACGTTCTGTATGACCTTATCAATAGGTGGATAGAAAATAAACATCACAGTAGGCCCTAGGAAATTTTTAACTGTAGATGCTCAATCAACATTGATTTCCTGTAGTGTGGTCCACCTGAAATTTGAATCTGCCTCATTTTTTTGGCCAAGCCGTGAGATGAGCTGGCAAAATGGATGGACAGCGTGGATAAAACCCATATATCATGGTGGTACCCACATAGCTTTGACACTAGCTATTTGGCTGATGTTGGGGTCAGCGTAACCCTGTTGTCCATCCATTTTGCCTACTCATTCTAGGCATGGTAAAAAAAGAAGAAGAAAAAAAAAAGATTGGTCCAATTCTCATGTGGACCACACTACAGGAAAATAGTGATGGGCCCACCGTTAAAAACTTCTTGAGGCCCACCGTGATGTTTATTTGTCATCCACCTGTTGATAAAGTCATGTAGACTTGGACGAACGGAAAGCATAGATAGCGGCTTCACCCAAGACTTTTGTGGCCGTAGGAAGTTTTAAACTTTGGGAATTCAATCTCTACTGTGTGGCCCACTTTCGATTTGGATCTGCCTTTGTTGTTGTCTAATTCTTGGGCACTAGTGATGTGTGCATGCACGCCAAAATTGACTGTGCGGCTCAATTCCAACCGGACAACTTTCGACCCCAAGCGCCTGGATAGGCAAGATACATTGAACTCGATTGTATATGACTAAGACATGAGAGGATTGATCGCTCATTCAGCCACTCGCAATCAGGTGACTTTTGGAGGGGAGGCTTCTTCCTTTGAAAATGGGTTGCACATTGCCTTCTTGACGCAGGGAGGACGTGGTAGGTCGATCACCGTCTCCCTAATCGAGTGTTTCTCGAATCCACGAGAAGAAATAAAAGATAAAAAAGAGGAGATTAATTCCAAATAATTGATTTATTGATAATTGAATGAATAATAGCGGAATTACAATGCATATAAATAGGAAACTAAACCCTAGGTAAAGTATCAGATTCCAACTCCAACTCCTAGAAAACGCAACTTACTATAAATAGTAAACTTACTATTTATAGAAGTCGTTCAATCCTACTAGAACTCTTGGTTTTCGACCAAAATAGAAAGTTATCAAACGACCTTAACCACATTGTTCTACTAAATATTCTAAGCCCTTTTTCATGTTGGGCACTAACTCTAAAACCCTACAGATGCAAAGTTATGATCGAATTAAAACTTACTATAAATAGTAAAATTGAAAATAAACTAGCCTAATGACCGTCGATACGGTCGAATCTCGTGATTCTGGCCTGAGCAACCCAGCATAGCAGGGTTGGTTGGCTAAAGTAGCTCGAGCTACCCCAAATTGATATATTATACGTCCCGCAACTCATTCCGGATTGTGGGATACGGCCGATTTACGGTCCTGACGGTCCGGATCACTTTCGACCTCGACCGGTCTTCTTTTGCTCCATTTGGGCCATGAAATAATCAGCGACCCGTTCTACATCAGTCTCCTCCACTTCGAAAGAACTCGACTTCGAGTTCTCGTCCAGCTTTGGTTCATGATATTCGTACAGATCTGCCACATTGAAAGTCCTTGAAATCTCCATGTCATCCGAAAAGTCAACAACGTAGGCATTGTCATTGATCTTGCGAATGATCGGTACCGGTCCAATCTTCTTATGTTTCAACTTGTTGTAGGTCCCGATAGGAAATCGCTCTTTACGTAAGTGGACCATCACTTGATCACCTATTTCGAACATTTTAGCGCGTCGATGCTTGTTGGCCGCTTTTTTGTACTTCTCGTTCGAAGTCTATAATTTGTTGCGCACGTCTACATGTATGTCCATGATTCGGTCCGCCATATGTTCAGCTGTAACGCTCATGCCTGTAAGCTTGGGCAGGGGAACCAAATCGAGTGTGTGACGAGGCACGCACCTATAAACAATCTGGAACGGAGACTTTCCTGTCGATCGGTTTACCATGTTGTTGAACGCAAACTCTGCTTGAGCCAGGGCCATGTCCCACTGCTTCGGTTTATCACCTGAAAGGCAACAGATGAGATTCCCCAATGTGCGGTTGATGACCTCAGTCTGCCCATCTGTTTGTGGATGATAAGCACTGCTGAAGTGAAGTCGTGTACCGAACCGATTCCACAAGGCTCGCTAAAAGTGGCTAACGAACTTTGTGTCCCGGTCTGAAGTGATCGTCTAAGGAATTCCATGTAGTCGCACAACCTCTCTGAAGAAAAGGTTCGCAACGTGTACCGCATCAAAGGTCTTCTTGCACGGAATGAAGTGTGCCATCTTAGAGAATTGGTCTACCACCACGAACACTGAGTCCATGCCGCGTTGTCTTCGTGGGAGCCCTAATACAAAATCCATAGATAAATCCTCCCAAGGCGCATCTGGCACGGGTAATGGCGTGTAAAGACCTATATTTTGAGATCGTCTCTTAGCGGTTTGACAAATATGACATCGTTGTACCGCCCTGCTAACATTACGAGCAAGTTGCGGCTAGTAATACCTCTCTTCCACTATCGCTCGAGTCTTATCTCGTCCTAGATGATCGCCGAGGCCACCGCCATGCAGCTCGATAATAATTTTTTCCTGTAACGAACTTTGCGAAATGCAAAGTCAATTTCCTTTGAAGAGGAAACCATCTTGAATTAGAAGGTCACTCGGGTGACCCTCTTGGTACTTTTTTCATGCATCTGCAAAATCCTTGTCGTCGGCATAAAGTTCCTTGAGACAGTCAAATCCGACCACCTCACTGCTCACTGTAATAAGAATGGATGCACATCGGCTTAGTACATCTGCCACCTTGTTCTGCTGCCCTGACTTGTGCTTCAGAACGAACGTGAATTCCTGTAAAAATGAAATCCATCTAGCATGAATACGATTCACATTAGTCTGAGTATTAACAAATTTTAAGGCCTGATGATCAGTGTACAGTATAAATTCTCTTTAAATAAGATAACGGCGCCAATGGCGCAGTGCCTGAACCATTGCATATAATTCAAGCTCATAGGTTGACCACTTCTGTCGTGCGTCGCTGAGTTTCTCACTGTAAAAGGCAACTGGCCTGTCCTCCTGAGAAAGGACTCCCCCAATGCCGACAATAGATGCGTTACATTCTACCTCAAACAACTTATCGAAATTAGGGAGTACCAGGACCGGGGTAGTGGACAACCGATGTTTAATTTCTGCAAAACTCTTCTCTGCCTCTTCGGTCCATTGAAACGGACCCTTCTTCATACAGTCGGTAATCGGCGCGACGATACTGCTGAAGTTTCGCACAAACCGACGATAGAAGGTCGCCAACCTATGAAAACTTCGTACCTCATGAATGTTCGTCGGAGTCGGCCAATTCCGAATAGCTAGAACTTTCTCTTCATCCACTCGGATACCCGTGGACGACACAATAAACCCCAGAAACAATAATCGATCCGTTAAGAAGCTACATTTTTTCAGATTTAAGTATAGCTTGTTATCGGTCAACACTTGTATCACTTTTCTAATGTGGGTCATGTGCTCCGTTTCATCCTGACTGTATATTAGGATCTCGTCAAAGTAAACGACAACAAAACGGCCAATGAACGGCTTCAACACTTGGTTCATTAAACGCATGAAGGTGCTTGGTGTGTTGGTCAGACCGAAGGGCATAACCAGCTACTCATATAGCCCTTCCTTGGTCTTGAAGGCCGTTTTCCACTCGTCATCTGGCCCAATACGGATTTGATGGTATCCACTTCGTAAGTCCAGTTTTGAGAACACCTTGGAGCCCTCGAGCATGTCCAGCATGTCATCCAACCGCGGTATTGGAAATCGATATTAGACTGTTATTTTATTGATCGCGCGGCTATCGATACACATGCGCCATGTTCCATCTTTCTTTAGGGTAAGGAGTGCCGGAACGGCACACGGGCTCATGCTCTCTCTAGTAAGACCCTTACGGATCAGTTCCTCCACTTGTCCATGTAAAATTTCACACTCTTTCGGACTCATCCGGTAGTGCGGTCGGTTGGGTAAACCGGACCCTGGGACAAGGTCGATGTGATATTGTATGTCTCGCATGGGAGGCAACTCATCAGGTAAATCTCCAAGCCAAGTACTTCGAAATTCTTCTAGCAATGGTTTAAGGCGTTGAGGAATATTAGAGGATCCTGGCTCCTCGCCTTTTACCATAACGACATATATTTCGCCCATTTCCTTTGATTCCTTAACAAACTCGCGAATGGTAAGGAGAGAGTTCCCCTCCACTTTAGAAGCTTCAGGATATTTCTCTGGTGTCATAGGGGCCAAAACAATTTTCCGACCATCCTTGGTGAACATGTATATGTTTTCTCATCCACCGTGTGTCACATCTCGATCCGATTGCCATGGCCGCCCAAGTAACATGTGGCAGGCTTCCATGTCAACTACATCACAGAGGACCTCATCCTTATAGCTTTTACCAATGAAAAACGAGATAATGCATTGATGAGTTACCTTTGTTTTGTTCACCTTTTTGATCCAGCCGATCGAGTAAAGGGTAGGGTGCTTCGTCATAGGCAGATGTAACTTATCCACCATAATTTTCGAGACAATATTTTCGCTACTCCCACTGTCTATGATCACATCACAGATTTTGCCCTGCACAGTGCACTTTGTACGAAAGATATTATGTTGTTGTGGGTGCACTTCCTTTCTGGGCGTGTAAAGTAGTCGTCTCACTACTAGCGATTCCCCATGATCTTCAGTCAGCCAATCTACATCTTCCATGTCCCCCTCTTCAGTATGTTCCAATTCAGGGTTGTCTTCCGTTACTTCACCTTCTACGCCACCTTCATTTGTAGTTAAGTGGGCTGCAGGGCGTTGAGGGCAAGCGTTCGACCAGTGACCTGGTTGGCCACAACAGAGACAATGGTTTGGTCTTGGCTGACTATATGGGTTAGGGATCCTGCTAGGACCCGTTGTTGTGAGAGCTGCACGTTGAGGTCTTGAGGGACCGCTTCCCCAGTCCCGGTTCGTGACCATAGGAGGTTGAGGACGCCCTCCTATAGGTTCCTTACCTTTGGCCAACGTAGTATCTTGAGTAGGTCCGGTGATGGGATTCCGTGTTGCCGGATAGGGTCGAGCAGGGGGCCGTGACAACTGTGTTTCTGCTCGGGTGACCAATTGATTGGCCTCACTCAACGTCCAGACTGGATGCATCTGGACCCGATCTTGGATTGCAAACCGCAACCCACCAATGAATCGTGATACTTATTGTGCCTCTGATTCCGATAAATTATTTCGTGTAGCCAACCGCTGGAATTCTTCAAGATATTCGGCTACGGTTCGATTTTCCTGACGACAATTTTGATATTGTTAGAACAAAATTTGTTCATAGTCGCTAGGGAGGAATCGAGCTCTAAGAAGCTGTCTCATCCGACGCCAGGTTTGGATCGGTGTCTTATTCTGATGGGTGCGGGAAACCTGTAGGTTTTCCCACCATGCTGAAGCATCGGATTTAAATTTGTATGCAATTAGTTTTACCTTCTTGTTGTCCGGCACTTCCATATAATCGAAGTATCGCTCAACCTCTGCCAGCCAGTCGAGGAACTCCTCTATTCGAAGTAGGCCATTAAAGCTAGGAAGATCAGTTTTGCCCCGATAGTCTCGTTCTGCTCGTTCCACACGCTCATTCCCTAGCGTAGGTCGTCGTACCAAAATGTCTTCGACCTCGTTATCGCTTGGTTCTGATTCGTCCGGTGTAGCCCTACGATTATCCACCTGGGGTGCTCTACGGACAATAAGATTGTCCCGTATAGCAACTGTTGGTGGTTGTTGGTCGCCTTGGGCTCGAAGCGGAGTTAGCGATGCTGCAATCTGGTCGAGGGTCGCCTGTATACCTTGCAAGATCAACCGGTTCTCTCGTTGCGCTGCTTTGAAAGCTGTCGCCGTTAAATAGTCCCTTGGAGCATCGTCCTTAGGATGAGGATCCAACCCTTCATTAGAGGTCATCGTCCTGAGGAAGAAACCTCTCTCTGATACCAATGACGCAGGGAGGACGTGGTAGGTCGATCACCGTCTCCCTAACCGAGTGTTTCTCGAATCCATGAGAAGAAATAAAAGATAAAAAAGAGGAAATTAATTTCGAATAATTGATTTATTGATAATTGAATGAATAATAGCGGAATTACAATGCATATAAATAGGAAACTAAACCCTAGGTAAAGTATCAGACTCCAACTCCAACTCCTAGAAAACGCAACTTACTATAAATAGTAAACGTACTATTTATAGAAGTCATTCAATCCTACTAGAACTCTTGGTTTTCAGCCAAAAATAGAAAGTTATCAAACGGCCTCAACCACGTTGTTCTACTAAATATTTTAAGCCCTTTTCATGTTGGGCACTAACTCTAAAACCCTACAGATGCAAAGTTATGATCGAATTAAAACTTACTATAAATAGTAAAACTGAAAATAAACTAGCCTAATGACCGTCGATACGGTCGAATCTCGCGATTCCGGCCTGGGCAACCCGGCATAGCGGGGTTGGTTGGCTAAAGTAGCTCGAGCTACCCCAAATTGATATATTATACGTCCCGCAACTCATTCCAGATTGTGAGATACGGCCGATTTACAGTCCTGACGGTCCGGATCACTTTCGACCTCGACCGGTCTTCTTTTGCTCCATCTGGGCCATGAAATAATCAGTGACCCGTTCTACATCAGTCTCCTCCACTTCGAAAAAACTTGACCCCGAGTTCTCGTCCAGCTTTAGTTCATGATATTCGTATAGATCTGCCACGTTGAAAGTCCTTGAAATCTCCATGTCATCCGAAAAATCAACAACGTAGTTATTGTCATTGATCTTGCGAATGATCGGTACGGGTCCAATCTTCTTATGTTTTAACTTGTTGTAGGTCCCGGTAGGAAATCGCTCTTTACGTAGTTGGACCATCACCTGATCACTTATTTCGAATACTTTAGCGCGTCGATGCTTGTCGGCCGCTTCTTTGTACTTCTCGTTTGAAGTCTGTAATTTGTTGTGCACGTCTACATGTATATCCATGATTCGGTCCGCCATATGTTCAGCTGTAACGTTCATGCCTGGAAGCTTGGGCAGGGGAACCAAATCGAGTGTGTGACGAGGCACGCACCCATAAACAATCTGGAATGGAGACTTTCCTATCGATCGGTTTACCATGTTGTTGAACGCTGTTGGGGCTCAAAATTTCACCCATGATAGAAGGGTGAATGATGGCTCAAAATGAATGGTTTGGATCGGTTCAAGACCTGAAAAATAACCATAAAAGCGATAGAACACCTTCCATACATGTAATACACATAGAACTCATGCAAGAGAATAGTGCATATGGCTATGCATGCCTAAAGCCCGCATGAGCACATGCAATCGTAAGCTAAGCCATCACGTGCATGCAACCAACTCATGCATACTATGCATAACCACACATGCCACACACATGTACCTTGTTTTGCATGCCATGAATGCAACCCATACAGCCCAGGCGTGCTACCAATGTATGAAGCCCATGAAGGCACTGAGTATAAATGTAACTCTAATCTATGCCCGTGCATATATCTCAAACATACATACATTCACACCATGCAAGAATACTATTCTCATGTAACCCATTCATACATGCATGCATAACACATATAAACCATGGACCATGCCCAAGACTCATGTATGAAACACACGTGTCATCCATGCAACAAATGCATACACGCCACAAACTACATGTTCACATACATATGCAATGCATGCACGGCCTGAACACCACCAACATGTCATGTGCTAACATAAAACCACAACATGTACGTACGTTCACATTGCCCATGGTAACATTCCCACCGGACGTTGTTCTCTGTACCCCACCATGGAGTACATGCTTGATCTAAGCCGATCACCTGTTTCACCAACCCATTTTACCCCTTGGGGCAAAAAATGAAGAAGATTTGAGTCCTAGAGAGACTACACCAGGAAAAACAGTGGAGGAAGAATTGTCCATGGTTGGAAGTTGGTAACACACATAAAGCACGTAAAACTCACACTTTAAACTTCCAAATTTGTGAAATACACAACTTTATGAGCTTATTGCTGTGGGGCCCCCATCGTGATGCATAAGAAAAATCCAAACCTCCCAGACATCTTGATAGCTTATTTTAACCATTAGGACTAAGTATGAGGCATATCTGAAGCTCAGGTGGGACACACCACAGGAAGATCAACGCTCACCATTATAAATCCCAAAATGAGTGATCACCGGTTAAACCTCTCTAGTGGCCCACCACAATATTGTTTTCCAAGATCTGGACCGACCAGAGTATCCTAGGGGGTTCATACAAATGGAACATTTAAATGGTTGCTCGACCCAATATATGTGTGGCCCCCAAATATCATTCAACGGCAAAACAATGGTGACACTATTTCCTGTGGTATGGCCCACATGAACATCTGATTTGCCTCAAACTTAGGCCCACCCCTAGAATAACACTCCCGAGCCAATGGGCGGCTTTGATCCTAGACCCATAGACTATAAATGGGACCCACCTAAAACTTTGCCAAATCACGTGGAAGCATGCCAAATACATGCGCCCAAGCGGTGTTGAAAATCGGTTACTGGTTGAAAACTGTGGGGCCACCATGGTGCCCTTTAGACCATCCGAATCGTTCATAGGGTCACAAGGGCCCACACGTGTCATATGCATGAAAACTAGCTTGGTCCGATACTTCTATGGCTCCACATGAGTCGTCAACGGTGATTGAACGGTGGAACTGTTTCCTCTTGTATGGCCCACCTGGAACTTGGATTTAGATGAAACTTGATGCCACCTCCTAGAATGGCGACCCTGAACTAATGAACCGCTCAGATTTGGGGCCCACGAACTACAAAGGAGACCCACTAACTGGTTTTCCGAAAGAGCGTATGAACCATGCATGGTTGTCAACATCAACCAAGGTCCAGCGCCTCTAAGAGCCCACCATCTGAGTGATTTAGAGAATCTGACCTGTTCACAAGATCAGTGTGGTCCACACGTGCCAGAGTACACAAGATTAACCTGATCCAAGTTTCAAGTGGACCACACCATAAGATGATATATATGAACCGTTACAACTCCCAAACCAACAAGTATATAAAGGGGTTGCGTGAGTGGCATAAAGAAAGGAGAGAGAAGGAGAGAGGAGGGGAGGATGAGATTGGGAGTTTCTCACATGCACCCACCCTTTTGAGGTGGAATACATGCGCTTGAATGCATGCACCCATCATTCTAAGGTGGGAGACATGCGCATGGATGCATTTCCCAATGGAGGGACACATGCTCTTGGATGCATTCCAATATCCAACTACCAAAAATCATAAAAATGCACCAAGTGCAAGGGGGACATGCGCCCAAACTTTGTTGGCCAAAGTGGTGAAGCCACATGCGCCCATCTCCACCCACCAGGCGCATGTGTAGAGCCACATGCGCCCGGAAGAAGTCGTCTCTCTCTCTCTCTCTCTCTCTCTCTCTCTCTCGTCTTGTATGTTGGTCGTGTGCGCCCACTCCATGTCACATGCGCCCACCACCCTACTACATGCGCTCACTCTCATAGACATGCGCCAGCCCTCTTCCAACATGCGCCTGAACCAATCACACCGGAACTGCACTGCACATCTCTCTGCACTGCCTGCACTTGCACTACACATTGCACACCTTATTTACATAAAAACGTTTAAGTAAATGGAAAACATAAATTAAAATATGACATATTTTAATTTATGTTTTCCATTTACTTTACGTTATTTATGTAAATAAGGAAGTACCCCCCATTTGGATTCAATAAAAAATACTAGAAAAATAAATTCCTAACAACGAAGATTTTGATTTTCCATCCGAAGTACAAATCGCAACTTTTTGACACTCCCCAAAAAGTTCGCCTTTTGATTGGAGGGGTTTTCTTCGAATCTAAACCGTCCAAAAAATCTGAAATACCCTAATTATGCTAAAACACCAAAGTTCGGTGAAATATTCATGATATTTTATGGTCGATCTGTGGATATATCAAAAATCCAGATTTTTACTTAGAATTTTCAGGCAGCGAAATGGCCAGAATATCGTTTTAATGCAAATTTGTACAGAAATGGAGTTATGACTAGATAATATTGATTGCTTCATGAATTAACACCTATCTTGCTTAATCTAGCATTCATTCACGCTTAATCTAGTTGCTTAATCCAGCACTCGTCTCTGCTTAATCTAGCACTCATCTTTGCTTAATCTAGCATTCATCTAACTCGACATGTATTGAACTTCACATGACATATATACTATTGTGTTCTCATATACATTCATTCTCATATGACATACCTTTTGTTGTATTCATCAAATACAATCAATCTCATATGATATACATTCAATTACATTCATTGTACATTGAAAATCCCTTATCTCGTTACAATGCCCTACACATTTATGCACGTTTGAGCAGGTTCTCTTCTTGTCTCTCGTTGCGTATTAGCTATCAACGAAGGTGCGAGGTCGAGATCACTTTTGAAGACAAGTCGACAGACTCCAACCTTACTCGACAACTGATTATAGGAACTTTGTATCGATTATGTTCATCGCACAATTAGGATTCAGCTCGGATTGAGGCTCAAGACTAACCAAAAGGGACTATGGTTATCACAAGAAACCATAAACAAAAGAGTTCTAACTAAGCTTGAAATATCCTGCTATGGATTGCCATTATGAAAAAGACAGTCGATGCCCTACCCATCTACAACGGGTCCGTCGGTTGAGCTGATGAGGCAGTTGCGGATTGCTTTCCTAAGGTCACCTGTGCGCAGTAACAGGCGGGGGCCTTGGGTCATGCCGACCAACATTCGAGGATCGTGTATTCCAGCGGTCACCTTTGCGCAGTAACAGGCGCGGGCCCAGAGTTGCACCACTCGATTAAAAACCTCGTTCGGGAACGTTGCGGAGTGCTTTTCTAAGGTCACCTGTGCGCAGTAACAGGCGCGGGCCTTGGGTCATGCCGACCAACATTCGAGGATCGTGTATTCCAGCGGTCACCTGTGCGCAGTAACAGGCACGGGCCCAGAGTTGCACCACTCGAATCCTGACAGTCTCTCAACCCGGACAATCCGAAAGAAAATGGGACATAGACATCCGGCTTGTCTAAGAAATGTGGTTCAGTCCATAATAAGAAAATAAATAGGTCTCTACGACCATGAACTCAAAGACGATAGTCCCCGATGACTTAGTCACTTGCTCGATCTATCCGAGCCTTATCTCGAATACTCCATCTATTGTACAAACATTATTCATAGTGGAGCTTTGTCGCTTTGTGCCGTGGTTTTCTCCCGCAAGGGTTTCCACATAAAAATCCTTGTGTTCTCTGTGGTGTGCATGATTTACATTGATATTTCTTCATTTGCTTTATTTAATCTATTTATAATGTATGCATTCATTTACTTTTGACTTTTAATCAAGGGTGGTCAACCATTGATGTAATTAAGGGCTCGTGACAAATATCACAGCCTAGAATGTAAAAGATCTCAGAATCTCTGGAATAAAATTCGCCTTGCGATATCTCTCTTGCGTATACTTGGTGATTGCTTATGATTGTCTATGAATGTCTTTATACTCAGAATTCCCCCAGAATAATGAAATACGGAAAAAACTACATTGAGCACGATTTTTCTAGTTCTAACAAACGCAAACTCTGCTTGAGCCAGGGCCATATCCCACTGCTTCGGTTTGTCACCTGAAAGGCAATGGATGAGATTCCCCAATGTGCAGTTGACGACCTCAGTCTACCCATCTGTTTGTGGTTACGAAGATCAACTGCCAAACAAACAATTCTTCGGAAGAAAAAACTGATTATATTGAGATAAGTTTATCCATTGGTGTAGACTTGGATTACAACTAATGATTGTGTTTATTCCTAGATTACTAATTAAGCTATGTTAAAGAAAGATAAAAGATAAATTTGATTTGATTTGGTTGGTGTGAAATACCTTACTTTGTTGATTTCCTTCACTATTCATAGTCTTTTTTTAAGAGAAAAAAGAGCATATAGATCCCTTCTCTACTCGTTTATCATTGTAGTGTGATTGTTCAGTGTCTTTAAACTCTTACTCTTCTTGGGCCATGTGCTCGACCATTCTCTGTCGTCAAATGATCTATTCCAATCAACTCGCGCCAACTGATATTTCGAGCTATCCGTTCCCCCTATTTCCACGTATCACATCCATGTTGCATCTTTATCGTGCAGCTGCACGTGTACTCAAATTGGCTTGTGGTCAGAAACAAGTTACAACAGCCTCATTGTCTCATTTTGGGACCATGCCCTGAAATGAGATGGAAAAACGGTTTGATGGGGGTGGATGTAAAACACATACATCAAGGTGGGCCTCACCTAAATCCGTCTCCGTGAGGGTGTTTGCGTTAATTGGGGAGCGGATTGCCTGTGACTCCGGGCACAGAGATATCTCTGTGCCCGGAGCTGTGTGGGGCCCATAGAGATGTCCATTACAAATCCACTCCGTCCACCTGTTTTGAAAGACCACGATAGTACAGGATTATAAAAATCACACAGGTCCAATACACAGGTGGGCCATACCACACGAATGAATGGGTATTGAACACTTAGCGCTGACAAAAGTTTTGCATCACGATGATATTTTTTCCTATAGTTTATCTGAGTGTTAATAATTCTTTGAACCGTTTGGATGGCATATAAACATCATGGTCAGTTCCAGGAAGGTTTCAATGGTGGATGTTGGTGTTCACACAGTTTTGTTGGTGTGGCTCACCTGAGTCTTGTATCTGCATGATTTTTATAATCCTGTTCTATCGTGGTCTTTCAACACATATGGACGGAGTGGATTTGTAATGGACATCTCTATGGGCCCCACACTGCTCCGGGCACAGAGATATCTCTGTGCCCGGGGTCACAGGCAATCCGCTCCCCGTTAATTGCCGTTAAAAAGAGGGGGAAAATGAAAGGAGGCGGTTCAAATACATAACTGCCATGACATCCTCCAACAGACTCCTCTCAAAACCAAGCCTCAACCAACACATCCTATCGCTGCTTGAGAAATGCACCCATCGCAGCCATCTAAAACAGCTCCAATCCTACCTTGTAACACTGGGCCATGGCCAGACCCAGTTCTTCGCATTCAAGCTCGTCCGATTCTGCGTCCTCTCCCTTGCTGACCTCAGCTACGCCCGCCTCATCTTCGATCATCTCAACTCCCCCAATATCTATCTCTACACCGCCATGATCACCGCCTACGCCTCGCATTCCGATTCCCGATCGGCCCTCCTCTTATACAGCAGAATGCTCCGTCTGAACCGTCCTCGGCCCAATCATTTCATCTTCCCCCATGTACTAAAATCTTTTTCTGATGGTTCTTCCATCAATGAGATCAGGACCGTCCATACCCAGATTTTGAAATCGGGTTTCGAGGAGTACGCCGTTGTGCAGACCGCACTGGTGGATTCGTACTCTAAGTGTTCGGATCTTGAAACCGCTCGCCGGGTGTTTGACGGAATGCCTGAGAGGAATGTTGTGTCCTGGACGGCTATGGTTTCTGGGTATGCGAGGGTTGGGATGGTGGGGGATGCTGTTTTGCTTTTCGAGGAAATGCCCGAGAGGGATGTTCCTTCTTGGAATGCTGTGATTGCTGGGTGTGCCCAGAATGGGCTTTTCACTGAGGCAATCTCATTGTTCCGAAGAATGCTCCTTGCGGGTGCACGTGAAGAGAGGCCCAATCAGATAACTGTTGTCTGTGCTCTCTCTGCTTGTGCGCATCTCGGCATGCTCCATCTCGGCAAATGGATACATGGATATATCCGCAAAAACAACATTGGCCCCAGCTCCTTCATTGTGAACGCTCTCCTTGACATGTATGGAAAATGTGGGAGCTTGAATGAAGCAAGACGGGTGTTCAATGAAATGCCTGAGAGAAGTTTGACATCGTGGAATTCCATGATTAACTGCCTTGCACTCCATGGGCAAAGCGAGAATGCAATTGCTGTTTTTAAAGAGATGGAACACATGGGCGTTGAGCCAGATGAGGTCACCTTTGTGGGGTTGTTAAATGCTTGTACCCACGGAGGATTGGTCGATGAAGGCTGTAGTTATTTCAAATCAATGAATCGAGATTATAGAATCGAGCCTCGGATCGAGCATTACGGATGTGTCATAGACCTTCTTGGTCGAGTTGGTCGGTTTGAGGAAGCCATGGAAGTTATAAGGGGCATGAGAATTGAGACTGATGAGGTCGTTTGGGGTTCTTTGCTTAATGGTAGTAAGATTCATGGGAATATGGAGTTGGCAGAATTCTCCGTCCGGAAACTGCTTGAGATTGATCCAAACAATGCGGGTTATGCTGTTATGTTGGCAAATATCTACAGCGAATGTGGGAGATGGGACGATGTGGGGATGGTGAGAAGATGTTAAAGGAACGGGGAGTGCAGAAGACACCCGGGTGCAGTTGGATTGAGGTTGATAACCAAGTTCACCAGTTCTACTCAGCCGATAAGACGCATCCTAGAGCTGAGGAGATTCACAAGATTGCGGAAGGTTTAGTTGGGTTGTCGAAGCATGATCTGTTTCAGAACTGCATACCTGTACTCTATGATAGATGATAGCAATGACGATGTTGGTGTTGATAAGAGCCCATGTAGTCAACTCGAGCAAGTCGATGCATAGAGCTTCTTTCAGTGGGCCACACAAGGAATTGGAGGGTGTTGGGATGGATTGGTTTCCAAATGTGGACTCGTCAACAACGACTGGCTGCAGGTAAATTTAAATGATGGCCTATTTTTTAAGGAATTTTTCCCTTGAAAATATGTTTTTGCGTACAGCCGGTTGTAGGTGATCACTTTTGTTCCCAAATTCAGGAATCGATGGTGCCCTCCAGTTTGACCTCCATTAGCTGCAGGCCCAGGGTAATTGAATTATCTAACTACAACAGTATCTTTGCCGCTCATCCTTATTTTCACGAGGGAAGTGCTTGCACAAACACGGAATAAATAAACATCTGTTACTAATGTAGTTGAATCAGGGCATTTGAACATGAAATTCTTCTTATATTTATTATACACGAAACTATTCTTTTTCAAATCCTGTCTATAGCCTATACATGAAATATTGGGTTGGGTCCCGATGCATGGCTCAGTGGTAGACACTCTACATTTCAATACTGAAATCCTGGGTTCGAGTGCTCATGTGAGAGGGGTGTGTGTGTGTGTATTAATAAAAGAAAAGCTAAAATTAAAAAAGCATAAAGCATTGGGTATAAATAGAGGAGGGCAACGATCCGATCCGAGTCGAACATGGACTAGACCGGATCGTTCGGCTTCTTGAGTGGGTGTGTTCGAACAATGTTTGAACAAACATTCGAACAGGGTGGATCTGTTCAAACTCGGTTTGGTCTAGCCCAGCCATGTTCAAACATGTTCGAATATATGGATTTCAGGCAATTTTTACAAGTTCGAAGAAGTTCGAACAATTTAGCTTTTTTCGCATGAAAATATTTTTTCTACCACTGAACAGTGAATACCGATTTGTTCACAAATTACATATCACAAATGATAAATCACAAGGTTTAAAGTTTTTAACTAACTAAATAAAAACCATAACATAGATAGTTAATGTTCATACTTTTGTTCACCTGAAGAGGGAAGAATGAAGATTGAAGCTAACCCTTGACTCTTCAAAGCTCTAGGAGTCCCACCATGATGTATTTGTTTTATCCACTCCATCCATCCATTTGTACATCTCATTTTGAGGCATTAAACAAAAAATGAGGAAGATACAAACTTTAGGTGGACCACACCACAAGAAACAATAAGGAGAATGATGTCCACCATTGAAACCTTCCTAGGGCCCATGGTCATGTTTATTTGTAATCCAACTCTCTCTCTCTCTCTCTCTCTCTCTCTCTCTCTCTCTCTCTCTCTCTCTCTCTCTCATATAAACGAGTCGAACGAACGAGTCGTGTCGAGTCGGTCAATATTCGAGTTCGATTCGAGTCGAACAGGACTGTGATTGAAACCGACTCGATTTTTTTTTCGAACAAACCCTAAGTGTTCGAACAAAGTTCGAACAAGAAGACTTTCAGAGTTTTATCAAGTCAATCCAAGTCAATCCGAACGAGTCTAGTCGAGTTGTGTCAGCTCTAGGTATAAACCATCTGCTGTCCAATCAAACTTGACTGTGCAATCACTGGGCCATAGCCCAAATATTACATTTTTGTTGACCCATAGATCAATGGTTAAAAATCAGTTTTGGCATATCATATGGTCCACCACTGATCGAGGGTAATATTGCCCCATATAACCTGTTTTGAGCCACTTAAGCCATGTTGTTTATGGATGATATCGGTACTCATTGAGCTCTCATGATATCTTTATCATATCCAACCCGTCCAATAGCTGTCATCCACTATGGTGTTCAAAAGAATGGGCTACACCATAAAAAAAATAAATAAAAAAAAAAAACCACTCAAAAACACCAAAATGCACGTGCAGCCTAGTCTGGTAATTCAAATCAGAAAGATTTTTAGTCCGTATGATTATTGTGTTAGGTACGAATGTTTGACAGGCTGGTTGTCATACAAATAATACACGTGAGGATTTTTCTGAGCATATGTGCAAAAGGTTATGCAGTCTCATTTTCTTAAGATGAGAATATCCTTAAGGTTGATTATCTATCCGTTTGATATCCAACTGAGGTTTGATTAGGGTTTATTTTAATTTTAAATTTTAATTTATTCTAATATAATTGCGGTGTCAATGTTGGAAAAGCTAAAAAGCTAGTAGAATCTTTGGCAGCCCACTCACTAAAATGCATTTCCAAACATCAATCATGCCTTCAAGACACTGAAGCCACCATAACAACCACGTAGTCCGCATGACTACCTTACCTTTTACTTCACCCTTCACGGGCCCACATTCACCAAACCAATTTCATCAGAATCTTTAATGGATGGCCTTGATCCTCACTCTTTTAATGGGTGTGATTTTGGCCACATGGGGCCATCCATGGGCATGACATGTCTTGCTTAAGGACGAGGATTAGGTATAGATAGAGCTCCTCACCAGCTGCCAGATGTGATTGTGGGGCTGTATGCTGTCAGAGGTGGGCCATACCAATCACATCTCGCGGTGTCACTACACGGTTAGTCAAGCTCACAATAGGACATGAGTACAAAAATCAGGCATATCCAAAACTCAGGTGGGCCAGACGGCAGGGAAATAGTGAGCAGTGAGCAGGGAAGTGTCGACTGTTGAAACCTTCCTGTAATCACAAATATCATCCTGATCTGAAACTTCTGTGACCCTTACAAAGTGTCCAATGGGGATTGGACGTCGACCATTAAAATCTCCGTAGGGCCCACTGCAATTTTTAGTTTCCATCTGACATGTTCATAACGTACTGTCGACCTAGATGAAGCGAAAAAACAAATATCAGCTTCATACTAAACTTTTGTGGCCCCCAAAAAAATTCAACAGTGAGAGTCAATCTCCACTGTTTTCCTTTGCTGTGGTCCACCTGAGATTTGGATCTTACAGAATCATGTGTTAGTAAGTTCAAATCAGATGGATAAATGGATAGACGGCTGTTTAAAACACACATATATCATGGTGGGCCCAAAGATATTTGAAAAAACCCCTTATGCTAATCCCACTGGGAGTAGCCGATCCTAGCCCGATTGGCCCTTATGTGTATCACTCAACAACAGGCCCTGTATGTGAAGGAGAACGGTCGAGTTTTTTCTGTCCCTATAGGCCACACCAATGCATATGTGTGGTGTCAAAGTTGGAATCTGGTATGAGAGGAAAACAATGGCTAGCTTCATATTTCTGTACTTCATTATCTATCGGTTGCAACTTGGATTCAGGACAACCTGTAATTATGGCTCGTAAATCGGGAGTCAAAGCACCTGTAAAGCAAGTAGGTAAAATTACATTTTCACCTTGTAAACTAGCCATTTTTACAGTAATTTCTGGGTGAAACAAACAGTGTAGCAAAATCATCATTGCAGTCAAATGTAATTGATGTCACCACACAATTACAAGAGTAAATCATCATTACCCATTCACAGTCATTCACAATTGTAATTGGAAAACCAAACAGGCCCTTAAAGAGACATAATCAAGGGAGAAAAGTGTAGCTGATATGGTCAGAACAACATGATGTAATAATTTCTCTAATTATGTATAAAAGCCAAGCTGATTGCTCGAGTCTTATTGACTATCAAACTGCCATCATTGTCTGATTCATTATGTGCGGTCCCTTACTGAAAACTATTCTTTCTGACTAACATGGTTTTAGGGTTTTCGGCCCTTTACTTTTTAGTCTTTTGTTCTTGATTGAGAATTGAACCTCGAGATTTTATTGGGAGTTTGTAAATTGGACCTTCCATTTTCCCAAACATCTATTAGGGTTCGTTGTATTGTGGGATAGCATTGCTACTGCACATGCAAATCTCATCTGTTGGTGTGGATCAATGTCATTCTTAGTAGCCAGATTCTTCTACCTATGCCTTGCTTCCTCTTCCCGTTCATGAATCCGCACTTCAGGGCTGGAGCATGGGTTCGTAGTTCTTTCGTCTCATGAGGTTCGCATCCCTATTTGGGAACATTCAAATATTTGTCTTACCAGGTCAGATGATCTATCTCAGTTTCAGGCACTCAGCAGTCTCTTTTCTTTGCAACAGACTCAAAATTCTGTATGTTTGACACTTCTGACACGACGATCAAGATTATATTTATAACATACTCTCGACCTTTATCAAAATATGTAACTGTATACCATTCTTTCTTGAAGTTTAGTTTGTTTATTTCAGACCATTGTTCCATAGTGAGAGTAAAGGAGGTAAAGTTGGGCTCACAACCTTGATCATTCAAGTTATGTACATCTAATATCCGACTTTTCTTTCATCTAGTATCATATACCTGTATATTCTATGAATAACACTTGTATCTAAAATGCATGTATTATTTTTTAGGATATTATATATGTAAAGAGAAGATCCAGACCACCTGGGAGGATGAAATTTTCATTGTGCCATTTTTTTTTTTTTTTTTGTAATCGTGGCATATTTATATGGTGATATGAAACTGTGCATTCATAAGGGAAGCAATGCATTGACCACAGAACAAAAATCAGTGATTGGACCATCCTGAACATTTAAGAAATGGTGTATTAAAAGCACCAAAAGCCGATGGGTCTTTTTAAGACTTTTTTTTTTTTTTTTCATGGATACCATTGTCTGACCATTTTATTTTTTAGTCTATGCTCCATTTATGTAGCTTTATGTGGATTGAATGGCTTGGGTCATTTTTATTATCCTTTCAAAGAAAGAAAGAAAGAAAAAGAAGGCTTTGATCATCATACATGCATGCCTAGTTTGACATGGACTGGATCTCCTACTATCCATGTTTCATATGAATTTACACAAGACCAAACATGTCTAGTCTTCCCCATCTCTTTTCCTCCCCTTCAATCGAGTAGCATAAATGAATACGATTAAGCAAGGCTGCACATTGCTCCATCATCAAGAAGATTTCTTCGGCATGGAGGAGACCAAACAACCGAACCTCCAATATAAGAGAAGCAACACTGCCACCTTGATATCTGTCCCTGGAGATAGACGAGCCATCTGTGGGAACTTTGCCTTTAAAGAGCATTCACCAACCCAAAAACCTTTCCAAAATTGGACTTTCTCACCATTACCTAGAGAGAAGCCAATATAATTATCGAACTTTGTCTTAGTTGCTAGCACACCTTTCCAAATAGACAAGGCTTTATACAGAGGAGTTTCTAGTACACCATCCTCCATCCTAGCAACTGTACTTGTTATCATCGCCTCTCTCCATAATGATTCTCATCAGTTCCAAACCTCCATAGCCACTTCCCGAAAAGGGCTATGTTCATCATTTTTAGATTCCTATTGCCCCCCCCCCCCCCCCCCCCCCCAATTGGGTATGCAAACCTCCCCTCATTAACAAGATGGAATTTTTTTCTTGTCCTCCTAGCCTTGCCACAAAAACTCCCTTCTTGATTTTTCTAACCGGTCCATAATTACCTTAGGACGTTTGAAAAGAGACATGATGTAACTTGGGAGGTTGGAGAGAGCTACTTTAAAGAGAGTGATTATGCCCCCAAGAGATAGCTAACGACCCTTTGCCTACAACTTCCTTTCAAATCTCTCCACCACTCTGTCCCACGAATGAAGACCGTCTTCCCAATGCAAAGGGGCAAGACCTCATCCTTGCAATATTAACCTTTATGCCCTAGACAACTTCAAAACATCTAATAACCATCCTTAGCTTGTGCACCTTGCCCGCTTCATCCTTGCAAAACAATATTGTGTTGTCAACATACTGAATATGGTACACCAAAGACAATTTCCCAACACTGAACCCCTTACAAAGACTAGTTTTTTTTTTTTACCGTAGTTTAATATCCTACTCAAACCTTCCGTAACCATCACAAAAGGAAAATGAGAGAGCGGGTCTCCCTGCTTAATGCCACGAGAGCTACGAAAGAAGCCTTTTGGGGAGCCATTGACTAGAACCGAATCCTGCCGAACTAACGCACTCCCATATCCATCCTCTCCATTTACTTCCACAACCCACTTGAAGAAGCATTTAGTCAAGGAATCTCCAATCGATGTGGTTGTAGGCCTTCTCGATATCCAACTTGGAAACAATGCCTTTCTTCCCACTCTTGAACTTGGAATCAATACACTCCTCAACCATCAATGCCCTATCTAAGATCCGGTGACCCATCACAAAAGCACCTTCATTCTTAGAAACAGTGCCTGCCAAAAATTTCATGAACCTGGAAGCTAGCATTTTGGCTCGAGGGATGCGGCCTCATCATTAGACCTCCTCTTAAAAGGAAGATTATCCAACTTAGGCCTAACCCAATCTTCTGCCAACAACTGCTCCTTATAGAAGTGAACCACTTGCCCACAAACCTCATCTTTTCCTTCCACCCAATTCCCATCCCCAATGACCTTGCCAATTCTATTACATGATGCAGGATGACCTAATTAGGATGCATGCTCATGAACATAGATAATCCAGCGGAAATAAACAACAATAATAATCTAGAATTCAGCATCTACTGTCATAAATTAAGAAAATCATAAAAGAGACATGCAATAATGCGGCCATCATCACAACCACGAAGTATGAAGTTCAAATAATGCATAGGTTGGATCCGGCGAGGGATGAACCTCCCGATCTTGCATGGTCATAACCCAATCGAACAATGGGGTTCATTAGTCCGGGAGATCAAATGATTTCTTGGATTAGGAAATCAGAAATTTGAGAAATTAGGGTTTTAGATCAATTCTCAGATTTAGGATTCGACGGTTGTGAGATAATGGAAATAGAGAAAGAAGGAAGAATAATCTTACCTTAGAAGAATGTTGGAAGGACAAAAGAAGAAGGAAGAAGAAGAAGATTAGGGAAGAGAAGATGAAGTTCTACAGAGAGGGAGAGGAGAGGAGGCAACCAAAAGGCTCTTCATTCATTAATCAAAAGTTAATCTCGTGTTTAGGGCTTAACCATCTTAACTAACCAATAAGAAAAAAGTAAAATACCAAAATACCCTCAATACTAAAGCAAAAATAACACTAAAAAAAAAATAGTTCGTGCAGTGGTCGGGCGCCTGATGAAGGCTAAAAACGTCCAAAGAGTAAAACTCACAATTAATGAATTTCGGGCGCCTGGTGACCAATCGGTCGGGCACCCGATGACAGTGAAAACTGTCCACCGAGTTTTTCTATATCTTGGGCTAATTTCGGGCACCCGATGACCAACGGTCGGGTGCTCGACGACACCTAGTCGGGTCTTCCTCCATCTTACACGCGTGTCTTCCCAATGTGGGGTCTTCTATGTGTCGAACCACGTGTGTAGGGTCTTCAATGCTCCTTAATGGTCGCCTAGCCACAAGGAAGATGCTTGTGGCGTGCGCTTTCTTCGTTGATAAACTTTGAAAGGTCTTGTATCCTCATCATTGCATCTAGCCCTCGCGCAAGCGATGCTATGAAAGAATTGTGTTTCTGTCCCCCCTTTTGAGCTAAGTGGCTCTCAATAGCTGCTTCCATTTTATCTCTTCTTCCTTAAAATGGATCGAATAATCTTGCACGAGCTTTTTTCGGAGATCTGTCTCCTCATCACTAAGAATGGACTCTTCCGCCTTCAAGTCAAGAGCATGGATATCACCCAAGATTTTTTTCATTCTCAATTTCTCTATTCCTCAAGACTTCCTCTCTCTAGACTTCAATTCTTTTTCTTTCAAAAGGTTCAATTTTTTTGCACAATTGGAAACTACCGTAGCCTTCCACCCTAAAAGAACTCCACCAATCTTTCACTAGCCTTGGAAAACCTTAAACTTCCAACTACATTAATTCGAACCTAAATGGTTCCGGCCCCTAATCCTCGTCATCAGCTTCCAACAGAATTGGGCAAATGATCTGAGATGGGCTTTGCCTTGGGCTATGCACCAAAATGGACAAGTGGGTACCGATCCACCCAATCAGCCGACAGTAAGAATCTGTCTATTTTGGTCATTACTGCACTGTCACACCCATTTGACCATGTGAACTTTCCCCCCTTCCATGGGAATATCGATCAGCTTGTTAGTGTTCACCCATTCAGAGAACTCCCGCATGCTACCGCTGATCTTACCTTTCGAAGACTTCTCAAATGAGCATCTGGTGACATTAAAGTCACCCCCTACACACTAGGGTCAATACACTCTAGCACGAGCATCATTGAGTTCTTTCCAGAACTCCTCCCTCTTTGCTGCAATATTTGGCCTGTAAACTGCAGTGAGAAGCCACTTTTCATCCCTGGAAACCCCCTTCAGAAGCACCGAAATAGAAAAGTTTCCTCCCCACCAGCTTTCTTTCTTCCAAAAAGAAGTGTCCCAAGCCATTGAGATGCCACCAGCCGAACTATCAGTGTCATCAACAGAGACCCGTCTTGAGACTGCACCTCCCATAGAGAGTCCAAAAACATTATGTTGATCCTTGAAGACTTGGTTTCTTGAATAGAAATAACCTGAGCCTTTGAGTGTTTACAAACCTTCCTATTGTGCCTTCTTTTGTTCTTACACCCCAAACCCCTCCTGTTCTTCATTAAGGAAATGACTTACCCTGTCTTCCTTTCATCCCTTCCCTAGAGAAGTCATCCAGATCATACCTTATTTCCGATGCCAGATTGATTAGCTCTCTGTGCTCTTAGGCGATCTATGAATTCTCCTTGGCGAATTGACATTCTGATTCTGTTGGCCCTGCTCTTCCAAAAATTGGAACAGAAAATGAACTTCTGCCAAATCCCCAAACGTAGCCCCAATTTGTCTCCCTAAGTGATGCAGGGGCATGTGATGATCTAACCCTAGATGCATGTATATCAAGTTGGAAGATATTCAAATAATAAAATTACGAAACTAACTACTTTCAATCAGAGGAAACTAACAAATCTCAACACGAAGATGAATTCCGTCCGTCCGGATCATGCCCCTTTGCATAAAACCATATAAAATCATAAAATAGGGAGGATCTAGGGATATGAGGATATCCCAGATCTAGCATAGACCAGTCCACAGTCAAGTTTGGATTCGGTTATCGTGGCTAGGCATCCCTCTTTTCGATCGTACCAAAAGGAGGGGGGTTTCAGAAAAGGACGAGGGATGTCGAAAAACAATGGGTTATCATGAAGTGCGAATTAGGAATCAAAAGAAGCTTACCTTTCCTCGCACCTTGAAGAAAGAGAGAAGAGAAAACGGAAACTCCGGGGTGGAATCCTCAACACCCGAGGGCCAATCCTGAAACCCTAATCTCTCAACAAAGAGAAAGAAACTCACGAATTTTCTATTCATTCAATAATTTCGAAATAGGGTTCTCACAGTATATATAAGCTACGAAATAAAAAAAGTGCACTAAAGTGCCTGAAAACCAAAGAAATAACATAAAAACGTCTAAAGTAAATAACGATACTAAAGCGCCTAGAAACAAGGAAATAAATAGAAAGCCTTAAATGTAACCCCATGGTCCAGCGGCTGATGCTCCTGCGCATCCTCACTCGCGTCTCGTACGCGTCGAAATGGCCCAAGCCCGGCGCCATCACATCAACTCTTGCTCCAACTCGACCGTCGCCTCCTGGTCACTCAAGGGAGTATCATAATTCGAGCTCCGATCACCTTCCCAGTAATTTCCACCGCGCAATTTTTTGTTAACAGTCTGCTCCTTCCACATTCCAAGCTGTTTCTTGCAAGGCACTCAGGCCTTCCCAACAGCACCCTTGGCTTCCTTGACTTGCAAAGGAGTGACCTCCAGCCCATCCTCCTTGCCACCATCACCCTCCCTGTGCACAACCCAACTCATCTAAGTAGCTCCACTGGAATCAAACTTTTCACCACATCTCCCTTGGATCAGCTTCCTCTTCGACTTTTATAACAACAGCATCCATACGTAGAGCAGAAGCATTGGAGAAATCCTCTGATGATATCTCCAAAGCTTTTTGTCTTGAAAGCTCAGGAAATAACAGGAGAGCAATATCACTGCCCAAGTAAGATCCATCCTACGTCTGACGTAAGTGGACAACATGCGTGCCTCAAAAGAAGAAAAACTCGCACGTCAGTATCGTGTGAACCCAACGCAAGAGCCTAATCATGAGCTTCGAAATCGATTAAAGTTGCATCTCCAAAAGTATCCTTACTAGAAGGTTGACACGTATCATCACCGATTGGCTTCTAACAAGCCATAGAAGGTTGACACGTATCATCTCCCACTTTTGGTGCTCTGCTGGAGTACGAGACACGCACTTCATCTTCCCCGGCCCAATGTTTCTGGATGGGATTTCACCATTATCAAGATCCTTCTCCCTGCTATCTTAGGCCACTCCCTCTCTACACGAACCTTCACCAGGGCCTCCCCAACTTCATTGAGAACTGACTCCAGGACAGGTATCCCGGTCTTCTGTCTCAGGCACATCCTCGCCTACCTGACCTCTGAACCAGTTTCCATTGCCTGGTCTATTGGCATTACCTCCCCAACACAGAACCCCAGCATTAGGAAAGCCTCTGTAAACCAGAGTTCGACCAGAAAATCCCATAATTTGTATCACCATTCTTCATGGCCGAACGACAATATCTCCGCCCATCTGCCCAACTTGATAATTGGACCACCTCTCTAAAGCGCCCCTGCAAACAGAACCTTATCGATCTCCATGTCCGGCCAGAGGGAGATCCACACCTCTGACTCTGATAAGGTTTTGAGCTTGAACAAGCATTCCTCCAGCCCTCCGCTCTCCAGCATCTAGTCCCAAACCTCCGCCATTGAAGCACCCATCCCAACCTTTGCTATCAAACTCCCAACTCTAGAGTTTTCCAGGCATTCTCCACTATTGCTGGATGTGCTCTCAACACCAACCCATCTGGCCCCTCTTCTTTCCAAAGCCATTTCTCCTCCCCTGTTTCCTGGCAAGCTTCCCTCCCTTTCCCCCCTCCCCTGTTTCCCAACAAACTTGCCCTCCCTTTTCCCCTTCCTCTAACCTCCTAACCCCTTTACCCTTTTCTGCATCCCCGGAAGCAACTGCATCTCTGTAAAGAGACCCCTGTCCTAGCCTACCTCACCACCCCATCTCTCTTTTCCCCACCCTCATTTACCAACCCCCTTGATGTCCCTTCCCCACCCTTTTCTTTCCTCTTCGCTCCTTTCTCCCCCATCTTTTCCCTCTTTCTAGCTATCTGATGATTTACAGATGGTGCCCATATCACGCTTTCTTAACAGAGAGCTTCAGACCATCGTAGAACCTCCCATTCAGAGCTCTGACCACTGTGGACGTGTCCTCTCATTCCTCCAAGCATGCGAAGGCGAAGCCTCTCATCTCTCCGGTCTCTTTCCTTTTCAATATGAACACCTCCCTAATCGACGGTGCACTGCTGAAAATCCTCCTGAAGTTTACTTCTGTCCACCCCTCTGGGAAACTCTCCAGGAATAGGTTGGGAGTTCAGGCAGAAGGCCCGATATCGCTGCATCCTTCCATTCTTTTATATTTCCTTTCTTCTCCACTTGCACCCATTCCCTTTCTTCAATGGTTTCCCCCAGCTATGTGTCTCCTTGCTGGCCCATGCCAGCAGCCTCTTTCCTCGTTCCATCTCTTGTATCTGTCCCTCCAATGAGAGATTTCCCATGTCTGTGATCTGCTCCAGTTGCCTTCTCTTGACGGTAGCCTTCTTGATCCCCTTAAACAACCCTGCATCCTCTCCCGCTTTCGAACTCGATCCTGATCACGATATCTCTCGAAGATAAATCGCTCAAAACCTCTAATGTAAACAAAACCTCTAATGTTGGAATTCAAAAAATTTCCCCCCCCATTTCCAGTGCAATCTAAAGTTGTTGTTATGGACAGACAGGTAGACCTTATAGCTTGCTGGAATTCTTGTTGATTTTCTAAGTGTGGCAGGCACATCTGGGCAATGTTCCCCTATGCTGTTATTTGGGGGATTTTTTTTTTATTAGTCATGCAACGCACCCACCCTGTTAGCTGGGTGACACACCCACAGGGTTAGTCACACGATGCACCCACCCACCCACCGGTGGGGTTAGTGTGTCTCCTTATTTGGCACATTTGGATCGAGAGGAATGCAGGAATTGTTGAAGACGAAGTCTTTTCTATTGTATCTTTGGTTCTACTGCGGGCTCGTTCTCCCTGAATTCTGAGGGACCTCTTTTACTTCCATGACAAGTGACAGGATGCTAGTTTTTGTGTGATCAGTCCTGTGCTGGGGTCTGGTTGTTTCTGGTGTGCTATCGCATTTTGTTGTTTTTTACTTTGTAGTTTTGATTTGCAGGGGAGTGATGATAGTGTCACTTTCCACTGCTGTTTTCTTTCTTTATCCTCTGTTTTTGGTGAAATCATCATTAAAAAAAAACATTTATCAATGGGATTTTGGGTCCTCTGATCTATTATTTTCAGTTCAAAATATATATAGGAAATATTTTTTGTTGAATTAATGTTTGTTGTTGTGTTCAAAGGTCTCATTAAGTTTTCTGTGATAACTATTTTCAGCAAAGAACTTTGGAGTTATAGAATTTGTGAATCCAAAAGAACATGATAAACCGATTCATCAGGTGCTTGTTGATCTCACCGATGGTGGCGTCGACTACAGTTTTGAGTGCACAGGAAATGTTACTGTGATGAGGGCTGCTCTAGAATGCTGCCATAAGGTGAGATTATGGTTAGCACACACCATTTTGATCTTCTCATCAGCTGTTCATTCTCCAGGTATAAACCGGCATCGCAGACAATAATGCTCTTTTGGTGGCTACTGCAGGGTTGGGGAACATCTGTTATTGTGGGTGTAGCAGCATCTGGTCAGGAGATATCTACTCGTCCATTTCAGCTGGTCACAGGGCGTGTTTGGAAGGGAACCGCCTTTGGTCGTTTCAAAAGCCGCTCTCAAGTCCCTTGGCTCGTTGACAAGTACATGAAGAAGGTAATTCTGTTATTCCATTGTCCACCATTGCACTCTAGATCTGTTTACATCAAAGGGATAAGACCATGATCACCTGTTTCCTTTTATTTTTTTTTTGTAGGAAATCAAAGTCGACGTGTACATCACCCACTCTCTGACCCTTGTAGTGCAATATTTTTTTTTAGTAGGTTTAATATAATACATTCCTCTTTATTATTGGAAGATACATCGGGGCTATGATTGTTGGATTTGAGTTCATTTCTGAACAATTCCAACTGTTTATATGACGAGCCTCACCATAGATGGAGGATAGTTAAAAAAATGCCCTTGTAGTGGAATATTTCAACCCTTGCATCTAGGAGAAAGAAAGTATAGGATGATAAGAAGTTGAAAAAAGTAGGTTTCTTTTAGCAAATTTAACACATTACATTCCTTCTGCTTATTATTAAAAGATTCATTAGGACTATGGTTGTTATATATGAGTTCATTTCTGAATAATTCAACTGTTTATATGACGTGCCTTACTATAGTAGGAGGATAGTAAAAAAACTCTCAAAGTGGAAAATTTCAACCTTTACACCATCAGTTAACTCTTTTTCTTTGAATATTTACCATTTAGGTAAATGTCATTTTTCTGGGCCATTCTCTACCGTAGAGATGCATCATTACGTAGACATCGGAAACTTCATGTGGTCAATTGTGCTATCATTCTGTCCCCTCATGTGACTCAAGCTGATGGCACCATGTTGGAAATCTAGATGATTCATCAGGTAGGGTACATTATAGTTATGTTGTCCATAAAAATAATGTTGCTATATTGATCAGGTAGGTCAAACTTGTATAAGAAAAATAGACAGCCCGAAGAAAATCCAATCCAAATTCAAGATCACACGTGGGGCGCACTTGGTGTGTGTGCTATCCTATCATTTGTTGTTGTCGTGGTTGTCATAATTGTTGTGTTCTTGGTTTCCACTACCGGGACCCATATATATGATGCTTTGAACCTGGTTATGCCCATGTGACAACCTCCATATCCATCTAAAGTGCCACAAGCGTGAGTCAATTGTGGATCGTACCTCAACAGAGGGCATGCAATTGATCCCACTTAAGGTTTAAAATCAGCACATCAAGTATCCTATCATTCACCACCGATGCGGTGGCATGTCGCCCAATATAGGCCAATCTACCCATAGTGTTCATGGACGATAGTGGTACACATAACGTACAGTTTCAGGCAATACTACAAAACTTCATCCAACTACAAATTTTCTCAATTGCAGTGACTGACATTGCTGCCTGTGCAATCCGATTCCTAAAGATGACACAGTCAAACATGTCGACTAGGCAGTACTGTGCGCGCATGGGGGTGGACCTGACTTTCTGACCCATAAATGAGGATGGTCAAGTGATCAGGTGGGCCATGCATGTACATCAATGACGAACACTTTATAAAGTGCCAGTGGTCCCCACCCAGTATACGCACCCACAGGTGTGGGTGAGGAGGGCTGTGGACTTGACCAAAACAAAAATCCAAGGTGTGAATAGAAGAAAATTGATGGATACCCTTTCAGACTTTGACTGAAAATGGCCAAAGGATGACCGTACATGGATTTGAACGGCCCCCGTTTACTCTGGTCAACAAAGGCATTTTCTTTTTTAGTACTATTGTTGCGAGCGGGGCTTCTCTAACTGCCCCCACATGCACCACACGTGCTAAACATCTGGTGGTGGGGCCTATGGTTTTGGTAGCAAAAAATGAAGCAGATCCAAATCTCAGGTAGACCACTAGGACCTAGCTAAAGGTAAACAGTCTGGGATAGGCCCTATGGGCCCCCTGTGATGTATGTATTTTATTCACGTTATCCATTATTTTGACAAATCATTGTAGGGCATGAGCCCAAAAAAGAGGCAAACTAAAAGGCTCAAGTGGAGCGCGCCCAAGGAAGCAATGTGGAGTGGCCAGTGGGGATTAAACACCTACCGTTGAAAACTTCATGGGGCCCGTAGAAGTTTTGGATCAAGCTAATATTTATGGTTTCCCTTCATCCAAGTCCAAGTGACCTTATGAACACGTTGGATGGCAAATAAGCATTACCAAGGACCCTAGGTAGGTTTCAATGGTGGGCATCATTATCACCATTACTTCCCATGTTATGGTATGCTTGAGCCTTCTATGAGAAATTTCCAACTGTAAGTCCTTCTTTTCACCCACCAGCAAAAGTAAACTCCTCAAAACTATTATTTCCCCACTCTAAACTTTTGAAAATTCGTCAGACGAAAATACCATTTCCTTATCTCTTCCTCCTCCACTGGTCGTATTCCTCCTCCGTCTTCCTCCACCGCCGTCCGCCGTTAGCTTCCTCCTCCGTTCATCTTCCTTAGCCATCGTCTTCTTCCTTGGAGTGGTCGTCTTCATCCTTCGAGCGGCTGAAAATGGCTCACCCGTCCAAGCGTCGAAAAGGTATTCTAATATAAGTAAAAATGTGAAAGTATGAATGGAGTGTGCAAATTTGATTGTGAAGTGTTTATGAAAATGTGAAAATGAAGGTGAAAATGGAATGGAATGTGAAGTGTTTGTGAAAATATGAAAATGAAGGTGAAAATACTAATTGAGGTAGGAATGGTGGTGAATGTGAAATGTTTGTGAAAATGGAGGTGAAAACCCTCTCTGATCGGTCTAAACTTCGTTGTGATCGGTTTAAATCCGATTTGATTGGACAAAATGACTGGTCAGTTTAACCGATCACAATTATGAAATCTTACATGAGAGGTTGCCCACTGTGATCGGCCAAAGCTCGCTGTGATCGACCAATTTCGCCCCTGTGATCGGCCAAAGCCTACTGTGATTTGTCAAAATGACCGATCACAATGAAATCTGCCCCTGTGATCAGCCAAAGCCCACTGTGATCGGTCATTTTGACCAATCACAGTGAAATCTGCCCCTGTGATCGTCCAAAGCCCCCTGTGATCGGTCAAAATGACCGATCATAGTCAAATATGCCCCTCACAATGAAATCTGCACCTGTGATCGGTCAAAATGAAACCTATCCTTGTGATCGTCCAACACCCACTCTGGTCGGTCAAAATGGACCGACTTCTCCTTTTACGACGGACTTCAGCCGTCGTTTCATCGCTTTTTATTTGATCGCTCAGATGCACTAAAAAATAAAAAAAACGACGGTCTAGGTCCGTCGTAAAATGAGAAGTCGGTCAATTTCACCAATCACGTTGTAATTTTGACTGAGAGATTGGTGAAATAACTCTGTGCTCGGTGAAATTTACTGAACACAGTGAAATGACCGAACGTTTGGTCAAATGCACCGAAAAAGTGAAAGAACGACGGCTGAAGGCCGTCGTAAAAGGAGAAGTCGGTCAATTTTACCCCATGTTCGGTCATTTCACTCTGTATTCAGCGAATTCACCAAATACAAAGTGATATGACCCAATATGGTGTTTTTTTTTATAAAAGAAAAATGAGAAGAAGATAGGTTTTTTTCAGTAAAAAAAAAATGAAGAAGGTTTTCTAAGAAGAAAAATGAAGAAGAACGTGGGTTTTTGGAGGTTTTTCGGTTTGGCAAAAAAAATACCTGTGCTTGGCTTCTTGGACAGGGGAGCCATCTTCAACCTTTGGAGTTGGAGATATCAAAGCGACAGAGGAGGAAAAGAGAATGCCTAACAGACGGAGGAAGAAGAGAAGACGTTTACAGATGGAGGAAGAAGAGAAGACATTTACGGAGGAAAAAAAATCAGGGGCATTTTCGTCTGAAAAAAGCCCATAAGTTTAGATTTGGAAACTAAAGTTTCAAGGGATTTACTTTAGCTACTGGGTTAAAACTGTCGTTTACAGATGAAAATTTCTCGCCTTCTATTTGTCTCTTTTTTAGGCTCATGCCCTAAAATGGTATGTGTAGACACCCCACCTTCGACTACAATGTTGGTAGAGATAGCTGGATGAATGGAGGACCATACCCTCAAACCCCAAGTCCAAACTCAGCCAAACTCACCCTTGTAAGCCCCATTTCATAGCCCAGTTCAAGCCTGAACCCAGTCAACCCAGTCCTAAACATCACCCTGAAAAACCCCCCATAAGAAAAGCCAGTCAAAAAATTCTAAAAAAGTCAAACTCACTGAGTCACCCACTGAGTCAACCCGCTGAGTTAACCCGCTGGTCAACCCGCTGAGTCAACTCGTCGAGTCAAAACACTGAGTCAAACCGCCGAGTCAACCCGCTGAGTCAAACCACCGAGTTGACCCGCTGAGTCAACTCACTGAGTCGACCCAGCAAGTCAAACAGCAGCCCCGAGGGTGCGACCGTACCTCGCTGGAAATCGAGGAACGGCCGTACGGGCGGTCCATAGCAGGCCGCCCAAAATAAATTACGAGCTCTGCCACTGCTCGCTGCTATAAATACCCCCTCCCCTTCTCATTTCAACACACCAATCTGCCCAGTTCAGCGATCGTCCGTCTGAGCCCTTCTCCACCCCTTAGCCCATTTTTCCACCAAGGAGAGCCCGAGTGAGGAGAGTCTAGCCCTGGTCCAACCCAGCCTGACCACTGGTCCAAGCCTCCCAAGCCATCCAAGTCTTGATCCAGCCACTCGAAGCCAATCCTTGCGACACCTCCGTCCACCCAGCTACTCTTTTCCAGCATCATCTCATTTGCATCTAGCATAAGTGCAACATTTACTTTTCTTCCAACCCCCCTGCTTCACTGCAAGCACCTTGATTCTTTAAGCACACTGCATATGTCTTAAATTAAGCACCTGTCAGTTCGAGCGTATGCTCTGGGCTTGCCCGTTGTTGGAACCTGCCCATCAGAAACTCTTACTGTTCAGACCTGCATTCATGCTTCACCATAAAACACCTTGATCATTCAAGCACACTGCATACGTCTTACATTAAGCACCTGTCAGTTCGAGCGTACGCTCTGGGCTTGCCCGTTGTTGGAACCTGCCCATCAGAAACTCTTACTGTTCAGACCCGCATTCATGCATCATGTCATCCATGAGAATATACGAGGATTAAACTAGACTTTCAAGTATTCGATCGATTTTGTGAAGTAGAGACCGTACTTCGGTACGGGCAGTGCGTGGGGTGCTTAACCTCTTCCCACCCTGTAACCGTGATCCCTTACCTAGAATCTCTGGCCGCAGATCAAAAGGAGTCATTTTAGAGGAAGGAATCTTCAGATCCCCTCCTCTAACGTTTCTACGGGGTCTAGCCGACTGTAGATTCGAAGTAATTGGCTAGTGGCGACTCTGATCTTATATAAACTCATTTAAACACATCCAGCTTAACACGACCACCAAACAAAGCCCTTGAGAACGAGGCAAGCCAGTGGCACAAACGGCGATTTTGTACTCACGCATCCTCCTCTCTTTTTTTTCCCGAAAGGGGAAGGGACGAGAACGTCGTGTGGGAGCGCGGAAACGGCGAGGGTCCACAGAATGGCGACTCCACTGGGGATGAGCTAGTCCCACTAGTCGTGATCCGACTTGAAAAACAGAATCCTTCCCGTACTTGAAAGTCACTAATCCTCATACAATCTCATCTGCATAGCATTCTACCCAAAACAAACAAAAAAATAGAAGATCCCAAAATCAGAAAAAAATAAAAAATCCCAAAACCCAAAAAGAGTAGAGTATAGTCCTCACCATTGCGCCTCCTCGGGCTCAACGTACGCGGAGACAACTTCCCTTCCGCAGCATAATCCGCACTCGGGCTCAACAAGCTATGTCCGACCACGAAGAAGAAACTCATCTCCTCCCCGCTCTTGAGATGACCGAAGCGCAACCTCCAGCGCAACAGCCCATTGATAATACGCCAATCATACAAGAATTGGCACAAGGAGTGAGAGCAATGCAAGAAATGCTCTTGCAATTCATGCAAGCACAAGCCACCGCAGCAACCAACAATCAAGTTGGCCCAGTTCAGCGATCTCAGCAGCCATGCCGGGTTCTTTCGGCCTCCAGTTCAAATCAAGCTTAACCGTCGGAGTCTGCCCAAGACTACCGACAGCAGCCTTCTCAGCCCTTCACTATAGGGCATCCTCCTCAGTACCTTCCTGCAACTACAGGGCCATCTCAGAGCACTTCCGTTGCAGGAACATCCAGTCAGCTTCCAGTCAATCTTGCAAACAACAATCTCAATAGATCTCAGCATGTCCCCGCCGATGGGACACCTTTTCAATTTCAGCACATCCCCGCCGATGGGATTTCAATTCAATTTCCAGCAACAGGGACAGCACTGGCGAATGCCCACAACGGGGGTCAGTATCAAGCCCACATCAATCAGCGGACAGTGGCGAATACCCACCAAGGGGGTCACTTCCCAGCATCTCAGCCTCCTGTAAACAGGAGCACTTTTCAACTCCAGCACATCCCCGCCGATGGGATTCTAGTTAATTTCCAGCAATCTTCAATTCAGCAAAATCCAGTTAATTTCCAGCAATCTTCAGTTCAGCAATTTCCAATTAATTTCCAGCAAGTTCCAGTTCAAACTTCAGCACAATCTCCAGTTCAGTCACAATCCTTTCAAGCACCAGTTCATCAGAATCCAGTTCAGTCATCAAATCAATTTCAGCAACCCGCGGTTGCTTCTCAGCAAGCCCATAGGGTCGAAGACATCGACTACTATGCCGAAGAAGAACGTGCCTTACTCCAGGAGGCACCAGTCGCTCGAACAGATCACTCAGGATTGGACGAGTTGTGGGAGTAGTTCCAGATCTTGCAAAATCAGCTTCAGCGACAACAAGGAATCGATCTACCTTCGACCAAGTTCAGAGACTTGTGTCATTTCCCAGATGCTCAAGTACCTCAAAACTTTGAGGTTCCAAAATTCAAAAGATACGACGGCAGCGGTTGTCCCACAGCACATCTCAAAGCCTTCTGTGGAGAGCTGAGTGCAATCTCAGGAAATGAAGGGGCCCTTATTCGCTTGTTCCAAAAATCTCTGAAGGGCGATGCCCTAGATTGGTACACTTCTTTGGACTGCCACCGCATCAGGACATGGGAACAACTTTCCCAGGCTTTCGTCGACAAATTCGCGTACAATCTCAACATGGCACCCAGAAGAGCCGACCTTGCGGCTCTCAGGCAAAGGAGTGATGAAACACTATCCGCCTACGTAGGACGTTGGCGAGCTATGGCAGCCAGAATGCGGACACCCATCGACGACGAAGAACAAATCTCCATGATTGTTCATTCAACATATCCAGGCATATCCGGATATCTCATCTCGCATCCATATGCGAATTTCTCACAATTGATCCATGCTGGAGAGCAAGTCGAAGCAGGAATCCGTGCCGGGACAATCTCCCCATGGCCTCATCAAGCCACTCCAATCAAAAGGAACAGAGTGGAAGGAAGACCTATCGGGCACGGGAATGGAAACCGCAGTGGTTCTCCTCCCCGCCCAACAGAGGTAAACAACATCAACACCACTGCTCAAGGAAATCAACATGCTCCCCTACAGGGACGTCAACAGTATCAGCAGAATCAAGTTCAGCATCAGCCTCAGCGGTATCAGCCTCAACCGAATCCTCAGCCACAACCACCTCGACAACAGCAGCAGTTCAGAGGAAACGGTCAATACTCATATCAAAATAGGCAAAACTACAAGGAGTTCAGGAAATTTACTCCCCTCTCTCATCCACTCAGTCAAGTCATGGCTACGCTGGTGCAGAAGCAGTTACTTACTCTAATGGCACCTCGGCCTCTGCCTCATCCTCTGCCACCGAACTACCGAGAAAATGAGTATTGCGCCTACCATCAAGGACGTGGCCATACCACTGATCGATGCTATACTTTGAAGAATGCTATACAAGACCTAATTGATGACCGCAAGATCGTCATCTCGGTCCCTGGAACTTCTCCAGCAGCTTCCACCAACATCCTTCAGAATCCTCTGCCTCAACATCCGACGGACCCCAGTTCGTCTCGTGGCCCTGCAGTCAATAGTATAGAAGAAGGGGACCATCTCGATCGCTTCTTCTCCCCTATCCAGTCCATTCATGCTTACACTTATGGGCCGATAAGTCCTCCTCCGATCATGCAAGGGGCAAGTCCCTTTCCTCCTCCAGTCCTCGAGCCAGTAGTACTCGAAGGAGCACTTCCATACGATGTGCCAGTTGTGCAAGGGGCATCTTACGGCCCCTCATGTTGGGAACTGGTCGTCCTAGAAGGAGAACAGTCATACATCGAGCCCACATACGAACCTGTCGTCTTGCAAGGGGCAATCTCAGCACAGGGACAATACAATTCACAATGGAGGAACCATACTCATCAGCAGCAAGAACCCATTGTATTGGAAGGAGCTCCTCCAGTTGAGCCAATCGTATTGCAAGGGGCAAATTCCGGAGGCATGTCAATCACACTACGACAGCTGGGATGAACAGAGAAACCTCCTGCCATATCAAGAGGACCAGTATTCATTCCATGAGAGCCTCCTGCTCCAGGAACAGTCAAGCCAGGACCACGACCTTATGTGATCTATGAAGACAAGCCTCGATATTACTCCTTCAGCACAGGCAACAATGTAGTTCTCAAGGCAAAAGCTCCATACGAGAAAGATCTGGTACCCACACCAGCACCGTTGCAAGAACCGGTGGTCCTAGAAGGCAAAAGGAAGGAAAACTACAAAGAGGTTCCATGGCACTATCCAGAATGTGCGGAAGTGGGGAACATGAATCCCAATAGGCGTTGCATCCGAAGAGATAATCAGAACAGTGAAGATCCCAAAGGCGCTCTCTCAGGCCTCGGCAACAAAAATGAAGCCGCATACGATGTGGCAACTCAGCTCAAGTCAATCCCTGCTCAAATCTCAGTATGGGAGCTACTCTGCACATCTCGCATACACCGAGAAATGTTTGTCAAAACCTTGAACGATGCTCACGTCTCCTCCGATACGGCACCAGAGATGATAGCATTGATGATTGGACAACTCCTGGCTCCACGTGCCATCACCTTCACTGACAATGAGTTACCACCAGAAGGGCGCGATCATGGGCGATCCCTCAACATAGCCTTACGATATAAGGACCTCTGCGTCCCATTGGTCCTTGTCGATAATGGCTCAAGCTTAAACGTCTGCCTGCTCAAGACCGCGGAATGTCTAGGAATCAGTCCTTCTTCATTCCGACCCAGCACCATATGCGTCAGAGCATTCGACAACACCCGTCGATCAGTAGAAGGGGAAGTCGACATAGAGGTACAGATAGGTCCGGAAGTCTCTACCATCACATTTCAAATCCTGGATATATCAGCCTCTTTCAACATGTTGCTCGGACGACCGTGGCTGCACAAGGTTGGAGCTGTGCCATCAACCCTGCATCAACGAGTGAAGTATATCTGTGGAAATCAAGTGATCTCTATCCATGCAGAGAAGGAGCTCATCATTCCTTCCAATGCTGCTGCCACTGAACCAGACATCCTGGTCATCGATATCCAGCACTCTGAAGAAGACGTCCCGTTTCATAGTTTCGAATTCGAGACTGTGAACTCTATCGCTAATCCAGAACCGATAAGGGTGGACCGTGTCTTTTCACCGGCAGAGCGTCTGAGCCTCAAGTACTGAATGAAGAATCACTTCAAGTCCAGAAAGGTACCGCTGATATATAACTAACACAAATGGGGACTCGGATATAAGACAGTCTTCATGGACAAAAGAAAGAAGAAATTTCGGTGCTCACCCATCCAATTCGTCAAGCCAGGAGAACCTTGCAAAGATTCAGGAGGGAATCAACCGACTGCACTACACAAAGGCCTCCCGATGAGCCTAGTTTGGGCCACATGGCCCCCCATTCGATGGGATCAAATTCTCGAACCATCTAAGCCTCCAGAAGAAGAAGGAGATGAAGAAGGAAGTCAAATACAGCAGCTTCAGGATCAAGTTACTCTGACACTTGCTCCCAACCAGGGGCACAACCTGCCTACTTCAGCATCAATCAACCAGGGGCACAACCTGCCCACTTCAATTCCAGCCAGTCAGGGGCACAACTTGCCCATCTCAACATCAATCAGCAAGGGGCACGACTCGCCCATCTCTACAGAATCAACATCAACAATCACCAGCCAGGGGCAGAAGCAGCCCATCCATTGGACCAAGAAAGGGAAGGGGCCAGCCCTATATTGGTCTGATGTCCAGATTCCAAACTTGTGTCTAGCCGTGGAACCAGACGAACTGCAATGCGAAGTAAATGATCAAGGAGGGACTGAGTACGACTCAGATCTCGAACCCGACCAGCAAGAAATCATGGTCATTGGGCCAGATCATGATTCTTCGCCCAAATCATCAACCCCCACCTCTCCAGGGAAGGAAGTGTGGGGTCTTGAATGGTCATCTGTTCCCCTAACTTTTGAATCAGCCAAAGAGCCATCTGAGGGCTCTGGCTTCCAAAAAAAACGCCTGTTTAAGCAGCGACCGGAACTTTGGAACAAGTTGGGCTCAATCATGGTCTGCAATGCCTACTTGTTCAAAGTCCCATGAATTTTGAAAATCCAAAAAAATAAAAAACTCTCAAAAGCCAAAAACATCTAGCATTTCAATTTCAGAAAAATCTAAAAAACCAAAAAACATTTCTTTTCCTGCATTCAATAGTGTGCCAAGTTCGTCTAAAGAGTCACATGAGTTTGAAGTCGAATCATATGATTTTGACATTGAATTAGACTTCGAGCTCATGGGTCTGGACGAAGCTCGGGACGAGGAAGATGATGATCCAGCTCCCGAACTAGAGAATCTCCTCAAAAAGTTCGAATCTAAAGCCAATGTTGTAGCCGATGATTTTGAGATTGTAAACTTGGGGACACCTGAGATCCCTAGGGAAGTACGCATTGAAAAATCGTTGCCACCTAAGATGAAACAGAAAATGATAGAGTTCCTAGCTCCAAGATTGTCCAACTTCGCCTTCTCATATGAAGACATGCCAGGGCTCGATGAAGAGCTCGTTGTACATCATCTGCCAACCAAGGCAGATATGAAGCCAGTGAAGCAGAAAATTCAAAGAATGAAGCTAGAATGGGCCCTGAAAGTCCGAGATGAAGTCATCAAACAATACAATGCGGGATTCTTGGTAGTCTCCAACTACCCTGAATGGCTCGCCAACATCGTACCAGTACCAAAGAAGGACGGCAAGGTTCGAATGTGCATTGACTTCCGAGATCTCAACAAAGCCAGTCCAAAAGATGACTTCCCTTTGCCACATATCGACACTCTGGTCGACAACATTGCTGGATACAAGATCTTCTCATTCATGGACGGGTTCTCAGGTTACAATCAGATCAAGATGGCCGTCGAAGATCGCGAGAAGACATCGTTCATCACTCCCTGGGGAACCTTCTGTTACAGGGTGATGCCGTTCGGTCTGAAGAATGCAGGAGCAACATATCAGCGAGCAATGACAGCACTCTTCCACGACATGATGAACAAAGAGCTTGAAGTATATGTGGACGACATGATCGTCAAATCTCGCACAATTGAAGGACACTTTGAAGATCTGAAGAAGCTATTCAACAGATTAGAGAAGTACAAGCTCCGCCTCAACCCACAGAAATGTGTCTTCGGTGCAATGGGAGGCCAACTCCTCGGCTTTATGGTGAGCGAGGACGGCATCAGGGTCGACGAGACCAAAACCAGAGCAATCATCGAGATGCCCCCTCCTAGAACAGAGAAAGAAATCTGTGGCTTCCTCGGCAGAATTCAATACATCAGTCACTTCATCGCATAGCTCACACCTATTTGTGAACCCATTTTCAAGCTCCTCCGAAAAAACGTTCCAAAAGAATGCAATGATGATTGCCAAGTCGCCTTCGATCGCATCAAGAGATATCTCATGAATCCTCCAGTCCTAGTGCCGCCCGCTCCCGGACGACCACATTGTTATACATCTCAGTAGCAGCAGAAGCCATTGGCTGTGTCCTCGGCCAACACGACGAGACCGGGAAGAAGGAACAAGCAATATACTATTTGAGTCGAAAGTTCACCGACTACGAGACCAGGTATTCCTCGATCGAGAAGACTTGCCTCGCCCTAGTCTGGGCAACTCAGCGACTCCGTCAATACATGATTGCATTCCCTATTCTCCTCCTCGCTCACATGGATCCGCTCAAGTACCTGTTCGAGACGCCGGCACTCACTGGAAGGATAGCTAAATGGCAACTACTCCTGTCTGAGTTCGACATCACCTATATCACTCAGAAGGCAATTAAGGGGCAGGCCCTCGCCGATCATCTTGCGGCCCACTCCCTCCTGGATTATCAACCGCTCAAGACGTTCTTCCCTGATGAAGATCTCTTGCTTATTGAAGGGGATGAAAAGAAGAAGAAAGATGAATGGACGTTATTCTTCGACGGCGCAGCAAACTCTAAAGGGAGTGGTATTGGAGCAATCCTCTACTCTCCAGACGATGTCCCTATTCCTATCTCAAGGCGCATAACATTCGAGTGCACCAACAACATGGCAGAGTACGAAGCATGCATCGCTGGCTTAAGGGAAGCCATAATCTTGGGCGTCAAGAAGCTGCGAGTATTTGGAGACTCACAGCTTATCATCAATCAGACCAATGGCGAATGGAAAACCAAGGACGAGAAGTTGATACCATATCATGTGTATCTTGACAATCTGATCGAGGAGTTCAAAGAAGTCACCTTCTCATACATGCCCAGAGCCAAGAACCAGTTTGCAGATGCTCTCGCCACACTGGCATCAATGCTCGAGATCCCAAAAGGAGCTTCAGAATGGGAGCTCACAGTCGAAATTCAAGAAGAACCTGCCTTTTGCCTGCAAATAGAAGAAGCCGAAGCTGTCCCTGACAAACCCTGGTATGCCGACATCAAGCAATATCTCGAAACCCAGGAGTATCCAGTGTCAGCAACAACAACAGATCGCCGAACCATCCAGCGTTTGGCAGGCCAATTCACCATCAGTGGCGAAGTTCTTTACAAGCGATCCTATAATCACATCCTCCTTCGATGCGTCGATGAAACAGAAGCTGCAAAGATCATGAAAGAAATACACGAAGGAATCTATGGCCCACACATGAACGGGCATATGATGGCAAAGAAGGTTTTACGACACGGCTACTATTGGCTCACCATGGAGACAGACTGTTGCCAGCACGTCAGAAAATGCTTCAAGTGTCAGGAGCATGCGAATCAAATCCATGCCCCATCATCAGAGTTATACAACCTGACCACCCCCTGGCCCTTCTCCATGTGGGGGCTCGACATCATCAGCAAGATCAGTCCCAAAGCATTAAATGGTCATGAGTACATACTTGTGGCAGTCGACTACTTCACCAAGTGGGAAGAGGCAGCCTCCTACACCACAATTGCAGCATCTCAGGTGATCAAATTCATGAAGAACAACATCATATGCCGGTATGGAATCCCTAATGCCATCATCACAGATAATGGGACCCCGTTCGTCAATAAGAAGATGGATGACTTCCTCAGAAAATTCAATATCCAACGTCATCGATCAAGCCCCTACCGTCCCCAGATGAATGGGGGGGTAGAAGCCGCAAACAAGACAATCGTCAGGATACTTGAGAAGATGGTCGTGACCTATCGAGATTGGTCAGATATGCTCCCATATGCACTTTGGGCCTATCGAACGTCTGTACGGTCTGCTACGGGCATTACTCCTTTCGAGCTTACTTATGGAATGGAAGCAGTCCTACCGGTCGAGGTGGAAATACCATCGCTACGGGTGTTACTAGAAAGCGGAGTTGAAGAAGGAGAATGGCAACAGGCCAGATTCGATCAATTGCAGCTAGCAGATGAAAAGCGCCGCGTGCGCTAAGTCATTCACAGTGCTATCAAAAAAGGATCGCTCGGGCTTACAACAAGAGAGTCCGAAAAAGAAGTTTCAAGGTAGGCGACATGGTCATGAAGAAGATTCTATCGTCGCACCTTCCGGATCCCAGAGGAAAGTTCAAACCCTTGTGGGATGGGCCACTGATCGTTAGAGAAGTACTTCCCGGAGGCGCCCTCAGACTCACCAGCATGAGAGGGGTGGATCTTCCTGAGCCAACCAACGCCGACCACGTGAAGATCTTTCACGGGTAAGTCATTCTGACTTTATCAAGAGTTACTTTAATAGAGCTGAAGTCAAGAGGTCAAAGCTGAGACCTCTGAGAAATCATTCCGTCCACCAACAAGTGTTTCAAATAAAGGGATTCAAAAAGAGAAAAATACAAAAAAAAGGGATTCAAAAGGAAAAGACAAAAAAAAAAAGAGAGAAAAAGAATATAAAACAAAAAAAAAGAGAAGAAAAGATAAAGAAAAAGGGAAGCCAAAGAAAGGCACTCAAGAAAAAAAATCAATCCAAGAAGAAACACAGTCATCCATCCATTCATCTCAGAGGGGTCTTTAGCAAAGACTGACAGCTCTATTATCGTAACTCAGGATAAGGGCTGAAAGACTGCCATCGGCCGGCAACAACGGATTCCCGACCTTTAGCCGCCGCAGTTATCCAGGGATTCAGAAAAAGAAAAAGAAAAAAAAAGAGAGAAAAAAGAAAATGTGTGCCTAAACAAAGAGGGCGGAGTGAAAACCCGAAAGGGCGCTCCGAGTAAAAACAGTGGGCATACAACGGACTTGGTGAAAACCCGAAAGGGCACTGAGGGTAAAAACAGCATAGCTGCCAAGGGGCAGGTAAGATCAAATACCCGGGACGTGGTGAAAATCCGAAAGGGCGCCACGGGCAAAAATGACGGGAAAGGCCGGCTGTAGTGAAAGCTCGAAAGAGCGCTGCAGGAAAAAATGGCTCAAAAAGAAAAAGAAAAAAAAATTACAAGTACTGGTACCAAGAAATCAGACAGTCCAGATCGGTTCAAGCAGTCACAGTTCAAGAACAAGAGGAAGTACAGTCAGGAACAAAGAGCTCTACAAACTCTGACAATCTCAAGAGGCAATAGTTTCCGTTGCCTACACCTCTAGGGAACCAAAGGATCATGCAAGTTAATCTCGAGACATCGGTCAAAGCATTGGCCGAGCCCCAGTTCTAATTCCTATATCCCGACACAAAATTCAGACACACTCACAAGACAACTCATGGCACAGTAGATTTTCAAACAGTTTTCTTTTTTTCAATTAAATGCGTCATATTTCTTTTACACAAATCATATCATCTTTTTCAAAAAAATACAAAAAAAATGCATCATCATCAATCATATATGCAAAAAAGGGAATGTGCAGGTGGCTAACACAATCAATCTCTACCCTCCTCCTCGGCCACATCAGGTAAGTCCTCTGACTCATAAAAAGATAGTCTCGCTCTCAACCTGCTCACCTCCATACGCAGGTAATGTGCCTCATCGCGCTCAAGGGTACGGATCGCTGTCTCCTTGTTAGACAACCTCTGATCGGCAGCCAATCTCCTCGACATCATCTCACAATGATACCGAAGTGCAGAGATCTCAGACAGCAGATGGCCATGAGTGGCCAAAAGGAAGCAAGGATCGATAAACGGGCGTTCCTCAAAGGGTTCATATGAACCAGATGAAGAGCCAGCATCTCCAAGGATATCCTGCTCATCCTTGTTAACAGTCTGGTGCCAACAAGGGATACGTCGATACAAAGACTGCTCAGCAACCCAGTACTGATATGGGGCGGTCGCCATCGGAAAAGTCCGCAGCTCAAAACCCAGCAAATCAGCAGTCAAGTAACTCGCCCAAGAACAATCAATCCGGGTCCTAAAGTCAGAGGATCTGGATGGAAGTGCTCGACGCCCGATACCCGTGAAAGCGAAAAGAGGAACATCCTGCTCGTACCCAAACTGCTGCAGGAACCGAATGGAATGATAAGAAAAGTAAGATCGGAAGCCTACCAACATCAGAGGAAGGCGGTGTGCATCGCAAAGCACTGGAGGAAGTGAAAGCCAAGATGACTCCCAACGAACGTTCCAGTCACGAAGTTCAGCGAACATCCTGCGATACAAGGGCTCGCTCATCCTAGCTGTATGAGGAAGAAACTCCATGATGTGTCGCATAAGGTCTGGGCAACGAGTGTCAGGAAAAGATACAGGAACGGTCAACGAAAGACGCTCCCATAGCCAGACCTGATCACAAGAAAGGAAAAGAAATTCAGCTAGAGCAAAGCAATTCCTAGCAAAGCAAGAAGAAAAAGGATGTAGAAAAGATACCTGAAGAAAGGCACAACAGCCGCGAAGGACACGAGTGCGGCCCAGGGCGCAGTCAGTTAGCCCATTGAACAGCTCGGCCAAGGTAAGAGAAATGATCCCCTGCCGACGGATAGCTCGGCTCATCACCTCAAAAAGCAGAGGAGTCTAGGACCTGCGCCATCCCGAGAACAGCACCTCAGCAATCAAGCAAAACATCAGTGTGTTCTGAGCAAAGGTAGAACCGGCCACACTCTAAGGACTCGAAAAAAGATCATATAGCAAATCCAAGGAGAACACTACAGCATCCTGGCCGGCAGCTGCAGGCCGAACAAGATAGGGGATCCCGAACCAGTTCTGCGGTGTAGCAGTCTTCGCCGACGTCTTCGGCAAGAAATACTGAGAATAATCCCAGGGTAGGCCTGTCAAGCGTGCAAGCTCCTCCAGAGAAGGTCCCATCTCCATATCATTGAACACAAACAAGTTCAACGAAGGGACCCAATCAATCGAAGCAGCTCCGAGCATCCTCCAATCAATATCAACTCTAGCCATATGAATCAAACTGCCGAAGCCATAGGACTCCAAATCTTGAATCTCATAAGCTGACAAGTTGTCAAGCCAAGCAAGTAGTCGTGGCGAGCAAGAAGGACGAGGGAGCAGCTGACAAGTCCTCACTGGTACCCCCTCCAGAACAAGATGCCCAGAAATCAATGACAGCTCATCGAGGATCGGAAGGTCAACGGGCGAAGGAGAAGGAAAAGCTGGAACCTCTGCAGACTCGACAGCCCCTGACCTGCCCTCTGAAACGGCTATGTCTGACATAGTCGCATCACTGTCTGAAACTATCATAACATCAGCCGCATGAGAAGACTCGCCCACCTCATGAACAGAGTGTGCAAAAGACCGACGATCAGGAGAAAGATGATACTCCCCATCAAAAGGGCTACCAGCGAAGATCACACCGCACATCGTGGCATCCTGGCTAATCTGACCGTTGAAGAATGCATCTGAACCATCAAAAAGGGTCCCGGCTACCCCGATCGAAGAATCAACGGTCAGATCTGGACCTGCGGCCCTCTCCAACAGGAAATCATGAATCCAATCATCATCCTGGCCGATCAAAGGGATCATCGAGGCATCTACACCGTCCATTATGAGGGGGGCATCATCAATGATCACATCAAGTCCACCCAAGCAAGTATGCCGCACATCTCGGCCCTTATCAAGAGCATCCAAACCGTCAAAGGTATCATTTGAACCATCCATCCCATCCAAGCATGAGATCAGCCCATCTATGTCCATCATGGTCCCATCACCTCCATCAACCACATGATCCATGTGGCCCATGTCCAAGGGATGCATAGCCTCACCTATGTCCCACCTACCCATCCCATCCATACCATCCATTTCTCTCATAATGAGGGGCCCATTCAAATCTGAAATTCCAGCCATCCCACCATTAATGGAGCTATTCAAAGCTCCACCAACCACCATCCCTAACCCCTCATCAATACCCCTACTTAATGATCCATCTCCACCATTAATCAGAGATACCTCACCATCTTTAAAGCCCTCACCAATTGCTGGAGTGTGGGACCCACTGATCTCTCCCACAATGGCCCCCAAGCCATCATCAATGGCTGCCCAAGAGAGGATCAACAAAGAACAAGACAAAAAGAGAAGGAAAGAAGGGACAAAAGGAAGATTCATGGCTGGAATCGAATGATCCAGTGCAGAGAATGTGGGGACAAGAGAAGAGGACAGCAGGGAATGTCCGAGCCCGAGCCAGCCCAGGCCGCTCAAGAGACGAGCCCTGGGCGGCCTGCTCTGGGCCGCCCGTACGGATGCGGTTCCTCTCTCTCCGCGGGATTGGCTCCAGGGTTCTTGGTAGGTGAGGCTGACAGTCCACGTTAGCAGATGGCACTCCGTGGGCCGCCCAAGGCTCCGGTCCACACCAGATTTCGATTGAGGCTGATCAAGATCATATAAAAGGTGCCCCATCGGTCCAATCACGAAGCAATGCAGCCAAAACATGGTTGATCAAGTCAAAGAGAAGGAAAGGTGGTCAAGTGGGGGCCACAAGCAATCCAAGTCATTCAAAGACTAGATCACCATGATCTCAACCATTGAAGAACCTACATGAGCCATCAAACAATAAGATCAAAGGTTTGATCATCAAAAGAAGGGCCAGAATCCAAGGATCTAATCATCAAATGGGCCCACAAAGCCAAGTCAAGCGATCTGAGACGTTCAAGCCATCATCCACACCATGAGAAGCCTTCTTAACCTCACAAATCATCAAAAGAGGTGCCCCAAAGTAAAGCCAAGGTCTCAAGTGGGCCCACAGGGCCAAATCTATCAATCTGAACCATTCAAGGGCTAAATCATCAGGATCCAAACCATTAGAAAGCTTACACAAGTCATGGAGCAGCAAGATCAAAGGTTCAATCATCAAAAGAAGGGCTAGAATCCAAGATCTAATCATCAAGTGGGCCCACAAGGCCTAATCAAGCAATCTGAACTGTTCAAGTCATCAGCCATGCAGTTAAAAAGCCTCATCTTCTGCAAATCATTAAGGAACAAGTCAAAGGTCAAAGCATCCAGACATCATCAAGGAATTTGAGACAAGTCAAGAACCGTATATTCATTCAAAAAGCTTGATACAAAAGAAGATGAAAGCAAAAAGAACAAGGCCATACAAAGCGGAATACAAAAGCAAGCTACAAGTAGCCAACATAGTCATCATCATCCCTCCTCTCGTCCCGCTCCCGACGATAAAGATCCATCAAAGGAGCAGTCACCGAGCCTCCAGCGTATCTGCGACGGCCACCTGGAACATCAAGCGAAGGAAGCAGAGGCCCCTGGCCGAACAGCAAATACCATTCATCATAGTCACGATCCGGGATAGTGAAACGAAATCCGGGCTGGCCCACGAGAGCCTCAACTCTCTCATCAACTGGCATCCGAGCAGCTGGGGGAGGTGCAGAACAAGGGACCTGAGCCACCCCAGTAACTTGCCGAAGCAACCTCTCCCACAGATACCACTGAAAAGATTCAGCGTCGGAAAGCATGATACGGAGACATGAAGCATCGTATGCCTCCACATGCTGGGGGGTATAATAAAGAGGAAAACTGGCATACGGCATCCGAGCGAGCTGCAGCAAATGAGGTCACCACGATCAGTTACAGTACAGCACGAGGGCAAAGAAAAGCAAGATACTTACGTCCTCAACGGTCAACTCGTCTATGTCAGCACGCCAATTGTCCCCAGAAACTCGGGCGTTCCGCTGACGGTTTTGCTGGTGCCAGTACATGTGGCGATACAGAGAGGGTTCAACATCGTCTCGCATCCTCGGCTCGAGATGGGGAAAATGGTCATAAAAGCAGGTCTGGGCAAAATACACATCTATTGATCAGAGAAAGAAAGAAGGTGAAAGCCCTTCAAGAAAGGTGAAAGAAGAGATACCTCAACGACAGGCCAGAAGCCTGTGAAGGACCGGCTATGCCGACAAGTCTTGTCCAGACCTTGAAAGATATGGGTCAAGATAGCCCCATTCCAGTTATAGGGATGATGAAGATCCTCGACTAAACGAAGAAACTTGGGATCAACCCTCTCATTCGCGTGACAAAAAAGGAAGGACCCGAAGGCATAAGTGATCATGGCCCGGGCTTTGTGGAGGGCCTCTCGCTCGGTGGTGGGGATGACGGAGGCAAAAGTGTTGTAGAACCATCGCATCTTTACTTGATGGCCTTGGAATTCACCCTCGGGTGGGACATCACCAACGAGCCGTATCTAGTCAGTGGAAGTGAGGGGAGCCAGAGAGCTGAATTGAGGAACAACTGTCCCATGAAAAGGAAAGCCTACTTGCATATAAATGTCCAAGGGGGTTATTCCCCATTCACCACAAGGGAGCTGGAAGGTGTGGGTCTCGTCCCGCCACCTCTCGCAAAGGGCCGCGAGCATCATGCGGTTAGCATCGTTATTACGAAAACGTAAGGTGAGGAGGCCAGCAAAGGGAGTACCATCCAGTACTCGTTCTAGCAAGGGCTGTGGATCCTTCACCCAGTTGTCCCAGCGATCCCTGGTACCTCGACCCTTGATAGCAGGAAGAGGTTGATGCTCCATAGCTAAGGAACACATGTGGTCCCCTCAGCGGACGATGAAGGCAGGATCATCTTCATCAATCACTCAGTGACCTCTGGTACCATCCACCATTGAATCCTACAAGCCTGGCAAGGTAAGTCCCTATCCCTTACCCGTTAAAATCCAAATTATCATCTAAGAAACCCATGGGATTGGACTCACATTTAAATGCAAAATCTAAAGTCCAACTCCATGTGTCACTTAGGATATGTGTTAGGCCCATTGGAAAAAGTAAGGCCCACCTTAAAGAAGGTGGCATGGCATGCCTCAGGCAAGAAAAGTCTATCATCCAAGGACACATTTTGGACAACAAATGCACTCAAGTGCCATGAGATCAACAAAGGATCTTAATTCACATGAAGCCCCTCTTCAAAGTCCATATGTGGCCAAAAGATTGATCCACTTTTATGCCAAGGCCATGATTCTCACTTAAGATGTTTCCATCTTTTTACACATGTGCATGGACAAGTGGGGGATAGGGGGGAAGTGGGCCCCCAAGAGCAACCCAAATGCCTCATCTCAATTGATTGGAGAGAGCACATAGCCCACTTTGAAGAATATGAGGACCCATTCATGGGATAACCATGGGCAACCTTATGTGCCTCATCTTGATGAAAGTATTGACCATGAGTACAACATGGCGGTCTACCCACAAACATATGGATCAAAGAGGCCAATGGTAAAAAAATTTGATGCACATAGCCCACATGAGGAACCAAGTTGAAAATGCCCATGAAAGGGTAAGTTTGGGCAACTTATGTGCACCAATTTCTTTACTAAAAAGGAAGACCAATTGAGCACAAGACGGCATGGCTTGATGAGTCACCCAACCATCATGAAAATGGATAAGAATGGTACACATAGCCCACTTGAAAACCAAAATCCAAAATGTCCCAAGGCATGGGACAAAAATGGGCAACTTATGGGTATCATTCTTTCCCATAAATTGAAATAAAAATCACTCATATCTGAGAATGATAGTAGATGACCCACCAAGCCCCCAAAGAAAAAGCTCAAGGAGCTATGGTTGCATGGATAGCTCACTTGAAGAAGAATCATCCATTTGAGATTGATGACATCTAATGAAGCTCTTGAGGACTACTTTCCTCCCACAAGGAAAAACCATTTGAACTTAGTGAGATTGTTGGAACAACTCACTCATGGGACTTGTAGATGATCAAGTAACTCAAGTCCTCCATCTATTAAATGAAAAAGCATGAAAAGAAAAATTCTACATGAACAAAGTGTAGTGGGGCACACATGGTTCAAAGAAGTGCCCAAGTTCCAATGAAGGCCCAAAAGCCCATCCACATGAAAAACTCCAAGGAGCCCACTACACCTTGTACAAGGATGTACATCATAATCAAGAGATAGTGGAAGACTTGAGCCACTTGTCCATAAAAGCCCAACTAGAAAATCTAGCCCACTTGAGATCCAAATGAAGAATGGGCTAGTCATCTTGGTCCATACATATGTGAAGAAAGATGGGGTCACCCAAAGTGAGCCCCATGAGCCCAAAACTTGAGATGGGCCTTACCATGCCCATGGGCCCAAGTCTTGGAAAGAAGATGGAAAAGAAAAAGAAAGCTCCAAAAGAAATGACAAGAACAAGAGAACATGAGGGAGCCCAAAATGAAGCATTGGGCCCACCAAATACACCAAGGGCCATGACTTCACTTTGAGCCCATTTGATACATATGAAGAGAGGCCCAACTCCCATGAAAAAGATAGAGTATTTTGCCATGAACACTTGATGACATGGCAAAATCACCCTTTACATGCACATGAAGGGAGTGTGAAAAGAAGAAAGAAAAATGAAGTGGAGAGCTTGCAATGTCCTTCTCCATGCACCACCTTTGAAAGAGACTTGAGATCTAGAAAATGGCCAAAAACACTTGGGCCCACCCTCACTCTTTTTGAAATAGCTACATGGAAAAAGAAAAGAGTCATGAGAAGAGATAATGAAGAAGGAAAAAGACAAGAAAGGAAAAGGGAGTGGTCCATACCTTTACCACTCACCAAATAGGGACCACCTTGCTGTCCCAAAACTTCTCTAAGGCCCACCACTTGAAAAGGGCAAAGGACCACCAAAGAAGAAAAAGAAAACTTGAAAAAAAAGAGAGTATGAGAGAGAGAAGAGAGAGATTGCACGATGGAGGGGGCAAGGGTGCGCCATGTTATATAGAAAAGGGGAGGGCACCCTTTTACCCAGCCCACCGAAGAGACCAGGGGTGAGAGACTGTCCGGGCGGCCCATAGGAGGCCGTCCTAGCCCCTACCTAGGTGAACGACTTCTCACCCCCTCTCCTTGGGAAGAACTCCTCCTTGGGAAGGGTGGTTGCAAGTGAATCTTGTACCTCCATGTAAGAATGAAGTGATGGAAGAGAATGGTGAGAAAAAGGAAGAGATCTCACCAAAATCTCATCTTGTGAGAAATTGGTGGGAAATTGGCTTGATGATATGGAAAAGTTCCATGGAATTTTCAAGAAAAAGAAAGAAAAAGATTGACTTGGTCAAACAGTGATCTCAGCCATCCAAGGGTCTGACCTGATGATCCGAACCATTCCAAGGAGAATTCCCGTAGTCTCCAACCTGGATTGCTGCTCTCTTGTACATAGTTTTGGGTCCGAAGACCTTAAACTACGTCGGGATCAAGATCCCGAGAGACTTTTAATAAAAATCGGCATCAGTCTGGATCGAATCAAGATCCGCTGACACCGGACATTTTACAAAAAAGAAGAACAAAAAACAGGTTTTCCCTGTCTTGTACATAGTTTTGGGTCCGAAGACCTTAAACTACGTCGGGATCAACATCCCGAGAGATTTTTAATAAAAACTAGCATCGACCCCAGCCTTTCAGGTCAAGATCTGGTGATCTGGATCATTTCGAAAAATAAAAATAAAATATTGCCAGCCCCTCTTTTGTACAGTTTCATGGTCCGAAGACCTTAAACTACGTCGAGATCAACATCCCGAGAGATTTTTAATAAAAACCAGCATCGATCCCAGCCTTTCAGGCCAAGATCTGATGACCTGGATCATTTTCAAAATACCAAAAAGATTTTTTCAGTTTTTCATAAAAACCAGTATCAATCTCAACCACTTGATTTGAACTCTGGAACCTTTTCAAAAATATATATATATATATATATATATATATATATATATATATATATAATAAGAAAAATAAAAACAAAAATTTTGCCATCAATTTCAACTGCACAAATTCATCTTCAGCGGTCCGAAGACCTAAAACTACACTGGGATTAACTTCTCGGGGGCTTTCTTTCCTAACCTGTCCCGGACATGGCTGACACTTGATCGTACGGGTGTCCGGAATCTTTTAAAACAGGTGAAGGCTGAGGTGGGCAGAGCTCCGCAACCCTGTTCGTGTTGAACGCACCGTGATAGACAACCTTGATTTGGAAGTCGTTGTTGAATCTGACGGATGTTCCCTGTTCCTAAAACTCATGAAGGGGATTAAGGCTGTTGGGAGGTGGAGCGCACCCTCACGGAATTGTGAGCAACGTAAGGCCCCAAACTGGATTGACTAAGGGAAATGTGAGGATGTGGCTCATTTTGTGGCCGAAGGAGTCCGTCGGACGATACGTGGTCTATGTGCATTGCACATGAGGAACAGGCAACTTTGTGGGTGTGTTGACTGAAAACCCTCAAGATCCCCTCATCCGAAGATGTAAAACTACGGCACTTAACTGTGTGAGACTCGTCTTGCTCGCTGACATAAAATGGATCGGGTGCCTTACCAGCAGTAGAAGCTAGAAATGGATGAAAATTCCATATTTTTCCCTGCATTTTAGAAAAATCACAAAATACCAAAACATTGCAAAATCACCTTTTCAAAAATCACAAAAATATTTCCCTTGTTTTCAACAAAATATTGTAAAAAATCACAAAAATATTTCCCTTGTTTTCAACAAAATATTGTCAAAAATCACAAAAATATTTCCCTTGTTTTCAACAAAATATTGTCAAAAATCACAAAAATATTTCCCTTGCTTTTAAATCAAAATATTGTCAAAAATCACAAAAAATATTTCCCTTGCTTTCAAATCAAATATTTTCAAAAATCACAAAAAATATTTCATTGGTTTTCAATAACCGATCTCTACCTTGACTACTCAGATAAAGATTCGGATCACATATTCACAAAAATCACAAAAATTGTCAGTATCCCCAGCACTACACTTCAGGAGTCTTGAACTCCGCTCACTTCACAGTATGGGATGACGGATCCAATCACCCGCAAATTGGAATCTTGACCAAAACGGGCAACTAAACACCATCTCAATCACAGGCATGCCCAAAAGAACATCTTGAAGTCGGATAGCATCCTCGTACATTCTCATTCGCAAAGAAACAGCATCTTGGGACGATGGACCTGATCGACCACGGGTCGGGATCTTGACCAACCCGCTGACCAAACATCCGCTTAAAAAAGAAAAAACCCCAGGGGAGCACAACCCTGGAAGCAATAAGCCCAAAATTCTCTGCATCTCCAGCAAAAGCAAAATAATCAAACTGAAAGAGAATGAGCCAAGCCATGCATTCATCATGCATCTCCATGCATCAGCATCCATCGCATCAATCATCATGTTTACCTGCTTTCAAAATAAAAGCCGGTTAGCCAAAGACCCCACAGGCATCCCTAGTGGAGGCGCATGCAAACCAGAGTTCCATTTCAAAAAAAGATAAAAAAGTATAGTCTTATTTGCAAATAAAAACCCCACGGAGTATCGCTCCCCAGAGTGGGTATCTTTTCAAAAATCCAAAAAAATATTTTCTCAGTAGAGCGTTCTGCCTCCAACACACCAGGAGATCTTCCATATCTCTGGGTAGGAGCCAACACAAAAATCAAATAAGATCCGATGTCTCGCGGTTTTCCCGGAGACCATCGAATCCAATGCACTCAAAGTACGGTCGAACTGAACTCCAGTGTCAGTGCGGTCGTACCACATACCAAGATATGAAAAGATGAAAAGCCAAAAGGCTCGGTCACAGAAACCATTTGAACAGGTGGAAACGATGAATTGTAACCCAAGTATCAAAATCAGCAGATTGGGTGGAAAGAGTTCACCTGCACATACCTATGCGTGGATGCCTGAAGTACCTTGACTGAGTCTAAGTCGGCGTAGTAGAATCCCGTAAGACTATCGGACGCAGGGCGTCTAACCACTTTGACAGTCAAGCGAAACAAGTACTTCTGGAGTGATCTGGGAAAACATCAAACATCACACAAACAGTCTCAGGGTCAGTATCCTCGTAAGACTACGGACGCAGAGGCTCTGCTGTACCTTTCCGATGTTAGTACCGATCGGGAATGGAAGGGTTGCGATTGGGTACCCAGGTTGCAGCAAACTGCAGGGACAATCGCAACGTTTTCTCCAAACTCCCGCGATATGTGCGAGTTATCAATTTCCAGACAATCAACTGACTCAGATACAACGGACAACAAAGATTCCAGACTACAATCGAGGAAAGAATGAATTGCAAACCAAGCATCGAAACCAGCAAATCGGGTGGAAAGAGCCCACCCGCACATACCTAGGCGTGGATGCCTGAAGTACCTTGACTGAGTCCAAGTCGGCGTAGTAGAATCCCGTAAGACTATCGGACGCAGGGCGTCTAACCACTTTGACAGTCAAGCGAAACAAGTACTCCTGGAGTGATCTGGGAGAACATCGAACATACAATCAATCACAGGGTCAGTAACCTCGTAAGACTGGCGACGTAGAGGCTCTGCTGTACCTTTCCGATGTTAGTACCTATCGGGAATGGAAGGGTTGCAATTGGGTACCCAGGTTGCAGCAAACTGCAGGGACAATCGCAACGTTTTCTCCAAACTCCCGTGGTATGTGCAAGTGATCGAGTTCCAGACGATCAACTGGCACAGATGCAAAAGCAAGCAAAGATTTCAGACCATGATCTATGAATGACCGGGTAAAAGTGGGGTGTCCACTCGCTTTGGCATTCGGTTGCAAGCAACCTCTGCCAAAGAGGGGCATCTGTAGACACCCCACCTTCGGCTACAATGTTGGTAGAGATAGCTGGATGAATGGAGGACCATACCCTCAAACCCTAAGTCCAAACTCAGCCAAACTCACCCTTGTAAGGCCCATTCCATAGCCCAGTTCAAGCCTGAACCCAGTCAACCCAGTCCTAAACATCACCCTGAAAAACCCCCAATAAGAAAAGCCAGTCAAAAAATCCTAAAAAAAAATCAAACTCACTAAGTAAACCGACTGAGTCAACCCGCTGAGTTAACCCGCTGAGTCAACCCGCTGAGTCAACTCGTCGAGTCAAAACACCGAGTCAAACCGCCGAGTCAACCCGCTGAGTCAAACCACCGAGTCAACCCGCTGAGTCAACTCACTGAGTCGACCCAGCGAGTCAAACAGCAGCCCCGAGGGTGCGACCGTACCTCGCTGGAAATCGAGGAACGGCTGTACGGGCGGCTCATAGCAGGCCGCCCAAAATAAATTACGAGCTTTGCTACTGCTTGCTGCTATAAATACCCCCCTCCCCTTCTCATTTCAACACACCAATCTGCCCAGTCCAGCGATCGTCCGTCTGAGCCCTTCTCCACCCCTTAGCCCATTTTTCCACCAAGGAGAGCCCGAGTGAGGAGAGTCTAGCCCTGGTCCAGCCCAGCCTGACCACTGGTCCAAGCCTCCCAAGCCATCCAAGTCTTGATCCAGCCACTCGAAGTCAATCCTTGCGACACCTCCGTCCACCCAGCTACTCTTTTCCAGCATCATCTCATTTGCATCTAGCATAAGTGCAACATTTACTTTTCTTCCAACCCCCCTGCTTCACTGCAAGCACCTTGATTCTTCAAGCACACTTCATATGTCTTAAATTAAGCACCTGTCAGTTCGAGCGTATACAAACCCAAACTAGCCGAAGATCATAAAAAAAAATCACATCACTATATATGCATATCGACTCGAAAAGCAATCATACAGATACCATCAATCATCAAAAAGATGAGGATAAGACTCGCGAATCTCTGCCTCTCGCTCCCACGACGCCTCATCTGCGCTATGATGACTCCACTGGACCTTCACTAAAGGAATGACCTTGGTCCGGAGGACCTGCTCCTTCCGGTCAAGGATACGAACCGGCTGCTCAATGTATGAAGCATCCTCACGAACCTCCAACGGCTGCCAATCTATCACAGGAACCACGTCTGACTCACACTTCCGCAACATGGAAACATGGAAAACATTGTGGACGCCAGACAACTGAAGTGGCAAGGCAAGCTGATAGGCCACGGCGCCAACGCGCCCAATGATCTCGAAGGGTCCAATGAATCTCGGGGCAAGCTTCCCCTTAGCTCCAAAACGAACCACGCCCTTCATGGGCGAGACCCTGAGATACACACGATCCCCAATGGAAAACTCTAGGGGACGACGTCGACGATCTGCAAAACTCTTCTGTCGACTCTGAGCTGTGCGCATCCTCTGCCTGATGATATCGATAGCCTCTGATGTCCTCTGCACAAGCTCGGGACCTAGGAGACGATGCTCTCCAACCTCGGCCCAACAACTAGGAGACCTACAAGGTCTACCATACAACGCCTCAAAAGGAGCCATACCGATAGTCGCCTGGTAGCTGTTATTATATGCAAACTCAGCCAAACGCAGGTGTTTATCCCAACTACCTGAGAAATCCAACACGCAAGCTCGAAGCATGTCCTCAAGGATCTGGTTGACCCTCTCGGTCTGACCATCAGTCTGAGGATGATATGCGGTGCTGAACTTCAAGGCAGGCCCCATCGCCTTCTGAAAACTCCTCCAGAACCGCGACGTAAATCTCGGATCTCGATCAGAAACGATCGAGACTGGGACTCCGTGCAGCCTCACAATCTCCTCGATAAACAATTCTGCAAGTCTGTCCAATGACCAGGTCGCACGTATCGCAAGAAAGTGTGCCGACTTCGTCAAACGATCAACGACAACCCAGATGGCATCGTGACCGCGATCAGTCCTCGGCAAGCCCATAATGAAGTCTGTGGTCACGTGCTCCCATTTCCACAACGGGACACTCAACGGCTGCAGGGGACCTGGAGGTTTGCGATGATCGGCCTTGACACGCTGGCAAGTGTCACACTCAGCCACAAAACTGGCAATCTGACGCTTCATACCGACCCAAAAATACTGCCTCCTCATATCACGATACATCTTGGTAGAACCTGGGTGAATCGTGAACCTCGATCGGTGTGCCTCATCCATAAGGTCTCTGCGCAACTGAGGAATATCTGGAACACACAACCGACCCCTGAAACGAAGTCCACCATCTGACCCAATCTGCCAATCAGTCTGACCCTCTGACGCGGCCTCTTCCCAATAATCCTTCAACGTCTGATCTGACTGTTGAGCCTCGATCACCCTAGAAACAAGAGAGGGTTGAATCGACAAGTTCGATAACTGCGCGATAGAAGACTGCAGGCTCAGCTCAAAATCATACTCAGCAACCTCCTCGAGCATCCTCCACTCCTGGACCATCATATATGCCACCAGGCCTCGTGGCTGACGGCTAAGGGCATCAGCCACCACATTGGCCTTGCCAGGGTGGTACTGAAGATCAAAATCATAATCCTTCAGGAGCTCCATCCAACGTCTCTGCCTCATGTTCAACTCGGACTGCGAAAAGAGGTACTTCAAGCTCTTATGGTCAGAAAAGAGCTCGAACCTGACCCCATAAAGATAGTGCCTCCACACCTTCAGTGCGAAGACTACTGCTGCTAGCTCCAGATCATGCGTGGGGTAGTTCTGCTCATGGACCTTGAGCTGGCGAGACGCATACGCTACTACTTTGCCATGCTGCATCAGGACAGCACCTAAGCCAATCCGTGAGGCATCTGTAAAAACCACGAATCCTTCACTCCCGGAGGGAAGGGTGAGGACTGGTGTAGAAGTAAGACGGTCCTTCAGTTCTGCAAATGCTCGCTCACAGGCATCACTCCAAACGAACCCAGCGCCCTTTCGGGTCAACCTGGTCAGCGGGGCTGCAATACGAGAGAAGCCCTCTATGAAACGGCGATAATAACCTGCTAACCCCAGGAAACTCCGAATTTCGGACGCATTCGTGGGTTGCCTCCACTGACGCACGGCATCAATCTTCACCGGATCTACTGCTACTCCTTGCCTCGTCACCACGTGACCGAGGAACTTCACCTCCTCCTGCCAAAACTCACACTTCTCCAACTTCGCATAAAGCTGGTGTGTGTGGAGGGTCTGCAAGGTGATCTCCAGATGCCGCGCATGCTCCTCCCGAGTCCTCGAATAGATCAGAATGTCATCGATAAACACCACAACGAACTGATCGAGGTAGGGACGAAAGACCTCGTTCATCAATTGCATGAACACAGCGGGCGCATTGGTCAGTCCGAAGGACATGACCTGAAACTCAAAATGACCGTAACGCGTCCTGAATGCCGTCTTCGGGATATCCTCCTCCCGGACACGGACCTGATGATAACCGGACCGTAGGTCAATCTTCGAAAAGAACTGGGCCTCCCGCAACTGATCAAATAAATCGTCGATCCTCGGAAGCGGGTACCTATTCTTAATCGTGACCTTGTTGAGCTCACGGTAATCCACGCAGAGCCTCAACGAGCCATCCTTCTTCTTCACAAAGAGTACCGGTGCTCCCCACGGTGAACTACTCGGACGGATGAAGCCTAGCTCGCGCAACTCATCCAACTGCTTTTGCAGTTCTCGCAGCTCCAACGGTGCCATACGATACGGGGCCTTTGAGATAGGCGCGGTACCGGGTACAAGGTCAATCTGGAACTCGGTATGCCGACGAGGCGGCAACCCCGGAATCTCCTGAAACACATCTGAAAAGTCACAAACGACCGGCAAGTGGTCGATGCTCAAAGCAACCGGCTCCTCAATTGCACAAGCCATCAGTGCTGATAATTGTTCTCCTCTGGGTTCAGCAACAAATTGAAATTGCGGCAGGCCGGGTATAAGGAAGGTAACCGTTCTCGCGAAACAGTCTATGATGGCATGATACTCGGACAACCAATCCATGCCCAAGATAACATCAAACTCGGACATCGGCAAAACAAACAAGTCAGCAGGCAAAAAGGTCTCTCCTACCAAGACGGGGCAAGACGAACAAATCAAACTTAATACTGCGGTCTTCCCTAAGGGTGTCGACACTGACAAACCCTCGCGCAAGGATTCTAACGGCAAACCAATCGATCGACAGAAACCCTCGGATATGAATGAATGTGATGCGCCAGAATCAAATAGAACATGTGCTATGCATGCAGAGACAAGGAGTGTACCCTCTACGACTCCTCCTGGTGCCTGAGGGTCCTGCTGGGCTGCATAGAACCGGCCCTGAGCCTGCTGGGGAGGTGCCTGTCCCCTCTGTGGTCGTTGCTGCTGCTGATGCGTCCTCTGCTGCTGCCTCTGCTGCGGAGGAGCTCTCGGCGGTGGGTACTGCTGTCGCTGATGCTGCTGATGGGGTCTCGGCGGCTGATACTGCTGACGCTGCTGTCGGTGTGAATGGGGGCACTCCCTATGACGATGTCCCATCTCTCCGCACCCATAACAATGGCCTATAATCTGCTGCTGCGGTGGTGCTGGGGGTGCTACGGGTGCCACTGGTGCTGCTGGTGCTCGGAAGGGTGGACGAGCTACATGCCTCTGCGGTGGTCGAAGTCGCTGCTGTCGGAAGTTGCCAGAGGGTGCCTTTCTCTTCCCCTTTCGATCTCCGCCTTGACTGCGGATCCGCTGCGTGTCGGCCCACTCTGCCTCATAAATTTGGGCCCGCTCCACCACCTCCTCAAATGTAGGGAGCTTGTGTCCTGCGACACGGCCCCTAAGGCCAAGGCGCAAACCGCCCTCGAACCGACGGGCCTTTCGCCTCGCATCATCCACAAGATACGTCGCGAATCGAGACAGCTCAACGAATCGGGCCTCGTACTGTGATACGGTCATCTCTCCCTGGACTAGCGTCTCGAACTCTAACGCTCTCTGCTGACGGACATGCTCAGGGAAGAACTTCTGGTCAAACCGGTCTACAAAATCCTCCCAGGTCCACTCGAAATCTGCCTCTACTGTGCGGGTAATCGATGACCACCAATGCTCGGCCTCTCCCTGAAGAAGGAAGACGGCGAGAGGAACTCGCTGCACAGTCGTGCATCGCATAATGGTAAAGATCTTTTCTACTTCAGACTTCCATCTCTCTGCCGCCTCCGGGTTCGGCTCGCCCGAGAAACGCGGGGGATCCATCTGCCTGAAATCCCTAAGTAAGGAACGGGCGCGATCCTGCTCGGATGTGGCAGGTGAATCGGCTGACCTCCTCTCTTGGCGCTCTACCAAGGAGGTCATGGCACGCAACATCTGCTGGAACTGACCAGCAGTCATGCCTGGAGCTGGGGCAGTCTGGGACGTACCCGCACTAGACGATTGCCTACCAACGGCTCTCTTGGGTGCCATGTCCTACAAAAAGGCAGGATCCTCTTAGCATCGGGTTACTCATGAGTGCCCACACGTCAATCAAAATTTTCTAGGCATACAATAAGGGAGTCCTAGTTTAAACTAAGTTCAAAGCAGGTGAGTAAGATTGGGGTCCTAGCAATCATATAGTACAAGGCAGGTAATTAAAGGTTATTAGTAGATATGTAATGTTATGGACAGGTATTCCCAAGTTATGCTCTGATACCAACTTCTGTCACGCCCCAAACTCGGGGACCGGGCTTACTAAATTCCCGGCCGCCGAATCCGGTGCCAACAGCCTCCGTAGTACCCCATTCTCGGCCCCTAGCTCCCATACGCCAGGTTCCGATCCTGGGATCCCACAAGGAGGATTTTCAAGGTGAATTTTTTTTTTTATAGATGAGCATAAACATAAGTATACCAAACCAAAAAAAAACATCACATCACATATCCACTAAGATAGTCCTTTGAGTACAATGCTGTAGAAAAGGAAATACAAGGTATAACTGAAAGCTCTTCTTCAAATGCGCGCCCCTGTCTCACTGCTGTCGTGCTATAGTATGACCTGCACGTAAACAACGTGCATAAGCTTACTATGAAGCTTAGAGAGTGCGTGGTGTGTGCGCAATGCATATGACAGGTATACAGATATCAGAGTAAGCGGAAATGATGGCAGGCTACACTACCAAGTCTATGAATGTCATTAGCCATCTCGAGGCTATGCAATGCAATGGGCCTATATGGCCGAGTGTCATATGCTAATGATGCCATGTGCGCATGTCAATCCTCAACTGTCATATATCATACGGTTTACAACTGGAACATCACCGGGGTCTAGTACACTCCAGACATTGGTTGCCGCCTATCGCGCGCATAACCAAGCGAGTGGAAGAGACCACACTATCCGCCTCGTCAATGACATATAAGATAATTCACCCGGCTCGTCGATAGCGAACCCATTCACGAGCTGGTCAAACTCAACCTAGTATATAGCCCTCTGCACCCGGGCGGGTAAGGTCACACCCCCTTCCAACCGACCCCGACACAGTGGGAGACGCGGCCTACTGGTATTTGGCCCTCATGCGCTCATAAATCCACTCGGTCTAGACATTGGAGCATCCTACTGGTACCACAGGGTTTAGGGACTTTCACCCAAGGACATCTTTGGCGCCCAAGTGCTAGAACATATTTCCGGTGTCCATTCCTACCATCCACGATGTGACTGTGGTGGTCAAAACCCCGATGCCGCTGGGGTAAGAATCTGATCATGACATGTATAATGCGAGATGCATGAGTCACACTATTAAAGCCATGCACCAAACCTGCGCATACCGCGCGATCATGTAGGGTGACCCTATCTCATACGGGTCCCCTAAGTATCTCAAGCTGTAAGGTATATGCTATGATCGACATCGTCCACAGTCAGGCATACATATGATGCGTATGTACAAATGAATGGGTATGATATTCATTACACTAAGCATATTATCAGTGTGACCTATCCAGCTAAGTATACTAGCATATTACCAGACATATCATGTACTGTTGGCCTTGAATGGCCCAATATATATACAGAGAGTGGGACTCGAACTGTGGATCCATTGGAATGTAAAGGTCTTCGTGGTATGGCCCACTTAAGACTACATCGGCCCCATACTTGGGCCTGCATATACAAGATAGGCAACATGAATAAAACAGATACATCATGGTGGAGCTAATAGATACATCACGTTGGGACCCATAGGGTGGGCCACCTGCTGGGCAGCGTGGTACCCAACTGATCCCAATAAGTTTGAATCAAGCAGATATTTGTGTTTTCTCCTTCATACATATCCATGTGATCTTATGAACCGATTGGATGGCAAATAAACATCACTGTAGAACCTAGAAAGGTTTCAATGTTGGAAATCATTATTTCCACTGAAGCATGGTCCACTTGACATTAAGATATGCTTAAATTTTGGGCCCAGCCACTTATGGATAGGTTGGGTGACAAATAAACATCATTTTGGGTCTAGGAAGGGTTCAATGGTGGAGATTATTATTCCCACTGTTGTCCCATGGCATGGCCCACTTGTCATTTGGATATGCTAAGATTTTTGGGCTCGGCCACTTATAAAATAGGTTGGATGACAATTAAACATCACTGTAGGGCTGGGAAGGTTTCAACGGTAGAGATCATTATTCCCACCATTGACCCCGGCATAGCCCACTAAAATGAGCTGGAAAAACATATGGACAGGATAGGTACAGCACATACATTCTAGGTGGGCCCAACGAGTGGGGCCCATTGCCAAAGCCCATACAGACAGGCTGCTGGGCAGCAGCGTCCCCTGGACGCTGTCTGTCCAGCAGCAGCATTATTTTATTTATTTATTTATTTTTATTTTTTTTTTTATATATATATATATTTTTTTTTACATATATATATATATATATTTTTATTTATTTAATAAGTGGGGCCCACAGGAGTTCTCGGTCAAGCTGATCTTTTTTTTTTTTTTTTTTTCCTCCCTCAATGTCTGTGTGGACTTATGAACAGGTTGGATCTCAAATAAACATCACGGTGGCCCATAAGAAGGTTTCAATGGTGGGGCACTGTCCCTATTGTTTTCTGTGGTGGGGCCCCCTCGAGACTTGGATCTGGCTCATTCTTGGGGTCGTGCCCTAAACTGATCTCCCCAACTGGATGGACGGAGTGGATACAACACATACATCATGGTGGGACCCACAAATGGGCCACTGCTGGCCGAGCCAGCGTGCCAGGACGCTGGTACGCCCAGCGTCAGCGTCAGCGTCAGCAACGCTGACTCCTTCTTTCTTTCTTTCTTTCTTTCTTTCTTTTTTTTTTTTTTTTTTTCTTTTCTATTCATATCAAGTGGGGTCCACATGGCACTGATCCACTCCGTTCATCAGATTCTCCATCTCATGGGGGACCCAACAAGCCCCATATTGGATATACAAATCCATCTAGAAACATAAAGGTGGGCCAAAAGATTCTGACAGTAGGAATCATCATTCCCACTGTTTCAAGCGGTGCGGTCCACTGAAGATTTGGATCTGGCTCATCTTTGGGCCCTGGCCCTAAAATGATCTGGGAAAACCGATGGACGGCGTGGATGGAACAAAAACATCAAGGTGGGTCCCACGAGCGGGACCCCTTGCAACGTCCAAGGTGACGCTGGACGTTCCAGCGTCAGAACGTCCAGACGCTGGACGTCCAGTGTCCTTTGTATTTTATTTTTTTTCTTTTTTTTTTTTGTGTTCATATCGAGTGGGGCCCACTTAGGGGCGATCCACCCCGTTCATCATGTCCCCCAGCTCATTGGGGTCCCAACGAGCCCAATGTTGGGCAGGTAATATGGTCCACAAACATCACGGTGGGCCCAAGAAACTCCGACAGTAGGCTTCATCAGCCCCACTGTTTTCAATGGTGTGGTCCACCTGAGATCTGGATCTTCTTCATTTTTGGCGCCCAGCCCTAAAATGGGCTGGAGAAACAGACGGACGGCATGGATCTAATACATTCATCAGGGTGGGTCCCACGTGTGGGGGCCCTATTCCTGGCCGACCGGCTGCCCTTGCTGGGCAGCAGCGTCCCCTGGACGCTGGCTGTCCAGCGGCAGCCCTCTCTCTCTTTCTTTTTTTTATTTTATTTTATTATTATTATTATTATTATTATTATTATTATTATTATAATTATTTTTACAAGTGGGGCCGTTCATGGATGATCCAATCCATCCATCAGGTTGTCCACCATCAGGTGGGCCCAAAGGAAAAGGAAAAATGAAGGGAAAGAAGATAATGGGGGATTTATGTACCCCTTGCACTCACCTCAAAGGATGGACGGTTGGATTAAATCGGGTTGACGATTGGATGATCCGGACGGTCCGGATGATGGTTGGGGCCCTCCAAGCAAGGATCTCCACCCTCAAATCCTAGATCTCCCTCCAAATCTCTCTCTTCTCTCAATTCTTCCTCTCTTCTCTCTCTCTTTCTCTCTCTTTCTCTTTCTCTCTCCAAAAATGGCTACGTATGGCATTTGTTTGTAGGGAGCTTGGGATATAAGTGGTATTAGAAAATGGGAATGATGATGGATGGGGTAATTATGAGATTGGATTGCTTGGGTATGGCTTAAGTTGACTTGTGAGGAGAGAGAGATGTACTTGATTGATTGATGCTTGATGGATTGATGGGATGTTGATTGATTGATGGGATATCGATTGATTGATGGGACAACCTAGGGATTTGTGCAAGTGGGGCCCACACCATGCATGTTGCGCGGCCCACCTCAGATTAAGCGATAGATCATAACTTTCACACCGGGTATCGCAATGGGGCGTGCCGCGCGGCGTTGGAATCGCAGCGCCTACGCGGTCGCCGGGGTATAGGTCTCGGGTTGATGCGGTACTAAAATAGGGTCGCGGTCAAGGCTCGCTAATCTGATCCGTCCGGGACGTACCGGCACCGGAAATTAAGCGTACGGAGGGCAAACAAGGGTACGGGTCTTACACGATCGATTCTGTGAATTAGAGACCGTACTTCGGTACGGGCAGTGCGTGGGGTGCTTAACCTTTTCCCACCCTGTAACCGTGATCCCTTACTTTGAATCTCTGGCCGCAGATCAAAAGGAGTCATTTTAGAGGAAGGAATCTTCGGATCCCCTCCTCTAACGTTTCTATGGGGTCTAGCCGACTGTAGATTCGAAGTAATTGGCTAGTGGCGACTCTGATCTTATATAAACTCATTTAAACACATCCAACTTAACACGACCACCAAACAAAGCCCTCGAGAACGAGGCAAGCCAGTGGCACAAACGGCGATTTCGCACTCACGCATCCTCCTCTCCTTCTTTTCCCGAAATGGGAAGAGACGAGAACGTCGTGTGGGAGCGCGGAAACGGCGAGGGTCCACAGTATGCTTAAGCCTTCGATTTGCCTCCTTTTTCATCTCATGCCCTAAAATAATATGTAAAAATGGATTGACAGCGTAAATAAAATATATACATCATGGTGGGCTTTGCTTGATCTACCTCCTTTTTAGGCTCATGCCCTAAAATGAACAGTAAAAATGAATGGATAGTATAGATAAAACACATACATCGTGTTGAGCTCCACATATCCCCAAGCCAGGACCATCTATCTCTAGCTAGGGCCTGGTGAGGGTAGTACTTGTTATGGGAAAATTTGGTCGTGTCCTTGATCATGATGATAAGTGCTTAAATGTTGATATGTGGCCCACTTACAGCACTAATCACACGTGTCATTGAAGGATCCGAGCTCGTGATGGCAAAGAGTCTTCATAGTCAGCATAAAGTCGCCAATACAATTCTGGGGCCTTGTGTTTGGTCTCAGATAGCAGATGTAGGCTCGGGCCCTCAGATTGTCTCAGGCAACATATGAAATTTTGAGCACTTGGCTTCAGTTCCGAGTAGTGGAATTAGACTTGAGCCCTTAAGCTTGGCCTCAGGCCATGGGTATTGGACTGATCCCTCTTCCTCAAGGATAACAAGCGCCACAGGGGAGAGCAAACATCCTCCTTACCATTCCCATATCTTAAATTCTACAGAACAAAGGCCTGAATCCTCAGGCTCGGACATTAACACCTCTCGTACTACTGACTGCAAAACAACTCAACTGAGGACACTCGGTGCCCTCGGATTTAAGCACTGCACGCTTTCATGTAAAGATAACAGTTACAACTGAGATGCGTAGAATCCGAACACGATAAAAATGGGTCAAACTTGTATAAGAAAAATAGACGGCCAAAGAAATTCCAATCCAAATTCAAGATCACACTTGGGGCGCACTTGATGAGTATGCTATCCTATCATTTGTTGTTGTCATGGTCATCATCATTGTTGTGGTCTTGGTTTCCACTACCGGGACCCATATATATGATGCTTTGAACCTGGTTATGCCCATGAGACGACCCATATCCATCTAAAGCGCCACGAGTGTGAGTCAATTGTGGATCGTACCTCAACAGAAGGCATGCAATTGATCCCGCTTAGGATTTAAAATCAGCACATCAAGTATCCTATCATTCACCACCGATAAGGTGGCATGTCGTCCAATACAGGCCAATGCAGCCATAGTGTTCATGGGCGATACCAGTACACATAACGTTCAGTTTCAGGCAATACTACAAAACTTCATCCAACTACAAATTTTCTCAATTGCAGTGACTGACATTGCTGCCGTACAATCCGATTCCTAAAGATGACACAGTCAAACATGTCGACTAGGCAGTACTGCGCGCGCATGGGGGTGGACCTGACTTTCTGACCCATAAATGAGGATGGTCAAGTGATCAGGTGGGCCATGCATGTACATCAATGACGAACACTTTATAAAGTGCCAGTGGTCCCCACCCAATATACGCACCCACAGGTGTGCATGAGGAGGGCTGTGGACTTGACTAAAACAAAAATCCAAGGTGTGAATGGAAGAAAATTGATGGATACTTTGACTGAAAATGGCCGAAGGATGACCGTACATGGATTTGAACGTACCCCGTTTACTCTGCTCCACGAAGGCATTTTCTTTTTTAGTGCTATTGTTCTGAGCGGGGCTTCTCTAACTTCCCCCACACGCACCGCACGTGCTAAACATCGGGCAAGTTGGTGGGGCCTATGGTTTAGGGTAGCAGATTAGGTGCGGCCCTGGCCTCACCCAACACGTTGATGTATGTATTGTACATCCACTCCGTGGACCTCAGGAATGTTTCAACGCTAAGCATTTCCCTGCTCACTTTTTCTCTCCGTGAGGCCCACTGGAGTTTTGGATCTGCCACATGATCTGGAAAAATGGATGGACGGAGTAGATTTCTCACAAACATCACAGTGGGCCCCAGTTAGCTTCCTATAGCAAAAGTTACTGCGAGAGGGTGTCACAGGCAATCCGCATCGGTTGAATTGAGAGGCCCACCGGTGATGGTATATACCCTCAAAAATCTTCTAGACTGAAAGATCCTGGCCGTCTAATGTATGGTATTTTCCCTTGGCCATTGCTGTATTCTTCTGTAAGTATATATTTGTGGGACCACTAATCAAAGGGTATGGATCTTCTAACCTGGGGGCAGGATGGGTCCCACATCATTAATATGAAAGGATTTACCAAAAAGACGGTACTTTCCATAGTATCAGGTTTAGTGTTGTACATCAAGCCAAGTCGAGTCAAGGTGGGCCAATTTGGCTTGACTCATCTGTGCTCTCTTCGAGTTCGAGCTCACCCTCGAGCTTATCATTGGAGCTTGCCTTATTTGCTCGAGGTGAGTTCAAGGCAAGTTAGTAGATCGAGTCAAGGTGAGCTTACCTCGAGTCGAGTCGAGCTTGCCCCCACCTCAATTTATTATATTTTTTACTACAAAATGCAAATTAAAAGTTAACAACATTAAGTTCAAGAAGTCACACATATATTAGAGGAGATTAGTATTTCTATAAGTGAGACCCCACCATTAAAATGACCCAGCTCTGATCGGTTTTTTCTTTGGCCAAGTCACACATGCATTGAATGTAGACCACTAGTAATATTTTATGAACCATAATTAATACAATACATGCATAGCTCACCACATGAATGAACTGCCCTAATTATTGTGTGGACCATCTTCATGATGAGGCCCAGCTAATTCATGGATTAGATGCACCACCTCCCTCGAAAAATTGCAATCAATAGCTGCATATGGTGTCTGGTCTAACCATAGCCCTTGTTTTGTAGATATGTATGGTGTGTGGTCTCACCGTAGCACCTGTGTTTGTGTAGCGTGTAAAACACACAACCACTGTGTGCTCACCATGTTTTGTACTTGAAATTATTGAATCCATCAGATATACTCAACAAGGAATGTTCTTACCCGAACAAAATAGTAAAATTAAGAAACCCCCCAACATGTTAGGGTTTTATGTGTCCTAAGATTGAACCCCTGTGTGTGTGTGTGTGTGTGTGTGTGTTGGGGAGGGGAGGGGGGATTTTTTTTTTTTCTTAACAAATATCTATATGAAACGAGTCGAGCTTGAGCCGAGTCGAGCTTGAATCGAATCGAGTGACATGAAACGAGTTGAGCTTGAATCGAGTCGAGTGACCCAATGGTCGAACTTGACTCGATTTCAGACTCGAGCTCCTAAATGAAGCTTGGATTGACTTGTTCTACTAAGGCGAGTTTTTTCGAGTCGAATTGATCAAGTTTCTTGAGCTGACTCGGCTCACGTCCAGCCCTTATAAGGTTCGACTGACCGTTCTGGCCCACATGCCGTGATATCAACGTTTTGGTGGGAAGCGAAAGTGAGCTGAATTTTCCTCACGTTCTAGAAATCTTTTTAAAAAGTAAAGGAGGTTATTAGATACTCTGGCTTACTATGAGTCTTGATGCGCCTGCACTTAGAAATGGTAAACGCTGCGTATATTAACTCCAAGTTAAAACCGGCTAAATTGTGGAACCTATAGTCTTTAAGTTACAATCCAAAAAATAGATTGATTGAAAAATCATGACCTTTGATTTGTGCACATTTGTTTTTTGACCATAGGATATTTTTCATTTTTACTGTCCATTAATTGCACCCCAATTTGACAGTCAAATAATCAAATAAGCATATCAGGCCCACATAATTTGGACGGCTTAATTTGAAATATGATATGACATGTTTACAATCTTTAAGTAATTCCTAAGTGCCTGCCTATCATCCATCACACGTGGCCAGAGTATCAAAGTATTTATCTATAGGCAAAGAGTTGAAAGAAAGGGAAGAGTTGAATCTGGTAGGAGATGGCAGCCTCTTACCAAACATGGTTAGCGGACAGTGACTCGTCCCGACTCGTTCTTGTTCCAGTTGAGTCACAACTCCCCCGAGTCAGGGGTGAGAATGTTAAAAAGAAAAATGTGGAGATAGGATTGTATCGGAGTCCCTTGAATTTTTGGTGCTTCCATTTCTTTGATGGATGCGGATTGGGTAATAGCCACACTAAGACCTGGCTAAAGATGAACAGTCTGAGAGAGGTTTTATGGACCCATTGTGATGTATGTATTTTACCATGCATGGCCATGAAAATCATACCCATCTAATAATGGTGAGCATTTGATTTAGTTCCTTGAATTTGGACTGTTTACCATTTTATTACCAACCGCTTATTTAATGGCCCACAGGAAGTTTTTAATGGTTGATGACAGCGGTTTGGCTAGTGACCCAGTAGCAGCCAGATGGCTAGTGTCAAAGCTCTACGGCCCCCACCATAATGTATGTGTTTTACCCACGCCGTCCATCCATTTGGCCAGCTCATTTTAGGGGATGGGCCTAAAAATGAGGCAGATCCAAATCTCAGGTGGGTGGGCCATACCACAGAGAAAACAGAGAGAATTGAATTTTTATCATTGAAATTTTTTTAAGGTCCACAAGTTTTGCATCAAGCTGATCTTTGCGTGTCTTCATCTAGGTCTGTATGACCTTATCAACAGGTTGGATGGAAAATAAACACCACGGTGGGCCTAGGAAATTTTTAACAGTGGATGCCCAATCAACATTGTTTTCCTGTAGTGTGGTCCACCTGACATTTGAATCTGCCTCATTTTTTTGGCCAAGCCCTAAAATGAGCTGGCAAAATGGATGGACAGCGTGGATAAAACCCATATATCATGGTGGTACCCACAGAGCTTTGACACTAGCTATCTGGCTGGTGTTGGGGTCACTAGCCAAACCGCATCAGTGTAGCATAACCCAGTTGTCCATCCATTTTGCCGACTCATTTTAGGCATGGTAAAAAAGAAGAAAAAAAGATAGGTCCAATTCTCATGTGGACCACACTACTAGAAAGTAGTGATGGGCCCACTATTAAAATCTTCTTGAGGCCCATCGTGATGTTTATTTGCCATCCAACTCGTTGATAAGGTCATCCAAGTCATGCAGACTTGGACGAGGGGAAAGCACAGATAGCAGCTTGATCCAAATTTTTTGTGGCCTCGGGAAGTTTTAAAATTTGGGAATTCGATCCCTACTGTGTTGTCCACTTTAGATTTGGATCTGCCTCTATTGTTGTCCAATTCTCGGTCACGTTGGATGTGTGCAGGCGTGCCAAAACTGATTATGCAGCTCAATTCCAACCGGACAACTTTTGACCCCAAGCGCCTGGATAGGCAGATATGTCAAACTCGACTGTATATGATCGAAACTTGAGAGGATTGATTGCCTATTCAGCCACTCGCGAGATGTTGTCTAAAATGATCAAGTGACTGATGGAGGGTGGGGTTCTTCCTCCGAAAATGAGTTGCACATTGCCTTTCACTAGAAAGGACTTTTATATACAAACCGGTAGCACCGACAATTGGGTACGGAGATCAACTGCCAAACAAACAATTCTTCAAAAGGAAAAATTGATTGTATTGAGATAAGTTCATCCAACGAGCATGGACTTGGATTACAACTAAGGATTACATTTATTCCTAGATTATTGATTAAGCTATGTTAAAGAAGGATAAGATAAATTCGATTTGGTTTGATTAGTGTGAAACACCTTCTTTTATTGATTTCCATCACCATTCATCGACTTTTCTAAAGGGAAAAGAAGCATCTAAATCCCTTCTTTACTCATTCATCATTGTGAGTGTGCTCGACCATTTTCTTCGGCCGTGTGCTCGACCATTTTCTATCATCAAATGACGTGTTCTAGTCAACTAGCGCCCACTGGTATGGTTCCACATATTTCCACATATCACATGCATGTTGCATCTTTATAATGCAACCCCATGTTTCCTCAAATTTGTTTGTGGTAAAAAATAGGGTAGAACAGCCTCATTGCCTCATTTTTTAGACCATGCAGGGGCATGTAATGACCTAATCCTAAATGCATGTATATTCAATTGGAAGATATTTAAGTAAGAAAATTAACAACTAACTATTTTCGCTCAAAAGGAAATTAACAAATATCAACACGGAGATGAGATCCGTTTGTCCGAATCATGCCCCTCAGCATAAGAATCACGTAAACCATAAAATAAGGAGGATATAGGGATATGAGGATATCCCATATCTAGCATAGACTAATCCACAGTTAAGTTTGGATCCGGTTCCTAGGGCTAGGTATCCCTCTTTTCTGATCGAAACAAAATGAGTATATTCAGAAACAAACGAATGTAATGGGGCAAGAACAAGTTCAAGATGAAGGATAACACAGATGATAAAAATAGGAAAATCATACATTTCCTATACCTTGAAGAAATAGAGACGAGAAAATATGAAAACTGTGGTGGAATCTTCAACACCCGAGGGCCAATCTTGAAACCCTAATCTCTTGAAATAAGAGGAAGAAAAGTAGCCGAAATTTATATTCATTCAATAATTCAAAATAGGTTTCTCACAGTATATATAAGTTACGAAAATAAAAAGTGCACCACAGTGCCTGAAAACGAAAAAAAAGTAACATAAAACGCCTAAACTAAATAACGACTCTAAAACGCTTAGAAACAAAGAAATAAACAGAAAAGCGCTTAAAAGTAAATCTGCTCCACGGTCCAGCGGTCACGATGCTCCTGCGCGATCCTGCAGCTTGCATACTCGTAACGCGTCAGAAAATGTTTCCAATGGGCCCAGCGTCCATCGACATCAACTCGTCTGCTCTAACACTCGATTTGCAACATCGCCTCCTCTGGTACATTCTAAAGGGTGCACCACTGATGTCTGCATCAATGCCCTGAAATGAGATGTAAAAATGGATGGATGGAGTGGATGTACAACACATACATCAAGGTGGGCCTCACCCACTAACCTTTTACCCGTGCCTCACCTAAATCCGCGTCCCCGTCAGGGTGTTTGCATCAATAAATGTGTGGCCGTTAAAAAGTGCGGGAAAAATGAAAAGAGGCGGTTCAAATCCATAACTGTCATGACATCCTCCAATAGACTCCTCTCAAAACCAAGCCTCAACCAACATATCCTATCGCTGCTTGACAAATGCACCCATCTCAGCCATCTAAAACAGCTCCAATCCTACCTTGTAACACTAGGCCATGGTCAGACCCAGTTCTTCCCATTCAAGCTCGTCTGATTCTGCGTCCTCTCCCTTGCTGACCTCAGCTACGCCCGCCTCATCTTCGATCATCTCAACTCCCACAATATCTATCTCTACACTGCCATGATCACCGCCTACGCCTCGCATTCCGATTCCCGATCGGCCCTCCTCTTATACAGCAGAATGCTCCGTCTGAACCGTCCTCGGCCCAATCATTTCATCCTCCCCCATGTATTAAATTTTTTTTCTGATGGTTCTTCCATCAATGAGATCAGGACCGTCCATACCCAGATTTTGAAATCGGGTTTCGAGGAGTACGTTGTTGTGCAGACCGCACTGGTGGATTCGTACTCTTAAGTGTTCGGATCTTGAAACCGCTCGTCGAGTGTTTGACGGAATGCCTGAGAGGAATTTTGTGTCCTAGACGACTATCATTTCTGGGTATGCGAGGGTTGGGATGGTGGGGGATGCTGTTTTGCTTTTCGAGGAAATGCCTGAGAGGGACGTTTTGGGTATGCAAGGGTTGGGATAGTGGGGGATGCTGTTTTGCTTTTCGAGGAAATGCCCAAGAGGGACGTTCCTTCTTGGAATGCTGTGATTGCTGGGTGTGCCCAGAACGAGCTTTTCACTGAGGCAATCTCATTGTTCCGAAGAATGCTCCTTGCTAGTGCACGTGAAGAGAGGCCCAATCAGATAATCGTTGTCCGTGCTCTCTCTGCTTGTATGCATCTCGGCATGCTCTATCTCGGCAAATGGATACATGGATACAGTGAATACCGATTTGTTCACATATTACATATCACAAATGATAAATCACAAGGTTTAAAGTTTTTAACTAACTAAATAAAAACCACAACATAGATAGTTAATGTTCATATTTTTGTTCACCTGAAGAGGGAAGAGTGAAGATTGAAGCAAACCCTTGACTATTCAAAGCTCTAGGAGTCCTACCATGATGTATTTGTTTTATCCACTCTGTCCATCCATTTGTACATCTCATTTTGACGCATTAAACAAAAAATGAGGCAGATACAAAGCTTAAGTGGACCACACCATAAGAAACAATGAGGAGAATGATGTCCACTATTGAAACCTTCCTAGGGCCTACGGTCATGTTTATTTGTAATCCAACATTCTCTCTCTCTCTCTCTCTCTCTCTCTCTCTCTCTCTCATAAAAACGAGTCAAGTTGGTCAATATTCGAGTCGAGTTCGAGTTCGATTCGAGTTGAACAGGACTGTGATTGATACTGACTCGATTTTTTTTTCAAACCGACTATAAGTGTTCAAACAAAGTTCGAACAAGAAGACTTTCTGTTTGAACAGAGTTTTATCAAGTCAATCCAAGTTAATCTGAATGAGTCTAGTCGAGTTGTGTCAGCTCTAGGTATAAACCATTTGCTGTCCAATCAAACTTGCATGTGCAATCACTGGGCCATAGCCCAAATATTACATTTTTGTTGACCCATAGATCAATGGTTAAAAATCAGTTTTGGCATATCATATGGTCCACCACCGATCGAGGGTAATATTGCCCCGTATTAACCTGTTTAGCCACTTAAGCCACGTTGTTTATGGATGATATCGGTATTCATTGAGCTCTCATGATATCTTTATTATATCCAACCCGTCCAATAGCTATCATCTACTATGGCGTTTAACTGGATGAATTATACCATACAAAAAAAAAAAAAAATTAAAAAAAAGAAAAACACCATTCAAAAACATGAAAATGCATGTGCAACCTATCTGGTAATTCAAATAAGAAAGATTTTTAGTCCGTATGATTATTGTGTTAGGTATGTTTGACAGGCTGGTTGTCACACAAATAATACACGTGAGGATTTTTCTGAGCATGTGCACAAAAGGTTATGCAGTCTCATTTTCTTAAGATGAGAATATTCTTAAGGTTGATTATCTATCCGTTTGATATCCAACTGAGGTTTGATTAGGGTTTATTTTAATTTTAAATTTTAATTTATTCTAATATAATTGCGGTAATCATCTCTTAGTCCACAATCAATGCTGGAAAAGCTAAAAAGCTAGTGGAATCTTTCGCAGCCCACGCACTAAAATACATTTCCAAACATCAATCATGCCTTCATGACACTGAAGCCACCATAACAACCACGTAGTCCACATGACTACCTTACCTTTTACTTCACCCTTCACGGGCCCACATTCACCAAACCAATTTCATCAGAATCTTTAATGGATGGCCTTGATCCTCACTCTTTAATGGGTGTGATTTTGGCCACATGGGGCCATCCCTGGGCATGACATGTCTTGCTTAAGGACGTGGATTAGGTATAGATAGAGCTCCCCACCAGCTGCCAGATGTGATTGGGGGGGCTGTATGCTGTCAGAGGTGGGCCATATCAATCACATCTCGCGGTGTTACTACACGGTTAGTCAAGCTCGCAATAGGACATGAGTACGAAAATCAGGCATATCCAAAACTCAGGTGGGCCAGACGGCGGGGAAATAGTGAGCAGTGAGCAGGGAAATGTCGACTGTCACAGAGTCTCCAATGGTGGGCGTTCAAACCCCGCTATTTCCCATCGGGTGTCCCACCTGAGTTTCGTATCGGAGATATCGTGCTGTATGGCCACTGTGATGTATGTGGTTTATCCCTGCCGTCCATTCGTTTTGCTTGCTCAATTTAAAGCATTAGCTCAAAAACAATGTCGATCAAAAACTCAAGTGGACCACACCATAGGAAACACCGGTGATTGAACGCCCATACTATCTCGATGCTCGGGGCTGTGTGGGACCCACAGATTGTCACTCCGTCCCACAAGACTGTAGTCTGAAAGTAGGCATATTTAAAACTCAGGTGGGCCATACCACACGAAACAGTGGGGATGGAACGTCTGTCACTAGGACGATATTTGTGGCTACTGTTTATCTGAGTGGTAATAACCCTATGAACCGTTTGGATGGCATATAAACATCAGGTCAGCTCCAGGAAGGTTTCGACGGTGGACGTTTCCATTCCCACTGTTTCGTGTGGTATGGCCCACTTGACTTTTGGATCCGCCTAATTTTTAGGCTCCTGTTCTTTTGTGATCTTTTAAAACAGATGGACGGAGTGGATTTGTCACTGACATCTCTGTGGGCCCCACGCGATCCAAATCGCGTCAGTAAAACACGTGTGAGATCCGGGCTTTCGATAACGTTGAAAATAGTGCTTTCATCTTCTCCTTTAAATATCAGGAAATCACACTCTTTAGGTGAGATCCACAACGTCCAAAGTAAAATCTAGGGCAATATTTTATAGCCATTCATTCGTTTTGATATGCCGCGGTACACCTGTGGTTGGAAATGGCCTAATTTTCATGCCACAAGAACCAATGAACGTTGTATTTCACTGGATCATGGATATACAGGAAACAAAGAAACAAAACGTGACACTGCCAAAAAAGAAAAAGATAACTTTCCTACCTCCTTCCACAACGACCGGAAAAAAAAAAAAGAAACAGAAAAAACAAAGCAGACATCAAATGCCAGCCATCGATTTCACCCCAATCAAAACCTAATCTATCCAACCACCACTCAAAAATAAAATTATTATCGTACAGTATTCTCTCCAGAAAAAAAAAATATACGGTAGATCTTGCAGGAGCGCCATTTGGACCGTCCATCTAGTTCTCATGGGGAATAGTTCAAACCATTCGTGAATCAATGTCATCGGCTGGAAATTGTACGTTAAAGGCCCAATAGATGAATGGTTTGGATGTATCGGGTCCACCGCATCATATATATCCCAGCGAGACCGAAAAAAAAAAAAAAAAAAAGACCTAGACCTGATTGGCTGGGGGTGTGCCAGTGGCGGGTCCCACACGCATGGGTGCGCTCTTGAGCATGAACCCGTTCTTCTGCGAGTCGTCTTCCTCATGGTACTCGTAAGCAAATCCCCCGTGCCGCGTCAGGTCCATGCCCGCCATCTCGTCCTCGGCCGAGATCCTCAGCAGCCCCAGCCGGTGCAGCACGAAGAAGAGCGTCCCCATCAAAACGCTCACCCACCCTATTATCACCAGGATCTGGATAACGTGCGCCGCGAGCAACCTGCCGCCCCCTCCCATGAAGAGCCCGTACGGCCTCCCTGGCCTCCCCGGGTAAACCTCGTTGACGTACTTCTCCTTGGCGAAGAGCGCCGTGAAGATGATCCCCCACGCGCCGCACCCGCCGTGCAGCTGCGCGGCCTCAAGCGGGTCGTCGTACTTGAACTTCTCGGCGATCTTGTTGCAGCCGATTAAAACGGCGGCAGCGACGAACCCGCAAATAATCGCAGCCCACGGCTCCACTACGGAGCAACCGGACGTTATAGCGGCGAACCCGCCCAGCAGCCCGTTGCAGACGTCCGTCACGTTCCAGTGCCCGGACATCAGGCGCTTCCCGAACAGAGTCGTCAGCGCGGCCATACATCCGGCCAGTGTCGTCGTGACAGCTGTCCTCCCTACAGCACTCCACTGCCCGTAGTAGTACCCCGCCTCGCCGTAATTTTTCAGGATATTCAGGAACGAGCCGGGGTTGAACCCATACCAACCGAACCAGAGCATGAACGTGCCAAGCACTACCAGCGAAGCGCTGTGGCCGCGCATCGCGATGGACCGACCGGAGTGGTCGAACCGGCCGATCCGAGGGCCCTCGATGAGGGCTCCCCACAGGCCGGCGATCCCGCCGACCATGTGGACCACGCCGGATCCGGCGAAATCGATGACGCCCGATCCGAAGAGGAGATCACTGGTTCGGGCGGGGCTGGCCCACCCATCGGCGTTCCAGAACCAATGGGAGACGACGGGGTAGACGAAGCCGGTGAGAAAAGAGGAGTAGATGAGATACGCAACGAACTGGGTCCGTTCGGCGATCGAGCCGCTGGTGATGCCAGCGGCTGCGATCGCAAAGGCCCACTGGTAGAGGAAGAAGCTGTAATCGGCGGTGGGGGTTGGGAAGCCCTTGAGGCCGAAGTGCTGACGGCCGATGAATTTGTTGCCGGGGGAGCCGAAAGCGAAGGCGAAGCCGAACAGGTAGTAGAAGAGGCCGCCGGCAGCCGCGTCAAGGACGTTGGTGAGCATGATGTTCATGGTGTTCTTGGCGCGGACAGAGCCAGCGCAGAGCATGGCGAAGCCAAGCTGCATGGCGAAGACCAGGTAGGCCGAGAAGAGGAGGTAGGTCGTGTCGACGGCAAACTGGGTGTCCTTCAGTTGGCCGGACACTGCGTCGAACTGGGTGCAGATGTACGCCGCAGCGGACGTGAGGTTGCTGGGTCTGAGCAGGGCGCCTAGATCGGCCGAGCAGGTGGAGGCAGACATGGCTCTGTTCTCCTTGACTCTCTGAGAGGGGTTTCTGCTCTCGCTTGGAAAAGTCTGCTTATAAAGAGGGAAAGGATCCTTTTATCAGCGAACTGTACGGATCCAATGCGGAAGTTTCTATTTCGTATTTGACTCGTGCTCTCACTCCTTTGTTAAAACGCTTCGTACATCGCGTTGGGAACCTACACGCGCATGAAATCCAGGCCGTCCATTAGTTAAATCACTCCAAGATACCGAAAATCAGGCAGACGCAAGACTCAGGTGGGCGCCTCCAAAAGACTTTACTGAAAATCTCTAAAATTCCGTGGAATGGCCTACCTGAGTTTTCAAATACTGTCATTTTTGGGTCGATTATTCGATGCTGATGAGACACATCAGATGAATGGACTGGATGACATGTATAAACACCACGGTGTGCTCCACTCAAAGCTAATGGTGCCCTTCCATCTCAACCTTTTCCGATGGTGTGGCCTACTTTAGTTTTAGAGGATCATGATTTATCGGTCGAATGGTTTGCATGAGGCAACCTACCGGATGGACGGTGTAGATTTCATGAAAGCACGGCCTACGTCGCTATCGATCTGCGAAAGTTACTTCGGAAGGTACCCAGCGCGAGGTACGCCAGTGCTTTTTTCGTTTTAGGTTTGCTAGAATACATCCCGATGTAATGTAATTAGATGCATCGTCGGGGCAGTAACGGTTGGATTTGGGTCTTTTTCAATGATCCAGATCATTTATGTAATAGGATTCCCCTTGGATGGTTCATGTGATAAAAGAAAATCTCTCAGATTTAATATTTCAAATGATCTATACAAAGGTCATCATCATTTTATTTGTTGTCCGTCCATCCTATAGAGTGAGACGCATCGTATAAACAGTTTGGATCCAGATTCGTATAAACAGTTTGGCTCCAGATTCGCGTCCCAACGGGAATTGCCTACCAAAGCCCTTGCAGGAATTTCCTGTGCGAGGGGAAGCTTGGTGGGCCCACCGTTATGTTTGTGAGAAATTCACTCCGTCCACTTTTTTTTCGTCGATCATGTTAAAACGTGGGCCCAAAAGTTAGGTAGATCTAAAACTCAAGTGAGCCGCATGATATGAAAAAGTGAACGGGGAAATACCTACGGTAGAAACCTTTCCGTGGTTCACCGTGACGTTTATATGCCATCGAAACCGTTCATAAGGTCATTTTACTGAGATGAACAGAAAATGCAAAAATATTAGCATGATACAGAGCTTCTCGGGTCCCATGAACGTTTCAACAGTATAGGTTCAATCCTTATTGTTTCCTATCATGTGGCACACTTGGGTTTTGGATCTGCCTCAATTTTGGGTCCATGGCATTACATCGTAACATGATCGGGCAAAATAAGATGGACGGAGTGGATTTCTAACAAATATCACGGTAGGCCTCACCTAGCTTTCTGTTAATGGCCCGTTTGGCACCAAGGATTTGAGGAGAAAGGAGGAGAAACTGGTTGCTTTATTCTGTTTGTCGCCGAATCCAGGAGAACTCAAAAAGGCACTTTGAACCCCCTTTTCAAATCCCCTAAAAGAGGTGAGGTTTGAAGAGAAATCCTTCCCAACTTGGGACCCACCGTAATGTGTCCCTAACTATGGGACCCAACAAGATGTATATTTTCCATCAAACTTGTTGATAAGGTCACAAAGACCTGGATGAAGGGACCATACAAATTTCAGTTTAATCCAAAACTTTTGTGCATCATAAAAGTTTTACTCTCCATTTTTTCTTGTTTTAGGGCCCACTTTAGATGTGGATTTGCTTTATTTTTTTTTTTTGGATCTTGGCATAAAATGGTCTGTAAAAATGGATGAATGGCATAGATTTAAAAATCGAGGCTAATACGGTGGGCATACGGCAGGATTAAAATTTACACAGTCCATTCCTTCATGTTTGATTTCTCTCCAAATCCTGATTGCCAAACAGAAAATCTAAAATTGATAAGAATGCATATCATGGAATCCACTTCTCCCCGTATCCGTGGTGCCAAACGGGCCGGGGAAGTTGCTTTGGCAGGCGAACAGGCGATCCGCGTCTGGGAAACTTTTGCGACGGGAGCGGATTTGGTGAGACCCTGGATCCACCGAGGTGGGTGGGACCCTGACTGTTGGGCTCACAGTGATATATGTGTCTTAAATCCACACCGTCCAACTATTTTGAAACATCATTTTAGTATATAATACTATACATAAAGCTGAATCAGATTTTAGGTGGACCACACCACAGAAACAGTCGTGATTGAATCTCTACCATTGAAAACTTCACGGATTTTCATTGGATTCCACCATAATGTTTATTTTCCATCCAACCTGTTGAAAATTCACAAACACCTATAGATGAAGAGACCACATAAATATCATCGTGATTCAAACGTTTTGTGGCCCACAGGAAGTTTTTAATGGTCAATCACCACTGTTTCCTGTAGTATGGCCCATCTGGGATTTGGAACTGCTTTATTTTTTGGATCATCTCTGAAATGACCTTTCAATGCGGATGTATGGCTTGGATTTAGTCATATACATCACAGTGGACCCACAGTCAGGGTCCCAACCACCTCGGTGGATCCGGGGTCTCACCTAATCCGCTCCCTTTTGGGACATTCTCTATACACCACTGTGGGTTTCGGCACACTTAGTGGCCGTCAACGGTCACGATTTGTTGCAAGATTATCTAAAAAAGCATACCAACCGTTGAAAATGACGAGGGTAGAAAAATCATTAAATTGCCCACGGTATTAAGCTCTAAAATATCTAGATACCAATCTTTTGGATTTTCTTCTTCAGTTGAATCTGGACCGTTGCTATAGGACTCTTTTGGGACCTCTATTGGCAGGCCACAAATAGAAAGGTCTGGATTGTTGACCATTCAAAGCTCAGGTACGCCACGTACTACGAAAAGGTTGGGACGGGACTCCCACTGTTAGTTTCGTCTAGGGCCTGCCATGGTGTTTATATGCCATCCAATCCATTCATCTGATGTGTCTCATTACGATGAAATAAATAGAAAAAAATCACTATATTCAAAAACTCAGGTAGGCCACACAACCTGAATTCAGGTGTTGTTAGGTGTAATTTTATGGTGTGTCCCACTTGATTGTTAAATAAGTCTAATTTCTTGAATCGACGATTAAAAATGATTGATTCAACTGATGGACGGGTTGGATTTTAAGAAACGAAAGTAGTTTCCCCAAGTCATAGAAAGTGAAATGTGCGAGGTAAGCAAGCGTTTTCCTCGGTAGACCACCATAGTACTTCCTTATTGGGACTTGAAATTGCGATTTATTATAATTATTAACAGTAGTCCTACACGAACTCCAAAATGCAAACAACGGAGGAGAAAAACTTCGATACTCCGGTAGAGCGTGATGCACGATACTCATGCACATGAAAATTGTACACGTGGCATCTAAATCCGGACAATTAAACCCTCTTGATCATGGATGCTACCATAGATTGGTCATAAAAAATTTTTACCGTTGATTATAATAAAATCTGAACGATCTGGGAACATCTATTGGACGGTCAGAGTGGAAAACTGTTAACCGTCAAAGTTCAACTAACGTTCAAGATGAGGCCAATCGTGTAAACGATTTTGATCCTTGAAAGATGACCCCAGGTCCAGAGGCTTGAGTCCCATGGATAACGATCGTTGGTCCCACTAGATCTTCTTGATTGCGGTATTTCCACCTAGTTTCCCATTTCTGCTTGGTTTACACAATGCTCGGGACCAGTGGTCGTACATCACCCATTCGGTTCTAGTTTGTACAAGTAAAACCCATGGTTAAGTGATCCAAACCGTTGATAAATGTGCCTCACGGAGTACAGTCTACGCACCAAAATGGGAGCAGATTGCCTGTGACCCCGGTGCCCGTGGCTGTGTGGGGTCTACACAGATGTTCGTGAGAAATCCACTCCGCCGTCTATTTTGAAGGGCAATAATAAGACATGGTTATAAAAATCAGGCAGATACAAAACTTACGTGGCACACCAACAAAACAGTGGAACAACAACCTCTACTGTTGAAACCTTACTGGAGCTTACAGTGATGTTTATACGCCATTCAAACCGTTCATAGAATTATTACTACTCAGATCTATTGGCTTTTCATTGGTTCACATCATCACATAGGTCTGCAACCGTCTCACATCCTCAATGCAACCTTGTCATACCTTACTATAACCTGTCACAAGATGTCATGTAGCTATATGTGGACTAATAAAAAGGCTCCAAATAAAAATTCAACTCTACTCAGTAGGAACAAATATCAACCAAATCCAAATCCTCTTTTAAAATCAAGCAGAAGCTGCTGCTGATCTGATTGGTCCAAATCAGCCTAATTGTGTCATAGATGCTCAGCTTTGACACAGTCAAGCTAATTTGGACCAATCAGAAGGGGACGAGCAAGATTTTTCTGCTCGGTTTTAACAAAGGATCCGGACTCATATCAACCTTATATAAAACTTCTGCCACGGTCAGGCGTTTAGTCTCCACTTTTTAACGTGGTATAGCCTACAGGAGTTATGGATCAACCTGAATTTTTTAATCATGTGCTATTGTGGTCTTTCAAAATAGATGGACGGAGTGGATTTCTCACGGACATCTGTGTAGACCCCACGCAACCACAGGCAGAGAGATAACTGGCAATCCGATCCCCACCAAAATTCTCACGGATCGAAGGGTACGGATTAGGTGTAACCCGGGTAACACCTTAGTGTGTGTTGCCCTGACCGTGGGGCCCACCTCGATTTATGTGTTGTATATCCACGTCATCCATCAGTTTTTTTCCAGATCGTTTTAAGGAATAGTCTAAAAAATGAATCACGTCCAAATCTCAACTACGCCACACCACAGGAAATGGTGGTTATTGAAAGCCCACCATTAAAAATTGCCTAGGGCCATCAAAATGTTTATTTTCCATCCAACCCATTGATAAGGTCAAAAGTACCTGGATGAAGGGAAAACATAAATATCATTTTGATCCAAAACTTGTATGACCCCAAGAAGTTTTTAATGTTGGGTATTCAATCCCTACGGTGTGGTCTGCTTACGATTTGGATCTACTTTATTTTTGTGACCATACCCTAAAATGAGCTGGAAATACTTATGGACAGCATGGATATATAACACATGCCTCAAGGTGGGCCCATGATCAGTGCAACACCACCAACACGTTACCTAGATCACACTTAATCCGCTCCCCGGTTCAACTCTTAAACGGTTATTCAGAAAGAAAATAAGGCACGGTTCTACTCAATTAACCGATATTTCCGGCGTATCCTACGCTTTGGTTCTACTCATACCGAAATTCAACCGTTTAGATCACTGCCGGGCAGTCCCATCACTCGACCGTTTGATTATACCGATCATGATCTAAACGAATTTTTTAATATACCGACACTGATCCAAACGGTTTGAATATACTGACACTCAACGGTTTGAACGTCTATCATTGGAAAGTATTTTAGGAGCTACAGGAGTTTATGGATCAAGCTGAAATTCGTATTTTCCATTCGTTTGTTCAGGTTGTATTTTATGAAACTTAAGTAATTTGCCCATATTAAGAGAAAGTGAAATGTGCGAGGTAATTAAGCATTTTCCTTTGATAGACCATCCAAGTACTTTTTTTATTAGGCTATTTTGGAGCTTGGATTTGGAATGCATTAGAATCTAAATTACAATTACATAAGATTCAAGTGAGTCTGAATCCTCATTCGTGCTTGATTGAAATGCACTGGAATCCAAATATTTATTAAGGAGGTTGTATTTGGAGAGCATTTGAATTCTTCCATGTATTCACAACACTTAAATTTGACTAACTAAATTAACTCTCTCTCTCTCTCTCTCTCTCTCTCTCTCTCTCTCTCTCTCTCTCTATATATATATATATATATATATATATATATATATATATATATATATATATAAGTCATATTCGGTAGGATGATTGTAATAAGCTCATTAAAATATATACTTTAACAAAAAAAAAAAAAGAAATTTTGAGCCCTAGGTGGGTGACAAATGCAAGGATCACAAAAAAGCAACTCATTAATATTTGTTTGGATGGTTTAGATCATTCTATTTGTTAAGATAGGAGGGCCGGTAATGGAAGTAAAGCCGAACACAAATAGCAAATTGAACCAAACAAGCAACATAATGCATGCAACAACCCACACAGACAATCCGAATTTGACATGGAAAAACTCCTCATGGGTAAAAAATCACGGCACAAAGCGACATCAATCCACTATGATATCAAAAGTTATAAGAGATGGAACCCAATACCCAAAACCCAAGCCCACAAGAGAAATCCGATCTTCCCCAAGAAGAAAATCCTCTTCTTTAAGCTCTTTCTCTCACCTAAAAGCTCTCTCAATCCCCTTTGCAACCTTGGATACTTCTAATCCCATAATACCTCTTAAATAGGTAGAAAAAACGGATTAGAAACATTTTTTGCACAACACCGCGCAAGAAACCATGTTGTACTAAGAGACCGTCGACCGGTCGTCTAGCCGGTCAGATGGCCTAAAAACAGTCCAGCAGCAATGCTGACCCAACTTCATTGTGACCGGTCGGTAGCTCTATGCAATATGATATGAGGCGTCCTGTTTCCAACAAACTCCACCACGACTCAAATCATCATGCACCACATTGCCACGCACAATCTCCACCTCTACTTCGTTATCATTATAGTTCCATCGCTTCTCGTGCCCCATCAACTTTATCCTTGCATCTTCACACGCCTTCTTGCTCTTCCCATGTGGCCCCTTTTCTCTTGTCACATACGAACAATCGTGGATCTCGCTGCCGATCCCGCAACTCCACCATGAATTGTGCTCCCGATCACTTTGTAAAGATTATCGCACCTTCGTGCCTTGATCATCACTAGTACTCCATTCACCACTTTATAATATCGATCGTAGCCGATGAATCTGCACCCTTTCGTCTCGAGTGCGCCAAAAGATATCACATTCCTCTTCATCTCAAGGACATGCTTCACACTTTTAAGGATCCATTCGACTCCATCGAATATCCTAATGCGCACCGAACTAATCCCCCACTATATTGTGAGCATAACCATCACCCACAAACATCGATCCACCATCATACTCCTTGTATGACATGAATGAACTCCGGTCAGGACATATGTGACATGATGCACCTGAATCCAAGAGTCACTCTCTACCAAAAGACTCTATGCCGAATACAGTCAATACATCATAACCATCACCACCATCCTCTACGGTATTGGTTCATTCCCTAGAAGAATATCCAAATTTCTCCTGCCTTTTTTCGAAATTCGAACAATCCTTATTCACATGCCTTTCTTCCCCACAATTTCAGCATCTCACCTTGTATCTCTACCTGCCATTTGATTTAGATCTCGATAAAGAAGATCCTCCACCCTGCTCAGAATTCCTCCCCCTCATAACCAGTGCCTCATCAATAGAGCGACCTACGCTGTCGCTTTCCCTTCTTATCACCTTCGCTTGAAAGGCTGAGATAACGGTTTCCACGCCAATAGTCCCCCTACCTGTGCACAACGAGTACTTAAACGACTCATATGATTTTAGAAGAGAATTCAACAGGATAAACGCTTGATCCTTGTCCTTCATCGGTTCATCTACATCCATCAATTTGTAAATAAACCTATTAAAATTACTGATGTGGCTCTCAACATCGGCCCCCTCCGCCATCCTCAAATTATACAACTGAAGCTTCAAGTATATGCGATTTTTCAGAGATTTCTTCGCATAGATATTCTCCAACTTCGCTCATGTTTCAGCCGCAGTCTTTTCTTTCATGATGTTATACAGGACCTCATCTGCCAGGTACAATTGGATTGAGACATTGGCCTTTTCATCGATCTTCTTCCACTCTTCTTTCATAGCCTTTGGTCGCTTTCCAAGGAGTGCATCTTGCAATCCTTGTTGAACTAGAAGGCCTTTCATCTTCACCTTCCAAAGTTCAAAATTATTTTTCCCCGAATACTTCTCTATGTCGAACCTCATGCCCAATTCTGCTACACCCCAACAATCTCTCTGATACCGATTGTTGGGATAGGAGGGCCTGCAGCAGAAGCAAAGCCGAACACAAACAGCAAATTGAATCAAACAAGCAACACAATGCAATCACAATGCATGCAATCACCCACACAGACAATCCAAATTGAATATGGAAAAACCCTTCATGGGTAAAAAACTACGGCATAAAGCGACACCAATCCACTATAATATTAGAAGTTACAAGAGATAGAACTCGAGACCCAAAACCTAAGCACATAAGAGAAATCCAGGCTTTCCTAAGAAGAAAATCCTCTTCTTCAAGCTCTTTCTCTCACCTAGAAGCTCTCTCAATCCCCTTTACAACATTGAATACCTCTAATACCGTAATACTCCTTAAGAAGGCAAAAAAAGGGGATTAGAAACCTTTTCTGCGCAACACCGCGCAAGAAACCATGTTGTACTAGGAGATTGCCGACCTGTCGGCCGGCTGGATGGCCTAAAAACAGTCCAGCAGCAATGCTGCCCTAACTTCATTGTGACTAGCCAGCCAATGGCTTTGTGCAATGTGATATGAGGCGTCCAGTTTCCAACACTATTGATGTGATTTTTTGTATTGCAGTCAACAATTGAATTGTTTTAAGGTATTATTTGTGTGTCATGTCTCCAAGTCCAGTGGATTAGTAGCATAAAGACACCTTTGTTACATGTGCTTCTCCCCCACCCTTGAAAGTTGGCAAAAAAGGCATTTCTTTTGATTACCCTATTATCTAATCCTTTTATTAATATTTCAAAACACCCAGATGGATAGATTTGAAGTAACTCTCGTTCCATTTACCTCCAAATCCGAGGCTGCCAAAGGAAAAAAGAAAATTGATTGCTTTGGATTGGAATACACCTAGTCATCACCAAATCCAAAGTGCCAAACGGGTGTTAATGTATACTTAACCATGGTCCTTCACGAACTTCAAAATACAAACTCCGGTAGAGAAAACTTAGATACTCTATACTCATGCACACGAAATTTGTACACGTGGTATCTAACTCCGGACAATCAAACCCTCTTAATCATGGATCCTACTATATATTGGCCATAACGAAAAATTCACTACTGATTGTATGATAAAAAAATGAACGATCCACAGACACCTAGTGGACTGTCAGAGCGGAAAATTGTTAACCGTCAAAATTCAACAAACGTTCATTGAAAATGATTACTTTTATCTACGGGTTTAACTTTTTAGCTTACAACGATTTGGATCCTTGAAAGATGACCCAGGTCCAAAGGCTAAAGTCTCATGAATATCGACCGTTGGTCCCAGTAGTTCTTCTTGATTGTGGTACTCTTAAACGGTTATTAAGAAAGAAAATACCACACGGTTCTTCTCTAGTAACCGATATTTCCGAGCAGTGCTTTTAAGAGGTTGGGACCGTTGATATGATGGGAGTCATGGGACTCGGCATATCCAACGCTTTGGATTTCTGAACCATGGTCCTACTCATATCGAAATTCAACGGTTTAGACAACTGCAGGGCAGTCCGTTTGAATAAACCAACCTTTCGATTGTGATCTAAACGGATTTTCGAATATACAGATACTGAGTAAGGATCCTGTTAGCTTCCAAGCATGTCAGGATACTCATTGGTCCACATCATCACATAGGTCTGCAACCCTGTTATCCTCATTGTGACCTGATCACATGACGTCATGTAGTGGGATGTGGTCCAATAAAAAGCTCTAAAGAGGACTCGGACTCCTAAGCAAGGTTTCTTGTCCAGAGGCTTTTTCATTCGTACACATCATCGCATAGGTATACGTCTGTAAGTCTGCGACCCTGCGACATCCTCAATGCAATTCGTGCGGATTGCCTGCTAAAGCCTGCTCGGGATCTACATGGGCCACCGTGATGCTTGTGAGAAATTTATGCCCCGTTCTGTGTGATCATTTTAGGCATTGTGACAAAAAATGAAGGGATCCAATACTTAAGTGGGCCGAAAATGTGACGATTGAACTTCTACAGTCGTAATATTCGTGGGGCCACAGATGTTTCAAATCAGATAATATTTGTGTTTTGAGTTTATCACAATAGTAATAACATTATGAACGGTATGGATGGCATATAAACATCATTGTGGACCCATAGAGGATTCAACTGTAGGAATTTCCCTACCCACCTTTTGCTTTAGTGCGGCCTACTTGAGTCTTGATGCCTATCATTTTTTGTTGCAACACCTAAAATGATGTCACAAAACGATTGGACGGCATAGATTTCTCACAAACATCACGACAGGCCCTAGAAGCCCAGTGGAAGAGAAGCCTGTGAAAGGTTTTGGCAGGCAATCCGCATCACAATACTACCTTGTCTAAGTGCAACCTAGTCACATGACCTCATTCAGTGTGACGTGGACCAAGGATAGGGCTGCACATCGATTCGATCAATTCAATTTTGGATGAAATTGAAATTGAATTGATCTTAAATTTTCAAAATTGAAATTGAAATTGAATTGATCTTAATTTTGAAATTTCGAATTGAAATTGAATTGACCTAATTTTTTTGGAATTGAATTGAGATTGAATTGATGAATTTTTCGATTCGATTCGATTCGATTTTTCACACATTGCAATTTGAAAACTTATAGGTTTTGTAAGCTTGGATTTTATAGTACTTCAAATAGTAACATTAGTAGAAATGCTTCTAAAAACATATGCATAATAACTAGTCCTTACACGAAAATTAGAAAGATCATATTGATCCAAAGCTTTTGAGGCTCGAAAAATGTTTTTAATGATTATTTATCACTTTTTCTCTTGGTATGGTCCACCTGAGATTTGATCTTCTTATAATTTTGGATCATGTCTTAAAATGAGACGTAAAATTAGATGGACGTAATGGATATACAAAAAAATACATCAAGGTAGGCACCATAAGATAGGGGTAACACCCACTAAGTTGTTACCAACATAACACTTAATTTTCTCTTGGGCGAACTTCAAATTTTACGCTTTTATCGTACTGAGTAAACTTAGTTGGGCCTCCTTTGAATGCATTTGGTTTACCACACCATCCATTCGTTTTGCCTGCTCATTTTAGCCGTTGAGGCCAAAATTGAAGCGTATACGAAACTTGGGTGGACCATGCCACATGAAATAGTGGGAATAATGATTTCCACCGTTGAAACCTTCCTAGGGCCCACAGTGACATTTATTTATCATCCAACCTGTTTGTAAGATCAAGTAGACATGTATGAATGAAAAACAAAAATATCAACTTGATTTAAAACTTTTGTGGCCCACAATAATTTTTCAATGGTAGAGGTTCAATTCACACTATTTCCTGTGGTGTGTGCCACTATACGCTTCAATTTTGGGCTCGAGCCATAAAATTATCTTTTAAAGTGGACGAACGGAGTGGATAAAATGAATAAATCACCGTGGCCCTCACAGAGTTTACTTAGTACACCAAGCGTATTTAGTTACTAAGTACGAAATTTGATTCATCTTGAACACTTGGGTGGGCGCGGATATGCAGAAGGGTGGTTTCAAAGCTTTGTGGGCCCCACCATGGTATATGTGTTTTATTTAAGCCCTTCATCCATTTTCCATATGATTCTAAGACATTATCCCAAAAATGAGACATCCAAGTGGACCACACCACAAGAAAACTTTGGAGGATTGACGATTATTATTGAAAACTTTTTGGGCCCTTAGAAGTTTGATATCAAGCTGATATTTGTTTTTTCTTTCCTCAAGGTCTATGCGACCTTATCAACAGGTTGGATGGCAAATAAACATTACAATGGGCCATAGGAAGAACTTAATGGTGGACGTTCAATCTCCATTGTTTTGTTGTGGTGTGGTAATATGAGATATATATCTTACTAATTTTTGAAAAATTCCTTAAATTTACATGTAAAAATTGATGGACAACATAGATAAAACTTACTATGATGTATCTATTTCATCCATACCATCCATTAATATATATATATATATATATATATATATATATATATATATATATATATATATATATATATTCAATTCAATTTGATCAATCGATTCAATTCGATACAGATCAATTTGATTTTCGATTCGATTCAATCGATCAGAACTGAAAATTGAAATTGAATTTTTTCTTTTTTAAAAAATTGAATTGAATTGATCTTCGAGAATGATTCGATTCGATTCGATTTGTTTGATTCGATTCAATCGATAAATTGATCATAAATTGAATTGTGTGCAGCCCTAACCAAGGAAAAGAATCCCTGCTTGGAAGCCAACAGAAGATCCGGACTCACAGATACCGAATCACTTATCGAAACGGACGCAGATTTCCTGTTAAAGCCTTCCACGGGAAGTTCATAGGTGTGGCCCACTTGATGTTTGTGATAAATCCACTCTGTTCATCCGTTTTGTGAGCTCATTTTAGGAAATGCAAACAAAAATGAGACAGATCAAAGACTCAAGTGGGCCACACTAAAGGAAAATGTGGGTAGGGAAATTCCTATAGTTGAAACCTCCCTAGTTCCATAGTGATGTTTATATATCATCCGTACCTTTCATAGCGTCATTCCTACTGGGATGAACTGAAAAGAAGACAACTATCAGCCTGATTCAAAACTTCTGTGGCCCCACCAATATTTCAACTATGGACGTTCAATCCTCACGTTTTTTGGCTCACTCAAGCCTTGGATTGGCTCATTTTTTGTCTCATGTCCTAAAATGACCTCAAAAAACGGATTGATGAGTTAGATTTATCAAAAACATTACCGTGTGCCCCACCTACATTCCAGAAAAGGCTTTAACAGTAAATTCGCTTCCGATCGAAACGGTTGAATATACTGATATTCCACGGTTAACGCTTTGAATCACTGAACCTGCGCCATAGAAACCGATAGGAGCGACTTCAGTGGATCCGGGGTCCGAGGTGAGCGGCTCTTTTACTGTGGGGCTCACCTTGATCTATATACCTTAAATCCACGCCGTCCATCCGTTTTGAAATATCATTTTAAAATATATTCCCAAAAAATGAAGTAGATCCAAAACTTAGGTTGACCACACCACAGGAATCAGTGGTGATTGAATACCTAAAATTAAAAACGTCTTGCAGGCCACTGGAATGTTTACTTACCATCCAACCTATTGATAAGGCACAAAGTTATGGACGAACGGATCACACAAATATCAGCTCGATCCAAAACCAAGAAGTTTTTAATGGTCAATCACTATTGTTTCCTTATGATGTAGTCCACCTGAGATTTACATCTGCTTTATTTATCAGGCACATAGATTTCAGAATCCGGAAGCCGTACCCAACCTACAGTGCTTCTCCATGCCGAGTACCATCGCATCAATGCTTTAGATGTGCCATGGGCTCCACACATACTAGCTGAAACCCAAATGTAGATTTCAATATGAACCGTTAAATATTCATATTCGTACACAATCTATCTTTCGACAAGCGTTTCTTACTATAGTAAGGTTAATATAAAATGTAGATCATGAACGGTTCAGATAACCGTTTAAGATGCACTCGGGGATGGAAACCGGCCACCACCGCTCTGTAGTGTGAGGAAAACGAACCCTATGAAAATAGAGGCGTGGATTGAGTGCTACCCCCAGCTAGAGACGGATAGTCCTGTCAGGGCACTGTGGGGCAACCATGACGTATGTATTTTATCCACACCGTTCATTCATTTTGATAAATCCTTGTAGTTGATGAGCCCAAAAATGAGGCAGGTCAAGTCCTCCAGTGGACAACATCACACCAGTAGGGATTGAATGCCTATAGCTGAAAACCCCTTGAGGGCTAGAGATCTGATATTTATGTTTTCCCTTCCCCCAAATCTACGTGACCTTATGAACAAGTTTAGATGGCAAATAAACGTCATGGTGGGCTTTAAGAGGGTTTCGACAGCTGGAGTCATTGCCACCACTGCTTCCTTAGAATGGTCCACTCGAGCCTTCGATCTGCAACCTTTTTGGGCTCATGCCCTAAAATGATATTTCAAAATGGATGGATGGCTTGGAAAAAATACATATATCATGTTAGCCCCGCAAAGCCCTGACAGGACCGTCCGTCTCTAGCCAAGTATTGGTGGGGGTAGTACCGAGAGCGGATTAGGTGAGAACCCGGATCCACAGAAGTGGGTGGGACCCCTAAGGGCTCACAGTGACGTATGTGCCTTAAATATCCCAGCTGTCCAATCTTTGGGCTGTTTTTCTGTTAAATGTCCACCATAGCTGTCTCTCTTGGAATTGTCTAATGAGAAAACCTTAGATGCTCAGGCAGAGTGAAAGGGATGATACACAGGCATTTAAAAACTGCATACGTGGCATATAAGTAAATTGAATTAAACCGTCCAAAATAATGGTTCCCAGTTTACATGTCTCATGAGCTAAAAATTGAACTTATTTAATCATCTAACCATTAGATTGGTGTCCATGAATCAAGGGTTAAGATTATCTTAAAATGTACGTTTAATTTTTGAAATGGTTATTCATTTTAGCCAAAGCCAACGGGCTTTAAACAGTACAGAGGATTATGGGCACACACAACGCCCCGTGGGGGAGCGGATTAGGTGTTACCCGGGTGAAGAGTTGATGGGTGTCCTCCTGACCTTGGGGCCCACCTTGATGTATGTATTGTATATCCAAGCCGTCCATAAATATTTCATCTCATTTTAGGGGACAATCCCAAACACCAAGTAGATCCAAATCTCAAGCGGACCACACATTCTGGATTGAATTACCACCGTTAAAAAACTCCCTGGGTCCACAAAAGTTTTGGATCAAGTAGATATTTGTGTCTTACCTTCATCTGGTTCTATGTGAGCTTTTCAACAGGTTGGGCGGCGGATAAACATTTGGGGGGCCCTAGGAAGTCTTTAATGGTGGACGTTTAATGACCACTCTTTCCTGTTTTGTGATCCACTTTAGATTTATATCTACTTCATTTCTGGGACCATTCACTAAAATGAGCTGAAAAAACTGATGGACGGCGTGGATATACAATACATACATCAAAGTGGGCCCCACGGTCTAACCCGCTCCCTTTCCACGCTCACTGGGTGCATGGAGTTTGTGCCGTTACGGTCAATCAATTCAAAATTTCCATTCTGAGAAAAGCGATCTGCAACGGTCAATCGATTTTAAAAGAATCCGGATCCTCTTGAGGATCCGGTTTGGATTCATTTTAAAATTCCATTTCGAGAAAAGTGATAAGATTCCCGCCAACCATTATTGAATGGAAAGAGATATTTTCGTACACCAAATCTAGTATATAGGACCTCAATCCTCTACAAGAACTGTTTTACACGGCGCAAAACACCTGGGCACTTTTGGGACCACCATGCTGTGTATGTGAAATCCACACCGTCCATCAGGCGTGCTATGCTCTGGGGTCAAAAAACAACCATATCTACAACCCAGGTGGGCTACACTATTCTACAGAGACCAATGGGAATGGAACAACAACTATAGGTTTGTCTATGGTTCCACCATGGGAAGTATCTTTCATCAAAGCCGTTCATCACCTTTGGACCGCCAAGATGAAGGGAATATACAAAAATCAAGAGGGCCAGATCCACGACGTTAGAGATTTTAGTAAGTTTTATATTATTGCCATTGGTGTGGCCCATCTTAAGTTTTGCGTTACTATCTGCTACTCGAATGTTTTAAATTTTGGTATCAATTAGCCATTTTGAAGTCTTCTTGCGGTGCACATTTCTACGCGAAACGAGGTGGGCCCATCAATGTTCATCGGGACCGTTGGATAGGACAGATCGATCATATATTACACATGGCTCAAAATTTTCCATGATCTGATGAGCGCAATTAACAATTGTGGGCACATAAAATTGTTAAGACTAAAAATAAGATGGCCCACTAGATTTCGTGAAGGTCTCTTTGGAGAAAAGTATGGTCCACATCTAGTTAATGTAAGAACCAACGGTGAGAAACGAGCTGATGAACTTTGAAGTCAGCATTCGGCCAGATGAAAGGTACCGTCTAGGTGGCATGTTTCTGTTTCTTTTCTAAATCCTGGCTATCTATTCCCACGAGGCACAAAAGGTCAAGTGCAAGACAGAGGTGTACCATCCTAATATCGACTTTGAAGGAAAAGTCTGCCTCAACATTCCAGGATAAGATTGGAAACCTATCCTCAATATAAGCACTACCGTATATGGTTTGAATCACCTTTTCACGCAAAGGGAAATCACAATGAAATCTCTATTTTTCTAATATCTAGCCTCAAAATTAAAAGATCTACTTATCAAGTGGGCATATATATACTTAAGCACGTGAGCACTTTTTGGCGACTCATCAAACACTATGTGAGCCCAAAATTTTAGCCGTCCCCAAGGCTCAACTTTTATCTGAGCTCAGATTTTGGGCTCATATCACGTGTGATGAGTCCTTAAAAAGTGCACCTAAGTTCTCGTGAAAACTGGTACGCAGGTGAGCGTTCTCCTCTCTCTCTCTCTCTCTCTCTCTCTCTCTCTATATATATATATATATATATATATATATATATATATATATATGGAAAATGGTACTATGAGGTCGACCTCATGGGAAGCTCCCATGAAGTCAACCTCATAGTATCATTTTCCTACACACGCAACTGTACCTCGATTCTATTTACATCGTATAGGGAATTGTACATTGATTCTAATTGTATTGTGCTCCTGATGAGCACACTTGACTTCAAGACAAGCAATCTTCATGGTGTTTACACTTCGGCGCATCCTCGTGTAGACTAACGAAATGCTGCCATGTGTTGGCACTGTGTGCTAAATGATGGACGAAATCCTACTCATATATCGAAGACATTGTTTACACTTGATCTAGCATGCTTAGATCAAACGATCATGGTAGCCACACACCACTTGTGGTGTAGATCAATTTAAAAAAAAAGGAGTTAGTGATGTGTATATAAGAGAATATTAAATTCTAGAGTTCTATAAAAAAATATTCTCTACCAAAGCAAGAGTCTCATTAAAGCAAATCTCCCCGCAAGTATTAAATGTTAAAGATCACGTCAAAGAAAATATTTATCAAGTATTTAATGCTAGAGCCTTGACAAAAGTGACTCTCTACAGATGCCAAAGTCAAGTAATGTAAGGACTCCAGCCGACACATGATCCGAATAAACGATAGTCTTTCTCTTTTACATGTGATCATACATGATAATCTACGCATACATGAAGAATCAACGATGTTGTGGGGGATTTTTAATTGATCCCTCACGCCGAGAAAAGAAGCAGTTATTTACAAAAGCTACATTCTCCAAGCTGAGGAGTAACAATCGATGGTTTGAACAGAAGAGCCATCTATATGGGACGAGCAGTTCCTCTAGCTTGGAAGACGAGCTTTTAAGCTAAGCTATCAGAGTATGAAGCTTGGTATGAGATGACTTGCCCACCAAGGAATATCTACAACATGGGTGAGAAGTCTCTGGAGAAGGAGCTCCATGGTATCTTAAGCAGACCAGGTTAAACACCGCTAGATAGGCGGTACAAGGAATTTGGGGTGAACCCGTCAAATCCGGACAAGGATCCGACCTTCTTGGCCAAAGTTCTCTCTAGCATATCCGAGATAAGGATCCCACCGGATCAGTGACGAGAATCCCTCTAGCGTGGTGTATTGGGATTCTCGGGTTTAAAACCTTCCTCCACGCTCTATTTATATGACCATGAGACCCTAACCCAAGGTATGTACAACATATGCTTCTACATTCTAATTGACACCCTTACACCCATCTCCTACAAGCCCTAACTAAGGCATCAGAGGGTTACCCCCCCCCCCCCCAACTATTTACATCTCTTCTTTCTTATAAGTCTGACAAACGGGGAACGATGAGGAGGCTAGAAGCCAATGCTCTGCTCGACTTCATCTGTTGACTAGATTCCGACAACAACAAACGAGATTTGCGCCCCCCCCCCCCCCCCCCCCCCCCCCAAACGCTATTTACATCTCTTCTTTCTTACAAGTCTGACAAACGGGGAACGATGAGGAGGCTAGAAGCCAATGCTCTACTCGACTTCATCTGTTGACTAGATTCCGACAACAACAAACGAGATTTGCACAACCGATCTTTCAAATCCTTCATGATGTCTAAGATTGCGCAAAGCCACCACCTCTCGAAAACATATAAAAGCAACGATTGATGAAGCACTCCAGACCAAACACCATCACAATCAAACCCAGCTCCACGTTGCTCTTCTATCATGAACATTTATCTTTTTATTTTATTTTATTTTAGCCCTCATCATCGTTCATAGCATGGGGCTCTAGTTTTTAATCCTTAATTTATCTCTTCACCCTTCATCCGTGACATCCTGTTAAATTATAAGGAAGAAAGCTTAATTTTGGATGGAAGGTTATAAGACTTTTCTGCTACATGCTAGGTAATTTCACTAATCATCTTGCCACAAACTTTTTGCCACACCAGACGACGAATGGATAGTCGAATCACGACCGTCTTACCACGTGCTCTGTTCACAATGAGATCACAAACATGCCGTCATCCCACCAACATCTCACCACGGACCTTGGTTCTGATTGAGCAATGAACAAATTGTCGAAGATCCGCCATCCATCGACTATCCCGCCATGAGGCGCGGTTTTCAATCAAGCAACAAACAGACGACATCCCTCACATCACGACCATCCTACTACCAAGCTCAATCCACGATTGAGCAACAAACGGATCGTCGTTTCTCAAGCCGATCGTGAGTACCAATATTGTAAAAATCATTAATAGAATAATAATTTTGGCTTTTATCTTCTTTCTTTATTGTTTTTATTGTTGAACTATGTAGCAATCACGTTGAAAAAACAAGTCCTTCAGACACAAAGCAAAGAAGAAACCATTAGGAAAGACTAACCCCTACCTTTTTACAAATTGTTTGATCGTTGATACAACCGGTGGCTGACGATAGAAGCTAAGTCGTAGAATCCAAATTTAAACGGCCCATCTTAGTGCGGGGTCACCAGCATTTAATCAAATATTGAGTCGAGTACGACTCTGGCATGCTCGCACTTACCTAATTGTATATGAAACTGAATACAGATCCTCACTAACACGTGTGGCCTTGTGTTTGATTGAATTGAGCAAACATATGGTAGGGCTTGTCATTTACATGGTAAGGATGTCTTGCACAAGTAGTGATTCCAAGACGAGTAATCTTCATGGTAGGGCTTCTTAAAATCTCATTTACATGGTAAGGGTGTCTTGCATAAGTAGCACGTTTAGACTACAATACAAGTTAGCATACCCAACTTACATGCGACCACTTCTCATTTAATTTCTTGAGAAAACCAAAAAAAAGAATACAAATTCCTCTAATGTAACACATTTTTCCATTTGAAAAACAATATATATATATATATATATATATATATATATATATATATATATATATAGAGAGAGAGAGAGAGAGAGAGAGAGAGAGAGAGAGAGTTAGCATACCCAACTTACATGCGACCACGTCTCATTTAATTTCTTGAGAAAACGACAAAAAAGAATACAAGTTCCTCTAATGTAACACATTTTTCCATTTGAAAAACTATATATATATATATATATATATATATATATATATATATATATATATATATATATATATATATAAAGAGAGAGAGAGAGAGAGAGAGAGAGAGAGTGTGTGTGTGTGTGAAATCCACTCTTTTTTTTCCTTACTTCTCTTTATAAAACCTATAAAAAATTATTTGCAAAAAATATAGTAAGTAAATTTTTAAGTTTAGGGGCTATATCGTTGACTTTTTTACATTTTCATGAAAATAATAATCACATCATCAGTTTCCAATTTTTAACATTTTCATGAAAATAATAATCACATCATCAGTTTCCAATTTCACCTTTCATGAGGTTTTTATACGAGCTTTCAATATTTTAGATTCTCTCCATTCCAAGAGGCTAAGCCCAAAATGAATGGTTTTTCAATAAAAGTATAAATTGCGTTCCTCTTCCAATCAGCACGCCATGCCCATCGATTTGGACCGTCAAACCACATAATAGCTACAACCATCCAGATTTAACGTTTAGCAAACAGCCCATCCAAGAGATGGTCCATCAATTGGATGGTCCGGATCGATGCGGTGAGTGGACCATGATAAGATAGCCAAGAAACTATAAACTGAAGTTTGGTGACTATATGAATGTGCCATGCTGATGATAGCAATGGTGCATTTGGGTCATTTTATAATTTATACACACCATGGCTTACATCAAAACCATAGTAGGCGGAGCTGTCCCCATTAATGCGTAACAGTGGAAAATGTAGGGTAGACTAGTCAGCGTCCTCCTCAACCTACCAAACATTAAAATGTCATGGACTTTGCAGAAAAGGAAAGGATAGTTGAAAATTCTGACCCCCAAAAATTTATTAATCTCATATATCATCAGCACGTAATACCGTGGGTTGCGTCCATAACTTCACTCGTACGTATGAAAAAGGTTTTTGAGGAGTGATGCGAGTGAGTCAGCCTTCGCATGCTTTTGGTGCGAGTCGATAAAATACGGTTAATTGCACTCGAGATGAGTGCACTTCCTTAACTATGGAATCCGTGCACATGTGTGAGAGATCCGAGCCGTTAGCCAGGCAGATAGAATAATATACACGACTTATCTACAAAAGGAAGGAACATACAGTTATCAGGTGGGCCACAACTCGACTGATTTTTTAGGAATGTAATCTAAGTAATGAGGATTGTCTGGACTCATTTCCACATGTGTGGATCTCTTTGTATGTGTTGTCCAAAAAGAAGATGAGCCAATGATTATTCATTCACCGGAACTAGAAGTAAAGGTTGCGGTTGATAGGAATCCCATGAAAATTGGGGAACGGCCAAGCCGGCCATTTCCCAATAACAATAGTTAAGGGCCTTGATACTACCACTTGGCATGTCCCAAAGGTTTGGCCAACGGCCTACACACATGTGATTAGTCGGGAGCTTGTTACAAAAGAAATGAAGAGACAAATGTGCGACCTGACTCATGGATTGTGTTGTCTTTTAAGATGGTAAGATGGTAATGGCATGTATGATTGGCATATGGATTCCAATAAAATAATTCAATTTTAGCGTGTGTTTGGCTGCAAATTCCAGCCAAATAGGATTGCACCGGAAAACCTAAATAACTAGAATTGGAATTAGTGGAAACAGTGTGGGGGAGGGGACCGTTTCTATATAAGGGAAAAGAGGTAGAAGTGAGCATCATTCAATATTGACGATAATACCCCTAGGGTTGTGCCCACCTCGATGTATGCATTGTACATCTATGATGTATGTGTTTTATATCTACGCGGTCCATCCGTTTTGAGAGCTCAATTAAGGATATTAGAGCAAAAATGAGGCAAATTTAAATCTCAAGTGGAACACACCATAGGAAAATAGTGTTCATTGAACGTCCACCATTAAAAACTTCCTAGGGTCCACTATAATGTTTATTTGCCATCCAACTCTACCATTTGTCTTGCGGGACTACTAGGGTTTTAAATGGTTGGGTTTGGGGCAGGTTTAGCCAAAACCAGACCCACCCATTTTTCTAAATGGGTGTGGGTCTAAATTTTAGACCAGACGCTTTAACTAAATGGGTGGGTCTAGGTCGGGTCTAGGTCGGGTTTGACTCAAATCCATTAGACCCATTTATAAATGGGTTTGGGTAGGGTAGAGGGAGATCCACCCAAATCCATTTATAAATGGGTCGGATCTAATGGGTATGGACTTAGATTTGGTATGCAAGCATTTTTACTAGGTTTACAATCGGGTTTGGATGGGTCCCTTGCAACATAGACCAAACCCGCTCATTTACTAAATGGGTTCGGTCAGGTTGAGTCAGGCCTAATATAAAGGAAACTAGATCCAAACCTGCTTAGCAATTGGGTCTGCTCTTGGACCCAGACCCATACCATTTAACAAACAGGTTGGGTCTAAATGGGTCAGGTTTGGATACCCCATTGGGTCCGCCAACCCATTTACAGCCCTAGGGACTACTATAGGCCACGAGTTAAGTTCTCAAGTGGATCCAAAGCCCAAGTGGGCCATGCCGCAAGCAATGGTTGGATCACACAATTTTTAATCAAATAGAATTTGGATTACACAGTTTTCAACCAAACAGCAAGTTCAAGATGGAATCTGGGTTTCTAATTCAGTTTTTACAATTTTGGATTCACGCTGGAATTTGGATTTTCTTTAGAATCTAGATCCTACAATCAAACAGGCCCTAATTGCTCTCAGATAGGTTAAACCAGTTAATACCATACCAAGTCTATCTATAGAATAATTCAAATTTGGTCTAAAAATATTTTTTGTACAATAGACACATTATTATTACACAACCCAAATATGAAACAACTGGTGAATACGAAAGGGGAGGGCCTTAAAAAGAGATTACAAGTATAAGAGCATTTTCTAGAGTCATAGGAGTGGTTTGGCACTTGTATTTTGTATGAATTAAAATCTAAATCACATTAACTATGGAATTTAAGTGAATTAGAATCTTCATTTGTGTTTCACACTATGTAGATGGAATTCATTGGAGTAAAAAAAAAATTATGTTTGACACATGGACCGTGTCAATGCACATCAAACAGATTCATTCTATGAATTTTTATACATGGCCTACTGTGATGTTTGTGTGAAATCTACTTCGAACACCAGGTATGTCACTCTATTTTTGTCGCAAGGCTAAAAAATAAGTCTGGTTTATGATTCAGGTGGGCTGCATGAGAGAAACAGTTGGGAAAGGAACACCCACCCTTGATTTTTTTTCCACAATCCACCATGATGATTATATAAAATCAACTTCAATCGATAGATGCCAAGCTAAAATTTAGGCCTTGAGACAAAAAAAATTAGACCCATATGTGATTCAGGTGGGCCACACAATGGGAAACAATTTAGAGGGTGAGCATTGCCCCTCATACTATTTCCCTACATAAGGCCCACCTGAGTTACGAACCGGGCTTATTTTTGGGCCCTACAATGAAAATGGGGTGATGCACCTTGTAATCGAGGTGGATTTTACTTAAACACTACCCACTAATTCTTAAAGTCAAATGGGAGTGATTTTTATGCAAAAAGTCATTGAGTAGATCCACATGCACAAATATTACAACTTTCACATGTGGCACACCATGATGTTTATGTAAATTCCACCCTGATCACTAGGTGCATTACTTCATTTTAGTCGTAGAGTCCAAAACTCAGCATGATTCCTGATTTAGGTGGACCACATGATTGAAAAAGTTATATGGGGCAACCCTCACCCTCCAAATTGTTTCCCTTTGTGTGACCTACTTGAACCATGAATGGGCTCAATTTTCTGTCCCATTGCCTAAATTTTAACTTGGTGTCTAACTATTATAGTGGATTTCATATAATCATCACGGTCAACCCTAAAAAATCAAGGGTAGGCATTCCTCTCCCAATCGTTTCCCTTCATATGTCCCACATGAATCACGAACCAAACTGTTTTTTGGCCCCACAGCTAAAATGGGGTGACATACTTAGTGATGGAGGTGGATTTCACATAAATATCACAATGGGCCTACTCATTCTTGAAGTTAAATTAGAATGATTTTTATGCCTGACATCGCCGCATGTAATCCATGGTAATATCAGTTAAAATCTTATAGTTGTAAAGGAATTACAGGTAATCGGATTGTAGGATTGTTTGGATATTTCATTTGCCTATAAAGGCTTTACAAGCTATAAACACATCACCACTTTTTGCTATAATTTGAACCCAGTCAAAAAGCAATGTTTCACATTATAGGTAAAGTTTTTACGGCTAAAAAGACATAATGCATAATATAATATAATGGTTGATACACACTCGTGATGTGTAAGGCCCTTTGTAATGTGTAAGGTACATCCCATGCATTTCCCTTAATGCTCTTAATGCTATCAAACGGCTCTAAAAAATTACTTGATTGATTATCAAATGAACCACACACTAGAGGGAAGGATAGGACATTCACAATAAAACTTTTAGATAACATTTAGGGCCACTATGATGGGTGAAAGAAATCAAATCCGTCTAGTGTATGCATGCTTTTATACTCTCCCAAGGCCAAAAAAAAAAAAAAAAAAAAATTATGTGATTTACCCCTTTTGGCAAGATTTATCACCCCATCATCTGCGTGGTGTCAAAGCTCCTTATTATAAACACTTTAAAAGTTAACCAAACACATAATTTGTTTACTTGTAAATAGATTACAACTTAAAAGCCGAATAAAATAGCATATAAACAAGTACACCTTGAATTTTTTAGGCCTAAATCATTTACAACTTAAATTTTTATAGTTATTCAAACGACCCCCAAGTAATTTCAAAATGGATTAAATCAGTGGTAAATAAAATTCATTTATCACTTTCATACATACTGCCAAACGTGATCGGTTTTTTATTATTACTGCTGAATCCATACTTCCAAATAATCCATATGTTCTTAAAGAACTTATATGTGAGTATAAATTGTTGCTGAGAAAAACTTAAGAAGGTGCATTAAAGAAGCACTTGACTATTGGTAAGAGCTACTTCTCTTTATTAGAATTAGTGGTACCATTTAAACAGTCAATTTAACGAACTTTTTTTTTTTTGCGGTTAGCAGCGGGTGATATTTCACTACCCTGATGGGTTTCGAAACCTTGACCTCTTGTTGAAACTCCATAGAGTCTACCAACGAGTTAAAGGCTCCGAACCCATCAATTTAATGAACTTGGTTAACATCCTTTCATTTAGCTGTCCACATAACTACCACATGGATTCCACATCATACAATGATCAACGCAGAGCATATACCAGCCTTCTTTCTTTGTCATACTGAGCCATGGACAAAGAGCCAGTTTGGACCGTTGATGTGGCAAAATCAAATTCCACTCCTCTAGCCACTAATCATTTTAATATTTTTCAATTAAAAATATCATTATCAATTTCTGAAAGCAAGATTCTTTAAAAGATTCAGAATTTTGATGGAAAAATTAAAAAAATCACAACTAATTTTATATTTAAAAAATATCCAACAGTGCCTGACTTTACAGGTAGAGAACCTGCTCACAATCAGCTACCAAGAAGGATCTAGTGGTTCTAATACTATTCTTCAGGCAGTCATAAACATCACAAGAAGCTGATTGTTTCCGCAACGGGAGCGGATTAGATGAGACCCGCGGCCTCACCCAAGACGGTGTGGCCCTTACCGTGGGGCCTAGCTTGATGTATGTATCTTATATCCATGCCGTCCATCCGTTTTTACTGATCATTTTATGATATTATCTGAAAATTGAAACAGATCTAATTATCAGGTGGACCATACAATGGAAAACAGTGGTGATTGAACGTTGTGCCATTAAAAACTTCTTAGGGGCGCAACTTAATGTTTCCGTAGTGTTTATTTGCCATCCAATCTGTTGATAAGGTCACATAAGCCTGGATGAGGTAAAAAAAAAAAAAAAAAAAAATCAAATATCATCTCGGTCCAAAACTTTTATGGCCCATTAATGGTCAATCACCACCGTTTTCTATGGTATGGTACACCTGATAATTGGATCTGCTTCATTTTTTGGGTTAATGCCCAAAATGATCTGGGTAAACAGATGGACGGCTTGGATACAGAATACATACATTAAGGTGGGACCCACAGTAAGGGCTGTACCGTCTTGGGTGAATCCGGGGTCTCACCTAATTCGCTCCCTTCCGCAACCGTTTGCTTATGTAGGGCATCCAAGCCATGAAATTGCAGATGGTGGGCGCCATGAAGATCATCCGGCGAGAAGAATCAAACCAGTGTACTCACCAGGTGGACCACACCGTCGACGTCAGTGTATGGACGTCCTGACTCAAGTACTGGTGTGGCCCACCTAATGAGTGGATTGACCTGATATTAGGTACGGTGGATATTCGCATTACGGCCCACCTTTTGAACTGGTCAGATGTCATGAACCAGGGTCAGGTGATCAGGAAAATGCGGCTGCACGCGACGCTAGCGAGCATCCGGCTGTAGGTGATCACGACTCAGTGACGTTGAGTGCGGAAGCGGATTGCCTCCTGTCCCCGCCTGGGACGGACTCGGTCCAGGCAGGGATTCTATGGTCCCACCGTGATGTACGGGTTTTATCTACGCCGTCCATCCATTTTTCCAGATCATTTTAGAAAAGGAGCACAAAAATGAGGCAGATCCAAGGCTCAAGTAGACCACACGGTGGGAATTGAATGTTCACCGTTAAAAACTTCTTGGGGACCACAAGTTTTCGATCAAGCTGATATTTGTGTTTTACCGTCATCCAGGTCTATGTGACCTTATGGACAGGTTGGATGGAAAATAAACATCACGGTAGACCCTAGGAAGGTTTCAACGGTGGGCGTCATTATCACCACTGCTTCCTGTGGTGCGGTCCACTTGAGCCTTAGATCTACTTCATTTTTTGAGTTCATAACCTAAAATGATTTGGAAAATGGACGGTGTGGATAAAACCCGTACATCACAGTGGGCCCCACAGTCTGTCCAGGCGGGGGCAAGACGCGACAGTTGAGAAACCCGGCATAGACTCCTGCGTTAGTTTGCACAATTTAAAAAACGGTGATGACTCATTTTCTCACAGGCGAAACTGCTGTACAGCTATCCCTACCATCCAAACTCCCGGTCCCATTATGGATGGAGCACATCTCCAAAATTACACTGATCAAGTAATCCTAACAATCCAATTAATGACTATCAAATGGATGGTTGAAAATAAAATAGTCAGTGGTCCAAATTTTAAACGGATGCGATTTTTTTGTCATCCTCCCTCATGCCTCCAACACCGAATCCACGATATCCTGATAGTGCAGACTATCCCTGCCATCCTTGTCTTCAATGGATCAGCTATCCCTGACATCCTCATCTTCAATGGACCAGAGTCTAATTTTCACTTTAATCAACTGATCCTAGCTCTCCAGTTAGTGGCCCGAGACAGACAGATGGGAAAACAGAAAAAGCAACAGTCCTCCAATCGGATGGTGAGGATTGTCCAATTTCTACGACTTTCAGGCAGTAACCAAACCATAGTGGGTCCCACCCATAACCAACCCACATCAGCAACACAGATTTTTGTGGGCATATATAGGCACTTTGACCGAAGGTTCCTTCAAACCACCTCTCACCATCACTCTATTTCTGTGTGTTCCCACTGTAAATTAGGTAGCCCAGCTTCTGACTAATGCCAAAGTTCCATGTCAACGGCCCAGCACAGCTAAATGGTGCCGGGCCGCACCAGCATCCTTTCAGATTCAATCGCCTATCTGGCTTCTAAAAGATTTGACTTTTTTTTGGGTGTCCTGATCAGGTTGATCTCAGCTCATGAGCCATCAGATCCAGCCTACATCAAGCTTCTAGCATGGCTTCTGAATAAAACCAGGCAACGTCCGTGGAGACTCGAGCCCGAAAATCACTAGCCACGTCAGTGCCAACAAGGTCCACGGCCTGCTTCCAATCACACAAGGCAAGATCTATAATATTTAATTGGGAGATGATTATCAATTGAAAATATCATTTGGGTCTGTCTTAAACTATAAGGAAATAGCATCTTATCTTCCCAAATGACATTTTACTTTTCCAAAGTTGGCTATTCCCATCAACCTGCAGACAGCTGAAACCATATTTCTAAAGAAGCTAAAGAAGGTCAGAAAGATGACCATCAGTATTATAACAGGAAGAATCCAGAACGTGAAAGCTCAGCTTCCGTCAATGACGACAACAGCGGGCATTTCTTCAAATAAGAAAAGAACCATGACAACATTTGAATAATAAAATTGCCCGTCTACTCTGAAATGGATGAGATTTAGAGCAGAATCACCATGGTGTGAAACTTAACATTATGCGGAATAATCGGATCGTCTATACATCGAATAATGGAGATTCCATACTTTAATCTTAAAGCCATACCTGATTGGGAAGACATTCCCAATGCCGCCGTGTTGCCGAGAAGAACTCTTGATCTTCCGCACCTTATACCTCTAGGAGAACCTCTCAATGGGACTAGGGTTTTTTCTTTTGTGTTAGTGACGGGACTAAGATATATATTTATAGGAAAGAGGGCCAGAGAAGCTTACCCATCACACTTCTCTCATATAGGGTCTCCACACCGTAGGTTTCCATATCAGGCTTAATAACCACGTATAGGGAACATGGTTCAAGCGTCCCGCCCCAAACCTATTTATAATGATCACAACTATAGTGGGGCCCACTGAATCGCTCAGTCTGAATAATCCAACGGTCATGATCTAAACTAATGATCATATGTGGCCCACCTAATGGAGTCTTACATTCTCCCACTTGGGCTATACTGATCTCTAAAAGAAAACAAAACATTTTATTTTATTTTGTGAAAAATAATTTTATTAAATGCATTTGTTTCAAAAGTTCCTAATGGGCGCCCTACTGATTTCAAAACAATACCGTTGGATAATTATGAGCAACGTTTGTCAAATCCGGTCCATCAAGACCACTGATATTGAATCGTGGTAGTCAACACAACATTTAATATTTTCGAAGTGTGACGAATCACAATCACAGATACCAATAGCCTTAACGACATGGATCAATGATATGGGGTGCGGTATGAAGATTACACGTCTTATGTGATCATACGTGTTTATCTTCAAATGGTCCTACTGAACGTGTCTCCAAGACACAAACCAAAGTCTTGCTTACTCAAAACTAAATGTGCACACTGAAGGAGAAGCAAGATATAAACTGAAAAATAGAATCATCAATGCATAAAAGATATCTCTAAAAATGTCTGGACATAATCGGATCATACATAAAAACTCCCACTACTGAAATACATCATTGGGATCAACAACTCCCATAGACGTCACATGCTCCTTAAAGAGCGTGATAGGAAGGCCTTTAGTGAGAGGATCCGCTATCATCTGCCTTGTGCCGATGAGTTCCATAGACACTTGACGATTCTGAACTCTCTCTTTCACAACAAGATATTTGATGTCAATGTGCTTTGACCTCGATGAATGCTTGTTGTTGTTGGAGAAGTTAACTGCAGCTGAACTATTACAATGGATTTTCAATGGTTTTGGGATCATTTGCACAACCCGTAAACCAGAGAAAAAGCTCTGAAGCCAGACCGCCTGATTCGTGGCTTCATGACAAGCTACATACTCTGCTTCCATGGTAGATAATGCCGTAATCGACTGTTTCACGCGGCTCCACCAACCATCATGAATACATAGCCCGAGGTGGACTTCTTATTGTCGAGACAACCAACAAAATCTGCATCTGTATATCCTACCAACTCCAAATGGTCGGATCTTCTGTATGTGAGTTCGAAGTCATTTGTCCTTTGCAGGTAGCGCGACACTTTCTTTATAACTATCCAATGGTTCATTCCTGGATTGCTGAGGTACCTGCCCAACATTCCAGCAACAAAAGCAATATCTGGACGTGTACAGACCTGAGCATACATGATGCTCCTTATTGCTGACGCATACGGAATAACTTTCATCTTGTCCTTTTCTAGGTCATTCTTAGGACACTGAAATTGACCAAATTTGTCACCTTTTACAATAGGTGCTTGGCCAGGAGCACAACCTTGCATGCCAAACCTTTTGAGAACCCTATCAATATAGGCCCTCTGCGACAAGCCAAGTAATCCACGTGATCTGTCCCGGCTAATCTGAATGCCGATGACAAAGGAAGCATCACCAAGATCTTTCATCTCAAAATTTTGAGATAGAAATTTCTTAGTCTCACGCAACAATCCAATATCACTACTGGCCAATAAAATGTCGTCAACATACAAGACCAAAATGATAAACTTACTCCCACTGATTTTTACATATATGCACTCATCCGCAGTGTTTTCAATAAAATCATATGAGGAAACAACTTCATGAAACTTTAGGTACCACTGTCGTGATGCCTGTTTCAACCCATAAATGGACTTCTTAAGTTTGCAGACCAGATGTTCTGAGCCTTTGACTTTAAAACCTTCTGGCTGCAACATATATACGTTCTCCATTAGATCTCCATTAAGAAACGCAGTTTTCACGTCCATTTGATGTAGCTCCAAATCCATATGAGCCACAAGAGCCATAATGATCCTAAAGGAGTCTTTCTTAGATACAGGTGAGAAACTCTCCTTAAAGTCAATGCCCTCACGCTGAGTGAAACCCTTTGCAACTAGCCTGGCTTTATACCTTTAGATATTGCCCTTAGAGTCCCGTTTGATTTTAAATACCCATTTGCAACCAATCGGCCTAATCCCTTCAGGCAATTCAACAAGGTCTCAAACTTTGTTGTCCTTCATGGATTTCAATTCATCCTTCATGGCATCGAACCAATGAGAAGAATCCGCACTTTGTTCGACCTGTGAAAGGGATACAGGATCCTTTTCAACCCCAATGTCAAACTCATGCTCCTGCAAATAGATGATGTAATCATCTAGTATTGTAGATCTTCTCTCTATGTGATCGTTTTAATGGCTCGTTATTTTAAATTGAGTTTTCCATTTTCTCATCAGTGAGTTGTATTTGAGGTTGTGCATGGTCGTTCATAAGGATCTCAGGGTCCACTACTGGACGGACAACCATGCTACTCTGAATGATTGTGGTAGGAATCACAATCCGCTCTTCCTCAAATAGAATATCTCTAAAATTTGTGCTCCCACTATCTTCAGTGTTCTCAATAAACCTAGCATTCTCAGTATCAATGACTCTCATGGAATAAGATGGACAATAAAATCTGAATCCTTTTGATCTTTCTGGGTATCCAATAAAGAAGCAACTAATAGTTCTAGGGTCAAGTTTTCTTTCATGCGGGTTATATCGTTTGGCTTCTGCAGGACAACCCCATACATAAAAATATCGTAGACTAGGCTTTCGCCCTATCCACAATTCATATGGAGTTTTCATTACAGCCTTACTTGGGACCCTATTAAAGATATGCATAGCTGTTTTCAACGCATCACCCCACAAAGATTCTGTCAACGTAGAATTACTAATCATAGATCGCACCATGTCCTTTAGGGTGCGATTACGCCTTTCCGCTACACCATTCTGCTCTGGAGTACCAGGCATGGTGTACTGGGTGACGATACCACAATCTTGTAGGTATCTAGCGAATGGACCTGGATTACGCCCAGATTCGTCATACCTTCCGTAGTACTCACCACCACGGTCGGATCTAACGACTTTGATCTTCCTGTCGAGTTGATTCTCGACTTCAGCCTTATAGATCTTTAATGTATCCAGGGCGTCTGATTTTTCGTTAATAAGGTAGAAGTACCCATAACGAGAGTAGTCATCTATAAAAGTGATAAAATACTTCTGCCCATTCCAAGATGCTGTAGGGAACGGTCCGCATATGTCTGTATGAATCACTTCTAAGAGTCCTACGTTCCTAATGGCACCCTTTTTCCTTATTCTAGTCTGTTTTCCTTTAATGCAATCAATACAAACCCTAAAGTCTAAGAAGTCCAGGGAATGAAGAATTCCTTCACGCACAAGCCTTTCCAATCTCTCACGAGAGATATGGCCTAATCGCCTGTGCCATAGCATTGAGGAATTCTCACAATCTAAACTTCATTTGATGCCTTTAGTGTTTCCATGTGAGGAGTTAATGCTGTATATATGTGAAACATCCAAATCTAGCTGATAAAGGTTATTAACTAAAGTGCCAGAACCAATCACAACTGAATCATAGTAAATGCTTAATTTTCCATTTGCAAATTTAAACTCATAACTAAATTTGTCTAAACGAGAAATGGAAACTAAATTGCGCCTTATAGAAGGCACACAAACAGTATCTACTAGATCAAGAAAGTGTCCTGACGATAACCTAAGCCTACAGACTCCAATAGCTTCCACGTTTGCTTTAATGCCGTTATCCATATAGACTGATTTCTCTGCATCAGTTGGCGTCCGGCTTTGGAGCATATCCTGCATGGAATTACAAATGTGAATAGTTGCACCAGAATCTATCCACCAGGAGTCTGTGGACATATCAGCTAAATTTGATTCAAAACAGACTAAAATATGGTCTTTACCCTTAGAAACGAGACATGCTTTAAATTCTTCACAATCCTTCTTCTGATGACCAGGCTTTTTGCAGAAGAAGCAGCCATCATTAGGACCCTTCCTTTTCGTCTTAAATGTCTTTTCAGACTTAGGCTGATTGCCACCCGCAGGAACCGTAGAACTTTTCCCTGAAGTGTGCTTTTTTTTCTTATTTCCTTTTCGCCCTTGGCCAGATGTCACTAGGTGTACACTTTGTGTCTTGCTCGACCTTCTGAGTCTCTCTTCTTCCTGAACGCACTGAAATATCAGTTCGTTCAATGTCCATCCTTTTGAGTATTATAGCTGATTTGGAATTGATTGAATTGTGGAGGAAGGGAGTTCAGAACCAAGAAAATCAGGAGTTCATCCTCAATCTTAAGGTCTAATGCACGGATTTTAGCCACCACATCAGACAATCCACCAATGTACTCCCTGATATTTCCTTGACCGTTATAAGTGGCTTGAGTCAATTTATGTAAAAGTGAACTCAGCTCGGCTTTATCCGATTTCTGAAATCGTTTTCCTATTTCAGTCAAGAAATCTTTAGCTTTCTCAGTGTCGGGCATGACACCCTGCATGGTCTCAGAAATCGAGTTCTTTATGATCTTGAGACACATCTTATTTGACTTGGTCCAAGCCTTGTAGTGAGCCTTTGCTAATTCCGTACTAGAGTCAGTTGGAATAGAAGGCTCCACTTCCTCCAGGGCCAAGTTCAAATCCATGCAACCTAGGACTATTTCAACGGACGACTTCTATTTAGAATAGTTGGACCCAGTAAGCAAAGGTATGGAATTGAATTGTGTTGGAATATTGAAAACAGTCATAGCTGGACATTCAAAGCATAAAACTCACATTAATAAACAAGTCCCATGTAACAATGCATAAACATAAACCACAAATATCATGCATGTGTGTTCATTCGATTGATTTGGGCCTTCAATCAAATGACCCAGAATGATGATGGGCCATAATCATCAAAATCTGGCAAGAGCCCAGCGTATCATCACGATTCCTCCTTTGGGCGAAATTGTAACATACAGGAGGCTCTACTGAATCATGAAGCTGACCAATGTTGATGAAATAGTTCTAAGATGTCCATCACCTTTGGGTGAAATGAATCTCTTAAACCTATATCACTATCACCCATCAATTCATCCCGCTCACATCCAGCCAAACGATGATACTTCTTTGTTCTGACCACCGCTCACCTGGGTATGAACGCAACTTAATGCAATCCTATAATGGAGGGTCACTGAATTCCAAATACAGAAGTCTAGAAGTAGAAAACTTTGCCAATTGCAGTCACTTTGGTGGCTAACATAACTAGTTCCAATCTCCACTTCCAAACTCAAGGATTGCTGCATGGTCCTGCCCAAAATGGACCATTCTGTAAGAGTTCTGATTTGGCCAAAATGTGATCAATGTTGATCGCCTAAAATCTCAAATATTTACTACAGTGATGGTTGGATTAAATCCTTTAATGGTCAACTCTGAATATCAATCAAAGATATGGGTAATTGCCTTATTTTGGGCCAAATCAAATCTCAACCATGAATAACCATCTTATGTGATTTACTTGGCCCATCCATTAAGTAAAACGTACCAACCATCAATTACATCTATGTCTTTTACTTGTACTGGAAGGATGACCCAAATATACACAATTTGAATGGTTAAGATCAACAAGCCCAAGCTAACTAAAATGGGCTTGAGTCGGGCTAGCGGGCCTTATTCATTTGACTGGGCCTATCGGGCTCGTTCTATTGGATCAGGCCTGTCCACTGGACTGGGCCTGGTGGGCCTAGCGTACTGGACTGGTCCTGCCGGGCCTGTCCATTAGACTGGACCAAAGCCCAGCCCGTAGCCCACTGTACGCCCAAAAAAAAAAAAAAAAACCAGGCCTTCCGTTCTTTCTTTCTAAAAATGGGTTGACGAAACCCTATCCTTCGCTACAGCCTCCACACCGCCGCCTATGCCCAAAAAACAGAAACCCTAGCTGCAAATCTTGCAAGATCTCCGCAGCCGCAACTCTAGCCGCCGCCACACGCAACCGGACGAGGCACTGTCTGCTGTCTTCACCATCAGCGCCGACAACGACGCTGCCGACGCATCACAGGGCAACGGTAAGGGTCCAACATCGTTTCCGTTGCGATGCCGGACTACAGCCAACGCACCTTTCAGCCTTCTTCTTCAGCATCAGCAACAGGTTCGATTCCGCCAGTTTCTACAGGAATCCGGTGGTCTAATGCCGTTGTTGATCAGCGAGGATTGCGGCCCATTGTCGCGGCCATAATGGGGGAAACGAAGAAGAAAGAGAAGGGCCATGGCGGCAGGCTCGTACAGTGGCGGCAACAGCCGCTGCCGCGCTGATGCTCCCACGGCATCCTCAGCCACAGGTTTGGGGCTTTACAGTCGTCGGCGCTGGCTGCCGACGATTGCAGGTTTTTTTTTATTATTATTATAAATCTAAACATCTGTGCCCGTGGGGCTTCCGGCCACCATTGCTGTAGATTCCGGCGAGTGGTTTACAAAACCCCTCCATGTCTTTGCATATTCTGGTGATGTGGCAAGATTTTCGCCCATGAATCCCACGAACAAAATCGGCAAGAAAACAGATCTGATCAGGTAGCCGATAGCCCATGAACAAAATCGGGTTTCCACCCCGGATTGCAATACTGCCGATGATCACGGCTGATTTGAGGTTCCACCAAAATAAAACAGATCCGGCCACTAATCTGATTTTTAATAGTCCAGGCATATAAGCCAAAACAGAAATTTTCTCCGGCCAATCTAGAATCAGTTGGAATCTGACATCCTTATCTGGTTCCAATCTCACTGAAGATAGAAGGAAAATTGCAATCCGAAAGAACTCCAAAATCCCCAAGATGAATGCATAGTCTGCTCTGATACCAACTGTGAAACTTAACATTATGCAGAATAATCGGATCATCTATGCATCGAATAATGGAGATTTCATACTGTAATCTTAAAGCCATACCTGATTGGGAAGACATTCCCGATGCCGCCGTGTTGCCGAGAAGAACTCTTGATCTTCCGCACCTTACACCTCTAGGAGAACCTCTCAATGGGACTAGGGTTTTCTCTTTTGTGTTGGTGAGGGGACCAAGACATATTTATAGGAAAGAGGGCCAGAAAAGCTTACTTATCACACTTCTCTCCTCTAGGGTCTCCACACCGTAGGTTTCCATATCAGGCTTAATAACCACGTATAGGGAACATGGTTCAAGCGTCCCGCCCCAAACCTATTTATAATGATCACAACTATAGTGGGGCCCACTGAATCGCTCAGTCTGAATAATCCAACGGTCATGATCTAAACTGATGATCATGTGTGGCCCACCTAATGGAGTCTTACACATGGAACTCAAAAATCAAGAGTGACTCAATCTCAACTAGCACGAGTCGACTTGACTCAACTCGGCACAAGTCAGCTCGATGCGACTCAATCTGAATCACATGCCGGAAAATCGTGTCATTATAAATAGTATAAATCGAAATTACAATTTTTTTTATCTATGGTTACAGCAGGCGCAAGGAAACATCCAATTAACATCATGTTTGACTATGGCAATGATGATTGATGACAATCCATGAATTTTCAAGGCTCGCTTAAAATAGCCCTGAATTTTTTATTTATATATATATTTTTTTTCAAATCATTATCACACAGCCAAATTCATCTCCTTGGTGATGCAAGCCATGACGTCATGGTGGGGCCCACTTCCCAGCTCGGAACTCCTTATAGAATGGGGATCGGTTTGACACGACGTAGAACACTGCATGTATATGGAGATAAATGTTAAAGAAGCCATTCCTGAAAAGGCCGACAAGAAGTGTTTGGTTGGGAATGGGATGAAGCAACTGGCTTTTTGGAAAGAGACACACCTGGGATTCCCGGGATAATGCAGTCCAGCTGCCGCATAATATCAAGGAGAGTTCTCTTTTCATTCACCTTCACCCACTTGCCAGAGCCTTTGCCTGTGGAATGATAAAGAAAAAGTTCATATTGCTAAAAATGTGAAATAACCATAATAAGAAATGCTGAGGCAGTTCATGTGAGGAGAGATTGATGGGGCAGTTTGTGGAATCAGATGTGAGCAGGACCCAGGCCACCCAATAGGTAGCCTGGCCAAAAATTAAAGCTCCACTGATCACGTGGGCCATGTATGTATGCTGGAAAGACTTCTCTAACCATCATTTTTCTCAGACGCGTATGACCACCTGATGACTGACTTTTCAGGCAATGGATTGTTAACAGTGTACCCAATCTGATGAATGGCCTGGTTATCTCACAAATGTGTCATGTTGGCATGAGTGCTGCTAATTGCCCCTTCAGCCTCTCCTTGTATGAATTGCCGTAGCACCTCTCAACCGTATCTGGCCTCTCTAATGAGACGAGGACAAGAAAAAATTGCAGCAGTAGACATGTCGGATGAAGAATTAAACATGATGAATCATATGATCCTCAGCCTGAAGATATGCATAATATCAGTTGGACCTTGAGTTCCTGCAAGTGAGGCCCAGGATTCAGTGATCCAGAACATTGATCTGATGGACTCTACCTTAGATGGGCTTTTCCCCATAACTCTCCCAGATAGGTAGGTCCTGGCCCAATCTTTGAAAATTGACTGTTGTAGCATGGTCCATCCACAGTGGGGACCGTCATATCAACAGTTTGGATCACTGAATCATGGACCCCACTTGTACAAACTTTGGCCCAGAGGATAGTATTCACATCCTAAGGTTGAGGATCATGTAAGATGTAACTCCTAAATATAATCTAGGAATCTATTAATCAATGAAGAACATCAAAATCAAAGCTTTGCAGGAGAGTTGAATGCAAACCAAGGAACCTATTAATTAATCAGTGAAGAACTCATGAAAGCAAAACTTGTTACCTCTAGTAAATGAGACTATCCAAGTGATAATTCCTAACGAAAAAATAAAAAATCAATAATGACAACACTCCACAAACTTAGCTTGGCTCACGACCATGTAGCAGTGAACTACCAACACTTCCAAGCTTGGCATGCAACATGCTCCATGGGCCCATACTTCCCTAGTGAAAGCATGTTGCAGCCGTATTACGTTGGGCCAAAAGCACATTGGGTTTGGATAAGATTTTGAGAACAATCCGCATTTTGCTAGGGAGGCTCGCCACTTCTACCCCATCACATGCTGACCCAAACCATTCATCTAGGAGGCCCCATTTAGATGGGCCGCATGTCAAAAATCTCACTGCTCAGAGGTCCTCGCCATACGTACAACAATACAAAGGCGAGTTAGAAACAATTGTCCTGATTTAAACACATGCATAGATGACGAGGATCTCTAACCAGTGGGATTTTTTGCCATGTAACCTGCAGAGCATTGATGGTGGGACCTACTAGATGAGGGGTCTGGATCACCACATGATGGGGCACAAGGGGGGAAGAAGGCTAGAAACTTCATGAAGAACCATGGAGTTATGCACCAATGGTGGTTGAGCAAGCCCTGAGCCCAACTGCCTGAGGCTTTTCTTGTTGTTCACAGATAAGAGTTTTAACTAGGCACCTAAAACCTTTCCTACATGAAAGCATCATCACAATCATCCTCTTACCCTATCTCTTAGGCCCTGTTTGGTAGATGCCTAAAAAAAGAGTTCATCTCATGTTAATTAACAGTAATTACACATTAGAGATCTTGAAATCCCACCGTTCACATTAACCCATTATGTATTAGAGATCAAGATCTCTAACATGTAATTATTGTTAACTAAAAATGAGATGAGCTCATTTTTAGGTTTCTACCAAACAGAGCCTTAGAATTTCGAGGTTGGTTTCAAATGGTAGATTGGCCAGAAGTTGCATATGATTGGCTGCCCACCAGACATCAATCTTCCTCTTTTACCCGAGCTCTTCAAACCAGATATGGCAGAAGCTCAGGTTGACACCACTCACATGTCAAACGCCCCCAAAGGCCGGGCAATAAAAGTAAGGTCACAGAATAGCAGTTTCTAAGCTAATCATAAAGCACAAAACACCCATATGCATGAAACGTCATATGCTTGAGAAGTTGACTAAAAATGTTAGGAAAACCACCAATACATGATTTGCCAACATGATTCACATGCCACCACGGTCAGTTCCCACACTGCACCCTAGCGTAATCATTGTTTTCTACCCACAAATGGAGCTTGTGAACATTTGATGCCTACAGCATGCAGCGCCAGACAAACCTGCTGAGCACATGCTAAGAACATCAGGTTCTTCAAGTCTGGAGTTAGTGCAATATAACTCCCTTAAAAGGGAGGAAGAAGAAAAGTCATTCTATCTTATATTCTACTCCCATCTAATTAACAATGATTAATGTTCAATAAGCTCATATTGCAAATAATAATAAATGATTGAAAACAAATACGATATACAATACAAATGTTCATTATATGGGCAGGTCAGAAGAGGGATAAACATGGTTCAAGCCCCGAGCTAATGGAAAACGGTGCATTTCAACATTGAGGTATTGGGTTCTAGCCAGTTTAATTATCACCAAAGAAAAAAGTGATAAATGTAGTAGGTTAGCACCTGAAGAGACAGCATGAGTTGAACTGTCATCTGCATGTTTCTCTTCATCACAAATGCTTTCTGCAAGAGAACCTGCAGTTCCCTGTAGAAGATGCTTAAGAACTTCCCGCTTTGATAAAATAATTCCAGCATCCACCTGATGATCCAATGATTCATAGAAATTAGAAAGTGGTGAAGAATTACAAAAGACGACTCTGGTACCCTGGACTGATCTAGAAATATTTAACATGGTCATAAAACTCAACAATTCGCTTGAGCTGTATATCAAGTGTCAGAGGTATAAAGAGGAATCAGAAATGCCAACCCAGGCAAAACAAAATGCAGCATGTCCATACAATTACATATGAACATTAAGTGATATATAAGGATATAAAATCCAGTTCATGTAGGTATAAAATATGAAAAAAAAAAAATCAAATAAACAGAAACATGATAAAATTACATTAATATAAAAATAGCATCTCAAAGCATGGAAAGGTGAAAATTGGAAGTGTTTGTTGCTTGTTTTCTTCCACATATAGTTAGGATACATCTGAGGGGTTCAGGATACCCAAAAAGCCTAACTACTTCATCAGCAGCAGGCAAGGCTACAGAAACTGGTTTCTATGGTGTAGTCCCAAAAACAACTTGATACATAATGAGTTCCACTCATTCTTTGAATCCTGCTCAGATCTTGTGTTTTGTTCTCCAAAATAGGCCCAAATCTATTCAAAATTGGTTTTCTGAGCTTCCACTAAGGTTAAAATGTAGAGAAGAGAAAACAATGAAAAATGGGGAGAAAATGGAAAATATGCCTTGTAAAGTGTTTCAGCCCACCCGCACGGGGTTTGGGCAAATGGCTAGCATCATGAGTTTGCTCCCCACAAACATGAGATTAAGTCCCCTCCCCGGGATTACCCGATGCACATGGTTTGCGAGTCATTGCGTGCATCCACAGGGATTAGTCTCACCTTAAAAGGGGGCGGGGACACCCTATCGTCATTAAAAAAAAAAAAAAAGTGTCTCGGCCCATAACTGATAGACTGTGTAATTGGAAAATTTTCAGAAAACATGCCTTTTAAGCCTTCTTGGGCCTCTTGGCCCATAACTGATACACATTGTGTAAATCAGTCCCATATTGGCTAATATACACCCCCTTTTTTTAACCGACTATGTCACCCTTGTATCCTGAATTTTCCATGGCGAATACTGATACGATACGGTTGTACCAGCTGTTACAGATCTAATATTTGGAACCTTGATAACAGGAGACATGCACGGTATCAGGGCCTTGGCTAGGAGAGAGGACCCTCATGTCTGCAGATTTAGATATCTCTGAGGCAGCAACACTCGAGGCCTCTCACAGTCTCACCAGAGTTATCTTGAGGGTTTCCAAGGAGTTCATTCAGGCCTAGTATTTTGTCAGCAGCTCAGGTCAGTCGAGGAGGTTCACAGTTTCTAGATGATTCAGATCCTTGGAGGACCTTTCAGAGATCTGGTCCAGTCAGTCTTCCTCATCGACAAGGCCACTTCCATCCTTTAGCCAGACCTGATATCCTCACTGATCCGATTACTATCCTCAAAGAACTTCAAAAGATCCTGGCTCTTGATGTAGCAATTTCTCATTCATCCCAGCCAGAAAAGCTATGACCCATATGGCACAATATGATTCGCCAAGAGGAGTCAGTTACGAGTAGTTCACAGACTCTCCTCCCCCACTGCATATATAAAGAGTACCGTCAATAGAGTCAGAGTAAGATATTACTAGAGAATCCTGGGAGCAGAAAAGACTATGAGCGACCTGGCTTCTAGCACCATTTGGTTCATCTATCTCCATTGCTCCTATTTTCGTCTATCAGCTAGCATGTTGCCAGTAGAAGTCTTTCTTTCTGTCTTTTATTGTTTGTTTGTACTGGGGAGCCCCCATCCTCACAGCCAAGTTTAGCTTCGGTTGTAGAAACGGTAGCCCTGCCGTCTTCACTAAGAACCTGCCTTTTCCCAAGGTTTTTGCTCTTTAATACAGGTTCTTGAGGTTTTACCACTTTAGATTTTGCCACCATATTTGCCATACAACCATTGGAGAAAACATCAAGCACCTATCACTTGGCATCTTGTGCACCGACATGGATCTGTCACAAACAGTAAGTCCAGGTTTCGTCCAAATAGATGCACCTATGCATTTCATCAAAAAGAGGAAGAAGAAGAAGAACAAGTACCTATATGCCCAACATGTGTATCAGATATTGCAACATATCAAAAAACTGTGTCCTCATTACACAGGTGTAGACACCCTCCTCAACAATGTTTAAACTTATTAACCCATTCATCATGGAAAAGGGGTTTTACGTTGTATCAAGAAGAACATATTGCAGAATTTCTCTGAGTACTCACCTTAGGGCCCAAGCCCAAACATAGCACAAGCCCATCTATAGCCTAAAAAATCACATCTAAGTCACAAAATTTAAGAAATCAAGACCAAAGATGAATCAAACTGGTGTGGGAGCCAGCCTAACCCAAAGATGGGCCCCACACCCATTTTTTGGGGAAAAATCTAGGACGTTTTTCTGCATCCTAGGGATACAACCACAAAAATATGTGGCCTTTAAGGCAGGAGAGTTTTTCCGTGTCCAAGGCCAATTTATGGGCCAACTTCGGGTCCCAATTTCTCAAGTTTTTTTGCGCCCAAATCCTATGATCCAGCTATCCATCTTAAAGCCCACCAGATTTCCTTTCCAATGAGCCTAATTTTAACTTGATCCGATCTTCGGGAGAAGTTACAATCGAAATACAGGACAGTGCATGAGATTGGTTGATAGTTGCAGACCAAAACTTGACCTAACTTATGAACATCTACATTAACCTCTACATCAAGTTACAATCGAAAAACCTAAAGGTGTGCATGATGGATTGTGCAAGAAAACAATGCGTGAAATTACCATTTTGTCCTTGCACGAAAATTCAAACCCAATTTCTGCTTTCCTTTGAGCCCTTTTTATTGAAGATAAATTGATCATTTTATCAGAGAAGCGCCAAAAAGGCACAAAAAATTACAACCTAAGCAAAAAGGAAAAATTAGTCTTGTAAAGAATTTACACGAGAAGCCCATTCGACTACAAAACTCTTGACTTTGAAGATGACTTCCCCCTCTTGGGCAGCTTCATTCTATAAAGCCATTCCTTTCTCCCGCAAATAGAACATAGAGCAGCTAGCAAAGCCAATCACCAAAGATTCTGAGTTTCCCTCTCAAGACGAACGCCATGCCATATAAGGAGGAGCTCCTTGACTGATTCCAGCATAGCCCAAGAGATGCCAAAGAGATCAAGGATAGAGTTCCAAATTCGACTAGCATATGGACAATGAATAAAAAGATGGCCATAACAGCCATCCTTATGGCCCTTTGACCCACCTTCTAGCAAAATCAAGGTATTTAATAATTCTAGTGGCCGTAACAACCAACCACCTGTAGCGGCCATTATGGTCCTATAGCAGTCAAAATTCTTTTTGAAGGAAAAATGTATCAGCCATTTACAGGCCTGTATCAGTCCGTTGCAGCCACGTATCTGCCCGTAGAACCTTTTTTTTTTTTTTTTTTCTGAAACAGCAATAATTTTATTGAAAGGAGGCCAAGCCTAAATAGATACAAAACACACACACACACACACACACACACACACACACACACACACACACACAAAATTACAAATACATCCAACCATCAAGAAAACGGACTATCACCTTTGAAACAATCATCCATTCCATTACATGCAATTTGGCCCTAGAAAACACTTCTAAATCTTTCCCTTTCTGATTTCTGAAGTATCTATTATTCCTCTCTAACCATAGAAACCATATCGCGGCTAAAAAACAAAGGCACCAAACTCTCTTCCCGATCTTTCCTGTGCCGCTGCGATGCTAAGCCAAGAAAAATTGATCAATAGACCTCGGCAAAACCCATGCTATTCCAAACAAGCTAAAAAAGCTATTATAAACACATCGAGTAAAGGAACAATGAATGAAAAGGTGATTCACCAATCCTCATCTTCATAGCACAATAAAGTGATATTTGGAAGAATCAAGGTGTGCCGTACCGGCCGGTACGTAACCGTACCGGCCGATACGTACCGGAAACGTCCGGTACCGTTACGCGATACGGGGTCCAAATCGGGGACCCCAAGAATTTTGACCGTACCGGACCGGTACGGGGCCGTAACGGCCGGTACGGCCCAAAACGGCCGTTACGGCCCCCGTAACGGTCAAAAAACGGTCATTTTTTTTTTTTTTTATAAATACTTGCTGTTTTGCATTTTCTTCCCACTTTTCTTCCCCCATTTCTTTTCTAATCTGTTCTTTTGCTAAAAACGACCACAATTAGTCTATTTTGGAGAATTAAAACGACCAATTTCTACGATTTGGATGAATCGAAGCTCCGTGGGCCATTTTTCGAAGAAATCCGAAAATAGGTATTTATACATTTTTCTTCCTCTAATCACTTTTTTTCCACCTTGATATGATGTTGTAGCCATTGTAAAATGTTAAAATGTGTATTTCAAGATTATGCAACTGATTTTTATATTTTTTTTATATTTTTTTTAATTTCGGTCTATTTTCGGATTAATATTAAAAATTAGTAAAAATCATGTTTTTTTTTTTTCTTTTTCTGGTTTAATGGTTGGATAACATGTGTTACTTATAGTAGGACACAATCATGTGCATTTTACAGATTATGCACATGATTTGCTATTTTTTTTGTATTTTTTTTAATTTCGGAATAATTTCGGAATAAATTTAAAAATTAGGAAAAATCATTTTTTTCAAAAAAAAATTCTGGTTTAAAGGTTGGATAATATGTGTTACTTATAATAGAACATAATCATGTGCACTTTACAGATTATGCACATGGTTTGCTATTTTTTTTGTATTTTTTTAATTTCGGAATAATTTTAAAAATTAGGGAAAATTAATATTTTCAAAAAAAAATTCTGATGTAAAGGTTGGATGACATGTGTCACTTATAATAGAACATAATCATGTGCATTTTACAGATTATGCACATGGTTTGCTATTTTTTTTTGTATTTTTATAATTTCGGAATAATTTTAAAAATTAGGGAAAATTAATATTTTAAAAAAAAATTCTGATTTAAAGGTTGGATGACATGTGTTACTTATAATAGAACATAATCGTGTGCATTTTACAGATTATGCACATGGTTTGCTATTTTTTTGTATTTTTTTAATTTCGGAATAATTTTAAAAATTAGAGAAAATTAATATTTTCAAAAAAAAATTCTGATGTAAAGGTTGGATGACATGTGTCACTTATAATAGAACATAATCATGTGCATTTTACAGATTATGCACATGGTTTGCTATTTTTTTTGTATTTTTATAATTTCAGAATAATTTTAAAAATTAGGGAAAATTAATATTTTAAAAAAAAAATTCTGATTTAAAGGTTGGATGACATGTGTTACTTATAATAGAACATAATCGTGTGCATTTTACAGATTATGCACATGGTTTGCTATTTTTTTTGTATTTTTTTAATTTCGGAATAATTTTAAAAATTAGAGAAAATTAATATTTTCAAAAAAAAATTCTGATGTAAAGGTTGGATGACATGTGTCACTTATAATAGAACATAATCATGTGCATTTTACAGATTATGCACATGGTTTGCTATTTTTTTTGTTTTTTTTTAATTTCGGAATAATTTTAAAAATTAGGGAAAATTAATATTTTCAAAAAAAAATTCTAGTTTAAAAGGTTGGATAACATGTGTTACTTATAAATTTATAATAGAACATAATCATGTGCATTTTACAGATTATGCATATGGTTTGTTATTTTTTTTGTATTTGTTTAAATTTCGGAATAATTTTAAAAATTAGAGAAAATCATTTTTTTTCAAAAACATGGAGAATCATATTTACAGATTAATGAGTAATGACTAATGTATGTTTATATTTTTATTTTTTCGACAGGTTTTGCCGTTTTGGACTTTGGAGCTTCGTAGTTGTACTTTGTAGGCTGTAGCCCATAGGGTTTAGTTACTTTAGTATTTGAATTTAGTAGTTAGTACTTGATTTCATTATCTGTATTTAAGATTTACAATTACATTTATAAATTTTAAAATCTAAGTATTTCACTCTTAGACTCAGTATCTAAGTGACATAGCCACATCACATAAGCCATCTCTAATTAAAAAATGTCTAGGACTGGAACTGGAAGTGGAACTGCAAATGAGGATATTGGATGGGAACATTGTCAGAGGGTAGGTGGTGGAAGGCACCAAATAAAATGCAACTATTGTAATAGAGTAATAAATGGTGGAATTACGCGACTTAAACAACATTTGGCACATCGAAAGGGTCAAGTTGCAGGATGCACCAAAGTTCCCAAAGAGATAATGATACTGATGCAAGCCAATTTAGAAGAGTCAAAGGGGAAACGAGCTGCTGTGCAGAAAAAGAAAGATGATATCCTTGATGCGGCCCGACAAGAGGTGTTTGGTCCAGAATATATGGGCGTTCGTGGCGAAGACATCATTGATTCTGAGGAAGATTCTGATCGAGAAATGACTATAGCTAGGAGAGAAAGCGTGCGCTATGCTCGTGAAGAGGAAGAACGTCGACGCACGTTTGGTTCAAGTGCGAGTGGGAGTGGGAGTGGCCAGGGGAGTACAACTGCAGCCCCAACGGGAAGTACAGCTGGGGTTGGAGGGAGTATGTTTGGTGGATTAAGGCGTATGTTTAGCAGCCGGCGGGGCACATCTTCACATGTAGCTCGTCATCCTATAGATGTAGATGTGGAAGAAGAAGATGTGCCTAGGAGACCCTCTGTTGATCCGATCCTCTTTAGGAAAGAATCTAGTAAACAAAAGAAGATAAAACAAATGTGGAGTAGAACTTCTGTTGAGAAACTGGGTAGGGCAGCAGCAAAGTTATTTATACATGCCAACATACCCCCTAATGCGGCAAACTCTCCATATTGGCAGGTGGTAATTGATGCAGCAGCAGAAGCAGGTGAAGGAATTAAAGCTCCCACAGCCAAGGAGATTAGGGGAAAATGGACAGACGCAGAGTATGCAGATACAAAGGCATACGTAAATACCTTTAAACCCATATGGCAGGCCAGAGGATGCACGATCATGTGTGATGGTTGGACTGGCCCAACAAGACGCAGCATGATCAACTTCATGGTGTATTGCCACTTGGGAACAGTGTACCACAAGTCAATTGATGCCTCGGATGAAATAAAAAATGCTGAATATATTTTTAGCTTGATGGATAAAGTAGTGGATGAGATTGGGGAGGAGAATGTGGTGCAGATTGTGACAGATAATGAAGCAACATATAAGTCTGCAGGAAATTTGTTGATGCTAAAGAGAACACATATATTTTGGTCACCGTGTGCTGCACATTGTATTGATCTTATATTGGAAGATATTGGAAAGAGAAAGAATGTCAAAGAAATGGTTGAAAAAGCAAAAGAAGTGACAACATTTATTTACAACCATAATCACCTAGTTGCAATAATGAGGAAGTTCACGAAGGGACGAGAGTTGCTTAGGCCAGCGGCGACTAGATTTGCAACAAACTTTATAGCTTTAGAGAGTTTGTATCAGCATAGGGGAGAGTTGAGTGAAATGTTTGCTTCCCAACAATGGCTCAACACAAAATATGGGAAGAAGACATCAGGGACGCCGGTTGATGTTGTAAACACCATAAGAGACAACAAATATTGGAAGAGGGTTAAGAAAATTTTAAAGGTGATGGAACCACTGATGAGGGTACTTCGTCTTGTTGAAACCGATGAAGCACCTACGATGGGCTTCCTCTACGACGCCATGGATAAAGCGAAGTTGGCAATTCAACGTGATTGTTCAAGCTGGCGAGCTTACTGGAATTTGATCGACAAAAGATGGACAAAGCAGCTCCACCACGATATTCATGCAGCAGGTTATTACCTAAATCCTAGGTATAGATATGCCCAATCATTTGTTATGGATGATGAGATTCGTATTGGATTAAAGAACGTGATAAAGAGATTAGAGCCTGACTTAGATGTACAAATAAAGGCTTTGAATGAATTGGATATATTTGGAACTCGCCAGGGTAGCTTTGGAGATACTCTTGCACAACATGCAGTACTTAAGTTGCACCCCGCCGACTGGTGGATAAATTTCGGAGAGACTACACCGGCTCTCCAAAAAATTGCAGTAAGGATTTTGAGTCAAACAACGTCTTCCTCTAGTTGCGAAAGAAATTGGAGTTGTTTTGCACTTATTCATACGAAGAATAGAAATAGAATTCAGACTAGGACGTTAGATAGACTTGTCTTTATGCATTACAACATGAGGCTAAGAATGCGCATGCATTCAAGGAGGCATATCAGTAATGCCGGTGATGGGGATTATTGTCCAATAAACTTGGAAAATATTTATGATGAGGATGACCCACTTCTACCTTGGTTGGAAGTAAGGGAAAAAGAAATAGAAGATGATAGTGAAGAAATAGAAGTTGAAGACCCAGAAATACGCAGGGCACAGCAAGAGAGTCGTGCATTTGTGTTGGACCCAGAAAGGGGGGCGGATTTCATGCAAACTCAGCAGAAGAGTGCGAGCTCTAGCGATACTGAAACAGATGATGATGATGATGATGATGATGATGATGCACCTAATGCTGGTCCTCCCACTTCTGGCATTGCTCAACCCACCAGGGCTACTGATACCATACAGCCGTCTACGGATCGCGAGGCTGATGAACTTCGACGAAGCAGGCGGGGCCGAGGGGGTCGAACTTATGAGTGTACTGAGTCACGATACAGCCAGCAAGAGCCTGGCTCCAGTAGTGCACCTGCAGGTCCTGCTCCTGCACCGCAATCTACACCGACAGATCTGGAACATCAGCATGCGTATGGCTATGATCCGAGGAATTATGGGTATTCTTACAACCAATGGGATTATAAGGAACCTGTTCCGCCACTTTCATGTTGGAGTAGTCCTCCTGACGCTGTTCCACATATACCATATGAACCAAATCCAAGTTATTCATCTCAATCTCAACAGCCTGGCCCTGAATACGAGTACCAGTATGGGCACGGCTATTCGACGGGCACTAGTAGATATCCTCACTCAGGGTCAGAATCTTTGCCTAGTCAGGATCAGTCATCATCAGGTTTCGTTGACCTGATCTTTCCCTCTGGCACTGAATATTATGGATATGCAACAACAAGACCGCAACAACCCGATGATGATGACGACGACGACGTGGAGGTTGAGCAACCACAACAAAGCAGGTTTTCATTTTGGTGGTGAGTTCCGATTTGGTGAGTCTTTTCCATTACCCACATGGTCATACATTCACCAAAAAAACACACACTTTACATTGTTGAACTTGTGTTTAAAATAACTCCCCTGACAAGTGACAACCAGTCAAGTAATCTTTAATCAACATGCTTGCAGGGGAGTATATCAGGTATTACTAATTTTTTTTTCTACTTTAGAATGTTCAATTGGCAGGACAAGAGTCGGTCATAGATTCAAGATAAGAGAAGTCTTAATACATTATTTTTTGCAAGTCCTCACTCCTCACTCCTCAGGTATGTAAATAAATTGTAAATAATATAAAGTAAATTATAAAAAAATAATAGTACATGTGAAAATTGAAATACTTTGATGTTACATTTATTCTAATATACATATTATTGGTATTAGACAGTTAGAAATTTGAATTTATAAGTTCTGCAGTTAATTCCAGGTTATTAGCTTCATAAATTCACCAGACAGCCCGATACAGCTTTTTCACCAAAGAGTAGACCGCTTCACCACCATAAACATGTTCAAAATTATAAATGAATGCATATTTGGGATGTTTGGAATTTTCTGGATTTAATCCATATTTTTTTAAAATTTTTTGGCAAAAAAAAAAAAGTTGACCGTTACGGGGGGCGTATCGGCCGATACGGCCCGTATCCGTATCGGAAACGGTGGGCACCGTTACGCCCACCGAAACCGATACGGGACACCTTGGGAAGAATCATCTTTCTCTTGTGAAGATTATCAACCATCAACACCTTGTTCCTTAAAACTAACCATGCGAGAGTAATCATCTTAGGAGGAGCACCACACCGCCATTTATAAGCCATCTGGCTACCCCCATCACTACTATTTCTACCACACATCATCCTATGAAAGGTCTTAACTGAAAATAAGCCGGATTTCTCAAAAGAGAAGCCAGCTCCTCAATCTCATCATCATATAAATTCCTTCTACACAACAAAGACCGCACAACTTGCTCACCTTGAAAATTACAACAATCTGCAACCAATATATTAGCCTCAACCGAAACCCTGGCTAAATTAGGAAATACTTCGCACAATTTCTACTCCCCCACCCAAAAATCTTCCCAAAACCTAATCTTCTCGCCACTACCCAAAGAGAAACCTATCATTTTCCAAACCTTATCCCATAGTGATGCCACCAACTTCCAAGATACGAAGCCTATACAATGATGAAGATTTTTTCCATCTGCCCCTTTCCTCCACCCCATATTTCCTACCTACCATTTTCCTCCACATACTACCCTCTTCCACTCCAAACCTCAATATCCACTTACCTAACAAAGCTAAATTCATCTCTTCCAACATCCTTAATCCAGCTTCCCCTTGCTCCCAAGGATTACATACTTTCTCCCACTTCATAAGATGAAATTTGCACTTTTCTTCTGCTCCTTTACACAAAAAATCCCACCTAATTTTTTCCAATTTAATTACGATTGACTTCGGACATTGAAAAATAGACTGGAAGATTAGACACTGCCACCTAGATAAGAGTAAGTCTTCCACCTAAAGATAAATGCTACTCTTCCAACAAGATAACTTTTCTTTCAAATCTTTCTAACACTTTATCCCAAAGATGCTTTACCAGCTTGCCTATACATAATGGAAGACTAAGATATGTAGATGGGAAAGACCCCTTCCTACATCTGAATAATCTCACAAAATGCCCAACTCCTCTTTAAAAATACCCACCCCCAATGACTCACTTTTGCTAATGTTAGCCCTTAACCCCGATACCACCTTGAAGCACACCATTATTAACAAAGGACATCCGACCAACTCACCCAAAGTTGATGGGGGAGGCACGGATTATCCTTTTATCTCATAGCCCAGGCTAAGCTAGGCCCGGTTCTAGCCCTCCTTCATGAGCCGCCCCACTTCGCATGGGTCCTGCTTCGCACGGTGCAGCCGCTTCGCACTATTTGCCCCACTCCGAGTGTGCCCCAGCTTCGCATAGGCCGCCCCACTTGAGCCGGTGTGAAAATGCCCTTGCATTAATTATCATGAGAAGATTGTCAACCTTTGATAAATCAGCTTTACACAAAAGTAATGTGTCATTAGCATGTATTGAAAATAAGCAATTTGAATATCAAAATTATCGACCACAAATCCTTTCACTAAAACCCTTCGAAGCTCTTCTACCAATCATCATGCTTAAAGCCTCCATAACCACCACAAACAAATAAGGAGAGATAGGATCCCCTTATCGCAATCCTTTAGAAGCAAAAAAGTACCCATTTGTAGAGCCATTTACCAAAACCGAAGACTTTGCCGATTGAACACATACTGATGGGGACATCAGTGGTGCACCTTTTAGAGTGTACCAGAGGAGGAGACGTCACAGATCGAGTGTTGGGGCAGATGAATTGATGTGGATGGATGCTCGGTCCATCGGGCCCATTTTCTGACGAGCTATGAGTATGGGACCAGAGGAGTAGCATGATCACAGGACCATGGAGCGGATTTCACACCCTGTCACGCGGTGTTTTAGTCTTTAGGCATTTTTCTGTGCTTTTTTCTTAATTTTAGGCACTTTAGTGCTATGGTTTAGTTCTATGCGTTTTTATGTTCTTTTTTCTGGTTTTCAACGTTTTAGTGCACTTTTTTCTTTTCGTGGCTTATATATACATTGTGAGAAACCTACTTTTTTATTATTGAATGAATAGAAATTTGTATGTTTTCTTCCTCTTTATCAAAGATATTAGGGTTTCAGGATTGACCATTGGGTGCTGAGGATTCCACCCTGGTTTCAGATTTTCCTCCTTTCTAGTTCTTCAAGGTGCAAGAAAAGGTAAGAATCGTCTGTTTTCTTGTTGGAATAATTCGTACTTCCTTTCATCTTGAACTCATCTCTTCTTCATCTCTTTTGATCTTCTTTGATTCTTCCCGTTTTGGTATTAACGGAAAAGAGGGATGACTAGTCATGAGAACCAGATCCAAACTTGACTGTGGACTAGCTTATGCTAGATCTGGGATATCCTCATATCCCTAAGTCCTCCCTTTTTTACGATTTTACGTGATTTTATGCAAAGGGGCATGATCCTGATGGATCGATCTCATCATTGTGTTGGGAATTACTTAATTCCTGGGATTGAAAATAGTTAGTTGCGTAATTTTATTATTTGAATTTCTTCAACTTGATTATACATACATTTAGGGTTAAGTCATCACATGTCCCTGAATCACATACCCATATCCAAGTGACAAATCACCACTTTCTCTAAAGGGACTCTAACACCAAGATTGCCGCTTCTCTCCAAAGCCTAACCGCCCAAGCATATATTTAAGAAAATCCCAATCCACGTGATCATAAGCTTTTTCAATATCCAGTTTACAGATAATCCCTTTCAGACCCCTCTTATTAAATGAATCATTGCATTCGTGAGCCACCAATGCCCCATCCACTATCTGCCTACTAGCCACAAAAGCCCCTTGCAAATGAGAAATAATGTCTATGATAACCACTCGAAATCTAAAAGCCAACATTTTCGCCAATATCTTAAAGGCCCCCCCAAGAGACTAATGCGCCTAAAATCCCGTAGAGCCGTTATAGACCTCTTTTTTTCAAATCAAGAATTACAACCCCATAACTTATAACAGGGAACAATTATTGTTATATAATGGCTGTTACGGTTGTAAGGAAACCATTTTTTAATACCATAACCAAAATATCACTATAACCCTTAGTTTGCTCCTAAGTTACCATTAGTTTCTAATACTACCCCCGTACCGTTATGTCCTTGTAACGTTCAAAATTCTGTACGTGTTAGAAAGCCCCCCCCCCCCCCCCCCCCCCCCCTAAATCAGGCATTACAGCCTTGTGACGTATGACAAGCACCACCGTTATTTTTACGGAATGGCCACCACAACCAAAATGCACCTATAAGCCTTAGCTTGCCCCTAAGAAACTATCATTTTACAAAACTACCCCCTCTGACTAAATTGGTTAGTGACATCTCAAAACTACCCTTTCCCATGCCATGAGATGCTTCCAAGTGCCTCAATCCTAACCACTCATTCTCAAGCCTCTCTAGAAGCCTCTTAGAACCTTTCCTACACTCAATTGCCCCTCAATTCCCCACAATTTACACTCAAACCACCCAAGCAACCTCCAAGATCTTGCCACTCGTCAATGATCCATAACTAGCCTACTCCTTAGAGCACCCACAACCTTCCTTCAAATTGCAACAATGCCACTTCTCTCCTCTATAAGTAGAGGTCTCTTACTACAAGAGAGAGGTCTTGGCTCTTGAGAATCCCAAGTACCAAAGCCTCTCTAGGACTGCCTACTCTTCCCTCTAGCCATACTTAGTTAAAATTCTACAAGAGAGAAGATACTATGGAGAGAGCAATGGAAAATGAGTTGGGAGTTTAATAGCTTGGGAAGCTCCTCTCGAGGGGCTAGGGAGTACAGCTCCCCTCCTAGGGTTGTTCGGTTTGTGCTTTACATTGGTAAGTAGGTTTAAACGGTGATTTAAATACCTACGCTATATAGCGCGTAGCTTACACCATGTCGCGTAGCTTAGCCTTAATGCAACATAGCTCGTGAAAATAGCTTAAGTCACATGTAGCCTATGCTACATGATAATTTGTAAATGCTACACACTACATAGACTACGCTATTACAAGTTATTTTTCACTACTACATTAAAATCAATCAGCATTTTCAATGATTGGTTGCAGATTTCTATTTTCAATAAAAATTAGTTAAAATATTTTCAATGCTTTTAGTAAAATAATATAAGTAACAATATTAAATCAGTTTCTTTGCTTTGTCTTTACATTTATATTTAATCATTTCCCTTTCCTACTACTTTAGGTTGCGTTTGGTTGCACCAAACATCATGAAATTCTGTTAAATTTCATTACTAATCAATCTAATTTGGTGCAAAATATCATGAATTGGTGCAACCAAGCGCTACCTTGATTAAAAATCTATGAGTAGCGTGTAAGCATTGATTGGTTACAAATTTCAATTTTCAATAAAAATTAGTTAAAATCTTTTCAATGCTTTTAGTAAAATAATATTAGTAACAATATTAAATCAGTTTCGTTGCTCTTTCTTTACCTTTATATTTAATCCTTGCCCTTTCCTATTACTTTAGGTTGCATTTGGTAGCACCAAATATCTTGAAATTCTGTTAAATTTCATTATTCATTGTTAACGTCCAAAATTGGAGTAACAAATGTTGATCAAGGATCAACGGTTTAGATCTTCGTCGCTCGGTATGGACACAAAAGAATGGTGGAGATCCTAGGACCTGAGATCACAATGAGTGATCGTGAGGGGTTGCCGGTTGCGCCGGTGGGGAACCCTCCGATGCTTAAGTTAATAATGGGGATGATCAGGAGTAAGAACTTTGGGGGGTAATGTGTGCATTGTTGCGTACGTTGGAGAGATGCATGAGGGTCCTTTTATAGGCAATGATCCACGGCCAAGGGCGGTGGATCTCCTAGATCTCATCTAGGATACGTTGCCGTGTTAGGAGATACTTGCCCGCTCCGTATAGGATACGTGATCGGATTGATAGATCTTTTTCTTATCGTGTCCGGATTCTACACATCCCAGTCGTAACTGTTATCTTCATATGGCAGTGCATGGTGTGCTCAGATCCGAGGACACCAGGTGTCCTTAGTTTAGTTGTTTTGCAGTTAGTAGTAACTAGTACGGCAGGTGTTAATGACTAAGCCTGAGGACTCGGGCCTCTGTTCTGCAGAATTTGGGATCCGGGAATGGCAAGGAAGACATTTGCTCTTCTCTGTGGCGCTTGGCATTTTTAGAAAGAGGGCTCGGTTCAACACTTGTGGCCTGAAGCCGAGCCTATAGGCTTAGGTCCAATTCCACTATCTAAGACTGAAACCGAGTCTGAGTGGCCAGGAGCTCATCCGATACCTAAGGCCAAGCCCAAGGCCCCGTACCTCTTTCACTGCAAAAGATAGGTGAGAGGGCCTCTCGCCTTGACAAGCTTTGATCCTTCATTGACACGTGTGATTAGCTAGCCTCAGCGGGCCACGTATCGGGGGTTGCGCATCTTCCACGTCATGATCAGGGACACGACCGGATTTACCCATAACAGAAGCCCCCCAGTTTCGTGTTCAGAGTATCTGAGCACGAAACTGTGTAATATGGGCTCGGGTCATCTGATAGTGGCTTACTTGCGCCAGACTCCAAGTGTAACGGTCACATTTCGGTACGGTGCTCAAAACGTCATTGCATTAAATGCTTCATTAAACAGGCGTGGAGCGGAACGTCGCAATCATTCCTCTCCGTACGAAAAGTTGCGGCACATTAAATGGGCATGCTGCCTCATACGTTGTAACAAACGGGGGGATGTTAAGGGTCGTGTCTGTTGGAGGGGAGAAAAATGACGGCATGATTTACTATAAATACCCCTTTCCTCCTCCGTTAGGGTACGAAAACCCTAAAACTCTGCCGCTCTAATTCTTTCACAACCCTTAACGATTTCGAGCTTCCAGTCTCCCTTCGCTGTCCTTTAAACGCTTCAAGTCTGCAGCGTCTTGCCTTCCCTTAGGTACTTCCTTCTTTCTTTTTCCTCTTTCATTCTTTAGGATTTCTTCCCCTCCTTTCTTCTTCCATTGTTATGGCCTAAGGTGTTAAACCCGTCTCTGATTCATAATCGGAGGCAAAACCATTAGGGGACGAGACCCCTAATTCTTCCTCTTCGAATATGCCGAAACGCGTCATCCCTCCAGATGCATACGTCGTTGACGCATTTCCATCCTCTCTAACCGAATCGGACTTGGAAAATATCGGGTCCCAATACCATATCCCTGAGTCAATAATAATTTGTCTGCCTCGTGCGGATGAGAGTCTAAGCAGGCCACCCCTCGGAGAGGTGGCCATTTATAAATATTTGTTCCAAGTAGGATTTAGGCTTCCTTTGCATCCTTTTGCGAGGGAGGTTTTAATCCGATATGGGATTTCTCTCGGGCAGCTCCACTTGAATGGCTGGAGAGAACTGTTTGCGTTATATGTGCTCTGGCAGTAGACTGGAAATTGGGAACTCACTGTCAACGAGTTTCTCAAAATGTTTCAATTAAAGAAAAACCCCAAATTTGAAGGGTCGTATTATCTTACCTATTGGCATGGGTCAAATTTTATCACCGACAACCCGTCCAGTAACAAGGATTGGATGGACGACTTTGCCTCGGGAACCTGAGAGGTGCCTGAGGCCAAGGAATTACCGGGCCAGGGGTGGTGCCCCGGGCCTTCCTCCCAGGTCAAAGCCCTGAAATTCCATACTTTTTCTCTGTTCATTTTCTAAGCACTTCTTCTGAGGGGCAGAGCCGAGCATTAACCTTTTTATTCTTTCTGTTGTAGGTGAACATCTCGTAAAAACGAACTTGAGAGGCAGAATCTAGGAGAAAATAGCGAGAGTCGCTTGAGTGCCCGCTGCCTCTCGAAACGTCAAAGATCTCCTCAGCCCTTCCTCCCTACTGTCATACAGTATTATCCAGGGTAAGCATCCGTAATTTTGTCTTTGTGACGCATCTGTTAACTGATGATCTTTTGAATGCACCCCGCATGATTTTTAACGCTTTGCAGAAATGGTCTCTGGAGATCTACCATACTGCCTTCTGTGGGTGGGTAGGGCTCAGAAGAAATCTAAGGGGTTCAGCCCCTCGTCCTCGTCCTGTTGAAGTGTTAAGTCCCTTGATATACATTGATACGCCATCCTCTAACAGCTCGAGCTTGTAGAGAAAGTGGTTGTTTGACATGGTATTAGAGAGGTAGGTCTTGTGTTCGAATCCAGGAAGTAGCAAATATGCCACCGGAATATATTCTCCCACGGGGGTCCATTTATTGTGTGAGTTGTGAGTGTCCCTCCACATGGGTGTGAGTTGTGTGTCCCTCCACCCTTGCCCAATATGTTCCCGTGCGGAGTTCCACCCCGCACGTGCGGGGGAGTGTTGAAGTGTTAAGTCCCTTAATACATTGATACGCCATCCTCTAACAGCTCAGTGTTTTAAATAGCGAATGGCGTGTAGCATAGCGTTCACCCCTTTGAAGCGTGAGGCGTAAGCTACATAGCGTGTAGCGTAAGCTACACACAACTACTAGTTTTTTAATCAAGGTGCTTGGTTGCACCAATGTCATGATATTCCATACCAAATTAGACTGATTCATAATGAAAGTTAATAAAATTTCATTGTTTTTTGTGCAACAAAATGGAACCTAAAGTAATAGGAAAGAGCAATGATTAAGTATAAAGGTAAAGAAAGAGCAATGAAATTGATTTAATACTGTTTTCTATTCAATTTACTAAAAGCATTAAAAAGGTTAGCTAATTTTTATTGGAAATGAAAAAATGTAGCAAATCATTGAAAACATCATGCGAGCTACATAGCGTGTAGCATAGTTACTTAGCATGTAGCATATGCAATTTATGATGTAGCGTGGGCTACATGGAACTTAAGCTATTTTCATGAGCTACGTAGCGTTAAGGCCATGCTACGCTACTTAGCGTAAGCTACACGCTACATAGTGTAGCTATTTAAAACACTGTAACAGCTCGAGCTTGTAGAGATCCGCCGCCGTATAGGAGAGGGCTCAGATCTTCTCTGGGTTGGCCTCCATGCCTCCTTGTCTGACCATGAAGCCGAGGAACTTGCCTGAGGCCACTCCGAATACGCACTTCGCAGGATTCAGCTTCATCTTGTGGTTGCATAGGATCTGGAACATCTCCCGAAGATCTGAGAGGTGATCTTCGGCTCTAATGCTCTTAATGAGCATATCATCGATGTATACCTCCATGGTTTTTCCGATCTTGTTAGCAAACATCTTGTTGACGAGGCGCCGGTATGTAGCGCCAGTGTTTTCAAGGCCAAAAGGCATGACCTTGTAGCAGTAGAGTCCTCTGTTTGTGATGAAGGACATCTTTTCTCTATCTGGCAGATGCATAGATATCTTATTGTAGCCGGAATATGCTTCCATGAAACGGAGGAGTTCATATCTAGCCATGGAATCTACTAGTTGATCAATCCTTGGCGTGGCGAAACTGTCTTTCAGGCATGCCTTGTTAAGATCCGTATAGTCGATGCACATTCACCATTTTCTGTTAGCTTTCTTCACTAGCACAATGTTCGCCACCCACCCTGGATAGCCTACTTCTTCGATGAAACTGGCTCGAAGGAGCTTATCGACTTCTTTTATTGCTTCTTGACTTTCCTAATTAAAAGATCGTTGTTTTTGCTACACCGGTCTATAGTGGGGGTCCACCTTCAGACGATGGACGGCGACATTGGGGTCGATGTCGGGTATATCCTCATGGGACCATGCAAAAACATCCTGGTGTTTGGCAAGAAATTCTGCAAATCTTATCTGTACGGTGGGGTCCAAAGCAGACCCGATTCGTACAGTTTCTGTCGGGTCTTCCACAGATATTCAGACCGGGACCAAGTCCTCAACCGGAGTTCCTCTTCTGATGATGTCCTCCCTGGATCCCAGGGAGTAAGTCTTCTCAGACTCTGACTCCCGCAGAGGAGCCGTCGGCGCCATGATGGGCGCCACCTACTTCCTTTTGTCTTCCCGCAAAACTAAATCGTAGCACATGCGGGCATCAGACTAATTTCCTCTAACCACTCCAACTCCATTTGAAGTGGGGAACTTCACGCACAAGTAATATGGCGACAGGGTGGCTTTAAGCTCGGTCATCGATGGGCGCCCAAGGATTGCATTGTAAGTCGATTTGCGGTCCACTACCAAGAAATTGACCCTTACATTTATTTTATTCGGGCCTTAACCAAAGATGACGGGAAGGTCAACGCTTCCTTCTGGGGTGACTTCTCCTCTGAATCCGACCAGAGGGGTCCTGACTGGCTTGAGGCGACTCCTCGATAAGTTCATGTTGTCATAGGCAGCAGTGTATAAGACGTCTGCCGAGCTTCCAGTGTCCAGCACTATTTGGTGCGTCTTGTAGTTTGATATCCTTAGCGTTACCACAATAGCATCATCGTGGGGGAAGTGAATTCCTTTTGTGTCCTCGTCAGAGAACGTGATGACCTGGTTTTCCAGTCTAGGTTGTTTACTAGGTCTTTCCGCCAAGCATTTAGACTAAGGCTCAGATTGAACTTTCCTTGCATGAGCCTTTCTGGTATTGTGAGAGTCCCCAACCCTGGCTGGCCCGCCGAAGATGGTTCTGATCTCGCCAGCAAGCTCGGAATCTTCCTACGTCGTGCGGTCTTGCCACTGAGGCGAATAGTCTCGTTGCTCTCGTTGTGGTCGGTCCTACCGACGAGGGACCTATGCGTCTTCTGGGGGAGCAATCTTGTCGCTCGACGTAGTTGCGAAGGTGGCCCTGTCTAATGAGAGTTTCAATCTCGTCCTTCAAGGTTATGCAGTTTCTTGTTTCATGGTCGTGATCCCGATGGAAGCGGCGGTATTTTCATTTGTCCCTTTTCTCAAGCTCGGTCCTCATCTTGGGTGGGTACTTGACGTATTTCCGATCCCTGATATGCATAAAAATTCTTTCGGGCGTAGCGTTCAAGGGCGTGTAATCTGAATACCAGTCCTCAGGGGGACCCTTTCTAGGGGATCGGTCTCGCCAATCCTCATTTTTCTTCTTTTTATCCGAAGACGGGGCCTCCTCAGATTTCTTCTTCTTGTCGCTAGACCCAGCTTCAGCCCTCACGCCTAGCCCTCACGACTTCTTCCACGTTAATGTATTTTTACGCCTTAGCCTAGAACTATGTCATCGTCCTCGGAGATCGAGGGCGAAGCAGAACTCCTTATTCCTGACACCGCCGAGGAGTGAGGCCAAGCCAATGTCCTCTGTGTAACCCTCAGTCTACACGGCCTCAGACGTGAATCGGACCATGTATTCTTTAAGGGACTCGTTCCGGTTTTTATTGATGGTGGCTAGGTGGGCGACAGGCTTCTTCAATTTCCTGCTTCCCATAAACTGTGATAGAAACAGAGTACTTAGTTGGGGGAAAGAACTGATTGACCATGGCTTCAGGTTCCGGAACCAAGTCTGAGCCGCGTCTTTGACGGTAAGGGAGAATGCCCCGCACATGAACTCAGGGCTTTCTCCCTCCAGCTCCATGAGGGACCTATAGGTCTCAAGATGCTCCATGGGGTCACCCGACCCTATATAAGACGTCATGATGGGCATGCGGAACCTCTTCGACCATTGTGCTTCCATGATCTCGTCGATGAATGGTGACTTTGTCTGTGCCACCATGGCTTGCACCACCGCAGGCACGTCCGTGCGATACTGTTGCTCCATGTTTGCAAACTTATCTTCGAGTTGTTTTTTGGCCTTTTTCCCATGCCATCATATGATTGGCACTGCAAACTTCAACGGCTTCATCTTGACGCTAACGTCTAGCATCAAGCATGTGACGTAAATCTTCTGCGGGAAGGTAACTTCCCATTGGCTGAGCGGCTGCCCGGGCGAGCGGTCTGGCCTGACTTATGGCCGGCTGATTCACCGTTGGATTGTTCTGTCCTTGTTGCTCCTATCGTGTAGGGGAATGAACAGAGTGTGTTGGTACATTAGGTGGCGAAGGAGGAGCAGCGAGGGGAAGAAAGTGCTCCCATCGTCTCACCATCTGGGTAAATTGGGCTTGCATCGCCAGCAAACTATCTTCAATGATGTCGAGCCTGGCAACATCGTTGGTCGGGACCATAGGTTGCGGCAATGGCTGTGGTGGAGCTAATGGCAATGGTTGTGGAGGAGCTTGCCCCTCCTAGGTAGGGGATTCATCCTCCAATGGGTTTTGCGAGCCTAGTGGGGCTGATGTCCGGGTAGCAGTAGATCCCCCAACTACCCCGCCTCCTCGATTTCTCCTAGGAGGCATCATAGAAAGGACCTGGGTTCGAACGACGATGTAAGAAAGGAGCGAGAACGATCTAGTCGTTCCCACAGACGGCGTCAATCTGCTAACATCCAAAATTGGAGTAACAGATGTTAATCAAGGATCAACGGTTAAGATCTTCGTCACTTGGTATGGACACGAAAGAATGGTGGAGATCGTGGACCTGAGATCACAAAGAGAGATCGTGAGGGGTTGCCGGTCGCGCCAGCAGGGAACCCTCTAATGCTTTAGTCAGTAATGGGGATGATCAAGAGTAGAAACTCTAAGGAGTAATGTGTGCATTGTTGTGTACCTTGGAGAGACGTAGGAGGGTCCTTTTATAGGCAATGATCAACGGCCAAGGGCGGTGGATCTCCTAGATCTCATCTAGGATACGTTGCCGTGTTAGGAGATACTTGCCCACTTCGTATACGATACGTGATCGGATTGAGAGGTCCTATTCTTATCGTGTCCAGATTCTACACATCCCAATCATAATCTGTTATCTTCATATGACGGTGCATGATGTGCTCAGATCCGAGGACACCAGGTGTCCTCAGTTGAGTTGTTTTGCAGTTAGTAGTAACTAGTACGGCAGGTGTTAATGACTAGGCCTGAGGACTCAGGCCTCTGTTCTGCAGAATTTGGGATCTGGGAATGGTAAGGAAGACGTTTGCTCATCTCTGTGGCGCTTGGCATTCTAAAAAAGAGGGCTCGGTTTAATACTTGTGGCCTAAGGCCGATCCTATAGGCTCAGGTCCAATTCCACTATCTAAGACTGAAACCGAGTCTGAGTGGCCAGGAACTCATCCGATACCTAAGGCCGAGCCCGAGGCCCCGTACCTCGTTCACTGCAAAAGATAGGTAAGAGGGCCTCTCGCCTTGACAAGCTTTGATCCTTCATTGACACATGTGATTAGCTGGCCTCAGCGGGCCACATATCGGCGGTTGCGCATCTTCCACGTCATGATCAAGGACACAACCAGATTTACCCATAACACTAATCAATCTAATTTGGTGCAAAATATCATGAATTGGTGAAACCAAGCATAACCTTGATTAAAAATCTAGAAGTAGCTTGTAGCTTACACTACATGCTATGTAGCCTACACGTCACACTTTAGAGGGGTGAACACTACGCTACGCGCTATTCGTTATTTAAAACACTAGGTGTAAATAGGTCATTAGTATTTTTAACGTCGTTTGGATTCTTAATGCGTTCCCTTGATTAGACGCAACCGAAATGCGCTGACACCTCATTAGCATAATCTACTGAATCCCGATGCAAATAAACCAAGATTTTCTCTGTGAAACGAGAAGACCACTCCATGGACTGGTGCTCAAGTGGTCTATTCCATTCAGTCTACTCACAGATAAGAGAAAGATAAATACAACCATTCTCCCCCGACCCTCTCCATATCTCCTCTCCCTTACTCCCTCACACGGCCACTCCCCACCATTCCTGCCCATCATCTCCTCCATTCCAACCATCACTGCTCCCTAGCCTACTAATTTGTGTACATACCATCACCATCGACTACTTTCAATCCCATCCGTGATCAAAGAAGAAAGTCCTGCTGTCACTCCATCTACTCTCTCATCTCTTCCTTCCCCACCCCTGTTCTCCTCCCCATCAATAGGCCTTCACAAAACCCCATTTCTTGTGTGTAAATTAGAGGCCACGTGTCTGACATCCATACATTTTACGTTGACAGTACCTTGCTCTACTAGTATGCTGGTTGTGGGTCACAAAAACCCATTTCTTGCGTGGAACCTAATTGCTTTTCTTGAGTCATTGCTGGTTTAACCAAACAACACAGTACACATTGTAAAAAGAGGAGTGTGGAGAACCAGAAGCAATAATGAGCCTTGCTTACGTAAACTAGTTGTCTATCCAAATACCGTATGGGTCACTTCACCAGCAAGGGACCAATATTTACTACTGTAAGCAAACACAGTAAAAGAAAAGTCAAATTTTGTTGGCTAGGGGAGATTTACACTACGTAGTGCAATGATTCTCTATTTGCAATACATTACCGGCAGTGCAGGCACAACAAACAGGCCTTTAGGAGTGGCGAGCGATGGCTTTGGTAACCTCTTGAGGAGAAGTGCTCCCTTGTTCTTCTACTTCTCTCAATTTCCTTCGAAGATCAAGTTACAATGCAAGCCCCCCCTCTTTCACAAACCAAGTCTCCCTTACCAAGGAGTTGCAACCCAAGCTCAAGACCAATCCAAGCCAGGTTCAAGGAGGCGAGCAGCCGAGCACCTCGAAAGAAGACAATGGAGGACCAATTTGCCACATTCCCTTCCTCTCGAACTTCTTTCTCTAACCCTCCAACATTCTCATTTACTTCTTTCCATTTGATCTTTTCTTTTACCTTTAGGATGCAAGTCAACAATTTGTGAAATTCCAATCATTGGAATCTTGTTCTCCTCAGATAGAGACCGCTATATTATAGATAGACTAGGGTGCCTAACCCCTTCCTACTCTATAACTATGGTCCTTACCCAAGATTTTGGTGAAAAAAAACCTTCGTGGAGTCAATTTCTTGAAAATCAGACAGTTTCTTACAAATCAATTTTGAGGCAACAAACAAGGATTCTAGCCGTCCTTGAATTATAGAAAGAAAAGGCTAGTGGCTACTCTGAAATTGACACCATAGGCTCTACCACACTTGGTAGGCCTTTGTCTTTACATCGACAATAGAGATGCAAAGACTCACAACCAGTAGTCTACATCACGCAATCATTAGAAATCACAAGGATCAAGACCAAAGTCAAATTATTCTTTTCCTTTGTATAAGAACTGGCCAATTCAACCAGCTTTCTGAAACAACATATGAAGTCCAACCAACCTGACTCAAGTAAGGCACATAGAAAATGACAAACCAACTCACAGATTTGAAATTATAGCAAGTGAAAACATGCATGCCTGTCAATGCCAAGTTCCATATAATTCACGTTTCACAGAGAATTATTGAACATAAGTGGTCCTCACATTTTTGACTATTTATGTTCGGAAACTTCACACTGCATAACTCTGTTTAGTTATGAAATAGGGAAGAGAACATACACACCTCATAGTACAACTCAACCGCTTCACGGGTGTAAGCAGATTCTTTATCCCATGGTAATGGTAGGCAAGCTTCTGAATACATGTTTGACAATTAAGGAGATCCTGAAGTCTTTATGTCCTACAAGCCATACTAGTCAATGTGCATGTGAAAAATTGAAAACCAACATAAATGAAACACAATATACGAGCGGATATCTGGTCAAGATGAGTGGAGAACATGTCAGTCTCACAGAAGTCCTCGATGAAGTCACTGGACATAACCTCTGCATATAGTAGAAGAACTGGCCAGTGAAGGATATTGTTTTTATCTAATGCGGGCTTCCTTATTCCAGTAAGTTCTTGATACATTGCCTTCCCCAGCCTTAAGCCTCTATTCTCAAGTACAGAGGCAAGATCCTGCACAGTTTCACAACGAAAAGGACATTAATCCTTAAGAGGAAAAAAAAAACACAACAATTTGAGCATAAATGCTATCTGACCTTAGCTGCAGTCACAGCCCTCGAAACTTGAGCCTCACGATTTTCAATTTCTGATCTCCGCAAATCAATTTGCTTTGCCAACTTCTTCAATTCTTCATTAGATGGAAAGTGTTCGAGTCCACTTTGGCAAAATGAAGCTGCTTCAGTCAATAAATTTAAGGAGAAGGCAGCTTTAGCCGCTCGATAAAATGCCTAAACACAGTCCCGTTCATACAATACTTTAGACCACTACGTACTAAATACAAATAAAAAGGTTTGAGCTATTGAAAACAAACTAGAACTGCACTGATCTTGGATATTTAAGCCACAAATGTCAATCAAGACAATGCTCCAAGACCATATGGAAGGGCACAATTTACTTAAAAGAGGAATATTCAGCGCCATTGCATCTATGAAAAATCAATCGAAGCATGCTCCAGTTAGTCCATCTAATAAGAAAGGGGCACACCAACCAAGCCTCTGTGGTATTTTTGTCGACATCAAATGCACCTTCACTAGAGTACAAGGTATTCAATAACAGTGAAGGTGGCCATATCGGCCAGCCTTATGGCTGTTGTGATACGGGCCATAACAGTTGTTACAGCGTTGTAATAGTCAAAAAAATTTTAAGGAAAAAATGAATGAGCCCCATATCAGACCGTTATGGGCCCATCACAACCAATACAGGACCCATTACAGGCCTTGTAAAGACCCTTGTTGGATGCCTTTCCCCAAGCATGAAACTACAGCATTCTAGTTGAAAATTGTCTTCTATCGATGATGTGTGTAACTAATCATGCAGAACCAGTGTTTAAAGTATTAGTATCGCTACAAGTTTCGTTGGCCGGGGATACGGAAAATATATCGATATCACCGATAACCGGAAATGCGAGGAAACATTGGGGAAACATTGGGGAAACGGTGGAAATTTTCAATGAAACTTCGAGAGATGCTAAAATACACATTTGCATACTTCGAAATAAATAAATAAATAAATAATTGCAAAAAGAATGCATACATAATAAGTTTCCATTTAATGGGGGCCTAAAAGCATGTGTTGTTGTAAGAAATCAGTCCAATCTTCCCATCAATCCTATCCATCTATCCAACCTTCCATCCAAACATCCATCGATATTTCAGAATATTAACACATGATATTTCACCGAGAAATCGTCAACAACTGGAAAGGAAATTAAAGATTGTAGTCTCAATATCGCCTATCTTACGATAGTGATAATATCGTGATATTACTAATATCATCATCAACAATTTAAACACTGCATAATATAATTGAAATGAATTTTTTTTTAATAAACAGATTTTTGGCAATATCGATACATTGGAGATATTATCGAAATATCGCCAATACACAAGCGATACATTGGCGATACTTTGTGATACATCGCCAATACCTGGAATTCCTTATATTACCAATGTTATTGGTATCACTACCAGTGTATCAGTATCGCCGAGCTGGAGATATGGATAATATCAGGGATATTTCAATAATGTCGGGGATACTCCGAACAATGTGCAAAATAAAGATGCAAAATATGCCATTGCATATGAGAACTTGCAAAAGAAGATTGCGATAGGGAAATGGGGTGAGGTCAAACTTCTCACCCAATACATGAATGCAATATATTACAATTTAACCTTGATATTTGTTGAACATAGCTTAATAGCCTCCTCAGCATCCATCAGAGCACGTCTGTAGTTCCCCAAGAGCAGATTTACATGGGCTCGATTTGAAAAAATAATGGAGTTCTCGGAATCATTTAAGGCTTTCTGGTTTATTGCACGGGAATAGCAATCGATAGCATCTGTATAGTGCTTTTTACCCATCTTGACATACTGATTTCCCTTTTCCTACAACATCAGAAGTCAAGGAATGAAACTACAGATATTCTAAAGACAACGGACAAATACTAGAAATTCCAAAACAGAATAATAAAGATTATGGCTAGACATATAGGTAAAACAAACTTCCTCATATATATCACCTATGCTATATTCAGGCTCTTTTGTTTATTCACGAGATGTAGCTTAGTCACCTGCTGAGTTCTCACGATGGTAAAACCTTTCAGCCCAGTTTGGATGTAGCCCCAAATTGTTTGGGATGAGCACACCCCCTTTCCCACCAAAAGCAACAACACCCAAACAGAGCCTTATGAATTGGATAAGTGAAGTGAATTAATATCTACAAGCACCCCTTCCCAACCAAAAAACAGACTGAAAGGGTGTATCCATCACAAAGTTTGGCAATAAATAGTGCCTCCCAAAATGAATTTAACCTACTATGTAACTTCGGAAATTATTATCTTTTCATTTCCACAGAGCATAAATTTCACCACTCTCTATGCAAATATATCAATTATAAACACCTTTCAATGTGTGTGTGTGTGTGTGTGTGTGTGTGTGTTATAAATTACCTAATCTGGTATTGAGAAGCATGAGCTTTTAGGTATATTTTTCATTCTTTTGCTTTTTTTGGTGTAACGTAATCTCAGTATGAAGTAACCCAACTGAAGTATGAATTTGGTTGGTTTTTCCTTCCTTTTTTTCTCTCTTTTGACTATAAAATGTATGCACACACATGTATACAGTCAGATAGCCACTCAAACCTACACACAAGTGGGCATACTCCATTTAGTGAATGGAATCAACAAAGTGAGAGATTTTTTCTCACCTTTTTCTCAATATTAGTTTTTGGGGAGGGGGAGGGGGGGGGGGGGGGTTACTTCCTCTGCATCTTGATTGGTGAGATCCCCAATCTTGATAAAAGTGGTTCCAGAGTGCAACTTGCCTGGAGACTGAAAGTAGTAGGACTAGCCCCAACTCATTCCTGTTTTGTCCCATTTCAGTCTGGTGACTCGTCCCATTGCCTACCTCAACTGAGATAACTCCACTGAATCGACTCGGTTCAGACGATATTTAGAAACCATGGCCTAGATACTGATTTAGTATTTGGTTAATCTGTGCACTACTTGTTGACACAGATTAGAATGTAATTTGGTAACATCTTACATTTTTTATTGAATACAAACCCACATGAATGCATGTTTCCTGACTCTAATTTTGTAGCCAATTTGGATTGATCCCAGGTTCTCCACTGAAATAATTATTGCAATTAAATGCATTACTAACAACAGAAATGTAAATAGAAATGTGCACATGAATATCCCTCAGATCCAACCATCTGTATATTTCTTTGTATACTATGATTACATAAATGTAGAGCAAGACTTCCATGCGCCCACGACGAGTTGTCATGCAGGTGATCTCCCAACATGTCAAGACAGGTGGCGAGAATCTATAAGAATTTCAAACTTTCAATTTCAAAATTCCATTTTTGAGATGACATGCTAAGATCCCCACCCACTATTGTAGCATTGCAGGAGATATGACTGCAGTGATTCTCCATTTGTGCTGAGAGCAAACAATCTTTTCCCAGTGTATGATTAATTTCTATAGCCAAAATTTCACAGTATTGCACCATCCAAACCTCACCTTGTTTTCCTTCTTTTTCTCTCCTTTTCCATAGATATGAATGTTGTCAGTAGAGAATGCAGAGTAGAATCCATAAGATGAGAAATGATCCAGCTATCTCCAAGCAGTATGAGTTATACTGCTCCTAGAAGCCTATATTTCATGGGGATTTCTTTATATATATATATATATATATATATATATATATATATATATATATATATATATATATATATATATATATATATATATATATATAACCATCTGTTTTCCAAGCCATGGGTGGAGCGGTCAGAATTCTCTTATCAAAGTGATTCTTTCAAACAATAAACAATCCATGATGGGCCCCAAGGCCCCCAATAACTAGATGACTAAAATTTCTGCATAGGCCAATTATTCGTAAATGCTATCAATCATCCATTTTAAGGCAATCAGAGATTAGCATTATCAGATAGATGATATTTACATGGTAGCTCATGAAATGCGTGTTGGACCTCCAGATCAATTGATTTTTGCACCAATGAAACTATGAGTACTATAACTTATAGGGTAGTCAGAACACTGGTTCATTAGGTTAGGCCTGATGAGAAGTGAGACGAGATGGAGGGAACCCTAGTCATGCCAAGAGCCTAAATCACTGCCTACGAGCAAGAACGCCGTCAAAACAAGAGAATCGATTGCCAATAAAACCTCCTAATGACAAAGCAGAACGGCAACTGAACAAATTCAGAAGGGAAAACATCACATGCCAACTGAAGAAACAGAAGAACCGAGATGACAAAGGGAAGGGTAAAGCGCTCAGCCACAAAGTGATTCAGGCAAGAATGTCAGACCATGTCCAACCCAGACAGTTTCCATGCCATCTGCTATCACTGGTGCTGGCCTACACTAGGAATCCTTATCATGGGCACAGTCAAAGCCTCCTTTGCAACAGGTCATATGCTCAGAGCTGAATCATGCTCACATTGTGCTTATCTCTAAGTCCCGAACCCAGATGAGGTACAAAAAATCCACCCTATCATCTTGTGCAATGTCGGCAATAAGATCGTCACAAAGATCTTGGTTAATAGGCTACAACCCTTCCTAAATTGCTTACTTTTCCATGCCATGTGGCGTTTGTTCCTAATCGTCACATTCATGACAATATAATGATCACCCTTGAGTTGTTTTCATACATGGCCAAAAGGAAGGAGAAACCAAAATACATGCTCAAAGCTTGATATTGAAAAAGCATACAGCAGGGTTGAGTGGCACTTCTTGAAAGAAGCCCCTTTTCAAATCGACTTCCATCCACGATGGATTTCATTGATCTCAAGAGTGTCTCATCAACTTCTTAATTATCATCAATGGATCCCCCTCATGGAAAAATCAAGCCTATCCGTGGTCTCCTGAAGGGTGTCCTGCTGCCCCCTTATATAGTGTGCTGAAGCCCTATCCACATACATCCAAGACTCCACAGGCATCAGTCTTTTCAGTCCAGTGTCTCATCTCTTATTTGTTGATGATACCCTCCTATTCTCAAAAGCCTCTCTACCTACTTGCAACAATATTACAAAAAAAAAAAAAAATCTAGAATGTTGCTGCCGAGAAGCAGATAAGAAGATAAATTTTAACAAATCAGCGGTCCACTTCTCAGCTAACATGAACACGACTTTGCAATGCAATGTGCAGAATCTTAAATATCAGGAAAGGACCTCCTAAATTCCAATGCCTAGGCACTCCCTTAGACAACCAAGGGGTGGCACACTCTGGTTGCCAAATGCTCCTTGATTGGGTCCATAAGCGAATTGCAGGATGGAAAGCTAATACCCTATCCGCTGTTGGGCATCTGACATTAATAATTTGGTGCTCATGGGGATGTTGAACCACTTGATGGCCACAACCCAGCTTTCATCTCAAACGCTTATGGGTCATTTGGACACCTGCAAAATCCTTAATTGTAGAAGGGTTACAGGTAACCTTTCAAAAAAAAAAGCTACAGGCAAACACTTTAGAGGCAGCTGTTTGGATGGCAAAATTTGCTTGTAAAGTGTTTACAAGGTTTTTTTTTTTTTTTTTTTTTGAACGGTGATTAATTTATTAAATAAAGGCCGCAGCCCAAAAATACAAAGACCCAAAAATAAGAAAAATTACAACTCAACCCAATTATCTGGAAACTGATCAATGATCTTTGATGCATACACCCCTTCCTCAATGCGAAATTTCGCCTTTTGAAAGATCTCCATAACATTCCTTTGTTGATTCCTAAAACAATGATCATTCTTTTCTAAACTAAGGAACCAAATGCCCACTAGTAGAGTTATGCGCCAAACACGTTTCCCAGCCTTTCCTTTTCCTCCACCATGCCACCCCAAAAAAAAAAAAAGCGATCAATAGAACTCGGAACCGCCCAATCTACTCCGAACAATTTAAAGAACTCATCCCATAAACTTTTTGCGGATGAGCAATGAAGGAAGAGGTGATCCACAGATTCCACATCTTGATAGCACATGAGACAAACATTCGAAAGGATCATATTTCTTTTTTGGAGATTATCAATTTTCAATACTTTCTTACATCCTAGTAACCATGCGAACGGCGCAACCTTTGGAGGATCATCATATCGCCATATAAAAGTTGTCGGACTTTGCTCTTCTAAGCTTCTGACTCTGCTTAAAACCTCATAAAAAGACTTCACTGAAAATTTTCCTCACTAATCATATAACCAATTCATCAAATCCTTTTCTGAGGGAAGCGCACGTGCTTTGGATGACAGCTCAAGCAACCCAATAAGCTCTTCTATCTCATAAACAGTTTACAGGTAAACTCACCCCTTTTTTCAAGCAAAAAGACATGTTTTATACTATAGGTAAAGTCTTTACAACTGAAAAGACATTATACATATTGATATACACTCATGATGTGTGGAGCCCACCATGATGTGTATGGTATATCTAACATATCCATCATGTGTGTCCCCTGATGCTCTCCCATGGCCATGAAAAAACAACCGGATTGATCATCAGATGCCCCACATAAGAGGGAAGGAAGGGACTTCCACCATAAAAAAATTCCAGATTGCATGTGGGGTCCACAATGATGGGTGCAAGACATCCAATCCGTCTAGTGAGTTTGTACTTTGATGCTCTCTTAGGGCTCCAAAAAATCAAGTCCTTTTTATTTGATTTGTAGATTTTGGTGGGATTTACCACCACAAGCTCTATGTGGTGTGAATATCTACTTTATACATTGCAAAAATTTTACAAGTTATCCTAATAAACAGATTACCACTTAAAAGCCAAATAGAATAGCATGTAAACAATTTACACCTGAAACTCTTTTCAAGTGTGAAGTGTTACAAACTTAAAACTTTACAGACATCCAAACGACTCCTTAATGAAATTGAGATATCAACAAAGTTTCCTAAGGAACTCGTCAGGCCAAAATCATGAGTCTCACCCAGTTGCATGGAGTGACATTTGCCTTCCCGCATACTTGGGCAAAGACTAGGCATTAGATCCTTAAAGCTATTCAACCATTCCCATATCCTAAAGTGAGCTTGGCGAATATTAACTGATCAAAGTAGTCTGTTGACATCAATCCCCACCATAAATACCTCTCTTAAAGCCATTTGGAAGCCTGTAAGTTTTTTAAGTTCTAAGTTACAGGTAACTTACAGGTTAAAGAAAGTTATAGGTAATCCTGCTTGAATGTAAGTTGTAACTGACTTATAGGTAACTTAGTTTCTGTGTTTGGATAACCTGTAAGTTAGTTACAGGTAATAAGTTGTATATTCACACCAACTAGAGCATAGAGTAGGGAATCGTTTAAAAATGAAATTGACACATAAGAAAGCTTGGACAAATGTATTCCATTTTATTGAGCCCATGTAAATGAATAATTGGGCCAATTATTAGGCTAAACTAATTAACAAGTTGGCCATAAAAGTGGGCCCATGTTTTCAAAATGCTTGTAATGTAGGGAAAAAAAACTTAAGGTAAGCATATCCAAACAAAACTTTTCATTTTCTTTATAAGATATGTTTACAATACTGCAATGGAAAGAAATTCTCAATGCATTCTCATAGTTTAAAACTTGGCGACTCAACTTGTCTTAAAACTCACTCAAGTCAACTCGATTCAACGAGATTTTACATCCAACGGTAGGAAACTCCCTCATGGCAATGACTTGGTCCCGAAAATACAAGACTTCTTTAGTTTACTAGGTAATTTAATCGACTCAAAGAGGCTTGCTGCAACTTAAATCGAAGTCACTCACTAGTTAACTTTTTTTCCTTCGATAAAAGCTAAAAGACACTTGTGTAGTTTGAAATCACGACCTTAGTTAAAAAGGTAAAGGTCATTTACCAGCAACACCATGAGTTGTGCATCTAACTAATATGAACTTCACAAACTATTTGCACCCATTTCATTCACCATGTCCAACAATTATAATACAAGACAACGGAGAACTACTTCCATGTTCAAAATGTTAGGCAATCATATAAGTTTTGCAATGGACATGAAGTTTACAAGACGAGACAAACCAAAGGAAGCTACAAAAGAAGCTTATCATAAAATGAAGTCTAAATATGAGATTATTGGTACTAAATGAACTACTTCAAAAGTCATCGCCGTTCTAGAGATACAGAATAAAGGTGGTATTTTTAGCATCATAACATTTAAAAGTCAATAGTGCAAAAGAATGGAAGATCTCATTCAACAATTCATATTCTGCCATAACAAATCACCTATGAGTTTTTTGCACTTAAGTTACAACAGCAAAGCAAATGTGTAAAAGATATGAATCAAACATCGATCATACTAGATTCTACCTCTGATGGGCCATACCTATAGCCCAATCAAACAATCCTAGTGATTTTCAGAGGGGGGGGGATGCATGGCCACGTTAATTTCACTCATTTGAGTGTCCACTCACCTTAGATGAAAGTATTACATTTTGGGCAACAAGAAAGATTCTATGACAATCATTCTTTCATAAACATCAACAAGAAAAAAAAAATTACACATATAGCAGCTGCATATTGTTACACTCAACTGTTGTTATTAAATATATGAAAAGAAAATCACAAAGATGAGGAACTCAATCCAGCGTACACAAATCGGTCTATGAAATCAACTAATCCAGATCAAGAACCGATAGAACCAACTATCATGAAAAAAGAAATAAAAAACTAGCGCTTGCAGATCAAGCACACCAATTCAAAAGTCATGAAGACATGGTTTAAACAACATTATATAGGCATACTTACAAATGAACAGAAGTGGTTCTGAGTAAGACATGGTAACGAAAGTTGATCGGCAAAGTGTTAGCACAAACAACAAATAGTTCATGTTAGTAAGTTGCAAACAATTAATGTCTAAAACATCATGTAAACATGAATAACTGGTTTTTACCTCCAAAAATCATTCTTTCGAAAATTGAATGCTACAATCGAGTGAAAGCTACACAGCCACGAATTGCAAGAACGGATCTACTCATTAAATAAGCATGCCAATCATAAATTGTGCACATTATATCACCATTGTTTTATGTGGTGTGGTCCACCTAAGAGTTGGATGTTCCTCATTTTTGGGCTGATGCCATAAAATAATAATCCAAAATGGATGGACAACATGGATATAACAAATAAATCATGGTGGGGCCCACAGAGCACTGTCAGTAGCAGTCACTTTTAGATTACTATTGTGGTTTGGCTGCTAACGTGCTATGTGGGCCCCACCATGATGTATGTTTTTCATCCACATCGTTCATCCATTATTCCATATCATTTTAAGGCATGAGCCCAAAAATGAGGTAGATCCAAATCTCAAGTGGACCACATCACTGGAAACAGTGTTGATTGAACACCCAAAACTTCTTGTGGGCCACCAATGTTTTGGATCAAACTGATATTTGTTCTTTCTCTTCATTCAGGTCTTTATGACCTAATCGACAAGTTGGATGTCAAACAAACATTACAGTGGGCCCCATGAGGTTTTTAATGGTGACTTTCTATCACTATTGTTTTCCTGTGGTGTGGTCCACCTGAGATTTAGATATGCCTCTTTTTTGGATCAAGCCCTAAAATGATCCAAAAAAATTGATGGACGGCGTGGATAAAATACATACAAGATGGGGGGGGGGGGCACAAAGCACAAACCATTAGCCACACGTCCCTAGCCAAACTACGTCCCCAACACAAAAAGATGCTAAAGAGGGGAAAACAAACATAAAAAAAAGGGGGGGGAGGGGGAGGGTTTCTTTAGGTGAACCTTGTTGGAGTTGGATGGGAGAGGAGGGGATAAGTTGTTTATATAGCAAAAGGGCCACCTACCAGCTTCAATACAGTTGTGATTCTCCCCAATGGAAGCCTCATAGCCTTCATTGCATCTGAATGGAGCCTCATAGCCTTCATTGCGTCTGAATGAAGCCTTATAGCCTTCAATGGCCACTTATAGCCTTCAATAGCCGCTCAGCCTTCATTCGTCTAAAGTAGGTAGGCCTCCTTTAATGCAGCTGCGATTCTTATCAGAAATTTCGATTTCGAAAATTCTAGTTGTTGCATATATCAAAGATACAAGTAACTTGAAAAACGACCTTTCTCCCTGTGATATTTGCGCATTCTTCTCTTATAAGAAAGTTACAGGTTGAGAGAAAGTTACTTGTGACTTTCTTCCCCCAAACACCTGCTGTAACAATCTCACCTGCAAGCTGTAACTTTGTTACATTTTAGAAATGCTATAGGCAACCAAACGGCCCCTAACTGTTTCCTTTTGGGATGCCACCCCAAAAAGCTCTTTAAACTTCAATCTCAATTGGAGGGATCCTTTTGGCTTATTGGTAACGGGAAACAGGAAAGAATTTGGAGGGACCGTTGGTGCTATTAAAACCCCTAGTTAAACCCCCACATAAACCTTACCCATCCCCCCGATCAAAATGCTCTAGTGGCTATCCTAATCAATACCGAACAAAAATCTTGGCACCATAGCCCGATCAACAGCATTTGTCCAAATCCGGTTTGTGAATAGATTGCTCTGATTCCCATTGACCCAAATATATACATGACGATCAACGAATTTGGCTCCCTAGTCAGAATGATTGTTTTTTAAATCCACATACTACCTGTTAGCCAAAGATGTCCTCCGTGAAGACCCCATCAGAAACCTCCACCTATGGAAAACCATTTGGAAAGTGTCGGCTATGCCAAAAGTATGAGTTCTTCCTTCTGGCGTTGTCTTCATGAGAAAATTCTTACTTGTGATATACTCCATCAGAGGAAATCAACAGAAATCCCGGTTTCCCCCTCTGTCGTACTATGGACAAGTCCATCCATTTTGTCCTTAGTTGCCCCTTCTCTGTGACCATTTGGACTCACTAGCTAGGTGTATTCTAATCAAGCCCCATCTATCATTTGCCTTCCGGATGTGGCACTCATTTGGATTTGGAAAAGGTCACCCCCAGACCATTTGGCAAGAGACCTTTCCACATACAATCTGGCATGTATGGCTAACTCGAAATGCGGTTGTATTTGGTGGAGCAATGAATAAAAATAGGTCTAGTGGAGCTGCAGGGGTGACTCAGTAACCAGACTGGCCAGTTAATTGTCGCATATTTGGCCAAACTTTCCAATGTAGTGCTCATTGTTGCTAAGGACATCGTTTCATTTCTTGGGCTTAAGCTTGTCCACTCCCTCGGAATCTTTTATCTTGAAACTGAGGGTGACTGGTGATTTCTTCTCTTCGTAATTAGGCAGAGCTGAAATGGAGGGTCTGAAACCTAATCAAGAACTGAAGAAGGCTGCTCCAAAGGTTCAACTATTGGAAATCCCATCACCTATGCAAAGAAGGAAACAGCAGTGTAGACATTTTGTCTAAGTTAGCCGCCCATAATTAGGGGTCATTTGGATGACTGTAACATTTCTAAAATGTAATAAAGTTATAAGTGAGATTGTTGCAGCTGGTGTTTGAGGAAGGAAAGTCACAAATAACTTTCTCTCAACCTGTAACTTTCTTATAGGGGAAAAAGGCGAAAATGTCACATGGATAAATGTCGTTTTTCAAGTTACCTGTATCTTTAATACAAGTAACGGTAGAAATTTTCAAAATCTAAATTTCTGGGAAGAATCACAGCTGCATTGAAGGAGGCCTACCTGCATTCAGACGCAATGAAGGTTGAGCGACAATTGAAGGCTATGAGGCTGCCATTGGGGAGAATCGCAGTTGTATTGAAGCCGGTAAGTGGCCTTTTCGCTATATAAACAGCTTCTCCCCCTCCATCGTCTCAATCTCCCTCTCTCTCAATCTCTCTCTCCCCTCCATCCAACTCCAACAAGGTTCGCCCTAGAAAAAAAAAACCTTCTTTTTTTATGTTTATTTTCCCCTCTTCAGCGTCTTTTTGCGTCAAGGTTGACAGACGCAATTTGGTTAGGGACACTTGGCTAATGGTTGGTGCTTTGTGGGGCCCACCATCTTGTATATGTTTTATCCACGCCGTCCATCCATTTTTTCAAATCATTTTAGGGTTTAATCCCAAAAAAGAGGCATATCTAAATCTCGGGTGGACCACACCATAGGAAAATAGTAGTGATTGAAAGTCCACCATTCAAAAACCTCCTAGGGCCCACTGTAATGTTTGTTTGACATACAACCCGTTGATAAGGTTATAAAGACCTGGATGAAGGGGAAAAACAAATATCAATTTGATCCAAAACATTGGTGGCCTACAAGAAGTGTTTAATGGTGGGTGTTCAATCAACACTGTTTCCAGTGATGAGGTCCACTTGAGATTTGGATCTACCTCTTTTTTGGGCTCATGCCTTAGAATGATCTAGAATGATGGATGGACGGCGTGGATGAAACACATGCATCATGGTAGGGCTCACCTAGCACGTCAGCAGCCAAACCACAACAATAGCATAAACACGACTACTACTAACGGTGCTCTGTGGGCCCCACCATTATTGGTGTTATATCCATGTTGTTCATCAATTTCAAATTATCATTTTATGGCATTAGCCTAAAAATGAGGAACATCCAACTCTTAGGTGGATCACACCACATGAAACAGTGGTGATATAATGCGTACAATTTATGATTGCATGATTATTGAATGCATAGATCTGTTCTTACAGATCCTAGCCGTTCAGTTTTCACCCGATTGAAGCATTCAATTTTCAAAATTATGGTTTTTTGAGGTAAAAACCAATTCTTCATGTTTATATGATGTTCTAAACATTGATTGTTTGCAACTTCCTAACATGAATCGTTTGCTGCTTGTGATAGTGCTTTGCTGATCAACTTTCATTATCCCGTTTTACTCAGAACCACTTTTGTTCATTTGTATGTATGCCTATATAATGTTATTTAAAGCATGTCTTCATGCCTTTTGAATTGATATGCTTGATATGTTAGTTTCATGATAGTTAGTTCTATTGGTTCTTGATCTAGATTAGTTGATTTCATAGACCCATTTGCGTCCGCTAGACTGAGTTCCTCATCTTTGTGATTTTCTTTTCATGTACAACAAATGAGTATAAAATATGCAGTTGTTGTATGCGTAATTCTTTTTTTTTTCTTTTTTTTTCTGCTGATATTTATGAAAGAATGATTGCCATAGAATCTTTCTTGTTACCCAAAATGCAATACTTTCATCTGAGGTAAATAGACACTCAAATGAGTGAAACTTTGACATGCCATCTTTTTTTTATGTGGTCATGCATTTTTTCCTTGAAAATCACTAGGATTGTTTGATTCAACTATGGCCCATCAGAGGTAGAATCTAGTATGATTAATATTTGGTTCATGCCTTCTACACATTTGCTTTGTTGTCATAACTTAAGTGTCAAAAACTCAAAAGTAGATTTGTTAATGTAGAATATGAATTGTTGAATAAGATCTTCCATTCTTTTGCATTATTGACTTTTAAATGCCATGATGCTAGAAATCACCACATTTATTCTGCATCTCTAAAACGGTGGTGACTTTATGAAGCAGTTCATTTAGTACCAATAATCTCATATTTAGACTTCATTTTATGACAAGCTTCTCTTGTAGCTTCCTTTGATCGTCTCGTCTTATAAACAAGGTACGGTAATGGTGGTCATAACGGCCACCACCGTTACTTTTCAATACAGGTCGTAACGACTGTTACAACCCCCATAATGGCCGTTACGGTCTTTTTTTTTTAAGAAAAAAACCGAAAAACCTATCTACCCTGTAATGTTGAAAAATAAAATCTGAAAAACCTGTATTTGCCCCGTAACAAACCATTACGGGGCTGTTACGGCCTTTATAGGAGGCGTAACGAGCTGTTAATGGCGGTTACAGGTCATATTTTCCATAACAACTGTTACGACCGTTACGACCCTATAACGTGTAACAATTGCCGCCGTTACCTTTACTACACACCATGCTTGTAAACTTCATGTTCATTGCAAAACTTATATGGTTGCCTAACATTCTGAACATGGAAACAATTCTTCGTTGTCTTGTATTATAATTATTGGACATGGTAAATGAAATGAGTGCAAGTAGTTTTTGCAATTCATCTTGGTTAGATGCACAACTCATGGTGTTGTTGGTAAATGACCTTTGCCTTTTTAACTAAAGTCGTGATTTCAAACCGCACAGGTGTCTTTTAGCTTTTATTAGTAAAAAAAAAAAAAAAAAAGTTGACTAGTGAGTGGCATGGATTTGAGTTGCAACAAGTCTCGTTGAGTCAATCGAATTATCGAATAAACCAAACAAGTCTTGTATTTTTATGACCAAGTCATTGCCATGAGGGAGTTTCCTACTAGTAGATGTAAAATCTCGTTGAATCGAGTTGACTAAGGTGAATTCAAGACAAGTTGAGTCGCCAAGTTTTAAACTATGAGAATGCACTGAGAATTTCTTTCCCTTGCTGCATTGTAAACATATCTTAGAAAGAAGATGAAATTTTTTATTTGGATATGCTTACCTTAAGTTTTTTCCCACATTACAAGCATTTTGAAAACGTGGGTCCACTTTTATGACCCACTTGTTGATTAGTTTAGCCTAAGAATCGACCCAACTATTTATTTACATTGGCTCAATAAAATGGCATACTTTTATCCAACATTTCTTATGTGTCAATCTGATTTTTAAATGATTCCCTACTCTAAGCTCTAGTTGGGGTAAATATACAACTTATTACCTTTAACTAACTTATAGGTTATCCAAACACATAAAATAAGTTACTTGTAAGTAAGTTGCAACTTACATCTAAACAGGATTACCTGTTACTTTCTTTCACCTGTGAGTAAGTTACCTGAAACTTACTTGCAACTTATAAAACTTACAGGCATCCAAGCCCGGCCTTAAGGAATGGTGAGGATGCCACAAAATAACCTTTTGCTGAACTCATTTGTGCTTGTTTGTTCGGTCTTTTACACACACAAAAGAAGAAGAAGAAGAAGAAAGAAAGAAAATGATCCCAATTCCATTCAAGCGAAGGAAATAATCAGCAGAAAATCAAACAAAACCCAATTACAAGACAGAGAGGAAATGAAAGGAAAGAGAGAACCTTGAATTCGAAAGCAGCAGACTCTTTGAGAGCAGTAATAGCGTCGATGTCAGATTGTTCGCTTTCGGTCATAGGTTCGGACCCTTCATCCATCCATAGAGCCATCTTTCTCCACTTCACTTTCCTCCCTCCCAAACCTCTCCTTCTCTACGCTCTGCTCACTCCTTTTCTATTAACTACCGGAGGTATGGCACGTGCGGCGCTCGTGGGGGGAAGAAAAGGGAAGAGATCTGGGAGGGAGGGGTTTAGGTGATACCCCGGATCCACCAAGGTGGGTGGACCCCTGACTTTGAGGCCTACTGTGATGTCTTTGACTACATCCACGCCGTCCATCCGCATTGAAAGCTCATTTTAGAGCATAATCCAGAAAATGAAGCAGTTACAAATCCCAGATGTACCATAGTACAGGAAACCGTGGTGATTGACCATTAAAAACTTCTTGTGGACCATAAAAGCTTTGGATCAAGATGATATTTGTGTGGTCTCTTAATTTAGGTGCTTGTGATCTTATCCACAGGTTGGATGGCAAATAAACATTTTGGTGGAATCCATGAAGTTTTTAATGGTGTGGATTCAATCAAGGCTGTTACTGTATCAATCCCGATCTGGAGGATTCAAACAGTTGTGATTGAATCCCCACTTTTAGAAACTTCATGAATTCCACCAAAATGTTTATTTGCCATCCAAACCAGTTGATAAGGTCACAGATACCTAGATGAAGAGACCACACAAAATCCATACCTTTCGTGGCCCACAAGAAGTTTTTAACCATAAGTCTCCATTGTTTCCTGTACTATGGTCCATCTGAGTTTTGAAACTGCTTCATTTTTTTTGTTCTAAAATGTGCTTTTAATACGGATGTTCTAAAATGTGATGTAGTCACATACATCACAGTCAAGGTCCCACCCACCTCTATGGATCCAGGGTCTCACCTAATCTGCTCCGTTGATTGTTTGAATAGGGGGCCACGCATACTAAATCTTAGCGTTGGCATGATAACGTAGGACAGCGCAACAAATGCAAATTTCTCACAACCACCAAGGTGGGCCTCACAGCCTTTAGGGTAATGGCAATCTACTAAAATGCTTTGTACTGGACAGTGGAAGAAGGTGAAATCACAAAAATGTTCTCATAAAAATCAAAGCCTTCATCTTTTGAAATTATTAATTTCATATAATGTTGGGATGTTGACGAGGCCACACCTGTTACAAAAGCTTGTATTCAGTCAACGTGTGAAATTAAGATTCACACAAGATAATGATGGCTATGCCAGAGTTGTGCACAACTCTGAGTTCAATTGAATACTTGTTACCCTGAGTGCCAAAGCAACCATGCGATTATATTTATGAAGGTTGATTTGATTGCCTGACACCAATGTGCAGTGATTAGGTAATTTAGAGGAGAGGATTAGTCTTAAATGAGATTTTTTTTGCTTTGACCTAATGACTTTTTTTTCCAAGGTGATCACAAGCCTCAAGTTTTTTAATGATGTAGTTATGAATTAAAAAATTAAAATTAAAAGCTAAACGTTGATTTTATTAATTGTGACAAAGATGAGTTCAATTAACAAACCATAAGATAAGAAAATAAAACAAATAAAAGATAAATACCTATGAACACCTATATAAACAAACAACAGTGGTCAATGGTCAACGAGATATGACTAGGGTGGACCTTACAAGTATGAACTCGGTTGATCGAGATCCGACAACAATAGATTATGGATATTTACACTACTCACAGGAGTATTGCAGCAATGGCGTTGGACAACTAAACTCCGAACATTCTGTAGAGGAATTGGATATAAGTGGAGGGATCTAAAGCTAAAGCTAAGATAAGACAGTGCTGCGCTGGTGTGAAGGTTTGAGATAGTTTTGTTAATGCCTCAAGCTCTCTGTAGTATGCTCCTTATATGGATTGAAAGTAGGCCGAGCAACGGGTCGTGTTGAACCGTGTTCGTGTCGTGTCGTGTTCATGTCGTGTCAAAACTTTGCTCACTCAAACCTAGCCAGTTAACTGATGGGTCGAAATTTAGAAACCCAAATCCATTCATTAATTTAACGAGTTACCCGTAACTCAACCCGTTTAACTCGTTAAGCCAGACTACTCATCAAATGGTCACACCGTTGATGAGGACAACTAACAATCTAACCTAAAATATAGTTGTGGTCCACCTAGTGGGCCCATTCTATCACCGAAAACAATAGGATTCACTAGTAAGACGAGGAGGGATCACCTATACATTGCGATATCGCATATGATGGAGTGCCAAGGTTCATGGGTGGGCCATGGTTTAGTGATCTAGACCATTATGTTAACGGGTTCGCGGGTGAAACACTGACCAAACCCACTATGTCAATGGGTCTTACCAGGTCAACCCGTTAGTGACCCGACACAATAAGCCTGGTGATTTTTTCGTGTAGGTTTCTTGTGGGTTAATGGGTCATGTGGAATTTTGTCAAGCCTAATTGAAAGGCAACAACTATATTGGATTTCCTTCTGGTTCGGGATCCTTTAAGGTTATAGGATCATATCATATTCCTGTCAGACTCTGATTCCTTATCGCATCCTTTAATTTCCTTCTAATT